>CM022300.1:380906981-382169362 GCA_011799875.1 Thinopyrum elongatum
GATGTGTTGGATCCAAAAGTTTAATGCTATGGTTAGATTTTACATTAATACATTTTTCGTAGTTTTGCGATGCTTGCGAGGGGGGTTAATCATAAGTAGGAGGTTGTTCAAGTAAGAACAACACCTAAAGCACCGGTCCACCCACATATCAAATTATCAAAGTAGCGAACAACGAATCAAACCAACATGAGTGAAAGTTGAATGATGAAATTCCGTTGTTACCTCAAGAATGCTTTGCTTATCATAAGAGACCGTTTTGGCCTGTCCTTTTCCACAAGGATGGGCTACCTTGCTGCACATTATTTTTACCGTTACAGTTACTTGCTCGTTACAAAATTATCTTGCTATCAAAACTGTAACACCCAACGTGGTTTAGCTACAGTAATCCCATTATGATAATGCATGTCATATGATCAACCGTGGCTTAAACATCATTTGGATCATTTCCTGTTTCAATTCAAATTCAAATGGAATTCAAACTAAAGTGAAAATAAAAGTTGTTCAAATTTGGAAACTAAAATGTTATAATGTTGTTAAATATTCCTAGAGAGCAATTACAAAAGTAACAGCGACATTAATCAAATTAATTAAATAAACTAAAGCAACAAGGAAAACAGGAAATATTTAATCCATTTAACATTTAAATAAAATGCAATGAAAGAAATCACCATGGCTCCAAACCATTTTCTAACAGGGATAAATAGTGCACAATATTATTGGGGACAAAAATTACCTATTTTACAAAACTATATTTGAGGGGCCACCATTTGTAAAGAGAGGAAAGAAAGAAAACAAAAAAGAAAAGAAGAAAAGGAAAAAGGCCCGCAGCGGTTGGGCCTTAGTCAAAACCAGCCGGCCCAGCCCCACCCGCCTGTCCTCTCCCTGCCCTGCTCACTCGGCGGCGCTGTCGCCGCGCCCCGCACGGCCGGAGCGCGGCTGGCCCCCTCTCCCGCTGCCCGACAGCGGACGCCCGCACCCGCGCCCGGATATGGGCCACCCCCTGCACCCCTGGCTCCCCTGCCGCCACTCCTCTCTCTCTTCTCTCTCTCTCTCTCTCTCTCTCTCTCTCTCTCTCGCCGCGACCCCTCCTCAGATCCCCTTCACCCGGACCGCTTCTGTGGTCGCGGAGTGCGCCACCGCGGCGACCGGACCAACTCCCGGCGCCCTCCTGTTGAGTCCACGAGAGCCCCTCCGTCTGTCTGCCCTTCATCGACCTTTGACCAACGTTTTCGGAGCCAGCAGCGCCCTGTGCAATGACGAGGAGGCCATCTTCTGCACCCGGCACCGCCGCCTCGCCGTCGAAATCCGGCCACCTCGAGCTCCTAGAGGCCCGCGTTGCTCCTACAGGATCCGGTGAGCCTCCCGTCCCTTCCCCCTCTCCTCTACGCCGGCCCACGTTTCACGCCGTAAGGGCACCGTGTCCCATCGTTGTCGAGCCAGAGCATCCACGTTGGCCTCGCCGCCGCGGGCCTCCACGGTTCATGCTCGCGTCAGAGCACGGCGACGTGCTCCGGGGTCCAGAGCCCAACGCACGCACGCACCAGGCCCCCGGACGGCTCTAGCGATGTTCCGCCCGGGACCCGACTACGGCGCCACCTAGCTCATCGCCGACGCTGATTCCGGCCACTCCGGGCGAGCACCACCACCACTGGATGCGGCCTCTTCGCGCGTCCCGTTAGACCTCTGCGCGAGGATCCGTGGACGGGAGGCCGATTCCGACGCTCGCCGGCGCGCTTCGCCGGGGAGAGGCACGGCTGGGAGTCCTCTCTGGCGCCAGGCGCGATTGTGGCTGGCCTGGGCACCGAGGGACCACGACAAAAGTGGGCCACCTGGGACCCAGTTGGACCAGTTGGACTGGTCAAAACTATGCTGACTGGGGGCCGGCCCAGCCGCTGTGACAATGGGGCCCATGCCCCCTATAATATCAGAATAATTAAAACCAATTAAATTAACTAATTCTAACACTGACATGTGGGCCCAGAAGCTTAATTAACTAAAATTAGTTTAAATCTAAACTCTGTTAGCCCCTGTGTATGACATGTGGGCCCCAATGTCAGGTTTGACCTGGCCAGCCGGTCAGTTGACCAGCTGACGTCATCATGACGTATGCTGATGTCACCAATGCACTGTTTCGGATACTGTGAATTAAATGAATAAATAATTCCAGAAAATGCTAAAATCTTTAGAAATTCATAAAATAATCTGTAGCTCAGATTGAAAAACTTTGTACATGAAAGTTGATCAGTAACGACGAGACGAATCGACCGTGCCATGTTTCCGTGGCGGGACCCCATACGAAGGGTGAACCCGACAACTTTTAGCCTGTTCCGGTAGATGAATAGTGCATATACACCGGTTATTAAATTCAAACTTAAACCCTAAAATAAATAATATGACTTAGACATGCTTTAGGCACCCTGCACTGCACGGTTAGTATAGCCTGCTCTGTGTTGCCATATGTTTGCCATGTATTTATTTGTTTCCTCCCCCTCTTCCTCTCGCGGTAGACCCCGCTACAGACGCAGTTCCTGAGACCGACGCAGCTCAGGAGCCCGACGGACCGTTGACGACCTGCCTTTGCCGCCGAGAAACCAGGCAAGCACCCCCCCTTTGAGCATGCCTATATCGCCTTAATCTCTTCTCTCTTGTTCTTGCATTAGAATTGCTGCTGTTACTGCTTTAACCTATTCTGATGATGCACTGATTTTGTACCTGCTTTTGATAACTACCTGCTTATGCTTAAAAGCTTAGTATAGGCTGGATAGAGACCCCAGAGAAACCCCACTTGTCCTGATTGCCCCGCTGGATCATCGGAAAGACTCGACGACCAGGCCCCAGCTCCGCACATCACCCCTTTATCTGACGACACTGCAACATACTATCGAGTGTCGAGGGTGATACCTCGTAAGCACTTGATATGATAACTCTATGGAGTAGTTTGACTCGGTCATGGTACATTGAGGGTGGTTCCTCCTTCACCACTTCGTAGGGGTGGTAACGACGCTGGTGACAACACCTAAGTGGTGAACCCATCGAGGCTGATTCCTTCGGGTTCACCTTGACGGATACATCGAGTAGGGATCCCACGGGGTGATACCTGGATTCCCTTGATGTTATGGACACACGGATACTTGGACTTTACAACTGTTACTTGGAAAGGCGGGTCGACCCTGAGGGGTACTGCGGAGTGATGTGAAGACGGGTTGACCTGGATGGTGCCCGAGTGATAGAATCGAGGCATGCCGGGCATTACTAGCCTTGCCGCAAGTCCTCGAGACGGGGACGGGGGTCACATCGATCAGTGAGTCTCGTCGTTACCGCACCCCCAATGTACTTATGGTTTGGATATGTGATCTGAGTGGGCCTCTGGCCCGATAGCACTAACCATCACGCGGGAATAAATATGGTGTACTCTGCATCATATGCATCAGCCCAAAAGCTCTGTCAGACGTCCAGTTCAGCATTGCGTCCGGGACGGACCGGCGCCCCCTGGTGCCTGGCTTCCCTCTGCACGCAAACGACTCGGAGTGCAACAGGGCGATGGCCCAAGACCTGAGCACTTAGGATGTAGACCGACGGGGAACTCTTGCTGAGCTTTAGGTAGGGGGCTGCGGGTGTGTCGTTTGGCCGAGGCTGGGCATGACCCAGAAAAGTGTGTCCGGTCGGAGTTAAGCGAGCGTGGTGGATAAGTTGGTGCACCCCTGCAGGGAAGGAACTAATCTATGCATAGCCGGATCTCGGTAACGGACGCTCGGAGTTGTATCCCGATCGTACAACTAGAACTGGTACTGTGATGGATATGGATACTATGCTCGGGATTGCTTTCTCGCAGGAAGCGAGAAAGGATCTCTGGTGAGGTGAGAGGACTTAATGATACTACTACTTTATATTGTACTAATCTACACTCTTCTAATGCTGCAAGACCGCTGAAGTTGCTCGTCTTCGATAGGACTAGGCCTTCTCTTTATTCTGGCATTTCTGCAGCCCAGTCCAATATACAGCCTCCCTTTGATAATGTTGCATATGTAGTGTAGATCCTTGCTTGCTGGAGTACTCGGATGAGTACTCACTTGCTTTGCTTTCTTTTTCCCCCATATCCATTTGATTGCAACCAGATGACGGAGCCCCTGAGACCGTGCCCCGCGCCGACTACTACTACTACCCCCGAGGATGGATACCGCTACAAGTGTGGCCGACGACTAGGAGTAGGATCATAGGGTCCCAGGCAGGAGGCCCTGTGCCTTTCAATCGTAGGTGTTTTCTTTTGCCCCGCTTTCTAAGGGCCTATCTGTTTTCTTTTATATCTGTACTCAGGTATCTGATGCTTCCGCTGACGCTTGTATGCGAGCTTATGTATTCGAGCCCTCGAGGCCCCTGGGTTGTAATATAAAGTTGTATGACTTTATTTGTTTTAGAGCTCTGTTGTGATTCCTTTAGGTGAGTCCTTAGGCTTGATCGTGTGCATTTGCGTGTATGATTAGTGCACGATTAAGCCAGGGAGTCACAGGTTGGTATCAGAGCCGACTGCCTGTAGGAAGCCCTTGGCCGAAGGTGTGAGTCTAGTCATTGAAAAACTTTTACAACATGGCTGTGTGGCTTACGGGCCCACGTGCCAATGGGTGGATTAGGATCTTTTATTTCTGCTATACTCTGGGACTCTGATCTCTCTTCTATTAGGGTTAAAAATTTTACTAACTCAGCATTAGGTTCTCGTGATCACATCCACCCGGAGTTTGATTATCCCCTTGCTTCAAGATTGTGGCCAGTTTTGCTTGCAGGATCCTTTTATCGAGGGCCACCCGTGTTGTCACTTGCAGATTCCTCGCTCCAACAGTTTTTCTCCGACGTGATGTAGCCTTTGCTATGTCACGTTGTTGTATTCCTCACCGCGTGCCTGCGCGCCGCCTAGTTTGTCTAGCTGCGAGCGCTACCGAGCGCTACTACGTTTGAATCAACTCTGTGTATGGATGGTATGTCTTTAACAAATACTATCATATATCTAATGCCCCCTTCCTGTTCATTCCCGTGTTACATAAGTGATAACTCCATTCACATGCAGTTTTTCTTGCTAAACGCCCTGGTGATTTGGCAGGAGGCTGATGATCCTCCACTCCACCCTATATTGCCGCAATGATGCAGCAGTTGAATTGAACCGTCAGCTCAACGAGAGTCTGGTAAAACGTTTGGAACGCAATGATGCTCGTCAGGAGCCTGGACCGATCTCGCTGCCAGAATTTGTGCGCCTCAATCCATCTGTTTTTTGCAACTCCACCAATACCTATGGATGCTGATGATTGGCTTCGTGACATCCGTTTGAGATGGAGTCAGCTAACGTGTGCCCCTGCCAGTTACGTCACCTTTGCGACATTCCACCTGAAGGGACCAGCTGCTCAATGGTGGGAAAGCCACAAGGGTATGTTGCCTGCTGAAACTGTAACCACTTGGCAGGAATTCAGTCAGCCTTCTGTGCACGGTACATTCATCAAGGTCTGATCGACCAGAAGAAGCAGGAGTTCCGTAAACTCTCACAGGAGAAAAATGACTGTGGATGAATACCAGAGGAAATTCCTTGAATTATCCGCTATGCTGCGGATGACGTCTGCATTGACGCTCGCAGCAGGAGAAATTCGTTGAAGGACTACGTACTGATATAAACCTTGCACTTGTGTCCATGATTGCACAGACTTGCAACGCTTGTCAGCCAATCTTTCCAAGTTGAAACTGCTCTGACTAAGTACCAGGCATCGCTCAAGCGCATCGTGATGTTGGCTCATCCTCGGTAGCCTGTTCAGAAACATCGAGTGTGGATTCTGCACAATGTACATCATCGACCTGCTCCAACGCCCAGGCCGTCTTATGTTGCACCTCGTCTGCCTCCACCGCCGAGACAGCTAACAATTCAGGGTGGAAGTCCAATGTTGTGGCTCCATCCCATAATGATCAGAATGCATCTTGTCCTCCTGTTGGTCATAAGAAGAGTTGTCGAAACCGCCGATTCAGAAACCGTTATGTCATACCATCTACTGTTGTGCTGGCCACGCCAATCACGTCAATGCTGAAAAGGCTCAAAGGGACTAACTATCGTGCTGGAACACTCTCTGTGAATTCAGTGCCAGCTTTTTTCGTTTTTGATTCAGGTGCATCACATTCTTCGTGTCCCAGAAATTTGCACAATTGCATGGGTTAGCTATGAGCTCATTACCCACTCCTTAGAAATCATCACTCCCATTCCAGGTGGCAAACCAAGATGGAAGTCACAAAAACCAGATAAGAATTGAAGGGTTGATGTTCTCGCTTCCCTTGTTGCTCTCGGAACTTCCGACATTCAACATCATTCTCTGTATGGACTGTGTTGACCGCCCACAATGCTTTGATTGACTGGTGCCGCTAAGAAAGTCCAACTTACCCATCCTTCTGGCCAGACAGTCAAATACAGCTCGAACAGTTCAGAATGCCGAGAATCAGATATATGTTCTGAATGCATTAATGCTTCACCTCTTGAAGGCATCGAGAACTTCTAGTGGTTCATGATTTTCAAGATGTCTTTCCAGAAGAACTTCCAGGAATACCCCCTGTTAGAGCTGTCGAGTTGTCATCGACTTTGAAACCAGGCACAAACCCTATTGCGAAGCGTCCTTATAAGATGCCTCCACACCACCTTCTCGAGCTTAAGGAAGAAATCGATAAGTCACTTAAGAAGGGTTTATCCGCCTAGTTCCTCTGCTTGGGGATCACCTTCGCTCTGCTTGGGGAGCACCTTCGCTCTTCGTTAAGAAGAAAGATGGTAACTAACCAATTGGTTCAGATTATCGACCCATTAACCAAGCCACAATCCAGAACAAATATCCGCTTCCCCGGATCAATGATTTGTATGATCAAACTTGCTGGATCATCGGTGTTTTTAAACTCGACTTGAGGTTGGGTTATATCAGATCCGTGTCCTGAATGAAGAGGATATTCCCAAGACTGCATTTGTTACTCACTATGGCTTGAGTACACTGTCATGTCATTTGGCTAACAAATGCTCCAGCCACATTCTCCCGTCTGATGAATTACATCTTCATGGATTACCTCGACAAGTTCGTCGTGGTGTATCTAGATGATATTTTGGTCTATTCAAAGAATAAGGAAGAACATGCTGAACACCTTCGTCTTGTACTGGAAAGGCTCGAGAACACCAGTTGTATGCCAAATACTCCAAATGTGAATTTTGGCTTCTGAAGTAACCTACCTTGGTCATGTGATCTCCAAAGATGGCATTGCCGTAACCCAGAACGAGTTCAGGCTATTCTTGACTGGACTCCTCCGAAGAACGTCAAGAAAGTGAGAAGTTTTCTCGGCCTTGCAAGCTATTGTCGTCGCTTTGTCGAGAATTTCTCAAAGATTGCTAAGCCTTGACTGATCTGCTTCACAAGGGCATTAAGTTGAATGGACAGAAAAATGTCAGGAGAGTTTTCAAACACTCAAAGACAAAGCTGACATCTGCCCCAGTACTGCTCCTCTAGATTCTCGCAAAGATTTTGTGATTTATTGTGATGCATCCCGTGAAGGATTAGGCTGCGTCCTAATGCAAGAACGAAGAGTAATGCTTATGCTTGCGTTCAATTGCGTCCACATGAAGAAAATATCCAGTGGCATGATCTTGAACTGCTGCAGTGATCTATGCATTGAAGCTGTGGCGGCATTATCTTCTTGGTAATCGTTGTGAGTTATCGGTATAGATAATAAGATGATCTGAAGTACTTGTACTCAGCCGGATCTTAATCTCCGTCAACAGCAATGGTTGGAAACAATTCGGACTATGACTGTGGTATTTCTATACCCCTGGCAAGGCTAACGTGATGGCTGATGCCTTAAGCCGCAAGTCCTATTGCGCAACCTCATGGTTAGGGGAGCTCAACCTCATCTTTTTGAAGAACTGTGCAAGCTGAATCTGTGTATGTTCCATAGGGTTCTCTTAATAACCTGTGATACAACCAAATCTGAGAAAGCTGTTAAGAGTGCGCAAGCTAAAGATGCTGAAGTTGATCTGATGAGAAAGTGTTGGAAATATGCCCTAGAGGCAATAATAAAATGGTTATTATATATTTCCTTGTTCATGATAATTTTTCTATTGTTCATGCATAATTGTATTAACCCGAAACCGTAATACATGTGTAAATACATAGACCACACCATTCCTAGTGAGCCTCTAGTTGACTAGCCGTTGATCAATAGAGGTCATGGTTCCTGACCATGGACATTGGATGTCGTTGATAACGGGATCACATCATTAGGAGAATGATGTGATGGACAAGACCCAATCCTAAGCATAACACTAGATCGTGTAGTTCGTCTGCTAGAGCTTTTCTAATGTCAAGTATCATTTCCTTAGACCATGAGATTGTGCAACTCCCGGATACCGTAGGAATGCTTTGGGTGTATCAAATGTCACAACATAACTGGGTGACTATAAAGGTGCACTACAGGTATCTCCGAAAGTGTCTGTTGGGTTGGCACGAATCGAGACTGGGATTTGTCACTCCGTGGACGGAGAGGTATCTCTGGGCCCACTCGGTAATACATCATCATAATGAGCTCAATGTGACTAAGGAGTTAGTCACGAGATCATGTGTTATGGAATGAGTAAAGAGACTTACCGGTAACGAGATTGAATAAGGGTATAGGGATACCGACGATCAAATCTCGGGCAAGTAACATCGATGGACAAAGGGAATTGTATACGGGATTAATTGGATCCCCGACATCGTGGTTCAATCTGATGAGGTCATCGTGGAAAATGTGGGAGCCAATATGGGGATCCAAATCCGCTACTGGTTATGGTCGGAGAGGTGTGTCTGGTATGTTGCATGGTTCTCGAACCCGTAGGGTCTACACACTTAAGGTTGGTGACGCTAGAGTTGTAATGGGAATTGTATGTGGTTACCGAAAATTGTTTGGAGTCTCGGAGAGATCCCGGACATCACGAGGAGTTCCGGAATGGTCTGGAGGTAAAGATTATATATGGGAAGTCTTATTTGGCCACCGGAAAATGTTCGGGATTTTTCGGTATTGGTACCGGGAGGTTCTAGAAGGTTTCGGAGTGGGCCCACCTGCATGGGGGGGCCCACATGAACATGGGTATTGGGGGCAAGGCCCCACACCCTGGTCAAGGCGCACCAAGATCCCCCCTTAGAAGGAATAAGATCATATCCCGAAGGGATAAGATCAGATCCCTAAAAAAGGGTTGATAACAATCGGTGGGGAAGGGAATGGATGGGATTTCTTTCCTCCCACTTTGCCAACGCCCCAATGGACTGGGGGAAAGAAACCAGCCCCCTCCACCCTAATAGTGGGGAGGTGCATGGGAGCTGCCCCCTGCCCCTGGCACAGCCCTCCCCCCCTCCACTCATCCTCCTCGTAGTGCTTAGCGAAGCTCTGCCGGAGGAGAACCACGAGCTCCATCGCCACCACGCCGTCATGTGTCGGAGCTCTGTAGCGACCCGACCCAAATGGATCGAAATCTCTGTGTTCAAGTGTATCCCTGGATCGGTAATGCTGACACACACAGTACTCGAAGGATTTTTAACAGAGTGCAATCACACACTTATTACATCGAATGTCTCAAAAGAGAACTGATTACAATAAATATGGCTTAAGGCCATCTAAATAAGATAACAGCGGAAGGCTGGAAGACAAAGTGAGTCCATCAACTCCAACGGCATAGCTGAGTGCACGACAACGACCTAGCACACCTTACTCTTCGTCTGAAAAGTCTGCAACATGATACGTTGCAGCCCGAAACGGGTCACACATGGAATATGCTCGGCAATATAACCAAGTAGAGCAATGAACAGAATAAATGCTAATACTACATGCATATTTGGCTGGTGGAAAAGCTCTAGGGTTATACTGTTTTGCGAAAAGCCAATTTTCCCTACAACAAAGGAATATATTTATTAACTATCATGGTGGTTGTTGAACATGAGAAGGTAAATCCCCCTCTCAATCCCATTAAAAGTAAATATCCCAACAATTAATTAGAGTGATGGGATTCAATATGATGATCCAAGAACCAGATACTCAAGATGTCCATAACCGGGGACACGGCTATCATGATCAGTTTGTATCTCTGCAGAGGTTTGTGCACTTTCCCCACAAGACTCGATCTCCTCGTTGGATTTCTCGCACTTCATGGTGTTTGAGAAACGGATGACCGAGACACAGTCTTTCAGAAACATTTCTCTTTACTCTGGGTAGACAGTTACACCTACTTTCCCTACATCTGCTAGCCTACCACTGAAAGAGGTCATGAACATACTCAAACTATGCTAGAGCCATAATAGCTGTGGCTGCACACGGAAGTTTCTAGCATGAATAATCTATGATCCCTTTGAGCCTGGGTGGCGGACCGTAGGAGGATCACACGGTATATCCCCGGGATCTCCTAGGACAACACTGGTATATCCCCAGGTGCCCAAACAAGCAATCCACCCAGATGTGTATTAAAGTTGCCACCTTAAGTGACCATTAATTAAAAATCTCACATCTGTCATGGATACACTCAAAACCCAATCCACGTCTACGAGCATAGCATGGCAACATAAGCATAGAGTAGAAGAATACTCCCAAGGGTTTTATAATAAAAGGGCAATTGGTTCTACCTCATCATCTACTTCCCAATACCCACAAGTTAATCACATCCTAGCATGTAGTGTTTGAGGATAAACAATGCATAAAAACTGGGTATAGAAGAGTATGATCAAAGGGTTACTTGCCTTGCTGACGATCCGCAAAACCTAGGGACTCGTAGTAGCACGCTTCGCACTCCGGGAATTCTATCACAAACAAACAATAGCATACATAAGCAATCAAGCGAAGATGCACGGGTAAAACCCAAAGAGAAGACCTAACCAGAAAGTTCAACTGAAGAACTCTTGTTTGCAAAAAGAATCAAATCAAACGGAGCAACGAAACTCAAACTGCGAAAGAAACAAGCTTTGATTGCTAATCTGGACTAAAGTCAAATTTTACAGTAGCAAAAATCTTGTTTAAGTTGGTTAACAGAAAGAGGGCTTCGAGACGAAGATCTAGGCGCTTGAATCGCCTGATTCCGACAAACGAGCGAAAAGTTATACTAAAACGAAAATCGGATCAGAATCGCGATTGAAAATAATCGCGGGAAAATCCGAGAGAAAAAGAAAAACTAACGAACGGGCTAACGAACGAACGTTCGCTGTCTGCGGTTAAACGGTGTGTGAAAAACCGTTCGTTAAAACGAACGTACGGACGGGCGTTCGCTAAATAACTAAACCGACGGAAAACCGATCTAAAAAAAATAAATAAACGGTATTTTAAAAAAAACGAATCTAGATCTAGGGTTTACAAAAAAACACGAACGGTTAAAGGAAAAATAGGGAGGGGATGGAGAGAGCGAGCGAAGGACGGAGGAGCGAAGAGAGGAGGGCGGGGTAGGAGCGAGAGGCAGACGGGGAGGGGCGAGGAGGTGAGAGGCGAGGCGAGGTGGAGTCGGAGGAGGAGTGAAAGGCGCAGGAGGAGAGAGGAGGACGACGAGGTGGCGGCTGCTGCTGCTTGCTGCGGCGGCGGCGGTGGGCTGCGGCGGCGGGGTGGGTCGAGGCGGCGGGGAGGGCGGGCATATAAAGGGCGGGGGGGGCGACTGGGGAGAGGGGGCGAGGCAGGCGGGTCCGGACTCCGGCGGAGTCCGGCTCGGCTACGGGGAGGAAAGGCGGCGGCGGCCTGCGGGCCGGCTGGGCTTCGGCCCAGTTCGGTCCGGCGGAGTTTTTTTTTTTTTTTAAATAATTCCGCCAGAAAAACAAACAAAAGAAATACTAAACAGACTCCAAAATTCCCGAAATAAATTTTCCCCGTCCTCTAAAAATCTCCCGGACAAGGTAAACATTTATTTGGGACTCTAATGCAATTTTGAAAAATGCATATTTTTCTAAATCCAAATAAAATTGCAATAAAAATCCAAATAAAATATTTATTTGATTTAATTTTTCCTCCAATATTCCATTTATTTTGGAGAAGTCATATTATCTCCTCTCATATATTTTTAATATGAAAATATTTCGGAGAGAAAAATAGTTAAACCAAATTGATCCCTGTTTCAATATTTGAGAAAATTCAAAATATGAAAACGGTGAAAATCCCCAACTCTCTCGTGGGTCCTTGAGTTGTTAGAAATTTTCGAGGATCGCAAAACGAAATGCAATAAAATATGATATGCAGTGAATGATCTATGTATAACATTCCAAATTGAAAATTGGGATGTTACAAACCTACCCCCCTTAAGATGAATCTCGCCTCGAGAGAGATTCGGGTTGGCTAGAAAATAGGTGTGGGTGGTCCTTCCGGAGGTCTTCTTCGCGCTCCCAGGTAGCTTCCCCTCGGTATGATGACTCCACTGAACTTTGCAAAAACTTGATAACTTTGTTTGCGGTTCACCGGCTGGCAAACTCGAGAATCTTGACGGGTTTCTCCTCGTAGGTAGATCACTATCCAATTGAATTGCTTCTAGGGGCACTGTATCTCTTAGGAAATTATCACATCTCCGCATGGCACTTCTTCAACTGGGAAATGTGAAACACATCATGAAATCCTGACAGTCCTTCGGGTAACTCCAACTTGTAGGCAACTTCACCCATACGTTCAATACTCGGCATGGTCCAACAAATCGTGGTGCTAACTTCCCTTTGACTCGAACCGTTTAACTCCTCGAAGTGCGACACACGTAGATATGCCCGTCTCCGACTTCATAGGTTACCTCCTTGCGTTTTGGATCGGCATAACTCTTCTGTCTGGACTGGGTACTTTCAGTCTATCTCGAATCAGCTAACCTTCTCTTCGGATTCCTTAATCAAATCCGGTCCAAACAACTGACGGTCTCCAACTTCATCCACATCAACGGTGTTCTGCCCTCCTTCCATACAAAGCCTCGAAAGGTGCCATCTTCAAACTGGCTTGGTAGCTGTTGTGTGTATGAGAACTCCGCGTAGGGCAAATTGTCATCCCAACTAGATCCATAATCTAGCGCACAAGCTTTAACATGTCTCCAGAATTGATTGACTCTCTCGGTCTGTCCATCTGTCTTGCGGATGAAAAGTGTACTAAACTCTAGCCTGGTTCCCAATGTCTGGTGTAGTTGGCGCCCAAAACTTTGAAGTTAAACTGGGTTCTCTATCTGATACGATGGTCCTCGGAACTCCGTGCAGACATACGATCCTGGTCATATATATCTGGCCAACTTCGCACTATATGTGGTTTTCACTGGAATAAAGTGAGCTACTTTGTCAAACGATCCACTACTACCCAGATAGAATCATATCCTGATCGGGTCCTGGGTAATCCGGTGATGAAATCCATGCCAAGTTTATCCCACTTCCTTCGGGTATTGGCATAGGCTGTAGCAATCCGCGGCTTCTGATGCTCTGCCTTCACTCCTGACATACATCACATACGGCTACATACTCAGCAATATCCCTCTTCATACCCGTCCACCAGAAACGCTCTTTTAAGTCCAAATACATCTTGGTGTTTCCGGGGTGTATCGAGTATGGCGAGTCATGAGCCTCTGTAGTATCAACTTCCTGATCTCGGCATATTGGGTACATACACACGGTCCTCAAACCATAAGGTGTCGCGCTCATCTTCACGAAAAACTTTGGCTTTTCCTTTGCGCATTCTATCCTTATCTCGCGCAATTTCTTTGTCCTCTTTCGTTGAGCTTCTCGAATCCTTCCCAATAATGTTGACTGAACTCCATAACTGCGAAAAACCTTAGGGACATCCCCAAACGAAACTCCTGAGATCTTCGGATAACCCCTTTGGTAAACCTCCGCTTTTGAGGGTATTGACATACCCTTCCGGCTCAAGCGTCTGCTACGACATTGGCTTTTCCTGGATGATAATGCAAACTTCATATCATAATCCTTTATAAGTTCCAACCATCTCTCTGCCTGAGGTTCAGCTCCTTCTGAGTGAAATATACTTCAAGCTCTTGTGATCCGGTACACATCACAACGGTTCCAATAAGAAAGATGTCTCCAAGTCTTAAGTGCATGAACTACAGCTGCTAACTCCAATATGAGTGGAATAATTCAACTCATGCGGCCGGAAGCTGACTGTGAGGCATATGAAACAACACTCGCCCTTCCGATAAGTACTCCTCCCAGCCTAAGCGAGAGGCGTCGCAATACACTTGGAAATCCTTGCGTATATCTGGCAGGAATCAGAACTGGGGCTGTAACCAAACGTTTTCAGTTTGAAACTGCCTCACATTCATCTGTGCCATTTGAACTTAGTGTCCTTCTTCAGTAACTCCGTATAGGCTTCGCCATCTTAGAAAAATTCTTGATAAATCTCCGATAATATCCTGCAAGTCCAAGAAAACTGCGGATCTCCCCCACTGAGGTGGGTGCCAACACTCAGTGACAGACTGAACCTTGTTGGGGGTCTACTGGCTAACCTTCGCCCGATATAACATGTCCAAGGAAATCCAACTTCCTTCAACCAAACTCACCATTGCTGAACTGGCCATACAAACTGATGTTCCCTGAGCTTTCGAGAACTAAACGCAGAGAGATGCTCTTGTGCTCCTCTTCATTCCGTGAGCTATACCAAGATATCATCAATGAAACCACGAAATTATCCCAGAACTCCATGAACACCCTTGTTCATCATACTCATGAAATAGACAGGGGCATTAGTCACTCCAAATGTAATAACGTGTTTGTTGTATCATAGCCCCATACGGTTGGTGAAGGCTTGCTGTCTTAGGTAATATCCTGTTCTCGATCTCAGCTGGATGATCACCCTGATCTAGCTGCAGCGCCGCCGCCGCACTCCACCTCGCCGCGCCGCTGCACCGCACGCGCCCCGCCCCGTCGCCGTCGCCTGCCGCACCCCGCCGCCGCTGCGGCCTCGCCTCGCCGGAGCCGCCGCTCGCCGGATCCGACGCCCGGATTTTTCCGGTTAACCGTTCGTTTTTTTTGGTAAACCCTAGATCTAGATTCGTTTTTTTTAAAATACCGGTTTATTTATTTTTTTAGATCGGTTTTCCGTCGGTTTAGTTATTTAGCGAACGCCCGTCCGTACGTTCGTTTTAACGAACGGTTTTCACCGTTTAACCGCAGACAGCGAACGTTCGTTCGTTAGCCCGTTCGTTAGTTTTTCTTTTTCTCGGATTTTCCGCGATTATTTTCAATCGCGATTTCTGATCCGATTTTCGTTTTAGTATAACTTTTCGCTCGTTTGTCGGAATCAGGCGATTCAAGCGCCTAGATCTTCGTCTCGAAGCCCTCTTTCTGTTTAACCAACTTAAACAAGATTTTGCTACTGTAAAATTTGACTTTAGTCCAGATTAGCAATCAAAGCTTGTTTCTTTCGCAGTTTGAGTTTCGTTGCTCCGTTTGATTTGATTCTTTTTGCAAACAAGAGTTCTTCAGTTGAACTTTCTGGTTAGGTCTTCTCATTTGGGTTTTACCCGTGCATCTTCGCTTGATTGCTTATGTATGCTATTGTTTGTTTGTGATAGAATTCCCGGAGTGCGAAGCGTGCTACTACGAGTCCCTAGGTTTTGCGGATCGTCAGCAAGGCAAGTAACACTTTGATCATACTCTTCTATACCCAGTTTTTATGCATTAGTTTTATCCTCAAACACTACATGACTAGGATGTGATTAACTTGTGGGTATTGGGAAGTAGATGATGAGGTAGAACCAATTGCCCTTTTATTATAAAACCCTTGGGAGTTACTTCTACGCTATGCTTATGTTGCCATGCTATGCTCGTAGACGTGGATTGGGTTTTGAGTGTATCCATGACAGATGTGAGATTTTTAATTAATGGTCAACTTAAGGTGGCAACTTTAATACACATCTGGGTGGATTGCTTGTTTGGGCACCTGGGGATATACCAGTGTTGTCCTAGGAGATCCCGGGGATATACCGTGTGATCCTCCTACGGTCCGCCACCCAGGCTCAAAGGGATCATAAGATTATTCATGCTAGAAACTTCCGTGTGCAGCCACAAGCTATTATGGGCTCTAGCATAGTTGAGTATGTTACATGACCTCTTTCAGTGGTAGGCTAGCAGATGTAGGGGAAAGTAGGTGTAACTGTCTACCCAGAGTAAAGAGTAAATGTTTCTGAAAGACTGTGTCTCGGTCATCCGTTTCTCAAACACCATGAAGTGCGAGAAATCCAACGGAGGAGATCGAGTCTTGTGGGGAAAAGTGCACAAACCTCTGCAGAGAGTACAAACTGATCATGATTAGCCGTGTCCCCGGTTATGGACATCTTGAGTATCTGGTTCTTGGATCATCATATTGAATCCCATCACTCTAAATTAATTGTTGGGATTAATAATTACTTTTAATTGGGATTGAGAGGGGGATTTACCTTCTCAATGTTCAACAACCACCATGATAGTTAAATAAAATATATTCCTTTGTTGTAGGGAAAAATTGGCTTTTCGCAAAACAGTATAACCCTAGAGCTTTTCCACCAGCCAAATATGCATGTAGTATTAGCATTTATTCTGTTCATTGCTCTACTGTGTTATATTGCCAGCATATTCCATGTGCTGACC
This sequence comes from Thinopyrum elongatum, assembly GCA_011799875.1. Taxonomy (NCBI): domain Eukaryota; kingdom Viridiplantae; phylum Streptophyta; class Magnoliopsida; order Poales; family Poaceae; genus Thinopyrum; species Thinopyrum elongatum. The sequence continues at coordinate 380,923,571 of CM022300.1, forward strand.
CGTTTCGGGCTGCAACGTATCATGTTGCAGACTTTTCAGACGAAGAGTAAGGTGTGCTAGGTCGTTGTCGTGCACTCAGCTATGCCGTTGGAGTTGATGGACTCACTTTGTCTTCCAAGCCTTCCGCTGTTATCTTATTTAGATGGCCTTAAGCCATATTTATTGTAATCAGTTCTCTTTTGAGACATTCGATGTAATAAGTGTGTGATTGCACTCTGTTATAAAATCCTTCGAGTACTGTGTGTGTCAGCATTACCGATCCAGGGATGACACTTGAACACAGAGATTCGATCCATTTGGGTCGGGTCGCTACAGAGCTCCGACAGCATGACGGCGTGGTGGCGATGGAGCTCGTGGTTCTCCGGCAGAGCTTCGCTAAGCACTACGGAGGAGGAGGAGTAGGAGGGGGGAGGGCTGTGCCAGGGGCAAGGGGTGCAGCTCCCATGCACCTCCCCACTATATATAAGGGTGGAGGGGGCTGGTTTCTTTCCCTCCAAGTCCATTGGGGCGTTGGCAAAGGTGGGAGGAAAGAAATCCCATCCATTCCCTTCCCCACCGATTGTTATCACCCTTTTTTAGGGATCTTGATCTTATCCCTTCGGGATATGATCTTATTCCTTCTAAGGGGGGATCTTGGTGCGCCTTGACCAGGGGTGTGGGGCCTTGCCCCCAATACCCATGTTCATGTGGGCCCCCCCATGCAGGTGGGCCCCACTCCGAAACCTTCTAGAACCTTCCCGGTACAATACCGAAAAATCCCGAACATTTTCCGGTGGCCAAAATAGGACTTCCCATATATAAATCTTTACCTCCAGACCATTCCGGAACTCCTCGTGATGTCCGGGATCTCATCCGAGACTCCAAACAATTTTCGGTAACCACATACAATTCCCATTACAACTCTAGCGTCACCGAACCTTAAGTGTGTAGACCCTACGGGTTCGAGAACCATGCAGACATGACCGAGACACCTCTCCGACCAATAACCAGTAGCGGGATTTGGATACCCATATTGGCTCCCACATGTTCCACGATGATCTCATCAGATGAACCACGATGTCGGGGATCCAATTAATCCCGTATACAATTCCCTTTGTCCATCGGTATGTTACTTGCCCGAGATTTGATCGTCGGTATCCCTATACCTTATTCAATCTCGTTACCGGTAAGTCTCTTTACTCATTCCATAACACATGATCTCGTGACTAACTCCTTAGTCACATTGAGCTCATTATGATGATGTATTACCGAGTGGGCCCAGAGATACCTCTCCGTCACACGGAGTGACAAATCCCAGTCTCGATTCGTGCCAACCCAACAGACACTTTCGGAGATACCTGTAGTGCACCTTTATAGTCACCCAGTTATGTTGTGACATTTGATACACCCAAAGCATTCCTACGGTATCCGGGAGTTGCACAATCTCATGGTCTAAGGAAATGATACTTGACATTAGAAAAGCTCTAGCAGACGAACTACACGATCTAGTGTTATGCTTAGGATTGGGTCTTGTCCATCACATCATTCTCCTAATGATGTGATCCCGTTATCAACGACATCCAATGTCCATGGTCAGGAAACCATGACCATCTATTGATCAACGAGCTAGTCAACTAGAGGCTCACTAGGGACATGGTGTGGTCTATGTATTTACACATGTATTACGGTTTCGGGTTAATACAATTATAGCATGAACAATAGAAAATTATCATGAACAAGGAAATATAATAATAACCATTTTATTATTGCCTCTAGGGCATATTTCCAACACTTTCTTCATCAGATCAACTTCAGCATCTTTAGCTTGCGCACTCTTAACAGCTTTCTCAAGATTTGGTTGTATCACAAGGTTATTAAGAGAACCCTATGGAACAATACACAGATTCAGCTTGCACAGTTCTTCAAAAAGATGAGGTTGAGCTCGCCTAACCATGAGGTTGTCGCAATAGGACTTGCGGCTTAAGGCATCAGCCATCACGTTAGCCTTGCCAGGGGTATAAGAAATACCACAGTCATAGTCCGTAATTGTTTCCAACCATTGCTGTTGACGGAGATTAAGATCCGGCTGAGTAAACAAGTACTTCAGACTCTGGTGATTAGTATAAATCTCACAACGATTACCAAGAAGATAATGCCGCCACAGCTTCAATGCATAGATCACTGCAGCAAGTTCAAGATCATGCACTGGATAATTTTCTTCATGTGGACGCAATTGACGCGAAGCATAAGCAATTACTCTTCGTTCTTGCATTAGGACGCAGCCTAATCCTTCACGGGATGCATCACAATAAATCACAAAATCTTTGCGAGAATCTAGAGGAGCAAGTACTGGGGCAGATGTCAGCTTGTCTTTGAGTGTTTGAAAACTCTCCTGACATTTTTCTGTCCATTCAAACTTAATGCCCTTGTGAAGCAGATCAGTCAAAGGCTTAGCAATCTTTGAGAAATTCTCGACAAAGCGACGACAATAGCTTGCAAGGCCGAGAAAACTTCTCACTTTCTTGACGTTCTTCGGAGGAGTCCAGTCAAGAATAGCCTGAACTCGTTCTGGGTTAACGGCAATGCCATCTTTGGAGATCACATGACCAAGGTAGGTTACTTCAGAAAGCCAAAATTCACATTTGGAGTATTTGGCATACAACTGGTGTTCTCGGAGCCTTTCCAGTACAAGACGAAGGTGTTCAGCATGTTCTTCCTTATTCTTTGAATAGACCAAAATATCATCTAGATACACCACGACGAACTTGTCGAGGTAATCCATGAAGATGTAATTCATCAGACGGGAGAATGTGGCTGGAGCATTTGTTAAGCCAAATGACATGACAGTGTACTCATAAGAGCCATAGTGAGTAACAAATGCAGTCTTGGGAATATCCTCTTCACGGACACGGATCTGATGATAACCCAACCTCAAGTCGAGTTTAGAAAACACCGATGATCCAGCAAGTTGATCATACAAATCATTGATCCGGGGAAGCGGATATTTGTTCTGGATTGTGGCTTGGTTAATGGGTCGATAATCCTGAACCAATTGGTTAGTTACATCTTTCTTCTTAACGAAGAGCGAAGGTGCTCCCCAAGCAGAGCGAAGGTGATCCCCAAGCAGAGGAACTAGGGCGGATGAAACCCTTCTTAAGTGACTTATCGATTTCTTCCTTAAGCTCGAGAAGGTGGTGTGGAGGCATCTTATAAGGACGCTTCGCAATAGGGGTTGTGCCTGGTTTCAAGTCGATGACAAACTCGACAGCTCTAACAGGGGGTATTCCTGGAAGTTCTTCTGGAAAGACATCTTGAAAATCATGAACAACTAGAACGTTCTCGATGCCTTCAAGAGGTGAAGCATTCAATGCATTCAGAACATATATCTGATTCTCGGCATTCTGAACTGTTCGAGCTGAGTATTTGACTGTCTGGCCAGAAGGATGGGTAAGTTGGACTTTCTTAGCGGCACAGTCAATCAAAGCATTGTGGGCGGTCAACCAGTCCATACAGAGAATGATGTTGATGTCGGAAGGTCCGAGAGCAACAAGGGAAGCAGAGAACATCAACCCTTCAATTCTTATCTGGTTGTTGTGACTTACCATCTTGGTTTGCCACCTGGAATGGGGAGTGATGATTTCTAAAGGAGTGGGTAATGAGCTCATAGCTAACCCATGCAATTGTGCAAATTTCTGGGACACGAAGGAATGTGATGCACCTGAATCAAAAAGAACAAAAGCTGGCACTGAATTCACAGAGAGTGTTCCCAGCACGATAGTTAGTCCCTTTTGAGCCTTTTCAGCATTGACGTGATTGGCGTGGCCAAGCACAACAGTAGATGGTATGACATTACGGTTTCTGAATCGGCGGTTTCGACAACTCTTCTTATGACCAACAGGAGGACAAGATGCATTCTGATCATTATGGGATGGAGCCACAACATTGGACTGTCCACCCTGAATTGTTAGCTGTCTCGGCGGTGGAGGCAGACGAGGTGCAACATAAGACGGCCTGGGCGTTGGAGCAGGTCGATGATGTACATTGTGCAGAATCCACACTCGATGTTTCTGAACAGGCTAACCCGAGGATGAGCCAACATCACGAGTGCGCTTGAGCGATGCCTGGTACTTAGTCAGAGCAGTTTCAACTTGGAAAGATTGGCTGACAAGCGTTGCGAAGTCTGTGCAATCATGGACAACAAGTGCAAGGTTTATATCAGTACGTAGTCCTTCACGGAATTTCTCCTGCTTGCGAGCGTCAATGCAGACGTCATCCGCAGCATAGCGGGATAATTCAAGGAATTTCCTCTGGTATTCATCCACAGTCATTTTTCCCTGTGAGAGTTTACGGAACTCCTGCTTCTTCTGGTCGATCAGACCTTGAGGAATGTACCGTGCACGAAAGGCTGACTGAAATTCCTGCCAAGTGGTTACAGTTTCAGCAGGCAACATACCCTTGTGGCTTTCCCACCATTGAGCAGCTGGTCCCTTCAGGTGGAATGTCGCAAAGGTGACGTAACTGGCAGGGGCAACGTTAGCTGACTCCATCTCAAACAGGATGTCACGAAGCCAATCATCAGCATCCATAGGATTGGTGGAGTTGCAAAAAACAGATGGATTGAGGCGCACAAATTCTGGCAGCGAGATCGGTCCAGGCTCCTGACGAGCATCATTGCGTTCCAAACGTTTTACCAGACTCTCGTTGAGCTGACGGTTCAATTCAAACTGCTGCATCATTGCGGCAATATAGGGTGGAGGTGGAGGATCATCAGCCATCCTGCCAAATCAACAGGGGCAGTTTAGCAAGAAAAACTGCATGTGAATGGAGTTATTCATGATGTAACACGGGAAATGAACAGGAAGGGCATTAGATATATGATAGTAGTTGTTAAAGACATACCAATCCATACACAGAGTTAGATTCAAACGGATAGTACGCGCTCGGTAGCGCTCGCAGCTAGACAAACTAGGCGGCGCGCAGGCACGCGGTGAGGAATACAACAACGTGACATAGCAAAGGCTACATCACGTCGGAGAAAACTGTTGGAGCGAGGAATCTGCAAGTGACAACACGGGGTGCCCTCGATAAAAGGATCCTGCAAGCAAAACCTGGCCCACAATCTTGAAGCAAGGGGGATAATATCAGAACTCCGGGTGGATGTGATCACGAGAACCTAATGCTGGAGTTAGTAAAATTTTAACCCTAATAGAAGAGAGATCAGAGTCCCAGAGTATAGACGAGAAATAAAAGATCCTAATACCACCCAATTGGCGACGTGGGCCCGTAAGCCACACAGCCATGTTAGTAAAAGTTTTTCAATGACTAGACTCAACTTCGGCCAAGGGCTTCCTACAGGCAGTCGGCTCTGATACCAACCTGTGACGCCCTGGCTTAATCGTGCACTAATCATACACGCAAATGCACACGATCAAGCCTAAGGACTCACCTAAAGGAATCACAACAGAGCTCTAAAACATAAATAAAGTCATACAAGCTTTATATTACAAGCCAGGGGCCTCGAGGGCTCGAATACATAAGCTCGCATACAAGCGTCAGCGGAAGCATCAGATACCTGAGTACAGATATAAAAGAAAACACAGATAGGCCCTTAGAAAGGCGGGGCAAAAGAAAACACTACGATTGAAAGGCACAGGCCTCCTGCCTGGGACCCTATGATCCTACTCCTAGTCGTCGGCCAACTTGTAGCGGTATCCATCCTCGGGGGTAGTAGTAGTAGTCGGCGGCGGGGCAGCTGTCTCAGGGGCTCCGTCATCTGGTTGCATCAAATGGATATGGGGGAAAAAGAAAGCAAAGCAAAAGTGAGTACTCATCCGAAGTACTCAGCAAGCAAGGATCTACACTACATATGCAACATTATCAAAGGGAGGCTGTATATGTGGACTGGGCTGCAGAAATGCCAGAATAAAGAGAAGGCCTAGTCCTATCGAAGACTAGCAACTTCAGCGGTCTTGCAGCATTAGAAGAGTGTAGATTAGTACAATATAAAGTAGTAGTATCATTAAGTCTCAACCTCAGCCAGAGATCCTTTCTCGACTTCCTGCGAGAAAGCAATCCCAGAGCCATAGTATCCATATCTCATCACAAGTAACCAGTTCTAGTTGTATCGATCGGGATACAACTCCGAGCGTCCGTTACCGAGGATCCGGCTATGCATAGATTAGTTCTTCCCTGCAGGGGTGCACCAACTTATCCACCACGCTCGCTTAACTCCGACCGGACACACTTTTCTGGGTCATGCCCAGCCTCGGCCAAACGACACACCGCAGCCCTACCTAAAGCTCAGCAGAGAGGTCCCCGTCGGTCTACATCCTAAGTGCTCAGGGGTCTTGGGCCATCGCCCTGTGCACTCCGAGTCGTTGCGTGCAGAGGGAAGCCAGGCACCAGGGGGCGCCGGTCCGTCCCGGACGCAATGCTGAACTGGACGTCTGACAGAGCTTTTGGCTGATGCATATGATGCAGAGTACCCATATTTATTCCCGCGTGATGGTTAGTGCTATCGGGCCAGAGGCCCACTCAGATCACATATCCAAACCATAAGTACATTGGGGGTGCGGTAACGAGCAGAGACTCATGATCGATGTGACCCCGTCGCCCCGTCTCGAGGACTTGCGGCAAGGGCTAGGAATGCCCGGCCATGCCTCGTATTCATCACTCGGGCACCATCCAGGTCAACCCGTCTTCACATCACTCGCGAGTACCCCTCAGGGTCGACCCGCCTTTCCAAGTAACAGTTGTAAAGTCCAAGTATCCGTGTGTCCATAACATCAAGGGAATCCAAGGTATCACCCTCGTGGGATTCCTACTCGATGTATCCGTCAAGGTGAACTCGAAGGAATCAGCCTCGATGGGTTCACACTTGAGGTGTTGCACGACAGCGTCGTTACCGGAAGTGGTGAAGGAGGAACCACCCTCAATGACCATGACCGAGTAACTACTCCATAGAGTTATCATCAGAAGTGCTTACGAGGTATCACCCTCGACACTCGATAGTAATGTTGCAGTGTCGTACAGATAAAGGGGGTGTGATGTGCGGAGCTGGGGCCTGGTCGTCGAGTCTTCCGATGATCCAGCGGGGCAATCAGGACAAGTGGGGTTTCTGGGGTCTCTATCCAGCCTATACTAAGCATTTTAGCATAAGCAGGTAGTTATCAAAAGCAAGGTACAAAATCAGGTCATGCATCAGAATAGGTAAAGCAGTAACAGCAGCAATTCTAATGCAAGAACAAGAGAGAAGAGATTAGGCGATATAGGCATGCTCAAAGGGGGGGTGCTTGCCTGGTTGCTCGGCGGCAAAGGCAAGGTCGTCAACGGTGTCGTCGGGCTCCTGAGCTGCGTCGGTCTCAGGAACTGCGTCTGTAGCGGGGTCTACCGAGAGAGAAGAGGGGGAGGAAACAAATAAATACATGGCAAACATATGCAACACAGAGCAGGCTATACTAACGTGCAGTGCAGGGTTGCCTAAAGCATGTCTAAGTCATATTAGTTATTTTAGGGTTTAAGTTTGATTTAATAACCGGTGTATATGCACTATTCATCTACCGGAAACAGGCTAAAAGTTGCGGGTTCACCTTCGTAGGGGGTCCCGACACGGAAACAGATGGCACGGTCGGATTCGTCTCGTCGTTCTGATCAACTTTCATGTACAAAGTTTTTCAATCTGAGCTACAGATTATTTTATATGAATTTCTAAAGATTTTAGCATTTTCTGGAATTATTTTATTCATTTAATTCAACAGTATCCGAAACAGTGCATTGTGACATCAGCAGAACGTCATGATGACGTCAGCTGGTCAACTGACCGGCTGGCCAGGTCAAACCTGACATGTGGGGCCCACATGTCATACACAGGGGCTAACAGAGTTTAGATTTAAACTAATTTTAGTTAATTAAGCTTCTGGGCCCACATGTCAGTGTTAGATTAGGTTAATTTAATTGGTTTTAATTAATTCTGATAATTAGGGGGCAGTGGGCCCCATTGTCAGCGGCTGGGCCGGCCCAGTCAGCATAGTTGACCAGGTCAACTGGTCAACTGGGGCCAGGTGGCCCACTGGTCAGTGTCCCAGGGTGCGGGCCAGGCCAGCCACATCGCGCGTGGCGCCAGAGAGGACTCCAGCGGGCCTCTCCCGCGGCGAAGCGCGCCGGCGAGCGTCGGAATCGGCCGTCCGTCCACGGATCGACGCGCGAAGAGGTGCTACGGGACCGGCGCGAAGAGCCGCATCCAGTGGTGGTGGTGCTTCGCCCTGGAGTGGCCGGAATCAGCGTCGGCGATGAGCTAGGTGGCGGCCGTAGTACGGGTCCGGGCGGAAACATCGCTAGAGGCGTCGGGGGGCTGTGTGCGTGCGTGCGTTGGGCTCCTGGGAACCCCAGGAGCACGTCGCCGTGCTCTGACGCGAGCATGAACCGTGGTGGCCGCGGCGGCGAGGCCAACGGTGGAGGCTGGCTCGACAACGATGGGAACGGTGCCTACGGCGTGAACGGGGCGGCGTAGAGAGAGGGGAAGGGACGGGAGGCTCACCAGGAGCCTGTAGAGGAGCAACGCGGGCTCGAGGGAGGCTCGAGGTGGCCGGATTTCGACGGCGAGGGCGGCGGTGCCCGAGGTGGAAGAAGATGGCCTCCTCGTCATTGCACGGGCGCTGGGCTCGAACCGATGGTCAAGGTCGATGAGGCAGACAGCGGAGGGGCTCGTGGACTCAACAGGAGGGCGCGGGAGTGTCGGTCGCCGCGGTGGCGCACGCCGGCGACCACAGAAGCGGTCGGGTGAAGGGGATCTGAGGAGGGGGCGCGGGCGAGAGAGAGAGAGAGAGAGAGAGAGAGAGAGAGAGAGAGAGAGAGAGGAGTGCGGCCAGGGGGAGCCAGGGGGTGCAGGGGGTGGCCCATATCCAGGGCGCGGGTGCGGGCGTCGCTGTCGAGCAGCGGGAGAGGGGGGCCAGCGCGCGCCGGCGTGCGGGCGCGGCGACAGCGCGCCGAGGTGAGCAGGGCGAGGGAGAGGACAGGCGGGGTGGGCTGGGCCGGCTGGTTGACTAAGGCCCAACCGCTGCGGGCCTTTTTCCTTTTCTTCTTTTCTTTTTTGTTTTCTTTCTTTCCTCTCTTTTACAAAATGTGTGGCCTCAAATATAGTTTTGTAAAATAGGTAATTTTGTCCAATAAATATTGTGCACTATTTAGCACTGTTAGAAAATGGTTTGGAGCCATGGTGATTTCATTGCATTTTATTTAATGTTAAATGGATTAAATATTTCTGTTTTCTTGTTGCTTGAGTTATTTAATTAATTTGATTAATGTCGCTGTTACTTTTGTAATTGCTCTAGGAATATTTACAACATTATGAACATTTTAGTTTTCAAATTTGAACAACTTTTATTTTCACTTTTAGTTTGAATTTCCATTTGAATTTGAATTGAAACAGGATATGATCCAAATGATGTTTAAGCACTGTTGATCATGATGACATGGCATTATCATAAGGGGATTACTGTAGCTAACCACGTTGGGTGTTACAGTTTGATAGCAAGATAATTTGTAACGAGCAAGTAACTGTAACGGTAAATAATGTGCAGCAAGGTAGCCCAATCCTTTTGTGGAAAAGGACAGGCCAAAACGGTCTCTTATGATAAGCAAAGCATTCTTGAGGGTACACGGGAATTTCATCATATCACTTTCATCATGTTGGTTTGATTCGTGTTCGCTACTTTGATAATTTGATATGTGGGTGGACCGGTGCTTAGGTGTTGTTCTTACTTGAACAAACCTCCTACTTATGATTAACCCCCTCGCAAGCATCCGCAACTACGAAAAATGTATTAAGATAAAATCTAACCATAGCATTAAACTTTTGGATCCAAATCAGTCCCTTACGAAGTAGCGCATAAACTAGGGTTTAAGCTTCTGTCACTCTAGCAACCCATCATCTAATAACTACTCCACAATGCATTCCCTTAGGCCCAAATATGGTGAAGTGCCATGTAGTCGACGTTCACATGACACCACTAAGGGAATCACAACATACATATCGTCAAAATATCGAACACATATCAAGTTCACATGATTACTTGCAACATGACTTCTCCCATGACCTCAAGAACAAAAGTAACTACTCACAAATGATAATCATGCTCAAGATCAGAGGGGTATTAAATAGCATAATGGATCTGAACATATAACTTCCACCAAATAAAACATATAGTAATCAACTACAAGATGCAATCAACACTGCTAGTCACCATCAAGTACCAATCTAAGGTTCCGGTACAAAGATTGAACACAAGAGATGAACTAGGTTTTTAGAGGAGATGGTGCTGTTGAAGATGTTGATGGAGATGGCCCTCCCAAAGATGGGAGAGTTGTTGGTGATGATGATGAGGATGATTTCCCCCTCCGGGAGGGAAGTTCCCCTGGCGGAATCGCTCTACCGGAGGGCAAAAGTGCTCCTGGCCAAGTTCCGCCTCGAGACGGCGGCGCTTCATCCCAAAAGTCCCCCTTTATTTTTTTTCTATGTCAAAATGACTTATATGCTAGAAGAGGGGCACCGGAGATGGGCCGAGGTGGGCACAACCCACCAGGGCGTGCCTGGGCTCCCTGGCGCGCCCAGGTGGGTTGTGCCCACCTAGTGGGCCCCCTCTGGTAGTTATTTGCTCCAATATTCTTCATATATTCCAAAACAATTCTCCGTAAATTTTCAGCTCATTTGGAGATGTGTAGAATAGGTAACTCTGACGTAGCTTTTTCAGGTCCAGAATTCCAGCTGCCGGCATTCTCCCTCTTTGTGTAAACCTTGCATATTATGAGAAAAAAGGCATTAGAAATACTCCAAAAAGCATTATTATGCAGAAAACATTATAAATAACAGTAGGAAAACATGATGCAAAATGGACGTATCAACTCCCCCAAGCTTAGACCTCGCTTGTGCTCACGCGAAAACCAAAATCGAAAAACATGCCCACATGCTTAGAGAGAGAGAGATGTGTCGATAAAACAAAATACGGACATAGAAGCATCATGCATATTATTATAACAGCAAAGAACTTTAACATAAAACTTTATCAAATAACTTTTATCATATAACTTCTCATGAACAAGTAACAATTCATCACGACATTGAAGTATAAAGCATAAACCTTATTGAAAACCAACAAACTATGTTCTCAATCAACTTTGCGACTACACTTCATCATATTTTCGGGAAGGGTCATGTATCGGAGCATTTAGGCAAGTCTACATACTCAACCATCCTTTAATCTTCTATGATTGCTAACACTCACAGCGTACCCATGAACAAAAAGTTTCAACCGGACACATAGAAAGATAGGGGCTTATAGTTTCGCCTCCCAATGTATTCACCTCAAGGGTGATGTCAACAATAATAACTCATGCCTACTCATATCCAACTGGATATATGTGCCTAGATCTTTCGTCACCACATGATGCTTGCAAAAAGAGAAAATAAAAAGGAATAGGGAAGAAAACTTTGACTCTTCATAAAAGTAAATGCATAAAAGTAAAAGATAGGCCCTTCGCAGAGGGAAGCAGAGGTTGTCATGCGCTTATTTGTTTATATGCCAAATCCCTTAATGCAAAAGAATGTCATGTTATATTGCCCCTTATAATAGGAACCTTTATTATGCAGTCCGTCGCTTTTATTACTTTGCCATCACAAGTACGTACAACGCTCAATTTTCTCTTACACTAAATGATCCAACACATTTAGAAGCAATTTTTATTGCCTTATTACACCGATGACAACTTACTTGAAGGATCTTACTCAATCCATAGGTAGGTATGGTGGACTCTCAAAATAAGATTTGGGTTAGGGTTTTTTGGATGCACGCGTAGTATCTCTACTTAGTTCGAAATTTTTGGCTAGAAAAGATATTGAGCAAGCACCACATGTTAAAGGATCTATGACAATATAACTTCTATGTGAATATGAACAAACATAAATCATTACGTTGTCTTCCTTGTCCAATGTCAACTATTTTGACACAAAATATTTAATGGGGACTCACAATCATAAAAGATGTCCAAGATGGTGTATTTGCATGTGAATCTTCTCTTCCTTTATTAATTCTTTCATGAATTACATCATTGACCAATGCTATGTTTGTCAATCTCCAACAAATTTTACCACTTATACTTTTCCTTATGTGATGTCATTACTTACCATAGGATTAGCATATGATCTTTTTCATTTATTTTCCTTTCCTTTATTGAAACATAAAAGTAAAGAAACAAAACTCAAACTACTCTTTATTATATGTCTTGCACACGATTACATCGATTGATAGATCACTAAGCAAACACTCAAAAAGAAAGGATCGAACTAAACTTTTATTCAACTAAATCATAGGGAAACTAAAGATCGAACTAGAACAGATGAAAGCAAAGATAGTGGTGGTGATACGATACCGGGGCACCTCCCCCAAGCTTGGCACAAGCCAAGGGGAGTGCCCATACCATGAACTCAAGTTTCTTTTGTTGGAGAAGATGATGAAGGTGGTAGTGAAGTAGTAGCGGGCTTATCCTTTTTCTCCAGCTTGCATCGGAGGGTAAAATTATCTATCCTCAACTCATCGTTCTCCATCTCAAGCTTTACTATCCTCTTGCATAATGTCTCCTTGCTTTCTTGCTTGAAACAAGGAGGGACTGGTTCATCTTCATCTTCCTCATCGGTGAACCATATATAGGGATAGGTGTCCTTGAAGATATTTTTATCCAAACGCTGATAAGAAACTGGGCAATCCACTTTTGAATCTTGAGATGACATAATTCAGATCTACCAGGAAAACAACAAGAAAGAAGAACAGAAGATTTCTCCGCGATACGATGTTCAATACATTCAGGGGGGTATTTTTTATCTTGGGAAACAAGCAAACAGGAGGAAAACAGAGTCGGGAAGATTGTCGAGGTGGGCACAACCCACCTGGGCGTGCCAGGGGGCCCAGGCGCGCCCTGGTGTCTTATGCCCCCCCCGGGTGCCTTCCTGGTTGTTTCTTATTTTCCTAATTTTTAAAATATTCCAAAACTGACAGAAAATATTTTTGCGGATTTTTCGGAGTCCGTTTACTTACCGTATCACGTACCTCCTCTTTTTTAATTATTCTGGAGTGTTCCGGAAGGTCTCTTTTATGTGTTCCTCAGGTGTCATAGTTCGAATAATATTGCTTTCAAAATTAATAGGCGTACCTGAAATATAATGTTTAATTCTTTGCCCATTGACCACCTTTGGGTTAGTACCTTCGGCATTATTTATTTTGGTAGCTCCAGAGCGGTAAACCTCTGCGATGATATATGGTCCTTCCCATTTAGAGACAAGTTTTCCTGCAAAGAATCTGAAACGAGAGTTGTACAAAAGAACATATTCTCCAACTTTGAATTCCCGCTTTTGGATTCTCTTGTCATGCCATCTTTTAACTTTTTCTTTAAATAATTTGGCATTTTCATAGGCTTGGGTTCTCCATTCATCAAGTGAGCTAATGTCGAATAACCTCTTTTCACCGGCAAGTTTGAAACCATAGTTGAGTTCTTTAATTGCCCAATATGCTTTGTGTTCTAACTCTAGAGGGAAATGACAAGCTTTTCCATAAACCATTTTATAGGGGGACATACCCATAGGATTTTTATATGTTGTTCGGTAGGCCCAAAGTGCATCATCCAATTTCTTAGACCAATTCTTTCGGGACCTATTAATAGTTTTCTGTAATATTAATTTTATTTCTCTATTGCTAAGTTCAACTTGACCACTAGATTGAGGATGATAGGGTGATGCAATTCTATGGTTAACATCATATTTAGCAAGCATTTTACGGAAAGCACCATGAATAAAGTGTGAACCACCATCAGTCATTAAATATCTAGGGACTCCAAACCTCGGGAAAATAACTTCTTTAAGCATTTTAATGGAAGTGTTATGATCAGCACTACTAGTTGGAATAGCTTCTACCCACTTATTAACATAATCAACAGCAACCAAAATATGTGTATACCCATTAGAGGAAGGAAAAGGTCCCATATAATCAAAACCCCAAACATCAAACGGTTCAACAGCAAGTGAATAATTCATAGGCATATCTTGACGCTTACCAATATTACCAATTCATTGACATTCATCACAAGATAAAACAAACTTACGAGCATCCTTGAAGAGAGTAGGCCAATAAAAACTAGATTGCAATACCTTGTGAGCAGTTCTATCTCCCGCATGATGCCCTCCATAAGCTTCGGAGTGACATTCTGTAGGATTTGTTCCTGTTCATGCTCAGGTACACAACGTCTAATAATACCATCTACTCCTTCTTTATAAAGATGTGGGTCATCCCAAAAGTAATGTCTTAAATCATAGAAGAACTTTTTCTTTTGTTGGTATGTGAAACTAGGTGGTATGTATTTAGCAACAATATAATTAGCATAGTCAGCATACCAAGGAGTATTATGAGAAACATTTATTGCAGCTAGTTGTTCATCAGGAAAGCTATCATCAATAGGTAGTGGGTCATCAAGGATATTTTCTAACCTAGATAAGTTATCAGCTACGGGGTTCTCAGCTCCTTTTCTATCAGTGATATGTAAATCAAATTCTTGTAGCAAGAGAACCCACCTAATGAATCTAGGTTTAGCATCTTTCTTTTCCATAAGATATTTAATAGCAGCATGATCGGTGTGAACAGTAACTTTAGAATCAACAATGTAAGATCTGAATTTATCACAAGCAAACACAACTGCTAAAAATTCTTTTTCAGTAGTAGCATAATTTCTTTGGGCACTGTCTAGAGTTTTGCTAGCATAATGGATAACATTTAATTTCTTATCAACTCTTTATCCTAGAATGGCACCAACATCATAATCACTAGCATCACACATAATTTCAAAAGGCAAGTTCCAATCAGGCGGTTGAACAATAGGTGCAGAAGTTAAGGCTTTCTTAAGTGTTTCAAAGGCTTCTACACAATCATCATAAAAAAATGGAACATCCTTTTGTAAAAGATTTGTAAGAGGCCTAGAAATTATAGAGAAGTCTTTAATAAACCTCCTATAGAAACCAGCATGACCGAGAAAACTACGAATACCTTTAATATCTTTAGGACATGGCATTTTCTCAGTTGCATCAACTTTAGCTTTATCCACCTCAATACCTCATTCAGAAATTTTATGTCCCAAGACAATACCTTCATTAACCATAAAGTGGCACTTCTCCCAATTCAAGACAAGATTAGTCACATCTCTGCAAAACTCGATCAAGGTTGCTCAAGCAATCATCAAAAGAAGTTCCATAAACAGAAAAATCATCCATGAAAACCTCAACAATCTTTTCACAAAAATCAGAGAATATAGCAGTCATACATCTTTGAAAGATAGCAGGTGCATTGCATAAACCAAAAGGCATAAGCATAAATTCCGAAAGGGCAAGTAAAGGTGGTTTTCTCTTGATCAGGTTGTGAAACAGGTATTTGAGAAAAACCAGAATATCCATCTAGGAAGCAAAAGTGTGTGTGCTTTGATAATCTTTCTAGCATTTGATCAATAAAAGGCAAGGGGTAGTGATCTTTTCTAGTTGCTTTATTTAATTTTCTGAAATCAATAACCATTCTATAGCCAGTAACAATTCTTTGTGGAATGAGTTCATTTTTATCATTAGGAACAATGGTAATACCTCCCTTCTTAGGGACACAATGAACGGGGCTTACCCATCTACTATCAGCTATGGGATAAATTATACCTGCTTCCAGAAGCTTTAATATTTCAGTTCTTACCACTTCTTTCATCTTAGGATTCAAACATCACTGATGATCAACAACGTGTTTAGCATCAGGTTCCATATTAATCTTGTGCTGACAGAGAGTCGGACTAATGCCCTTAAGATCATCAAGAGTATATCCAATAGCAGCTCGGTGCTTCTTCAGAATTTTCAATAATCTTTCTTCTTCATGTTCTGAAAGGTTAACACTAATAATAACAGGATATATCTTTTTCTCATTGAGATAAGCATATTTCAAAGTGTCAGGCAATTGTTTTAATTCAAACACAGGATCACCTTTAGGTGGAGGAGGACCTCCTAGAGTTTCAATAGGCAAATTATGTTTGAGCAGAGGTCGTTGTTTAAAGAAAATTTTATCTATCTCATTTCTTTCATGCATATGCATATCATTTTCATGGTCTAGCAAATATTGTTCTAGTGGATCAGTAGGAGGCGCGGCAATAGTAGCAAGACCAATTATTTCATCCTTACTAGGTAATTCTTTCTTATGTGGTTGTCTACTAAACTTAGAGAAATTAAACTCATGAGACTCATCACCAAAGCTAACACCGACAGTTTGTTTTTGACAATCTATTTTAGCATTGACAGTGTTCAAGAAAGGTCTACCAAAGATAATGGGACAGAAGTCATCTTGTGGGGAACCAAGAACTAGAAAATCAGTGGGGTATTTTATTTTCCCACACAAGACTTCAACATCTCTAACAATCCCAAGTGGTGTGATGGTGTCTCTATTAGCAAGTTTAATAGTGACATCTATGTCTTCTATTTCAGCGGGTGCTATGTCGTTCATAATTTCTTGGTATAAGATAAAAGGAATAGCAATCGCGCTAGCACCTAAATCACATAAACCATGATAACAATGATCTCCTATTTTAACTGAGACAACAGGCATGCCAACAATAGGTCTATGTTTATCTTTTTCATCGGGTTTGGCAATTCTAGCAGCTTCATCGTAGAAGTAAATAACATGCCCATCAATATTTTCTACCAAGAGATCTTTAACCATAGCAACACTAGGTTCTACTTTAATTTGTTCAGCAGGTTTAGGTGCTCTAATATTAATTTTGCGAACCACAGTTGAAACCTTAGCATGTTCCTTTATCCTAACAGGGAAAGGTGGTTTTTCAATATAAGCAGTAGGCACAACTGGATCAACATTGTAAATAATAGTTTCATCTTTATTTATGTCGGGTTCTTTAGTTTCTTCTTTAATAGGTGGGTGATATTTAAACCACTTCTCCCTAGGGAGAGCAATATGAGTAGCAAATGATTCACAAAAGGAGGCTACTATCTCAGAGTCAAGTCCATATTTAGTGCTAAACTTGTGAAAAGCATCAGTATTCATAAAAGATTTAACACAATCGAATTCAAGCTTAATACCTGACTCTTTACCTTCATCAAGTTCCCAATATTCAGAGTTGCATTTAATTCTTTCTAAAAGATCCCACCTGAATTCAATAGTCTTCTTCATAAAAGAACCAGTACAAGAAGTATCGAGCATGGATTGATCATCACGAGAAAGCCGAGCATAAAATTTTTGAATAATAATTTCTCTAGAGAGCTCATGATTGGGGCATGAATATAACACTGACTTAAGCCTCCCCCAAGCTAGAGCGATACTTTCTCCTTCACGAGGCCAAAAATTATATATATAATTCCGATCACGATGAACTAGATGCATAGGATAATTTTTTTGGTGAAATTCCAATTTCAATCGATTCCAGTTCCAAGATCCAATATCATCGCATAGCCTATACCATGCCAATGATTTTCTCTTCAAAGATAAAGGGAAAACCTTATTCTTAGCTTCATCTCCGGATAAACCTGCAAGCTTAAATAATCCAGAAATTTCATCCACATATATCAAGTGCATATCAGGATGTTCAGTTCCATCTCCTATATAAGGATTAGCTAGCAGTTGTTCTATCATACCCGAAGGAATTTCATAACCAATATTTTCAGTAGGTGTAGTAGGTTGAGGGGTAGCTAATTATGGTTCTGGTCGAGGTGAAGATACCCCGAACAAACCCCTCAAAGGATGATTCTCCATAGTAACAAGTAACAATAAATTTCAGCACGTAGTAATAATTTTTCCTTACCAATTTCCACTTACCAAGAGCGCTTCACTCCCCGGCAACGGTGCCAGAAAAGAGCCTTGATGACCCACAAGTGTAGGGGATCAATCATAGTCGTTTTGATAAGTAAGAGTGTCAAACCCAACGAGGAGCAGAAGGAAATGACAAGTGGTTCTCAGCAAGGTATTTTCTGCAAGCACTGAAATAGTCGGTAATAGATAGTTTGATAGCAAGATAATTTGTAACGAGCAAGTAACCATAATAGTAAATAATGTGCAGCAAGGTAGCCCAATCCTTTTGTGGCAAAGGACAGGCCAAAACGGTCTCTTATGATAAGCAAAGCATTCTTGAGGGTACACGGGAATTTCATCATATCACTTTCATCATGTTGGTTTGATTCGTGTTCGCTACTTTGATAATTTGATATGTGGGTGGACCGGTGCTTAGGTGCTGTTCTTACTTGAACAAACCTCCTACTTATGATTAACCCCCTCGCAAGAATCCACAACTACGAGAAAAGTATTAAGATAAAATCTAACCATAGCATTAAACTTTTGGATCCAAATCAGTGCCTTACGAAATAGCGCATAAACTAGGGTTTAAGCTTCTGTCACTCTAGCAACCCATCATCTAATAACTACTCCACAATGCATTCCATTAGGCCCAAATATGGTGAAGTGCCATGTAGTCGACATTCACATGACACCACTAAGGGAATCACAACATACATATCATCAAAATATCGAACACATATCAAGTTCACATGATTATTTGCAACATGACTTCTCCCATGACCTCAAGAACAAAAGTAACTACTCGCAAATGATAATCATGCTCAAGATCAGAGGGGTATTAAATAGCATAATGGATCTGAACATATAATCTTCCACCAAATAAACCATATAGTAATCAACTACAAGATGCAATCAACACTACTAGTCACCCACAAGTACCAATCTAAGGTTCTGGTACAAAGATTGAACACAAGAGATGAACTAGGGTTTGAGAGGAGATGGTGCTGTTGAAGATGTTGATGGAGATGGCCCTCCCAAAGATGGGAGAGTTGTTGGTGATGATGATGACGATGATTTCCCCCTCCAGGAGGGAAGTTCCCCCGGCGGAATCGCTCCGCCGAAGGGCAAAAGTGCTCCTGCCCAAGTTCCGCCTCGAGACGGTGGCGCTTCATCCCGAAAGTCCTCCCCTTATTTTTTCTAGGTCAAAATGACTTATATACCACAAGAGGGGCACCAGAGGTGGGCCGAGGAGGGCACAACCCACCAGGGCGCGCCCAGGTGGGTTGTGCCCACCTGGTGGGGCCCCTCTGGTAGTTATTTGCTCCAATATTCTTCACATATTCCAAAAAAATTCTCCGTAAATTTTAAGCTCATTTGGAGATGTGCAGAATAGGTAACTCTGGTGTAGCTTTTTCAGGTCCAGAATTCCAACTGCCGGCATTCTCCCTCTTTGTGTAAACCTTGCATATTATGAGAAAAAAGGCATTAGAAATACTCCAAAAAGCATTATTATGCATAAAAACATTTTCAATAACAGTAGGAAAACATGATGCAAAATGGACGTATCAGGGGTGCATAAAATGGGAAGTGCGCCAGCGGTAGCTGAGCACCTGAGGTGATCCTTGGAG
Organism: Thinopyrum elongatum; assembly: GCA_011799875.1. Classification (NCBI taxonomy): domain Eukaryota; kingdom Viridiplantae; phylum Streptophyta; class Magnoliopsida; order Poales; family Poaceae; genus Thinopyrum; species Thinopyrum elongatum. Next base: position 380,943,036 of record CM022300.1, read on the forward strand.
TCAAAAGTGATGGTGTACTGCAACCACTTGAGGGGTCTCACCGCTTCAAGCCTCGGGAGGGCAGCATTCACCTCGCGACAGAACTGCTTGAAGAGGCGGTTGGACGCGGGAGCATGAGCTCCCCCGAGAATGCAGGCTATCGCGCGAGGCTCCTAGTAGCCCCCAGCCCCCTCATCTTGCTCGTTGTTGTCGTTCCTTCTGGGGGTGGCGGCAGCGGTGGAAGGGCTGCGTTGTCCTGAGGCTGGTCATGCCAGGCAACATCGTGATGCTGGTCATGCCAGGCCTGGCGCTGATTGCCGTTGTGGTTGTCCCATATGCTGCTGCCCCTACCGCCTCCACGACCGGCGGCACGGGGAGGCGACCCAAGCTCCTGGCAGTCGTTGGTGTTGTGGGTGTGCACGTTGTGGTAGACGCAGAACAGACAGCTGCTTCCCTCGGGCTCATCACGGTCGCGGCCGCGCTTCTGCTCGGGCTCGGCTGCCAACACAGCAGGGCCCTTGCGCTTGACCTCCTTGCCCTTGGCCTTGCCGTCGTCGTGCGCCGCGTCAGGGTCGTTGTGGAGGAAGAGGCGGCCCTCTTCGGCCTTGGCGCACTTGTCAGCAAGGGTGAACAGCTCCAGCGCCGTGCTCAGGTCATTGTGGATGGCGAGCTTCTCGCACATGCGGACGTCCTTGACTCCATTGGTGAACGCCATGATGATGGCCTCGTCCGAGGCGCGCGGAATCTTGTGGCCTGATGTCTACTACGCAACCTTCTTCTTGTAGACTCGTGTTGGGCCTCCAAGCGCAGAGTTTTGTAGGACAGTAGCAAATTTCCCTAAAGTGGATGACCTAAGGTTTATCAATCCACGGGAGGCGTAGGATGAAGATGGTCTCTCTCAAACAACCCTGCAACCAAATAACAAAGAGTCTCTTGTGTCCCCAACACACCCAATACAATGGAAAATTGTATAGGTGCAATAGTTCGGCGAAGAGATGATGATACAAGTGTAATATGGATAGTAGATATAGGTTTTTGTAATCTGAAAATATAAAAACAACAAGGTAACTAGTAATAAAAGTGAGCAAAAACGGTATTGCAATGCTTGAAAACAAGGCCTAGGGTTCATACTTTCACTAGTGCAAATTCTCTCAACAATGATAACATAACTGGATCATATAACAATCCCTCAACATGCAATAAAGAATCACTCCAAAGTTTCTATTGGAGAACGTAGGACGAAAACGTGCATCAACCCCTATGCATATATTCCCACAATGTCACCTCGGGAATCCGCGAGTTGAGTGCCAAAACATACATCAAGTGAATCAATAGAACATGCCATTGTCACCACAGATATCCCATCGCAAGACATACATCAAGTGTTCTCAAATCCAATACTCAATCCAACATAATGAAACCTAAAAGAGCAAGACTCAATTCATCACAAGAAGGTAGAGAGTGAAGAACACCATAAGATCCAAATATATTAACAAAGCTTGCGGTACATCAAGATCATGCCAAATCAAGAACATGAGAGAGAGGGATCAAACACATAGCTACTGGTACATACCCTCAGCCCCGAGGGTGAACTAATCCCTCCTTGTCATGGTGGCCGTCGGGATGATGAAGATGGCCTCCGGTGATGATTTCCCCCTCCGGCAGGGTGCCAGAACTGGGTCCCGATTGGTTTTTCGTGGCTACAGAGGCTTGCGGCAGCGGAACTTCTCATCTAGGGTTCGTTTCGGGGGTTTTGGTATTTATAGGAATTTTTGGCGTAGGTTTCACGTCAAGGGGGCCCACAAGGAAGCGACAAGCTCGATCGCCCCTCCCTGGGGGGTAGGGCGCGCCTAGTGAGCACGTGGTGTCTTCGTGGGTCTTCTGGTCCTCCCATGAAGCTTCGGGGGTCTCTTTTGGTCCACAAAAAATCACCATAAATTTTCAGCCCATTCCGAGAACTTTTATTTCTGCACAAAAAACTACACCACGGTAGTTCTGCTGAAAACAACGTTAGTCCAGGTTAGTTCTAATCAAATCATACCAAAACCATATAAAATTGTTGTAAACATGGCATGAATACTTCATAAATTATAGATACATTGGAGACGTATCAACATCCCCAAGCTTAATTCCTGCTCATCCTCAAGTAGGTAAATGATAAAAGAAATAATTTATGAAGTGTGAATGCTAGCATAGTGCATAAATTTGATCAATGATAGTTCCAAACACCTTTTCTAGCATCATTATATATCATAAACAGTAGCTCATCTCATAAAACTTCTCATGATCAAGTAACAAGCTATTCACATGTTAAAGCATAGACCATAAACTTTTTTGAAAACTAACAAACTATATTCTCAGTCATCAAACAATTGCAATTCATCTTATTTTCAGGAAGGGTCTATGTAAGAGCTTTGATTTCACAAATTCCACATACTCAACTATCATTTAGTCTTCCATGATTGCTAACACTCAAAGCATATTTTTAGAACAAATAGCATCCATCGAACACAGAGAAAGATAGGGGCTTAATGTTTTGCCTCCCAACTTATTTATCATATAGATAATTGTCAACAATAATAATTCATGATCAAGTATATTTGAATGGCCATATATGCTTGGATCTTTCCCCACCACATGATACTTGCCAACTAGATAATAATTCAGGTTGAAATGAGAAGGAATACTACTGACTCTTGCATAAAAGTTAAAGATAGGCCCTTCATAGAGGGAAGCAGGGATTTGAAGAGGTGCCAGAGCTCGAAGCTTTTAAAACAAAGATGAATATAATTTTGAGCGGTATGCTTTCATTGTCAACGTAACGACTGAGAGTTCCCAATATCTTCCATGCTAGACACATTATAGGCGGTTCCCAAACAGAAATGTAAAGTTTTTACTCCCCCTCCACCAACAAACACAAGCCATGGCTAGCCGAATCCTCGGGTGCCCTCCATACCAACAACAATCTGGGGGAGTTTTGTTTTATTATTATATTTTGATTTTGATTTTGATCATAGGACTGGGCATCCCAATTACGAGCCACTTTCTCGTGAATGACAAGGAATAAACACTCATCATGAGAATAACCCACCTAGCATGGAAGACACTGACCACCCCTTGTCGCTTCATGAGCAATTTGGGCATACAAAACAGATTATTATTTGAAGATTTAGAGTTTGGCACATGCAAATTTACTTGGAACGACAGGTAAATACCACATATAGGTAGGAATGGTGGACTCATATGGAATAACTTTGGGTTTAAGGAAGTGGATGCACAAGCAGTATTCCCGCTTAGTACAGGTGAAGGCTAGCAAAAGATCCTAAGCAAGCACCACATGTTGGAGGATCCATAACAATATAACTTCTATACAAATATACCCAAACATAACTCATTACGTTGTCTTCCTTGTCCAACTTCAACTAATTTGCTCAGGTTTGAAAATAATTAATGGGGCTCACAATCATAGAAGATGTCCAAGATAGTATATTTATATGTGGAATCTCTCTTCCTTCAATATTCTTTCATGAATTGTTCATGTGACCAATGCGGTGTTTGCTAAATTTCAATAAATTTTACCACCTATACTTCTTATATGTGAAGTCATTACTCCCCATGGGATAAGCATATGAAACATATATAATTTCAGATTTATGATATTCAATTCATTCAACCATTTACTCATAGGATATAAGTGAAGCACGAGAGTAAATGACAAACTACTCCAAAAAGATATAAGTGAAGATCAATGAGTAGTCAAATCTAAGGTGAAGATTGGCTCGGGAGAGACAATCCTCTTCTGGAAAGATAACTGGAGTAATTGCATTATTGCCGATAATTATCCACGTGCTTTCTCCTATATCACCCTTGAAGATGCCTCGGTACGTCAACTCCTCACCATTACCAATGTTGATCAGGGCTTCCACCTGCCCCTCTTAGTCCAAGCACATGAGGAACTGAGGACATTGCAACAGAACATGAGCTCCCTGGAGCTGACGGATACAAATGACACTTGGACATGTATCTGGGGAGCGTCGGAATTCAAAACAACAGCATATTACACCTTCTTCTTCAGAGAGATGATTGCACATGATGCATATAAATGGTTGTGGAAGGCAAAGAGCATCCCCAAACTCAAGGTCTTTGGCTGGTTTTTGCTATCAGATTGCCTAAACACGAGAAACATGCTCAAGAGAAGGCACTATAACATTGGTAACAACTTTGACTATCTGCTTTGTGGATAACACATTGAGGAAACTGTGGAATACCTATTCTTCCGATGTTCATTCCGTTCGGCGTGCTGGAACAAGTTTAACATATTCTAGCCAGCCCATGGTAATAGACTAGATATGGTTTCACACCTCAAAACATTGCACCAGAGAGAAATGATCATGGACATTTTCCTTGTGGCTGCCTGGAGTCTTTGGAAAGAGAGAAACAATAACTACTTTCGCCAGGTGGACCCATCAGTATCTTCATGGATGGCCAGATTCAAGAAGGATTTTGCTAACATCAGCCACAGAGTTCCATACCACAAGAGACAATTAGTTGCTTCGATAGCTGATTCCATCTCCTAATTACTAGCATTGCTTCCCCTTTAGAAAGGGCGGCTCCTTCTACCCCCCCCCTCTGCACATATGTAACATAACACTTGTATTTTGCTCTATATGATAATATACATGCAGTAGGAGCCTTTCCTACTGTTTAACCCTTCAAAAAATGAGTAGTCAAATAATTAAGTAGCTACGTGAAGACTCTCACTCATTTAAAGATTTCAGATCTAAGTATTTTATTAAAACAGAAAGCAAAACAAAAAAAAATGACATTCTAAAAATAGCACACATCATGTGAAGAAGCAAAAACTTAGGCTCAACCAAAACTGACCGATCATTGTTGAAGAAGAAAGGTGGGATGCCAACCGGGCATCCCCAAGCTTAGATGCTTGATACTTCTTGAAATATTAACTAGGGATGCCTTGGGCATCCCCAAGCTTGATATTTTGTGTCTCCTTAATTCCTTTTATATCACGGTTTCCCTAAATCTTAAAAACTTCATCCACACAAAAGTCAACAAGAACTCGTGGGATAAGTTAGTATAAATCAAATGCAAAACCTTATCATTCTCTACTGTAGAAAATCACTAAAATTATAATTTAACATTGCATACTAAATGCCTATGCATATTTAATACTCCTATCCTCAAATAGAATCATTAAACAAGTAAACATATGCAAACATAACAGCAATCTGTCTAAACAGGACAGTCTGTAAAGACTGCAATTATACTCATACTTTAATAAATCCAAAAATTCTGAAAAATAACCACACTGTAGATTTTTCTTTGCAACATAACGTGTAAAAATTTCAAGATTTTATCATGTTCTTACTATTCAAAAATATTCAAAATATAACAACAAACTTTCTGTTTTCAAACAGCAACATATAAACTTGCAAAATAAGCATGGTAAAGGCTATACTTGACACTTTTATTGAAATAAAAGATGCAAAAAATTACTCTAAATAACATCAAGCAAATCCTAATAAAATAAAATGACGCTCCAAGCAAACCTCATATCATGTGAATAAAAATATAGCTCCAAGTGATGTTACCGATAATGTTGAAGACGAAAGAGGGGATGCCTTCCGCGGCATCGCCAAGCTTAGTTGCTTGGATCTTAATTGAATATTACCTTGGGGTGCCTTGGGAATCCCCAAGCTTAGGTTCTTTCCACTCTTCATTCTTCTCATATCAATATCTCACCCAAAACTTGAAAACTTCAATCACACAAAACTTAACGGAACTTCGTGAGATGGGTTAGCATCGTAAAACAAATCATTCACTTTGGTACTGTCAAGACAAGATTCAAATTTTTTATCACATGATGCCCACAGTACCCTATCATTTTTACAATTTATATTGAACAATATAAGCCATAGAAACTAGAAAACAAGCAAACTATGCATCGAAAACAGAATCTGTCAAAAAACAGAACAGTCTGTAAAGACCAGAATATTAGTCATACTTATATAAGTCCAAAAATTCTGAAAAATTAGGAAAACGGAGGAAATTCATATATAAATCTTGTGTAAAAATTTCAGAATCTTTCCACGTTCCAGTGAATTTTAACAATCCTGTTACTGGTCGCAAAATTTTCTGTTTTTGCACAAAATCAAATCAACTATCAACCACACTATCCCAAAGGCTTTACTTGGCACTTTATTCAAACAAAAGCTATAAAACATGATTAATACAGTAGCTTAATCATGTGAACACACAAAAACAGTAGGGGTAAATATTGGGTTGTCTCCCAACAAGTGCTTTTCTTGAATGCCTTTTTAGCTAGGCATGATGATTTCAATGATGCTCACATAAAAGATAAGAATTGAAACATAACAGGAGCATCATGAAGCATATGACTAGCACATTTAAGCCTAACCCACTTCCTATGCATAGGGATTTTGTGAGCAAACAAATTATCGGAGCAAGAATCAACTAGCATAGGAAGGCAAAACAAGCATGACTTCAAAACTTTCAACACGTAGAGAGGAAACTTGATATTATTGTAATATGTAAAAGCATATATTCCTCTCTCATAATAATTTTCAGTAGCATCATGAATGAATTCAATAATATAACAATCACATAAAGCCTTCTTTTCATGATTCACAAGCATATAATTTTTATTACTCTCCATATAAGTAATTTTCTTCTCATTCGGAATAGTGGGAGTATCATAAGAAACTCGAATACTATAAATTGTTTCCACATTAAAAGAATAATGTTCAGAAAAAGGGTAATCATAATTATGACAAGTTTTATAAATATAATCATCACTACTTTTCATAACATAAGTGTCATCACAATAATCATCATAAGTAGCAACTTTGTTCTCATCATAATCAATTGAAACCTCTTCCAAGATAGTGGAATCATTACTAAATAAAGTCATGACCTCTCTAAATTCACTTTTATTATTATAATAAGATTCAACACCCTCCAAAATAGTGGGATAATTATTATCTAAAGTTGACACTCTCCCAAACCCACTTTCATAAATATTGCAATCATCATAAATAGGAGGCATGCTATCATCATAATAAATTTGCACATCAAAACTTGGGGGACTAAAAATATCATCTTCATCAAGCATAGCATCCCCAAGCTTGGGACAAACATTAATTGCAGCCAATAAATTCTCAAACATATCATTCTCATCAAACATAGCATCCCCAAGCTTGTGGCATTGCATATGATAAGCATAATTACTCTCATCATTAATAGTATGAATAGCACCAATAGTATAGCAATTATTATCATCACAATTTTCTAAGTTGGTGCCAAAAAGATTTTCAAGATTATAAGAAGTATCATTATTTTCCCAATCATAATCATTACAATGAGTAATAGGCATAACAAAATCATCCTCAATAGTTTCTTCAGACATTGTACCATAAGACAAAGAATCAATATCATCATCAAGTGTATCATCTTCAACATTTATTTTTGATTCATTCTCATGAGGCATAACAATAATAGGAGCAACATCATTTGGGAGGGATACCTTTTTACCTTTGCTTCTCCATCTTTTCTTTTTATTCTCCACATCATGTGTGGGTTTAATCAACTTTTTGGAGCTCCTTATTGGTGAGATTGGTTGCATAGGAAGCTCATTCTCGTAACCTGTTTCATCACGAGAGACGATAGGAGGGAAAGTGGAGAGCTTTACCCTTTCATTAGTATTTCTTTTATATTCTATTGGTTTTCCCATCTTTCTATACTTGGCAATATCATCATTTTCATTGCAATTTACCATACAAAACATATAGATTTCCTTCATATTAGTTTCAACATTGTCCGTGAATATGAATGCTTCAAACCAACTATTTTTATGTGACAATTCTTCACACCCCAAAAATAAACAAAGTTCATTATAAAGTTCAAGGGTGATCAAGTTATTGCAATATTTGGCCATGATTCGATCATGAAAAATTATGCATTGGAAATTAAGATGACCAACTCTATTGCAAATTTCACAAGTAATGGGATGAAGAGAGCATAATTTTGTAGCAAATTCATCTATCACCTTAAGCCACCAATTGGTTTTATCATGTTTATGCTTCTTACAAAATCTACCATCCCTATAAGGCATGTCTTCACAAACTCTATGCACTCTGCAAAAGTTGACATGCTTATAAGAAAAATCTTTATCATGACTAGTGCAATCATCATTGATATCATGAATATTCATAGCAAGCACACTAACAACAATGCAATCATGTTTATCATTCAAAGATTTAGTGCCAAACATTTTATTAACTTCTTCTTCTAACACTTGAGCACAATTTTCCTTTCCATCATTTTCAACAAACACATTATAAAGATGAATAATATGAGGCAACCTCAATTCCAATTTTTTGTAGTTTTATTTTATAAACCAAACTAGTGATAAACAAGAAACTAAAAGATTCAATTGCAAGATCTAAAGATATACCTTCAAGCACTCACCTCCCCGGCAATGGCGCCAGAAAAGAGCTTGATGTCTACTACACAAACTTCTTGTAGACTCGTGTTGGGCCTCCAAGCGCAGAGTTTTGTAGGACAGTAGCAAATTTCCCTAAAGTGGATGACCTAAGGTTTATCAATCCGTGGGAGGCGTAGGATGAAGATGGTCTCTCTCAAACAACCCTGCAACCAAATAACAAAGAGTCTGTTGTGTCCCCAACACACCCAATACAATGGAAAATTGTATAGGTGCACTAGTTCGGCGAAGAGATGGTGATACAAGTGTAATATGGATAGTAGATATAGGTTTTTGTAATCTGAAAATATAAAAACAGCAAGGTAACTAGTAACAAAAGTGAGCAAAAACGGTATTGCAATGCTTGAAAACAAGGCCTAGGGTTCATACTTTCACTAGTGCAAATTCTCTTAACAATGATAACATAATTGGATCATATAACAATCCCTCAACATGCAACAAAGAATCACTCCAAAGTTTCTATCGGAGAACGTAGGACGAAAATGTGCATCAACCCCTATGCATAGATTACCCCAATGTCACCTCGGGAATCCGCGAGTTAAGTGCCAAAACATACATCAAGTGAATCAATAGAACATGCCATTGTCACCACAGATATCCCATCGCAAGACATACATCAAGTGTTCTCAAATCCAATACTCAATCCAACATAATGAAACCTCAAAGAGCAAGACTCAATTCATCACAAGAAGGTAGAGAGTGAACAACACCGTAAGATCCAAATATATTAACAAAGCTCGTGGTACATCAAGATCGTGCCAAATCAAGAACACGAGAGAGAGAGGGATCAAACACATAGCTACTGGTACATACCCTCAGCCCCGAGGGTGAACTACTCCCTCCTCATCATGGTGGCTGCCGGGATGATGAAGATGGCCTCCGATGATGATTTCCCCCTCCGGCTAGGTGCCAGAACAGGGTCCCAATTGGTTTTTCGTGGCTACAGTGGCTTGTGGCGGCGGAACTTCTCATCTAGGGTTCTTTTCGGGGGTTTTGGTATTTATAGGAATTTTTGGCGTAGGTTTCATGTCAAGGGGGCCCACGAGGAAGCGACAAGCTCGGTCGCCCCTTCCTGGGGGGTATGGCGTGCCTAGCGAGCTTGTGGTGTCCTCGTGGGTCTTCTGGTCCTCCCACGAAGCTTCGGGGGTCTCTTTTGGTCCACAAAAAATCACCGTAAATTTTCAGCCCATTCCGAGGAACTTTTATTTCTGCACAAAAAACGACACCATGGTAGTTTTACTGAAAATAGCGTTAGTCCAGGTTAGTTCTAATCAAATCATACCAAAACCATATAAAATTGTTGTAAACATGTCATGAATACTTCATAAATTATAGATACGTTGGAGACGTATCATGGCGCACCTGGCTGAAGCGCTGAATGTACTGGCGGAGTGTTTCGTCAGGGCACTGCTTCACCCGCCGCAGGTCGTTCATGGTGAGGGCGCGGTCGTAGGTGCCCTTGAAGTTGGCGATGAACAGCTCGCACAACTCACCCCACAAAGAGATGGACTCCTTGGGTAGGTTCATGAACCAGGAGCATGCGCCATCCTTGAGGGCCATGGGGAATCAGTTGGCCATGACCTTGTCATCACCATTCGCCGCCCTGATGCTCAGCGCGTAGAGGTGGAGAAATTTCGTAGGGTCGGGGGTGTCGTCATAGCGCGGGGGCAGGTCCGGCTTGAACTTGCCAGGCCAAACCACCCGGCGCAGCTTGCGAGCGAAAGCCCGGCGGCCCACGTTGCACGCGGGTGCCCCGTGCGCTAGGGCGGGGCGGTTTTGGGGCCCCCCCGCCACGACCTCTCAGATGGCTCGGTCTTGGTGTTGCTGATGCTGCTCGAGAAGCACGCGCGCGTCCAGCGGCGCTCGGCGGATGATCTGGCAGCTGGCCTCGTCCCGGGCTGGCACGGGCGCTCCGTGAGGCGGTTCGCGGGGCCGCGCTTCGCGCTGGGGCTCAACGATGTCGCCACGCAGGGGAGGTGGTGGAGGCGCACCATGCGCAACGTCACCCGCGCGAGATGACCGAGGGTGGAGCGAGTGAGAGGGCGCTGGAGCCTCGCCTGCGGCATTGACAAGCTCGGTGATGCGGCCAAGCCAGGCGTCGTAGCCCTCATTGGTCGGGCAGTAGCGCAGCAGTTCCTGCGCCATGAGTAAGGAAGCCTGTGCGCTCACCGGCCCGCGGCAAGTATGAGAGGACGAAGGCATGGCCAGGGTGAGCGAAGGGGTGGCGGTGCAGCCGTCCCGCTGCACAGAGGGGTGCAGAGAGGAGTCCTGCTGCTCGTGCGCGGCTGGGTCGGTGGTGTTGGGGAAAGTTGCATGGGAAACAAAAAAATTCCTACGCTCACCAAGATCAATATAGGAGATGCACATCTATGAGAGGAGAGTGGTGCCTACATACCCTTGTAGAGCGAAAGCATTAACGATCTAGAGATCGTGGTTGGCGTAGTCGTACTCGTGTCGAGATCCAATCCGATCCAAGTACCGCACGTGCGGCACCTCCGAGTTTAGCACATGTACGGCTCAGTGGCGTCCTCTCCTTCTTGATCTAGCACGGGAGGGAGAGGAGGTAGATGAGATCTGAACCAACACGACGGCATGGTGGTGGTGGTGGCAGCGGAACTCCGGCAGGGCTTCGCCAAGCGCGTACCGGTGAAACGTGGGAGGAGTTGGGAGAGGTAACGAGCAAGGGGCGAAGGGTGGCTGCCCCTAATGCCTCCCCACCTTTAGATAGGCATGGAGGGGGCTGGTGGCTTGCCCTCCAAGGCCCTAGGGGCGTTGGTCAAAGGGGGAGGAAGGAAATCCCTCCTTTCCTTCCCCACCGATCGCTATCCCCCCTTTTTAGGGATCCTGGTCTTATCCCTTTGGGATATGATACTATTCCTTTCAAGGGAGGATCTTGGTGCACCTAGACCAGGGTTGTAGGGACTTTCCCCACTACCCACGTTCATGTGGGCCCCACTCCAGAACCTTCCCGGTACAATACCGAAAAACTCGAACTTTTTCCGGAACCCCGATAACAACTTTCCATATATGAATCTTTACCTCCGGAGCTCCTCGTGATGTCCCAGATCCCATTCGGGACTCCGAACAACCTTCGGCATTTCCATTATTAATATCTCAATACTACCCTAGCGCTACCGAATGTTAAGCATGCGACCCTACGGGTTTGAGAATCATGTAGACATGACCGAGACTCCTCTTCGGTCAATAACCAATAGCGGGACCTGGATGCCCATATTGGTTCCTACATATTTCACGAAGATCTTTATCGGTTGAACCACGATGTCAAGGATTCAATTAATCCCGTATACAATTCCCTTTGTCCATCGGTATGTTACTTGCCCGAGATTCGATCGTCGGTATCTCGATACCTAGTTCAATCTTGTTATCGGCAAGTCTCTTTACTCATTCCGTAATACAAGATCCCGTGGCTAACTCTTTAGTCACATTGCTTGCAAGCTTATTGTGATGCTGTATTACCGAGTGGGCCCTGAGATACCTCTCCATCATACAGAGTGACAAATCCCTGTCTTGATCCATGCCAACTCAATAGACACCCTCGGAGATACCTGTAGAGCATCTTTATAGTAACCCAGTTACGTTGCAATGTTTGATACACACAAGGTACTCCTCCGGCGTCAGTGAGATGCATGATCTCATGGTCAAAGGAACATATACTTGACATGAAGAAAGCTATAGCAAATAACTTAAACGATCTGATGCTAAGCTTATGGTTGGGTCTAGTCCATCACATCATTCTCCTAATGATGTGACCCCGTTATCAAATGACAACTCATGCCTATGGTTAGGAAACCTTAACCATCTTTGATTAACGAGCTAGTCTAGTAGAGGCTCACTAGGGACATATTGTTGTCTATGTATCCACACATGTATTTGAGTTTCCGATCAATACAATTCTAGCATGGATAATAAACAATTATCATGAACAGGGAAATATGATAATAACCAATTTATTATTGCCTCTAGGGCATATTTCCATCAGTCTCCCACTTGCACTAGAGTCAATAATCTAGTTCACATCACCATGTGATTTACACCCAAAGAGTTCTGGGGTTTTATCATGTTTTTCTTGTGAGAGAGGTTTTAGTCAACGGGTCTGCAACATTCAGATCCGCGTGTACTTCTCAAATCTTTGTGTCATATTGTAGATGCTGCTACCATGCTCCACTTGGAGCTATTCCAAATGGCTGCTCCACTATACGTATCCGGTTTGCTACTCAGAGTCATCCAGATTGGTGTTAAAGCTTGCATCGACGTAACCCCTTACGACGAACTCTTTATCACCTCCATAAACGAGAAACATGTCCTTAGTCCTTTTCAGGTACTTCAGGATATTCTTGACCGCTGTCCAGTGTTCCACTCCTGGATCAGCTTGAAACCTTCCAGACATACGTATGGCAAGGCTGACATCTAGTCTTGTGACACAGCATGGCATACCGTATAGAGCCTATGGCTAAGGCATAGGGGACGACCATTGTCCTTTCTCTTTCTTCCCCCGTGGTCAAGCTTTGAGTCTTACTCAACTTCACACCTTACAACTCATGCAAGAACTCCTTCTTTGACTGATCCATTTTGAACTCCTTCAAAACCATGTCAAGGTATGTACTCCGCGAAAGTCTAATCAGGTGTCTTGATCTATCTCTATAGATCTTGATGCCCAATATGTAAGCAGCTTTACCCAAGTCTTCCTTTGAAAAACTCCTTCCAAACAACCCTTTATGCTTTCCAAAAATTCTACATTTCTGATCAACAATTTGTCATCCACATATACGTATCAGAAATGATGTAGTGCTCCCACTCACTTTGTTGTAAATACAAGTTTCTTGCAAACTTTGTATAAACCCAAATGCTTTGATTACCTCATCAAAGCGTATATTCCAACTCCGAGATGCTTGCTCTAGTCCATAGAAGGATCGCTGGAGCTAGCATACCTTTTAGCATCCTTAGGATCGACAAAACCTTCTGATTGTATCACATACAACCTTTCCTCACAGAAACCGTTAAGGAACACTGTTTTGACATCCATCTGCCAGATTTCATAATCGAAAAATGCAGCTCATTGCTAACATGATTCTGACAGACTTAAGCATCACTACGGGTGAGAATTCTCATCGTAGTCAACTTCTTGAACTTGTGAAAAAGCCTTTGCCACAAGTCAAGCTTTACAGATGGTGACATTACCATTCGCATCCGTCTTCTTCTTGAAGATCCATTTATTCTGAATGGCCTTTCGCCCTTCAGGTAATACTTCCAAAGTCCATACTTTGTCTTCATACATGGATCCCATCTCGGATTTCATGGCCTCTAACCATTTGTCAGAATCCGGGCCCACCATCTCTTCTCCATAGCTCGTAGATTCATCGTTGTCCAACAACATGACCTCTAAGACAGGGTTACCGTACCACTCCGGAGCAGTACGTATCCTTGTCGACCTACGAGGTTCAATAGTAACTTGATCTGAAACTTCATGATCACTATCATTAGCTTCCTCTTCAACTGACGTAGGTTCCACAGAAACATCTTTCTGTGCTGTGCTACTCTCTGGTTGAAGTAAAGGTTCAACAACCTCATCAAGTTCTATCTTCCTCCCACTCAATTCTTTCGAGAGAAACTCTGAGAAGGACCCATTCTTAGTGACAAACACTTTGCCTTCGGATCTGAGATAGAAGGTGTACCCAACCATTTCTTTTGGGTATCCTATGAAGACGCATTTGTCCGCTTTGGGTTCGAGCTTTTCTAGCTGGAGCCTTTTGACATAAGCATCGCAACCCCAAACTTTAAGAAACGACAACTTTGGTTTCTTGCCAAACCACAGTTCACACGGTGTCGTATCAACGGACTTAGTTGATGCCCTATTTAAAGTGAATGCAGTTGTCTCTAACGCATAACCCCAAAATGATAGTGGCAAATCAGCAAGAGACATCATAGAATGCACCATATCTAATAAGGTTCGATTATGACGTTCGGACACACCATTACACTGTGGTGTTCCAGGTGGTGTCAACTGTGAAACAATTCCACATTGTCTTAAGTGATTGCCAAACTCATAACTCGGATATTCTCCTCCTCGATCAGATCGTAGGAATTTGATCTTCTTGTTACGATGATTCTCAACTTCACTCTGAAATTGCTTGAACTTTTCAAACATTTCAGACTTGTGCTTCTTTAAGTAAATATACCCATATCTACTCAAATCGTCGGTGAAGGTGAGAAAATAATGATATCCACCACGTGCCTCAATGCTCATCGGACCACACACAACAGTATGTATGATTTCCAACAAGTCACTTGCCCATTCCATTGTTCCGGAGAACGGGGTCTTAGTCATCTTGCCCATGAGGCATGGTTCGCATGTGTCAAGTGATTCAAAATCAAGAGACTCCAAAAGTCCATCGGCATGGAGTTTCTTCATGCGTTTTACACCAATATGACCTAAGCGGCAGTGCCACAAGAATGTGGTACTATCATTATCAACTCTACATCTTTTGGCATCAATATTAAGAACATGTGTATCACTACGATCGAGATTCAATAAACCATTCACATAGGGTGCATGACCATAGAAGGTATTATTCATGTAAACAGAATAACCATTATTCTCTGACTTAAATGAATAACAGTATTGCAATAAACACGATCTAATCATGTTCATGCTCAACGCAGACACCAAATAACATTTATCTAGGTTCAACACTAATCCCGAAGGTAGAGGGAGCGTGCGATGGTGATCACATCAACCTTGGAAACACTTCCAACACACATCGTCACCTCGCCCTTAGCTAGTCTCCGTTTATTCCACAGCTTTTGTTTTGAGTTACCAATATTAGCAACTGAACCAGTATCTAATACCCAGGTGCTACTAGGAGTACTAGTAAGGTACACATCAATAACACGTATATCAAATATACTTTTGTTGAAGTTGCCAGCCTTCTTATCTACCAAGTATTTGGGGTAGTTCCGCTACCAGTGACTATTCCCCTTACAATAGAAGCACTTAGTCTCGGGTTTGGGTTCAACCCTGGGTTCCTTCACTGGAGCGGCAACTGGCTTGCCATTCATGAAGTTTCCCTTCTTGCCCTTCTTGAAACCAGTGGTCTTGTTAACCATCAACACTTGATGCTCCTTCTTGATTTCTACCTTCGCGGTCTTAAGCACCGCGAACAGCTCCGGGATCATCTCCATCCCTTGCATGTTATAGTTCATCATGAAGCTCTAGTAGCTTGGTGATAGTGACTGGAGAACTCTGTTAATCACTATCTTATCTGGAAGATTAACTCCCACTTGATTCAAGCGATTGTATCACCCAGACATTCTGAGCACATGCTCACTGGCTGAGCTATTCTCCTCCATCTTGTAGGCAAAGAACTTGTCAGAGGTCTCATACCTCTCAACACGGGCATGAGCCTGAAATACCAATTTCAGCTCTTGGAACATCTCATATGTTCCATGGCGTTCAAAATGTCTTTGGAGTCCTGATTCTAAGCCGTAAAGCATGGTGCACTAAACTATCAAGTAGTCATCGGAACGTGTCTGCCAGATGTTCACAACATCCACAGGCGACGCTAGAGGGGTTGGCACACCGAGCGGTGCATAAGGACATAAGCCTTCTGTTCAGCAGTGAGGACAATCCTCAGACTACGGACCTAGTCCGCATAATTGCTTACAATATCTTTCAACTTAGTCTTTCTCTAGGAATGTATTAAAACAGGGAGCTACAGCACGAGCTATTGATCTACAACATAATTTGCAAAGACAACTTAGACTATTGTTCATGATAAATGAGTTCAATTAATCATATTACTTAAAAACTCCCAGTCGAATTGACATCCCTCCGGTCATCCGAGTGTAACATGATCCAAATTCACCAACCCAAGTCCGATCATCACGTGAGATGAGATGGTTTCAATGGTGAACATCTCCATGTTGATCATATCTACTATATGACTCATGTTCGACCTTTCGGTCTCTTGTGTTCTGAGACTATGTATGTACATGCTAGGCTCGTCAAGTTTAACCCGAGTGTTCCGCATGTGCAAAACTGGCTTGCACCCGTTGTATGTGAACGTAGAGTCTATCACACCCGATCATCACGTGGTGCTTCGAAACGACGAACTTTCGCAATGGTGCACACTCGGGGAGAACACAATTTTATCTTGAAATTTTAGTGAGGGATCACCTTATAATGCTACCATCGTCCTAAGCAAAATAAGATGCATAAAAGGATTAACATCACATGCAAATCATAAGTGACATGATATGGCCATCAACTCGTGCTTTTGATCTCCATCTCCAAAGCACCAGCATGATCTCCATCGTCACCGGCATGACACCATGATCTCCATTGTCATGATCTCCATCATCGTGTCACCATTGGGGTTGTCACGCCAATCATGCTTCTACTACTATTGCTACCATTTAGCGATAAAGTAAAGCATTACATAGCGCTTAAAGATTGACACGCAGGTCATACAATAAATAAAGACAACCCTATGGCTCCTGTCAGTTGTCGTATCCATCGTCATGCAAGTCGATATTAACTATTACAAAACATGATCATCTCATACATCAAATATATTTCATCATGTCTTTGGCCATATCACATCACAACATACCCTGCAAAAACAAGTTAGACGTCCTCTAATTTGTTGTTGCATGTTTTACGTGGCTGCTATGGGTATCTAGCAAGAACAATTCTTACGCAAAACCACAACGGTGATATGCAAGTTGCTATTTAACCTTCTACAAGGACCGCCTTCATCAAATCCGATTCAACTAAGGTGGGAGAGACAGACACCTGCCAGCCATCTTATGCAACAAAGTCACATGTCTGTCGATGGAACCGCTCTCATGTACATGGACATGTAAAGTTGGTTCGGGCCGCTTCATCCCACAATACCGCTAAATCAAGAAAAGACCAAGGAAGGAAGCAATCTGAATATGAACGCCCACAAACTCCTTTGTATTCTACTCGAGATGTCATATACGCAAGACCAAGCTCTGATACCACTGTTGGGGAACGTTGCATGGGAAACAAAAAAATTCCTGCGCTCACCAAGATCAATCTAGGAGATGCACATCTACCAGAGGAGAGTGGTGTCTACATACCCTTATAGACCGAAAGCGTTAACGATCTAGAGATCGTGGTTGGCATAGTCGTACTCGCGTCGAGATCCAATCCGATCCAAGTACCGCACGTGCGGCACCTCCGAGTTTAGCACACGTACGGCTCGGCGGCGTCCTCTCCTTCTTGATCCAGCAAGGGAGGGAGAGGAGGTAGATGAGATCTGAACCAACACGACGGCATGGTGGTGGTGGTGGCAGCAGAACTCCAGCAGGGCTTCGCCAAGCGCGTACCGGTGAAACGTGGGAGGAGTTGGGAGAGGTAATGGGCAAGGGGCGAAGGGTGGCTGCCCCTAACGCCTCCCCGCCTTTAGATAGGCATGGAGGGGGCTGGTGGCTTGCCCTCCAAGGCCCTAGGGGCGCTGGTCAAAGGGGGAGGAAGGAAATCCCTCCTTTCCTTTCCCACCGATCGCTATCCCCCCTTTTTAGGGATCCTGATCTTATCCCTTTGGGATATGATACTATTCCTTTCAAGGGAGGATCTTGCTGCGCCTAGACCAGGGTTGTAGGGACTTTCCCCACTACCCATATTCATGTGGGCCCCATTCCGGAACCTTCTAGAACCTTCCCGGTACAATACCGAAAAACTTGAACTTTTTTCGGAACCCTGATAACAACTTTCCATATATGAATCTTTACCTCCGGACCATTCCAGAGCTCCTTGTGATGTCCTGGATCCCATCCGGGACTCTGAACAACCTTCGGCATTTCCACTATTAATATATCAATACTACCCTAGTGCTACCGAACGTTAAGTGTGCGACCCTACGGGTTCGAGAACCATGTAGACATGACCGAGACACCTCTCCGGTCAATAACCAATAGCGGGACCTGGATGCCCATATTGGTTCCTACATATTCCACGAAGATCTTTATCGGTTGAACCACGATGTCAAGGATTCAATTAATCCCGTATACAATTCCCTTTGTCCATCGGTATGTTACTTGCCCGAGATTCGATCGTCGGTATCTCTATACCTAGTTCAATCTTGTTATTGGCAAGTCTCTTTACTTGTTCCGTAATACAAGATCCCGTGGCTAACTCTTTAGTCACATTGCTTGCAAGCTTATTATGATGTTGTATTACCGAGTGGGCCCTGAGATACCTCTCCGTCATAAGGAGTGACAAATCCCAGTCTTGATCCATGCCAACTAAACAGACACCCTCGGAGATACCTGTAGAGCATCTTTATAGTCACCCAGTTATGTTGCAACGTTTGATACACACAAGGTACTCCTCCGGTGTCAGTGAGTTGCATGATCTCATGTTCAAAGGAACAGATACTTGACATGAAGAAAGCTATAGCAAATAACTTAAACGATCTGATGCTAAGCTTACGGTCGGGTCTAGTCCATCACATCATTCTCCTAATGATGTGACCCCGTTATCAAATGACAACTCATGCCTATGGTTAGGAAACCTTAACCATCTTTGATTAACGAGCTAGTCTAGTAGAGGCTCACTAGGGACATATTGTTGTCTATGTATCCACACATGTATTTGAGTTTCCGATCAATACAATTCTAGCATGGATAATAAACGATTATCATGAACAGGGAAATATGATAATAACCAATTAATTATTGCCTCTAGGGCATATTTCCAATAGGTGGCGGCGGCAGCTGTGCCGGTGGAGTGCTGGCGGCCGTCGCGCCCCGCGAGCGCGGTCTGGGCGACTCGCGCCGCCCGGCGCTCGGCACGAACATGGTGGGCGTCATCCATGGAGCTGGTGTAGCCGAAACTAGAGCGGAGCGGGAGAAGACAGGCATGCCCCCTACCTGGCGCGCCAAATGTCGGAATCTGGGCTCCCTAGACCCAAGGAAAGTTTGAACTCAAGGGCGTGCTCGCTGCTCCTTACCTCACCCTGTCAGCTGCACACAACACCACGGCCAAGCTCTCCATGATCCCAGCGCAAAGGAAGGACAAAGAACACGATCGTTTACCCAGGTTCGGGCCACCTTGCGGTGTAAAACCCTACTCCTACTTTGTGGTTGGATTGCCTCCCGAGGGAGGATGATTGTGAGTACAAGTCGCCTCGGGAGGCTTCAGGAGCGGCTCCGGGCTTGAGGGTTGGATGAACTCTCTCTGACCCGGATCCCTCTCTTAGGTGGTGGTCTAGCTCTACTTATATTGGCCCGGTCCTCTTCCCCCAAAAAACTCGGCGGGAAGGGTTGCCACAACAACCAATTTTGAAGGGGAACAGGAGTACATCTTATCCTGACAAAAGGTGGTCTCCGCTTGCTAAAACTTCTGGCCATGATGCGCGGGTGGGCTCGTCGATGACCTCCGTCCTGACGAGTCCGCCGTCCTGGTCTTGTTGCATCGAAGAGGTAACCTTTGGGGGCTACCTTGGAAACCCGCGCGCTGGCCTTGTTCCTTTAGCACCAAAGAGGAAAGCTTCACCATCTGCCCCCACTGGCGTGGGTCCTGGCAACGCTCGTCGTGGCTCGTGTCATCCACGTGCCGCATGAGGCATGGATAGGCGACCTTGGTGTATCCGCCCCCGAGGGGGCCTCGGGAGATGACTTCAGGGGGCTGCTCCAGGAGAGGGCCCCATGAGGTCCTTGGCGATGCGCCCCTCGCGAGGCAAGGATCCTCGCGAGGGTCCTCCTTGAGGAGCCTTGGAGATGGGCCGTACTGGGCCTTCACCACGCGCTGCGTCCTGGGCTGCAGGCAGATGGGCCTGGGTAACCCCAGTCCCAGAGTCCCGACACCATTGACCAGTGGATCAACCACCAATGCTGACTGATGTGGTCACCTATTACAGGTAGGGTCAAGGACCCATCATCTGGGACCCAGAGGGGGCCCATCACCATCATAGGTAGGTCTCTGGACCGTGTCAGCATTCGGATGATACATCAGGAGGGTCACTCATACGGCTCTGCAGCACTCGGACAACCACATGTCACTCGGCGAACAAACTACCACTCGGACATACCGCACAAGAAGGCATCATGGGAGCTGCAACGGTCGAAGAATCCTAAGTCATCGACTAAATAGAGTTATAGCTACCGTTACCTGTAACTGATGTAGTAGAGGCTCATTACACTAGTAACCGCCTCATTCACTGACATTAATTGCCCGGCGGCATGGGGAACATGGGGCTGCAGTGCACTCTATATAAGCCGCTCCCCTCATCATAGCCGGGCACGTTCACTCTCTGTAACTATATCCATCAAATCAAAGCAAGCCTCAGGGCACGAGACGTAGGGCTTTTACCTCCACCGAGTGAGGGGCCTGAACTCGTTAAACACCGAGTGTTACACCTACGCCATAGCTAGTCTTTGCCCCTTATTCGTACCCCTAGTACTCATTGTCAGTATCATAACCCTGACAGTTGGCGCCCACCTTGGGGCTAGGCGTCTATCAAAATTTCACGGTGTAGGTGGATTTTCTTCATCATCATCATGTCAGTCAGCGGCGAAATCCACTTTGGGACGATCTCCTTCATCGCCGACGACTCAGCGTGGCTACGCGAGGCCCCGCTAGAAGTGGAGGTGTTACTCATCCGTGGCGCGATGCACTTCCGTGCCTCCTCCTACGGAGTCCTTCTTCGACAACCCTCGGCCCCGTACCGAGTGGTTGGCCATCCCACCATTGTGCGCCATCGCAAGCGCTCCGGGCGTTCGCGGCTGCAACGCTAGATCAAGCACGCTGTCGCCACTCAGGCGGCGGCGGAACAAGTGGCAGCCATCGAGTTCGACGAGCCCGCCCTCGACCTCTCCAACGGATCACTCGGCAATTCCTCAGAGGAGTCCGAGTCCGAAAACATCGAGTCAACTGCCGAGATTCTCATGGCGGATTACTCTGAGCACCGTGTACCCCCAGGTTACACGGAGCCAAAAGACGACCGTGCGGGTACGTCCCACATCAACACCAACGACGGCTTCTCGGGCCACGAGCCGTATGTACCTTAGGCTCTCACTCGGGAGCTGCAAGACGAGCTCCGTCGCAGGAACGACCAGCTCCTGAACACTCCCATTATCGAGACGACTCCCGAGGCGCTAGCCATGGAGTCGACTCGCCTGGCCACTCTGGCCAAGCGCGATCTCCTCGAGCGGCTTCAGAGGGAGTTGGACGAACACGAGCGCCGTCGACCCAGTTCCAGTCGGCACAAATGCCGACTCTACTCGAGTGACCAACCTCGTAAGTATCAAGTCCTTAGTACTCCACTTCAAAATCTTGCAGCCGCCACTCGGATTGCGGATTCCATCCAGCCCTCTAGCTCTTCGGCCGGAAAAGGGATTCGTCATATCCAGGCGCTCCTCAAGATAGCATTGTCGCCGAACGCGGCGATATCCCAGTCCAGAGACCGGATCCATAGCACGTCCGCGCGTGCGGAGATAGTCTAGTCAGCTCATAGCCCACTCAGCTCAGGCAGGCACCAAGCTATTTCTTCCTCCAAAGATCGTCATGAAGATCGAAGGCGCGATCGAGTTGCGTCGCTGATACGTCTTCGTCGTATCTACTTTTCCTAACGCTTTTCCTCTTGTTTTGGACTCTAATTTGCACGATTTGAATGAAACTAACCCGGACTGACGCTGTTTTCAGCAGAACTACCATGGTGTTGTTTTTGTGCAGAAATAAAAGTTCTCAGATTGGAACGAAACTTCGCGAGGATTTTTTATATAATAAAAGAAAATTTCTGGAGCCAAGAACCACAGGAGGGGGGCACCTGGGTGGGCACAACCCACCAGGGCACGCCCCCCTCCAGGCATGCCCAGGTGGGTTGTCCCCACCTGGTGGCCCCGCAGACTCCAACCCTGATGCTATAAAGTCATATTTTCGGAGAGAAAAATCAGGGACAAAGAATTATCGCGTTTCACGAGATGGAGCCGCCGCCACCTCCTGTTCTTCATCGGGAGGCCAGATCTGGAGTCCGTTTGGGGCTCCGGAGAGGGGGATCTTTGATCTTCATCACCACCAACCCTTCTCCATCGCCAATTCCATGACGCTCCCCACCGGGAGTGAGTAATTCCTTCGTAGGCTCGCTGGTCGGTGAGGAGTTGGATGAGATTCATCATGTAATCGAGTTAGTTTTGTTAGGGCTTGATCCCTAGTATCCATTATGTTCTGAGATTGATGTTGCTATGACTTTGCCATGCTTAATGCTTGTCACTTTGGGCCCGGGTGCCATGATTTCAGATCTAAACCATTTATGTTATCACCATTATATCTATGTTCTAGATCCGATCTTGCAAGTTATAGTCACCTACTACGTGTTATGATCCGGCAACCCCGGAGTGACAATATTCGGGACACTTCCCGGTGATGACCGTAGTTTGAGGAGTTCATGTATTCACTATGTGTTAATGCTTTGTTCCGGTTCTCTATTAAAAGGAGGCCTTAATATCCCTTAGTTTCCAATAGGACCCCGCTACCACGGGAGGGTAGGCCAAAAGATGTCATGCAAGTTCTTTCCATAAGCACGTATGACTATTTACGGAATACATGCCTACATTATATTTATGAAATAGAGTAAGTGCCATATCGCCCTAGGTTATGACTGTTATATGATGAATATCATCCAACGAATTCACCGATCCAATGCCTACGAATTTCTCTCATATTGTTCTTGCTAAGTTACCACTGCAATTGTTACTCTTGCGCTTGCTACAAAATCATTGCTATTACTGTTACCGTTACTATTGCTGTTGCTACTACTATCAAAACTACCATACTACTTTGCTACTAATCACTTTGCTGCAGATAATTAATCTCCAGGTGTGGTTGAATTGACAACTCAGCTACTAATACTTGCAAATATTCTTTGGCTCCCCTTGTGTCGAATCAATAAATTTGGGTTGAATACTCTACCCTCGAAAACTGTTGCGATCCCCTATACTTGTGGGTTATCAAGACCTTTTTCTGGCACCGTTGCCGGGGAGCATAGCTATATTTGTTGAGTCACTTGGGATTATTATCAAATTATCACTATGAAGAATCTGAAGGACGCTAAGACTAAGATTATTTCCCTCTAAGACGAGGGGAGGTAAGGAACTGCCATCTAGCTCCGATTTAGATTCACCTTCTGTTATAAGTAGACTTGCAACACCACCACATGCTATCAATTCTGATATGTCCCAAGTTATTGATGATGCTACTTCTGCTATGAATGCTACTCATGATGATGCTAGTACCTTGCTTGATGATAATGTGCCACTAGGTGAATTTCTTGATGAACAACTTGCTAGAAATAAGGCTTTTGAGAATGCTGAAACTGATGAAATTGTTGAAACTGATGAAGAGCTTGAAACTGAAAATCTTGAAACACCTATTATGTCTAGTTCTCCTAGATATAAATTGCCTGAGATACCGGAAGGTTATGTTATGGATGAGGAGACAACTAGAGACTTTCTTGCTTGCAATGATAGGGATGATCTTAAGAAATTATTATGCAAACTGAAGGAGAAATCTTTGAATGCTAGAATGAAATGTGATCCTGAGTTTGCTACTTCACCTATCTTTGTTGATGATAAGGATTATGAATTCTCTGTTGACCCAGAGTTAATTACTTTTGTTGAATCTGATCCTTTCCATGGTTATGTAACTGAAACTGTTGTGGCACATCTTACTAAGTTGAATGACATAGCCACCCTATTTGCTCATGATGAGAAAAATCGCTACTATTATATTCTCAAATTATTTCCGTTCTCATTAAAGGGTGATGCTAAGGCTTGGTACAATACTCTTGCTCCTGGTTGTGTGCGTAGTCCCCAGGATATGATTTATTACTTCTCTGAAAAATATTTTCCTGCTCATAAAAAACAAGTTGCTTTACAGGAAATATTTAACTTTGCGCAAATTGAAGAAGAGAGTCTCCCACAAGCTTGGGGGAGTCTTCTCCAATGACTTAATGCTTTGCCTGATCATCCTCTTAAGAAAAATGAAATACTTGATATCTTCTATAATGGACTAACCGATGCTTCTAGGGATTTCCTAGATAGTTGTGCTGGTTGTGTTTTCAGGGAGCGAACTGTTGAACAAGCTGAATAATTATTGAATAACATATTGAAAAATTATGATGATTGGACTCTTCCCGAACCACCACTTAAACCTACTCCAAAAAAGAGGGGTATCTTATATCTCAGTCCTGAAGATATGCAAGAGGCAAAGAAATCTATGAAGGAAAAAGGTATTAAAGCAGAGGATGTTAAAAATTTACCACCTATCGAAGAAATACATGGGCTTGAAACACCACCACCACCTAAGGTGGTAGAGGTAAATTCTTTACGAAAGTTCGATGAAGGTGATATTCTTTATAATAAACATCCTAGTCAATGCCTTTATGAGTTTGATAATTACATTAGAAAGCAAGATCACTTCAATGCAAATGTTATGAAACAATTGAAATACAATTCTGATATGATTGCTCGCTTGAGTGACTTGTTATTTAGAATCTCAAATAATGTTAGAGGAGTAGGAAAGAATGCTTCTATGGTTCAAACTCAATTAGAACAAGTTGCTAAATCTCAAAGAGAGTTGCTTGATGAGATGAATAATAATATCAATGATCATGCTGTTAGAGTAATGACTAGAGGAGGTAGAATGACTCAGGAACCACTTTATCCTGAGGGACACCCAAAAAGAATTGAACAAGACTCTCAAAGAGTTGACACTGATGTACCTAGTCCTTCTAAAAAGAAAAAGAAGAAGAAAAATGATAGGATTGTGCATGCCTCTAGTGAACCTGAAGTTGAAAAACCTCCTGATAATGATAATGAAGTATCTATCTCTGATGCTAAAACTCAATCTGGTAGTGAACACCCCCCTTCTAAGAATGAAAAAGACAATGATGAGGTTGATGAAGATACTCAAACAAATAATAAAGAACCAGATAATGATGTTGAGATAGAACCAGCAGCTGATCTTGATAACCCACAAACCAAGAATAAAAGATATGATAAAAGAGACTTTGTTGCTAGAAAACACGGTAAGGAAAGAGAACCATGGGTTCAAAAACCTATGCCCTTTCCACCTAAGTCAACCAAAAATAAAGATGATGAAGAATTTGAATGCTTTGCTGAAATGCTGAGGCCAGTCTTTTTGCGTACTCGCTTGACTGATATCTTAAAAATGCCTCCTTATGCAAAGTACATGAAAGACATCATCACCAATAAGAGAAAAATACCGGAAGCTGGAATTTCCACCATGATTGCTAATTATACTTTTAAGGATGGAGTACCTAAAAAACTTGGAGATCCAGAAATACCAACTATACCTTGCTCCATCAAAAGAAATTATGTGAAAACTGCTTTATGTGATTTAGGAGCTGGTGTTAGTGTTATGCCTTTCTCTTTATATAAAAGACTTGATTTGAATAAACTCACACCTACTGAAATATCATTGCAAATGGCTGATAAATCAACTGCCATACCTATCGGTATTTGTGAGGATGTGCCCGTTGTTGTTGCTAATGTTACTATCTTGACTGACTTTGTTATACTTGAGATGCCCGAGGACGATAACATGTTGATTATCCTCGGTAGACCCTTCTTGAATACTGCAGGGGCTGTTATTAATTGCAATAAAAGCAAGGTCACTTTTCATATCAATGGTAATGAGCATACGGTGCACTTTCCGAAGAAACAATTCCAAGTGAATGGTATTAATGTTATTGAAAAATCTCCGACAATCACTATTGGAAGTTTTCAACTACCCCTACCTACTGTTAAAAAGAAATATGAAATGCTTATTGTTGGGGACATTCACATCCCCATTGAGGTAACTTAGTGTTTTACAAAAGTTCTTCGGTTTCATGCTAATCGGAAGTGGTTGTTAATAACACTTGATCAACCTTATTAATGAATCATTTTTGAGAGGTATGAAGTTGATGAATTTAGTGAGAACTACCTTCTGTCCCTACTTTTTGTTTTCTGTTTTTATTAGTTAAATAAAAAATGCCATGCCTTGCCTGCTTTCTGAGTTTTCCGTGCAATAAAAAAATGACCCAAAAATAAAAGTTCTCAGAATGCTCTGAAAATTTAATATGATTTTTTTTCTGATTATTTAAGAATTTTTAGTGCAAATAACATCAGAGGGAGGTGCTCCAGGTGGGCACAACCCACCTGGGCGCGCCAGCAACCCCAGGCGTGCCCTGGTGGGTTGTGGTCCCCACGTGGGCCCCCTCACTTATCCCTTCACTCCATATCATCACCTACCTCCAGAAAAAATCACAATTGCTCTCTCTCTCTCTCTCTCTCTCGTGTTCTTGCTCTCAAACCCACGGATTTCGATCTCTTTGCTCGAAACTCCGTTTCCGAAACTGTTTCGGGGGATTGTTGCTTGGTATGTGCCTCCTTCATTGGTCCAATTAGTTTTTTCTTTAGTGGTTTATTTTTAGAATAATTAGTGACTCTTGGTGCTACTGTAGATGAGCTTGCATGTTGAATTCTTAGAGTTCTAAGTAGTTTGAATGCTTGATATGGCCTCTATGCATCCCTATGAGTAGTTGCTATCAATCTTGTAAAGTTTTGTTGAGAAAAATTTTGTGGACTAAAAATTTCAGAATTTTGCTCATAGGAAAAGATGAGTATTTTTAGGAAGTTTGCTTCCAAGAAGAACTCCAAGGGAGTTATTGGGGAGTTGTCTGACAGTGATCTTCGCACCCGGAGAATGGCGGAGGTACGGCCGTGCGAGTGGCCGCATAACCCATTCATGGAGGGAGCCGGAATCCATCAAGGGTTTGCACAGTATGCTGCTAATGCCGGCCTCACCGACTTCATCGCAGCTGAATGTGAACAGTATCATCTCCTCACAAATTCCTTTGTGCAAAGTTTTCATTTCTTGAGTAGGAATAATCCTCCTGAGGTGCAGTTTAACTTATATGCTGAACCCTATCAGATACCACTTACTGAGTTTTGTGACATATGCATGATCCCTTCTGACGGGGATTTAGTAGAGCGTAGGCCCGTAGAGTCTGATGGTTTTTACCGCACTCTGACTGTGGGGGATGAGAGAGGGGTATCGGCTATCACTGCCACTAGTTTACATTTTTCGGCTGTACATTATTTTGCTCTATTCATTGTGAAGTGTTTGCTTGCTAGAGAGAAGGTAGGTGCACTCAGTGCGCCTGACTTTGCTGTTTTACGTCGTGCACTTTACGGCGATGACACTTATAGCTTGGGAGCTATTGTGGCACGTCGCCTCCACATTAACAGATCCAAGGGTAAAATACATGGTGGCATTTATGCTACTTGCTTGGCGAGTCACTTTAACATTTAGATACACCAGCATGATTATCCTTTACCCAAGGTTTATTTAGATCGCTCGGCTATGGCACACCACCAATTTATTGATGGTGAGAATACTACTAGTGATTTTCCTTACAACCTTGTTTTTAGTGAGGATACTCATGATATTATTCTGTTGCCTGCACCTGCTTTGTTTGATCCTATTGCCAGGGGCGGACACAGGATTATGCCTGAGGACATTGTCGCCTACCGGAACAACCTGGCTGCGGCACAGGCGGAGCCTCAGGATTGGGACCCTCAGGTGCCCGCTCCCCAGCACTTCAACATAGGACCCCATGGCTTCTTCGAGTGGTGATTACCAAGTTAGGCCAAAAGCCTAAGCTTGGGGGAGTACGTATTTCCACCGACATTATATTCATGTTCACACATTTCATTCCAGTTATCGGTGTCCACACTATTTAATTGTATTATCCATGCTAGATTTATTTTCTCGCCTTCTTCTTGTGTGTTTAAAAAACTTTGAGAAAATACAAAAATATTTCCTGCTTCTTTTTATTTTTTCTTTCTAGTATAATTAGCTCTAGTTTTAAAAAAAGAAAACCCAAAAAGATTTCCTTGTTCTTTTGTTGCTTGTTGGGAGCTCTCCCGTGTAAATAGTTTTTCTCGTTTTTGTTTTTTCTTTCTTAAATTTGCTCTCTTTCAGAAAACCAAAAACTCCAAAAATATTTCAGTGTGTTTCTCTGAATTTCGTTTTATTGAGTCATACTGAGGAGAAGACCACGATGAAAATGTGGAGTGGCTCTCATATGCATTGTTGTTGATCTAACAGAGAGCCCATATTACCTTGTTTTCTTCTTTTCGAATAAAATATTTGCAAATTCCAGCTTAGTCCACGGCACTCTTGCACTATTATTATTTTCATATCGTTCGGTCATGCAAGTGAAAGGCAATAATGACGATATTTGATGAACTGGCTGTGGCAGAGAGAAACGGGTATGAACTCAACTTGTTCTGTTTTTGTAAATATGTTTAACCTAGTATCCATGATTCAGCTCATTATGATCAAACATGTTTGCAATGACCCTTAGAGATTATAGTTTCTCATGCCATGCTGAAGTAGCTAGGAGTGTATAATGTTTTATCTTGGATGTCAACATTGCGTTAAAATAATTGTGATGTAGTATGATGATATGGTATCCTCCTCTGAATATTCGAGTGGCTTGACTTGGCACATGTTCATGCATGTAGTTGAATCAAAACCAACATAGACTCTCTGATATTTATGTTCATGGTGTTCATATCCTACTCATGCTAGTATCCAATGTTACTTATCCATAATGCATGTTCATGACCGTTTTCGCTCTCTAGCTGGCCGCTTCTCAACCTATTTGCTAGCCTTCACCTGTACTAAGCGGGAATACTGCTTGTGCATCAAAATCGTAAAACCCAAGTTATTCCAGATGAGTCCACTATATATCTACCTATATGCGGTATTACCCTGCCGTTCTAAGTAAATTTGCATGTGCAACCTCTAAAAACTTCAAATAAACATCCATTTTTGTGTGCCTGGATTGTTCATAGAGCGAAAGGAAGTAGTCGGTATCTTCCATGCTAAGCGGGTTATTCTCATGATGAGTGTTTATTCACTCGTCCTTGCACGAGAGGGGCGGTAATAGGGATTCCCAGTCCCGAAATCAAAAATTGCAAATAATTAAACAAAACTCCCCCAGGAATGTTGTTGGTATGGACGGCACCCGTTGTTTCGGACAAGCCATGGAGCGCGATTGTTGGTGGAGGGGGAGTAAACCTTTACTTTTATCGCTTGGGAACCACCACTAAGGTGTTTAGCATGGAAGATACCGATAACTAATGGTCGAGAAGTAAATAAGAAGGGTGCATTTCTCAAAATTTCATTTACCTCTGTTTTAAAACTTGAGCGCTAGAACCTGAGAGCACTATTGTCATCCTCATGCATTGTGTGTAGCTAATGTTGGGTGCATCATGACTGGATCTTTTCTACCATGAATTACAATGTTTAGTCGCTGCTCAGACTTTGGAGGTGCTCTGCATTTATGTTTTGCGGTCTCAGAAAGGGCTAGCGAGATACCACTATTGTCATATTATATCATGGTAGCTTTGACAAAGTGTTGATTGTTTGAGATATCTTATTATTGCTCGCTAGTTGATTATGCCATTGTTACGAGATAATATAATTTTTAATAATTATTGTCGACATGGTTAGTTATAATCTTTGCTGAAAACCTGGGTGCTACTTAAGCTTATTTATGTAAACAAGAGCAAAAGAGTTCATAATTTTTTTTCTTTTTCACTTTCAGTTTATCAACTGAATTGCTTGAGGACAAGCAAAGGTTTAAGCTTGGGGGAGTTGATACGTCTCCGTCGTATCTACTTTTCCTCTTGTTTTGGACTCTAATTTGCACGATTTGAATGAAACTAACCCGGACTGACGCTGTTTTCAGCAGAACTGCCATGGTGTTGTTTTTGTGCAGAAATAAAAGTTCTCGGATTGGAACGAAACTTCACGAGGATTTTTTATATAATAAAAGAAAATTTCTGGAGCCAAGAACCACAGGTTGGGGGCACCTGGGTGGGCACAACCCACCAGGGCGCCCCCCCCTCCAGGCGCGCCCAGGTGGGTTGTCCCCACCTGGTGGCCCCGCAGACTCCAACCCTGATGCTATAAAGTTATATTTTCGGAGAAAAAAATTAGGGAGAAAGAATTATCGCATTTCACGAGACGGAGCCGCCGCCACCTCCTGATCTTCATCAGGAGGCCAGATCTGGAGTCCGTTTGGGGCTCCGGAGAGGGGGATCTTCGATCTTTGTCACCACCAACCCTTCTTCATCGCCAATTCCATGATACTCCCCACCGGGAGTGAGTAATTCCTTAGTAGGCTCGCTGGTCGGTGAGGAGTTGGATGAGATTCATCATGTAATCGAGTTAGTTTTGTTAGGGCTTAATCCCTAGTATCCATTATGTTCTGAGATTGATGTTGCTATGACTTTGCCATGCTTAATGCTTGTCACTTTGGGCCCAGGTGCCATGATTTCAGATCTGAACCGTTTATGTTATCACCATTATATCTATGTTCTAGATCCGATCTTGCAAGTTATAGTCACCTACTATGTGTTATGATCCGGCAACCCCGGAGTGACAATAGTCGGGACACTTCCCGGTGATGACCGTAGTTTGAGGAGTTCATGTATTCACTATGTGTTAATGCTTTGTTCCGGTTCTCTATTAAAAGGAGGCCTTAATATCCCTTAGTTTCCAATAGGACCCCGCTGCCACGGGAGGGTAGGACAAAAGATGTCATGCAAGTTCTTTCCATAAGCACGTATGACTATTTACGGAATACATGCCTACATTATATTTATGAACTGGAGCTAGTGCCGTATCGCCCTAGGTTATGACTGTTATATGATGAATATCATCCAATGAATTCACCGATCCAATGCCTACAATTTCTCTCATATTGTTCTTGCTAAGTTACCACTGCTATTGCTACTCTTGCACTTGCTACAAAATCATTGCTATTACTGTTACCGTTACTATTGTTGTTGCTACTACTATCAAAACTACCATACTACTTTGCTACTGATCACTTTGCTGCAGATAATTAATCTCCAGGTGTGGTTGAATTGACAACTTAGCTGCTAATACTTGCAAATATTCTTTGGCTCCCCTTGTGTCGAATCAATAAACTTGGTTTGAATACTCTACCCTCGAAAACTGTTGCGATCCCCTATACTTGTGGGTTATCAGTCGCCCTGGCGTAACGACGACTGCGATCGTGCCCTGATGCCTCCACCACGGGATGTCGCGTATGGGCGCCAACCCTACGACGACAGACGGACTCACGACGGCGATCGCAGGCCGAGTCCTAGTCGTCCGTCGAGGGACACTCGAGACCCATTGTTCAACGCGAGATCCATTCTCGCTCAGAACCTCGCCGACAGAGGCTGGTCCCTATGAGAGGGCCAAGAACACGACGTACCAAGTGGTTCCGTACCATTAGGTCCTAAGTGCTTCAGCCATTACATACGAGCGGCTGAGATTCCCAACAACTTCAGGTTGGCCATGGGGATCAGCAAGTTCATCGGCGAATCCAAGCGCGAAATTTGGCTAGAAGATTATCGAGTGGTAGTCCAGATTGGTGGCGGCAACGATAATGTGGCCATGAAGCATTTGCCGCTGATGCTAGAGGGTTCTGCTCGGGCTTGGCTAACACAGCTTCCGTCGGGTAGCATTTTCTACTGGGACGATCTGGCGAAGGTGTTCATCAAAACCTTTGAAGGCACATACAAGAGAGCAGGAGGTTTGAACGAGTTGTAGCACTGTGTGTAGAAGCAGAATGAGACTCTTCAAGAGTATATCCAGCGGTGGACCACTCTGCACAATACGGTGGAGAACGTAAACGAGCACCAAGCAATCTGCGCCTTCAAGGCCGGAGTTAGGTACCAGGAGCTGAACATGAAGTTCGGCCGAACAGAGACCCCGACTCTCAGTCGGGCTATGGAGATAGCCAATCGGTATGTGATAACCCACAAATATAGGGGATCGCAATAGTTTTCGAGGGTAGAGTATTCAACCCAAATTTATAGATTCGACACAAGGAGAGCCAAAGAATACTTGTAAGTATTAGCAGCTCTGAGTTGTCAATTCAACCACACCTGGAGATTAATTATCTGCAGCAATATGGTCAGTAGCACAGTAATATGATAGTTTTGATAGCAGTGATAAATAGTAGCAGTAACGGTAACAGTGATAGCAATGATTTTATAGCAAGTGTAACAGTAGCAGCAACAGTAGTAACTTAGCAAGAACAATACACTACAAAAAAAGACACATCCGTGACATTTTGGCCCGAACGAATATTTTTCTGTCATGCTTATGACACTTCTATGACGATAATTGTGACAAAACCACATATCATCATAGATGTGGTGGGCTCCTACTTCTATGACAAAAAATCATGACAGAAAATGGGCTTTTCATCCTGGGCGGGCCGGGAACGCACCTGCATGACATTCTTTGGGCCGTCCATGACAGAAAAAATCATGGTAGAAGCAAGGGCGAGGAAAATTTTGGGGAGTTCCCTGTTACGGTGGGTGGTCGGGGCCGAGCGATGCAGGGAGGGATTCCGCGTTTCTCTCATACACGTACGCACGTGTGTGCAAGGCGTTGGGCTCTAACTGAACCCGAGCGAGGCGTTCGCTTACTGAACCCGAGCGATTGCACTAGCTACGTTACTGAACCCGAGCGATCGATCCCTTGGCTTTTAACTAAACCCGAGTGATTCCTTTGCTACTGCTGCTAACGGAAGCCGATCGAACCTGCTGCTGCCTCTTGATGAACAGTGGCCGTTGTTGGGGGTTGGATGAACAATTCCCGGTTGGGCTCTAACATAAGCGCTCCAACACAAGTCCGTTTCCTCTGTTTTGCGGTACGCCACACCCCTCCCGATCAGCAGGACCCCGTTTCGACCGTAGGCACTCGAACAGAAGGCCGTTTACTCCGTTCTGCGGTATGCCAGACCCTTCCTGATGAACATGACCCCGTTTCGACCGTACGCGGTCGAACAGAAGGCCGTTTTCCTCCGTTTTGCGGTACGCCAGACCCCGTTCCCGCTGTTTCGTCCAGGCCGGTTGGCTCCCGATGAACAAGACACGTTCCGACCCAGTGGCTTCGCTCTCGATGAACAGGACGTGTTCTGACCCAGTCACTTGGCTCCCGGTGAACACGACACTGTTTCCTCCATTCTGACCCAGCCGGTTAGCTGCCGATGAATAGGACGACGTCGCTGCCGTCCGTTGCCTCTCCATGTACATGAGCCCTGGCTGTAAGTATGCGCGTGTACACGTTCGAGACCCCGCCCGTATGTATGTACGTAGCTGTATTTACTTTCTTGCAGCGTGGATGTACGTACGTGTACACGATATATATAGACGGGACTACATGACATGGTACGTCCGCGCCTCTACTACGACACGTGCATCTCCTTACTCGGCCACGGTTCATCACTGTAGAGGGAGCGATCGACCAGTATGTACGTACGCGTTCACGACCAGACAGACAACCCTACGTACGATTCGACCCGGTGGGTCCCAGCTGTCAGGGAGGATAAAGAGGCACTTCCTTGCGTGCGAAGATATAGCTGGTGGGTCCCAGCTGTCAGGGGGAAGAATCATTTTTTTGCCCGTAATATGGACGCACTTCCTTGCGTGCGAAGATGTAGCTGGTGGGTCCCAGCTGTCAAGGGGAAATATTTTTTTCGCAAAATACGGCGGCCCTTCCGGTGGGTCCCTGTTGTCAGGTGGAGGAATCATTATTTTGCGCGTAATAAGGAGGCACTTCCTTGCTGCGGCCGTGGACCCAGCTGTCAGCCTCTCCACGTACAGTCCTCTTCCGATGGAAGTCGTTCCTTGACCATGTTGACCACACCGCGCCGAGAGCACCAAGGCGGTGGACGATGGCGAGGCCTAGGAAGGGAATGACCCGGAGCCAGGAAAGACTCGACAGTTGTTTCCCACGCAGACGGGAGTACGAGGGTTTATTGGTTCGACTGCAGTGTGAGGCTGCCGTCGCTGGAGAATAACAAGAGGTCTGGGTGAGTACAGGAATGGCCAGCCAAGCAATGGGAGTAGGGTGCGGCGGTGAGGCCTGCGCGGCAGCACAGCCGGCCACGGGACGCAGGAGCAGGCGGCACGGCCAGCGATGGTTTGGGCGGCTGGAGAAAGAAGACCAGAGTTTGAAGAAACTCGACGGCCATTGGATGGACATCGTACGGTCACTGCAGCTAGAATCGTTTATATTGACTAAGTTGACAAATCCCGCGTCCGCGCCAACTTAGTAGGCCCACAAGTCAGCCTCCAAATATGGTGGGTCCCAGCTAGCAGGGGGAGTATTCATTTTTTTTGTGCATAATAAGGAGGCATTTCCTCGCGTGCGAAGATAAAGCTGGTGGGTCCGAGCTGTCAGCGGGAGGAACTTTTTTTCATGAAATACAGAGGCGCTTCCGGTGGGTCCCCGCTGTCAGGTGGAGGAATCATTACTTTGCGTGTAACAAGGAGGCACTTCCTTTCGTGCGGCCGTGGACCCAGCTATCATCCTCTCCATGTTTGACCACGCCGCGCCGAGAGCACTAGGGCGGTGGACGACAGCGAGGACTAGGAAGGGAACGACCCGGAGCCGAAGAAGACTCGGCAGTTGTTTCCCACACGAAGGGGAGTACGAGGGTTTACTGGTTTGTCTATTGTCGTCGGAGAATAACAGGAACTGTGAGTGCGTAGAGGGATGGCCAGGCCAGCGATGGGAGTAGTGTGGGGCGGTTAGGCCTGCATGGCAGCACAGCCGGTCACGGGAGGCATGAGCAGGCAGTACGGCCGACGCTAGTTTGGGCGGCTGGAGCAAGAAGACCAGAGGTTGAAGAATCAGCACGGCCGTTGGATTAACAATCCAACGGTCACTGCTACTAGAATTGTTTGTGGACTAAGTTGACAAAGCCTTTCGTACACGTCAACCTTGTAGACCCACAAGTCAGCCTCCAAATCTGTCCCAAACAGCATACAACCCGAAATTTCTAGCTAGATTCAAATTAATTTAAAAAATAAACATACCTTAATGTAAAATCTAATGAAATTTTACCCGCACAAAAACAATGAAATTTAAAATATCAAAATCGGAAAGAAAAAAGTAATTTGGAACTAATTGCCTTTTTGCTGTATTTTTCATTTTACAACCCATTTCTTATTACTTATAGCCCATTTTCTGGGCAAGCCGAATGCATCCCTCCTCGTCTTGAAAGATTTCAGGCCCAGTAGGGCGTAGAAAAGCATGTAGGCCTCCGTTGGTTATTCTGCCAAAAACAAAATAGCTGGGCTAGCCATTTCCAGAAAGAAAAAACAAAACTGGGATGTTCATGTGGTAAACATATGAAATAAAAGCCTGGGCTAGACGGGCCACAGCTCCCGCACAACCCAGTTGATACCCTGCTCTATCCCGAAAACAAAAAAATAATATTGCGCGAGCTGCTGGGTCCCGGGTGTCAGCCGCTCTTTGTGCAGTTATCTCGCTTATTGACTATGTTGACAGTGGCGTGCGACCCAGATGTCAGGAAACCATCAGGAGGAACCATTTTTTTTCTTGTAATAAAGAAGGCACTTTCTTGCCTACTGCCATGATCCTGGTGGGTCCCTACTATCATCCTCACCATGTATAGTTATCTCCTTATTCCTCTCGGTTGTTGACCGTGTTGACAACACCGGAGGGCGGCGCCGCGGCGAGCGAACCAAGGCGAAGGACGATGGTGAGGCCTCAGACAGGAATGAACAGGAGCCAGGGAAGATGCACAAAGTTTTAGGGTACGATGTGGCCGTGATGCGTGCGCGGCAGCACAGCCAGCCGAGGGAGGTGGGAGCAGGCGGTCCCGCCGGCGCTAGTTTGGCTTTGGCGGCTGGAGGAAGAAGAGACTGAAGATATAAGATAGATGTTGAATGTCAATCCAACGGTCAAGGTTGGCAAAATCATTTGTTGACTAAGCCGACACCACGTAGCATACTTTTTTATAGGAAGAAAAGAAAAACTGGGCTCATTCGCCAGATAACATTCCCGAAACTGCCACCGTTTGATCTTGCGTCGCAACAAAAACTGCGAGGAAAATGCGTTCGTTTGCCGTCCTCCTCCCAGGGAACGTTCGCCACATAACATTCCCGAAAATCAAAGACTTGAGAAGGCGTACAGAACAAGCTAGTGTACCAGTAAAGAGACGTTGCTGATTTTTAGAAAAAAGAGAGACGTGCTCCTATAGCTGGTTTGAATCCAAACCTAGACTATGACTATATATAGTGCTATGCTACTCTGTAAGTAATGAAACTGACATATCCAATGTTCGCTTCTCCTCTTCTCTAGTTACTCTGCCTAGCATCAGAAGCTCCGGCCGCAGCAACCATGTCCATTGGCGGCTCGTCCACCTGCTCTTCAGCAGGCAACAACCAGATATGCGCCAAGTCGCCACCCGTACCATCCCCTGCGGGTCTCATCACACCCCTGCCGGCACACTCACCGCAGCCGGTTTCTCATCGCAACCCGCTGCCGTTGGTGTGGTGCCACTGCTGCAAATCACGCAGAGTCATCCATCGCATCTCAACTACAATCCTCAACCCTGGCCGAGTCTTCTACAAATGCCCGAATCATGGGGTAATAATATGTTTAAGTGTTGTTCTCCTGCTTTTAGTTGCTAATTTTTTTAATAGTTTCACTGATGATCTTCCAATTTGATTCGTGCAGAAAAGGGAAGATTCGTGTGATTTGTATTTCTGGGAAGTTGCTGATGTGGGGAAATGGAACTACGCTGATTATTTGGTTAGCCGAGGAATCCCAATACCAGCAGGTTGGGGTGTTGGACAAGTAACTGAAGGAACGACAGAAGAGGAAGATGCAGAGTAGAAGGTTAAAGATGTAGATCATCTTATCATGGCCAAGCAACAGCTGCTGAACGGCCTTGACAACAATGAGGAGATGAAAGAGCTGGTGAAGATAATGGGCAAGATCGTTGTGCTCTGTAGGATGATTGTCTCTTTATTTGAAGTGTATGTAGCACTCGTGATGTATTCAGTGGCTATGACATGAGCACTTTGCTGAAACTAGTAATGAATGAAACATGTTTAGCAGGCTGGGCGTAGTGTTGTGAACATTTAATGATTTCTATTAACGGAAATCAGGGGGTATCCCCTTTTGCTCATAAATAAATAAATAGCAGAGGCCCTTTTGCTAATAAATAAATAAATTAGCAGAGGCCCTGTCGGGTCAACTTTGTTCCCATTCGAAGACGTCGAGCAAATTGCAGTCCAACAGCAAACTATGTCATCAAATACAAGTTTCACAGCCAAAAATGAGTACAACTAAACAACAATGTCATCATGTTTTAGTCGTCATACAATCACCAAACACAAATCAACATACATAATAAGTGATGTTCTCACAGCAAAATACTAAACAACAACTTCATCAGGTTTCAGTTGTCATAGCAAACACAATTTCACATAGTAGATAAAAAGTCGTCTTCTCACAGGCAAATATGACAAAAGCAATCTAATCATCATCTGCAGTAGTAGCGTCAACATCTTTGCCATGTGTATCAGTCTGAATCGTAATTCCCCCCAGTGTCATCTTCTTCTTCATCCTCAATGTCCTCGAACGTTGGCGTCTTATTGATCAACTCTCGTATGTCCACAGCCCGACAGGGAATCTTTTCGCCAGCGTTATTGACGTGATGGTTCTCAAAGATATTAGGAACATCTGTGGAATCTTCTACATCAGGAGCAGTGTAAGCATCATCTTGTTGTGCAACTTTATTAAATGAATTCCTCTGCTCAAACCTTTGCAATACTCTCCAGTCATCGCTACATGCATATGTGTCTTCCAAGAAAAATATCTGTGTTGCTTGATTTGCCAAAATAAAAGGCTCGTCGGTCTGGTACGCCGCCTTGACATTGATGGATTTGAAATAATCATCAGCTCTGGGTTTTGCGATCCTGGAAAACAGGTTATACCAATGACAGCACAACAGAACCACACACCGATGAACCTCGAAACTGGAGATATACTACAACTGAACAATGTCTGTTATGTTAGCATACATTTCAGTTATCTCTTTGCCGTACGTATCCGTGCTCATGATGGCACTGTTTTGTGTCTTCCTGCCTTCGTCGCGTGCAAGGGTGTTGTAGCGCACATCTCCAACAACGCAAGATTCATAATGTCTTACCCGAGTATCAGGACCCATTGCTAGTGCGTAAAGGGCATCATTAAGTGCCTGCCCATCCTCCCGCATCTTCTTAACCTATGGTTATAAAATAGACAAGCTAATCATCTTATGTACTCAATATATTAAAAAAACTACCAGTGCAATTCAAAAGCTTACATGGCTCTTGAACCATTTCGCAAATCCTGCCATAACCAGTTTGTCAATGTTTCTTGGATTTTGTGGTAGTAACTCCTTTTTGTAGATGCTGCACAACATAGTGATCGCGTCAAACATCTAAATATATAAGAATGTGCTGCAAGTTTAGTAGATTACGATGTATAAGCTGCAGTACCTAGCACTTACTCGATATAAGGGAGAATCTCAGGACAGTTATTCAACACATACCAAACCATTTTGTCCAAATCTTTAGGTTTGTCGTCTTGTCGACTCTTCCCTGTAACTCGAACAAAACAATCGAATACATTGAGCTCGGGATTGTCTTCACCCACCTCTTTGCTAAGCTGATCAGCTGTTTCAATGTATTTTGAGCAGAATGTCAACGCTTTTGTAGCAATGTAGGCCTCTGCAATGGAACCCTCAGGTCTAGCTCCGTTCCTAACATAGCCCTTGAAAGTGCCTAGCCGCCTTTCAATAGGGTACATCCAGCCATACTGTACTGGACCTCTAAGTAGTGCCTCATCAGGTAGATGAACAGCCAAATGCACCATCACATCAAAGAAGGTTGGAGGATATATCTTCTCAAGGTCTCATAGGATAGTTGGTATCTTGTCTCTAAGATGCTCCAAAGCATCTATCCTGATATTTCTACTTCAGAGTTCCCTGAAGAATTGTCCCAACTCTGCAACTGCTCTGTATAAGTCAGGGCGGCCCAATCCTCTAAGGATAACAGGTAAAACCCTTTGAAGTAGGACGTGGCAGTCATGAGTTTTCAACCCTTGTACCTTGTTTCCATCTGCACTGACCCTCCTTTCAGGGTTGGAAGCAAATCCATGTGGTAATCTCACACGTGACAGGACCTTGCGGAATTCTTTTCTTTTTACCTTGTCCAAGACGTACACAGCTGGTGCCATATCCCGTGATGCACCATCATCTTCCACCTGCAAATCCCTTCTGATACCCAGGTGTGTTAAATCAATCCTAGATTTTAAGGTATCTTTTGTCTTGCCTTCAATATTAAGAAGTGTGCCGATAATGCTGTCACATATATTTTTCTCGATGTGCATCACATCAAGATTATGCCGTAGATCCAAATCTTTCTAATACTCCAAGTCCCACAAAGTGGACCTGCGGGTAAACAATAATCTCTCTTCTGCCCTGACACGCTTCCTTTTCCCGCTACCATTATCAGGATGGTTTCCTGGTGTAATATGCCTGACCTTCTCTAATTCCACTTGCAACTCATCACCGGTGAGCCTCTTTGGCGCATCACGGTTTTCATGCTTTGCATTGAACACATGTCTTCAGTATTTTGTAGGACACAGCTTGTCCTTGGCAAGGAAATGGCGGTGTCCAATGTAACAGATCTTGCTAAGTATTGCGTATGACAGCGGATTCTTGTCACAGCAAACACATGCATTGTAACCATGTGTCATTTGCCATAACATAGTGCCCAAAGCCGGATAATCATGGATGCACCAAATTTTAACAGCACGCAGAAAGAAATCAGCTGGTGGGCTGCTATATAGGTCTCGAGTGAGAACACCCCTCCATAGCTGTTGAAGTTCCTCCACATGAGGCTCCATGAATAAATCAAAATCCTTTCCAGGACTTTTTGGACCTGGGATGAGCAAGGCCATCATGTAGTTTGATTCTTTGGTGCAGACATTTGGTGGCATGTTGTAAGGGATAACAAGCATTGGCCACATGCTATATGTGGCACTCTGGTGGCCAAATGGGTTAAATCCATCTGTAGCTAAGCCAAGTCTAATGTTTCTCGGGTCAGTAGCAAACTTTTTGTGTTTCTGATTGAAGCTTTTCCAGTCACTACCATGAGATGGATGGCTTATTACATTCTGATCTCTGTACTCCTGGTTCCTAGAATGCCACAATACATCCTCTCTTGTTTCAGCATCATGAAACAACCTCTGCAATCTTGGTATGATTGGAAAATGTCTCAGAACATTATGAGGAATCCTCTTCACAGCATCTCCATCTTTCCATCTTGATGATTTGCATTTTGGGCATTCACTTAAGTTGGCATAATCCTTCCGGAACAGAACACAATTATTCTTACAAACATGGATCATATCATATCCAATTCCAACTTCACAAAGGAAAATTCTTCATTTTACTATAGGTGTATGGCAGCTCAGACGCATCTGGGAAAGATTTGCGGAAAGCAGCCAACATCGGATCAAATGATTTGTTGGTCATCCGCTCAGATGTCTTCACCAGAAGAAAGGTGACCATAGCTGAGAATACTGACAGCTTATTTCTTGGGGTGACTGCCATGTTGCATTGTTCCAACATGCGGCCCCACCATTTTTCTTCTGCAGGTGAAAGTTCACGAAATGCGTGAGCATTTCATAGCATTGTTTCAATGTTGGTCAAACTCACTGGCTCCGCTACCACCACCTCCTCCTCCTCTTCCACCTGAGCATTAGGCAGATCAAGATGGTGATCTGCTGCTTCCACATAGTCAGTAACATTGACGTTCACAGCTTCACCATGATGAACCCACCTAGTATATGTGACCGACATCCCATACAAATGTAGATGATTTTGCACAGTTGACTGGTGTCGGTGTCAAAACCGGCGGATCTCGGGTAGGGGGTCCCAAACTATGCGTCTAAGGTCGATGGTAACAGGAGACGGGGGACACGATGTTTACCCAGGTTCGGGCCCTTTCTATGGAGGTAATACCCTACGTCCTGCTTGATTGATATTGATGAATATGAGTATTACAAGAGTTGATCTACCACGAGATCG
The DNA here is from genome assembly GCA_011799875.1 of Thinopyrum elongatum. Taxonomy (NCBI): domain Eukaryota; kingdom Viridiplantae; phylum Streptophyta; class Magnoliopsida; order Poales; family Poaceae; genus Thinopyrum; species Thinopyrum elongatum. The sequence goes on from CM022300.1 coordinate 380,984,604, forward strand.
TAATGGCTTAAACCCTAGAAGCCTAGCCTGTCTGATTATGATTGCCCCTATGGACTAAACCCTCTGGTTTATATAGACACTGGAGGGGGCTAGGGTTGTACAAAGTCGGTTACAGAGAAAGGAATCTTCATATCCGAACGCCAAGCTTGTCGTCCATGCCAAGGAGAGTCCCATCCGGACACGGGAGAGAGCCTTCTGTCTTGTATCTTCATGGCCCATCAGTCCGGCCCACATTACGTAGCCAGGACGCCCGAGGACCCCTTAATCCAAGCCTCCCTCAACTGGGGTCTTGTAACTGAATTCATACAACTGCTACACGGGCAGAGCACATCTGATTTTGGACCACCGTACTCAGCTCTGATAAAGTTCATGAAGTTTTCAACCCCCTCGACATATGCAGTGGAGAATCTTCGAGCAGAATTTATCCAAGTCCTGTCCATCTATTAGACATACAAATTAGTTCTTCTACTAGATATTACATGAAAAACATATATTCTTTTTTATAAAGTCCAGAAAAAATATCTAGGTCGATGTCTAAAGCTATGGCAAGATACTTGGACAAGCAGATCTAAGTAACGAAATATATGTAAAGCTAATTCAGCAAACAGATTTGAGTGCTAAATTATGGCAGGCTATTTCAGCAGTCAATGAGGCTGAGCACATAGCCATCGAAGGCCATCTCAGCAACAAAGATCGAGTATAAAACGGTGTCGAGCTATTTCACCTAACAGATTGGCTACTAGACCATGGCAATCTACTTCACAACAAATATATGGCAGGATATTTTAGCAACTAATCGGGCGTGGCATGCCATCTTAGCAAAGCAGATTGAATGCAGAATAGGGCAAGGAAGCTTCTTAAGCAGAGCATATTGACTGTAAACTATTTCGGCAAATAGTGAGATTAACAGCATCTATCAGCTAACATTCAGCGCTACTCCGACATGCACGGGGCCTCAGTCTAGAATGCGCGTACCGTGGGAGAAGCTGACCGCCGTGCATCTCCACAAGAACGTCGCCAGCGGCGGCGGCACGGCTGGAGGACGGCAGTCTACGAGAGCATACTGTGGGAGCGGGAGGATCGCCGTGCATCCCCTCGACGAACCGCGGTGCCGGCGTATCGGCGCGGCGGGGAGGGCGGCTTTGGCAGAGCGAATGGAGTGGAGGGGGCCGGGGGGAGGGGGGTTTGGGGATTATTATTGGCTAGTTAGCCGAAGGGCAGTTGAATTTGGGATTTGGGGGGAGTTTTCACACGGTGGGCGGGGGAGTTTGGCGCATGGTCGGTTTCTCCAAATGCGGTCCCACGTGTCAGTGACGAGGCAAGTCGAAGCGCATTTCGTTTGCGTGAGCCGTGTGCAGGACCGACCGTGTGAGGGGTGCAATGCGACCGCGATAGGCGTGCTATGAGTGTACCGCCTTTTTCCTTTTAAACTTGGTGCTTCGCGCGATCTATCGATACTATACCTACTACTAGTAATCCGGTAATCCCGACTAAAACGACGCGGCCGGGTCTTTTCCCGCACGATATGCTGGGAGGTTGGCTTAGTTGGTTTTTTTAGGACTTTATTTTTTAGGACAAGGCTTAGTTGGTTTGACAGACAGAGCGAGAGAAAGATGTGAGATGCGTGAATGTGTAGTGGATGTACTATTGGAGTGCCTAAGATAAATTGTGTATGTATACCTATGTGTTTATTTACTTCGCATGTTAGCTTTGTCTCGGGTCAAACCTTCTAAACTTAGACCAAGTTTATACACACAAAAATGAATCATCATTCAATATATTTTCATACAATATATCTTACTATTATTGTGAAAGTTCATATACACCGGACGAGATTCATGCAAACACGGCATATTTTCATTACATTTCGAACTTTTATAGGACAGAAAAAGAAAAGAAACCTGACCCTAAACCTATTCTACGGCGGCGACCGACGTCCACTTTCCTTTGTACTTCCGCATCGGCGACGACGTCCTCCATCTGCCGTCTCCATGAACGGCGGCGGGGTTCAAGACCCGTGAAGTGAAGGTGCGGTCTCCGGCGAGGAAGAGTAGAACACGGGAGACGGACCGGCCAGTTGGCACACCATGCCCTGCCGCCTCCCATGCCCTACTCATCCTCGGAGGAGTCCCCGACTTCGGCGCTGCCGGTGTACGTGAGGTCGATGATGATGGACGTGGATGGTCTGTCGCTTCACCTGCCACATGCGCCACCGAATGTTGGACGACGGCAAGTAGGACGCGTGGCTGGCGGTGCTCCCGTCATCGGCCGCCAGCGTGGCCACCGCTTGTGCGGTCGCGTCTGCGTCCGGCTAAGCCGGTATTGCATTGCGAGCGGCGAGTTGAGTGAGGGTGGCGACCTCGAGCTTCATGCCCGAAGACAAGCTCTCCCGCAGAGCGTTCCCGCTCGCGGTCATGGTGGATGTGGTGCCAGGTAGGAGGATGCGCTATGGTGTGGAGTTTAGCTGGGCGTTGCCGCTTTAAGTAGCGCATTCCGGTGAGGCCAAGCGTCCGGGTGCATCAATAAGTCGTCGGAGTTGGTTCCTCCGGCAGCGAGCCAGCTTAATGACGGCATACGAATGGACGGCATGAATGCGGGCAGCTGGCGCCGGCTGGGAACGCACGCACGTGATGGTGCGGGGGACTAGGGCTTTTTGTGTGCCTGGGTAGTCAGCTGCGGGCGTGGCAACGTTGGACATGCCCTTTGCTCACATGTGATCCCACATGTCATTGAAAGACAACCCGACATGGTCTCAGGTCCTGGGGATGCAGTTGGCCGCACTAGAACACTCCGCGGATGCGTCGTGGCGCGCGCGCACTTCGGCGTCCCGTGCATCCTCGATGAGCCGGGTGTTGATCTGCTGGTCGTGCCACAGCGGTAGCGCCACACTCGGCACCCTGAAGTTGAGCGTGTCCAGCGGCGATGAGCGTGTCTCTCACCGCGGTCGCCGTGTCCAGAGGCGGTGCGGGAGCTGCGCTACGTTGCTGGCCCCCACGACCCACATGAACGGTTGCCGGTGGCGAGGAGGTCGTGGGCCAGCTCCTCCATTGGACTAGTCCGCACCATGTCATCCCGACAAGTGTGCCCCACATGTCGGTTTCCCTGTTTTCCTAGCCAAATTTGAGCGTTAGTATGGCCTCATTAACACTCGGCCGACCTCTCTCTCTCTTCTAGTCTAGTAGTAAATGACGCCGTGCAGGGTCCACCGTGCCGGGGTGCAACGCGAACGTGACAAGAGTGATGTACATCGTCCGTTTCTTATGAACTTGCATACTTGGAGTACTCCTTTTTTTGAACATAGTACAGAAGCAAGCGCTCATACATGCGCGCATACACTCACCCCTATGAACGCACACACGCACACCCTACCCCTATGAGCACCTTCAAGAGACTGAGCCGTCATATCTATAATATATCTCTACTCTTATCTCCACTCTCGGTGATGATGGTGTGCCTGCCATCTTGCAATATAGACCGTCTGATCTATATCTGACGGATAGAAAGCAAACTATGGCAATTTTGCAAAAGGATAACCGCACCTCTCTCGTTCATCCTTATCTCCCACAACTTCATTGTTGAGTAATTAAAAAAGGAAGCCTCTGGAACAATCTGGCATGGTGGCCGCTGCTGGCGTCATCCATCCCCATGCCTCCGCTAAGTCCGACCACCAATCAGCACCGCGCCCCACTCCTCCTCACCTTATCTCTCATCTTTCTCGAGATATCATTTTTCGATGATATTCTCGAGATACAACTTTTTCGATGAAATTCTTGAGATATCATTAGTTTTTACACATGGGATTACTCCTGCATGGGTCAATCACAACAGGTGTTTTGTAAAAAAAATGCATCTTGATGTTCCGTGCAATGCACGGGCATCTTACTAGTCATCTTGAGATTTACGAAGTCACAGCCTTGTCGTCAACAAGAATGGTGGGGAGGTCCGGACGTCTGCCACGTGAAACTCCGAAACTTTGGTCCCATCCCACCCCACAACTCTCCAGGCTCCAGCCGTCCGGCTTTGCAAACTCCGCACAGTCAAAACCGATTGACCGGTCGTCACCGGAACCACCATTCACACCAGAACCTTCATTGCTCGGCCTACGCCAGCTACTTGCCAGCCGGTCACCACTGCCCCAAAATCACACCTCCTCTCCAGCCCATTCCCCCACCTTTTGATCCCCTAGCCTGCATCAGCCGTCCCCTAGTTAGCCGGAAAGCCATGGTGCACCGCAAGATCACGTACTACAAGATGCTGAAGCCGGAGCGCCGCGCAAAAATCGCGGCGGCGGTCGGCGCCACAGACCTCCGTTCCCAAGCTTGCTTTGCGGCGGGCCAATCCCCGAGTTCTCTGGAGCCATGCTCCGAGGAGGAGGAAGCTGATCCAATGTTCATGGCGGAGGTCGTGGTGCAGAAGGCCCCGGATGCGTATGAGACGATGGACGTCGACTTCGTGCCGGCGTCCGGGTCCCCCATGGTGCAGGCGGACCAGCGGTTCAACCTGGCGATCCTAAAGGAGGACCGGGAGGCGGAGGCTCAACTCGACGCGGAACACGCGGATGTCGCTGCCATCGAGGCCCTCCTGCAGGCAGAACCAAATGTCGTGGACGTGAACCGGGCGGCGGAGGCTCAACTTGACGCAGAGCGCGCGGATGCCGTTGTCATCGAGGCCCTCCTGCAGGCGGAACCGGACGTCCTGGACTTGAACCGGGCAGCGGTGGCTCAACTCGACACGGAGCGCGTGGATGCCGCTGCCATCGACGCCCTCCTGCAGGCGGAACCAAATGTAATGGACGTGAACCGGGCGGTGCTAGCGTCCATGCAGAGCGCCCGCACGCTCCGCATGAACGAGTAGCTGGAGGCCGAGGACAACCACGGTGCGGAGACACACATCTGCAGCTACGGTTGGTTCGCGCCGGCAGCCAAAGACGACGAGGCCGTCTCGTTCTGCGAGCAGTGATAGTTTTTCTTTATGTTGTTGTTTTTAGGGATCTTTTGATGTGTAAAAACATAAATTTATGCAAGTTGCCTGACTTTCATCATTTGGGTCAGTCGACCATTTGAGGCAGTTTGATGAATATCCTACGTCTCCTAACCCTTCTTCTTCCTCACCTCTTCTTCTTCCCCAACAGACCACCGCACGGGCCACACGGATCTTCCCCAACATGCGGTTGGATAAACATACTGTATGAACGAAAATTATGTGTTAGCGGTAGGATGGCTGAGTTTGGTTTGATCACATGCGGTAGCACGTGTCAGTGAGGGTGTGTCCCCTTGGTTGGGTTTGCGGCGTGCAGGAGCGACTGTGTGAGGGTGCGGTGCGACCGTGACAGCCGTGCGCAAGTGTACCTCCTTTTCATTTTGAAAAACTTTAGGCAAGCTTGGCAAAAATGTGTGGCAAAGTATGGCAATGCAAGGCCTAGACCCAAACAGGATACAAGTACGTACCACTCGTGTTAAAAAAGAAAGGCGGGGTTTTCCTTTGCGGGATTGATCAATACAAATCTTTGGTTGACATGTCAATTAATGCGTATTTTTTTCTCCAACGCCCAAAGAGCTAACCATCTCACTCCTCATTGCTTGATTAATGCAGCGCTATGCAAACCAACCTTCTCACTTCCGCATGCATGCAAGGGTATATTAATGTCCTTGGTTGCTAGTACGAGGCAAACCCCATCAATTTTGCCTCGATTAGTGTTAGTGGCCTTCTGCAAATTGTAATTTTGATACTGGCCTTGTATACCAAAAAATGGAGGTAGTAACTATTTTACTTCCTTCCCCATTGCGGTGATGTCGACAATATCTCGAACGTTGTGGCTTTGGCGAAGTGCGTTCGACGGAGCACACCATTGAGGGAGACCACGGTAAGTCGTTCGCAAGTGTCGCCTGCAAGCGGAGACAACCGCCTTCTTTGCATCCAGGAAGTCCGTTGAACCAAAGGAGGCATAAATGTACTACTACACAATAGCGTCGTCCGTCCAGCTTAGTGCGGTAAGGTGGTTTATCGAAGAAGACGATGGAGAAGCGGAGTCAGCGAAGAGTGAAATGATGGTTGCTTCGTCCGTGCTTTGTGATTTGACGCCTCATTGCTTTGTGATTTGTGATAGAAGGGACAGGGGAGTAGACTCTGTGCTCTATACTGTACATGCGTCCAAGCACGGGAGAAAGAGGAGAGAGGTTGCATTTTTCTATTCATTCAATCAATCAATTAGGGAGCTTTGGTTCCCTCTTTTTGGCTTTGGCAGCACCCTCCACAATGGTTCCCATCAATGCCAACAGCTATTTTCACATTTGGCTACACATTGTGGATGCCCTTAACTGTACCACTTGGTTTTGCTCCTGTGTGCTATCTATACAAATCTCGATTATATTGATCTAAAAAATTATATCAAGATTAGTAAAAAGTAGGTGATTTTGCCACACGAAAGGCGGGGGAGGTTTCTTATTTTTAGAGGACGTTGGCCTGGCGGTTTGCTAACATGCGGTCCCACGTGTCAGTGATTTACCAAGCCAATCCGCGTCCCACATGAGGCAGAACAACGGCAGAAGCAACACGTGGTTAACTTGAAGAAGATGAGGGAGAAGTGGATTCAACAACGAGTGAAATGATGGTTGCTTCGTCCCTCCAACTTCTTTTTTTAGCATCACTTCGTCCCTCCAACTTAACTGCGGGAAAGGTGCAGCTTTGTGATTTGACGCCTCATTGCTCATTACTACGCCGGCGCCATGACCGTGGTGCTTCACCCCTGCTGCTTTGCACTATTATTTCGGTATGGCACGTGGACCCGGTTGCTTGATGTCCCACATGTCGGCAAAAGGGACTAGAAAATTTATGAAAGCGAGCGCTCCACTCTTACGACGGAGGAGTACACGACACGGCGGCCCAGTGAACTGTTACTTGTACTGTAGTACTACTATAGTTTTGCTGTTTCGCACGATCCATCGATACAAACCTGATTAAACAGGCAAGGGCGGGATTTTCCCGCGTGGTAGATGATACTAGCCATACATTTCAAAGGCAATTTTAATGTATGCAAACTGAATAATTAAGTAACAATATGAGATCTAGTAAAACTAAAAACACATATGATTTATTGTGTTATAGTGTAGTAGTAGTAGTGCTGTATTGCATAGTTGTTAGATGTAACATGCGAGAACGTGTAGAGACGTACTTTTGGAGGGCCTACAGAGAGAAATTGGGCATAAAGTGGATTCAAATATTTGTATTCGTCTTCATAGCATTTGTAAATCATATCTATAGTTTGTACGATAGACGTGAATGCTAGTTCACTCTTATGAAACCAGTACAACAATAATGGGGTGGCGTGCGCCAATTTAGGCACTGGCACGTTGGCCTACTTGGCTCCATAGAGAGAGCGAGAGAAGAGATAAATACACTGGTAGTCAGTGTATTTCAAGCGAAAAGCGTAATACGGTCACCGGACTTCATAATACGGTCATTACGGTCACTATATACGTTTTGTGGTGATTATACAGTCACTTGCTAACCGTTCAGCATCAGATTACACTCTGTTGACTGGCCAAATAGTCTGCGTGGCACTATGTTGACTGGTTGAATTAACCATGTTCCTTGTGGGTCTCACATGTCAGTTCGCATAGGAAAAAAGTAAGATAAACACAAATTTACGCAGGCGCGACAAGACTCCAACCCGTGCGCGGGAACCACCTGGTTGTGTATGTGTCTGTCAGGGCCTGATGTGTGCGCATGCATGTGTAGGTTGAGCACTAGCATGAGCGTGTGTGTTGGTCGTGTGGTGTGTGCATGCTTGCGTGCGTGTGTGCGTGTGAGTGTTGCGTGCGTGGCTGCGTGTGTACGTGTGAGTGTTGCGTGCATGCAGTTCATGTGCATGCGTGCTTGTGTGTATAATCACCACACCAGCTCCTGTGTGTTAAAACAGATGGCTCAGCATACCAATACAAGGCCACCTTGTCCGCTGTGCCCGCGGTCATGACTTCGAACCACCGTCCAATATTTTTTTATTGTTTTTTTTCATTCTTATACACACCGACAGGTGGGCCCAATGGTAGTGAGATAATGTGATGCAACACTAGAGGTGCCAAGTGGAACGTTTAACTGGTCAACGAATCGTGTCTTGAACAAATACAGAGTTGTACGGTGAGCCCGTGATTGTATAATAACCACAAAATGTAAATGGTGACCATAATGAGTGGATTCTGAAGAAGAATGTACGTATCGTGCTTTCGCTTCAAATACAATGATCGTCACTGTATATATCGCGAGAGAAAGATGAAACATGCGTGAATGTGCTGGGGGCGTACTTTTAGAGGACCTGGAGATAGTTTGTGCGTACGTTAAAGGGGCGTAGAGGGGGTGTGTGCGATGGAGAGAGAGATGCTCTTCGTTTCTCTTTATTATGACTAACTTTATATATAGTATAAAAATATAAAAATTCACAGTGCGGAATAAATATCATTGGGTGCACCATGCAATGCAAATTAACTTTCATACTCCATATAACTTTGTAATGTTGTATATATGTAGAAATTCTAAAATAAATTTTTGGCCACACTTTGTGTGGTTTTATTCAAAAGGAATGGTGTATGCGAAGTAAACGTGAAGAGAGGGCTTTTTACACCAATGGGGTATGTGATAAGATGTAACATGTGTGAATATGTAGTTGACGTATTTGGCAGGGCCTAGAGAGGGTATGTGTACGTATTCGAGAGAGGCATGGATAGAGGGGCCGGCGGGGAGGGGGGCACGTGGGAGAGATAGCACGAGAAATGTGAGAGGTCTTGATAGAGAGAGAGACGAATAGGATGTCACGGCAAGAAAGGCCCTTGAGCGTGTACATGCAAGGGGGGAGGGGATAGAGGCATGAGGAGAAAATATTTTGTGTGGTGTCTGTGTTAGTATGTGTGGGTGTGAGAAGATAACGAGACCTAGGGGCAGAGGGTGTGTCACCGCGTGAGGTCCAGTGGGCTGAGGTGAGGCCCTTGGGTCGGTTCCGTCCTACGCCACATTGATCGGCCCGTGACGCATTCAGGGAGACCCATGGAGGACTAGTCGTACAAGACAAAGATACCAGAGTCGTGAAGGACTCTGTGTCCACTGACAAAGACGGCTAGGATTTGTAACCCTAGATCCTCGGACTAAGGTAACCCCTTCTCTCTAATATTACCATTCATCCAACCTAACTTTAAGGGGCATCCTACAAAATGCTCTGCTGGAATCATATTCGTCAATTAGGAAGAGAGGTGGAGACAATGCGTGTGAGACAGGCCTAAAGATAATGTGCGTGCGGGAGACACGTAGGCAGGTCTATGTATAGAGAAAGGGTCGATGGGGATTTTGTGTGCGTATGCGTGTGAGAGGAAGAGCGCTTGTTATAAAGGTTAGTGAAAACAGTCGTAAATGGTTGCGAGAGGGAGGGAGGGTGATATCGAGAGCATGTGTGCGAGAAAGACACCTCGGGAGAGAGTGTACGAGCATGTGTGAGAGACCACCGATGGATATACACCGTGTGCGCGTATGTGTGAGAGAGAAAGTTAGCGCGTGTGTGAGGAGGGGCCTATGGAGAGTGAAACTGCACGTAAAAGGTTGATGTACACATTGATTAAAAATATAAATTGTATCCAAATATTAGGATGGGATCATGATATTTGCAATTCACATAAGGAACGGTCATTGATCCATCAAACATCTATATTCTATCGAATTTGAGCATGTTTATGTTATTATTCCACATAATTGATCCATAGAGTCAGTATTTTGAACTCCAGACAATGCATCGCTTTAGCAATTCGAATATAAACATGAGTATAGTTCATGTTGTGTGTGCAAAGCACATTATACATACAAAAGTTACACAATGAACATTATAAATAGATAGCTATGAACTAGCATACATTTGAATTCAACTTAAGGTGGTTTAAAAAATTTGAATTCAACATGAAGTCCATTCAATTATTTGAATTCAAGATCATGGCATTTGTAAATCATACCTAAATTATGGGGGCACCAATCTTTACTCTGCTTTTGTACATAATAGCATATATAGTCGTGCACAAAATAGATTCAAATTTACCTCCTCCATTCCAAAATAATCGTAGTTATAGGATTTTCAAGTGTCAAAATTTCAAAAAGAAGCGCATAATTTAATGAGGTTTTCAAACATACAAGGTCAAATTTAACGTTGTCTATTTAGGTCAATCCTCAAAGTTCAAGAGTACTCTAAACGTGAATTCTTCGGTTTCAAAATTTCGAACAAAGCGCCAAAAGAGCCTCTACTCGCCCGAAACCGTGTGAGACCAATGTTTGGTAGAAGAAAATTACTTTTCTAACTCCGACCCGTGAAACCTACCAGCCCGATGTCCAAAGGTCTAAACCGGGGTAGGTTTGTAACTTCATCTAGACGCCACGCAACCGCCTCTGAAAAATATTCATACACCGTGGCCGCCTAATCACACATGCGCTCGGCCGAAATCGCTCCCGCCCACTATTTGGGACACCTGGGATTACCGTCCTACCCCCGACCAGCAATAGGTCCGAAATTTAAGAGGGGGGCAAAGTTTGTACTTTCCCCAAATTTTAAACAAGCGCGTCCCATCTAATCAAACAAAAAAATAAGCGGGTCCCAGACCGAAACATGGTTCCCCCTTAGCTTGCTCCCCCCCTCCCCCGTCTGATTCCCCATTCGTACTCCATGGGCGCCAAAACTACCTCTCCACTAGCCGAGAAACCCCGGCGTCCTCCGTCCGCCACCCCATCCCACCCATCAACCGCCGCCCTCATCCATCACGCCGGAGCCGATACCCCGACGTCGTCGTCCACCGCAACTGCAACCGCAACGCCCTCCACGGCTAGTAGTTGAATCCGAGGCCGAGCTGCCTCCAGGACGCCGACGTGCGCTGTACCCAAGCCAGTTCAACCACGCCGTCCTAAGCCTCACCGCTGCCGCTCCAACGTCGCCATCGTCCACCGCACCGGAGCTGTTCCCGCTACGCCGTCCTTCACCGCCTCGGATCTGCTTCCCCTCCATCGACAGACGACCACCGCAACACAGTCAACAATTTGGCCATGGGTTCGTCCAAGGCTCCACCCTCCTCCAAAACATCGGTTCCCCTGGTAAAAAGAAGAACATCACGGCGAAATAAGGATGGCACAGCACTGGCAACCGGAACTGGTACTCCTCTTCCCTTATTCGTGCAAATCTTACGTGTTTGCTTGCACGGTATTCATCCCACAGAAGACACTAGTTGACTGCTTCTTCCTACACCTTCTTCCTGATACTAGATGTTCCTAGTAACTCGCAATGCACAAGGTTTCTCCTCATATACTATTTCACCTTAGCTAGAGGTCCGTCGCCCCCCTAGATTTCAATTCTTGGTCAGTTGATTCCCAATTAAAGGAAGCATTCCCCGTCATAACAGGCGCTCGTCCGCCTATTACGCTGGGGAAGCAGCGCCTCGGTGTTTATCTTAGGGGTGTGTGGGGCCTAGGAGCTGCTGGCGCCCGATCTGGAGGTCGGCCAGGCTTAAAAGGATGGCCGGGGGGTGCTGCCAAGCACGGCGGTGGTGTGAGGTCGAGGGGAGGGTGGGGCAGCGGAGGTAGGGGTCTGGGCCGGTGGTCGCTGGCGGTTCGAGAAAGATCGTCAACAGTGACCGACAAGAGGTAGACCAAGGCCATCTGCCCGTTCCTTGTAGATCGGACGGTTCATAAAAAAATCGACTGACCTATTTATTTTCAGTCGACCGTTATTTTGATAGGACCACATGTGGTGGTGTGCTGGAGGAGTACCTGCATTTCCCAACCATCCCTGTGCTCATATATTACAAAATCATACGGAGTAGAATCTATTTTTGTTTGCCATGCAATGCTACAGAGCTATCATATGTCTCCTGTCATTTATTTTTCAGCCACCTGCTGTCTGCTACTTTTATGGTGCACTAGTTCTGCACACACTTCACCCATACTCTCACTATTATTTTTTTATGCATGGTTATTTCAGCCTCTGCCAACCGGTTGATAGAAGCACGAAATAAAAGAGAGAAGTCACTCCAGCTTTCTTCGTGCTTAGGTGAGACACGTTTCGGCGCTATAAAGGGTGCAGTGTCAGTAGATGGAGACGGTAAACGTAGCTCTGGAGTTGATGATCTCGCTCGCCATGAACCACCATCCCAGGTGCTTGCTTTAACTTCACGGTGTCATATGTGATTGCATGTTGCATATGGTGTCTAGCTTGTATTTAAAAGGCCGAAGTCGGTCTTTATTAAGATAAGGAAAGATATTTTTTACATGAACCACCGTCCCGGGAGAACCAGAAGCCAAATAGCTAGTCAGGGCACTGGCCGAGCCAGTGACAAGCCCACCACAGACATGCATCACCTGCAAGCCATCTAAAAAGCCACGGTGGTGGCGAAGCAGCCAGCCTCCCACCAGGCTCTCAGGTCCTCGATGATCACATGCTCACCACTCCAGACGGGTGTCTAGCTTGTATTGCTTCCAATTTGGTTAAATTGCATCTTCTTAGCTTACACATTATACCTTTGAATATGACATGCCTTCCTGTTTTTGGTACATACTACTACATCTGTCTATTAACCATGTTCTTACATCAAACTAATGTTCTTGTGTATCCCTCATCAATCACTTATGATGAGACAGTCAGGCTCGTGGACTGCTGTAAGAAAAGATCCTCTTTTAAGGAATGCAGTGTCAGCCTCCCCACATGATTCTCAAGAAACATCAATGCTAGATGAAGATAGTCAACGTAGCTCTGTAGTTGATGACCGCATTTACCCTACACCACCATCGCAGGTGCTTGCTCTAACTTGGCAACGTGATATGTGGTTGCATGTTGCATATAGTGTCTAGATTGTAATTCTTCCAATCTGGTTAAATTGCATGTGCTATTCTTCTTAGTTTATACATTATACCTATTAATGTGACATGCCTTCCTGTTTTTGGTACATAGTACATATGTCTATTAAGCATGTCCTTACATAAAACTACTGTTTTTTTGTATCCCGCATCAATCAATTATGACGAGACACCTTTAGTATATGCAGAGTGATATTGGTTGCATCTTTCATATGATTTATAGCATGCACTGCTTCTAATTTGTTGAAACACCACTTATGATGGGACGCTTTTAACTTGGCAGAGTCATATTGGTTACATATTTCATGTGGAGTCTAGCTTGCATTGCTTCTAATTTGTTGAAATGGCTTATGCTTAGTTTACACAAATAGTTGTGAATATGCCAAGTCGTCCTGTTTTTCGTACATATTCCATCCTCGTATCATGTGTTTGCCTTACATCAAAGTAGTGATTGTCAGTATCATGCATGAATGAGTTCTGAAGAGTGAATTTTATTGCTTTTTCTTGTCGGTTTTACTTGACAATGCAAAATCAATAAAGCGGAAGAAAATTAGCAAGGAAGTGGATAAAGGTGCTCCTTCCAAACAACTGAAACGGAGGGCCTCTACAGATTCTACTCCGCCACCCCCCCCCCCAAGAAGATTTGCAAGATAACACATGCATAGACACTCAACGTAGTTGTGTTGATGATGAGCACGTCTCCCCTAGTCCACCATCACAGGTGCTCCCTCTAACTTGACACTGTTATATGTGGTTGCATGTTATGTATGATGACTAGCTTGTATTGCTTCTAATTTTGTTGAATTCCATCTGCTTAGTTTACACATTATACTTGTGAATAAGACACGTGTTCCTGTTTCTAGAACATACAATATTTGTCTATCACACCATGTTCTTACATCAAAGTACTACTGTTGTGTAACCGGCAACAATCACTTTTCACAAGACACGTTTAACTTGGGAGTCTGATATAGTTTACATCTCCCATTATTTTCTAGCTTGTACTACTAATTTATTGAAATGACACTAATGACGAGACAGTTTTAACTTGGTAGAGTGATATTCGTTGCGTCTTACATATGGTGTCTAGCTTTCATTGCTTCTAATTTGTTGAAATGCCTTCTGCTTAGTTTACACATCATAGCTGTGAATATGCAATGGCACTAATGATGAGAGACCTTTAACTTGGTAGTGTGATGTTGTTTGCATCTTGCATATGATTTATTTCTTGTACTGCTTCACATTTGTTTAAATGCCAGTTATGAGGAGACATTGTTAACTTGGCAGAGCGATATTTGTAGCATCTTTCATATGGTATCTACCTTCCATTGCATTGCTTCTAATTTATTGAAATGCCTTCTGCTTAGTTTACACATCATAGTTCTGATTATCTCATGCCGTCCTGTTTTTCGTACATATTACATCCTCCTATCATGCGGTTGTCTATCATCAAAGTTCAGTTCGTCTGTATCACGCATCAATTTGTTCTGAAGAACTAAATTTTTATTCCTTTTTCTTGTCAGCTTGACTTGACATGGCACAGAGAAAGAGGAAGGAACACAGAATGGCAGGGGATGGTGTTAGTACTCAGTACGCACGGAAACGGAAGCGGAAGAATTATGCAAATTCTGCTGGTACTGATGGTGCAATAGAAGGTCAAAGTCCACCGGAAAATTGTACAAATGCGGTATCCTATGCTACACCAGCTGCAAAACAATCCAAACAGAAACTAATAGCAGCCACCAAACAAGCAGCGACAACCCTAGTTGTTGCAACACCTTCCACAGTACCAACAGCTGCACGAGTTACTCGTTTGTCAACTCAGCTAGCGGCAAGTTCCCAAGCTCCCTTGCCACCTGACACTACTTCCAAAGCATTCTTGACACAAGATGAGTTGGCAAGATCAGATGAACCTTGTGAGCTTCAACAGTAAGAAGGTAGTTGCTGGAGTCAAGTTACAGTTGCATGCTTCTTTATATGTAGTCTCACAGTTTGATGTACACTAACACTTCCTATGTTCGTTGTTGGACTAGCACCTAGGCGCAAGAGTAAACAGACATCAGGGATAATGCTCGATAGGTTAACTAAATCTAGAGGAGGAAGAATGAAGATCCATTTTGAGGCAGGTTTAAAAAGGCCATGTGATGCTACAGAGTCAGCCAAGTTAGTATTAGTGGCAGCGGTTGCCGTTAGGTGTCATGCACGTATCCTCCCAACATGGATTCAATACAGGAATGACAAAGACAAAACCCAGTTCAACATCTTCCTCGACCATTTATCTGTAAGTATGGTTATGTATGGAAATTAGTAATATCGTCTTGCTCTGTCCCATACTTTCTAGGTTGCTGGTAATGAGACTCCCATAATTTTCAACAGATGAGGTTCAAGTTGGATAGCCAAGATGATGCAACCAGACAAGCATGCACCCATGTTTTCAAGTTTGCTCTGCGACAGTATCGGTATAACTTGAGGAAAACTCACTTTGAAGGCAAGGCTAACAGTGAACTTGCCCAAACATCTCCAGTGGAAAATATATCGGATGAAGACTGGAGAGGCCTCGTTAAAAACTGGTCTTAACCAAAGTATCAAGTACGTTATATATATGTGATTAGATCACATGTTGAACTCCTATTTACGCATGTGCCTCACAAATCTATCTTCTTGTAGGTGAACTGTTCAAAGAACAAGGCCAACCGTACGAAAGTGAAATTCCAATAGACGATAGGATCTCGTAGCTATATTTCACAGTGCGAGGCTCTTGTAATTAGCTGTTGTTTCACTCTTTTCGTTGTGCCATATTATCGTATCTATATTGACTTGTTCCAAATGCAGAGGAAAACCCCCAAGGAGCAAAAAGTACCTGAACCAAATGCTGTGGAAATCTTCAAGGACTGTCACACCAGCAAGACGAAGGGCATGACTACACCAGTCGAAGCTGTTGTTGTAAGTCCTTAATCCTCATGCCTTTTAACTACTACTTACTCTGACTTGTGCATTGAACTGCACGGTTTGCAGCCAATGTCTATTACTCTTTTCAATTTTATACACAATTGTCTTAGCGTATCATTGCACCTTACAAGGTTTAAAAGAGAGGAGTGATGTTCCTTTGATCTTGATCTGTAATCTAGTTCCATGCTAGACTTGTCTACACAACGTTACAATTGCCTATTTGTCTGTTCTCAGTTGTTTTGTGATATGAATGATGTCATACTATGCTTACCGTATTAGAAACTTTGTCTCTTTATCCTTAGCTGTCAATACAATGTGAAGAAATAGACAATACATTAGCCATGGTACATGGTCATATGTTTGGAACCTGGTTTTATTATGTACTTTGCAGTAAAATACAACTAATATTTTACACGGGTTCACCAAAATAAGTTCTGTATATAGACCAAAGCAATTTTGTTTGGTTTTGCTGCCTCCTTAATATCTTCTATTCTGATACTACTAATGTAAAAAATCAACTTTTCAGAAAGCTATGGAACAAATGGTGGAACCACCACCTTCTGAAGGTGACGAGGCAACTATAACCGCAATGTCACCTCTTGCTGCAGTGGGTCAGTACCTGTCCACTAACAGTGCCAAAATCACGTTCCTGCGTAATACTGGGTTGATTTTTAAGGCAATCTCGTCCAAACTGCCTCATGATCAAGATATGCAAGCTCAAAACAATGTTATATCTGCGCTCTAGACACAAGTCCATTCCCTAACAGAGACCCTTTGTGAAACATGGACAACCATTGTTCGATATCGTCAAGATATGCATGGTTTTGAAACCAAACTATCAGACATTTGCTATGGTGTTTAGGAGCCTAGGAGAAATGAAGGCAAAGGTTATGGTGCTCCATCGGACAGTACAGCATGAAAACGTAACAGTCAGGTCAAATGAACTGAGCTTCTGAACTTCTGGTGGTGCATTTATCTGCCGGACTATTAACTTTTATGCCAACCTTCCTTTTGTTTTATGGTTGTAATTTGTTTTGTTGCGATACAAAATTTGTTCTTAACATGCAGCGACCGGCTCAAGAAAACAGCAAGCCATTTTTGTATAGTGTAGGGTGTTCCCTATATTTGCACCAGTGGCGAACTTTGATGCCTGGTGGATGTAATCTGTGCAATCGCCTTAATAGCCTAGCATTAGTTTCTGGCTTATTTATTTCCCTAGTCTTCTTTTTCCTTGGTTTGCTAGTGGCCGCAACAACCATGGGTCATATACGGACCATGGTAACCTTGAGCCTGCTACGGGCCATAGGATCCATGGGCCTCCTATGGGCCGTTAGATAAATGGGCCTCCAACGGACCATAGAATTAGTGCGCCTCGAGCCGTCGGATAAATGGGCCCACATGGGCCGTAAACGGGTGTAATTGTATCAGGCCAGCACGGTAACGGGCCTTTAACAGGCCGGAAGATAGCAAAGGCTTAATTCTAGCACAGGCATAACGGGTAGTTAATGGGCCAGAATATAGGACGGGCTATAAACGGCGCAACGGGTTAACAGGCCACAAATGGGCCGATTCTAACCACGGGCCAAATTTGGCCCATTAGGGGAACAGGCTAGTAACGGGCCGGAAGTAATCGATGGCCGGAAAGGAGCCCAAGAATGTATGGGCCGTCAGTAGGCCGAAAGCAAACACGGGCTGGAAACGGCCCATGTGAATCATGGGTCGTTACTGGGCATAAAGAAATTTACTATTTATTATGGGCCAGAGTCACCATGACCCATTAAAGGGCCCAAAGATATGAAAGGCCTCATATGGGCCGAAAAAGAAACGGGCTGGTATTATACTGGACGGCCCACATGACGTCGTTGGGCCGATTTCGGGAAAGCCATAACATGCTTTTCATGGGCTGGCCCGCTAGCTTTTGACCAAGTCAAACGGGCCGGCCTTTGTAAGCTAAATGGGCCAGTGTTGGGCCGTCGCACATGTCGACATATCATAGGCGCCTATCTGACCCAATGACGAACTAACATGTGTTTCCTCTGGCCAATGAGAGTTTTACACGTGGAAAATCGCCATCGGTCATTGCTGTTAACGGGTTATCAGATCCAAAACCAGACCCGATAGCTTAACGGCGACCCGCTACGGTGGAGGCCACATGTCGGTTACCCTTGACGAAAGCACTTCCATGAGGCGTCATTTATCGTCATGGAAGTGAACACTTCCGTGATGATAATTTTGGTATTGTCATGGAACACTTCTACGACAGCACAGGTATGACTATCTTGATTCTGTCATAAAATTGTCATGGATGTACATGCATGACAAAAAACGTGACCTACTGTGACAAACACGTATCATCATAGAAGTGTATTTTTTTGTAGTGATATATGGAAAATGCATAGGCATTGGATAGGTGAATTCGTTGGATGATATTCATCATATAACAGTCATAACCTAGGGCGATACCGCACTAGCTCCAGTTCATAAACACATAGTGAATACATGAACTCCTCAAACTACGATCATCACCGGAAAGTACCCCGATTACTGTCACACTGGGGTTTACGGATCATAACACATAATAGGTGAATATGACTTGCAAGATCGGATCTAGAACATAGATATAATGGTGATAACATAAATGGTTCAGATCTGAATCATGGCACCCGGGCCCAAAGTGACAAGCATTAAGCATGGCAAAGTCACAACAACATCAATCTCAGAATATAATGGATACTAGGGATCAACCCTAATAAAACTAACTCGATTCCATGATGAATCTCATCCAACTCCTCACTGACCAACGAGCCTACGAAGGAATTACTCACTCCCGGTGGGAAGCATCATGGAATTGGTGATGGAGAAGGGTTGGTGATGACAAAGATCGAAGATCCCCCTCTCCGGAGGCCCAAACGGGCTCCAGATCTAGCCTCCCGATGAAGAACAGGAGGTGGCGACGGCTCCGTATCGTGAAAAGCGATGATTCTTTCTCCCTGATTTTTCTCTCCAAAAATAAGATTCTATAGCGTCGGAGTCAGGGTCTGCGGGGCCACCAGGTGGGCACAACCCACCTGGGCACGCCTGGAGGGGGGCGCGCCCTGGTGGGTTGTGCTCACCCAGGGGGCCCCCTCCGGTGGTTCTTGACTCCAGTATTTTTCTTTCATTCCATAAAAATTCTCCAAAAAGTGTTGTTCCATTCCGAGAACTTTTATTTCTGCACAAAAACAACACCATGGTAGTTCTGCTGAAAACAGCGTCAGTCCGGGTTAGTTTCATTCAAATCATGCAAATTAGAGTCCAAAACAAGAGCAAAAGCATTAGGAAAAGTAGATACGCCAGAGACGTATCAACTCCCCCAAGCTTAAACCTTTCCTTGCCCTCAAGCAATTCAGTTGATAAACTGAAAGTGAAAAAGAAAAACTTTTACGAACTCTTTTGTTCTTGTTTACATAAATAAGCTTAAGTAGCACCCAGGTTTTCAGCAGAGATTATAACTAACCATGTCAAAAATAACTCTTAAAAATTATATTAACTCATATCAATGGCATAAGCAACTAGCGAGCAATAATAAAATATCTCAATTGACAACACTTTGTCAAAACAATCGTGATATAATATGACAAAAGTGGTATCTCGCTAGCGCTTTCTGAGGCTGCAAAACATAAATACAGAGCACCTCCAAAGTTCAAGTAGCGACTAAACATTGTAATTCATGGTAGAAAAGATCCAGTCATGATGCATCCAACATTAGCTACACACAATGCATGAGGATGACAATAGTGCTCTCAGATCTGGCGCTTATTTGAGAAGGTGATGACACAACATAAAATTAATAGATAGTCCCTTCGCAGAGGGAAGCAGTAATTTGCAGCGGTGCCAGAGCTCAGATTTTAAAACAGAGATAAATGAAATTTTGAGAAATGCACCCTTCCTGTTTACTTCACGACCATTAGTTATCGATATCTTCCATGCTAAACACATTAGTGGCGGTTCCCAAGCGATAAAAGTAAAGGTTTACTCCCCCTCCACCAACAAACACACTCCACGGATAGCCGAATTCATGGGTACCGTCCATACCAAAATCATTCCTGGGGGGAGTTTTGTTTAATTATTTGCAATTTTTGATTTCGGGACTAGGAATCCCTATTACCGCCCCTCTCGTGCAAGGACGAGTGAATAAACACTCATCATGAGAATAACCCGCTTAGCATGGAAGATACCGACAACCTCCTGTCACTCTATGAACAATCCAGGCACACAAAAATGGATGTTTATTTGAAGTTTTTAGAGGTGGCACATGCAAATTTACTTAGAACGGCAGGGTAATACCGCATATAGGTAGATATATGGTGGACTCATCTGGAATAACTTGGGTTTTAGGATTTTGGTGCACAAGCAGTATTCCCGCTTAGTACAGGCGAAGGCTAGCAAATAGGTTGAGAAGCAGCCAACTAGAGAGCGAAAACGATCATGAACATGCATTATGCATAAGTAACATTGGATACTAGCATGAGTAGGATATGAGCACCATGAACATAAATATCATAGAGGCTATGTTGGTTTTGATTCAATTACATGCATGAACATGTGCCAAGTCGAGCCACTTGAAACATTCAGAGTAGGATACCATATCATCATACCACATCACAATCATTTTAATGCATGTTGACATCTAAGATAAATCATTATCCACTCCTAACTACTTAAGCATGGCATGAGAAACTATAATCTCTAATTGTCATTGCAAACATGTTTGATCATAATAGGCTGAATCATGGATACTAGGTTAAACATATTTACAAAAACAGAACAAGTTGAGTTCATACCCGTTTGTCTCTGCCACAGCCAGTTCATCAAATATCGTCATTATTGCCTTTCACTTGCACGACCGAATGATATAAAATAATAATAGTGCGAGAGTGTCGTGGACTAAGCTGGAATCTGCAAACATTTTATTCAAGAAAAGGAGAAGACAAGGTAATATGGGCTCTTTATTAGATCAATATCAATGCATATGAGAGCCACTCAACAATTTCATCGTGGTCTTCTCCTCGGTACGACTCAATAAAAGGAAAAGAATTTCATAGAAACACACTGAAATATCTTTGGAGTTTTTAGTTTTTCTTGAAGAAAGCAAATTAAAGAGAAAAACAAAAATGAGAAAAACTATTTACACGGGAGAGCTCCCAACAAGCAAAAGAAGAACAAGGAAATCTTTTGGGGTTTTCTTTTAACATTACAACAAAATTAAACTAGGAAGGAAAAACCGAAAAGAAGCGAGAAATATTTTGGGGTTTTCTCAAAGTTTTTCAAACACACAAGAAGAAAGCGAGAAAATAAATCTAGCATGGATAATACAATGAAAAAAATGTGAACACCGACAACTGGAATGAAATGTGTGAACATGAATGTAATATCGGTGGAAACACGTACTCCCCCAAGCTTAGGCTTTTGGCCTAGCTTGGTAATCACCACCCGCGGCCTGCATAATAGTCAGAGTGGTAGCTCACGGAGGCTCTTGGTGCAGCCTCCTCAGCTTGCCGGGCAGCCACGACCTCAGCGTTGTGTGCATGGGCCTCGTTCTCAAAAACATAATACCTTCTTTTGCTGTGAAAGTCAAAGAGAGCAGACACAGGCAAAAAGGTATGCACAATGGATTCTTTATTAAATAGCAAGTTATAAGTATAATCCTTTATTTCGCCCTTAAGGAACTTATGGTGCTTCATGGCCTCAAAGTCTAAGTACTGAGTGGGAAGGATAGGGTCATTAGGCCAGGGTGATACACCCAGCTCCTTTGCTAATCGTGAAGCATAAATCCCACCATAAAAATATCTACTACCAGCGTTGTGTTGCAGTCTGCGTGCAACAATCGCTCCAAGGTTATAACGTTTAATACCGGTCAGAGCATGAGGCTCAAGTCAGGAGCACAAAGTGTACTACAGTCTTGCTTGGCTACGATGTATTTGCCATTAAACAGTGCAAAGTATTGAATTGATGGGAAATGAATACTTTTTATTCTACCTTGTGTCACTCCTCTGTCCTCGCCGTAACAAAGATTGATCAAGAATGACTCATACTCAGCTCTTGGTGGCTCGTCCAGCGAACCCCAAAACGGAATTTTACACACTCCACCAAACTCGTCTAAAGGCATGGTAATTGGACGGTCATAAAGTATAAACGAAACTCTAGACTCATGAGGATGGAATTTAAATTCTTTAGTAAACGATTCTGTGAGGCTGAGATGTTGGTTGCACTTATCTTCAATGTAGGGACCAAGCTCGGTGTTGTGGATATATTGATCAAATTCTTCTTTAATACCTGCACTCATCATGAAATCGTCGCTCGGCCATAGGCATGATTTGATAGCGGCTTCTCGTACTGAACTTGCACTTGGTTCAACATAAGACCGACGAGTTGAGCCACTGCTAGACGTTGCCTCCGAGGACTCCCTCCTCGAAGAAATCCTCCCAAAGAAGCTCATTTTATTCGCGTACAATTTTTGAAAATTTTCTGGGACAAAAAATTTTTATTAACAAAACTTCACAAGATTGATAGCAACTACTCATAATGAGGCATAGAGGCTATATTGAGCATTCAAAATACTTAGAACTCTAAGAATTCAACATGCAAGCTCATCTACAGTAGCACCAAGAGTAGCTAATTATTCAAAATATAATCCACTAAAGCAAAAACTAATTGGACCAATGGAGGAGTCACATACCAAGTAGCAATCCCCCAAAAATAGTTTTGAAAACGAAGCTTCAAGCAAAGAGATCAAAATCCGCGGGTTTGAGAGCAAGAACACGGGAGAGAGAGCAATGATGAATTTTTCTGGAGGTAGGTGATGACATGGGCTAAAGAGATAAGTGAGGGGGCCCACATGGGGACCACAACCCACCAGGGCGCGCTTGGGGCTGCTGGCGCGCCCAGGTGGGTTGTGCCCACCAGGTGCACCCCCCTCTGATGTTATTTGTACTAAAAATTCAGAAATATTCAGGAAAAAATCGTATTAAATTATCAGGGCATTCTGAGAACTTTTATTTTTGGGTCATTTTTTTATTGCACGGGAAATTCAGAAAACAAACAAAGCATGGCATTTTATTTAATTTGACTAAGAAAAACAGAGAATAAAAGTTGGGAGCAGAAGATTGTGCTTACTAAATTCATCAACTTCATACCTCTCAAAAACGTTGCATTAATAAGGTTGATCAAGTCTTATTAACAACCACCTTCGATTAGCATGAAACCGAAGAACTTTCGTAAAACACTAAGTTACCTCAACGGGGATATGCATGTCCCCAACAATAAGCATTTCATATTTCTTTTTGGTAGTAGGTAGAGGTAGTTAAAAACTTCCAATAGTGAGTGTCGAAGATTTTTCAATCCCATTAATACCATTCACTTGGAATTGTTTCTTCGGAAAGTGCACCGTCTGTTCATTACCATTGATATGAAAAGTGACCTTGCTTTTATTGCAATCAATAACAGCCCCTGCAATATTCAAAAAGGGTCTACCAAGGATAATCAACATATTGTCGTCCTCGGGCATCTCAAGTATAACAAAGTCAGTCAAGATAGTAACATTTGCAACAACAACGGGCACATCCTCACCAATACCAATAGGTATGGCAGTTGACTTGTCAGCCATTTGCAAAGATATTTTAGTAGGTGTGATTTTATTCAAATCGAGTCTTTTATATAAAGAGAAAGGCATAACACTAACACCAGCTCCTAAATCACACAAAGCAGTCTTGACATAATTTCTT
This sequence comes from Thinopyrum elongatum, assembly GCA_011799875.1. Classification (NCBI taxonomy): domain Eukaryota; kingdom Viridiplantae; phylum Streptophyta; class Magnoliopsida; order Poales; family Poaceae; genus Thinopyrum; species Thinopyrum elongatum. The sequence continues at coordinate 381,008,180 of CM022300.1, forward strand.
TTGATGGAGCAAGGTATAGTTGGTATTCTCGGATCTCCAAATTTTTTAGGTACTCCATCCTTAAAAGAATAATTAGCAAGCATGGTGGAGATTTCAGCTTCCGATATTTTTCTCTTATTAGTGATGATGTCTTTCATATATTTTGCATAAGGGGCCATCTTTAATATATCAGTCAAGCAAGTGCGCAAGAAGACTGGCCTAAGCATTCCTGCAAAGCATTCAAATTCTTCATCACCTTTCTTCTTAGTTGATTTAGGTGGAAATGGCATGGGTTTTTGAACCCATGGTTCTCTTTCTCTTCTATGTTTTCTGGCAACAAATTCTCTTTTATCATATCTTTTATTTTTAGGCTGTGGGTTATCAAGATCAACAGCTGGTTCTATTTCAACATCATTATCTGGTTGTTTATCATTGTCTAGTTGAGTGTCTTCATGAACATCATCATTATCCTTTTCATTATCACTAGATGAGTGTTCATTATCAGATTGAGTTTCAGCATCACAAATAGAAACATCATTATCATTGTCAGGAGGTTTTTCTATTTCAGGTTCACTAGAGGCATGCAAAGTCCTATCATTTTTCTTTTTCTTCTTCTTTCTAGAAGGACTAGGTGCATCTTTGTTAATTCTTTAAGAGTCTTGTTCAATTCTTTTAGGGTGTCCTTCAGGATAAAGTGGTTCCTGAGTCATTTTACCTCCTCTAGTTGCTATTCTAACAGCAAAGTCATTTATATTATTATTCATTTCATCTAGCACCTCTCTTTGAGATTTAGCAACTTGTTCTAGTTGAGTTTGAACCATAGAAGCATGTTTTCCTACACCTCTAACATCATTGGAGATTCTAAATAACAAGTCACTCAAGTGAGCAATCATATTGGAGTTGTATTTCAATTGTTTCATAACATTTTCATTGAAGTGATCTTGTTTTCTAATGTAGTTGTCAAACTCATAAAGGCATTGACTAGGATGTTTATTGTAAGGGATGTCACTTTCATCAAATTTCATTAAAGAATTTACCTCTACCACCTTTGGTGGTGGTGTGTCAAGTCCATGTATTTCTTCAATAGGAGGTAAATTTTTAACATCCTCTGCTTTAATACCTTTTTACTTCATACTTTTCTTTGCCTCTTGCATATCTTCAGGACTTAGATATAAGATACCCCTCTTCTTCGGAGTGGGTTTAGGAGGTGGTTTAGGAAGAGTCCAATCATCATAATTCTTCAATATATTATTTAATATTTCCTCAGCTTGTTCAACAGTTCGTTCCCTGAAAACACAACCAGAACAACTATCTAGGAAGTCCCTAGAAGCATCGGTTAGTCCATTATAGAAGATATCAAGTATTTCATTTTTCTTAAGAGGATGATCAGGAAAAGCATTAAGCAATTGGAGAAGCCTCCCCCAAGCTTGTGGGAGACTCTCTTCTTCAATTTGCACAAAGTTAAATATTTCCTATAAGGCAACTTGTTTCTTATGAGCAGGAAAATATTTTTCAGAGAAGTAATAAATCGTATCCTGGGAACTATGCACACAACAAGGAGCAAGAGCATTGTACCATATCTTAGCATCACCCTTTAATGAGAATGGAAATAATTGGAGAATATGGTAGTAGCGAATCTTCTCATCATGAGCAAATAGGGTGGCTATATCATTTAATTTAGTAAGGTGTGCCACAACAGTTTCAGTCTCATAGCCATGGAAAGGATCAGATTCAACCAAAGTAATTAACTCTGGGTCGACAGAGAATTCATAATCCTTATCATCAACAAAGATAGGTGAAGTAGCAAACTTAGGATCACATTTCATTCTAGCATTCAAAGATTTTTCTTTCAGTTTGCATAGTAATTTCTTAAGATCATCTCTATCATTGCAAGCAAGAAAATCTCTAGCTGTCTCCTCATCCATAACATAACCTTCAGGTATCTTAGGCAATTCATATCTAGGAGAGCTAGGCCTAATAGGTGTTTCAAGATTTTTAGTTTCAAGTACTTCATCAGTTTCAATAATTTCATCAGTTTCAGCATTCTCAATATCTTTAGCTCTAGCAATTTGTTCATCAAGAAATTCACCTAGTGGCATATTATCATCAAGCAAGGTACTAGCATCATCATGAGTAGTATTCATAGCAGAAGTAGCATCAATAACTTGCGACATATCAGGATTAATAGCATGTGGTGCTGTTGCAAGTCTACTCAAAATAGAAGGTGAATCAAGTGCAGAGTGTGATGGCAGTTCCTTACCTCCCCTCGTCTTAGAGGGAAAAATCTTAGTCTTGGTATCCTTCAGATTCTTCATAGTGATAGACTGATAATAATCCCAAGTGACTCAACAAATATAGCTATGCTCCCCGACAACGGCGCCAGAAAAAGGTCTTGATAACCCACAAGTATAGGGGATCGCAACCGTTTTCGAGGGTAGAATATTCAACCCAAATTTATAGATTCAACAAAAGGGGAGCCAAAGAATACTTGTAAGTATTAGCAGCTGAGTTGTCAATTCAACCACACCTGGAGATTAATTATCTACAGCAATATGATTAGTAGCACAGTAATATGATAGTTTTGATAGCAGTGATAAATAGTAGCAGTAACGGTAACAGTGATAGCAAGTGTAACAGCAGCAACAACAGTAGTAACTTAGCAAGAACAATATATGGAAAATTCCTCGGCATTGGATTGGTGAATTCGTTGGATGATATTCATCATATAACAGTCATAACCTAGGGCGATACGGCACTAGCTCCAGTTCATAAATATAATGTAGGCATGTATTCCGTAAATAGTCATACGTGCTTATGGAAAGAACTTGCATGACATCTTTTGTCCTACCCTCCCATGGCAGTGGGGTCCATAAGGAAACTAAGGGATATTAAGGCCTCCTTTTAATAGAGAACCGGAACAAAGCATTAACACATAGTGAATACATGAACTCCTCAAACTACGGTCATCACCGGAAAGTTTCCCGATTACTGTCACATCGGGGTTAACGGATCATAACACGTAATAGGTGAATATGACTTGCAAGATCGGATCTAGAACATAGATATAATGGTGATAACATAAACGGCTCGGATCTGAAATCATGGCATCCGGGCCCAAAGTGACAAGCATTAAGCATGGCAAAGTCATGAAAACATCAATCTCAGAACATAATGGATACTAGGGATCAAGCCCTAACAAAACTAACTCGATTACATGATGAATCTCATCCAACTCCTCACCGAAGGGTTGGTGATGATGAAGATCGGAGATCCCCCTCTCCGGAGCCCCAAATGGGCTCCAGATCTGGCCTCCCGATGAAGAACAGGAGGTGGCGGCGGCTTTTATCGTGAAACATGATAATTCTTTCTCCCTGATTTTTTCCTCCAAAAATAGGATTTTATAGCATTGGAGTCAGGGTCTGCGGGGCCACCAGGTGGGCACAACCCACCTGGGCGCGCCAGGAGGGGGGCCGCCCTGGTGGGTTGTGCTCACCCAAGGGCCCCCTCAGGTGGTTCTTGGCTCCAATATGTTTCTTTTATTCCATAAAAATTCTCCAAAAAGTTTCATTCCATTTCGAGAACTTTTGTTTCTGCACAAAAACAACACCATGGTAGTTCTGCTAATAACAGCGTCAGTCTGGGTTGGTTTCATTCAAATCATGCAAATTAGAGTCCAAAACAAGAGGAAAAGCGTTAGGAAAAGTAGATACGCCGGAGACGTATCAGTATGCCAACGGTGAAGAGGAAGACCGACTGAGGAGTGGCAAGAGCAGAGCCGGCGACGTGCATCAGTCAGAGAACAAGGGCAACAAGCACAAGTGAAAAGCAGATGCCGGAGGGAGTGCCGAGGCTGCGGCTCTGGATAGCCAAGGCAAAAAGAGCTCCCAAAAGAAGAAAAAGGATTGGAAAGGGAAAAAGTAAGTCACCATGAAGAGCGACATCCTCGACCAACCTTGCCAGATCCATACGAAGAAAGATGAGGAGGGCAATTTGATTTTTCCCAAACACATCACTCAGGAGTGTCGGCTCCTGAAGCAAGAGATGTAGCAAGATTCCTCTGGAGTCAAGGATGAAGATGACGATGACAAGGCCAAGGGTACTTCCGGGTACCCCAACATCGAGAATGTCTTGATGATCTTTGCCGACATCGAGAGCAAGAGTCACCTCAAAGTCATCATCCAAGAAGTCAACATGGCAGTTCCAACTGTCACCAAATTTCTCGACTGGGCAAAGATGCCAGTAACCTTTGATCAGTCAGATCACCCGGCTCACATACCGACCCCCAGGCGACAGGCCTTGGTGGTAGATCCAGCCGTGGGAGGAGTCCGACTGCGCAAAGTCCTAATGGACGGCGGCGGCGGGCTTAATATCATTTACGCCGACACATTGGAGGCGATGGGCATCCCGATTACTCGGCTCAGCAAGAGCAACATGCAGTTCCATGGGGTAATCCATGGGAAGAAGGCTAAATCACTCGGCCAGATTGCCCTCGACGTCGTATTCGGTGAAGAGAAGAACTTCTGAAAGGAACGGCTAACTTTCGAGGTGGTGGACTTCCGAAGTGCTTATCACGCCATCCTGGGTAGGCCTGCCTACGCACGTTTTATGGCCCATCCATGTTATGTGTATCTTAAGCTTAAGATGTCAGGGCTGAAAGGCGTGATCACCATCACAGGCAATCGGAAGTTGGCCGAAGTGTGCCTTCAGAAGGGCTCCTAGATTGCTGATGAGCAGATGGCGATGCCCGAGTTGGACGAATACAAGAAGGCGATGGACGCAAGTGAGTTGTTGAAGTCCAAGAAGCTGACTGTGGAATCTGCTTTCCAGTCGGCCGAGGAAACGAAGCCGGTGCACATCCATCCCGAAGACCCGAACGCTGCCCCGACCAACATCTCCACCCTGGACAGCAAATAGGAAGCCGCGCTCGTCCAGTTCCTCCATGAGAACTGGGACATCTTCGCATGGAAGCCTTCTGACATGCTGGGTGTTCCCAGGGAGCTGCCGAGCACAGACTCCATGTCGATTCGATGATGAAGCCTGTCAAAGAGCATCTTCGGAGATCCTCCACCGAGAAGCGCAAGGCGATTGGCGAGGAGATAGCACGGCTCGTAGCCGCCGAGTTCATCCGAGAGGTGTACCACTCTGAGTGGCTCGCCAATGTCGTCTTGGTGCCGAAGAAAGACAAGTCTCTCCGAATGTGTGTAGATTTTAGGCTTATCAATCGAGTCTGCCCGAAAGATCATTTCCCTCTCCCTCGCATAGATCAGATAGTAGATTCTACTGCCGGATGTGAGCGGTTGTCATTTATGGATGCGTACTCCGAGTACCACCAAATCCGACTGTACGGCCCTGATGAAATAAAAACAACGTTCATCACCCCATTCGGGTGTTTCTGTTATATCATGATGCCATTTGGGTTGAAAAACGCTGGGGCCACATTTCAGCGTATGATCCAGAAGTGCCTACCGAAGCAGATCAGTCGGAACGTGGAAGCTTATATGGATGACATCGTGGTTAAGTCCAGGAAAGGTTCCGACCTCCTGACCGACCTCATTGAGACTTTTGTGAACTTACGCGCTTTCGGCATCAAGCTCAACCCAACCAAGTGTACGTTCGGCGTACCAGCAGGCAAGTTACTCGGTTTCCTCGTTTCTGAACATGGGATCGACACCAATCCTGAGAGATCGGGACCATCATCCGGATGAAGCAACCAGAGCGTCTCCACGATGTGCAACGCCTCACGGGTTGCCTGGCAGCCCTGAGGAGATTCATCTCAAGACTCGGTGAAAAAGCCCTGCCACTTTACCGATTGATGAAGAAGTCTGACAAGTTCGAGTGGACTCCTGAAGCGCATGCTGCGTTCCAGGAACTCAAAGCCCTGCTTTCCACCCAGCCGGTGCTAGCTGCTCCGGGCAGCAAAGAGCCTTTGCTCTTATACATCGCGGCCATGAGCCAAGTTGTTAGCATGGTCCTCACTGTGGAACGGGAAGAACAAGGCAAAGCCTTCAAGCTCCAACGACCAGTCTACTACATCTCTGAAGTTCTCACACCTTCCAAGGAAAGGTATCCGCATTATCAGAAGCTAGTATACGGAATTTATCTAACTGCAAAGAAGGTGGCGCATTATTTTCAAGAACACTCGGTCACAGTGATAAGTGACGCTCCTCTGTCTGAGATCATGAACAATAGAGATGCCACTAGCCGAGTAGCCAAGTGGGCCATTGAGCTCCTCCCACTGGACATCAGGTTTGAAGCCAAGAAGGCCATCAAGTCACAAGCCCTGGTAGATTTCCTGGCCGAATGGATTGAGCAAGAGCAGCCTGTCCCGAGTGTTCCCGAACACTGGATGATGGTTTTCGACGGCTCCAAGATGCTCCATGGCTCCAGGGCCGGAGTGGTATTGATGTCTCCTAAAGGCGATTGACTCAGCTACGTACTTCAGATCCACTTCGACTCCTCCAACAACGAAGCTGAGTACAAAGCTCTCTTATATGGACTGCGAAAGGCAATTTCTCTGGGAATTCGCCGATTGATGGTCTATGGCGATTCGGACCTAGTGGTGAATCAAGTCATGAAAGAATGGGATATCTGCAGCCATGCGATGACCGACTATTGCAATGCCGCCAGGAAACTGGAAAAACACTTTGAAGGGCTGGAGCTCCATCATATGCCTTGACTCAAAAACCAAGCGGCTGACGACCTGGCAAGATGGGCTCCACTCGGAAGGCAGTACCCAAGAATGTGTTCCTAGAACACCTGCACTCGCCCACGATCAAGGAAGATTCTTTCATGGAAGAGCCCCCGCAACCAGTCAGACCCTCCAATCTGACTGAAGTAGACATTCCCGCAGTAATTGATCTGGTCCAAGAGACACTGGTCATCACTCCCGAGTGGACCGAGCCATACCTAGCATACTTGCTCCGGCAGGAGCTCCCAGAGGATGAAGATGAAGCCCGCCAGATCGTCCACCGATCCAAGACCTTCACAGTCATGGGAGATCAACTGTACAAGAAAAGTACGACTTGAGTCACTCAACGGTGCATATCCCCGGAGGAGGGACAACAAATACTTCAAGAGATTCACTCGGGAACATGTGGGCATCATGCATCCTCTCGAACCTTGGTCGCCAAAGCATTCAGAGTCGGATTCTATTGGCCCGAGCCAATGAGGCCGCCCGAGACATAGTGGATCAATGCGTTGGGTGTCAGTTCTATGCAAACCAGTCACACAAGCCGGCGTCCACCCTGAAGACTATCCCTCTCACTTGGCCGTTCGCCATTTGGGGACTCGACATGTTCGGCCCTCTCCGGACTGGGTCAAGTGGCTTCACACACCTGTTGGTAGCAGTGGACAAGTTCACCAAGTGGATTGAGGTCAAACCCATAAAGAAGCTGGATTCAGCGACCGCGATTCAATTCATCAGGGAGATTATCTTCAGATTCAGAGTCCCGCACAGCATCATCATCGATAATGGGTCTAACATCGACTCGGATGAGTTACGTGAGTTTTGTTACACCCAGGGCACTCGGGTCGATTACACCTCTGTGGTGCACCCGCAGTCGAATGGGCAAGACGAGAGAGCAAACGGGCTCATACTTCAAGGATTGAAGCCTCGACTCATGCGTGATCTGACCCACGCAGCTGGAGCCTGGGTGATCGAGTTGCCGTCGGTCCTCTGGGGCCTGCGAACGACCCCGAATCGATCCACGAACCGCACCCCATTCTTTATGGTGTACGGGTCAGAAGCTGTCTTGCCGAGTGATCTGCTCCACAACTCTCCCCGAGTGGATCTTTACTCGGAAGCCAAAGCCGAGGAAGCAAGGCTGGATGGCCTAGACCTTTTGGAGGAAGAACATGAGCTAGCGCTTATAAGATCGACGTTGTACCAACAAGACTTGTGTTGCTACCACGATAGACACGTCGGAGGACGTGCTTTCCAGGAAGGAGACCTGGTCCTCCGAGTGGATCAACAGAAACCTCACAAGCTGGCACCCCCCTGGGAGGGACCATTCGCTATATCCAAGGTCTTACACAATGGAGCATACATGTTGTACAACTTCACCAAAGGAATAGAAGAGCCCGGAGCTTGGAACGCAAATTTGCTCCGCAAGTTTTATACTTAGAATAAAACTTGTCCCTTGTAATAGTTAGTCCGAATGAATTTAGATGAATAAAAGTCTCACATTTTCCCATATATCGTCTAGTTCGACCTACGGTCGCGTTTCACTCAGGTGACTAATTGCATTCGGAAACTAACACACCTCCAGTGGGTGTAGAGGTGAGAAAGCTTAGCCGCGAACCAGCTTTCGCCTAAGTTAAAAAATAATCCAAGTGAGGATCTGCTCCACACTCGGGGGCTTAGCCGCGAACCAGCTTTCGCCTAAGTTAAAAAATAATCCGAGTTAGGATCTGCTCCACACTCGGGGGCTTAGCCGCGAACCAGCTTTCGTCTAAGTTCAAAAGTAATCCGAGTGAGGATGTGCTCCACACTCGGGGGCTTAGCCGCGAACCAGCTTTCGCCTAAGTTCGAAAGTAATCCGAGTGAGGATCTGCTCCATAGTCGGGGGCTTAGGTGCGAACCAGCTTTCATCTAAGTTCAAAAGTAATCCGAGTGAGGATCTGCTCCACACTCGGGGGCTTAGCCGCGAACCAGCTTTCGCCTAAGTTAATAAACAATCCGAGTGAGGATCTGCTCCACACTCAGGGGCTTAGGTACAAACTAGCTTTCGCCTAAGTTCAAAAAACAATCCGAGTGGGGATCTGTTCCACACTCGGGGGCTTAGATGCGAACCAGCTTTCGCCTAAAGTCAAATAAAACACGAGAAGCGCAAAAGGTTTCAAATTAAAGATTCGATCCGTCCGAATGTCTCCGAGATAAAACGAGCCCAAGGCTCGGCAAAGTATTTTATTACATCAACCACCTGGCATTCCAGGGCAAATTTGATCAAGTGTTTTTAATCCTCAGGTGAAGGACTAGCTGGGTCAACAAAGGTCTCTAGGTCGATCCCGTCGGCGATGCGAGTGGAGACTTCAGCGAAGGTCTCCATGAAATTCTCAAACTTGAGGTTCTTCTTGTTTACCACTCGGAGGTTCTTCAGCTTCCCCTCATCCACGTTCTTGCAATGAACACGGATGAGTGACAGCGCCACATCAGCTCCACCCCGAGCAGCAGACTTCTTCCAAGCTTTCACCCTGGCGGGGACTTCTTTTAGCCTCGTTATCATCGACTCCAAATCCATCTGAGTTTCTTCACCTGGCTGCAATTCCTTGTTAATTCGACCCGTGGCACCTCGGGTCCGAGTGATATAGCCCATCGCGTTCTCCAGACGATCCTCCAACCGAAGGATAGCAAGTGCCACTTTGTCAGCAACAAGTGACCGAGAAGGGTCCAGGTCTCTCTCTATTCTCTCCAATTATAGCCCTTTGTTTGTAATAGTGCTCTGATCGGAAGAAGATGGTACATGAGCGAATGATTGAGGAAGATTTGGTGGTACATGGAATTCATTCGGTCAAAGAAGAACTTATCGGAGAGCTTCTCGCTGAACTCATTGCAAACCTCCTCCATATGAGTTTCCAGGGCATCCTTCTTTTCAGTCAACTGTGTAACCTTCTCCTCCAACGTCTGCTTCTCCTGAGTGAAGACATCAACAGTAGCCTTGAGGTTCTTGATCTCCTCCTCCAACCTGCCGACTGAAGCTCGCTTCTCGTCGGCAAGTTTGGCCTTGGTCCTTGCTCCCTTCTAGGCTAGCGCCAGATCCTTATCCTTGTTCTCCAGAGCCTGCTTCATGGTTTCTAAAGAAATAGAAGTCCTAAGCCTCATTACGAGTTGGGCATTCTCGCTACGAACATCTGTCGGAGCAAAATGATTTGGATCAAAAAGGAAAAACAGTATGCGGCTACCAGTCGGAGGAAACAACTTACCTCCCAGGGTCTTCTTCTCTTGCTCCAGTCGGGCGCTCTTGAGTTTCTCAGCTTCCAGGTCAAGTCGAAGGGCTGTCACCTCCTTCTCCATCGCAGCATAGCGGGATCCCATCTCACAGGTCCTCTGCAACACACAAGAAACAGTCAGTCAGAAAATTCAAAAGAGAAACCGAAACATTGGCTCATGAACATCCATACGGACACCAACGGAAGGAACAAGCTAGACCAATACCAGATCTTGAAGTACTCTCTGGCTACCCACTCGGTCGTACCCCTCCGAGAGGAACAAGCTAGACCAATACCTCCGAGAGGAACAAGATAGACCAATACCAGATCTTCAAGTACTCTCTGGCTACCCACTCGGTCGTACCCCTCAGAGAGGAACAACCTAGACCAATACCAAATCCTCAAGCACACTCAGGTCATTGGGTCAGACAGGAACCCCCAGGAGGAACAAGCTTGACCAGTACCAAATACTAAAGTACCCCTGACCTACCCTCACTAGGTTGTTCCATGAGTCAACAATGAAGAAGATAGAGGACAACAACACAAGACGATCTACTTCATTCGGCTAACTTCCGAGTCAGCAATGAAGAAGATCTTACCTATCGACTCACCAGTAAACGGGTGTCGCCGAATGTCCTGAACGCCTAAGCGACAGTTCTTAAGACTACCACCAATTTCCCGCAATCAACGGCAGTCTCGGGGACTACACCTAGTGGGTGCACTCAGCGTGCCCCCACTGGAAAATGAATCGTTGATGGAGCTAAAAAAACAGCCTCAGGGCAAAATGACCACAAGTTCTAAGACTACCGCCGACTGTCCCAATCAACGGTAGCCTCGGGGACTACACCTAGTGGGTGCACTCAGTGTGCCCCCACTGGATCATGTCCACTCGGCTACGCTCCGGCTAGACTCCGAGTGGATACAAAAAAAAGAGAGTAAACGAAAAAGTTCAAAGACTCTTGCTGACTGACTCCAGCCGACATGAGCCTCGGGGACTACACCTAGTGGGTGCACTCAGCGTGCCCCCACTGGATCGTGTACACCCAGTGGGTGTGCCCTGTGCAAACCCATTGACAGAAATCTTACTACAAGAAAATAAGAAACTTCAACTGGAAATCATACTCACAATGGTACTTACTCGGACATTGGTCTACAGCGCTGTGCTAGCGTCGTAAGCCTCCTTCAGCCGGTCGCACATCAGCCCCACCTGGATCAGGGCCTCCTTGCTCGCCCCCACCTGATCCTCAGGGACATGGTACAGGGGGAAGGAGGTAGCTGGCATCGACGGAGTTGTAGGCGCCGGCCTCGGGGCCGGAACCATCGCTGCTTCGCTTGGAGGGGTCTGGGTAGACCCTGTAGGCGGCACCACCACTGACGAGGACGCCGAGCCACCTTGATCTAGAGGACTCGGCCTCACAGTCTTTGCAGCAACCTTCGATGGAGAGGTGCGGGTCACTCGGCGATGGGAAGCGTTTGGCATGGGTGTGTCAGCACTCGGTGCTCCTTCCCTGATGGTATCTGGATTGGGCGGGTCGGCCCTATCATCATCGTCCAACTGGATGACCTCGGGTGGAGCTACACGAATTTATGAAACAAGGAGGTCATTAGAATTCTATCGGAGAATGCCTGACCATCCGAATCAGTTGACATAACGTACCTTTGGAGGTGGCAGCGTCCACCGCATCAGCGTCATTTGGGCCTGGCTTGCGGGCATGCGGGTCCACTGAAGTCGTCGAGGTTTCGTTGCTGCAGAAGTCAGAGAACACTCGGTCAGCAACCGAACCGGCACAAAAATAAACAAGGGATTGACTAGAGCACTCACGTCGAGGCCACGGGCACCGCCACCTTGATCCGAGGCACCGCGACCTTTCGGGGCTTGGAGGAGATCTGCTTGGGCAACTTGGACTGCTTCTCCGCCGAGCTCTCAGCCTCGGCACGAGCACGCTTCGAGCTCCGAGTCGCCCGACCAGAGACAGTCGGCTGCTGAGCCGCACTCGCCTTCCCCTTGGGGTCATGCAATGCCTTAGAACGGGGTTCCTTGGGAGACTCATAGGACGGAGAGGACTCCGCCTCCTCTCCCTCCTCAGAGCTCTCCTCCTTGTCACTCTCCTCCTCATCACCGCTCTCGTCGTCGTCGGATTCCTCCGAGTACAGTTGCTCAGTGTCACTCGTCACGTCTTCGGGCGACCGGTCCACCACTGGGATCTTGGAAATCATCTTCGGGAAATCCTGAACGGCAAATTCATCACAACAACTAAAGTTAGATACACATGAAACGGCTCACGCATGGACCGACTGAGCGTCACGTACATACCTCTAGGGGCTGCAAGTCTTTGGAATATGGAGGCACCCTCCTAGTCCCCCTCGGGTTGTCTTAGGCATAGGTGATGGCCTTGATCTTGGCCCCCACGTCCGTCTCAGCAAGCTCCTCAGGATGCACTCGGGTGGGATCACTCGGCCCCTCATACATCCACATCGGATGGACCCTGGCCTGCAGTGGCTGGATCCACCAAGTGAGAAACGCCTTCAGCAAGTCCATTCCATTGACGCCGGCGTTCACGGCACTAATGAGGGCAGTGGACAAGACGTCGACCTCCGCCTTCTCTGCCTTCACCACAGAGAGCGATGGGGGAGCCCTCACTCTCTCCGAGGAGTATGGTGGGAGGCCTGACCGAGTGCTAGCGTTGGGGACCCTACAGTAGAACCAAGTGCCCTGCCATCCCTTGACAGAGTCAGGGAAGCTCATCTTTGGGAAAGATCTCCCTCCGCGAACCTGGATGCCCAGACCCCCGCACAGCTAGCTGATGTTGGTCTTCTCACCAGTAGGCGAGTCTTTCTTGACGGTCATCGACCGACAAGTGAAGATATACTTGAAGAGGCCCCAATGGGGTGGACAACCCAAGAAGTTCTCACAGAGAGAGACAAAGGTCGAGAGGTAGATAATGGCGTTAGGAGGAAGATGATGAAGTTACGCGCCGAAATAATCAAGAAATGCCCGAAAGAAAGGGTGGGGAGGCATGGAAAAACCCCGCTCAACGTGGGTGACGAGCAGGACGCGCTTGTCCTCCTGGGGCGCCGGTTCGACCTCCCCTACGCCCGGGCAACACTATCCTTCAAGCGGAATCAGCCCCTCCTCCGCCAACTCCTCCAGTCGCCGGGCTGCGACGCACGACGGGATCTAGTCCCCCGCCGCGCCGCCGGCCGCCGCACCGGAGCCAGAGGAGGAAGCCTTCCCCGCCTTCTTCGCTTTCTCCGCCTTGGCCGTGGAATCTCTCACCATTGTTGCGCACTCGAGAGGAGGCAGGAGGCGGAGGAGTCGGAGCGAGGGGAAGGGGATCTGAGGGCCGGACCTCTGTCTCCAAGCCTTTTATATCACCGGACAAAATCTCTGGACGGATCTCTCACCGTGAATCCCTGGATCGACGGCCCGCGTGGCAAGGCTTTGCACAGGACAGGCGCGGCACGTGGCGAAGATCGTGCTCACAAATTGAGGAGCCACGCCCCCACTAACGCACGACGTTACCGCTTTAGTGCGCGAACGCGCGAATTCAAATCCCGAGATTTCTGGGACAAATCAATCCGATTGATTACCGGCGATTCCTCTCCTAAAGGATGCATGTCAGTCCGACTGACCACCCTCCGTGGGGACCCGTGCACTCGGCCACGTTAAACACCCGACTGAAGTCCTCTTCAGGATCTTTATGTGACGAGCTTGACACCCCTCTGCGGGTTCACTTGGCCCTCTCGGTAGGCTCCAAGGTGCATGCCTCGTAAACCTAAACTCGTAGGAGGCCTGCGTTGGTGTTCCCCTAGGATAAGGAGTGGCATCTCTCTGGAGAGTCAGACCACGCGCTGGCGTCGCCACTCGAGTTGTCATGGCATGCCCTCACTCGGGCCCCTAGTCTATCTCCTCCGAGAGACAAAACGAATGCCACCGGGTTTTTTCTCGACGATCAACATCACCCGGTCATCTGGGTAAAACTAAAGTCCAGAATCCGTTGTGTTTTCATCCAAGGGACAACAAATCACGGTCCGGAAACATATTTCGAGTGTCCCTGCGGCACTCAGACTCAACCGAAGGATTGGTTTGTTTGTCCTACGAAATCCCAACTGATTCGGGGGCTAATGATGTGGTCACCTATTACAGGTAGGGTCAAGGACCCATCATCTAGGACCCACATGGGGCCCATCACCATCAAAGGTAGGTCTCTGGACCATGTCAGCATTCGGATGATACATCAGGAGGGTCACTCGGACGACTCTGCAGCACTCGGACAACCACACGTCACTCGGCGGACAAACTACCACTCGGACGTACCGGACAGGAAGGCGTCGTGGGAGCTGCAACGGTCGAAGAATCCTAAGTCATCCACTAAATAGAGTTATAGCTACTGTTACCTGTAACTGCTGTAGTAGAGGCTCATTACACTAGTAACCGCCTCATTCAATGACATTAATTGCCCCGGCGGCGTGGGGAACATGGGGCTGCAGCGCACTCTATATAAGCCGCTGCCCTCCTCATAGCCGGGCACGTTCACTCTCTATAACTATACCCATCAAATCAAAGCAAGTCTCAGGGCACGAGACGTAGGGCTTTTACCTCCACCGAGTGAGGGGCCTGAACTCGTTAAACACCGAGTGTTACACCTACGCCGTAGCTAGTCTCTGCCCCTTATTAGTACCCTTAGTACTCATTGTCAGGATCATAACCCCGACACTGACGACCTGGGAACGGAACATGAGCCGGGTGATCCGAAGGATCAAAAGTGATTGGTGTCTCCGACCAGTTTAGATACAAAAAATATCAGAGTATGTTCACCTGCTCAAGCAAACAACATGTCGCCGACGAAAGCTATGAATTATCGTCGGCAAGGCAAATACCAACACAATATGAACATAATCACTTACACACAGTTGAGGAAAAAATCTTCAAAAAGTTCGCTTAACTTCCGGGCTGCAGTTGGTCTCTGTGTCAATTGGCGCAACGGGCCATCTAGTAAGTAGGATAGAAGAGTGAACTGTGTTTTAACACGCATGGTTGCATGTGATGATGGGTCTTTTCCCATGCATGGTTGCATGTTGAGGTGGGTTTTATCCCATCCATAATTGTTTGGTCATGTGGCATGCTTACAGTTGAGGTAAATAAGATAGTGGTAACCCACAAGTATAGGGGATCGCAACAGTTTTTGAGGGTAGAGTAGTCAACCCAAATTTATTGATTCGACACAAGGGGAGCCAAAGAATATTTGCAAGTATTAGCAGCTGAGTTGTCAATTCAACCACACGTGGAGATTAATTATCTGCAGCAAAGTGATCAGTAGCAAAGTAGTATGGTAGTTTTGATAGTAGTAGCAACAGCAATAGTAACGGTAACAGTAACAGTAATAGCAATGATTTTGTAGCAAGTGCAAGAGTAACAATAGCAGTGGTAACTTAGCAAGAACAATATGAGAGAAATTCATAGGCATTGGATCGGTGAATTCGTTGGATGATATTCATCATATAACAGTCATAACCTGGGGCGATACGGCACTAGCTCCAGTTCATAAATATAATGTAGGCATGTATTCTGTAAATAGTCATACGTGCTTATGGAAAGAACTTGCATGACATCTTTTGTCCTACCCTCCCGTGGTAGCGGGGTCCTATTGGAAACTAAGGGATATTAAGGCCTCCTTTTAATAGAGAACCAGAACAAAGCATTAACACATAGTGAATACATGAACTCCTCAAACTACGGTCATCACCGGGAAGTGTCCCGACTATTGTCACTCCGGGGTTGCCGGATCATAACACGTAGTAGGTGACTATAACTTGCAAGATCGGATCTAGAACATAGATATAATGGTGATAACATAAACGGTTCAGATCTGAAATCATGGCACCTGGGCCCAAAGTGACAAGCATTAAGCATGGCGGAGTCATAGCAACATCAATCTCAGAACATAATGGATACTACGGATCAAGCCCTAACAAAACTAACTCGATTACATGATGAATCTCATCCAACTCCTCATCGACCAGCGAGCCTACGAAGGAATTACTCACTCCCGGTGGGGAGCATCATGGAATTAGCGATGGAGAAGGGTTGGTGATGACGAAGATCGAAGATCCCCCTCTTCGGAGCCCCAAACGGACTCTAGATCTGGCCTCCCGATGAAGAACAGGAGATGGCGGCGGCTCCATCTCGTGAAACGCGATAATTCTTTCTCCCTGATTTTTTTCTCCAAAAATATGACTTTATAGCATCAGGGTTGGAGTCTGCGGGGCCACCAGGTGGGGACAACCCACCTGGGCGCGCCTGGACGGGGGGCGCGCCCTAGTGGGTTGTGCCTACCCAGGTGCCCCCCTCCTGTGGTTCTTGGCTCCAGAAATTTTCTTTTATTATATAAAAAATCCTCGCGAAGTTTTGTTCCAATCCGACAACTTTTATTTCTTCACAAAAACAACACCATGATAGTTCTGCTAAAAACAGCGTTAGTCCGGGTTAGTTTCATTCAAATTGTGCAAATTAGAGTCCAAAACAAGAGGAAAAGCGTTACAAAAAGTGTTGGAAATATGCCCTAGAGGCAATAATAAAATGGTTATTATTATATTTCCTTGTTCATGATAATTGTCTGTTATTCATGCTATAATTGTGTTATCCGGAAATCGTAATACATGTGTGAATACATAGACCACAACATGTCCCTAGTAAGCCTCTAGTTGACTAGCTCGTTGATCAATAGATGGTTACGGTTTCCTGACCATGGACATTGGATGTCATTGATAACGGGATCACATCATTAGGAGAATGATGTGATGGACAAGACCCAATCCTAAGCCTAGCACTAGATCGTGTAGTTCGTTTGCTAAAGCTTTTCCAATGTCAAGTAACTTTTCCTTAGACCATGAGATTGTGCAACTCCCGGATACCGTAGGAGTGCTTTGGGTGCACCAAACGTCACAACGTAACTGGGTGGCTACAAAGGTGCACTACGGGTATCTCCGAAAGTATCTGTTGGGTTGGCACGAATCGAGACTGGGATTTGTCACTCCATGTAACGGAGAGGTACCTCTGGGCCCACTCGGTAGGACATCATCATAATGAGCTCAATGTGATCAAGGAGTTGTTCACGGGATGATGTGTTACGGAAACGAGTAAAGAGACTTGCCGGTAACGAGATTGAACAAGGTATCGAGATACCGACGATCGAATCTCGGGCAAGTATCGTACCGATAGACAAAGGGAATTGCGTACGGGATTGATTGAATCCTCGACATCGTGGTTCATCCGATGAGATCATCGAGGAGTATGTGGGAGCCAACATGGGTATCCAGATCCCGCTGTTGGTTATTGACCGGAGAGTCGTCTCGGTCATGTCTGCGTGTCTCCCGAACCCGTAGGGTCTACACACTTAAGGTTCGGTGACGCTAGGGTTATAGAGATATTAGTATGCGGTAACCCGAAGGTTGTTCGGAGTCTCGGATGAGATCCTGGACGTCACGAGGAGTTCCGGAATGGTCCGGAGGTAAAGATTTATATATGGGAAGTCCTATTTTGGCCACTGGAAAATGTTCGGGATTTTTCGGTATTGTACCGAGAAGGTTCTAGAAGGTTCCGGAGTGGGGCCCACCTGCATGGGGGGACCCACATGAACGTGGGTAGTGGGGGCAAGGCCCCACACCCCTAGTCAAGGCGCACCAAGATTCCCCCTTAGAAGGAATAAGATCATATCCCGAAGGGATAAGATCAAGATCCCTAAAAAAGGGGGATAACAATCGGTGGGGAAGGGAAAGGATGGGATTTCTTTCCTTCCACCTTTGCCAACGCCCCAATGGACTTGGAGGGCAAGAAACCAGCCCCCCCCACCCCTATATATAGTGGGGAGGTGCATGGGAGAAACAGCTCAGCCCCTGGCGCCTCCCTCTCCCTCCCGTGACACCTCTTCCTCCTCCAGTAGCGCTTGGCGAAGCCCTGCTGAAATCCCGCTGCTTCCACCACCACACCGTCGTGCTGCTGGATCTCCATCAACCTCTCCTCCCCCCTTGCTGGATCAAGAAGGAGGAGACGTCTCTGCTCCGTACGTGTGTTGAACGCGGAGGTGCCGTCCGTTCGGCGCTCGGTCATCGGTGATTTGGATCACGACGAGTACGACTCCATCAACCCCGTTCTCTTGAACGCTTCCGCTCGCGATCTACAAGGGTATGTAGATACACTCCCCTCTCACTCGTTGCTAGATGACTCCATAGATTGATCTTGGTGATGCGTAGAAAATTTTAAAATTCTGCTACGTTCCCCAACAGTGGTATCAACACCAGTACTCTATGGGTGTTCGATTCATCACAATGTAACTAGATTATTGACTCTAGTGCAAGTGGGAGACTGTTGGAAATATGCCCTAGAGGCAATAATAAAATGGTTATTATTATATTTCCTTGTTCATGATAATTGTCTGTTATTCATGCTATAATTGTGTTATCCGGAAATCGTAATACATGTGTGAATACATAGACCACAACATGTCCCTAGTAAGCCTCTAGTTGACTAGCTCGTTGATCAATAGATGGTTACGGTTTCCTGACCATGGACATTGGATGTCATTGATAACGGGATCACATCATTAGGAGAATGATGTGATGGACAAGACCCAATCCTAAGCCTAGCACTAGATCGTGTAGTTCGTTTGCTAAAGCTTTTCCAATGTCAAGTAACTTTTCCTTAGACCATGAGATTGTGCAACTCCCGGATACCGTAGGAGTGCTTTGGGTGCACCAAACGTCACAACGTAACTGGGTGGCTATAAAGGTGCACTACGGGTATCTCCGAAAGTATCTGTTGGGTTGGCACGAATCGAGACTGAGATTTGTCACTCCATGTAACGGAGAGGTACCTCTGGGCCCACTCGGTAGGACATCATCATAATGAGCTCAATGTGATCAAGGAGTTGTTCACGGGATGATGTGTTACGGAAACGAGTAAAGAGACTTGCCGGTAACGAGATTGAACAAGGTATCGAGATACCGACGATCGAATCTCGGGCAAGTATCGTACCGATAGACAAAGGGAATTGCGTACGGGATTGATTGAATCCTCGACATCGTGGTTCATCCGATGAGATCATCGAGGAGCATGTGGGAGCCAACATGGGTATCCAGATCCCGCTGTTGGTTATTGACCGGAGAGTCGTCTCGGTCATGTCTGCGTGTCTCCCGAACCCGTAGGGTCTACACACTTAAGGTTCGGTGACGCTAGGGTTATAGAGATATTAGTATGCGGTAACCCGAAGGTTGTTCGGAGTCTCGGATGAGATCCTGGACGTCACGAGGAGTTCCGGAATGGTCCGGAGGTAAAGATTTATATATGGGGGGACCCACATGAACGTGGGTAGTGGGGGCAAGGCCCCACACCCCTAGTCAAGGCGCACCAAGATTCCCCCTTAGAAGGAATAAGATCATATCCCGAAGGGATAAGATCAAGATCCCTAAAAAAGGGGGATAACAATCGGTGGGGAAGGGAAAGGATGGGATTTCTTTCCTTCCACCTTTGCCAACGCCCCAATGGACTTGGAGGGCAAGAAACCAGCCCCCTCCACCCCTATATATAGTGGGGAGGTGCATGGGAGAAACAGCTCAGCCCCTGGCGCCTCCCTCTCCCTCCCGTGACACCTCTTCCTCCTCCAGTAGCGCTTGGCGAAGCCCTGCTGAAATCCCGCTGCTTCCACCACCACACCGTCGTGCTGCTGGATCTCCATCAACCTCTCCTCCCCCCTTGCTGGATCAAGAAGGAGGAGACGTCTCTGCTCCGTACGTGTGTTGAACGCGGAGGTGCCGTCCGTTCGGCGCTCGGTCATCGGTGATTTGGATCATGACGAGTACGACTCCATCAACCCCGTTCTCTTGAACGCTTCCGCTCGCGATCTACAAGGGTATGTAGATACACTCCCCTCTCACTCGTTGCTAGATGACTCCATAGATTGATCTTGGTGATGCGTAGAAAATTTTAAAATTCTGCTACGTTCCCCAACAGTGGCATCATGAGCTAGGTCTATGCGTAGTATCTTGCACGAGTAGAACACAAAGTAGTTGTGGGCGTCGATTTGTCAATCTTCTTGCCGTTACTAGTCTTATCTTGATTCGGCGGCACTGTGGGATGAAGCGGCCCGGACCGACCTTACACGTACGCTTACGTGAGACAGGTTCCACCGACTAACATGCACTAGTTGCATAAGGTGGCTAGCGGGTGTCTGTCTCTCCCACTTTAGTCGGATCGGATTCGATGAACAGGGTCCTTATGAAGGGTAAATAGAAATTGGCATATCACGTTGTGGTTTTGGCATAGGTAAGAAACGTTCTTGCTAGAAACCTATAGCAGCCACGTAAAAACTTGCAACAACAATTAGAGGACGTCTAACTTGTTTTTGCAGCAAGTGCTTTGTGATGTGATATGGCCAAAGGATGTGATGAATGATATATGTGATGTATGAGATGATCATGTTCTTGTAATAGGAATCACGACTTGCATGTCGATGAGTATGACAACCGGCAGGAGCCATAGGAGTTGTCTTAATTTATTATATGACCTGCGTGTCATTGAAATTCGCCATGTAATTACTTTACTTTATTGCTAACCGTTAGCCGTAGTAGTAGAAGTAATAGTTGGCGAGACAACTTCATGAAGACACGATGATGAAGATCATGATGATGGAGATCATGGTGTCATGCCGGTGACGATGATGATCATGGAGCCCCGAAGATGGAGATCAAAAGGAGCAAAGTGATAATGGCCATATCATGTCACTATTTTGATTGCATGAGATGTTTATCATGTTTTTGCATCTTATTTGCTTAGAACGACGGTAGCATATATAAGATGATCCCTTACTAAAATTTCAAGAAAGTGTTCCCCCTAACTGTGCACCGTTGCGAAGGTTCGTTGTTTCGAAGCACTACGTGTTGATCGGGTGTGATAGATTCTAACGTTCGAATACAACGGGTGTAAGCCAGATTTACACAGAAATACACTTAGGTTGACTTGACGAGCCTAGCATGTACAGACATGGCCTCGGAACACAAGAGACCGAAAGGTCGAGCATGAGTCGTATAGAAGATACGATCAACATGGGGATGTTCACCGTTGATGACTAGTCCGTCTCACGTGATGATCGGACACGGCCTAGTCGATTCGGATCATGTAATCACTTAGATGACGAGAGGGATGTCTATCTGAGTGGGAGTTCATTACATAATTTGATTAGATGAACTTAATTGTCATGAACTTAGTCTAAATGTTACATATCTATCTTGTAGATCAAATGGCCAACGCTAATGTTACCCTCAACTTCAACGCGTTCCTAGAGAAAAACAAGCTGAAGGACGATGGTAGAAACTATGCGGACTGGGTCCGTAACCTGAGGATTATCCTCATAGCTGCCAAGAAATCATATGTCCTTGAAGCACTGTTAGGTGACCCACCTGCTCTCCCAGCACTGCCAGACGATTTGAACGTTTGGCAGACACGCACCGATGATCACTCCTTCGTTCAGTGCGGCATGCTCTTCAGCTTAGAACCGGGGCTCCAAAAGCGTTTTGAGCATCACAGAGCATATGAGATGTTCGAAGAGCTGAAAATGGTTTTCCAAGCTCATGCCCGGATCGAGAGATATGAAGTCTCCGATAAGTTCTACAGCTGTAAGATGGAGGAAAATAGTTCTGTCAGCGAGCACATACTCAAAATGTCTGGGTTGCACAGCCGCTTGTCTCAGCTGGGAGTTAATCTCCCGGATGACGCGGTCGTTGACAGAATCCTTCAGTCGCTTCCACCTAGCTACAAGAGCTTCGTGATGAACTTCAACATGCAGGGGATGGAAAAGACCATTCCTGAGGTATATGCGATGCTGAAGTCAGCGGAGGCAGAGATCAGAAAGGAACATCAAGTGTTGATGGTGAATAAAACCACTAAGTTCAAGAAGGGCAAGGGTAAGAAGAACTTCAAGAAGGACGGCAAGGGAGTTGCCACGCCCGGTAAGCCAGCTGCCGGGAAGAAGTCGAAGAATGGACCCAAGCCTGAGACTGAGTACTTTTATTGCAAGGGAAACGGTCACTGGAAGCGAAACTGCCCCAAGTACTTGGCGGACAAGAAGGCCGGCAATACCAAAGGTATATATGATATACATGTAATTGATGTGTACCTTACCAGCACTCGTAGTAGTTCCTGGGTATTTGATACCGGTGCGGTTGCTCATATTTGTAACTCAAAGCAGGAACTGCGGAATCAGCGTAGACTGGCAAAGGACGAGGTGACGATGCGCGTCGGGAATGGTTCCAAGGTCGATGTGATCGCCGTCGGCACGCTACCTCTGCATCTACCTACGGGATTAGTTTTAAACCTCAATAATTGTTATTTAGTACCAGCTTTGAGCATGAACATTGTATCTGGATCTCGCTTAATGCGAGATGGCTACTCATTTAAATCTGAGAATAATGGTTGTTCTATGAGAGATATGTTTTATGGTCATGCCCCGCTGGTGAATGGTTTATTTTTATTGAATCTCGAACGTGATGTTACACATGTTTATAATGTGAATGCCAAGAAATGCAAGGTTGATAACGATAGTCCCACATACTTGTGGCACTGCCGCCTTGGTCATATCGGTGTTAAACGCATGAAGAAACTCCATGCAGATGGACTTTTGGAGTCTCTTGATTATGAATCATTTGACAGATGCGAACCATGCCTCTTGGGCAAGATGACCAAGACTCCGTTCTCCGGAACAATGGAGCGAGCAACCAACTTATTGGAGATCATACATACTGATGTGTGTGGTCCAATGAGTGTTGAGGCTCGCGGTGGTTATCGTTATGTTCTCACCCTCACCGATGATTTGAGTAGATATGGGTATGTCTACTTGATGAAGCACAAGTCTGAGACCTTTGAAAAGTTCAAGGAATTTCAGGGTGAGGTTGAGAATCAACGTGACAAGAAAATAAAGTTCTTACGATCAGATCGTGGAGGAGAATATTTGAGTCATGAATTTGGCACGCACTTAAGGAAATGTGGAATTGTTTCACAACTCACGCCGCCTGGAACACCTCAGCGTAATGGTGTGTCCGAACGTCGTAATCGCACTCTATTGGATATGGTGCGATCTATGATGTCTCTTACCGATTTACCGCTATCCTTTTGGGGTTATGCTTTAGAGACTGCCGCATTCACTTTAAATAGGGCACCGTCAAAATCCGTTGAGACGACACCGTATGAATTATGGTTTGGGAAGAAACCTAAGCTGTCGTTTCTGAAAGTTTGGGGATGCGATGCTTATGTGAAGAAACTTCAACCAGAGAAGCTCGAACCCAAGTCGGAAAAATGCGTATTCATAGGATACCCTAAGGAAACTATTGGGTATAACTTCTACCTAAGATCCGAGGGCAAGATCTTTGTTGCCAGGAATGGATCCTTTCTAGAGAAAGAGTTTCTCTCGAAAGAAGTAAGTGGGAGGAAAGTGGAGCTTGATGAGATGACCCTCGAACCGGAGAGTAGCGCAGCACAGGAAAATGTTTCTGTGGAGCCTACACTGGCTAGAGAGGAAGTTATTGATAATGATCATGATCAAGCTACCACTGAACTTCGAAGGTCCACGAGGACACGTTCCGCACCAGAGTGGTATGGCAATCCTGTCCTGGAAATCATGTTGTTAGACAACAATGAACCTTCGAACTATGAAGAAGCGATGGCGGGCCCGGATTCCGACAAATGGCTTGAAGCCATGAAATCCGAGATAGGATCCATGTATGAAAACGAAGTATGGACTTTGACTGACTTGCCCGATGATCGGCAAGCCATAGAAAATAAATGGATCTTTAAGAAGAAGACTGACGCGGATGGTAATGTGACCATCTATAAGGCTCGGCTTGTCGCTAAGGGTTATCGACAAGTTCAAGGGGTTGACTACGATGAGACTTTCTCACCCGTAGCGAAGCTGAAATCCGTCAGAATCATGTTAGCAATTGCCGCATACTATGATTATGAGATATGGCAAATGGACGTCAAAACGGCATTCCTTAATGGTTTTCTTAAGGAAGAGTTGTATATGATACAACCGGAAGGTTTTGTCGACCCTGAGAATGCTGACAAGGTATGCAAGCTCCAGCGCTCAATCTATGGGCTGGTGCAAGCATCTCGGAGTTGGAACATTTGCTTTGACGAGATGATCAAAGCGTTTGGGTTCACACAGACTTATGGAGAAGCCTGTGTTTACAAGAAAGTGAGTGGGAGCTCTGTAGCATTTCTCATATTATATGTGGATGACATACTGCTGATGGGAAATGATATAGAATTCTTGGAAAGTATAAAGGCCTACTTGAATAAGTGTTTTTCAATGAAGGACCTTGGAGAAGCTGCTTATATATTAGGTATCAAGATCTATAGAGATAGATCGAGACGCCTCATAGGTCTTTCGCAAAGCACATACCTTGATAAGATATTGAAGAAGTTCAATATGGATCAGTCCAAGAAGGGGTTCTTGCCTGTATTGCAAGGTGTGAAATTGAGCTCGGCTCAATGCCCGACCACGGCAAAAGATATAGAAGAGATGAGTGTCATCCCCTATGCCTCAGCCATAGGGTCTATTATGTATGCCATGCTGTGTACCAGACCTGATGTAAACCTTTCTGTAAGTTTGGTAGGTAGGTACCAAAGTAATCCCGGCAAGGAACACTGGACAGCGGTCAAGAACATCCTGAAGTACCTGAAAAGGACTAAGGATATGTTTCTCGTATATGGAGGTGACGAAGAGCTCGTCGTAAAGGGTTACGTCGACGCTAGCTTCGACACAGATCCGGATGACTCCAAGTCACAAACCGGATACGTGTATATTTTGAATGGTGGAGCGGTAAGCTGGTGCAGTTGCAAGCAAAGCGTCGTGGCGGGTTCTACATGCGAAGCGGAGTACATAGCAGCCTCGGAGGCAGCACACGAAGCAGTATGGATGAATGAGTTCATCACCGACCTAGGAGTCATTCCAAATGCGTCGGGTCCAATGGCTCTCTTCTGTGACAACACTGGAGCTATTGCCCTTGCCAAGGAGCCCAGGTTTCACAAAAGGACCAGGCATATCAAGCGTCGCTTCAACTCCATACGTGAACATGTTCAAGATGGAGACATAGATATTTGTAAAGTGCACACGGATTTGAATGTAGCAGATCCGTTGACTAAACCTCTTTCACGAGCAAAACATGATCAACACCAGTACTCTATGGGTGTTCGATTCATCACAATGTAACTAGATTATTGACTCTAGTGCAAGTGGGAGACTGTTGGAAATATGCCCTAGAGGCAATAATAAAATGGTTATTATTATATTTCCTTGTTCATGATAATTGTCTGTTATTCATGCTATAATTGTGTTATCCGGAAATCGTAATACATATGTGAATACATAGACCACAACATGTCCCTAGTAAGCCTCTAGTTGACTAGCTCGTTGATCAATAGATGGTTACGGTTTCCTGACCATGGACATTGGATGTCATTGATAACGGGATCACATCATTAGGAGAATGATGTGATGGACAAGACCCAATCCTAAGCCTAGCACTAGATCGTGTAGTTCGTTTGCTAAAGCTTTTCCAATGTCAAGTAACTTTTCCTTAGACCATGAGATTGTGCAACTCCCGGATACCGTAGGAGTGCTTTGGGTGCACCAAACGTCACAACGTAACTGGGTGGCTATAAAGGTGCACTACGGGTATCTCCGAAAGTATCTGTTGGGTTGGCACGAATCGAGACTGGGATTTGTCACTCCATGTAACGGAGAGGTACCTCTGGGCCCACTCGGTAGGACATCATCATAATGAGCTCAATGTGATCAAGGAGATGTTCACGGGATGATGTGTTACGGAAACGAGTAAAGAGACTTGCCGGTAACGAGATTGAACAAGGTATCGAGATACCGACGATCGAATCTCGGGCAAGTATCGTACCGATAGACAAAGGGAATTGCGTACGGGATTGATTGAATCCTCGACATCGTGGTTCATCCGATGAGATCATCGAGGAGCATGTGGGAGCCAACATGGGTATCCAGATCCCGCTGTTGGTTATTGACCGGAGAGTCGTCTCGGTCATGTCTGCGTGTCTCCCGAACCCGTAGGGTCTACACACTTAAGGTTCGGTGACGCTAGGGTTATAGAGATATTAGTATGCGGTAACCCGAAGGTTGTTCGGAGTCTCGGATGAGATCCTGGACGTCACGAGGAGTTCCGGAATGGTCCGGAGGTAAAGATTTATATATGGGAAGTCCTATTTTGGCCACCGGAAAATGTTCGGGATTTTTCGGTATTGTACCGAGAAGGTTCTAGAAGGTTCCGGAGTGGGGCCCACCTGCATGGGGGACCCACATGAACGTGGGTAGTGGGGGCAAGGCCCCACACCCCTAGTCAAGGCGCACCAAGATTCCCCCTTAGAAGGAATAAGATCATATCCCGAAGGGATAAGATCAAGATCCCTAAAAATGGGGGATAACAATCGGTGGGGAAGGGAAAGGATGGGATTTCTTTCCTTCCACCTTTGCCAACGCCCCAATGGACTTGGAGGGCAAGAAACCAGCCCCCTCCACCCCTATATATAGTGGGGAGGTGCATGGGAGAAACAGCTCAGCCCCTGGCGCCTCCCTCTCCCTCCCGTGACACCTCTTCCTCCTCCAGTAGCGCTTGGCGAAGCCCTGCTGAAATCCCGCTGCTTCCACCACCACACCGTCGTGCTGCTGGATCTCCATCAACCTCTCCTCCCCCCTTGCTGGATCAAGAAGGAGGAGACGTCTCTGCTCCGTACGTGTGTTGAACGCGGAGGTGCCGTCCGTTCGGCGCTCGGTCATCGGTGATTTGGATCACGACGAGTACGACTCCATCAACCCCGTTCTCTTGAACGCTTCCGCTCGCGATCTACAAGGGTATGTAGATACACTCCCCTCTCACTCGTTGCTAGATGACTCCATAGATTGATCTTGGTGATGCGTAGAAAATTTTAAAATTCTGCTACGTTCCCCAACAAAAAGTAGATACGACGGAGACGTATCAACTCCCCCAAGCTTAAACCTTTGCTTGTCCTCAAGCAATTCAGTTGATAAACTGAAAGTGAAAAAAGAAAAACTTTTACAAACTCTTTTGCTCTTGTTTACATAAATAAGCTTAAGTAGCACCCAGGTTTTCAGCAAAGATTATAACTAACCATGTCGACAATAACTCTTAAAAATTATATTAACTCATAACAATGGCATAATCAACTAGCGAGCAATAATAAGATATCTCAAACAACAACACTTTGTCAAAGTAACCATGATATAATATGACAATAGTGGTATCTCGCTAGCCCTTTCTGAGACCGCAAAACATAAATGTAGAGCACCTCCAAAGTCCGAGCAGTGACTAAACATTGTAATTCATGGTAGAAAAGATCCAGTCATGATGCACCCAACATTAGCTACACAACAATGCATGAGGATGATAATAGTGCTCTCAGGTTCTGGCGCTTATTTGAGAAGGTGATGACACAACATAAAAGTAAATAGATAGTCCCTTCGCAGAGGGAAGCCGTGATTTGCAGAGGTGCCAGAGCTCAAGTTTTAAAACAGAGGTAAATGAAATTTTGAGAAATGCACCCTTTTTATTTACTTCGCGACCATTAGTTATCGGTATCTTCCATGCTAAACACATTAGTGGCGGTTCCCAAGCGATAAAAGTAAAGGTTTACTCCCCCTCCACCAACAATCACACTCCACAGCTTGTCCGAAACAACGGGTGCCGTCCATACCAACAACATTCCTGGGGGAGTTTTGTTTAATTATTTGCAATTTGAATTCGGGACTGGGAATCCCTATTACCGCCCCTCTCGTGCAAGGATGAGTGAATAAACACTCATCATGAGAATAACCCGCTTAGCATGGAAGATACTGACTACCTCCTGTCGCTCTATGAACAATCCAGGCACACAAAAAAGGATATTTATTTGAAGTTTTTAGAGGTGGCACATGCAAATTTACTTAGGACGGCAGGGTAATACCGCATATAGGTAGGTATGGTGGACTCATCTGGAATAACTTGGGTTTCAGGGTTTTGATGCACAAGCAGAATTCCCACTTAGTACAGGCGAAGGCTAGCAATTAGGTTGAGAAGCGGCCAACTAGAGAGCGAAAACGGTCATGAACATGCATTATGCATAAGTAACATTAGATACTAGCATGAGTAGGATATGAACACCATGAACATAAATATCATAGAGGCTATGTTGGTTTTGATTCAACTACATGCATGAACATGTGCCAAGTCAAGCCACTCGAACATTCAGAGGAGGATACCATATCATCATACTACATCACAACTATTTTAACGCAATGTTGACATCCAAGATAAAACATTATCCACTCCTAGCTACTTAAGCATGGCATGAGAAACTATAATCTCTAAGGGTCATTGCAAACATGTTTGATCATAATGAGCTGAATCATGGATACTAGGTTAAACATATTTACAAAAACAGAACAAGTTGAGTTCATACCCGTTTCTCTCTGCCACAGCCAGTTCATCAAATATCGTCATTATTGCCTTTCACTTGCACGAGCGAACTATATGAAAATAATAATAGTGCAAGAGTGCCGTGGACTAAGCTGGAATCTGCAAACATTTTATTCAAAAAGAAAAGAACAAGGTAATATGGGCTCTCTGTTAGATTAACAACAATGCATATGAGAGCCACTCAACATTTTCATCGTGGTCTTCTCCTCGGTATGACTCAATGAAAAGAAATTTAGAGAAACACACTGCAATATTTTTGGAGTTTTTGGTTTTCTGAAAGAGAGCAAATTTAAGAAAGGAAAAAAAAACGAGAAAATTTATTTACACGGGAGAGCTCCCAACAAGCAGCAGAAGAACAAGGAAATCTTTTTGGGTTTTCTTTTTTAAAAACTACAGCTAATTATACTAGAAAGAAAAAAAATAAAAAGAAGCAGGAAATATTTTTGTATTTTCTTAAAGTTTTTTAAACACACAAGAAGAAGGCGAGAAAATAAATCTAGCATGGATAATACAATGAAAAAGTGTGGACACCGACAACTGGAATGAAATGTGTGAACATGAATATAATGTCGGTGGAAATACGTACTCCCCCAAGCTTAGGCTTTTGGCCTAACTTGGTAATCTCCATGAGTAGCCTGCATAATGGTCGGAGTGATAGCTCACGGAGGCTCTAGGTGCAGATGTCTCAGCCCGTCGTGCAGCCACAACTGCCGCGTTATGTGCTCAGGCCTCGCTCTCAAGAACATAATATCTTCCCTTGCTGTGAACATCAAAGAGAGGAGGTGCAGGCAAAAAGGTGTCCACGACGGACCTTTTATTAAACAACAGGTTATAAGTAAAATTATGGGGTTCACCACTAAGGATCTTATGACGTTTCATAGCATCGAAGTCAAGGTATTGCGTGGGTAAGATGGGGTCTTAAGGCCAAGGTGAAACACCTAGCTCTCTTGCTAAGCGCGTGGCGTAAATCCCACCATAAAAATATCCCCTACCAGCATTGTGTTGCAATCTACGTGCCACTATCGCTCCAAGGTTATAACTTTTGTCACCGGTGAGAGCGGTGCGGATAAGGCTCAAGTCTGGGGCACAAAGTGTACTACAATCTTGTTTGCCTACAATGCATTTTCCATTAAATAGTGCAAAGTATTGGATTGAGGGAAAATGAATGCTCTTTATTCTACCTTGAGTCACTCCTCTAGTCTCACCATAGCAAAGGCTAGTCAAGAATATCTCAAACTCTGACCTTGGTGGCTCGTCTAATAAACCCCAAAATGGAATTTTGCAGTGATTAGAAAATGTCTCTAGAGGTATAGTAAATGAATTGTCATATAGTTTAAATGATACTCTGGACTCACGAGGATGGAATTTAAATTCTTTGGTAAATGATTCAGTGAGGCTGAGGTGTTGGTTGCACTTATCTGCAATGTAGGGACCGAGCTCGGCATTGTGAATATATTGCTCAAATTCTTCTTTAATGCCCACACGCACCATATAATGGTTGCATGGCCATAAACATGATTTGGTGGTGGCATCTCAAATGGAATTTTCACTTGGTTCAACATAAGACCGGCGAACGGAGCTGCTACTAGAAGATGCCTTCGAGGACCTCCGCCTCGAAGAACTCCTTCCAAAGAGGTTCATCATATTCGCGTACAATTTTCTGAAAAAAAATTGGTCACAAATTTTTATCAACAAAACTTTACAAGATTGATAGCAACTACTCATAGGGATGCATAGAGGCCATATCAAGCATTCAAACTACTTAGAACTCTAAGAATTCAACATGCAAGCTCATCTACAGCTGCACCAAGAGTCACTAATTATTCTAAATATAAACCACTAAAGCAAAAACTAATTGGACCAATGAAGGAGGCACATAGCAAGCAACAATTTCCCGAAACAGTTTCGAAAATGGAGCTTCGAGCAAAGAGATCGAAATCCGTGGGTTTGAGAGTAAGAACATGAGAGAGAGAGAGCAATGGTGATTTTTTCTGGAGGTAGGTGATGATATGGAGTGAAGGGATAAGTGAGGGGGCCCACGTGGGGACCACAACCCACCAGGGCGTGCCTGGGGGTGCTGACGCGCCCAGGTGGGTTGTGCCCACCTGGTGCGCCCCCCTCTGAAGTTATTTGCACAAAAAATTCTTAAATATTCAGAAAAAAAATCGTATTAATTTTTTAGAGCATTCTGAGATCTTTTATTTTCGGGTCATTTTTTATTGCAGGGAAAATTCAGAAAACAGACTAAGCATGGCATTTTATTTTATTTAACTAAGAAAAATAGGAAGTAAAAGTAAAGGACAGAAGGTAGTGCTCACTAAATTCATCAACTTCATACCTCTCAAAAATGATTCATTAATAAGGTTGATCAAGTCTTATTAACAACCACTTCCGATTAGCATGAAACCGAAGAACTTTTGTAAAACACTAAGTTACCTCAATGGGGATGTGAATGTCCCCAACAATAAGCATTTCATATTTCTTTTTAACAGTAGGTAGGGATAGTTGAAAACTTCCAATAGTGATTATCGGAGATTTTTCAATAACATTAATACCATTCACTTGGAATTGTTTCTTCGGAAAGTGCACCGTATGCTCATTACCATTGATATGAAAAGTGACCTTGCTTTTATTGCAATCAATAACAGCACCTGCAGTATTCAAGAAGGGTCTACCGAGGATAATCGACATGTTGTCGTCCTCGGGCATCTCAAGTATAACAAAGTCAGTCAAGATAGTAACATTAGCAACAACAACGGGCACATCCTCACAAATACCAATAGGTATGGCAGTTGATTTATCAGCAATTTGCAACGATATTTCAGTAGGTGTGAGTTTATTCAAATCAAGTCTTTTATATAAAGAGAAAGGCATAACACTAACACTAGCTCCTAAATCACATAAAGCAGTTTTCACATAATTTCTTTTGATGGAGCAAGGTATAGTTGGTATTCCCGGATCTCCAAGTTTTTTAGGTACTCCATCCTTAAAAGTATAATTAGCAAGCATGGTGGAAATTTCAGCTTCCGGTATTTTTCTCTTATTGGTGATGATGTCTTTCATGTACTTTGCATAAGGAGGTATTTTTAAGATATTAGTCAAGCGAGTACGCAAAAAGACTGGCCTCAGCATTTCAGCAAAGCGTTCAAATTCTTCATCATCTTTCTTTTTGGTTGACTTAGGTGGAAAGGGCATAGGTTTTTGAACACATGGTTCTCTTTCCTTACCGTGTTTTCTAGCAACAAAGTCTCTTTTATCATATGTTTTATTCTTGGTTTGTGGGTTATCAAGATCAGCTGCTGGTTCTATCTCAACATCATTATCTGTTTCTTTATTATTTGTTTGAGTGTCTTCATGAACCTCATCATTGTCTTTTTCATTTTCAGAAGATGGGTGTTCACTACCAGATTGAGTTTCAGCATCAGAGATAGAGACTTCATTGTCATTATCAGGAGGTTTTTCAACTTCAGGTTCACTAGAGGCATGCAAAGTCCTATCATTTTTCTTCTTCTTTTTCTTTTTAGAAGGACTAGGTACATCAGTGTCAACTCTTTGAGAGTCTTGTTCAATTCTTTTTGGGTGTCCCTCAGGATAAAGTGGTTCCTGAGTCATTCTACCTCCTCTAGTCATTACTCTAACAGCATGATCATTGATATTATTATTCATTTCATCAAGCAACTCTCTTTGAGATTTAGCAACTTGTTCTAATTGAGTTTGAACCATAGAAGCATGCTTTCCTACACCTCTAAGATCATTTGAAATTCTAAATAACAAGTCACTCAAGCGAGCAATCACATTAGAATTGTATTTCAATTGTTTCATAACATTTGCATTGAAGTGATCTTGCTTTCTAATGTAATTATCAAACTCATAAAGGTATTGACTAGGATGTTTATTAGAAGGAATATCACCTTCATCGAACTTTAGTAAAGAATTTACCTCTACCACCTTAGGTGGTGGTGGTGTTTCAAGCCCATGTATTTCTTTGATATGTGGTAAATTTTTAACATCCTCTGCTTTAATACCTTTTTCCTTCATAGATTTCTTTGCCTCTTGCATATCTTCAGGACTGAGATATAAGATACCCCTTTTTTTGGAGTAGGTTTAAGTGGTGGTTCGGAAAGAGTCCAATCATCATAATTTTTCAGTATGTTATTCAATAATTCTTCAGCTTGTTCAATAGTTTGCTCCCTGAAAACACAACCAGCACAACTATCTAGGAAATCCCTAGAAGCATCGGTTAGTCCATTATAGAAGATATCAAGTATTTCATTTTTCTTAAGAGAATTATCAGGCAAAGCATTAACCAATTGGAGAAGCCTCCCCCAAGCTTGTGGGAGACTTTCTTCTTCAATTTGCGCAAAGTTAAATATTTACTGTAAAGCAGCTTGTTTCTTATGAGCAGGAAAATATTTTTCAGAGAAGTAATAAATCATATCCTGGGGACTACGCACACAACCAGGAGTAAGAGTATTGTATCAAGCCTTAGCATCACCCTTTAATGAGAACGGAAATAATTTGAGAATATAATAGTTGCGAATTTTCTCATCATGAGCAAATAGGGTGGCTATGTCATTCAACTTAGTAAGATGTGCCACAACAGTTTCAGTTTCATAACCATGGAAAGGATCAGATTCAACCAAAGTAATTAACTCTGGATCGACAGAGAATTCATAATCCTTATCATCAACAAAGATAGGTGAAGTAGCAAACTTAGGATCACATTTCATTCTAGCATTCAAAGTCTTTTCTTTATACTTGCATAATAATTTTTCCAGATCATCTCTATCCTTACAAGCAAGAATGTCTCTAGTTGTCTCCTCATCCATCACATAACCTTCCGGTACCTTTGGCAATTCATATCTAGGAGAACTAGGTCTAATAGGTGTTTCAAGATTTTCAGTTTTAAGCTCTTCATCAGTTTCAGCATTCTCAAAAGCCTTAGTTCTAGCAAGTTGTTCATCAAGAAATTCACCTAGTGGCACATTATCATCAAGCAAGGTACTAGCATCATCAATAACTTGCGATATATCAGAATTGATAGCATATGGTGGTGTTGCAAGTCTACTTATAACAGAAGGTGAATCTAAAGCAGAGCTAGATGGCAGTTCCTTACCTCCCCTCGTCTTAGAGGGAAAAATCTGTCTTAGCATCCTTCAGATTCTTCATAGTGATAATTTGATAATAATCCCAAATGACTCAACAAATATAGCTGTGCTCCCCGGCAACGGCGCCAGAAAAATGTCTTGATAATCCACAAGTATAGGGGATCGTAACAGTTTTCGAGGGTAGAGTATTCAACCCAAATTTATTGATTCGCACAAGGGGAGCCAAAGAATATTTGCAAGTATTAGCAGCTGAGTTGTCAATTCATCCACACCTGGCGATTAATTATCTGCAGCAAAGTGATCAGTAGCAAAGTAGTATGGTAGTTTTGATAGTAGTAGCAACAGCAATAGTAATGGTAACAGTAATAGCAATGATTTTGTAGCAAGTGCAAGAGTAACAATAGCAGTGGGAACTTAGCAAGAACAATATGAGAGAAATTCGTAGGCATTGGATCGGTGAATTCGTTGGATGATATTCATCATATAACAGTCATAACCTGGGGCGATACGACACTAGCTCCAGTTCATAAATATAATGTAGACATGTATTTCGTAAATAGTCATGCGTGCTTATGGAAAGAACTTGCATGACATCTTTTGTCCTACCCTCCCGTGGCAGCGGGGTCCTATTGAAAACTAAGGGATATTAAGGCCTCCTTTTAATAGAGAACCGGAACAAAGCATTAACACATAGTGAATACATGAACTCCTCAAACTACGGTCATCACCGGGAAGTGTCCCGACTATTGTCACTCCGGGGTTGCCGGATCATAACACATAGTAGGTGACTATAACTTGCAAGATCGGATCTAGAACATAGATATAATGGTGATAACATAAACGGTTCAGATCTGAAATCATGGCACCCGAACCCAAAGTGACAAGCATTAAGCATGGCAAAGTCATAGCAACATCAATCTCAGAACATAATGGATACTAGGGATCAAGCCCTAACAAAATTAACTCGATTACATGATGAATCTCATCCAACTCCTCACCGACCAGCGAGCCTACGAAGGAATTACTCACTCCCAGTGGGGAGCATCATGGAATTGGCGATGGAGAAGGGTTGGTGATGACGAAGATCGAAGATCCCCCTCTCCAGAGCCCCAAACGGACTCCAGATCTGGCCTCCCGATGAAGAACAGGAGGTGGCGGCGGCTTCGTCTCGTGAAACGCGATAATTCTTTCTCCCTGATTTTTTCTCCGAAAATAGAGTTTATAGCATCAGGGTTGAAGTCTATGGGGCCACCAGGTGGGGACAACCCACCTGGACGCGCCTGGAGGGGGGCGCGCCCTGGTGGGTTGTGCCCACCCAGGTGCCCCTCTCCTGTGGTTCTTGGCTCCAGAAATTTTCTTTTATTATATAAAAAATCCTCGCGAAGTTTCGTTCCAATTCGAGAACTTTTATTTCTGCACAAAAACAACATCATGGTAGTTCTGCTGAAAACAGTGTCAATCCAGGTTAGTTTCATTCAAATCGTGCAAATTAGAGTACCAAACAAGAAGAAAAGCGTTAGGAAAAGTAGATACGACGGGGACGTATCAGATAGCGAGGATGAACTTTTTAGATATATATTGTATGATTGGGTCTTTGTTTTAATTTATTTCTTTTTAAAATTGTTGCAATCATAGAGGTATTGTCTTTCGAAAATACACAGGAGCGCTCGTCCTCGCCTGGTCTCCGTATCTTGCACCGTATCTCATATGGATTCGACACAGGTGCAAAGCTTGATTAATGCTGCATCCAGTTGGCCAACCTTGCACGATAACGTCGTCACTTCGGTGCTGGACCTGATGGCCAGCTCCGTCTTCTACCCACGGCCAGTACTGCTACCGTAATGACATGCGTACGCACCTGATCACTGATCGCGCACACGGTGCCAGCCACCGATCCCATCGTCGCATCTCCGTGCACCAACGAGCTAGAGCTGGACTACAATTTTTTTCTTCTAAATTCGCCAATTGCCCACTACAAATTTTTCTAAACTTGCTATTATCTAGAGAACATTTTTTTTCTTACAGTTATTATCGGACCATGCCAATTTCTAATTTTCTATAGTGCGTGTGTTTTTTTCGAGAAAACTTCTAATCTATTCATCAATTGTCATGACAGTACAAATAACAATAGAAATAATAAAAATTACATCCAGATCAATTGACCACCTAGCGACGACTACAAGCACGGGAGCGAGCCAAAGGCGCGCCACCATCATGGCTCCTCCTTTGCCGGAGCCGGGCAAAACTCATTGTAATAAACAGCGGGAAGTCGTCGTGCTAATGCCCCACAGGACCAGCGCACCAGAACAGCAACGGCCACCGATGAATAGAAGCGTAGATCAGAAGAATCCAACTTGTAGACACACGAACATAGACGCACCAAGGATGGATCCATGGAGATCAACCGAAGACCAACACCGTCTGAATCCCACGAGATCCACCGGAGACACACCTCCACACGCCTTTGGTGACGCTGTACACAACGCCGAAACAGGGACTAGGCGGGGAGGACATTATTCTAACTACAGGGAGTTGCCGCCGTCTCACCTCCCTGAGTAGGACACAAACCCTAATCAACCCTAAAAAAAGACCTAAAAATGGAGCAGAAGCCCTCCCACCAGCGAGAACCGAGATCCACCGCGCCTCCATGGCCCTAAGGCCGCCAGAGACAAGGCGGATCAGCGGCAGCGCCGGCTGGAGGCAAGAAGACCCTCATCGTGGGACGAGTTTCTCGTGAGGAGAGCTAGATGCGATCTAGCAAGCCTGGATTGATTTTTCCCCAGAGCCCGTGATGATTTGTTGGGCGGTGCAAGAAATTAACACATAATGCATGTGTTTTTTGGCACTGTACCATGGCAACTTTAAAATATATCACCATGACAACTTAAATCACATGATAGTTATTATTTTAGAGCATGAAAATTTTATTAATTAAAGCATTACATTTTTTTTTGGATCATAGCAATTTGACTACTTATGGCATAGCCAGTTTATTGTTGACCATCATGGCAACTTTTTCATTTTACAACTTTTTCAACTTTGCATGATTTTTAGCGACAACCTCAAACTTCGGCGCCATGGCAACTTAATTTCTGTTGCCAAATGACACTTAAGTTATATCTATAGCCATGGCAACTTAATATATATTGCCTTGTACTGGACCATAGCAATTGTCTGTAGTTTCTTTAGATTACTATATGCCATGTTTGCCATCTAGGTGTTTTAATTCCGAAGAGTGGTTTTTCAGCTCCCGGGTGCCTAGGCACCCTCTATGAACAGTAAAATAAAATAAAATCTGAAACTTTGCAACATCAAAGATGATCAAACTTTGTAGGCGCTTGCAAGTTTTCATGCCAAAAAACCATTCGAGGAGCTCTACACACGAAAAAGATTTCAGTGCTTGATGTTTGAGCATTTTTAGCACTGAAATCTGAAACTCGTTCGTACATCTTTCTCTGCATGATATTTTGGCATGAAAACTTGCAAGAACCTACAAAGTTTGATCATCTTTGATGTTGCAAAGTTTCAAAAAAAAATTGATTTTTTTTTCTGTTTTTTACTGTTCATAGAGGGTGCCTAGGCACCCGGGAGCTGTCACAACTTTCTCTTTTATTCCATGCTAGACTAGGCAAATTCATGTAGGGCTCTTCTTTTATAATTACAATGCAAATTTGCCGTGTAGAAAATTTCCTTTTTGTCTCATTGGCCATGGCAATTTTTTATTGTTTATTTCTTTTTTTAGCATAATTTTGTTAGTTTTTGCCATGTGATCAACACAAACTTTTCCTAAATTTGTCATCTGATACTACTCCCTACGATCCATATTACTTGTCTTAGATTTGTCTAGATACGAATGTATCTAATACAAAAATGTGTCTAGATACATTTGTATCTACGCAAATTGAAGACAAGTAATATGTAACCGCAAAATAAAGACATGTAATATGGATCGGAGGGAGTACTATTTTTTTCACCATATGCATTTTTTGGTATTTGAACCATGGCAATTTATTGACCTTAGCATGGTAAATGTATATTACATATAGGTTGATTTTCCCCTGGCATCATGGCTATTTTCTCTCTCCTTCCATACATAAAACATTTTAAAACATAGGTATATTTGCAAGCTTCATGATGCACTATCATCTTGTACATGCCAACTTTATAAATACTATGCCTCTTTTTATAACTTGTACATGGCAAATTCTACAACCTTTCATTAACAACATCTTAATGTAAAATGTTATACCTTTTCGTCATGGCAAAAATCTACAACTTCATAAACAACTTTTATATATTTGTTTTGCTTCGTTTTTATGCATTATACTATACATCATGGCAAATTTATACTTTATGTCATGGCAAAATTGTTATACTCTATAGCATGGTAACTTTGTGTGCAATTTTTTTTGTTACATGCTCCACACGATACGTCAAATTTACAATATAGCATAGTAATTTTTTTTGCCTGAATTATGAAGTTTACTTTGGGACTGGTCAGTGTCGCTCTGACGCTAGGCACGCGAGACACACTCGTTGGAATCAAGCTACTGAGCGTCATGGTGAGGTACGTCTTGAGCCAACGATCCTTGCTGAGGGAAGCTTCGTGCCAAGGTACCCTCATGAGCGAACAAGTAATGCTAGTGATATAGAGAGTTACAGGGGATTTACAGGCCGGTGAGCTTTGATTCGAGATTAAGGGGAGGAGGGGACCACCCCCCTAAAATCAGGGGGGAGAGGTTGGTTAGAAAGAAAGAATCCTAAACAGCGTGTAATTGCGTGTAACTCTTTATATGTTTAGCATTATTGTAAGCCAACGATCCTAACTGACATCCTTAAATATTTTCATTACCTTTTCCTACTCACATGGGTTTGGGTCGCCAAGTCGGACAACCTCCAGAGCATGTATGGGCATCTCCAACGCCATCGGCAACTGTCCGGACCGTGCGGTCCAGATGTGTTTTGCCATCAAACACGGTCATGTATTTGTCCGCTCGCTTATGACAACCATGGCCCACAAAAACAAAACCTTCCGCCTCTCCTTCGCTTTTCATCCAACGCACGCATCGCTTCCCACGCCACATTCATGTCGACCCAGAGCACATAGCGGCCGGCATTGATGCCGAGTGACGTGGCCGGACGGGAGGACAGCACTGACGGGCGCGGCCTCTCGGGGTCACCGCTTCAATGCGGATGATGCGTCCTGCGGAACCAACTCCGGCCGCTGCGCCACATTGAAGCGGGCTGACCGCCCGTTCGCATGGCCTGGACGCAGCTATATAAGTCGTGCTCCAGCGATGCACATTCACACCTTCTTCTATCAGACCCCTTCCTCCTCCGGCAATGCCGAAGTCTTGATACTCCGTGGCGGTGGTGGTAGTTCTTCGTTAGGCTCATGGCACCGCCACCACTCGCTCTCCAGCCCCCTTGGCATCCACAGCGGCCGGCTCCTTCGGCAAGGAAGATATCATCATCTCCTCCGGTGACAAGGAGGATCAGGCGCCGCCGCTGTAGTAGCCACACCTCCTCGCGGAGGCCACTCTGACGGATGCGGAATTCATCCGTTAGATGGAGCTCATGACGGAGCGATCGCTCCGGGAGCGTGGCCCGGCGTCGTCGCGTCCTGTAAAGGAGGAGCCGCCATCCCTTCCGCGCTACCACATGAAGCAGGAGCCGACATCTCGAACGGACGCCGTGTCAAGGAGGAGCCGGCGTTGCCGACACGCAACTGCGACGTCGAAATCGGGCGCCATGTGAAGGAGGAGTCGGTGTCGCCGCCGCCGCACAACCGCTATGCCCGGATTAGCGGGCCAGCCTCGCCTCCCCACCGCAACTGACACGAGCAGTTCGTGAAGGACAAACTGCCGCCCTCAATCGCCAAGTCACGAGGCCGCATCATCCACTACCCCCGGCGGCGGCAGTCCCCGCCTTGCGAGCCATCGTCGGCATTGGTCGTTGCGGTCCTCCGCACCCACAAGAAAAAGTGGAGCGGCTGCTCCGCGAGCCCCACGCAGTGGCCAGACAAGGCTGTCGCGGACCCGCGCCCTACCGCCGCTTGAGGGACGGCGACGACGAAATATCGTCCGTCTTATGTAAATTATGATCAAACTTAAGTGAGTTCCATCTTATTTGCATGATTTTTGTCTGGTACGTTGAAATACGATTTGAATTATATGCAGGGCGGTTGGATGGCCGACCCGCATCAGTGCCCGCGGACTAGTCATCCCCGGTCTGTGGACGGATGCGGTGTCTGTTTTAGGGCCAGCTTCCGAGATGCCCTACCTGAACCATGGGAAATATGCGGAAATCCAATTCGGCTCGTGGGCGCATGTGCTCCTGCGTCGGAAAATGATTTTTGAATTGTCAAAAAATCCCAACAAAAAATTTATGTGTTCATAGTCACACGCAAATGCTACCTGCAATATTTTTTTAGGTAAAAAGGTCAAGCATTTTGGCCTTCCCCAAAAAAACAAATCAAACACCAAATGTCACCCTCAAATGTTACACCCAAATTTGTTTTTCACCGATGAAACACTGTTTTTGCATGAAAATTATTGGGCATGCTTGCGACACTAACAAGACGTCTACAGAAGAAAATCAGAATTTTTAAAAATATTTGCTATTTTTTTCCAATTTTACTGTTCATGCGGGGTTAAATGCTCCCGGGGCCAAAACGCCATCCCCAGAAAATATGATCCTTTTGCAAGTACATCGGGAGCACGTCTTTGGCATCATTGGTCCGTCGTTTCATTAAATATTTACCAGGTATTTCTGTCTTTTTTTAGTTGGAAGGAGGTATTTCTGTCAGCGCCAGAAAACGATGACATGAATCCCGTACGGCAACACTTGGCATGCCCGCTGATGATGTGTTTCGTCTGTGCCGGTCCTTTATCCAGACCTACATCCTGCACCGTGGTCCATCTCCACGCCGTCACGGCAATGCACCATTCCATTGCCTCGTATACTCGCCAGGCTTTCCATTTGCAATAAATGCTGACCCATCAAAGACGTTGTGCTATTGGTCCACAATAACAGGATCAGGCGAGCTCGTCCGCCCTATTGCTGCTCTCTCTATTTGTCTTTCACATATTAAAGTGTTATCTTTGTTGCGATCTAAGACCACCGTCATTTACATTTTATCATAGGACAGCGCTAGGCATCAGACTACTGATTTCTGCTTTCTATCAGACTAGTTGCAGGCCGTTCGATAGGAAGCATGATGATCGTCAGATGTAGCAGTTAAGCCCTTTGTGAGTTTCCTGATTTGCTGCGTTAATTGAGTGGTTCTCGTCGGACCAGTGCGTAGATTGTCTAGATTTGTTTCCTTAGATTGCGCAACAAATTAATTACCTTACAATCACGTTCTTAATATGATTCCAATTTTCACGTTATACCAAACAGATTCTCTATAATCATGTTTGTTTCCATAGATGCGATACCAAGGCTAGTTTCCTTACCAGGCATAATGCCTCCGTTCATAGTACGTGTTTGTTTCCATCATATACTTTTTTTTTGCGGGTTTGTTTCCATCATATACTTTTTTTGGCGGCTTGTTTCCATCATATAGGGAGGTCATGGTTCCAAACAATGTAAAACGTGCTTCAGAATTCTGTATCTGTTTTTACTATATGAATATCATGCTTCCAACACTAGAAACCATGCTTCATAAACCACAATCATTTTTCTCTCTGGAACACTATCATGTGTTGTGCTTCCTTTACGGTACAATATTGATGCATGATGCATGAGTATACAGGGTAGGAGCCAACAGCCTGTGCTACATGTATGATACAATAATAATGAAAATTTGCTTCCAAAGAAGGAATCTGCTTCCCTACAGCAAAAGCCTAACAAAACTGCAACAACACCAATTAATTACATTACAACAAGATCTGATACAAGGCTCACGTCAATAATAAGGAAGCAAGGGTGTTGTATTGGGATGCAGTGTGTCGATAAGGAACACTTTGGTGAAGATCTCTGCATGAAAGTCATCGCCACTGTGGCAAGCAGCGAGAGCTCACGCACTCAGGTGCATGTATCAATGTGTCGTCAGGTGGAGTACGCGGGTAAACACATCCTTGTGCAAGAACTCAGTCGGTGTCTCCGCCCTGTCTCGAACACCTCTCATGTTGCCTTGAGATCAACACCGTTGACATCATGGGGTGAGGGAGGTGTGAGGTGTTTCAGAAACCAATGATGCATGGTTGGCATCTTGTGGCGCAATACATCTGTACAATAGAAGCACATTTGAGAAGATAAGACATTCTGCAAAGCACGATCATGTCAAGTAGAAAGCTAATATAGCAAAAAGGTTATGCCATATCGGTAATGTGAAGAAATTGACTGAAATCAGGTCTTGAATATTAAAAATATATATAGGAGCAGAACAAGGAAGCACAGGATCAATGTTTAGACTAGAAATGTTGATGACAAATGACAACAATAAAAATTCAAAAACTAATAAGCAGGAACAATAGAACCAAATTATCTGAGCTAAAGGAACACATGTATTATAATCGGGAAGCATGACAGGGAAAGAAATATTATGAGCAGATGAAGCTAGTACACGGGCAATGTTTACATCTCAATGGTGCTGAAAACAACAACAAAATTGCAAAAAAGAAGATGCAGTTTCTATGGAAGCAACTGTGTAAACATAAGAAGTGTATGAACTATAGTTTAGAATTAGCGCCATCTGTATGATGCATGAAAAAATTGTTATCTCAACCTGACAAATATTGAATGGAACATAGAAATTTAAAATACAAGATCAAGATGAACATAAATGAATCATAAGCTAGCAGAGGAGACGAGGAGAGGTGAGGGAAGATTTCGTACAAAGTAGCAAGCATCCTGTCATCGACTCGTCATTGCGGCTAAAAGCCGGCATCCAGGTAACTGCAGTAGCAACATTTGCCGCGCCACTGGTGACTCTCCCCTCCACCTTGAAGGTCAATGCAAAGTCCTAGATCGGTGACAACACAACAATGAGTAGGGGATGGAGGAGCATAATTTGGGCAAGATTTCTATCCGGGAATAGCAAAGCAATGAATCATAAGCTTATTTGTTAAACATAGTATAGGAAATTACAGGATGCATGTGAATATAACAACACAACATTACTCATGTTTGTAAAAAGGATAGTACATTGGTAAAGGAGGCAAACTAGGTTTGGTACCAACACGAGGATGCAACCTTTGATCGATGGACAAAAATATTGAACCCATTTTCTGTTAATCAATAATGGAAGCAATTTTGTAGTCGAACGGAACCAATTAATTATAAGGTGGAAGCACCATGATAATAAGAACTTAAAAATTGTGTTGGGTACATCAGTATGGTTACTACTTGGAAGCATGGAAATTTGAAAACGAAACAACACAAAACATTGCCCCCAAATGGGGGCCATTTTTTTGGAAGCTCCTGTCCATATATAGGAAGCATATAAAGGATGCTATCTCAGCTTTCTATCTCAGCAATTCTCATCATCTTTGGAAGCATGATAATGTGAAACTAGTAAATAACTACGATTGCCGCAAACATAGACATGGCAGTACCTGGGTGGAGAAACTACTACTAGTGGGAACAACAACAGGAAAAACAGGAAGCAAGTTTGCATGGCCACAAACTATATAGACCAAAGAAGCATATGTAGTACACATCAGAAGCATGGATGTTTTGAAGCATGAAATTGTTGCTATATCAACCTGACTCGTCTTAATTGGAAGCATGTAAATTTGTAAATGGTTCATTATTACTGTTAGGTCGAACCATGAAATTCTGAAACATAAAACAAAAAATGATTTGCCGCCAACTGTGGATACATATTTTTGGAATAGACCATTATGAGATGAAGGCATGGAAGCATATTTCTAGACGACCGTAGCAAAATGAGTAAATGTAGAAGCACACAAGAATGAAGCTAGGAAATAATGCAAAGGCTGCACTCTTAGTGTAAGGTGGAAGCATCAAAATTTGAAACATAAAACAAAAAAAAGATTTGACGCCAAATGAGGATATATATATTTGGAATCTCTGTATACAGGAAGCAATGAAAGAAAACTTTCTCAACATTTGTCATATTCATTGGAAGCACTGACTATTGGAACAACAGAATAGACACGATTGATGTGTACATAGCTATGGGTGATCGAATTATGTAAGAACTTCATCACACATAATGACATAACACATGAACTTCATCAACACATAATGACCTAACACATAATAGGCCGACGATGAACATAAATTACAATGAGTAATCGGTTGTTGGATGAATTATAAACAAAATTCCATTGCAAAAATAACAAATCATCAAATCAAGGGCGATGGAAGAAGTGTAATACCTCGATTTCGAGATGGGCACTCTGAATGTGGGGGTGGGGAGGGTTGCAATCCACTGCCGGTTCTCCGGCCAGCCGGTGCTACTCCGGTAGCTGATTTGTAACTTCTGATCCATTAATCGCTGTTGAGGATCGAGGGCTTGAACCCCTATTGCCAGGATGGCGCACCACCGATCTCGCCCGGGGAAAGCATCGGTGGAGTGGAGGATGGGGTGGCCGGGTTGAGCGGCAGGGCGGAGCAGAAAGGGGATCTGGCGAGGCAAGCGAGCTGGGTTGAGCTCGGGGTGGAGGAAGACCTCCAGAGGTGCATCCCGATTGGAAACAACGGATTAGGAGAGAAATCCATCGCGGAAGTTACGGGGTGATATTTTTTATTTCCTTATTACAAAAGCCGAACTACTCTGGAGCGTCAGATTTCGAATGGATCAACGACTTTCAAGTGGTCTGACGCTGGAGTCTTTTCAACCTATAGATGCAAAGCGTTTCCCTTTACCATATGCATCCCAACATTTACATTGGACTGCATGCATCTTTTATTATTTGTAAATAGGAATCATAATACACGATCTCTTGTGGTACGTGTATTACTCACTTGCGGTCGCCAAAAAGATAAAATATATATTCTAAATTAATTGATTATATAATTTGTAGCCCTATAAAATTTTCAAAAAATTGGCTCATATATTTCTTTCAAATTTCGTAGCTACATTATGTGATGTTAGATAGGACTGGACACGAGGGTACGCGAGAGAATGCAACATAGGCAAAATAAATGGGAGATCACTATTATGATGCTCATGTGGTCATCATTAACAGGATGAGACATCCGGCGTTGGCAACGGACGACAGAGAAACAGAGGCAGTGGACAGACTCCAAGATACCCCCTCTGTAAATAAATATAAGATGTTTTTTAAGGCAGCGACGTAGACGTTCTAAATTACAATAATGTTTGATCAACGCCTCTATTTTTAGATTT
Source organism: Thinopyrum elongatum (assembly GCA_011799875.1). Taxonomy (NCBI): domain Eukaryota; kingdom Viridiplantae; phylum Streptophyta; class Magnoliopsida; order Poales; family Poaceae; genus Thinopyrum; species Thinopyrum elongatum. The sequence continues at coordinate 381,053,066 of CM022300.1, forward strand.
GTTTTCCGTGACAACTGGCAATGCATGTGTGTTCGGCTAGTGAAGGTGAAACGGCGAGTACACTGCACACGTACCAACGATGACAAGCAGTTGAAGACCGGCACAGTGGTACACACCGTGTGTTCGCTGGCCGCTCGTTCTTTTTTTTCCTAGACCAGGTTAGAGCATCTTCAGCCGTTCGGCCCCTTGAAGGCTTGAAATAGCATCGTCTGGGGGCGAACCGGCGATACATTCGGCGTGGGGGCTGTAGGTTTTTCAGCCGCCGCCCCAAGGTCGCCCCAGACGTCGTTTTTTTTTAAATCATACACGGTCAAAATTCGGCCGAACACGACATAGAATTAGGCGAAATTTATACGTTCCATTGTTTTTTTACACATTGGAAACATAATTTAAAAACAAAATGAAAACAACGACTACTACTACGTCGCGCCGCCCGCCGTCATCGTCCTCCTCCTCCTTCTTCACGCTGCCGCCGTCCTTGCTACACCCCTGCCCTGGGTCACCTTGGCGGACGGGTTTGGTTGGCGGCGGTGCCTCGTCGTCGCTGTCCTCGAGGACGATGACGTCGCCCTCGTCGCGGCCGCGGCGCCGAGCGGCGATCTCCTCGAAGGCGCGGCGCTGGCGCTCCATCTCCAGCCGGACGTAGTCCTCCCGCGCCCACTTGAGGGCGGCCTCGTCGTCGGCGGCCATGTCCTCGTGCTCCTTCTTCACAGCGATGAGCCCCGGCTCCGTCTTCGGCTTGACGAGGCGGGAGGAGGGAGCAGAGGGGCCACGACCGCCCTCGTTGATGACGAGGGCGCCGCCGCGGGTGCGCCGCCCGGGCGGCGTCTCCACGGGCTCGGCAGGCTCGGGCTTGACGTTGGCGAGCGCCGGCGAACCGGAGGAGCGGGAGGAGGAGGAAGAGGACCCGCCCGCCATGCGCCTCGGCAGCCAAGGGATGCCGCTCCGGCGGGGGACCGGGGCCGGGGCCGCCGGGTACTTGAGCGGCGGCTCGTTGCCGCCCTCGATGTACTCGAGGACGGCGTGGAGCGCGCGCCCGGGGGCGCCCCACCACAGGCGGCGGCCATCGGTGTTGTGGCTCCCCTCACCGGCGCGTTGTTGGTGGAGGCGAGCTGCTCCTTGTGGCGGCGTTGGAAGTACGCCGCCCAGTACGCGTGGTTGCTGGCGGCGTACTCCGGGAGGCCCCGCACCTCCTCCGGTAGGGAGGCCCGAACACGCGCGATCTCGGCGTGAAAGCGGCCAGCGTCGGTTGGCTGCGAGGGGACGGGGACGCCTCCGGCGCTGAGCCTCCACCGCCCCGGCACGCGCATGTCAGGCGGCGCCGGGGTAGTTTGCCTCGTCCAGGAGGTTGGCCTCCCACTCGTGCAGGTGGCGGCGGCCGAAGCCGTTGGTCGCCGCTCCATCGCCGGGGAATCGCTCTCCCGTCGGCTGTTTGTAGACGCGGTGGCTGTAGACGGGGAGAGAGAGAGATGAGATGGGGGCGTCGGCGGCGAGAGAAGGACTGTGGGCGAAGGAGAGTGCGTCCACCGGCGAGGGAGGGGGCGGCTTTTATAGCCGGCGAGCGGGCGGCAGGCGTGTGTACGCGTGGCGGGAGTGGGCGGGGCGCGCGTCGCCGCGCAATCACTGCGCCACCCGTGAGGAATCAATGGAAGGCTGCCGCGGCGATGAGGACGACGAACGCACGCGGATCACTGACTCGGCGGGCCCGCCAGGCTTTCGTGTCAAAACTGTTTCCCCCGGCGCCTCCCAGCGCGCCGGGTTCGGCCTGGATCCGCCGGCGCCAAATTCGGCCCTAACCGGCGAAAAGTGGGCTTCTGGGGACGCGACTGGACCGATTTTTCGACGTCGACAATAAAAAAGGGCCTTGGGGGTAGGGATGAAAATGCAGTGGAAACTTTTCGCTTTTTCGCGGGAAAAATGGAAATGAAGAGGAAATATGAAAACGGAAATGGAAATTTGCAAAACAAAAGTGGAAATGAAACTTTTTATGAGGAAATGGAAACAAAAACTGAACGGTGTTTTCCGGTGGAACAGACATGGAAACGGAACTTTCCGTTTCCGTGAATATGGAACTTCCGTTTTTACTGTAGGCATATGGATGCTTTGTAGCCCAACCACGAAACAACACACAATGTCACAATGAATAGAATGGATTATTTGAGGCCCAACTTCTACTACCAGACATGTACTCAACTTGACCCTATACGCAATTGTCCAATACTAAAATAAACATATTATTATGTATCCATGTTAACAATTCATTAAATTTGTTTGTTTTTGTGTGTATTTCACTATGATTCAAGGAGTTTTTAAGTTCCGCTCAACGCCCACTTCTGTTTCTATGTCTGCTTTGTATTCGCTCCGTGTCCGTTTTCAATAGTATCTGCTTCCGTATTCATTTCCGGGATTTCTGTATTTATTTCTGCTTCTTAAAAAATATGAAAACAAATATGATAGCACTCAGTTTCGTCCGTTTCCGCTCTACTCGAGGGCGCGGCTGAAGATGCTCTTAGAAACGACCACGCCCCTGAAAGATGGTGCGGATAAGTGCTTCTGGGTTGATGGAAAGTGTAAGATGCTACCGATAAGTCTTTTGGTGATGACGAACGATTCCATGCGCGTAGAGTGCGCACAGTCCAAGCACTCCCAGTCTCCCACTCATGTGGACATTCACCTACGTATTTGGAAAGAAAACTGCTACGGTCAAAATTGTTCCTTAAAAAACCAGCTTGGCGGCCTAAAAAATAAAAGAAATGGAGGTGCTTGGACTGCCCCTGAAAGATGGTGCGGATAAGTGCTTCTGGGTTGATGGAAAGTGTAAGATGCTACCGATAAGTCTTTTGGCGATGACGAACGATTCCATGCGCGTAGAGTGCGCACAGTCCAATCACTCCCAGTCTCCCACTCATGTGGACATTCACCTACATATTTGGAAAGAAAACTGCTACGGTCAAAATTGTTCCTTAAAAAACCAGCTTGGCGGCCTAAAAAATAAAAGAAATGGAGGTGCGGGGGGGAATCGAACCCCGTGCCTCTCGCATGCGAAGCGAGCTCTCTACCATATGAGCTACACCGCCTAAGTGACTGATTACCAAGTCATCACTTACTGTTCCACTCGGATTATTGTATGGACAAGGAAATGTAATTCTGCAGCTCGCCGATTTCACGCGGCAGTGAGAGCGGTACTACATGTATCGCGATTTCAGCACAAGATACGTATGCCAGGTACGATGCAGAAAGGGCAAGCCTTTTCCCTGTTACATTTTCATCTTTCGACTTGAGTCTCAATAGTATGATTTCAGTCTGAAAAGCATGTTTTCTTACATTTCCCATGAGTGGAAATCTACCATTCGGGAAGGCGTGATTAAGGTATATGATAAGATAGTTTTATTTTTCATTTTAACCTCACCACGTAATCTAGAGATGGTGCTATAAAAATTCAAATATGTCAACAATCCAACGTCAGAATTTTAAACATGGCAAATCTAACATCTGAAATGACAAATTAAATTGTCACGAGTATGTCAATTTACTTCGGCAAGCATGGCAAGTCCTGGAGAAAAAACGCCGAAGAAAATTGTCATGCTCACGGCAACATAATTTGCCATCTCAAGCGTCAGATTTGTCATACTTAAAAATTTGATGTTGGATTTGTAACGAAATCCAAAAAAAATTCTACAATGAAAATTTCATAGTTTTATCACTAATAACCAAATATTTTAAAATACCCAAATGTTTCGTCACCCCAAGCGCACAACTCTATTAACCACACGATGGAGCCACGGCGCATCCGGGTGCCACCTGGTCGTGGAAGGTGTGTTAGTGTTAATCCGAGGCCACCGTCGATCATCCGAGGACCAATCAATCACAAAAGAAGACACCGATGTTTGTTAACGAGGTTCACCGATATGGCAATATCCCCGGGGCCTGACTACGGGCGTCCCTCCCCATGACACCGCTACAATACCGCACCCCGGCCGCCTCGGGCGCCGACACATGCCGCCGGCTCCCCCGCATGCCTGTGCTATTATATTGGCATATATTACATCGCGTGTCTACCCTCTCATTATATAAGAGGTCTAGGCTACAAGTGTCCAATTTGGACACGACTCCATATCCTGTTTACGCATCGTACGACTCCAAGTTCAACTGTAACCTACCTTGTACAATAATATTCGACACAATTCTAACAAGGTGGGGGTCCACCAAGTGATGGTTGTTTTCTCACAAACGTGTGGAGGCCCACACGCCGGGTTCAGTTCGCTCGGTGGTAAAGACCAAACCGCAATGGGTGTGGCGCCTTCTCTCGTCGAGCGGTGCTCCAACCATCGGCTGGCGGTGCCCGGGGTTGCAATGGACGACGTATGGCAACATGGTGCAATGCGGTGTGGTGCGATGCAGTCAACCCCATGTTGCGTATTGGCCCAAAAGGTCTTCTCAGTGCTGTTTATCGTGTCCCGAGGCCATTGCCATTGGCACGTTCCCGGGGGTTGTGATGGACGACGTATGGCGACGTGGCGCAAGCTAAGATCATCAACTCGGGACCCCCTACCCGAGATCTACCGAATTCAACACCTACATTGGTGGCCCATGCAGGTCCCGCTCTGTGGTTACACTAAAAAAAACACTTCCATGATGATACGTGTTTGTCACGGTAGGTCACATTTTCTGTCATGCATGTACATCCATGACGATTTTATGACAGAATCAAGATAGTCATACCTGTGCTGTCGTAGAAGTGTTCCATGACAATACTGAAATTATCATCACGGAAGTGTCCACTTCCATGACGATAAATGCCGCATCATGGAAGTGTTTTCATCAAGGGTAACCGACACGTGGCTTCCATCGTAACGGGTCGCCGTTAAGCTATCGGGTTCCGGTTTGCATCTGATAACCCGTTAACAGCCCAGACCAATGGGGATTTTCCACGTGTAAAATTCTCATTAGCCACAGGAACCACATGTTAGCTCGCCATTGGGACAGATAGGCGCCTATGATATGTCGACACGTGGCACGGCCCAACAGTGGCCCATTTAGCTTACAAAGGTCGGCCTGTTTGACTTGGTCAAAAGCTAGCGGGCCGGCCCATGAAAAGCCCGTTAACGGTCTGTTCGCATATAGCCCATTTTATGGCCCAATAACTCACGACCCGTTATGGCCTTTCCGAATTCGGCCCAACTGAGGGAATCCTGGATTAAGGGGTCCTCGGGCTGCTGGCCTGTTATGTTTGGGCCAGATTGATGGGCTATTAAGGGGCCCGAGCTGGAGTGCGGATCCTTGACGGGATAAGGAATCTTCGGAGCCGTGGTGTGTCCTCCAAGCCAAGATTAGGCAGGATCTTCCTTTCTTTGTAACCGATCGCGTGTAACCCTAACCCTATCGGTACCTATATAAACCGAAGGGTTTTAGTCTTTAGGGCTAGAGCTACATTCATCACCTCATTGCCTTAGGGTTTAGCTCGCCTGATCTCGAGGTAGATCTACTCTGTAACCATACAATACATTAAATACAATCAAGCATGACGTAGGGTTTTACCTCTTCGAGAGGGCCCAAACCTGGGTAAATACCGTGTTCATCGTCCCTTGTTCCCCATCGATCCAAGATCCACAACTCGGCACCCCCTACCCGAGATCCACCGGTTTTGACACCGACATTGGTACTTTCATTGAGAGTTCCGCTGTTGGGTCGCCGAAAGGATCAATGGCTCGCCTAATCATCGGAGAAGGCGTTAGCTCCTGGGACCTCTTTGTTCCCGGCAACTCTTTGCGTTCGGCAGCATCGTGCTACACGCCAACCCAACTGGTCATCTAGATCAGATCGACAGCTTCGTGCCTGAGCACCGAATTTGATTCGGCAATCTGGAGTACGTTGCGGACGTTCGCGGCGATCTGGTTTTCGCCGGATTCACTACGCCTGCTCCTGAACCCTTCCTCGATCCAATCTACGGATCGGCTCCCATCCTACGGCCAGCCTCGAGCTCGGATGTCTCCGCCTCGAACGGAAGCCAGGAATCCCTCTTGACCGTGCCCGCAATATCCGCCGGAGACTCGTCTTCAGGCCATAATGCGGAAGCAAGGTTCGGACGCCGAGAGTCGCTTTCGGCCGAACTCTCTCCTTGCAACACGCCTACGGCCTTGAGCCCCGGCGACGGGTCGACGTTCGATGGCCAGGGGTTACCCCTAGCCGAACTCCCCCTCGACAACTTGGCTTCGAGCCCCAATACAGAAGCAATATTTGAAGACCCCGATGACAAGCCAAGCAATTGTTTCATACTTTTGATGTTCTCAAACTTTTTCAACTTTCACGCAATACATGAGCGTGAGCCATGGATATATCACTATAGGTGGAATAGAATATGGTGGTTGTGGAGAAGCCAAAAAGAAGGAGATAGTCTCACATACATCAACTAGGCGTATCAATGGGCTATGGAGATGCCCATCAATAGATATCAATGTGAGTGAGTAGGGATTGCCATGCAACGGATGCGCTAGAGCTATAAGTGTATGAAAGCTCAAAAAGAAACTAAGTGGGTGTGCATCCAACTCGCTTGCTCACGAAGACCTAGGGCACTTTGAGGAAGCCCATCATTGGAATATACAAGCCAAGTTATATAACGAAAATTTCCACTAGTATATGAAAGTGACAAAATAGGAGACTCTCTATCATGAAGATCATGGTGCTACTTTGAAGCACAAGTGTGGAAAAAGGATAGTAGCATTGCCCCTTCTCTCTTTTCTCTCATTTTTTATTTTGGGCTCTTTGGCCTCTCTTTTTTTTCTTTTTTTTTCTTTTTTTCTTTTTCTTCCGGAGTCTCATCCCGACTTGTGGGGGAATCACAGTCTTCGTCGTCCTTTCCTCACATGGGACAATGCTCTAATAATGATGATCATCACACTTTTATTTACTTACAACTCAAGAATTACAACTCGATACTTAGAACAAAAATATGACTCTATATGTATGCCTCCGGTGGTGTACCGGGATGTGCAATGATCAAGAGAGACATGTATAAAAAAATATAAATGGTGGCTTTGCCACAAATATGATGTCAACTACATGATCATGCAAAGCAATATGACAATGATGAAGCGTGTCATAATAAACGGAACGGTGGAAGTTGCATGGCAATATATCTCGGGATGGCTATGGAAATGCCATAATAGGTAGGTATGGTGGCTGTTTTGAGGAAGGTATATGGTGGGTGTAATGCACCGGCAAAAATTGCGCGGTACTAGAGAGGCTAGCAATGGTGGAAGGGTGAGAGTGCGTATAATCCATGGACTCAACATTAGTCATAAAGAACTCACATACTTATTGCAAAAGTCTATTAGTCATCAAAACAAAGTACTACACGCATGCTCCTAGGGGGATATATTGGTAGGAAAATACCATCGCTCGTCCCCGACCGCCACTCATAAGGAAGACAGTCAATAAATAAATCATGCTCCGACTTCATCACATAACGGTTCACCATACATGCATGCTACGGGAATCACAAACTTTAACACAAGTATTTCTACCAATCCACAATTACTCACTAGCATGACTCTAATATCACCATCTTTATATCTGAAAACAATCATAAGTAATCAAACTTCACATAGTATTCGATGCACTTTATATGAAAGTTTTTATTGTATCCCTCTTGGATGCCCATCATATTAGGAATAAATTCATAACCTAAGAAAATTACCATGATGTTTAGAGACTAACAAAATAATATAAGTGAAGCAAGAGAGTTCAACAATTTCTATAAAATAAAGCCACCGCCATGCTCTAAAAAGATATAAGTGAAGTACTAGAGCAAAATTGCCTAGCTCAAAAGATAAAAGTGAAGCACATAGAGTATTCTAATAAATCACGATTCATTCGTGTCCCTCTTAAAAGGTGTGTACAGCAAGGATGATTGTGGCAAACTAAAAGCAAAGACTCATATCATACAAGACGCTCCAAGCAAAACACATATCATGTGGTGAATAAAAATATGGGATAATTGGTTTTATACCCTTAGTTGTGTCCCCCTCGTCAGGATTACTCCCGAGGGGCCCACAAGCGGGCGCGACCCTACGTCTTGTCGTCGCCTCGTGGGTCTTCTGACTTCATCTCCAAGTCTCGTAGGTGTCTTCTGGTCCATGAAAAATCATCGTAAAGTTTTATTCTGTTTGGACTCCATTTGATATTCCTTTTCTGCGAAACTCAAATACAAGGAAAAAGCAGAAACTGGCACTGGGCTCTGGGTTAATAAGTTAGTCTCAAAAATAATATAAAATAGCATATTAATGCATATAAAACATCCAAAACAGATAATATAATAGCATGGAACAATAAAAAATTATAGATACGTTGGATACATATCAAGCATCCCCAAGCTTAATTCCTGCTCGTCCTCGAGTAGGTAAATGATAAAAAACAGAATTTTTGATGTGGAATGCTACCTAACATATTTATCCATGTAATTTTCTTTATTGTGGCATGAATATTCAGATCCATAAGATTCAAAACAAAAGTTTAATATTGACATAAAAACAATAATACTTCAAGCATACTAATAAAGCAATCATGTCTTCTCAAAATAACATGGCCAAAGAAAGTTATCCCTACAAAATCATATAGTCTGGCTATGCTCCATCTTCATCACACAAAGTATTAAATCATGCACAACCCCAATGACAAGCCAAGCAATTGTTTCACACTTTTGATGTTCTCAAACCTTTTCAACTTTCACGCAATACATGAGCGTAAGCCATGGATATAGCACTATAGGTGGAATAGAATATGGTGGTTGTGAAGAAGACAAAAAGAAGGAGATAGTCTCACATCAACTAGGCGTATCAACGGGCTATGGAGATGCCCATCAATAGATATCAATGTGAGTGAGTAGGGATTGCCATGCAACGGATGCACTAGAGCTATAAGTGTATGAAAGCTCAAAAAGAAACTAAGTGGGTGTGCATCCAACTCGCTTGCTCACGAAGACCTAGGGCAATTTGAGGAAGCCCATCATTGGAATATACAAGCCAAGTTCTATAATGAAAATTTCCCACTAGTATATGAAAGTGACAAAATAGGAGACTCTATCATGAAGATCATGGTGCTACTTTGAAGCACAAGTGTGGAAAAGGGATAGTAGCATTGCCCCTTCTCTCTTTTCTCTCATTTTTTTATTTTGGGCTCTTTTTTTTCTCTTTTTTTTTTGTCCGAGTCTCATCCCGACTTGTGGGAGAATCATAGTCTCCATCATCCTTTCCTCACATGGGACAATACTCTAATAATGATGATCATCACACTTTTATTTACTTTACAACTCAAGAATTACAACTCGATACTTAGAAAAAATATATGACTATATGAATGCCTCCGGTGGTGTACCGGGATGTGCAATGACTCAAGAGTGACATGTATAAAAAATATGAATGGTGGCTTTGCCACAAATACGATGCCAACTACATGATCATGCAAAGCAATATGACAATGATGAAGCGTGTCATAATAAACGGAACGGTGGAAGTTGCATGGCAATATATCTCGGGATGGCTATGGAAATGCCATAATAGGTAGGTATGGTGGCTGTTTTGAGGAAGGTATATGGTGGGTGTAATGCACCGGCAAAAATTGCGCGGTACTAGAGAGGCTAGCAATGGTGGAAGGGTGAGAGTGCGTATAATCCATGGACTCAACATTAGTCATAAAGAACTCACATACTTATTGCAAAAGTCTATTAGTCATCAAAACAAAGTACTACACGCATGCTCCTAGGGGGATATATTGGTAGGAAAATACCATCGCTCGTCCCCGACCGCCACTCATAAGGAAGACAGTCAATAAATAAATCATGCTCCGACTTCATCACATAACGGTTCACCATACATGCATGCTACGGGAATCACAAACTTTAACACAAGTATTTCTACCAATCCACAATTACTCACTAGCATGACTCTAATATCACCATCTTTATATCTGAAAACAATCATAAGTAATCAAACTTCACATAGTATTCGATGCACTTTATATGAAAGTTTTTATTGTATCCCTCTTGGATGCCCATCATATTAGGAATAAATTCATAACCTAAGAAAATTACCATGATGTTTAGAGACTAACAAAATAATATAAGTGAAGCAAGAGAGTTCAACAATTTCTATAAAATAAAGCCACCGCCGTGCTCTAAAAAGATATAAGTGAAGTACTAGAGCAAATTGCCTAGCTCAAAAGATATAAGTGAAGCACATAGAGTATTCTAATAAATCACGATTCATGCGTGTCCCTCTCAAAAGGTGTGTACAACAAGGATGATTGTGGCAAACTAAAAGCAAAGACTCATTTCATACAAGACGCTCCAAGCAAAACACATATCATGTGGTGAATAAAAATATGGGATAATTGGTTTTATACCCTTAGTTGTGTCCCCCTCGTTAGGATTGCCCCTAGTTTCTGAAAACACGTGGTCTTGCCCAACCCACTTTGGCGTCTTGTGCTTTTTCCCTTTGACCGTTTGACCGTCACTTTGAAAACTTCATAACTAATTCATACTAAAGCAGAAAAATGCAAATAAGATGCCAAAATGTTCCGAAAAACATCACTTATATGTCAATGTCACTTGCATTCATGACAAAAGTGTTGGTAAGTGCCCATCCGTGTTTTAGCACTTATGATACCACCATGAACAGTAAAATCTAAACAAATTCAAAAATTCAAAAAAAAGTTGGTGGCAAAGAATGACAAATCTTTTAAGTGCTTGCCAAGTTTCATTAGGGAATGACATTCGTGGAAGTCATGGCAAAAAAAAATATCAACACTCAAAAATAGATTGTTTTTTTTGCCACGACTTCCACGAATGTCATTCCCTGATAAAACTTGGCAAGCACTTAAAACATTTGTCATTCTTTGCCACCAACTTTTTTTTTGAATTTTCTGATTTTTTTTAGATTTTACTGTTCTTGGTGGTATCATAAGAGCTAAAACTTGGATGGGTATTTACCAACACTTTTGTCATGAATGCAAGTGACATTGACATATAGGTGATGTTTTTCGAAACATTTTGGTATCTTATTTGTATTTTTCTGATTTAGTATGAATTAGTTATGAAGTTTTCAAAGTGACAGTCAAACGATCAAAGGGCAAAAGCACAAGACGCCAAAGTGGGTTGGGCAAGACCACGTGTTTTCAGAAACTAGGGGCAATCCTGACGAGGGGGGCACAACTAAGGGTATAAAACCAATTATCCCTAAAAATATAGCCTCAAGTAAATTTACCGATAGACGAAGATGAAAGAGGGGATGCCTTCCGGGGCATCCCCAAGCTTAGGCTCTTGGTTGTACTTGAATATTACCTTGAGGTGCCTTGGGCATCCCCAAGCTTAGGCTCTTGCCACTCCTTATTCCATAGTCCATCAAATCTTTACCCAAAACTTGAAAACTTCACAACACAAAACTCAACAGAAAACTCATGAGATCCGTTAGTATAAGAAAATAAATCACCACTTTTTGGTACTGTTGTGAACTCATTATTTATATTGGTGTAATATCTACTGTATTCCAACTTCTCCATGGTTCATACCCCCCGATACTACCCATAGATTCATCAAAATAAGCAAACAACACGTAGAAAACAGAATCTGTCAAAAACAGAATAGTTTGCGAAGATCTGAATTGTTATAATACTTCTATTACTCCAAAAATTCTGAATAATTCTGAATTTGTATATCAATATTGTGTAAAAAATTCAGGGTTTTTCCACGCTCCAGTGAATTTAAACAATTCTGTGACTGGACTCAAAAGTTTCTGTTTTTCAGCAAGATCAAATCAACTATCACCGTAAGCCATCCCAAAGGTCTTACTTGGCACAAACACTAATTAAAACACCAAAATAGAATTACTACAGAGGTAATAATGTGTATTTTATTCAAGAAAAGAAGCAAAACAAAAAACACAAAAATAAAATTGGGTTGCCTCCCAATAAGTGCTATTGTTTAACGCCCCTAGCTAGGCATATTGCAATAGATCTAGGTATTGTCATCTTTGGTATGCAATCCATAAGTAGCTCTCATAATAGATTCATATGGCAACTTAATTTTCTTTCTTGGAAAGTGTTCCATGCCCTTCCTTAACAGAAATTGAAATCTAATGTTTCCTTCTTTCATATCAATAATTGCACCAAACGTTCTAAGTAAATGTCTACCAAGAATAATAGGACATGTAGGATTGCAATCTATATCAAGAATAATGAAATCTATGGGTACATAATTCCTATTTGCAACAATAAGAACATCATTAATCCTTCCCATAGGTTTCTTTATTGTGGAATCCGCAAGATGCAAATTTAAAGAACAATCATCAAATTCACGGAAACCTAGCACATCACATAAATTTTTTGGAATCGTGGAAATGCTAGCACCCAAATCACACAAAGCATGGCACTCATAATCTTTAATTTTAATCTTAATGGTAGGTTCCCACTCATCATAAAGCTTTCTAGGGATAGAAGCTTCCAACTCAAGTTTTTCTTCAAAAGATTTCATCATAGCATCAACAATATGTTTAGTGAAAGCTTTATTTTGATTATAAGCATGAGGAGAATTCAACATGGATTGCAACAAGGAAATACAATCTATCAAAGAACAATTATCATAATTAAAGTCCTTGAAATCCAAAAGAGTGGGTTCATTCCTACTTAAAGTTTTGACCTCTACAATCCCACTTTTATCAATTTTTGCATCAAGATCTATAAACTCCGAATCATTGGGACGCCTTCTAACTAAAGTTGACTCATCTCCGGTCCCATCTTTATCAAGTTTTATATTAGAAAACAAAGATTCAATATGAGTCACACCAATCACTTTAAGATCTTCATCATTATTTTCACGAAAACTAGAAGAACACGCTTTCACAAACCAATCTCGCTTAGCACGCATCTTAGCGGTTCTTTCTTTACAATCATCAATAGAAACTCTCATAGATTTTAGAGACTCATTAATATCAGGCTTGGGTGGAATAGATCTAATTTTCAAAGAATCAATCTCAAGAGAAATTCTATCCACGTTCCTAGCCAAATCATAAATCTTAAGCAATTTTTCTTCAACCAAAGCATTGAAATTCTTTTGGGAACTAATAAATTCTTTAATATTGTTCTCAAGATCAGAGGGCATCTTATTATAATTTCCATAAGAATTGTTGTAGGAATTACCATAATTATTAGAGGAATTACTAGGAAACGGCCTAGGGTTGAAATTACCTCTATACGCATTATTACCAAAATTGTTCCTACCAACAAAATTCACAACCATAGATTCATTATTATTTACAATCAAAGTAGACAAAGGCATATCATTAGGATCAAGAGGAGCACTCATACTAGCAAATAATTTCATTAATTCATCCATCTTTCCACTCAAAGTATTTATTTCTTCAATTGCATGCACTTTTTTACTAGTGGAAGATCTTTCGGTATGCCATTGAGAGTAATTTGCCATAATATTATCTAGGAGTTTAGTAGATTCTCCTAACGTGATTTCCATAAAAGTACCACCCACGGTGGAATTCAAAAGATTTCTAGATGCAAAATTCAATCCCGCATAATTTTTTTGTATAATCATCCATAAACTCAAACCATGCGTAGGACAATTTCTTATCATCAATTTCATCCTCTCCCAAGATTGTGCAACATGCTCATGATCAAGTTGCTTAAAATTCATTATATCGTTCCTAAGGGAGATGATCTTAGCGGGCGGAAAGTACTTGGAAATAAAAGCATCTTTACACTTATTCCATGAATCAATACTATTTTTAGGCAAAGATGAAAACCAAGTTTTAGCACGATCTCGTAGTGAGAACGGAAATAGCTTCAATTTAATAATATCATTATCCACATCTTTCTTCTTTTGCATATCACACAATTCAACGAAAGTATTTAGATGGGATGCGGCATCTTCACTAGGAAGGCCGGAAAATTGCTCTTTCATAACAAGATTCAATAAAGCGGCATTAATTTCATAAGATTTCGCACTAGTGGCGGGAGAAATCGGAGTACTAATAAAATCATTATTATTAGTGTTGGAAAAGTCACACAACTTAGTGTTCTCTTGAGTCATCGTGACAAAGCAAGCAATCTAGCACACGAGCAAACAAAAAGCAAACGAAAAGACAAATGGAAGAAGGGCGAATAAAAAGGCAAATCTTTTTGTATTTTTCTGAAAATCATTTTAGAAGTGGGGGAAAGGAAAACGAGAGGCAAATGGCGAATAATGAAATGCAAGAGTTGAGAGTTTATGGTGGGTACTTGGTAGGCTTGATGTAGACCTCCCCGGCAACGGCGCCAGAAATTCTTCCTGCTACTTCTTGAGCTTGCGTTGGTTTTTCCCTTGAAGAGGAAAGGGTGATGCAGCAAAGTAGAGATAAGTATTTCCCTCAGTTAGAGAACCAAGGTATCAATCCAGTAGGAGGTACAAGCAAGTCCCCAATCTATGCACCTGCACAAACAACCAAACACATGCACCCAACGCGATAAAGGGGTTGTCAATCCCTTCACGGTCAATTGCAAAGGTGAGATCTGATAGAGATAGGTATATAAGATTGCCGAAACATAAAACAAAATAAAAGTAAATAAATTGCAGCAAGGTATTTTTGGTATTTTTGATATATATATCTGAAAATATATGATGGAAAATAGACCCGGAGGCCATAGGTTTCACTAGAGGCTTCTCTCTTGAAGGCAAATAATACAGTGGGTGAACAAATTACTGTCGAGCAATTGATAGAAAAGCGCAAAGTTATGACGATATCCAAGGCAATGATTATGCATATAGGCATCACGTCCGTGTCAAGTAGACCGAAACAATTCTGCATCTACTACTATTACTCCACACATCGATCGCTATCCAGCATGCATCTAGAGTATTAAGTTCATAAAGAACGGAGTAACGCCTTAGGTAAGATGACATGATGTAGAGGGATAAACTCAAGCAATATGATGAAAACCCCATCTTTTTATCCTTGATGGCAACAATACAATACGTGCCTCGCTACCCCTACTGTGTCACTGGGTGAGGACACCGCAAGATTGAACCCAAAAATAAGCACCTCTCCCATTGCAAGAAATACCAATCTAGTTAGCCAAACGAAACCGATAATTCGAAGAGAAGTACAAACATATCAAATCATGCATATAAGAATTCAGAGAAGATTCAAATAATATTCTTAGATAATCTAATCATAAATCAACAATTCATCGGATCTCGACAAACACACCGCAAAAGAATATTACATCGGATAGATCTCCAAGAACATCAAGGAGAACATGGTATTGAGAATCAAAGAGAGAGAAGAAGCCATCTAGCTACTAGCTATGGACCAGTAGGTCTAAGGTAAACTACTCACGCTTCATCGGAGAGGCAATAGGGTTGATGTAGATGCATTCCGTGATCGAATCCTCCTCCGGCAGATCACCGGAAAAGGCCCCAAGATGGGATCGCATGGGAACAGAAAGTTGCGGTGGTGTAAAAGTTTTTCCGTGGCTCCTTCCTAGGGTTTTGGAATATATGTGAATATATAGGATGAAGAAGTAGGTCGGTGGACTCCCGAGGGGGCCACAAGCCAGGGGGCGCCCCCCTAGGGCGCGCCCCTATGGCTTGTCGTCGCCTCGTGGGTCTTCTGACTTCGACTCCAAGTCTCGTAGGTGTCTTCTGGTCCAAGAAAAATCATCGTAAAGTTTTATTCCGTTTGGACTCCGTTTGGTATTCCTTTTCTACCAAACTCAAAACAAGGAAAAAACAGAAACTGGCACTGGGCTCTAGGTTAATAAGTTAGTCCCAAAAATAATATAAAATAGCATATTAATGCATATAAAACATCCAAAACAGATCATATAATAGCATTAATCAAAAATTATAGATACGTTGGAGACGTATCACTTTGGAGGATTGTGCAAGCAGCAGCGGAAGTGGAAGAAGGCGTAGGATGCTAACTGTAGCAATCCCCCTCTTTATAGGCCACGGAAGAGCCAAGGGTTCCTCTTTTCACACCGTGGGCTTCTCCACTTCCCGATACTCTCGCGACGTTATGCACGGGTGGGGAATCGAGATCATTGATCATATCCCCTAAAACACGGGGCACGATCTCTGCCTTAATGGGATGTGCCAATAGGGGAGCGGCCTCGAGCTGCTCATCGAGAATAGTCAGGCCGCTCGGTATTATGACCGGTCGCGACCCTTCGTTAAAGAGGAAAAAGTTGTCAGATGAGGACACTATTCGCACTGGAACGGTTTTTGCCTTCGGAGCTAAGTAAAATGGACGCTTCAGATTTCGAACACCACTTGACTCCGAGCATGTACAGGACACGATGAAGAACTCGCCTTGCAAGCCAAAGACCATGAGGTGTGAGGATGCCGGACACAAGCCCTGGCGTTGGAGGCAAGTTCGGGGGCTACTGAGGGAGTCCTGGATTAAGGGGTTCTCGGGCTGCCGGCCTGTTATGTTTGGGCCGAATTGATGGGCTGTTATGGGGCCCAAGCTGGAGTGCGGATCCCTGATCGAATAAGGAATCTTCGGAGCCGTGGTGTGTCCTCCATGCCAAGATTAGGCAGGATCTTCCTTTCTTTGTAACCGATCGCGTGTAACCCTAACCCTATCGGTACCTATATAAACTGGAGGGTTTTAGTATTTAGGGCCAGAGCTACATTCATCACCTCATTGCCTTAGGGTTTAGCTCGCCTGATCTCAAGGTAGATCTACTCTGTAACCATACCATACATCAAATACAATTGAGCAGGACGTAGGGTTTTACCTCTTCGAGAGGGCCCGAACCTGGGTAAATACCGTGTTCATCGTCCCTTGTTCCCCATTGATCCTAGATCCACAGCTCGGGACCCCCTACCCGAGATCCACCAGTTTTGACACCGACACCAACATCGTCATGTGGGTTGTCCAGTATAATACAAGCCCGTTTCACTTTCGGCCCATGTACGGCCCATGATGGCTTTCGGCCCATATGAGGCATTTCGCCCCTTGGGGCCCATTAGTGGCCCGTGGTTACTCTGGCCCATAAAAAATAATATATTTCTTTATACCCATTAACGGCCCATGATTCACATAGGCCGTTTCCAGCGCGTGTTAGCTTTCGGCCTACTGAGGGCCCATAAATTCTTGGGCTCCTTTCCGACCCTCGACTACTTCCGGTCCGTTACTGGCTTGTTCTCCTAATGGGCCAAATTCAGCCCGTGGTTAGAATCGGCCCGTTTGTGGCCTGTTAACCCATTGCGTTGTTTCCAACCCGTCATGTATTCGGGCCCGTTAACGACTCGTTAATCCTGTGAGAGAATTAAGCCTTTGCTGTCTTTTGGCCTGTTAACGGCCCATGACTGTGCTGGCCCGATACCAACTACGCCAGTTTACGGCCCATGTCGTGGTCCAGTTTTGTTACACGAATTGTTGGACCCATGTGTGGCCAATGGATCCTACGGCCCGCTGGAGGCCCATTGATCCTACGACCCGTAGGAGGCCCATTGATCCTATGGCCCGTAGCAGCCTCAAGGTTACCACGGTCCGTATCCGGCCCACGGTTGTTGCGGCCACTAGCAAACCAAGGAAAAGAAGATTAAGGAAATAAATAAGCCAGAATCTAACGCTAGGCTTTTAAGGCAATTGCACAGATTACATCCAACGGGCATCAAAGTTCGCCACCAGTGCAAATATAGGGAACACCCTACACTATACAAAAATGGTTTGCTGTTTTCTTCAGCCGGTCGCTGCCCGTTAAGAACAAATTTTGTATCACAACAAAACAAATTGTAGCCATATAACAAAAGGAAGGTTGGCATAAAAGTTAATAGTCGGGAAGATAAATGCACCATCAGAAGTTCAGAAGCTCAGTTCATTTAACCAGATTATTATGTTTTCATGATGTACTGTCTGATGGAGTACCATAACCTTCGCCTTCATTTCTCCTGGGCTCCTGAACAACATAGCAAATGTATGATAGTCTGGTTTCAAAACCATGCATATCTTGACGAAATCGAACAACGGTTGTCCTTGTTTCACAAAGGGTCTCTGTTAGGGATTGGACCTGCATCTGGAGCGCAGATATAACATTGTTTTGAGCTTCCATATCTTGATCATGAGGCAGTTTGGACGAGATTGCCTTAACAACCAACCCAGTATTACGCAGGAAGGTGCTTTTGGCACTATTAGTGGATAGGTACTGACCCACTACAGCAAGAGGTGACATTACGGTTATGCTTGCCTCATCACCTTCAAAAGGTCGCGGTTCCACCATTTGTTCCATAGCTTGCTGTAAAGTTGATTTTGTACATTAGTAGTACCAGAAAGAAGTTATTAAGGAGGCATCAAAACCAAACAGAATAGCTTTGGTCTATATACATAACTTATTTTGCTAAACCCGTGTAAAATATTAGTTGTATTTTACTACAAAATACTTCCTCCGTAAACAAATATAAGAGCGTTTAGATCACTAAAGTAGTGATCTAAACACTCTTATATTTCTTTACAGAGGGAGTACATAATAAAACCAGGTTCCAAACATTTGACCATGTACCATGGCTAACGTATTGTCTATTTCTTCACATTGTATTGACAGCTAAGGAAAAAGAGACAAAGTTTATAATACTAAGCATAGTATGACATCATTCATATCACAAAACAACTAGGAACAGACAAACAGGCAATTGTAACATTGTGTGGGCAAGTCTAGCACGGAACTAGATTACAGATCAAAATAAAAGGAACATCACTCCTCTCTTTTAAACCTTGTAAGGTGCAATGATATGCTAAGACAATTGTGTATAAAATTGAAAAGAATAATAGACATTGGCTGCAAACCATGCAGTTCAATGCACAAGTCTGAGTAACCAGTAGTTAAAAGGCATGAGGATTAAGGACTTACAACAGCTGCTTTGACTGGTGTAGTCTTGCCCTTCGTCTTGCTGGTGTGATAGTCCTTGAAGATTTCCACATCATTTGGTTCAGTTACTTTTTGGTCCTTGCATGCTTTCCTCTGCATTTGGAACAAGTCAATATAGATCTGATAATATGGCACACCAAAAATAGTGAAAAAGCAGCTAGTTACAAGAGCCTCGCAGTGTGCAATATAGCTACGAGATCCTGTCGTCTGTTGGAATTTCACTTTTGTACGGTTGGCCTTGTTCTTTGAACAGTTCACCTAGAAGAAGATAGATTTGTGAGGCACATGCGTAAATAGGAGTTCAACATGTGATCTGATCACATATATATAACGTACTTGATACTTTGGATCAGACCAGTGTTTAACAAGGCCTCTCCAGTCTTCATCTGTTATATTTTCCACTGGAGATGTTTGGGCAAGTTCACTATTAGCCTTGCCTTCAAAGTGAGTTTTCCTCAAGTTATACCGATACTGTCGCAGAGCAGACTTGAAAACATGGGTGCATGCTTGTCTGGTTGCATCATCTTGGCTATCCAACTTGAACCTCATCTGTTGAAAATTATGGGAGTCTCATTACCAGCAACCTAAAAAGTACGGGACAGAGCAAGACGATATTACTAATTTGGGCGCTGCTACGCGTCCACCGGCTGATCCGCTTGATAAGTCTGCCACCTCGATGGTCGTTTGATCTACGCACGCGCAGCCATCTGATCGATCTCCTGGCACGCGGCTCGGTCGCCTCCTCCCACTCATTAATTCCTGAAACAACGGCCGAGTTGCAGAAACAAGCCCTTTGTCCCGGCCCCGACAGACGTGCGTCGTGCGTCCTGCATGGCGCCGCCCCCAACCACCGCAAAAAATCAGCCGCCACCGACGTGGGGGACCTCCATGGCGCACCACATCGCACGCCAGATGGTGGGATCTGACGGCAATCTAGCTCACCGAGGACCCCTACTTGGAGAACGGGCACGACCATCTTTCTCAGCTCCAAGCGCCGCCGGGGGGCTTCCGCCGCGAGCTGGATCTTCGACTTGGTTCACAAATCCCCCGGTGGTGTTTCATGAAGCTCCATCGAGCAGATCCCATCAACAATCTTCGGTGAGATCCTATTTCTGAAACACTAGCTTTGTTCCACTCGCAAAACATGAACACCTGTGTGAAAAACAGAGCAATGAGCCTCCCAAATTTTAGTTGCACATGAGCCTCCATATTTACTGAAAGATTAACTCTGTTCAACATGTCCTGCCTGTTTGTATCTATGAAACATGAGACTCAGAAAAATTTAGTTGCATTGGTTAGTTGCCCCTTCTCCAGTTTTATGAAACTTGTTAATGCCTCTGGTTTGATTTCATTGTGTATATTCTTTCAGGAAAAAAAACATTGCATGTTTCTGTTAATGCCCTGCTCCCATTGTGTGATTTGAATGTGAATGTTCATGGGACCCCAGAACATGTAGAAATTTTGTTGGTTTGATTATGTTGCATGTTTCTGTTGGGTACCTGAATTTCTAAAACAAGAATGTTTTTTGCTGATTCCATGGAAAGATGAAATGACTATTGCACAACAACTCTATTGCAGGAACATGGAACTGAAGGGGGAGGGAGCTAGCTATGTCCAAGGCAATTTTTCTATGGTGGTGGTGAAGATTCAGAGGGGTTGTTGTTTGCTGAAGATGCAATCCAAGATGATTCATATGATGGAGATCACTACTGCAGGATGCTGCTAACGCGACACTACGATTAGAGACCCTTTGACGAAACTGTGTGTGATGCATTAATCACAAACGGTGATGTAAAAAAACCGTCAAAAAAGATGCAAAACGTTTGCGATGGCGGAGCCATCAAACACGGTTCCGATTTTAGTTGCGTGTGCGATGCAGGGCACACGGTTGATCCATTCGAACTATTTGCGATGAGGCAGAACAACAAAAACGGGCAGCCATATCAATGTGTGTGCGATATACGTCATACAGTTCGCTTCGATGAACTGTTTGCTATTAGGGAAACAGAAATGGTTAGCCAGATCAAGGTGTGTGTGATATACGGCATACGGTTCACTCGGATGAACTGTTTTCGATTAGGGAACACAACAGAAACGGTTCAACTTAACAAGATGTGTGTGATATGCGGCATACAGTTCACATGGATGAACTGTTTGTGATGATCCAAAAGAACACAAATGAGTCATGTAAACAAGATGTGTGTGATACACGGCAAACAGCCGACTCGGATGAACTGTTTGCGATGAGAAATTACAACACAGACGGTTAATACAGTTAGTTCGTGTGCGATTCTGTGTGTACAAAAAACTTTGAAAAATGCAAACTAGTTGCTTGCGGTGGCTAGGAGTATCGCACACGATGCGTCTGCGAGTACTCGTGTGCGATGATTAGTAAGTTACACATACGTTTCCTTATGTTAACACGTGTGTGAATTTGCAATATGGACAATTAATATGCAAATGCCTTCTGGACATCGGGCACACGCTTAAACTCAATGAACTGTGTACGATACTAATACTTTCCATGAAAATTTAAGAACTTGGCTAACAACATTTGAGTAACATATATATAGAGGTTACACTATTCGACAAAAGGAGGATCTTCGTAACACGGTTTTGACAACCATATGGTCCATATCTACATACTTAACATAGTAACAACTATCACATTTTAAGAGGCTGAGGGCCAACAACCATATGGTCCATATCTACATACTTAACATAGTAACAACTAGCACATTTTAAGAGGCTAAGGGCCAACAACCATAGCTATCCGCTGGAAGCAGCTTGATCACGGCGACTCGGCATCTCGTCAATGAAAAGGAAGAGCCCTCCTGTGCCTTGGTAGAGCATGAGTAGAACAGTGTCTCCAATTTTTCAATATGGATGCATTGCCACGACAAGCGAGAACTTGTTAATTTGAATGGTTCCATTTCTGCGGGAACTGCAGTACCTTGCAATCACTTTGGCGTTATTAGCAGGCACAAGTGTAATTCGACCACACCGGGAAATCGATCCAGGAACTGCTACAGTAGGCAATTTCTGTTGAAATGTAGAATAAAAACCAATTGTAACATATCGTTAAAGATATATATAGTTTATGAGCATCAACATTAAAATAAGACTTTTTACCAGCGTTTTGTGCACACAATTGGTCTTGTTCAATGTGTGCACCATAGGTATAATTAATCCCATCCAAAATCCAGCGTTCATACGATGTGCTATCTCTGTAAGATTATCAACAAAGTTTATGACATGCTTCAAGTCCTTCCAGTGAAATTTGGTACGCTTAGTAACATACAGATCGTTCACTATGCATCCAAAATATCCTGCTTAAAAGGTGGAAAGGTATTATTTATTCAGAACATGGCAGAAGAATATATAGTGCACATAAATTGGTAAATAGAATTTGTTACTACCTAAGAACAGAGTCAGAAAATGAAATCACAATTGGTTGCTTAAATAGTGATCAATTAGTCAGAACAAATATCCCAATTTTGCTAAGTAATATGCCAGCATGGAGAAAGTTGAAAGGACACTAACCTCGATCAGACTTTGATCGGCTGATGACGTTGGGGAAGTAAACATCCATGTTAATTAGACCAGGCTGTGGTGCACGCACTAGAATTTTATTGCCAGCTTTCAATTCATAACACTTAGACATTTTTCTCCAAAGGTCCGCATCAAAATAGGAGTGACCATCTTTATCAAGTTTTACGCTAACCATCATTGTAAATCCATGATGCGTTGTCAATATGACATCCATGGAGTCATCAACAAAGTAAAGCCCAAGATTTCCTTCTACTCCTGTTCTTGCAAAGCAAGGGATGTACTGCTTGAAATGAAAATTAAGATCGTAAATTAGATATATTAAAATAACAGAGCAAGATGCAAATATGGGAGTAACTGATAGAACAGATCAATATATAGATGAAAGCAAAGTACAAAAATATATAATTAAAAATAGATAATGTAACAAAGATTTGATGCAAATATGAGAGAAACTGAATGAACAATACATCATATATTTGCCTAATATAGGGGGGGGGGGATCGGCTTCAACATCTAGGCTGCATGTGGCACCGTACCTTTTATCCAAATGTAGCAACAGACGATATATGTTCATAAATTTAGGCCATGCCGACCGTGGTAGGTTGAGATTGAACATACCGAGCGCTCCCTGAAGTCATCCAGAATGGTGAGATAGAACTTCATTTCCGACTGGCCGCGACCACACTTGCCCGATTTGTGCTCGCACTGTGGACACATGAATGAACACCCACGAATCAGCTAGAACAAAAATGAATCCACGGCGATTTCCACCGGTTGATTAACAGGACGGACGGACTGCGATAAGAGATGAGTGAATATTTCGCTAAGTTGATTACCTTCTCCATGAGAAAAATCCTCGGCCCAATCTCGCAGAAAACCCCAATCGACCAGAGTCTAGAATGTCGGTGCAGATAGGCGGCGAAAAGCGGTAGGGGCGAAATCCCAGGCCGTTTGGAGCGCGACCTCCGCCCGCCGACAACAGCTGTCAAGCTTAGGGTGGCCGCCGTGATAGAAGTTGATGAGGTGCAGAGTTGCGGAGGAGTCCGCGGCGAGTGGGTGGGGACGAAATGGGCGAGGGTTTTCTTTTTCCTTTTGCATGTGTGGGTGAACACAGACGGTTCGCAGAGGCGACGGAGATGAATTGTGTGCGATAGTAAATCACCGAGATTGAATGGGAATCCAAATTTCCTTTGTCCTTTCTCCATGAGTTTTTTCTACGATGAACATAAACCCTGCAAATCACCGTGTTCAAATTTGGCACTTTTCCGGGTTGATTTACAATATTTAGGGGATTATGTGCATTTTCTAGGCATTAATGCACATAATTCAAATTCAAACAATCGGTGCAAGAAAAGGTGCACGAGAACGGTCTGGAAAACCATGATCGTGCTATTTAGTAAATTCTCATGCCTTTTACAAGGAATGGGCAGATATTACAAGGAAATGTGTTTACTGGGTACTATACAAAAATGAAATACATGCTTGGAAAACATGACGCCTGGCGTGGTGCCATGGTATGGCCTCACTATGCCCTGGTAAAAATTTGAGAATGTTTGTCTTATGTCGTCATGCATGCCATTCATAAATCGAACCATCACCGAGGAAATTTCATGGTTTCGAGGGGGAAATCAGCAAGATTGAAGGGGCCGGGAATCCAAATTTCCTTCCTAGCTTGTCATTCAGTTTTTTCTACAATCAACATACCCCCTCGAATGCAACGTGTTCAAATTTGGCATTTTTCCGGGCTCATTTACCATATTAGGGGATTATGTGCATTTTCTAGGCATTAATCCACATAATTCAAATTCGAACAATCGGTGCATGAAAAGGTGCACAAGAACGGTCTGGAAAACCATGCTCGTGCTATTTAGTACATTCTCATGCCTTCTACAAGGAATGGGTAGATATTTCAAGGAAATGTGTGGCAATAGTCAACCATAAACGCGTCGTTTACTGGGTTAACAACTATACAAAAATGAAATACATGCTTGGAAAACATGACGCCTGGCATGGTGCCATGGTATGGCCTCACCGTGCCCTGGTAAAAATTTGAGAATGTTTTCCTTATGTCGTCATGCACGCCTTTCATAAATCGAACCATCACCGAGGAAGTTTCATGGTTTCGAGGGGGAAATCACCAAGATTGAAGGGGGATCCAAATTTCCTTTGTCCTTTATCCATGAGTTTTTTTCTATGATGAACATACACCCTGCAAATCACCGTGTTCAAATTTGGCACTTTTTCGGGTTCATTTACCATATTTAGGGGATTATGTGCATTTTCTAGGCATTAATGCACATAATTCAAGTTCAAACAATCGGTGTATGAAAGGGTGCACTAGAACGGCCTGGAAAACCATGCTCGTGCCATTTAGTAAATTCTCATGCCTTTTACAAGGAATGGGCAGATATTTCGATGAAATGTGTAGCAATAGTCAACCACAAACATTTGTTTATTAGGTTTTCAACTATAGAAAAAATGAAATAAATGCTTGAAAAACATGACGCCTGGCATGGTGCCATGGTATGGCCTCACCATGCCCTGGTAAAAATTTGAGAAGGTTTGTCTTATGTCGTCATGCACGCCCTTCATAAATCGAACCATCACCGAGGAAGTTCCATGCTTTCGAGAGGGAAATCACCAAGATTGAAGGGGAATCCAAATTTTCTTCGTTCTTTGCCCTGGAGTTTTTTCTACGATGAACATACACCCTGCAAATCACCGTGTTCAAATTTGGCATTTTTCTGGGCTCATTTACCATATTTAGGGGATTATGTGCATTTTCTAGGCATTTAGCGCATATAAATCCAATCCTGCTACAGTTGCATGGGTGTGACATGAGGGACGTGGATTGCCGTTCGATCGTGGCGCATCCTATGGTGCACACGCGCGATCCGCGTGGCTGGGGTTCCGGCCAATCATAACGCAACACACAATAGGCTCAGCGCACACTGTTTCCGGAAGCGACGGAGATGAACCGTGTGCGATTATGAATGAGCAAAATTGTAAGGGAAGCCAAATTTCCTTTGTCATTTGTCATTGAGCTCTTAAAAACCACCGCACTGTACGGCTGCCCGGCCCCTCCGTCCCAGAGCTCTCTCCAAGTGTCGTTCATGGCACCGCGGCGCACAGTAACTGGTAAGGAAGCGATGGCATCCTGCCGCGCCGCATTCCTCGCCGCCCGCGACCGCACACATGGTAAGGAAGCGATGGCATCTCACCGCGCCGAGTTCATTGCCGCCAGCGGCCACACAGTTACATGGGCGGACTTTGAGGCTGCCATGGCCGAATGGGCGGTGGATCTAGAGGCGGCCAAAGCCGCACAGAAGGAGCGGAAAAGGCAGAAAGCAGTCAAGAAAAGAGAGTCCCGCCGCCGCAAGAAAGAAGAATGCCAGCGTCTGGCCAGCATGCCCCGATGGCAGCATGTGAGAAGTAGTTAGTGCGTGTGTCGCCCATAGTCTTAGAGCAAATTACTAGTAGTACTTTAAGTTTGTAGTATTAACGTACAATTCTGGTAAGAGCATTCTTTGAGGGCTTTGAGCGTTGATTAGCGTGTGTTCACTGAAGTTATGTAGCCGCACCCCGGCCCCAAATACTACCGAAACGTCCGCCCGCAGCCACCAGAGGAGACTAGAGCTGGCCGCAGCTGGTTTTTAGTCCCACCTCGCCGCGCGAGTTGGCCGCACACCGGCTTAAATTGCCGCGCCGGCGGATGGCAGCAAGCTTCTCTCTTGTTGCATAGGATCAAATCTGGCTACGCGAGCGAGGCAGGTTTAAACTTGATTGCATTTCATAAACCGATGATTGCTCACCGGGTGTGACCTTGCCTCGTTCATGTACGTTGAATAATCCTGATACAATGAAAGAGATTTTTGAAATTAGGTGCGGTTGGAGATGCTGATAGATATAAGAATCATTAGAAGATCACAAAACACACGGTTTCTATGGCGTACCCGTGTGCGTTTTTTTGCGTTAATGATCCATAAGTTAGTTACCTATGTGATGTTTCCTAATAAACCAGGCGTACCATTGACCAAAAAAATCAACTACATGTGTACATTTTTTTTTGAGACGGGATCTGCCAATTTTCTCTTTTCTCGCACACGAGTATTTTACGCGCTTCGTTTGCGTTGTGTGTTTCCCCCGCCCAAGTTTCAAGTTTCGCAGTGAAATTTTCATTAGGCGCGCGATTTAAGAATTTATTCCTCCAACCACATCCCCACCCATCAAATTTCCTCAGTATCTCCCCCCTCCCCCCCGTCTCTCCCTAACGGCATCTCAAACCGCCGCCGCCGCAACCACAGCTTCAACCACATCTATGTTCTGCTCGGATCCATTCAGGTAACCCACCAATCTCTATCATGGCCCCGGCCTGATTGCTTAAATGGCGCCTGCGAAACATCCTCATGCCTCCAAATCCCCACCGCCCCTACCTCAAGAGCATCACCGCGCAAGCCCAACCACATATCACGTGGAGGTCGAGGAGCTGATGGCGGTCCATGGCGCGATGGCCGTTGTGCGTGTTGACCCGGAGGAACACCTCGCCTTCGCCGCCGCCGACATGGTGCAGGCTCTGGCCCAGATGAAGTGCCCCAGCGACTACCCCCCAGGACTTAACAGGTATGATCTGACCAGCTAAATCTTACCAATACCGCTTGCAATGGCTATGTTTTGTACGGTTGATGTATTAAGCATGTTCCTGCCTTGTTTATTTCAGTACTGCACACTGTGTGATGTTCAAGTATTAACTGTCCAGCTCAATTTCACCAATACCAGCAACAAACTTACAATACATGACTCAGGATATCACTAGAGATGCTGCCCATTTGCTATTTTTTAGTGGATGCGAACCCTGTTGTACTTAACATGCCTGTCCATGTACTTACGCAGGGTCATAACGGCCGATGCTATTGTTTGCCGTCGAGGTTAGCTGCACCCCATGTCTTACAGTATTTCACATCATTTGTGCAATTGCAGTTTAACTTCTACCATTTACTGGTTGCCTGTAGGTACACATGTCAGTGGCACTGATCCACGCTTCGACCCGGAGGAACAGCTCGCCTCCGCCGCCGCTGACTTTGGGCGGGCTCTGGCCAAGATGAAGTGCCCCAGCAACTACCTCTCAGGACTTACCAAGTATGTACTCACCAGTTCAATCTTACCAATACCAGTTGCAATTAATGGCTATGTTTTGTACGGTCGATGTATTAAGCATGTTGTAGTAAACATGCCTAACACATTTTAGCTACTTTCCCTACCTTTTTATAGACAACTGGGCCATTCTCTGCTCTGGCAGCACCTGCCTTGTGATGTTTAACTCTGCCAATTGCATTTTTATCAGTACCGGTTTCAATGGCTATTAAGCCTGTTGCAATTAATAGTTGAATCCATTTTTAAACAGTTGTATTTCAATGGCTACAAACTTACAAAACATGACTTAGGATGTTGTTAAGCCTGTTGCAATTAACAGTTGTATCCATTTTTTAATCTGTCCCTTTGCTACCATGCTACTCTCCACAATGAAGATATACTAGAGATGCTGCCCATTTGCTATTTTTGGTGGATGCTAACCCTGTTGTACTTAACATGCCTTTCCATGTACTTACGCAGGGCCATAACGGGCGATGCTGTTGTTTGCCGTCGAGGTTAGCTACATCCCATGTCTTACAGTATTTTACATCATTTGTGCAATTGCAGTTTGGCTTCTAACATTTACTTGCTTCTTGTAGGTACACATGTCGGCGGAACTGATCCACGCTTCGACCCGGAGGAAGAGCTCGCCTCCGCCGCCGCTGACTTTGGGCGGGCTCTGGCCAAGATGAAGTGCCCCAGCAACTACCTCTCAGGACTTACCAAGTATGAACTCACCAGTTCAATCTTACCAATACGAGTTGCAATTAATGGCTATGTTTTGTACGGTCGATGTATTAAGCATGTTGTAGTAAACATGCCTAACACGTTTTAGCTATTTTCCCTATCTTTTTATAGACAACTGGGCCATTATCTACTCTGGTAGCACCTACCTTGTGATGTTTAACTCTGCCAATTGCATTTTTATCAGTACCGGTTTCAATGGCCATTAAGCCTGTTGCAATTAACAGTTGTATCCATTTTTAAACAGTTGTATTTTAATGGCTACAAACTTACAAAACATGACTTAGGATGCTGTTAAGCCTGTTGCAATTAACAGTTGTATCCATTTTTTAATCCGTCCCTTTGCTACCGTGCTACTCTTTCGCAATGAAGATATCACTACAGATGCTGTCGTTTTATTACCATTTGCTATTTTTAGTGGATGTTAACCCTGTTGTAGTTAACATTGGCTTTCCATGTACTTACACAAGGCTACAATGGGCGATACCGTTGTTTGCCATCGAGGTTAGCTGCATCCCATGTCTTATACACCATCTGTTCCTAAATATAAGTATTTTTAGAGATTCCAATATAGACTACATAAGGAGCAAAATGAGTGAATCTAGATTATAATCTAAACTATATCTATAATTCTATATACATCCGGATGTAGTTCATATTGAAATCTCTAAAAATACTTGTACTTAGGAACGTAGGTAGTTGTATTTTACATCATTTATGCAATCTTAGTTTATCTTCTAACATTTACTGGTTGCTTGTAGGTACATATATGAGCGGTACTGATCCACGCTTCGATCCCTTTTGCGTATGGGGCAATGAGATATTCATGAACAAGCGTCAAGTCAGGAAACTAAGAAAGATTGTTAGGCGAAAGAAACGGGTGATGGGAATTAAGCTCTTTGTTTACACTTTGTCCAAGACAACAGTGAACTTTAGGATGGTAAGTAATGTGTTGCCTTTTCCCCCTACCCACAACAAGTTACTCTATTAGACCTCAGTATCTGATATTTTTCTCTTTTCAGTGGTTTCCGAAGCTATTTACTGATGATTACCTTGCAAACTACATGACCGGAGTGGAGGCAACTAAGGTTAAAGTATATAATTCATGCTACCATGATAATGCTTTAGAAGTCTTCCTGAAGGCGGTGAAGGATGGGCGGACGATCGTCACAAGGGGTTGGACAAAAGTTGCTCGTGCCTATGGCATGCAGGAAGGCACATTATGGGCATTCCACTTCTTCAACACCATCGGCATTCAAAATGATTTACACTTGTCTCTTCACCTTTACCGCCTCTAAATATTGTGGTTCATCATAGTTAATTGATGTCTAATCCTGCAATTACTGAACATATTGTACTGACAATTTTATTTATGGATTCATTGTTGAACCATTGTGCTGAGAATTTGAATTGCACATCATATTTCAAAATTTCCAATTAAAATAATAAATTACAGGGAAAAATAAAAATATACAGGAGCGAATAAAATAATGTGCACACGGTTAGAAAGAAAACAGCGTGTGCGATGAAAAAAAGAGAACAGACGGTTCTTTGACGTGAAATGTTTGCGATGCCCGACGGACGCACACATGGTTTCGTCTCATATGCGTGTGCGACTCATGGTAATACGGCAAACGTTTCAAACCAGTGTGCGTGTGTGATAGGAATACCAATCGCACACAGTTATGAAAATGGACACGTTGGCGTTAGTAGAGGCACCGCACACATTTTACATTCTTGAACCGTGTGCGATAACGTACCTATCACAAACATATCGGTAGATTAAATGTTGATGTCCACCTTTTTCACACGACTATAGTGGCGTAATCGTTTGGGATGTCTCTCTGATCAGAAACGTAACGTCGAGATGTAACATGTGGGACTGGGGCGGCTTCTCATACGTTTATTCTATGGCGATCGTCAGTAGCCGCTCGCCCATCCCCGATGGTTTCTGGGTCATGTGGGAAGGACCCCCCTATCGCCCACATTCACTTGGCGACAGTTCCAAATGCCGTCGCGGAAAGGGGTTAAAAACCGTTTGTATAGAACCTTACGGTACCAGTGGATGTTTCATCACAGCCACTGCCACCCTATGTTGGCATGGGGTTTGGCACACTTGAGGATGCTCAGAAATTCTACAACGACTATGCCTTCAAGTTGGGGTTCGGGACACATATATCTTCATCAAAATTCAGCCAGAAGAGAGGCCGAAAGAAAGAGGATGCGATACTGATCAAGAGGGTCTTTGGGTGTGTGCATGCTAGAAAGCCCGGTAAAACGGAAACGAGTAGCACCTAGGAGAGCAATGCAACAGAAACAAGCAACTCCAGTAGGCAGCCTAGTGAAGGAATGGATGTAACAAGAAAACGTCAAAAGAACAGGCTGCTCCGTCATGATTGTAAGGCACACGTGATTGTTGGGCTAAGAGAGGAGAGATGGAGAGTGACTTGTTTTGTTGCAGAGCATACACATCCATTGATGGAACAGCCGGAGCGTGTTAGGTACTACCGCTCGCACCGCAGTATACCGGCCAAGGATTACCAGCTCTTGTTGATGTTGCATGATGTGAACCTGTCCAATTCAGATTGCATGTGGGTCCTTGGTAGGGTCCATGGAGGTGACATCGGGATACTCCCGTATGTGAAGAGAGATGTTTCGAATGAACGTGCAAAGCTCTGGAGAGGGCTAACATTCCAAGACATGGATATGACAGTCAAGTACTTTGAGAGGGGAAGGATGAGAATCCAGAGTTTTTCTATGCGAAGCAAAAGGATCCCGCAACAAACTCCGTGACTGCCTTATTTTGGGTTGATGGGAGAACCAGGGCGTTGTACCCGAAATATAAAGATTGTGTGTTCTTCGATACAACCTTCTGCACCAACAGATACAACATGCCATTTGCTCCTATAATTGGGGTCAACAACCACCTCCAGACCATTGCACTCGGGTGTGCCTTTTTGCCAGATGAAACTATTGAAACATTTAAGTGGGTGTTCCAGCAGTGGATGGTTGCGATGGATAACGAGCATCCTACAAACATCATGACCAACTAGGACCAAGCGGTGGCAACAGCTATTGAGGATGTGTTGCCAAACACCTACCATAGGTATTGCAAGTTTCATGTGTTTAGCAATGCGCGTTCCAAGTTGGGATGGCTGTTGAGCAGAGATGAAGCGTTTGCAGATGTGTTGTACACTTGTATCAATCAATCAGAAACTGTTGAGGAGTTTGAGGAAACATGGCAACACATGTTGCATTGTTTTGAAGTGGCTGAGAACAGACACCTAAAGAACATGTGGCAAACAAGGCACATGTGGGCTCTAGCGTACTTCAAGAAAAAATTCTTCCCGTTCACGAGCACAACGGGTAGGTCTGAGGGGCTTGACTCATATTTCAAGACACTGATTCATCCGGTTGATTCCATTTGGAGGTTTGTACAGCAATATGAAATGTGCCAAGAAACTATGCTTGATCGTGAAGACAATGCTGGATTCACTTGTGAAACATCAGCTCCGCCACTATACTCTCGGTACACACTTTTAAGCTTTACCAAAAAAGAAAAAAATTGTTGGGCCAAGTTTCTGTGTGATGTGGTTTGTGACCTGTTTCTTGTGATGTTGCAGGTACAACATTGAGCGCCAAGCTGCTGCTTACTACACCCGCAACGTCTTTGGCAAGTTCCAGAAGCAGGTGACTGCGTCTACCAGCTTCATTATCAACCAAGACACTGAGTATCAAGGGCAAGGCCTGCTGTTTGAGCTGAAGGCAAGCTCCTATGAGAACCCAAAGCTCTATTCTATGCATGTTATGATGGATGAAGGGTTGTTTGAATGTAGTTGCCACTACTTTGAGATGAATGGCCTGATTTGTGCACACATAATAAGGGCAATGGTGCATCTCAATGTCCAAGTAATTCCGCAACAATACTTGTTGGAGAGGTGGTCTAAAGCAGCCACAACAAGCATGGGCAGGACTGGCCGATTGCTGGACTTCAGGCACCCCTCAACGAACACGCTGAAATACAACTCCTTGTGTCGAAGGTTGGCATGGCTCGCCTCTAATGCATGTTGCAATGATGATGCCCACAAGATATTAGATGAAGCAATAACAGTTCTTGAGCCTGCCATAGCAGCGGCGAAGAGAGGAGCGCTGCTGATAACCCACAAGTATAGGGGATCGCAACAATTTTCGAGGGTAGAGTATTCAACCCAAATTTATAGATTCAACACAAGGGGAGCCAAAGAATACTTTTAAGTATTAGCAGCCGAGTTGTTAATTCAACCACACCTAGAGATTAATTATCTACAGCAATATGATCAGTAGCACAGTAATATGATAGTTTTGATAGCAGTGATGATAGTAACAGTAACAGTAACAGTGATAGCAATGATTTTGTAGCAAGTGTAACAGTAACAACAACAGTAGTAACTTTGCAAGAACAATATATGGAAAATTCATAGGCATTGGATCGGTGAATTCGTTGGATGATATTCATCACATAACAGTCATAACCTAGGGCGATACGGCACTAGCTCCAGTTCATAAATATAATGTAGGCATGTATTTCGTAAATAGTCATACGTGCTTATGGAAAGAACTTGCATGACATCTTTTGTCCTACCCTCCCGTGGCAGCGGGGTCCATAAGGAAACTAAAGGATATTAAGGCCTCCTTTTAATAGAGAACCGGAACAAAGCATTAACACATAGTGAATACATGAACTCCTCAAACTACGGTCATCACCAGAAAGTATCCCGATTACTGTCACACCGGGGTTTACGGATCATAACACATAATAGGTGAATATGACTTCCAAGATCGGATCTAGAACACAGATATAATGGTGATAACATAAACGGTTCATATCTGAAATCATGGCACCCGGGCCAAAGTGACAAGCATTAAGCATAGCAAAGTCATAACAACATAAATCTCAGAACATAATGGATACTAGGGATCAAGCCCTAACAAAACTAACTCGATTACATCATGAATCTCGTCCAACTCCTCACCGACCAGCGAGCCTACGAAGGAATTACTCACTCCCGGTGGGGAGCATAATGGAATTGGCGATGGAGAAGGGTTGGTGATGACGAAGATCGAAGATTCCCCTCTTCGAAGCCCCAAACGGGCTCCAGATCTGGCCTCCTGATGAAGAACAGGAGGCGGCGGCTCCGTATCGTGAAAGAACAGGAGCCGGTGGTGGCGCAGGGCCTCCTGCCCCAGCTGCCGTCGCCGCTGCTGAACCGGAGATCATTGCCGCAGCGGTCAAAGATTGTGGCGCTGACTGTGTACCGGCCATGAAGATCGTAACCCGGCTTGGCGGGTCAAGGGAGTCCGGAATACTGTCGCCATTGAAACAACCACCAAACCGGCCATCCTGCAGCTGGTACAATGACTCGGTCTCCCCAGTAGATGACTCGTCACCGGAATAAACAATGGTTTCGCCATCATATTCCGATCCATCTTCAGATTCCACTTCGTGGATGACTCCCACGAAGGCACGCTTCATGACAGGCTTAACCCGGGTAGATCTCGCACGCTGAGCTGTTTCGACGATGTCGGTGCAGATGTCCGGCTCAGGGCCCGGTTCGCCAATCTTGCCAATGAACACGTGAATGCCGTCGAAGGGGACCCGGTACCCGTACTCAATCGAACCGGCCTCGGGGCCCCAGCCTGTGTCGTCGATGTAGAGCTTGCCGCGACGACTTTTGGTCATCCGGCCCACAGCGTATCCCTTGAGTCCTTCGAAGCTGCCCTCTAAGAACTCGAAACCATCGTGCGATAGCCCCATGGTGGGCGCCAACTGTCGTGGTCTTGTCACGGCAGATGTCCTAGAGAAAGGACTTAGTCGTGGAGCCATCGCAACGGGTTAGCTTAAAGGGGTTAAAGCGGACAAGGGACGCAGAGAGTTTATACTGGTTCGGCCCCTTGCGGTGAAGGTAACGGCCTAATCCAGTTGTTGTGGAATTGCTAGGGTTTCGATGACCAGGGAGCGAATCCGCTATGCCTGGCTCTCGAATTGTTCTCCCCAAACCGCCGCCGGGTCATCCCCGTATATACACGGGTTGACGCCCGTCGGTTTACAGGATCCCGAGGCCGGCTCATAAACATGTTCGGCTCGGTCTCTACTCTTTTCTTATCTTACAAGACAAGTTACATATAATACGGCGGTTTGCACCTACAAGCCCTTAATCCGCCTTTGGGCCCTGGGCCTTCATAAAGCGCCATACTCCTTGTCTTCATGGGCTTCAAATAAATAACTCATTATGGGGATAACCCGGCCTCTCCATCGCCGGTTTACACCCAGTAATAATATCCCCAACATTAGGCCCCAGATTGATTTGAACTTGTTCATGTCGATCTCCAACACTTAAGAAAATTTCTTCTTCAAAACCTTCGCCTAAGTCTTGTAGACCGCCATGACGTCATCTTCCAGGATCATAATAAATCGCCATGACGTCACCTGTTATTTAAAATGAGCCTCCGAGAATCGAGGCGACAGCTCTGTCACATATCCAACATTTGGGCTCCTCGATTCTCGCGTCTGTCACTTATCTCTTCAGCTTTATAAATAAGGCTGGGGGCCCTTTTCATTTTTTTCCCTTGCCTCTTCGTCTTTCTCCTTCTTCCTCGCGCCGACCTGACCGTCACACGCAGCCGCCGTCGTCAAGCTCCGCCTTCTTCCTCAACTCCGGCCGCTGCATCAACCTGAACGGATCAGAAAAAACGTGGTGCTCCTTCACTGCTCCATCAGCATCTGTAAGTCCCTTTTCTCTTTCTCCAAATTCACCATTAGGGTTTCGGTGTTCATCGGAGTTCATTAAAGCTCCGGCGCTGTTCGTCCTTGTTCTTCTTAGTACCATAAATGGCTAATTTGGATCTGATACTTCTTGTGCGGTCGTAGTCATAGCCCCTTTTTCCTCATTAGAGCATCCTCTTCGTATAGAAAAACTCATCTGAATCCGATGAACTGTTGAAGCACCTGTATTTTAGGTCTGAACATATTTCTGTTTTCTGCCACGCCGCCGATCTGAATTTATCTTACCAGTCTGTGAAATCTGTTTTCCCCTCACTTAGGTACCAATATAGGCGGTTTAGCTTTGTCAAAGAACAATAATCCGGTATGCATCATTAGTCCCCTCTTAAACCGCCGATTCATTGATCTTTGCACCTTCTCCATTGTCAGACTCCGGTTTAGTAATATCAAACTCCGGTTTAACAATATGCATATACCTCTGCTTCTGCTTATCTTGCATTGCTTTATGCTCGCCCGTCATAAATCTTAAACCAGCAATAAATATGTTTCAGCTTCCCATTGAAATGGCCAAACAAGTTTACGAATGCAACTGGGTTCCTTCCCGGGTTACTGAAGAGCAATTAAACAGATGTGTCACAACTGGCGCTTTAGCCAAGAAAGAAGTCATCCACTGGAGGGCCCCTGGTCCAGAAAATCCTCCTGAACCCAAGGACGGAGAAGTAGTTGTATTCACTGACCATCTGGGTCGAGGCTTTAGCCCTCCCGGTTCAAAAAATTTCCGGGATGTGCTGGCCAGCTTCCAACTCCACCCTCAAGATATTGGACCAAACTCTGTGTCCAATATTTGCAATTTCCAAGTATTTTGTGAGGCCTATCTTCAAGAGGAGCCCACAGTTGAACTGTTCAGGGATTTCTTTTATTTAAACCATCGCACAGAGTTCACAGACGGACCCAACACTGAGCTTGGTGGAATGGCAATTCAAAAGAGGAAGGATGTCAGCTTCCCTCATGCCAAGCTTCATAGTCACCCCAAGGACTAGAATCAGACTTGGTTTTACTGCAAAGACACATCTCCAACTGATGAAAATCCTCTGCCGGGTTACCGTCCCCACCAGCTTAGCAACACTCATCCCTTCCCTCAAAGGCTGACTGCCAAGGAACGGTCCAACTATGCACCACAATTGTCAAAGCTCAGAGCCTTTATGGCAAACGGTTTGACAGGTGTCGACTTTGTTCGCTGTTGGATATCTTGGAGCGTTCTGCCCTTAAGCCGGTGCCCCGGTTTAATGTGTGAGTACACAGGGGATTTGAAAGACCCTCAACGACACATCGACATTCAGCTAACAGAAGCCGAAGTTACTGAGGCTGTCAAGAAAATACTGAATGAACCGGAAGCTGTCTGTAGCCAGACTGGGTTAAGCCCTTTCTGCGTCTCCAATAAACCGCCACCTGTAAGAATCACAACTTTCTTGTTTTAGTTTACCCCTTTTTCAGATAGTCTCAAAATTTTGTCCATCTTTCACAGGGCGATGACCCATTCTGGAAGAAAAAACCACAGGATAAACCGGCCAAACCACAGGATAAACCGGCAAAACCACTTCGCCCGAAGACCAAGGTCACCAAGAAACCTGCCAAGAAGAGGACCACTGAATCTTCTGAACCAAATGTTGATGCCGATCTGGCTAATCCAGACTCAGAGGTAGAACTTGACTCTCTTGGTACTTTTTTCATACACCTTATTGATAATGACTGTTATCAGGACGACGCTGAAGGCAGCCAGGCTGACGATGCAGAGGTAACTATCCTTTCTTCCGGTTCAGACCCTCTGCCAACACAGAAAATCCGTCAAGCAAACCGGAAAATAAAATTTTCTCACCCCTTAGCTCACTTGGACCCAAACTTTCTTTTGAAGACGCAGCAACATGAAGCCCGCCGCACAACCCGGCACAGTGGCCAGGTAGTTACCTCTGCCAGTTTACCGAACACTCTAGTCCGGAAACGTCGATCAGAGGTCTCTTATACTCCTGATACTTCTTGCCCCAAGGCGGGTTGTTTTCGACAGCCTCTTAATCCGTCTGATTCAAATTATCAGGGAACTCCTAATTCGTCCTTTGGCGAGTCAACGGCCACACAACTTCCAACCCTCAAGACGGTCCCTGGGTAGGTTATGCTTTAATCTTATCCTTAATGTGTTATGTTTGCATACTGTACTGATCTTTATGTTTGTTCTTCTCAGTGCCAAGCCTAGACCCAGTAAGAAGGCCCGGTTAAATAAACCGTCTGATGACAATGTGGATATTGAACCGGAGAAGACTCCAGATCTGGAAAGAACAAATACTGATGTTACACATGATGATCCACCGCCTCAAGATTATAACTTCATAGTTGAACAAACAGGAGTTGACACCACAGGCCACACTAATAAATCGACTAGCCCGGCTCGCGCGGATGATAAGTCGGCCAGCCCAGCTAAGGCTGTTGATAAACCGTCAACTCCCGTGAAGGCTGCTGATGATAAAGAAGATGATATTATGATTACTGGCGTCGGCCACACCGCTCCTGGCAATCCTGTTGCTTTATCGAAGCATAGTGCCAAGGACGAGGTTTCTGCTATGGGCAAAGGCAAATGGAACACAGATTTGTCAACCTATGCTCACCTCAACGCCCAAGACATCCATTCTGGTTTTTTAAACCGCCTGTACACAAGCCGCGACTTTGAAGCCGGTTTAGTGAATCTAATGAAGGAGCGAGATGAGGTAACTGCATAACTGCTTCTCTCTTGTGCTCAATTCCAAATATTAACTCCAGTAGCCCCCAAGTGCCGGTTTATGATAGTCATCTAAACTGGGACTTTGTAATATCTCAACTTTGCATGCTTAGCCTCCAAGGGCCGGGTTATCTTTCTAAGATGAAACGGTACCTTAGAATTGCAATATTACAACTTTCGACGGTATAGTCCCCAAGGGCCGGTTTAACTGATGAAGATGAACCGGGACTTTTTAGAAGAATACTCATAATGTCACTTTGAGCAAGCATACATTAGCCCCCAAGTGCCAAGAGTAATACTTGTATTGCACTTGGGACTTGCAGAAATTTTTGATTACGAGCAAATATGCATTAGCCCCCAAGTATCAGGTGCATAACTTGTTATGTGCTTGGTACTTCAAATATGCACTGCCAATTCATGATATGTTTGTCTCTTATAGGCTGAGCTGAGCAAAAAGGAAACTCAAACCGCTGATCTGCAAGAAAACATCAAGTCCCAGCAGGCAGAAAACTCCAAAACCAAAGATGAGCTTACCAGTGCCTTAGCCGCTATGGAAAAGCTGAAGGAGAGTTTCAACAAGGAGCGGGTGGATTGGGACACAGAAAAATCCGTATTGCAAAAAAGAGCCGAGGACGCAGAAGCAGCTCTTAAACCGGTGGTAGACGAGCTAACTGGTGTAAAGCGGCAAATACATGCCTTGACTGCTGCTGTGTTTGGTAAATATCCTGGCTTTAAATTCTCAACATATCATCCCACACATTGCCGGTTTACTGATGTTTGTAATGGCGCAGGAACTCGCATTAGTCATCTGGGCTCTGACGTACAGAAGAAGCTGAAGGCTGCCTATACTCTTATAGAGCAGTTATATACCGGCGCGCAACGGATCATCTGCACTGCTTCTCACAACAAGCCGCCCCCAACTTTAATCAAGGAGACCTTAGAAAGGTTGTCAATGCTGCCTGTCCGGGTAGAAGAGCTAAAGAGATCTGCTGCCAGGGCTAGTGCTCTGACCGCACTAACCCGGGCAAAAGCATGGGTGCCTGATCTTGATCCGGTGGATGTGGCTAAAGGCTATCCAAGCTTAAAAGAAGACGGATCAGAATTTGGCCATGAGGACCTCCGAGCAATAAACCGGGAAGTACGTCCACTGGCTTGCCAACTGGCTGAAGAAACTGATCTTTCATATTACCAGGCGAGTTATGATGTCAACAACAAACGGGTTGCTGCACCAACCCCTGAGGCTCAAAATCTTATCCCGCCAATCCGTAAGCACACCTATGCCCCTGACGTTGAACCGTCCACACTTATAAGCGATGAAGCTGTGTTCCAAGCCTTAACTGGGATCGATTGGGCCACCATTGACTTCCAGCCGCTGGGTAGAGAGGAAGAGGATGAACCGGCGCAAGGCGATCCACAACCGTCAGGGCAGCCCGGTGACGAGTCATGATTTGGAGGCCGATTTAACCTTCCGCGTGTTGCAATACTTGCCAAAAAACAATTACTCTTTTGGGCACTGAAACACCTTGTAATAGGCTAGTTTAAACACTTGGTCTGCTATGCCATCGTGCATATTTACTTTGCTTGATATCGTTAATTCACCGTGCTTAAGATATATAATGTTCATAATCCAGAGCGATTTATTCACGCTGTTCCTGCATACAAAAAGTTGAACTTGTCCTGGCGGTTTACCACCGGACGGGTCATGATGCCCAAACATATAGCCTGGGTTTATAAACAAGGCTGTTAAAAATAATCAAATATGAAAATAAATGATACCTGTGACATTGAATCACATCGTAGGTTGACCAACTTTTGTAGTAAGGGTGATACCCCTAATCATGAGTATTGATAACTCCTTCCATATTGTGCCGGTTTATGATAAACCCGTACCGGGTTGTGAAAAAACACCGGATTATTCATATATAACACTGGCGACTTATAGTCAAAACCAGACCGGGTTAATAAGCACCGGATTATGACTAATCATGTACTGACAACTTGTAGTTGAAAGCCGAGCCAGGTTAATTAACGCCGGTTTACCAAAATCATCATAAATCTTATCAAAGGAGAAAAAACTTGGCAAATAAAAGCATATGAAAACTTGTAGTCGAGGCTTTTCACGGGCTGCCAGGCCCCAAATTCGAGGCTTTTCATGGGCTGCCAGGCCGCTGAGTTAAACCATTTTACAAAGCCTTTTAAGATGGACCTCAATCTTTAACCAATCGTCGTTTTAACTTTGACAAGTTCAGGGTCTTATGAGATTGACTTGTCGAAGTTCGACGGGTCATACCAGGTTTACCTGGACGGAGCGACTTACTTAAAAAAGGCAGGCTAACCCGGGGTTTTAGGTGTATACACCAGGCTTCCAAGCCGTGGCTTGATAGCCTATTACAAGTGTAGATTCTTTGTTCATTGCGATAGCAAAGAATCCCCGAGCAATATTTTGAGCTGTGCTCAGTGGGTGCCTATGTTTGAGTTGTTCTTTTGGAACACTCTCTTTGGCCCCTAAGTAATTTTTCTTTTTGGCTCTGAGCCAATCAAGAGGTGTAGCTATGGTTCGAATATGACCAAGCCCCCAAGTGATTTTTCTGGTGGCCTTGCGCCTATCAAGAGGTGTAGCTAAGGTTCGAATACGACCAAGCCCCCAAGTGATTTATATATATGGCTTGATAAGCCGAATCAAGGGGTAAACCGGACGCCGCTTTATAAGCAGAAACCTCCATGTAACCACACCTGATGTAAGAAAAACAACAGATACCCCGCTTTAGCTGAGGCTCTGGTTTATTATATTGATCATAATATATACATTGTCATAACTATGTACATAGCAGAGCCTGGGGCTCAGGTATAGTAAGGCCGTAGATGAGCGATATTCCACGGCCGGTGGGTCTCCTCCTCCGATTTACGTGAGTCTTTGTGCTCTCGAACATTGATTAGGTAGTATGACCCGTTGTGCAGGTTCTTGCTGACCACAAAGGGTCCTTCCCAAGGCGGGGATAACTTGTGCATATCCGTCTGATCCTGGATGAGTCGGAGCACCAGATCGCCTTCTTGAAAAGTGCTGGTTCTAACCCGGCGGCTGTGATAACGACGCAGATCTTGCTGATAAATCGCCGAACGGGCTGCTGCAATGTCACGCTCCTCATCTAACAGGTCAAGTGCTTCCTGCCGTGCCTTTTCATTATCAGCTTCAATGTAAGCCGCCACACGAGGCGAGTCATGACGGATGTCACTCGGGAGAACCGCCTCTGCTCCGTAGACCATGAAGAAAGGTGTGTAACCCGTAGACCTGTTGGGCGTGGTATTGATGCTCCATAACACAGAAGGTAACTCCTCCACCCAACAACCCGGCGTCCGTTGCAAAGGAACCATAAGCCGGGGCTTGATGCCTCTCAAGATCTCCTGATTGGCTCTTTCCGCTT
This sequence comes from Thinopyrum elongatum, assembly GCA_011799875.1. Lineage (NCBI taxonomy): Eukaryota > Viridiplantae > Streptophyta > Magnoliopsida > Poales > Poaceae > Thinopyrum > Thinopyrum elongatum. The sequence continues at coordinate 381,094,356 of CM022300.1, forward strand.
GACCATTAGACTGGGGGTGAGCCACTGAAGATACGTCAAGTCGGATGTGCTCACGCTGACAGAACTCTTTCATAGCACCTTTGGACAGATTAGTACCATTATCAGTTATAATGCTGTGCGGAAAGCCAAACCGGAAAATCACCTTCTTGATGAATTGAACCGCCGTAGCTGCATCACACTTACTGACTGGCTCTGCCTCCACCCACTTAGTAAACTTATCAACCGCCACCAAAAGGTGGGTCTTCTTATCCTTGGATCTCTTAAAGGGCCCAACCATATCCAGCCCCCAAGTTGCAAACGGCCAAGTGATTGGAATCATCCTCAATTCCTGGGCCAGAACATGAGCTCGGCGTGAAAACTTCTGACAACCATCGCACTTTTTCACCAAGTCTTCCGCATCAGCATGAGCCGTCAGCCAATAAAAACCATGATGAAAAGCTTTAGCTACCAGGGACTTTGAACCGGCATGGTGACCACAATCCCCTTCGTGGATCTCACGCAGGATCTCACGGCCCTCTTCCAGAGATACACAACGTTGAAACGCCCCTGTTACACTGCAGTGATGTAATTCGCCATTGACAATAGTCATTGACTTGGATCGCCGGATTATCTGTCTGGCCAAAGTCTCCTCCTCTGGTAACTCGCCCCGGTTCATGTACGCCAGATATGGGACGGTCCAATCCGGAATAACATGAAGTGGTGCCACCAATTGAGCCTCCGGATCAGGAACAGCCAGATCCTCCTCTGTGGGAAGTTTAACCGACGGATTATGCAGCACATCCAAAAAGACGTTGGGTGGAACCGGCTTACGCTGGGAACCCAAACGGCTTAAAGCGTCCGCCGCTTCATTCTTCCGTCGGTCCACATGATCAACCTGATAGCCTTTGAAGTGACCTGCAACAATATCCACCTCTCGACGATATGCAGCCATGAGTGGATCCTTAGAATCCCAAGTACCAGACACTTGTTGTGCCACCAGGTCCAAGTCACCGAAGCACTTAACCCGGCTCAAATTCATCCCCTTAGCCATCCGAAGACCGTGGAGTAAGGCCTCATATTCAGCTGCATTGTTAGTGCAAGGGAACATTAAACGGAGAACATAACAAAACTTATCACCTCGTGGGGAAGTTAATACGACTCCAGCCCCCGAGCCCTCCAATTGCCTGGACCCATCAAAATGAATAGTCCAATAAGTATGATCCGGCTTCTCTTCTGGCGCCTGTAACTCTGTCCAATCATTGATGAAATCCACCAATGCTTGTGATTTGATTGCCGTCCGAGGCACATAATTTAACCCGTGAGGTCCAAGCTCAATGGCCCACTTGGCAATCCGGCCAATCGCTTCCCTGTTCTGGATTATTTCCCCCAAAGGAGCAGAGCTGACCACAGTGATGGGATGACCCTGGAAATATTGCTTAAGCTTCCGGCTCGCCATAAAAACTCCATACACCAACTTCTGCCAATGTGGGTACCTTTGCTTAGACTCAATAAGTACCTCACTGACGTAATAAACCGGCCGTTGAACCGGATACTCCTTTCCGGTCTCCTTGCGCTCCACCACAATAGCCACGCTAACTGCCCGGGCATTGGCAGCCACATATAACAGCAAAGGCTCTTTATCAACAGGAGCAGCAAGGACAGGCGGCTCGACTAGCTGCCGCTTTAAATCCTCAAACGCTTCATTGGCGGCGGCGCTCCAGACGAAATTATCCGTCTTCTTCAGCATCTGATATAAAGGGATAGCCTTCTCCCCGAGGCGACTGATAAACCGGCTCAAGGCTGCAATCCGGCCTGCCAAGCGTTGAACATCATTGATGCACTTCGGTTTAGCCAAAGAAGTTATGGCCTTGATTTTCTCCGGATTAGCTTCAATGCCCCTGTTAGACACCAGAAAGCCCAAGAGCTTGCCTGCCGGTACACCAAAGACACATTTGGCCGGATTAAGCATCATCTTATAAACCCGGAGGTTATCAAAGGTCTCCTTCAAGTCATCTATCAACGTCTTCTTCTCTCTGGATTTCACCACAATATCATCCACATAAGCATGAACATTGCGGCCGATCTGATCATGAAGACAGTTCTGCACACAGCGCTGATAAGTCGCCTGGGCACTCTTTAGCCCAAAGGACATAGACACATAGCAGAAGGCTCCAAAGGGAGTTATGAAAGCTGTCTTCTCCTGGTCCTTAACTGCCATTTTGATCTGATGGTAGCCAGAATAAGCATCCAGAAAACTCAAACGCTCGCAACCCGCCGTAGCATCAATGATTTGATCAATACGAGGGAGGGCAAAAGGATCCGCTGGACAAGCCTTGTTCAAATTTGTGTAGTCCACACACATACGCCAAGTGCCGTTCTTCGTAAGTACTAGCACCGGATTAGCCAACCACTCAGGATGAAATACCTCAACAATAAAGCCAGCTGCCAAGAGCCTGGCCACTTCCTCACCAATAGCCTTGCGTCTTTCTTCATTGAACCGGCGGAGAAACTGCTTGACCGGTTTAAACTTGGGATCAACGTTAAGAGTGTGCTCAGCGAGTTCCCTCGGTACACCTGGCATGTCAGAAGGCTTCCACGCAAAGATGTCCCGGTTCTCACGGATGAACTCGATGAGCGTGCTTTCCTATTTCGGATCCAAGGTAGCGCTGATGCTGAACTGCTGGGATGAATCGCCAGGAACGAAATCAACCAGCTTAGTCTCATCAGCCGACTTAAACTTCAAGGCCGGATCATGCTCTGTAGTTGGCTTCTTCAAGGAAGTCATATCTGCCGGATCAACATTGTCTTGGTAAAACTTCAACTCCTCTGTTGCACAAACCGACTCAGCATAAGCCGCATCACCTTCTTCACATTCCAAAGCGATCTTACGACTCCCATGTACCATGATGGTCCCCTTATGACCCAGCATCTTGAGCTGCAGATAGACATAACAGGGCCTCGCCATGAATTTAGCATAAGCCGGCCGCCCAAACAGGGCATGATACGGGCTCTTGATTTTCACCACTTCAAAGGTCAATGTTTCTGATCTTGAATCATGCTCATCACCAAAAGCAACCTCCAGAGCTATCTTACCGATCGGATACGCCGATTTACCAGGCACCACACCATGGAAGACCGTGCTGGACAGTTTAAGATTTTTATCTGTTAACCCCATGCGATGGAAGGTTTCATAATAAAGGATACTGATACTACTCCCCCCATCCATGAGTACTTTAGTGAACTTGTAACCTCCCACCTGAGGTGCCACCACCAATGCCAGATGACCCGGATTATCAACCCGAGGTGGATGATCCTCTCTACTCCACACAATGGGCTGTTCAGACCAGCGTAAGTAACGGGGCACCGCCGGTTCAACGGAATTCACTTCCCTTCTATGAAGCTTCTGATCGCGTTTGCACAGGCTGGTGGTGAAGACATGGTACTGTCCACTGTTTAACTGCTTCGGGTTGCTCTGGTAACCCGACTACTGCTGCTGCTGTTGGTTCCCCTGATGATTATAACCACCTTGGTTGCCTTGATTGCCATGTCCGCTTTGATTACCATGGAATCCTGAACCAGAACTGCCTCCACCATAACCCGGCCCATGAGACCCGGGGCCTGAACCGCCAGCCGGTCCATTATCATTCCGGAAAAAAATCTGAATCTTTGAATTCTCGCATAATATAACAATCCTTCCAGAGGTGCGTGGCCGGCTTGTCCCGTGATCCGTGCTTTGGGCAGGGCTGGTTCAACAGGTAATTCAGGCGCTCCGGATTGGGACTTGGTTCTCTTCCACGCGGGGGCGGTTTACCCTTCCGACGCTGACCATTACCCTGCGCGTTGGTATTAGCTACAAAATCTGAACTGTTATCCACTTTATGCTTACCGCTGTTTCCATGCCCCGCCGAGTTATGCTGCTGCCCTTTGGTGCTGCCACCCTTCTTTCCCTTTCCTGTCTTGTCATCATCAGATTCTGGGTCCTTGGTACTATCAGAGTCGGCATATTTCACCAGAGCTGCCATAAGTGTCCCCATGTCATTGCAATGGCGTTTGAGCCGTCCCAGCTTCAACTTAAGAGGCGTAAACCGGCAATTGCCTTCCAACGTCAAAACGGCCGTATCAGCGTTGATGCGGTCCGATGAATGCAGAATCTCTGAAACCTGGCGCACCCAATGGGTTGTTGATTCTCCTTCCTCCTGGACACAGGCAGCTAAATCCACAATTGACATGGGCTGTTAGCACGTGTCTTTGAAATTCTGAATAAACCGGGCTCTTAGCTCGGCCCATGACCCAATGGAGTTAGCTGGTTGGTTTTTCAACAAAGTGCGAGTTGTCCCTTCCAACATCATGGTGAAGTACTTAGCACATGCCGCGTCATCTACGTCCAGCATCTCCATCGCCATCTCATAACTCTCCACCCACGACTCGGGGGATAAATCGGCAGTGTAATTCGTCACTTTACGTGGGCCCTTGAAGTCCTTGGGCAGCCGTACATTGCGTAATGCTGGGACGAGACACGGCACCCCCAAAGAACTGGAGGTAACCCCTGGTTCCACCGAAGTTGTTGGACGAACCGGAGTAAGCTGATGGGCCGCGTTCTGTGCTGCTAACTCAGCCTCTTGACGTGCCCTAGCACGGTCCACCACATCCTGAGCATCAACACCGCCATCCGCCGGGTTATGGCCTCATGGCGGATTACGGTTGTGGGCACTGCTAGACACAGCCGGTTCATCAACATGCCTGCTGTAACTCCGGCTTGGGCGGGGGGTGGAATGAATCCTCTCGCGACTGTACGAATAAGCCTGTTGCTGAGTCAAAGCTGTCTGAAGGAGCTCCCTAGCCCGTCGCGTCTCCACCGCTACAGGGGACTCACCATCGGCTGGAAGGGCTGCCAATCGTGAAGCGGCCGCGACTATATTATCCAAGGGGTTGGAGTAATGACCCGAAGGCGTGGGTACATGCTGGGATGGGATATTCTGAAGAGGCGGATCCATTGCGTGTGGCTGAACCGGCGTCCCCGTTCCAGGCGCTTCTACCCGGTTTACCACTGGCTGGTCGCTGGTTCCGGCCCCTGGCGTATTGAAGAGATTCCTGGCTTCGTAAACCGGAGGCAGGTGAGATCGGTACCTTCTCCTCATTACATCATTTGACGCGTTCTGATCCAACGTAAGCCGATAGGCCTGTGCATCTAACTCGGCTCGCTCTGCAGCCATCCTGGTGTTTTCAGCTGCCAAATCCACCCTGGCTTGGGCTATCTGATCCTTCACCTTCGCCACTTCTGCGTTGTGCCGCTCCTGATCCGCCGGGCTGACTTCGGCCGCTAACAGTGCTGCCAAGGTGTCAAATAAATCGGACAGAGCCTGAGCCGGTGGTGGCGCAGGGCCTCCTGCCCCAGCTGCCGTCGCCGCTGCTGAACCGGAGATCATCGCCGCAGCGGTCGAAGATTGTGGCGCTGACTGTGTACCGGCCATGAAGATCGCAACCCGGCTTGGCGGGTCAAGGGAGTCCGGAATACTGTCGCCATTGAAACAACCACCAAACTGGCCATCCTGCAGCTGGTACAATGACTCGGTCTCCCCAGTAGATGACTCGTCACCGGAATAAACAATGGTTTCGCCATCATATTCCAATCCATCTTCAGATTCCACTCCGTGGATGACTCCCACGAAGGCACGCTTCATGACAGGCTTAACCCGGGCAGATCTCGCACGCTGAGCTGTTTCGACGATGTCGGTGCAGATGTCCGGCTCAGGGCCCGGTTCGCCAATCTTGCCAATGAACACGTGAATGCCGTCGAAGGGGACCCAGTACCCGTACTCAATCGAACCGGCCTCGGGGCCCCAGCCTATGTCATCGATGTAGAGCTTGCCGCGATGACTTTTGGTCATCCGGCCCACAGCGTATCCCTTGAGTCCTTCGAAGCTGCCCTCTAAGAACTCGAAACCATTGTGTGATAGCCCCATGGTGGGCGCCAACTGTCGTGGTCTTGTCATGGCAGATGTCCTAGAGAAAGGACTTAGTCGTGGAGCCATCGCGACGGGTTAGCTTAAAGGGGTTAAAGTGGACAAGGGACGCAGAGAGTTTATACTGGTTCGGCCCCTTGCGGTGAAGGTAACGGCCTAATCCAGTTGTTGTGGAATTGCTAGGGTTTCGATGACCAGGGAGTGAATCCGCTATGCCTGGCTCTCGAATTGTTCTCCCCAAACCGCCGCCGGGTCGTCCCCTTATATACACGGGTTGACGCCCGTCGGTTTACAGGATCCCGAGGCCGGCTCATAAACGTGTCCGGCTCGGTCTCTACTCTTTTCTTATCTTACAAGACAAGTTACATATAATACGGTGGTTTACACCTACAAGCCCTTAATCCGCCTTTGGGCCCTGGGCCTTCATAAAGCGCCATACTCCTTGTCTTCATGGGCTTCAAATAAATAACTCATTATGGGGATAACCCGGCCTCTCCATCGCTGGTTTACACCCAGTAATAATATCCCCAACACAAGAAGATCAGAAGAATATCAAAAGCAGTAGGCTGCAGAGGATTTTTGGAAGGTCGTATAGTAATACGAGGTATTTCGTGAAACACAAGAACAACTGGGGATGAACGGATCCCCGGTAATGTGAGGAATTAACCGCAGTGCGAAAGAAGCTGCACGGTAGTAGGCTCAAAGGATTCCCGGATTAATGAGGAGTATTTCAGGGTATTTCGTACATAAAGGAATAACTGGGAATGAAGATACAAACGGTAAAGAAGTGTAGTTATTCATAGTGATTACCGGTGGTAAGGATTTGCAATGACTAAGGGCACAAGGGTCTCAGGAAACTTCGGGGAGTATCTTCAGAATCTTCTGATGAAGCAGACGATCATCTGTAGTGAAGGGGCTCTCCGGGAGGAAGTGTTTACGAGATCCTAATGTTTGAGTTAGTAAAATATTTAACCCGAATAGACGACAGGTCAGAGTCCCAGAGTATAGGTCGAGGAGTAAAAGATCCTAATACCACCCAATTGGCGACATGGGCCCGTAAGCCACACAGCCAAGTTAGTAAAACGGTTTTTCGGATACTAGACTCAACTTTGGCCAAGGAGTTGGAAAGGGGGGGTTCCTACAGGCAGTCGGCTCTGATACCAACTTGTAACGCCCACGGCTCAATCATGCACTAATCATACACGCAAATGCACACGATCAAGCCTAAGGACTCACGGGAAGATATCACAACACAACTCTAAAACATAAATAAAGTCATACAAGCTTTATATTACAAGCCAGGGGCCTCGATGGCTCGAATACACAAGCTTGCGTACAAGCGTCAGCGGAAGCATCAGATATCTGAGTACAGATATGAAACAGAAACAGAAAGGCCTTTAAAGAGGCGTGGCAAAAATAAAACACTACGATCAAAAGGCGCAGGCCTCCTGCCTGGGACCCTCCGTTCCTACTCCTGGTCGTCGGCAAGCTCGTAGTAGTATCCACCCTCGGGGTAGTAGTAGCGATCGTCGGCGGGGGCAGCTATAACCGGGGCTCCATCATCTGGTTGCATCAAAGGGGTATGGGGGAAAAAGAAAGCAAAGTAACCGTGAGTACTCATCCGAAGTACTCAGCAAGCAAGGATCTATACTACATATGCAACATTATCAAAGGGAGGCTGTATATGTGGACTGGGCTGCAGAAATGCCAGAATAGAGAGAAGGCCTAGTCCTATCATAGACTAGCATCTTCAGAGGTCTTGCAGCATTAGAAGAGTGTAGGTTAGTACCATATAAACTAGTAGTATCATTAATTCTCAACTTCACCCAGAGATCCTTTCTCGACTCCCTGCGAGAAAGCAATCCTAGAGCCATGCAGTCATCAACCTCGTCCGGAGATCCCTTCTCGACTCCCTGTGAGAAGCAATCCCAGAGCCATAGTATCCAATTCTAATTGTATCAATCGGGATACAACTCCGAGTGTCCGTTACCGAGGATCCGGCTATGCATAGATTAGTTCTTCCCTGCAGGGGTGCACCAACTTACCCACCACGCTCGCTTAACTCCGGCCGGACACACTTTCTGGGTCATGCCCGGCCTCGGCCAAACGACACACCACAGCCCTACCTAGAGCTCAGCAGAGAGGTCCCCGCCGGTCTACATCCTAAGCGCTCAGGGGTCTTGGGCCGTCGCCCTGTGCACTCTGGGTCATTGCGAGCAGGGTGGATACCAGCGCCAACGGCACGATCCGACCCGGCCGCAATGCTGGAATGGACGTCTGACAAAGCTTTTGGCCGATACCATGATGCAGAGATTTATTCCCGCGTGATGGTTAGTGCTATCGGGCCAGAGGCCCACTCGAATCAAATATCCAAATCGTTAGTGGACTAGGGGCTTGCGGTAACGAGCAGAGACTCATGATCGATGTGACCCCATCGCCCCATCTCGAGGACTTGCGACAAGGGCTAAGAATGCCCGGCCTGTAGCGACCCGACCCGAATGGATCGAATCTCTGTGTTCAAGTGTCATCCCTGGATCGGTAATGCTGACACACACAGTACTTGAGGGATTTATAACAGAGTAGCAATCACACACTTATTACATCGAATGTCTCAAAAGAGAACTGCTTACAATAAATATGGCTTAAGGCCATCTAAATAAGATAACAGCGGAAGGCTTGGAAGATAAGGTGAGTCCATCAACTCCAACGGCATAGCTGAGTGCACGACAACGACCTAGCACACCTTACTCTTCGTCTGAAAAGTCTGCAACATGATACGTTGCAGCCCGAAACGGGTCAGCACATGGAATATGCTGGCAATATAACACAGTAGAGCAATGAACAGAATAATTGCTAATACTACATGCATATTTGGCTGGTGGAAAAGCTCTAGTGTTATACTGTTTTGCGAAAAGCCAATTTTTCCCTACAACAAAGGAATATATTTTATTTAACTATCATGGTGGTTGTTGAACATTGAGAAGGTAAATCCCCCTCTCAATCCCAATTAAAAGTAATCATTAATCCCAACAAATTAATTTAGAGTGATGGGATTCAATATGATGATCCAAGAACCAGATACTCAAGATGTCCATAACCGGGGACACGGCTAATCATGATTAGTTTGTACACTCTGCAGAGGATTGTGCACTTTTCCCCACAAGACTCGATCTCCTCCGTTGGATTTCTCGCACTACATGGTGTTTGAGAAACGGATGACCGAGACACAGTCTTTCAGAAACATTTACTCTTTACTCTGGGTAGACAGTTACACCTACTTTCCCCTACATCTGCTAGCCTACCACTGAAAGAGGTCATGTAACATACTCAACTATGCTAGAGCCCATAATAGCTTGTGGCTGCACACGGAAGTTTCTAGCATGAACAATCTTATGATCCCTTTGAGCCTGGGTGGCGGACCGTAGGAGGATCACACGGTATATCCCCGGGATCTCCTAGGACAACACTGGTATATCCCCAGGTGCCCAAACAAGCAATCCACCCAGATGTGTATTAAAGTTGCCACCTTAAGTTGACCATTAATTAAAAATCTCACATCTGTCATGGATACACTCAAAACCCAATCCACGTCTACGAGCATAGCATGGCACATAAGCATAGCGTAGAGGTAACTCCCAAGGGTTCGTTATTAAAAGGGCAATAGGTTCTACCTCATCATCTACTTCCCAGTACCCACAAGTTAATCACATCCTAATCATGCAATATTTGAGGGTCGAAACTAATGCATAAAAACTGGGTAACGAAGAAGTATGATCAATGTGTTACTTGCCTTGCTGACGATCTGCAAATCCTAGAGACTCGTAGTAGCACGCTTCGCACTCCGGGAATTCTATCGCAAACAAACAATAGCATACATAAGCAATCAAGCGAAGATGCACGGGTAAAACCCAAATGAGAAGATCTAACCAGAAAGTTCAACTGAAGAACTCCGGTTTGCAAAAAGAATCGAATCAAACGGAGCAACGAAACTCAAACTGCGAAAGAAACAAGCTTTGATTGCTAATCTGGACTAAAGTCAAATTTTACAGTAGCAAAAACTTGTTTAAGTTGGTTAAACAGAAAGAGGGCTTCGAGACGAAGATCTAGGCGCTTGAATCGCCTGATTCCGACAAACGAGCGAAAAGTTATACTAAAACGAAAATCGGATCAGAAATCGCGATCGAAAATAATCGCGGAAAATCCGAGAAAAAGAAAACTAACGAACAGGCTAACGAACGAACGTTCGCTGTCTGCGGTTAAACGGTGAAAACCGTTCGTTAAAACGAACGTACGGACGAACGTCCGCTAAATAACTAAACCGACGGAAAACCGATCTAAAAAGAATAAACCGGTATTTAAAAAAAAACCGAATCTAGATCTAGGGTTTAAACAAAAACCGATCGGTTTTTCTCACGAAAACCGACGGCGGCGGCGGCTACCTCCGGCGGTCGGCGGGACAGCGGCGGCGGCGAGGCGACGGGGCGGGGCGCGCGCGGTGCGGCGGCGCGGTGCGGCGGGCGGCGGCGGGGTGCGGCGGCTCGGCGGCGAGCGGCGAGCGGCGGCGGCTGGCGCGGCGAGCGAGGCGGCGCGGCGGCTCGGCGGCGCGGCGAGGGCAGGCGGCGGCGGCGGCTTGGGGCTCCAGGGGGGGCCCCGGGTCGGCTTTTAAAGAGGGGGAGGGGTGGCGGCTTGGGGAAGGGGCGAGGGCGGCGACGGCGGCGGCTCGGACTCCTCCGGCGAGTCCGTCTCCGGCACGGGACGGGATGGCGGCGCGGGGCGGCTGGGCCGGCTGGGCTTCGGCCCAGTTCGGTCCGGCGGAGTTTTTTTTTTTTAAAAAAAAATAATTCCGCGCAGAAAAACAAATAAAAGAAATACTAAACGGACTCCAAAATTCCCGAAATAAATTTTGCCCGTCCTCTAAAAATCTCCCGGACAAGGTAAACATTTATTTGGGACTCTAATGCAATTTTGAAAAATGCATATTTTTCTAAATTCAAATAAAATTGCAATAAAAATCCAAATAAAATATTTATTTGATTTTAATATTTTTCCTCCAATATTCCATTTATTTTGGAGAAGTCATATTATCTCCTCTCATATATTTTTAATATGAAATATTTTCGGAGAGAAAAATAGTTAAACCAAATTGATCCCTGTTTCAATATTTGAGAAAATTCAAATATGAAAACGGTGAAATCCCCAACTCTCTCCGTGGGTCCTTGAGTTGCTTAGAATTTTCGAGGATCGCAAAACGAAATGCAATAAAATATGATATGCATGGATGACCTATGTATAACATTCCAAATTAAAAATTTGGGATGTTACAAACCTACCCCCCTTAAGATGAATCTCGCCCTCGAGATTCGGGTTGGCTAGAAAACGGGTGTGGGTGGTCCTTCCGGAGGTCTTCTTCGCGCTCCCAGGTGGCTTCATCTTCGGTATGGTGACTCCACTGAACTTTGCAAAACTTGATAACTTTGTTGCGTGTAACTCGGCTGGCAAACTCGAGAATCTTGACGGGTTTCTCCTCGTAGGTTAGATCACTATCCAATTGAATTGCTTCTAGGGGCACTGTATCTCTTAGAGAAATATCAGCCATCTCCGCATGGCACTTCTTCAACTGGGAAACGTGAAACACATCATGAACTCCTGACAGTCCTTCGGGCAATTCCAACTTGTAGGCAACTTCACCCATACGTCCCAATACTCGGTATGGTCCTACAAACCTCGGGGCTAACTTTCCTTTAACTCCAAAACGTTTCACTCCTCGTAAGGGTGATACTCGTAGATATGCTCTATCTCCGACTTCATAGGTTACCTCCTTGCGTTTTGGATCGGCATAACTCTTCTGTCTGGACTGGGCTACTTTCAGTCTATCTTGAATCAGCTTAACCTTCTCTTCGGATTCCTTAATCAAATCCGGTCCAAACAACTGACGGTCTCCAACTTCATCCCACATCAACGGTGTTCTGCACCTCCTTCCATACAAAGCCTCGAAAGGTGCCATCTTCAAACTGGCTTGGTAGCTGTTGTTGTATGAGAACTCCGCGTAGGCCAAATTGTCATCCCAACTAGATCCATAATCTAGCGCACAAGCTCTTAACATGTCCTCCAGAATCTGATTGACTCTCTCGGTCTGTCCATCTGTCTGCGGATGAAAAGCTGTACTAAACTCTAGCCTGGTTCCCAATGTCTGGTGTAGTTGGCGCCAAAACTTTGAAGTAAACTGGGTTCCTCTATCTGATACGATGGTCCTCGGAACTCCGTGCAGACATACGATCCTGGTCATATATATCTTGGCCAACTTCGCACTCGTATATGTGGTTTTCACTGGAATAAAGTGAGCCACTTTGGTCAAACGATCCACTACTACCCAGATAGAATCATATCCCGATCGGGTCCTGGGTAATCCGGTGATGAAATCCATGCCAAGCTTATCCCACTTCCATTCGGGTATTGGCATAGGCTGTAGCAATCCTGCGGGCTTCTGATGCTCTGCCTTCACTCTCTGACATACATCACATACGGCTACATACTCAGCAATATCCCTCTTCATACCCGTCCACCAGAAACGCTCTTTTAAGTCCAAATACATCTTGGTGTTTCCGGGGTGTATCGAGTATGGCGAGTCATGAGCCTCCTGTAGTATCAACTTCCTGATCTCGGCATTATTGGGTACATACACACGGTCCTCAAACCATAAGGTGTCGCGCTCATCTTCACGAAAACCTTTGGTTTTTCCTTTGCGCATTCTATCCTTTATCTCGGCAATTTCTTTGTCCTCTTTCTGAGCTTCTCGAATCCTTCCCAATAATGTTGACTGAACTTCCATAACTGCGACAAAACCTCTAGGGACTATCCCCAAACGAAACTCCCTGAGATCTTCGGATAACCCCTTTGGTAAACCTCCGCTTTTGAGGGTATTGACATAACTCTTCCGGCTCAAAGCGTCTGCTACGACATTGGCTTTTCCTGGATGATAATGCAACTTCATATCATAATCCTTTATAAGTTCCAACCATCTCCTCTGCCTGAGGTTCAGCTCCTTCTGAGTGAAAATATACTTCAAGCCCTTGTGATCCGTGTACACATCACAACGATTCCCAATAAGAAAATGTCTCCAAGTCTTAAGTGCATGAACTACAGCTGCTAACTCCAAGTCATGCGTGGCATAATTCAACTCATGCGGCCGAAGCTGACGTGAGGCATATGAAACAACTCTTCCTTCCTGCATAAGTACTCCTCCCAGTCCTAAGCGAGAAGCGTCGCAATACACTTGGAAATCCTTGCGTATATCTGGCAGAATCAGAACTGGGGCTGTAACCAAACGTTTCTTCAGTTCCTGAAAACTTGCCTCACATTCATCTGTCCATTTGAACTTAGTGTCCTTCTTCAGTAACTCCGTCATAGGCTTCGCAATCTTAGAAAAATTCTCGATAAATCTCCGATAATATCCTGCAAGTCCAAGAAAACTGCGGATCTCCCCCACTGAGGTGGGTGCCAACCACTCAGTGACAGACTAAACCTTAGTGGGGTCTACTGCTATACCTTCGCCCGATATAACATGTCCAAGAAATCCAACTTCCTTCAACCAAAACTCACATTTGCTGAACTTGGCATACAACTGATGTTCCCTGAGCTTCTCGAGAACTAAACGCAGATGCTCCTTGTGCTCCTCTTCATTCTTTGAGTATACCAAGATATCATCAATGAACACCACGACAAACTTATCCAAGAACTCCATGAACACCTTGTTCATCATACTCATGAAATAGGCAGGGGCATTAGTCAATCCAAATGACATAACTGTGTACTCATATAGCCCATACCGGGTGGTGAAGGCTGTCTTAGGTATATCCTGTTCTCGGATCTTCAGCTGGTGATACCCTGATCTCAGATCGATCTTGGAGAACACTTTAGCTCCTTGCAACTGATCAAACAAATCATTAATCATTGGCAGTGGGTACTTGTTCTTAATCGTCACTTCATTCAATGCGCGATAATCAACAACCATTCTCAAGGATCCATCCTTCTTCTCAACTAAGAGCACTGGGGCTCCCCACGGTGATGAACTTCGTCGAATGTAACCTTTCTCCAATAATTCCTTGATCTGCTTCTTAATCTCCTCCAGATCATTTGCGGGCATCTGGTATGGTCTCTTTGATATTGGTCCGGTGCCTGGCAACAACTCTATCAAGAATTCAATGTCTCGATCCGGCGGCATGCCTGGTAACTCCTCTGGAAATACATCCGGGAAATCTTTCACAATAGGCACCTCCTCCTGAACAACTCCCGTGAGAGAATTTACTTGGCTCCTTCTAGGCACATGCCTAGATACATACTTGATCCTTTTTCCCTCCGGGGTGGTAAGCAAAATCAACTTACTCGCACAATCGATGCTTCCTCCATACATCGATAGCCAATCCATGCCTAGTATCACATCCAATCCTTGTGACTTCAAAACTATCAGGTCTGAGGGGAAAACATGACTTCCAATGATCAATGGCATCTGAAAACATCCTTGTCTTGCCATATACTCCGCACCGGGTGATCTTACTAACATGGGTGTCCTAAGTACCTTAGTGGGCAACTTATACTTATCCACGAATCCCCTTGATATGTATGAATGCGATGCACCAGTATCGAAAAGAACAATTGCAATAAAAGACTTAACCAAAAACTTACCGATAACTGCATCAGGCTGCTCCTCAACCTCCTCCATGTTCACGTGGTTCACTTGTCCTCGGTTGAATGGATTGGGCTTCTTCCCAGCGCTTCCATTACCATTGCCGTTCTTCAATTCTGGACATTCGTTGGCATGATGTCCAGTCTTCCCGCACTTGAAACAGGTAATGTGGCTTTGATCCTTCTTGGCGGGTGTGGCTGGGTTAGAGCGGTTCTGATAGCTGCCTGCTCCATGTCCATTTCCATTCTTGTGGCCATTATGGTTGTGTGAACTTCCTCCATTGTGGTTATGACCTCCATGGTTATGAACAAGCCCTCCCGAGTTCGGGGTGAACCGGGGCTTCTGCTGAGCTCCTGAGTTGAACTTCCCTTGTCCATACTTCCTCTTGCGGCTATCAATCTGCTGCTGCTTCCCTTCAATCATAAGAGCTTTGTCTACCAACTCCTGGTAGTTGTTGAATGTTGCCACCATCAACTGCATACTCAGCTCATCATTCAACCCTTCCATAAACTTCTCCTGCTTCGCGGCGTCAGTGGCCACATCATCCGGGGCATAGCGAGCTAATTTACTGAACTCATCCACGTACTGCCCCACGGTACGGTTTCCCTGGCGTAAGTTGCGAAACTCACGCTTCTTCATGCTCATAGCTCCTGCTGAGACATGTGCAGTGCGGAAAGCTTGCTGAAACTGATCCCAAGTGACATTGGCTATAGGGAATGTGGCTGTGTAATTCTCCCACCATGAGGCTGCGGGTCCATCCAATTGATGTGCGGCAAAACGCACCTTCTCAGCGTCTGTGCATCCTGCGGTGGTCAACTCTCTTCCAATCCTGCGCAGCCAGTCATCCGCAACTATTGGCTCGGTGCTACTGGAAAACACCGGCGGCTGCAACCTCAGAAAACGGGCTAAGTTGTCAACTGGTGGTGGTGGCGGTGGGTTGTTGTTGTTGTTGTTGTTGTTGCCTTGGTTCTGAACTAGTAGCTGCATCAGGGTATTCTGCTGTTGAATCAACTGAGTGAGCTCCGGTGGGAAAACAAATCCGGTGTCGCGTCTCGGAGGCATCTGATGGGTTTAGAGGGAAGAGATTAGAATAGAGTAAGGTCTAGTGAGAAAGCACTACCCATATGCACATGAGACAAACACATTCATAACACACCACTCAATTCAAGCAAGAGCATACAATCGATCTAACTACCGTTACAAAAGTGCTCGGACTATTACTATTTACATGGGGAAAATACTAATGATAATATGGTGGTCATCTAGAAATTTTGATCGGTGGAAGACTCCATGATATCCGCTCCAGCTTCGTCTTCATAATCATCATCACTACTGTCGGGGTCGGAGTCGGTGTCGTCGATGATGATGTAGTCTTCAGATCGAATTTCCTCAGGTTCGTCGTCTTCTTCTCCGGGCGCGGGGTCTCCCATGAATACTCCTAGCTTTCTTGTCAGGTCGTCATTCTTTTCCACTAGTATTGCGATTTCCTCCTCGTATCCATCGCGTGTAGACTTGAGTTCCTCTTCTAGCACAGTGGCGGTGTAGGTCCCGGTGAAGCTTGGTATTCCGATGTTCAGGTACCTAGTGACTTCCTTCAAGTGTCGTCCAAAAGGTGTGTCTTCATCCGGTTGTGTAAACTTGTTCCTTGAGTCTGCCATCCTAGAGAATAGAAGATGGAGAGAAGTCAGAAATGAGTAGAGAAGAGTGACCTATGGCTTTTCTTAGTGGTCGTGTCCTACAGTCAGCGTGTGCTCTGATACCATCTCTGTAGCGACCCGACCCGAATGGATCGAATCTCTGTGTTCAAGTGTCATCCCTGGATCGGTAATGCTGACACACACAGTACTCGAAGGATTTATAACAGAGTGCAATCACACACTTATTACATCGAACGTCTCAAAAGAGAACTGATTACAATAAATATGGCTTAAGGCCATCTAAATAAGATAACAGCGGAAGGCTTGGAAGATAAGGTGAGTCCATCAACTCCAACGGCATAGCTGAGTGCACGACAACGACCTAGCACACCTTACTCTTCGTCTGAAAAGTCTGCAACATGATACGTTGCAGCCCGAAACGGGTCAGCACATGGAATATGCTGGCAATATAACACAGTAGAGCAATGAACAGAATAATTGCTAATACTACATGCATATTTGGCTGGTGGAAAAGCTCTAGGGTTATACTGTTTTGCGAAAAGCCAATTTTTCCCTTCAACAAAGGAATATATTTTATTTAACTATCATGGTGGTTGTTGAACATTGAGAAGGTAAATCCCCCTCTCAATCCCAATTAAAAGTAATTATTAATCCCAACAATTAATTTAGAGTGATGGGATTCAATATGATGATCCAAGAACCAGATACTCAAGATGTCCATAACCGGGGACACGGCTAATCATGATTAGTTTGTACACTCTGCAGAGGTTTGTGCACTTTTCCCCACAAGACTCGATCTCCTCCGTTGGATTTCTCGCACTACATGGTGTTTGAGAAACGGATGACCGAGACACAGTCTTTCAGAAACATTTACTCTTTACTCTGGGTAGACAGTTACACCTACTTTCCCCTACATCTGCTAGCCTACCACTGAAAGAGGTCCTGCAACATACTCAACTATGCTAGAGCCCATAATAGCTTGTGGCTGCACACGGAAGTTTCTAGCATGAACAATCTTATGATCCCTTTGAGCCTGGGTGGCGGACCGTAGGAGGATCACACGGTATATCCCCGGGATCTCCTAGGACAACACTGGTATATCCCCAGGTGCCCAAACAAGCAATCCACCCAGATGTGTATTAAAGTTGCCACCTTAAGTTGAACCATTAATTAAAATCTCACATCTGTCATGGATACACTCAAAACCCAATCCACGTCTACGAGCATAGCATGGCAACATAAGCATAGCGTGGAAGTAACTCCCAAGGGTTTTATAATAAAAGGGCAATAGGTTCTACCTCATCATCTACTTCCCAATACCCACAAGTTAATCACATCCTAGTCATGTAGTGTTTGAGGATAAAACTAATGCATAAAAACTGGGTATAGAAGAGTATGATCAAAGTGTTACTTGCCTTGCTGACGATCTGCAAATCCTAGGGACTCGTAGTAGCACGCTTCGCACTCCGGGAATTCTATCGCAAACAAACAATAGCATACATAAGCAATCAAGCGAAGATGCACGGGTAAAACCCAAATGAGAAGACCTAACCAGAAAGTTCAACTGAAGAACTCCGGTTTGCAAAAAGAATCAAATCAAACGGAGCAACGAAACTCAAACTGCAAAAGAAACAAGCTTTGATTGCTAATCTGGACTAAAGTCAAATTTTACAGTAGCAAAAACTTGTTTTAGTTGATTAAACAGAAAGAGGGCTGGGGCAGGGTGGCTTGGGGCAGGGGGCGACGAGGCGGCGGCGTCCCGGACTCCGGCGGAGTCCGGCTCGGGCACGGGGCGCGCGCGAGCGGAGGCGGCGGCGTTGCCGGGCCGGCTGGGCTTCGGCCCAGTTCGGTCCGGCGGAGTTTTTTTTTTAAATAATTCCGCGCAGAAAAACAAATAAAAGAAATACTAAACGGACTCCAAAATTCCCGAAATAAATTTTCCCCGTCCTCTAAAAATCTCCCGGACAAGGTAAACATTTATTTGGGACTCTAATGCAATTTTGAAAAATGCATATTTTTCTAAATTCAAATAAAATTGCAATAAAAATCCAAATAAAATATTTATTTGATTTTAATATTTTTCCTCCAATATTCCATTTATTTTGGAGAAGTCATATTATCTCCTCTCATATATTTTTAATATGAAATATTTTCGGAGAGAAAAATAGTTAAACCAAATTGATCCCTGTTTCAATATTTGAGAAAATTCAAATATGAAAACGGTGAAATCCCCAACTCTCTCCGTGGGTCCTTGAGTTGCTTAGAATTTTCGAGGATCGCAAAACGAAATGCAATAAAATATGATATGCATGGATGACCTATGTATAACATTCCAAATTAAAAATTTGGGATGTTACACGGCCACGCCTCGTATTCATCACTCGGGCACCATCCAGGCAACCCGTCTTCACATCACACGCGGGTACCCCTCAGGGTCGTCCCGCCTTTCCAAGTAACAATAGTACAGTCCAAGTATCTGTGTGTCCATATCATCAGGGAATCCGAGGTATCACCCTCATTGGATTCCTACATGATGTATCCGTCAAGGTGAACTCGGAGGAATCACCCTCGCTGGGTTCACACTTGAGGTGTTGTACGACGGCGTCGTTATCGGAAGCGGTGAAGGAGGAATCACCCTCGATGACCACGACCGAATAGCTACTCTACAGAGTTAACATCAGAAGTGCTACAAGAGGTTTCACCCTCGGCACTCGATAGCAACGCTGCAGTGTCGTTACAACTAAGGGGGGTGATGTGCGGTGCCGGGGCCTGGTCTTCAATCCCGTTGATCGGGTCTTCGGATAATCCAGCGGGGCAGTCGGGATAAGTGGGGTCACTGACGGGGCTCTACCCAGTCTATTCTAAACAGTTTAGGATGAACATGAAGGTATAACCAGCAGGTTACAATAAACAGGCTATGCAGCAGAAATAGGATAACAGTAACACATTAGCAAAATCTAATGCAAGCACGAGAAAATAGAATGGGCGATATCGGGATGATCAAAGGGGCGGGGCTTGCCTGGTTGCTCGGCGGCAAAGGCAAGGCCGTCGGTGGTGTAGCTAATCACCGGAGCTGCGTCGGTCTCGGAGACTACGTCGGTACCAGGATCTAACGAGAGAGAAGATGGGGAAGAACAGTAAATACAAAGCAACAGGTGCATGACATGTCAACAAGCAGAGCTAGCAGTGTTCTACCGCAGTGCTAGGTAATACCGGCGAAGGGGAAAAACATCCGGGAAAATATCCCCGATGTCCGGCATTTTGGACAGACGAAAAGAGGGGAACGGTTGCATGTTCGCTATGCTAGGGACATGTGGCGGACGAACGAACTGCGAAATTGGATTCGTCTCGTCGTTCTGAGCAACTTTCATGTAGAAAGTTTTTCGATCCGAGTTACGGTTTATTTTCTATGATTTATGAAAGTTTTAGCAATATTCTGAATTTTCTGTTTTTCGATCCGAGTGCTGGTGTGGCTGACAGTGGGCCCCAGTTGACTGCCCAGTCAGCAGTCTACTGGGGGCTTGACTAGTCAAAAGGGGCCCACTGGACCCACATGTCATTGACTGGGTCCAGCCCAGTCAGCATTTGACTGGTCAACTGGGTCCAGCGGGACCCAGTGGTCAGCCTCTGGTCTTATTAACAGTATTTAGTTTAATCTAATTAGTCTAGTTAGCTCGTGGGCCCAGTCTGTCAGTGATACAACTAACAGTGGGTTAATTAGTACTAATCCTAATGCTACAGTAACGGGCCCACTCGTCAGCGTCTGTTAGGGCGGGGTTAGGTGCTAATGATCTGGCGCGCCGGACCCACCGGAGTTTTGAACTCCGGCGTGCGCTGGCGACCAAACTAGCGGCGGCGACGCGCTGGAACCGGCCGGAAAACGGCCTCAGGGGCCCATTTCAGCTGCGGTTTGAACCTACGGCACTGTGGGGCTCTCGCGCATCCGACTGCGGTGGTGGCTTGGCCGGAGCGCGCCTGCAGTGACGGCGACGAGCGGTGAGGGTGGCGGCTGGAGCACGGGTTCAACGAGGATGGCGAAAGAGGGCACGAGCGGAGGCGCATGCGGTCGTGTTGGACTCCTGGGAGACCCAGGAGCACATCGCTGTGCTCGGACGCGAGCGTGAGCAGCGGTGGCCGCGGCGGTGATGCGGACGGCGGCGGCGAGCTCGGGCATCCATGGCGGCAGCAGCTAGCTGGCTCGAACATGGCCAGGAAGAGAGGGGAAAAACTCAGGAGCTCACAGTGGGGTCACAGAGATGGTCGGCGAGCTCGGGGAGGCCCTCGACGACGCGAATCGACTGGAGGCGGACGACGGTGCTGAGGACGAAGGCGACGGCTCAGAGGCGTTCTAGCTCGTTGGGTTGGGCGTAGATGACGACGATGATGAGGCGCAGCTCCTGGTCAACCTTTCGTGGCTCGGGGTGGCTCCTGGCCATGCAGACGACGGCGAGGCGGCGAGGGTAGCGCTCGGGAGAGAGAGAAGAGAGTGGGCGCGTGCGCGAGAGGGAGGAAGTACAGTGGCGAGGCGACCAGGGGGGAGGGCTCGGCGGGTCCTTACCCACCGGGGCGAGCGGCGGGGCGCGGTGTCGAGCGGCGAGGAGGGGGGGCCAGTGCGTCTGCGGTCGACAGTGAGAGGAGTGAGCAGGAGGTTGGGGATAACCTCCTGGTGAGTTGGGCCGGCGCCTGTAGTGATTAGAGCTCGCGGGCACAGTAGCTAGGGCCTTTTCCCATTTTCTTTTTCTGATTCCTTTTTTTAGTTTCTGCTTTCTATTTCTTTAGCTAGTAAATGACTTTTGTAAAATACGTCACTTGTCCAATAATTAACATTGCATTAATTAGCACTGCCACAAAAAGTTTGGGAGCAATATAATTTTCATTTGAATTTTATTTAAATACAAAAGGGTTAAAAGTGGCTGTTTAATTGTTGTTTCTTATTGTTTGAATTATTTAACTAATTCCACAAATGTTGATTATAATTTTATAATTGCCTCTGGATTATTTGCTATTTAATGAGCATTTTAGTTTTCAAATTTGAACAATTTTTATTTTTACTTTAAGTTTGAATTTCCAATTTGAATTTGAATTTGAAACGAGATATGGTGCTAATGATGATTAAGCACTGTTAATCATGATGACATGGCATAATCAAAAGGGTGATTACTGTAGCTAACCACTGGGGGTGTTACACACAGGTTACAAAAAAAGATAATATATTCCTGTTACATGAAAACATGATCTTCACAGGAAGGGCGCTTTTCATTTTGGTTATGTTACAGGATGTATTCATGTTACAGGGACATGAGCACTTTTTCATTTTGGTTATGTTACAAGATGTATTTATGTTACAGGGACATGATGTTGTGATGAGAAAATGCCTTCAAAACATCATTTTGCTAGTGTAAGTAACAAAAATGGAGCAAATATATCATGTTACGGAGATGACGATCATTATAGCAAACTTCTCCATTTTGCTAGTGAAAGATTTCTAATGCAACAAATGGCTCCAAATACAACACCAGTGTGCGGAAAAAAGGATACTATGGAACAGATTTCAGGGAAAAGGTAACAATTCCCACTGGAATCATGTGTGCATTATATATAGGTTTGCAAAAACACCATATCTGTAGTGAACAGCCATGTCTCTAGCATATAAACATGAGAGGGGGAAAAGGGGACATGCCCCAGCATGACACATTCTTCATCCGAAAACTTTATTTTCATAGACTACTAGAGAGCTCGGTTACAAACATGTCGCACACACATGCACCGCAAAAAAAGGTCTAAACTACTAGAGAGGTCTTGTTGCAGTTGACATCAATTTATGAGTTTTTCAGCAAAGCTTGAAGCTCGTCCTCTGAGCTGAGGGTATTTTGAGGGTGCTTGAAAAGCTTCGCCGCAATGTACTTCCGGACGTTGAGCAATGAGTTTGCATCCTGAGCATACACAAACAAAGGGAAAAAACACATTGTGAGACACTACTAGCAGGGGATGAAAAAATGATGGGTAAAAACATCAAATTTCAGAAAAAATGATAGTAGATCACTGCTAGAGTTTATTTACTACTAGTGTTTCATAGGTTGCAAGAAGAAAAAAAATAAGAAAATGAGTCCGAGTCGTACTGTATTGAATGGCTCCATCCCCCGGGCAGTTAAATTCTCCAAGCATAGAATAACAAAGATGCCACAATCAAATCTGCCATGGAAAAGAGAGGAAACATGAGATCACAAAAAAAAGATGAAAAATGCTTCCTAAACAAGATGTAAAGTTGCGAATTGCCACAAATGAATAACATTGAAAAAAAATAGTACGTTGTTGACTGCTGCGGGTAGCTTGGTGGACTGAACAGCTCAAATGTGCCAAAATCTTGCTTCCATGGATTTATTCCTCTGACCAGTGTTTTGAAGTTTGCTATCTGGAAATGTCAAATTGATTGGTACCGCAACATTGAGTTTAAAAACAAAAAGGGAAAATCATATAAAAAGATGTGTTTGACTCCATACCAGATTGCGACAAGGCTTCTCAAGGACGCTGACATAGTCAGGGTCTAAGCTACTAGAGTCGAAGACATTAAACTGTTTTTTCATGAAATCTACTACAACAACTGCCCAATGGTCTCTCTGGACTATGGTGAAGAACAACTGCAAAAATAAAAAAAATGAGATAATTAAAAACTGAAACATTGTTGCGCTACAAGGAAATCTTTGCACTATATACGATAGTTGAACAAGAGCTTTACTTGATCAAATTTCACGATGTTATTCTTCTTGCAGACCCGGTCAAATCTCTAATGCAGGAACTTGTCTTGAATGAACTTGGATCCACACAAAGCTTGGTCTGTATGAAGCAAAAGTGGTCACAAAAAGGTGAAAAGCTAGTAACTATCATGTAAAAACCTACTATGTTGCGGGTGGAAAACTCAAGTGACAAAAAAAGCAAACAAAGATGTTAGTTAACTCACAGCAACATGTGGTGAGAACGCAAACTTCCCTGGCTTGGTTGAGTTGTACGTCAGCTGAATGTTGAAACTTTCGATGTAAAGTGACATCACCTCGTTGTTCACATGTGCACGCTTTTTGAGCCCACTACTGAAATGTTTGAAGGAAATCTCGAAACCACCTATCTTGATAAATCCAAGGCTGTTTGTTGCAAAAAGAAACAGTAACTCGGTTAGGACGTGTCGATAAAAATGGATGGATTTTCTCTCTCAACACACATATAAGTGCAAAAAAACACTTGAGAGGCTCGCCTTCGGGTGGGTCCTTTATCCGATAATTGGTACAGCAGTACCTCCGATATATGGCATTGTCTATTGCATCAATTTTTATCTTCTTCATCTTCTGCAACTTGCGTGCGCTTGGTGCGGGCGGTGCAGCTCTCTTAAGTGTAGGCTTCTTCCCATCATGGCTTTGCCCGCTGCTGACTTCAACCACCTCCTCCTCCTCTCTTGTCTCATCAACACCTGCTTCTGCAAAAAAAAGGAAGAGAAAGCAATAAGAACTTGTGAGTAACAGATTGGAGCATTGATGTACTAAAAGTTTCAAAAAGAGAGGAGGATATGTTGCATAACAAAAAGTTGCGGGGATGACTTGTAAAAACCTACAGGGCCTGTCGATAATGGGGGATATGTTGCGAGGGGGTCACATCATAAACTGGACCACCTGAAGTGGCAGGAGAGTCATCAAACAAAGGGCTTCTCGCGTAAATCTTCAAGAAAGAGTCCAAATCTAACGGACCAGATGATCGTGCAGGTGAATAACAAACTTGTGGGTCATCTTGAAATAGTAAGTCATCATCACTGCCAGGTTCAAACAAGCCAAATGAAGGCCCATCTTCAAGTGTCCCTGGCCTCCTCATCATATTCACAAATGGCAAGCTTGGGCTGCGAGGCGAGTTCTGTGCAATGCTTTTTACCTTGCTGCATAAAGCTTCTCCCTTGGTATTGATGTGATCATTGACGTTGCCATGATCACTGCCATTGCTGCAGTCGCTCTCCTTGGGTGGGGAAGCATTTGTGTGACCAACTTCCACTGCTGGATCCCCACTGTTTGTGCCATCGGGTTGCTTGGGCTACTTCGGAGACAAATAAGTGGCATTGGTGGTAGCAGTTGTTGTAGTCCCATGCACGCCATCCGGTTGCTTAGGCTGCTGCGGAAATGATTCAGTGGTAGTGGTTGTAGTAGTTGATGTAGTAACATGCATGCCACCCGGTTGCTTAGGCTGTTGTGAAAACAATTCAGTGGCATCACACATGCCGGCAGCAGGAGCTCCTGGCACCCTGAAAGTGACGTCGACCGCTTCATCTTTGGCATCGTCCCTCCTGGATCCAGCTTTGAATGCCTCAGACAACATTAGGCCCATTCATCTACAGTACATGCTCTGCAACACCCTCCCAAATGATCTCAACGCGGCATTAAGATCTGTAGCATGGAGCTCTTTGTGCTTGTTGTATATGACATGAAGATTTGGGGGCAGCTGCAATGCATAGAAACAAAAAAAAGATGAGAGCGGGAAAAAGAACATTAGTTGTTAGGTAAGTAGTTTTGACATGGCAGTCAAGCAAGATACGGATACGAAGAAATGTTGTATGGCTCTCACCTCTAACTCCTCGAATGTAGGGAATGCGTGTAGCCACTCCTCCAAAGATCTGCACACATCATCACTACCCCCCATGTTATCCAGAGGTGGCTCGTGCATAGTCTCTTCTCTGCCATCAGCACCCTCCATACCACCCTTAGATGATTCTCGAGAGCCCACATCAGCTCCCCCTTGTGGATTGGCTTGTGTGTGGGAGCTCTCCGACACATCCATAACGGGTGTTGCGGAAGCAACATCTCCACCTTGGGTGTTTGTTTCCGGCAGATCCTCTGTGACACTGCCTTGTATTGATATTTGGGCAAGCTGATCTACATATGACATAAACTTGGGTGTTGCATACGGTGTACCGGAGCTGAACTGCATTTGTAAAAATGGAACAAGGATTCAGAAATTTGCAAAAAACAAAAGGTCATGTGTCCAAAATGAAAAAGAAGATACTTACATGGCGCTTCCCAAATCCATCATCTAGTGTCTCGACTGCAACAACAATGGTGAAGTCCGTTTCATGAACAAAACAAGCTCGTGGCAGTGAGTAGTTGATGGTATGATCAACTATGCACCCTCTTGGAATGTTGAGGTGGTCCATGTAAATTACTTGCAAAGACACAAACAAAAAGAAAAAACATGAGCGCCTGTAAAAGTTTGTTGTCCCGGAAAAGAATATGGAATTGTTATGGGAATGATGGTCTGTACCGGAAGCATTGGTAGACAGCCGCCAATCAGGAATTTCCCTTTACCTTCATACCTCTTATCCTGGTACTTTTTAACTTCCTTCATCACATCGGACAAAATATGCTCATCCCATTCAAACTCATGGACAACACTCATGTCTCGTAAGGTGTGGAGATAATCAAGGCACACCATGTTTCCTTTCCCGGGAGCTAGGACCAATGATAAGCAGAGTAAAACCCATGACCTACCAATGGTCTCCTTTTTGTTATCATCCGCTTTTGATAGAACAGCTAATGTGGTAGCTATCGGAGCCCTATCACCATCCAAATACACATCCCGAAAATCTGATTTGCCCCTCTTGCCGAATTCTAGTGGCCTGCTACTAGATGGGACATTGAAAACCTTTTTAACCATGTCTTTTGTGAAGTGTATTTTCTTATGATCATTAATCCTGCATAGAAACATAAAAAAAGGAAATCAGTAGATGTTGCAAAAAAAGAGAAAAATGCTATCAACAGACTGAAAACAGAAAACACACATGGTTAAACGAAGATGCTCAAAAGAAACATACTTGAGTAGACGCTCCTTGGGGTCTATGCTCATAACTACGAAATCCAGAAGCCCTTCTGGCGGAGGAGGCACAGGAGATATGTGCAACAAATCCGCAAAGCTAGACTTGCTTAGTACATCTCTTTTATTCCCATGGGTGGAATTACCTATGTTGCGCACCCGCTTTGCTGACCATCGGGTTGGGTACATGGCCATGCTGCGAAACAAAAACAAAGATAAGTCGAGCTTTGATGCTATGAAGCTATGAAGCTACAGGAAACACAACTACAAGAATCAGAAGAAAAAAAAAAACAAATGAGCTACAGGAAATACAATTGCAAAAAAAATCAGGAAAAAAACCAAGAGCTCCAGGAAAACCAAGTACTGGCTTCAGTCGTGCAACTCCCACAGCTTGTGCATCCATTTTAGTTGTAGAAGCAAAAATGGACAGGAAACACCAGCAAACTCTCACCATCTTTCATTTGAACTAAAATGAACTTCATTATAGCTCTCACAACACTTACCCCCTTCTATTTGAACTAAACTGAACTCCAAAAATGCAACATCAGTAAGTCTCTCACAACTCTCAACATTTCATAGACAGTTGCGGAAAAAAACAACTCAAGCAAAAATGATGATGAATACTGGATGAAACACATATGCTAAACCTTGTTTATAGCAAATTATGGTTCTGTCAATTCTGAAACTTAAACTATGATGCTACACGCAACCCACTACTACAAAAATCACATAAACATGGAGGGATACAACGCGAAATCAGACATTGTTATGCCTACACAGAATTTTGCTATGAAAAGAGGGTAAAAAGGTTCAGCAATGTTATGAGTTGCATAAAATTCAGAAACTCTGCAACCCCAGCAAACTCTGCTACGCCGACGACCACTTGTCTCTGACAATGCCGGCGGCCACCTCTTCCTACTACACCGGCGACCTCCTCCTCCTAGTAGAAACTACCACTCCTCTCGTCCTACAACAGCAGCAGAGCACCACCACCCCGCAGCGGGGAGCACAACAGCGCGAACATTGCGGAGCACACAAAAAATGTCGGCGCGACGGCGCACCACCACCACCGCTCACCACCGCAGCGGAAGCACAGACCCGCCGCCGTGCCTACCACCTCACTCCTCGATGTCACGGTGGCCAGAAAAATAGGGAGAGGAGGAGAAATCACCAGGATCCAAGAGGGAGATCCGTACCTGCTTAGGTTGTCGGTGGCCGCTGCTGCTCCCGAAGACATCGTCGTCGTCACGGCGGTGGGTTAGCCTCGGGTGCGCCGCCGCCTCCCAGATCCAGTCGTTGTCGCCCCCCCCCCCTCAGCCCCGCGAGCACACAATGTTGCTTCCAGCTGCAGGGGCGTTTTCCTGAAACAACAGGTATGTTTCAGAAAACGGTCGCGGGCGAGCCGGCTCTGTTTCAGAAAACGGACGCGCGTGAGTGATGACCCAGAATTATAGGGGATCAATCATAGTCCTTTTGATAAGTAAGAGTGTCGAACCCAACGACGAGAAGAAGGAAATGACAAGCGGTTTTCAGCCAGGTATTTTCTGTAGGCACTAAAATTATCGGTAACAGATAGTTTGGTGATAAGATAATTCGTAACGGGTAACAAGTAACAAGTGTAACAAAGGTGCAGCAAGGTGGCCCAATCCTTTTTGTAGAAAAGGAAAAGCCTGGACGAACTCGTATATAAAGCAAAGCGCTCCCGAGGACACATGGGAATTACCGTCAAGTTAGTTTTCATCATGCTCATATGATTCGCGTTCGTTACTTTGATAATTTGATATGTGGGTGGACCGGTGCTTGGGTGCTGTCCTTAGTTGGACAAGCCTCCCACTTATGATTAACCCCTCTCGCAAGCATCCACAACTACGAAATAAGAATTAAGATAAATCTAACCATAGCATGAAACATGTGGATCCAAATCAGCCCCTTACGAAGCAACGCATAAACTAGGGTTTAAGCTTTTGTCACTCTAGCAACCCATCATCTACTTATTACTTCCCAATGCCTTCCCCTAGGCCCAAATCATGGTGAAGTGTCATGTAGTCAACGTTCACATAACACTACTAGAGGAAAGACAACATACATCTCATCAAAATATCGAACGAATACCAAATTCACATGATTACTTATAACAAGACTTCTCCCATGTCCTCAGGAACAAACGTAACTACTCACAAAGCATGTTCATGTTCAAGATCAGAGGGGCATTGGATATCATTAAGGATCTGAACATATGATCTTCCACCAAATAAACCAACTAGCATCAACTACGAAGAGTAATCAACACTACTAGCAACCCACAGGTACCAATCTGACGTTTTGGGACAAAGATTGAATACAAGAGATGAACTAGGGTTTGAGAGGAGATGGTGCTGGTGAAGATTGACCCTCCCTTGATGAGAGGATCATTGGTGACGACGATGGCTTCAATTTCCACCTCCGGGAGGGAAGTTTCCCCGGCAGAATCGCTCTGCCGGAGCCCTAGATTGCTCCTGCCCAGGTTCCGCCTCGAGACAGCGACGCTTCATCCCGAAAGCTTCCTCCTTATTTTTTCTAGGTCAAAACCTTTCATATAGCATAAGAGGGGCACCAGACAATGGCCAGGGGGCCCACAAGCCCTGGGGGCGCGCCGCCCAGGCTTGTGGCCACCTGGTGGGTCCCCTTCGGTAGTTTCTTCGCCCAATATTTTATATATATTACAAAATAATTCTCCATAAAATTTTAGGACTTTTGGAGTTGTGCAGAATAGGTATCTCAGATTTGCTCCTTTCCGGTCCAGAATTCCAGCTGTCGGCATTCTCCCTCTTTGTGTAAACCTTGTAAAATAAGAGAGAAAAGCCATAAGTATTGTACCATAAAGTGAAATAACAGCCCATAATGCAATAAATATCAACATAAAAGCATGATGCAAAATGGACGTATCAACTCCCCCAAGCTTAGAACTCGCCTGTCCTCAAGGGAAAGCCGAAATCGAAAATCATGTCCACATGTTTAGAGATAGATGTGTCGATAAAATAAAATACGGACACGAGGGCATCATGATCATCTTTAGAACAGCAATATATTGTCATATAACTTCTTATGCTAAAGTGACAATTTGTTCACAAGGTAAAGTGTGAATCAAGAACTTTATTGAAAACCAACAAACTATGATCTTGGTCATTGGAATAATTGCAATTTATCATAACATCAGAAAGAGTCAATGTAAGAGCTTTTATTTAGCAAGTTCACATACTCAACCATCATTTAATCTTTCATAATTTCTAACACTCACGCGATACTTATTAGATCAAAGTTTCAATCAAACACATAGGAAGATAGGGGCTTATAGTTTTGCCTCCCAACCATTTGCCTCAAGGGTAACGTCAACAATAATAATTTATGAACACCTACATCCGAGTGGATATATATGTCTGGATCTTCCCCAACACATAGTGCTTGCCAAAAAGAGAAAATATAAAAGTAAAGGTGAAGATCATCGTGACTCTTGTATAAAGGTAGAAAGTAAAATAAAAGATAGGCCCTTCGCAGAGGGAAGCAGAGGTTGTCATGCGCTTTTATGGTTGGATGCACAAAATCTTAATGCAAAAGAACGTCACTTTATATTGCCGCTTGTGATAAAGAACTTTATTATGCAGTCCGTCGCTTTTATTTCTTCCATATCACAAGTTCATATAAAGCTTATTTTCCTCACACTAAAAGATCATACATATTTAGAGAGCAATTTTTATTGCTTGCACCGATGACAACTTACTTGAAGGATCTTACTCAATCCATAGGTAGATATGATGGACTCTCATGGAAAAACTGGGTTGAAGGATTTTGGATGCACAAGTAGTATCTCTACTTGGTGCAGAAGATTTGGTTAGCATAGGATGAGAAGCAAGCTCAACATGTTGGGGGATCCATGACAATATAACTTCTATTCAGATATAAGAAAACATAACGCATTATGTTGTCTTCCTTGTCGAACATCAACCTTTTAGCATACAATATTTTAATGAGTGCTCACAATCACAAAAGATGTCCAAGATAGTGTATTTATATGTGAAACCTCTCTTTCTTTATTACTTTCTATTAATTACAACAATGACCAAAACTATGTTTGTCAACTCTCAACAAATTTCATGCGACATACTTCTTATATGTGAAGTCATCACTCTCCATAAGATATTATATAATCTTTTTATTTCTTTTATTCTCTCTGCTTTTCATTATCAAAGCAAGGAAGCAAAGCTCTCAACTCAAAACTAATCTTTATTATATAACTCTCGGACTCGATTACATAGATAGATCACAAAGCAAAACTCAAACCTGGATCATACTAAAAACTTCTACTCTACTAGGTAATGATAAAACCAAAAGGATCAAACTAAGAAAATGATAAAGGTAAAGATGTGATGGTGATATGATACCGGGGCACCTTCCCCAAGCTTGGCACAAGCCAAGGGGAGTGCCCATACCCATGTACTCAAGTCTCTTTCTTCGGAGGTGATGATGATGGAGTTGTAGCACTCTTCTTCTCCAGCTTGCGTCTGAGGCTAAAATTTTCCTCCCTTAGATCATCATTCTCGAGCTCAAGCTTTAGTATATTTTTGCATAATGCCACCTTATTGTCCTACAGAAAACGGGATGGGATAGATTGGACCTGAGGAAGGCTTGACTTCTTGAATTCCACGTGCATATCTCCAGGTTGAGGTAGTGGATCTTCATCTTCATCAGAGCTATCGTTCCTTGTTTTCTCCATGTCGAAATCTTGCTCCTCCTCTGGGTCGGAATCTTGCTCTTCCTCCGTGGAACATAGGTAGGGGTAAATTTCCCCAAAGATCTTTAGATCCGCAGTATAATGGAAAACATAGCTCTCTCCATCTGAATCTTGCAAAGACATCTTGCTCTAAATCTGCTACAGAAACAACTCGAAACAAGAACAGAGGATATTGCCATGATACGGTCGTCAAAACCTTCAGGAGATTATATAATGAATTTTTACCATGCAAAACAAGTATTCTGAGAGAAAACAGAGTCCAAAGAGCACACGAGGTAGCCACAAGCCTGGGAGGCGCGCCTGGGGGGGTAGGGCGTGCCCCCATGGCTTGTCGCCTCCTTGTGCGCTATTCGGACCACTTTTTATTTTTTCTAGTTTTTTAAATATTCCAAAATGGAGTAAAATTGCTTTTGGGAAAGTTTAGGAGTCGGTTTACTTACCGTATCACATACCTATTCCTTTTCAGGGGTCTGGAGCGTTCTGGAAAGTTTCCTTTATGTACTCCTCCGGTGTTATGGTATTAATAATATTAGTTTCAACATTTATGGGAATACCTGAGATTTAATGTTAGATTCTTTGCCCGTTCACTACATTCGGGTTATTGCCCTCAACATTGTTGATCTTGATGGCACCAGAAAGATAAACTTCCTCGATAATGTAAGGCCCTTCCCATTTAGAGAGAAGTTTTCCTGCAAAAAAATCTTAAACAAGAATTGTATAACAAGACATGGTCACCCACTTTAAATTCAGCTTACGTATCCTTTTGTCATGCCATCTTTTAACCTTTTCTTTAAACAATTTGGCATTTTCATAGGCTTGGGTTCAACATTCATCAAGTGAGCTAACGTCAAATAACCTCTTCTCACCGGCAAGTTTGAAATCATAGTTGAGCTCCTTAATTGCCCAATAAGCTTTATGTTCTAATTCAAGAGGTAAGTGACATGCTTTTCCATATACCATTTTATATGGAGACATACCCATAGGATTTTTATAAGCAGTTCTATAAGCCCATAATGCATCATCAAGTTTCTTAGACCAATTCTTTCTAGATCTATTAACAGTCTTTTGCAAGATCAATTTTATTTCTCTATTACTTAATTCAACTTGACCACTAGACTGAGGATGATATGGAGATGCAATTCTATGGTTAACATCATACTTAGCAAGCAATTTACGGAAAGCACCATGAAGAAAATGTGAACCACCATCAGTCATTAAATATCTAGGGACTCCAAACCTCGGGAAAATAACTTCTTTAAGCAATTTAATGGAGGTGTTATGATCATCACTACTAGTTGGAATAGCTTCTACCCACTTAGTAACATAATCAACAGCAACCAAAATATGAGTGTACCCATTGGAGGAAGGAGAAGGTCCCATATAATCAAATCCCCAAACATCAAATAGTTCAATAACAAGTGAATAATTCATAGGCATTTCCTAACGTCTACTTATATTACCAATTCTTTGACATTCATCACAAGACATGACAAACTTACAAGCATCTTTGAAAAGAGTAGGCCAATAAAAACCAGATTGTAATACCTTGTGTGCAGTTCTATCTCCAGCACGGTGTCCTCCGTAAGCCTCAGAGTGACACTTGCATAGTATCTGTTCCTGTTCATGCTCAGGTACACAACTTCTAATAACACCATCTACTCCTTTATAAAGGTGTGGGTCATCCCAGAAGTATTGTCTTAAATCATAGATTTTTTTTCTTTTGTTGGTATGTAAAACTTGGTGGTATAAATTTAGCAACAATAAAATTAGCATAGTCTGCATACCATGGAGTACTACGAGAAGCATTTATAACAGCTAATTGTTCATCAGGAAAGCTATCATCAATAGGTAGTGGGTCATCAAGAATATTTTCTAACCTAGACAAGTTGTGTGCTACGGGGTTCTCAGCTCCCTTTCTATCAATAATATGTAAATCAAATTCTTGTAGCAAGAGAACCCACCAAATGAGTCAAGGTTTAGCATCTTTCTTTTCCATAAGATATTTAGTAGCAGCATGATCAGTGTGAACAGTTACTTTGGAATCAACAATATAAGATCTAAATTTATCGCAAGCAAACACGACAACTAAAAATTCTTTTTCAGTAGTAGCATAATTTCTTTGAGCACTGTCTAGAGTTTTACCAGCATAATGGATAACATTTAATTTCTTATCAACTCTTTGTCCTAGAACAGCACCAACAACATAGTCACTAGCATCACACATAATTTCAAAAGGTAGGTTCCAATCAGGTGGTTGAACAATAGGTGCAGAGATTAAGGCTTTCTTAAGGATTTCAAATGCTTCCACACAATCATCATAAAAAATCAATGGAACATATTTTCGCAAAAGATTAGTAAGAGGCCTAGAAATTTTAGAGAAGTCTTTAATAAATATCCTATAGAAACCAGCATGACCAAGGAAACTTCTTATACCTTTGATATCGTTAGGACACGGCATTTTTTCAATAGCATCAACTTTAGCTTTATCAACTTCAATACCTCTTTCAAAAAATTTATGCCCCAAGACAATACCTTCATTAACCATAAAGTGGCACTTCTCCCAATTCAAGACAAGATTAGTATCTTCACATCTCTACAAAACTCGATGAAGGTTGCTTAAGAAATCATCAAAAGAAGTTTCGTATACGGAAAAATCATCCATGAAAACCTCCACAATCTTTTCACAGAAGTCACAGAATATAGCAGTCATACATCTTTGAAAAGTAGCAGGTGCATTGCATAATGCAAAAGGCATACGTCTATAAGCAAAAGTACCGAAAGGGCATGTAAAAGTAGTTTTTTCTTGATCCTCTTGTGACACAGGTATTTGGAAAAAACCAGAGTATCCATCTAGAAAGCAGAAATGTGTATGTTTTGATAGTCTTTCTAGTTGCCCACAAAAAAAAGATAGTCTTTCTAGCATTTGATCAAAGAATTGCAAAGGATAATGATGTTTCCTAGTAGCTTTATTTAATTTTCTAAAGTCAATTACCATTCTATAACCTATGAAAATTCTTTGCGGAATCAATTTTTTTATCATTAGGAACAACAGTAATACCTCCCTTCTTAGGGACACAATGAACAGGACTTACCCATCTACTATCAGCAATAGGATAGATTATACCTGCTTCCAGAAGCTTTAATATTTCATTTCTTACCACTTCTTTCATCTTAGGATTCAACCATCGCTGGTGATGAACAACTGGTTTAGCATCAGGTTCCATATTAATTTTATGCTGACATAGAGTAGGACTAATGCCCTTAAGATCGTCAAGAGTATATCCAATAGCGGCACGGTGCTTCCTCAGAGTTTTCAAGAATTTCTTTTCTTCATGCTCTGAAAGGTTAGCACTAATAATAACAGGATATATCTTCTTTTCATCAAGATAAGCATATTTCAGAGTATCAGTAATTGTTTATGATCGAATACAGGATTACCCTTGGGTGGTAGAGGATCTCTAAGAGTTTCAGGCAAATTGTGTTTCAAAACAGGCATTTGTTTAAAGAATATATCATCTATTTCATTTCTTTCATTCATGAACATGTCATTTTCATGGTCTAGCAAATATTGTTCTAAAGGATCAGTAGGAGGCACGACAATAGAAGCAAGACCAATAATTTCATCTTTACTAGGCAATTCTTTATCATGAGGTTGTCTACGGAATTTGGAGAAATTAAACTCATGAGACACATCCCCGAAACTTACACTAACAGTTTCTTTCTCACAATCTATCTTAGCATTAACAGTGTTCAAGAACGGTCTACCAAATATAATGGGACAAAAATCATCTTGTGGGGAACCAAGAACTAGGAAATCAGTAGGGTATTTTATTTTCCCACACAAGACTTCAACTTCTCTAACGATCCCAATTGGTGAGATAGTATCTCTATTAGCAAGCTTAATAGTAACATCAATATCTTCTATTTCAGCCGGTGCAATATCATTCATAATTCTTGATATAAAGTAAAAGGGATTGCACTCACACTGGCACCCAAATCACATGCGCCATGATAACAATGATCTCCTATTTTAACAGAGACAACAGGCATGCCACTAACAGGTCTATGTTTATCCTTTTCATCGGGTTTAGCAATTCTAGCAGCTTCATCACAGAAATAAATAACATGCCCATCAATATTATCGACCAAGAGATCTTTAACCATAGCAATACTAGGTTCAACATTAATTTGTTCAGGGGGTGTAGGTGTTCTAGTATAACTCTTACGGACTACAGCTGAAGCTTTAGCATGTTCTTTTATCCTAACAGAAAAAGGTGGTTCTCAATATAAACAGTAGGAATAACTGGATCAACATTATAAGTAATGGTTTCTTCTTCAGCTTTAATGGGTTCTACTATTTTTACGTCAATGGGATGATATTTAAAGCACTTCTCCTTAGGGAGATCAACATGAGTAGCAAATTATTCACATAAAGAAGCTACTATCTCAGAGTCAAGTCCATATTTAGTGCTAAATTCATGAAAAGCATCAGTATCCATAAAAGATTTAACACAATCAAACTTAAGGTTTATACCTGACTCCTTACCTTCGTCGAGCTCCCAATCTTCAGAGTTGTGTTTAATTCTTTCCAAGAGATCCCATTTGAATTCAATAGTCTTCTTCATAAAAGAGCCAGTACAAGAAGTATCGAGCATGGATTGATCATTACGAGAAAGTCGGGCATAAAAATTCTGAATAATAATTTCTCTTGAAAGCTCATGATTGGCTCATGAATATAACATTGACTTAAGCCTCCCCCAAGCTTGAGCGATACTTTCTCCTTCACAAGGCCAAAAATTATAAATATAATTCTGATCACGATGAACCAGATGCATAGGATAAAACTTCTGATGAAATTCCAATTTTAATCGGTTGTAGTTCCAAGCTCCAATATCATCACATAGCCTATACCATGTCAATGCCTTTCCCTTCAAAGATAAAGGGAAGACCTTCTTCTTGATTTCTTCTCCGGGTAAACCTGCAAGCTTAAATAATCCACAAACTTCATCCACATAGATTAGATGCATATCAGGATGTAGTGTTCCATCTCCTGCATAAGGATTAGCTAGTAGTTTCTCTATCATACCCGAAGGAATTCCATAATAAATATTTTTAGTAGGTGCAGTAGGTTGAGGAGCAACTCTTTGCTCTTCCAGTCGAGGTGAAGATACCCCAAACAAGCCCCTCAAAGGATGACTTTCCATAGTGACAAGTGATAATAGATCTCAAGATGTATGAGCGCTTGCGTCTGTACCGTGTTCAAAAAAGGAGTACTCGAAGTATGCAAGTTCATAAGGAATGGACAGTGTACATCACTCTTGTCGCGTTCGCGTTGCACCCCGGCACGGTGGACCCTGCACATCTCACCGAATGGAACACGATTCGTCTTGCGTTTTCGTTTGCTTGTGGGACTGCAGTTTAGAGCAAATCGACGGTAGGCAAACTTCCCCCTCCCCCACCCCCCCACCCCCCCGGGCGCGGAGTCGGACGTCCCTCCCCCGCCCCAGTTGGCTTAATTTACTACTAGAAGAGAGACGTGGATGGTTGGATGGGGAGATTTTAGCACAGATTCCAAGAAATTTGTTGAGAGTGTGAGGTCGGCCGAGTGTTACTAGTAGTATACTACTAGTACTAGGAGCACTCCATACTCTACTGTAGATGTTGTCAGTACTCACTAGTACTACTACTCCTACTACTATTGGACAGGGAGCTTAAAAAAGTTACTATTGGACTGGCTATACGTGGCTAAATCCTAGTAGGAAGAGCATGTGCGAGAACAAGCATTCACGTGTTTGAATACAAATTTAGGAGTACGTACGAATCTAACAATATTGATTGGGCGTTGTTGAATGTTGATACTTTTTTTTCTGTAAGTTTGTTCAAAGTAGAGATACTTTGACTACACACAAAACTTATATGTAAACTAAAAAGGATCTTAGGGAGTATATTGTACGTTCAAAAAGCGAAATGAACATTGAATACCCTTTATATATGATTTGCTGATGCTATGATCACCGGTTCCAAATTTTGAATCCGCCTTAGGTATCACACATGCACCCACTCGTTCTCTCTCGGTTTCATCTCGGGGTCTCTCTCCCTCCCTCCCTCCCTCCCTCCCTCCCCCCCCCCCCCCCCCCCCCCCCCCCCCACCCCCCCCCCCCCCCCCCCCTCTCTCTCTCTCTCTCTCTCTCTCTCTCTCTCGCGCGCGCGCGCGCGTGTGCACACACACATACCACCTCTCTTCCTCTTTGTGCATGTCACACCTAATTGATCTCTCGAGGTATCGGGATTGTATCTCGCTCGTCAGGTCACTCTTCGACACACGCCTAGGTCACTCTACCATGCATTAATTGTAACCAAGCCTTTCATCTATCTTTTTTTAAGCACACATTCATCTTTCTCTCTGCCCCTCTCTAGATCGGTCGATCTCCGGACCCACCCTAGTCCTCTTTCAATCGATCCATAGCTAGATGGTACACGACCGACACGCACACACATAACCCCCCTTCTCTCCAGCCCACAGGATCATTTCTATCATAGAAACACACCAAACCTTTATCTCCTTTCACGACACGCACTCAATCTCTCAACATCTATCGATCTTGTCAAGATGTGTCGGGGCATGAACCGAATGGTATGTCAAAACTAAGATGGGAAGTGACACGTAGTGGAGGCAACACGAAACTTTAAACGAACCATTTGTCTGTATGCATATCGGACAAATTACAATATTGGAAATACAGGCATGGTCTAGGCCCACATGCGAATGACACTCGGCTGAATATTCAAATGAGGCATGCAGGAGGATGGACTCGACCGAAGGGCGGCATGATCGATGGAGAAGAGGGTTGGAGAGGAATGAGAAAAGCAATGCCACATGATTATACTTGGACGGCTCAAATAAACATTAAGTTGTCTCGTTTTCCCTTCCATCTTGGTCACAGAGTAAGATACGCAGGGACTAGTATAGTTATTACTGCCGGAACATGGTATAAGTTGGACCCATAAATGCGGGCACGGACCGGGCACACCTCAATTATTCCTTTAAACAGTCGGTCACCTAAATTAGCACACCATCCGGCTACTTAATCAAGTGTTATGCTTCACGAGTTGAAAAGGAAAAGGGTGGTGATGTACCACAAACGACCACACTTGGGGCTAGGGTAACAACTTGGTACTGTACCACAATTGAACCAGGGCACGAAAACCACCTGTTCTGCGCCTAATGCGTAACGCGAAGCACTGATGGTCGACTTTGGCCGGGAAAACAGGGAAACCGACATGTGGGGCCCACCTGTCGGGATGGCGTGGCGTAGACTAGTCCAATGGAAGAGGTGGCACACGACCTCCTCACCACCGGCAACCGTTCATGTGGGTCATGGGGGCCAACAACGTGGTACAGCTCCCGCACTGCCTCTAGACACGGTGACCGCAGTGAGCGACATGCTCATCGTCGCTAGACACGCTCGGCTTCAGGGTGCTGAGGGTGGCACTACCATTGTGGCATGACCAATAGATCAACACCTGACTCATCGAGGATGCACGGGGTGCCGAAGTGCGCGCATGCCGCGACGCGTCCGCGGAGTGTTCTAGCGCGGCCAACTGCATCCCCTTGACCTGAGACCATGTCGGGTCGTCTTGCTTTTTTAATGACATGTGGGATCGCATGTGAGCAAAGGGCATTTCCAACGTTGCCACGCCCGCAGCTGACTACCCTGGCACACACAAAACCCTCGTACCTCGTGTCATCGCGTGCGTGCATTCCCAGCCGGCGCCAGCTGCCCACATTCATGCCGTCCGTCCGTATGCCGTGATTAAGCAGGCTCGTTGCCCGAGGAACCAACTCCAGCGACTTATTGACGCACCCGGATGCTTGGCCTCACCGAAATGTGCTACTTAAAGGGTAACACCAAGCTAAACTCCACACCATAGTGCGTCCTCCTACCTGGCACCACATCCACCATGACCGCGAGCGGGAATGCTCTGCGGGATAGCTTGTCTTCGGGGATGAAGCTCGAGGTCGCCGCCCTGGCTCAACTTGCCGCTCGCAATGCAATACCGGCATAGCCGGATGCGGATGCGACCGCACAAGCGGTGGCCGCACTGGCAGCCGATGACGGGAGCACCACCAGCCACGCGTCCTACTTGCCGTCGTCCAATGTTCGGTGGCGCATGTGGCAGGTGAAATGACGGACCGTCCACGTCCATCATCATCGAACTCACGTCCATCGGCACCACCGAGGTCGGGGACTCCTCCGAGGATGAGTAGGGCATGGGAGGCGGCAGGGCATGGTGTGCCAACTGGCCGGTCCATCTCCCGTGTTCTACTCTTCCTCACCGGAGACCGCACCTTCACTTCATGGGTCTTGAACCCCGCCACCGTTCATGGAGTCGACAGATGGAGGACGTCGTCACCGATGCGGAAGTACAAAGGAAAGTGGACGTTGGTCGCCGCCGTAGGATAGGTTTAGGGTCGGGTTTCTTTTCCTTTTCTGTCCTATAGAAGTTCGAAATGTAATGAAAATCTGCAGTGTTTGCATGAATCTCGTCCGGTGTATATGAACTTTCACAATAATAGTAAGATATATTGTATGAAAATATATTGAATGATGATTCTAATCGTATTTACTTGGTATTGTGGTTATCGTTGTTTTTGTGTGTATAAACTTGGTCTAAGTTTAGAAAGTTTGACCCAAGACAAAGCTAACATGCGAAGTAAATAAACACATAGGGTCTACATACACAATTTATCTTAGGCACTCCAATAGTACGTCCACTACACATTCACGCATTTCACATCTTTCTCTCGCTCGGTCTGTCAAACCAACTAAGCCTTGTCCTAAAAAAACCAACTAAGCCAACCTCCCAGCATATTACGCGGGAAAAGACCCGGCCGCGTCGTTTTAGTCGGGATTACCGGATTACTAGTAGTATCGATGGATCACGCAAAGCACCAAGTTTAAAAGGAAAAAGGCAGTACACTCATTCTTTGTTGCTCGATCTTTGTTGCTGAGATGGCCTTCGATGGTTGTGTGCTCGACCTCATTGATTGCTGAAATAGCCTGCCATAATTTAGCACTCAATCTGTTTGCTGAATTAGGTTTACATATATTTCGTTACTTAGATCTGCTTGTCCAAATATCTTACCCTAGCTTTAGACATTGACCTAGGTATTTTTTCTGGACTTTATAAAAAAACATATATGTTTTTCCTGTAATATCTAGTAGAAGAACTAATTTGTATATCTAACAGATGGACAGGACTTGGATAACTTCTTCTCGAAGATTCTCCCCTGCATATGTTGAGGGGGTTGAAAACTTCATGAACTTTATCGGAGTTGAGTACGGTGGTCCGAAATCAGATGTGCTCTGCCCGTGTAGCAGTTGTATGAATTCAGTTTCAAGACCCCAGTCAACTGTACAAAATCATCTACACTTGTATGGGATGTCGGTCACATATACTAGTGGGTTCATCATGGTGAAGCTGTGAACGTCAATGTTACTGACTACGTGGAAGCAGTAGATCACCATCTTGATCTGCCTGATGCTCAGGAGGAAGAGGAGGAGGAGGTGGTGGCGGCGGAGCCAGTGAGTTTAACCAACATTGAAACAATGCTACGAAATGCTTGCACATTTCATGAACTTTCACCTGCACAAGAAAAACGGTGGGCCCGCATGTTGGAACAATGCAACATGGCAGTCACCCCAGGAAATAAGTTGTCAGTATTCTCAGCTATGGTCACCTTTCTTCAGGTGAAGACATCTGCGCAGATGACCAACAAATCATTCGATGCGATGTTGGCTGCTTTCCACAAATCTTACCCAGATGCGTCTGAGCTGCCACACATCTACAGTAAAATGAAGAATTTCCTTCGTGTAGTTGGAATTGGATATGATATGATCCATGTTTGTAAGAATAATTGTGTTCTGTTCCGGAAGGATTATGCCAACTTAAGTGAATGCCCAAAATGCAAATCATCAAGATGGAAAGATGGCGATGCTGTGAAGAGGATTCCTCATAATGTTCTGAGACATTTTCCAAGTATACCAAGATTACAGAGGTTGTTTCATGATGCTAAAACAAGAGTGGATGTAATGTGGCATTCTACGAACCAGGAGTATAGAGATCAGAATGTAATGAGCCATCCATCTCATGGTAGTGACTGGATAAGCTTCAATCAGAAACACAAAAAGTGTGTTGCTGAGCCGAGAAACATTAGACTTGGCTTAGCTACAGATGGATTCAACCCATTTGGCCACCAGAGCGCCACACATAGCATGTGGCCAGTGCTTGTTATCCCGTACAACATGCCACCAAATGTCTGCACCAAAGAATCAAACTACATGATGGCCTTGCTCATCCCAGTTCCAAAAAGTCCTGGAAAGGATTTTGATTTATTCATGGAGCCTCTTGTGGAGGAACTTCAACAGCTATGGAGGGGTGTTCTCACTCGAGACCTATATAGCAGCCCACCAGCTAATTTCTTTCTGCGTGCTGTTATAATTTGGTGCATCCATGATTATCCGGCTTTGGGCACTATGTCAGGGCGAACGACACATGGTTACAATGCATGTGTTCGATGTGACAAGAATCCGCTGTCATACGCAATACTTAGCAAGATTTGTTGCATTGGACACCGCCGTTTCCTTGCCAAGGACAAGCCGTGTCCTACAAAATACCGAAAACATGTGTTCAATGCAAAGCATGAAAACCGTGATGCGCCAAAGAGGCTCACCAGCGATGAGTTGCAGGAGCAATTACAGATGGTCAGGCATATTACACCAGGAAACCATCCTGATAGTGGTTGCGGGGAAAGGAAGCGTTGTAGGGCAGAAGAGAGATTATTGTTTACCCGCAGGTCCACTTTGTAAGACTTGGAGTATTGGAAAGATTTGGATATGCGGCATAATCTTGATGAGATGCACATCGAGAAAAATATATGTGACAGCATTATCGGCGCACTTCTTAATATTGAAGGCAAGACGAAAGATACCTTAAAATCTAGGATTGATTTGACACACCTGGGAATCAGATCCAATTTGCAGGTGAATGCTGATGGTGCATCACGGGATACGGCACTAGCTGTGTACGTCTTGGACAAGGTAAAAAGAAAAGAATTCTGCAAGGTCCTGTCACGTGTGAGATTCCCACATGGATGTGCTTCCAACCCTGAAAGGAGAGTCAGTGCAGATGGAAACAAGGTACAAGGGTTGAAAACTCATGACTGCCACATCCTACTTCAAAGGGTTTTACCTGTTATCCTTAGAGGATTGGGCCACCCTGTCTTATACAGAGCAGTTCCAGAGTTGGGACAATTCTTCAGGGAACTCTGCAGTAGAAATATCAGGATAGATGCTTTGGAGCATCTTAGAGACAAGATACCAACTATCCTATGCGACCTTGAGAAGATATATCCTCCAGCCTTCTTTGATGTGATGGTGCATTTTGTTGTTCATCTACCTGATGAGGCACTACTTAGAGGTCCAGTACAGTATGGCTGGATGTACCCTATTGAAAGGCAGTTATGCACTTTCAAGGGCTATGTTAGGAACAGAGCTAGACCTGAGGGTTCCATTGCAGAGGCCTACATTGCTACAGAAGCGTTGACATTCTGCTCAAAATACATTGAAACAGCTGATTAGCTTAGCAAAAAGGTGGGTGAAGACAATCCCGAGCTCAATGTTTTCGATTGTTCTGTTTGAGTTACAGGGAAGAGTCGACAAGATGACAAACCTAAAGATTTGGACAAAATGGTTTGGTATGTGTTGAATAACTATCCTGATATTCTACCTTATATCGAGTAAGT
Source organism: Thinopyrum elongatum (assembly GCA_011799875.1). Taxonomy (NCBI): domain Eukaryota; kingdom Viridiplantae; phylum Streptophyta; class Magnoliopsida; order Poales; family Poaceae; genus Thinopyrum; species Thinopyrum elongatum. The sequence goes on from CM022300.1 coordinate 381,137,050, forward strand.
GCTAAGTACTGCAGCTTATACATCATAATCTACTAAACTTGCAGCACATTCCTATATATTTAGATGTTTGACGCGATCACTATGTTATGCAGCATCTACAAAAAGGAGTTACTGGCGCAAAATCCAAGAAACATTGTCAAACTGGTTATGGCAGGATTTGCGAAATGGTTCAAGAGCCGTGTAAGCTTTTGAATTGCACTGTCAGTTTTTTTTAATATATTGAGTACATAAGATGATGAGCATGTCTATTTTCTAACCATAGGTTAAGAAGATGCAGGAGGATGGGCAGGCAGTTAATGATGCCCTTTACGCACTAGCAATGGGTCCTGATACTCGGGTAAGACATTATGAATCTTGCGTTGTTGGAGATGTGCGCTACAACACCCTTGCACGCGACGAAGGCAGGAAGACACAAAACAGTGCCATCATGAGAACGGATACGTACGACAAAGAGACAACTGAAATGTATGCTAACATAACAGACATTGTTCGGTTGCAGTATATCTCCAGTTTCGAGGTTCATCGGTGTGTGGTTCTATTGTGTTGTCGTTGGTATAACCTGTTTTCCAGGATCGCAAAACCCAAAGCTGATGATTATTCAAATCCATCAATGCCAATGCGGTGTACCACACCGACGAGCCTTTTATTTTGGAAAATCAAGCAACACAGATATTTTTCTTGGAAGACTGCATGTAGCGATGACTGGAGAGTATTACAAAGGTTTGAGCAGAGGAATTCGTTTAATAAAGTTGCACAACAAGATGATGCTTACACTGCTCCTGATGTAGAAGATTCCACAGATGTTCGTAGTATCTTTGACAACCATCACATCAATAGCGCTGGCGAAAAGATTCCCTGATGGGTTGTGGACGTACGAGAGTTGATCAATAAGAGGCCAATGTTCGAGGACATTGAGGATGAAGAAGAAGATGACACTGGGGGGAATTATGATTCAGACTGATACACATGGCGAAGATATTGACGCTGCTGGTGCGGATGATGATTAGATTGCTTTTGTCGTATTTGCCTGTGGGAAGACGACTTTTTATCTACTATGTGAAATTGTGTTTTCTATGACAACTGAAACCTGATGAAGTTGTTGTTTAGTATTTTGCTGTGAGAACATCACTTATTATGTATGTTGATTTGTGTTTGGTGATTGTATGACGACTAAAACATGATGACATAGTTGTTTAGTTGTACTCATATTTGGCTGTGAAACTTGTATTTGATGACATAGTTTGTTGTTGGACTGCAATTTGCTCTACGTCTTCCAATAGGATAAAGCTTACCTGACAGGGCCTCTGCTAATTTATTTATTTATTAGCAAAAGGGCCTCTCCTATTTATTTATTTATGAGCAAAAGGGGATACCCCCCGATTTTTGTTAATAGAAATCATTAGATGTTCACAAAACTATGCCCAGCCTACTAAATAGGTTTCATTCATTACTAGTTTCAGCAAAGTGCTCATGTCATAGCCACTGAATACATCACGAGTGCTACATACACTCCAAATAAAGAGACAATCATCCTACAGAGCACAACGATCTTGCCCTTATCTTCACAAGCTCTTTCATCTCCTCATTGGTGCCAAGGCCATTCAGCAGTTGTTGCTTGGCCATGATCAGATGAACTGCATCTTTAACCTTCTGCTCTGCATCTTCCTCTTCTGTCGTTCCTTTAGTTACTTGTCACCCCAACCTGCTGGTATTGGGATTCCTTGGCTAACCAAATAATCAGCATAGTTCCATTCCCCCACATCAGCAACTTCCTAGAAATAGAAATCACACGAATCTTCCCTTTTCTGCACGAATCAAATTGGAAGATCATTAACCAAACTATTAAAAAAATCAGCAACTGAAAGCAGGCGAACAACTTAAACATATTATTACCCCATGATTCGGGCATTTGTAGAAGACTTGGCCAGGGTTGAGGATTGTAGTTGAGACGCGACAGATGACTCTGCGTGATTTGCAGTAGTGGCACCACACCAACGGCAGCAGGTTGCGATGAGCAACCGGCTGCGGTGAGTGTGCCGGCGTGGGTGTGATGAGACCCACAGGCGATGGTACGGGTGGCGACTTGGCGTATATTTGGTTGTTGCCTGCTGAAGAGCGGGTGAACGAGCCGCCAGCGGACATGGTTGATGCGGCCGGAGCTTCTGATGCTAGGCAGAGTAACTAGAGAAGAGGAGAAGCGAACATTGGATATGTCAGTTTCATTACTGGCAGAGAAGCATAGCACTATATATAGTCATAGTCTAGGTTTGGATTCGAATCAGCTATAGGAGCACGTCTCTCTTTTTTCTAAAACTCAGCAATGTCTCTTTACTGGTACACTAGCTTGTTCTGTACGCCTTCTCAAGTCATTGATTTTTGGGAATGTTATGTGGCATGATGACCCACAAGTATAGGGCATCAATCATAGTCCTTTCGATAAGTAAGAGTGTCGAACCCAACGAGGAGCAGAAGGAAATGACAAGTGGTTTTCAGCAAGGTATTTTCTGCAAGCACTGAAATAGTCGGTAACAAGTAGTTTGATAGCAAGATAATTTGTAATGAGCAAGTAACGGTAACGGTAAATAATATGCAGCAAGGTAGCCCAATCCTTTTGTGGCAAAGGACAGGCCAAAATGGTCTCTTATAATAAACAAAGCGTTCTTTAGGGTACACGGGAATTTCATCTAGTCACTTTCATCATGTTGGTTTGATTCGTGTTCGCTACTTTGATAATTTGATATGTGCATGGACCGGTGCTTAGGTGTTGTTCTTACTTGAACAAACCTCCTACTTATGATTAACCCCCTCGCAAGCATCTGCAACTACGAGAAAAGTATTATGATAAAATCTAACCTATAGCATTAAACTTTTGGATCCAAATCAGTCCCTTACGAAGTAGCGCATAAACTAGGGTTTAAGCTTCTGTCACTCTAGCAACCCATCATCTAATAACTACTCCACAATGCATTCCCTTAGGCCCAAATATGGTGAAGTTCCATGTAGTCGACGTTCACATGACACCACTAAGGGAATCACAACATACATATCATCAAAATATCGAACACATATCAAGTTCACATGATTACTTGCAACATGACTTCTCCCGTGACCTCAAGAACAAAAGTAACTACTCACAAATAATAATCATGCTCAAGATCAGAGGGGTATTAAATAGCATAATGGATCTGAACATATAATCTTCCACCAAATAAACCATATAGTAATCAACTACAAGATGTAATCAACACTACTAGTCACCCACAAGTACCAATCTAAGGTTCCGGTACAAAGATTGAACACAAGAGATGAACTAGGGTTTGAGAGGATATGGTGTTGTTGAAGATGTTGATGGAGATGGCCCTCCCAAAGATGGGAGAGTTGTTGGTGATGACGATGGTGATGATTTCCCCCTCTGAGAGGGAAGTTCCCCCGGCAGAATCGCTCCGCCGGAGGGCAAAAGTGCTCCTGCCCAAGTTCCGCCTTGAGACAGCGGCGCTTCGTCCCGAAAGTCCCCCCCCCCCTGATTTTTTATAGGTCAAAATGACCTATATACCAGAAGATGGGCACCGGAGGTGGGCCGAGGAGGGCACAACCCACCAGGGCGCGCCCAGGTGGGTTGTGCCCACCTGGTGGGCCTCCTCCGGTAGTTATTTGCTCCTGTATTTTTTGTATATTGCAAAATAATTCTCTGTAAATTTTCAGCTCATTTGGAGATGTGCAGAATAGGTAACTCTGATGTAGCTTTTTCAGGTCCAGAATTCCAGCTGCCGGTATTCTCCCTCTTCGTGTAAACCTTGTATATTATGAGAGAAAAGGCATTAGAATTACTCCCAAAAGCATTATTATGCATAAAAACATTATAAATAACAGTAGGAAAACATGATGCAAAATGGACGTATCAACTCCCCCAAGCTTAGACCTCGCTTGTCCTCAAGCAAAAAACCAAAATCGAAAAACATGCCCACATGCTTAGAGAGAGAGGTGTCGATAAAAACAAAATACGAACATAGAAGCATCATGCATATTATTATAACAGCAAGGAATTTTAACATAAAACTTTATCAAATAACTTTTATCATGTAACTTCTCATGAACAAGTAACAATTCATCACAACATTGAAGTATAAAGCATAAACCTTATTGAAAACCAACAAACTATGTTCTCAGTCAACTTTGCAACTACAATTCATCATATTTTCAGGAAGGGTCGCGTATCGGAGCCTTTAGGCAAGTCCACATACTCAACCATCATTTAACCTTCTATGACTGCTAACACTCACAGCATACCCATGAACAAAAAGTTTCAACCGGACACATAGAAAGATAGGGGCTTATAGTTTCGCCTCCCAACGTATTCACCTCAAGGGTGATGTCAACAATAATAACTCATGCCCACTCATATCCAACTGGATATATGTGCCTAGATCTTTCCTCACCACATGATGCCTGCAAAAAGAGAAAATAAAAAGGAATAGGGAAGAATATTTTGACTCTTACATAAAACTTAATGCATAAAAGTAAAAGATAGGCCCTTCGCAGAGGGAAGCAGAGGTTGTCATGCGCTTATTTGTTTGTATACCAAATCCCTTAATGCAAAAGAACGTGATGTTATATTGCCCCTTATGATAGCAACCTTTATTATGCAATCCATCGCTTTTATTACTTTGCCATCATAAGTTCGTACAACGCTCAATTTTCTCTTACACTAAACGATCCAACACTTTTAGAAGCAATTTTTATTGCCTTATTGCACCAATGACAACTTACTTGAAGGATCTTACTCAATCCATAGGTAGATATGGTGGACTCTCAAAAAGATTTTGGGTTTAAGGGTTTTTGGATGCACAAGTAGTATCTCTACTTAGTGTGGAGTTTTTGGCGAGAAAAGATAATGAGCAAGCACCACGTGTTGAAGGATCTATGGCAATATAACTTCTATGTGAATATGAACAAACATAAATCATTACGTTGTCTTCCTTGTCCAACGTCAACAATTTTGACACAAAATATTTAATGGGGGCTCACAATCATAAAAGATGTCCAAGTTAGTGTATTTGCATGTGAATCTTCTCTTCCCTTATTAATTCTTTCATGAATTGCATCATTGACCAATGCTATGTTTGTCAATCTCCAATAAATTTTACCACATACTTTTCCTTATGTGATGTCATTACTTACCATAAGATTTGCATATGACCTTTTTCATTTATTTTCCTTTCTTTTTATTGGAACTCGAAAAGAAAGGATCGAACTAAACTTTTATTCAACTAAATCATAAGACAACTAAAGATCGAACTAAAATAGATGAAAGCAAACATAGTGGTGGTGATACGATACCGGGGCACCTTCCCCAAGCTTGGCACAAGCCAAGGGGAGTGCCCATACCATGAACTCAAGTTTATTTTGTTGGAGAACATGATCAAGGTGGTGGTGAAGTAGTATGAGTGTTCTTCTTCCTCAGCTTATGCTTGAGGATGGAATTTTTCTCCTTCAAGTCATCAATCTCTTGCTCAAGCTTTAATATCTTTTTGCATAATTCCTGCTTGTTTTCCTGCAAGAGACGAAAAGGGATAAACTCGATCTTAGGTTTCTTTGCTTTATTAGGAAGACTTGACTTCTTGAATTCCACATGCATGTCCCCAGGTTGGGGCAATGGAACTTCATCTTCATCTGAGCTTGTCTCTTCTTTCCTTTTCAGATCATAGTCTTCCTCTTCCTCTGTGGTCCAACAATAATGTTCCACATCTCCGTAAACCTTGGGATTTGAAATATAATCAGCAACATAGCTCTCACCCTCCGAATCTTGAGATGACATATTTTCAGATCTGCCAGAAAATAGCAAGAAAGAAGAACAGAGGATTTCTCCATGATATAGTGGTCAATATGTTCGGGGGGTATATAAAGATTTTTTATCATGGGAAACAAGCAAACGGGAGGAAATGGAGTCGAGAAGGTTCCCGAGGTGGGCACAACCCACCTGGGCGCGCCAGGGGGCCCAGGCGCGCCCTGGTGTCTTGTGCCCTCCTCGGTTGCCTTCCTGGTTGTTTCTTATTTTCCTAATTTTTGCTATATTCCAAAACTGACAGAAAATATTTTTGCAGATTTTTCGGAGTCCGTTTACTTACTGTATCATGTATCTCCTCTTTTTTTGGATTCTGGAGTGTTTCGGAAGGTCTCTTTTATGTGTTCCTCCGGTGTCATGGTTTGAATAATATTGCTTTCAACATTAATAGGCGTACCTGAGATGTAGTGTTTAATTCTTTGACCATTGACCACCATTGGGTTAGTACCTTCGGCATTATTGATTTTGATGGCTCCAGAGCGATAAACCTCCTCGATAATATATGGTCCTTCCCATTTAGAGAGAAGTTTTCCTGCAAAGAATCTGAAACGAGAGTTGTACAAAAGAACATATTCTCCAACTTTGAATTCCTGCTTTTGGATTCTTTTTTCATGCCATCTTTTAACTTTTTCTTTAAATAACTTGGCATTTTCATAAGCTTGGGTTCTCCATTCATCTAATGAGCTAATATAAAATAACCTCTTTTCACCGGCAAGTTTGAAATCATAGTTGAGTTCTTTAATTGCCCAATATGCTTTATGTTCTAACTCTAGAGGCAAATGACAAGCTTTTCCATAAACCATTTTGTAAGGAGACATACCCATAGGATTTTTATATGTTGTTCTGTAGGCCCAAAGTGCATCATCCAATTTCTTAGACCAATTCTTTCGGGACCTATTAACATTTTTTTGTAATATTAGTTTTATTTCTCTATTGCTAAGTTTAACTTAACCACTAGATTGAGGATGATAAGATGATGCAATTCTATAGTTAACATCATATTTAGCAAGCATTTTACGGAAGGCACCATGAATAAAGTGTGAACCACCATCAGTCATTAAATATCTAGGGACTCCAAACCTCGGGAAAATAACTTCTTTAAGAATTTTAATGGAAGTGTTATGATCAACATTACTAGTTGGAATATCTTCTACCCACTTAGTAACGTAATCAACATCCACCAAAATATGTGTATACCCATTAGAGGAAGGAAAGGGTCCCATATAATCAAAACCCCAAACATCAAATGGTTCAACAGCAAGTGAATAATTCGTAGGAATTTCTTGACGCTTACCGATATTACCAATTCTTTGGCATTCATCACAAGATAATTCAAACTTACGGGCATCCTTGAAGAGAGTAGGCCGATAAAAACCAGATTGCAATACCTTATGAGCAATTCTATCTCTCGCATGATGCCCTCCATAAGCTTCGGAGTGACATTTTCGTAAGATTTGTTCCTATTCATGCTCAGGTACACAACGTCTAATAATACCATCTACTCCTTCTTTATAAAGATGTGGGTCATCCCAAAACTAATGTCTTAAATCATAGAAGAATTTTTTCTTTTGTTGGTATGTGAAACTAGGTGGTATGTATTTAGCAACAATATAATTAGCATAATCAGCATACCAAGGAGTATTATGAGAAACATTTATTGCAGCTAGTTGTTCATCAGGAAAGCTATCATCAATAGGTAGTGGGTCATCAAGGATATTCTCTAACCTAGATAAGTTATCAGCTACGGGGTTCTCAGCTCCTTTTCTATCAGTAATATGTAAATCAAATTCTTGTAGCAAGAGAACCCACCTAATAAGTCTAGGTTTAGCATCTTTCTTTTCTATAAGATAATTAATAGCAGCATGATCAGTGTGAACAATTACTTTGGAATCAACAATGTAAGATCTGAATTTATCACAAGCAAACACAACTACGAAAAATTCTTTTTCAGCAGTAGCATAATTTCTTTGGGCACTGTCTAGAGTTTTGCTAGCATAACGAATAACATTTAATTTCTTATCAACTCTTTGTCCTAGAACAGCACCAACAACATAATCACTAGCATCACACATGATTTCAAAAGGCAAGTTCCAATCAGGTGGTTGAACAATAGGTGCAGAAGTTAAGGCTTTCTTAAGCGTTTCAAAGGCTTCTACACAATCATCATAAAAAACAAATGGAACATCCTGTTGTAAAAGATTTGTAAGGGGCCTAGAAATTTTAAAGAAGTCTTTAATAAACCTCCTATAGAAACCAGCATGACCAAGGAAACTACGAATACCTTTAATATCTTTAGGACATGGCATTTTCTCAATTGCATCAACTTTAGCTTGGTCCACCTCAATACCTCGTTCAGAAATTTTATGCCCCAAGACAATACCTTCATTAACCATAAAGTGGCACTTCTCCCAATTCAAGACAAGGTTAGTTTGCTCACACCTCTACAAAACTCGATCAAGGTTGCTCAAGCAATCATCAAAAGAAGTTCCATAAACAGAAAAATCATCCATGAAAACCTCAACAATCTTTTCATAAAAATCAGAAAATATAGCAGTCATACATCTTTGAAAAGTAGCAGGTGCATTACATAAACCAAAAGGCATACGTCTATAAGCATAAGTTCCAAAAGTGTAGGTAAAGGTGGTTTTCTCTTGATCAGGTTGTGAAACAGGTATTTGAGAAAAACCAGAATATCCATCAAGAAAACAAAAGTGTGTGTGCTTAGATAATCTTTCCAACATTTGTCGGTGGAAACGACACCTATGGGATCGCGTGGACCCCTTTACGGTTCGGCAGGGATGAGGAGTGCGCAAAGAGCAGATCTAACGATCAACACGATGGATTTTTACCCAGGTTCGGGCCGCTGAGAAGCGTAAAACCCTAGTCCTGCTTGTCTGTGTTTATCTTGTGTTCTTCTGCTCTTGGACTAGCTACTATGCGTGTCCAGTCCAAAAAGTCTGAATCCTTCCACAGTACGCCTCGGGCCTCCTTTTATATGTCAAAGGGGTCGCCACAGTGGCACATAGGAGGTGGAAAGTATCTACAGTGTACAAGTTTATCGCCTGACATCATAGGACAAACGCATTTAATGCGCTGCCTACATGCCCTCTTGCTTTATCGGGGACGGCAACAGAGCCCGTCCCGTCCGTCGCCGCCTCGCCTTGCTTCGACGCGCGTCCAAGCTGACAAGGCATGCAGCACCATGCTGGCTGGCTGGCTGCTGTGCTGGTGCGGTGACAGGGCCTTCACGAAGATCTGCCTGCCACCACGCAGGTGCTTGGCTAGTTGGCTTAGAAGCTGCATGCTGCCACGCAGGTGCTCGCCTAGTTGGCGGGCTAGTTGTCGCATCAGAACGGCCGTGGGGCAACGAAACGTTGGCAGGTGCGGGCCTGGCCGCGGCCCCACTGATGCTCCTGGCAAGGGTCTTGCCGGGGTCTCGCCTCCGTCCCCGGCAAGGATCTTGCTGGGGGTCTTGTGGCTGTCCCCGGCAAGGATCTTGCCGGGGCTCGTACCTTGCCAGCGAGCGCTGACTTCGTCTCATATCCCAAGCCGTGCTCTTCTTCGTAGCTTGGCCTGGTTCCTTCTTTGTGCTCAGCGTCAAGATGTTTGCCGGATGTCTTGCTTGCCGGGAAACTTGGCCTTTGTCGGGGTTGTCGAGCAACGGTCCTAGACGGGTATGACCCATGCTAAGAAGGTTGATGAGACCCTGGTTCTCATTACACCGACAACATTTGATCAATAAAAGGCAAAGGGTAATGATCTTTTCTAGTTGCTTTATTTAATTTTCTAAAATCAATTACCATTCTATAGCCAGTAACAATTCTTTGTGGAATAAGTTCATTTTTGTCATTAGGAACAACAGTAATACCTCCCTTCTTAGGGACACAATGAACGGGGCTTACCCATCTAGTATCAGCTATGGGATAGATTATACCTGCTTCAAGAAGCTTTAATATTTCAGTTCTTACCACTTCTTTCATCTTAGGATTCAAACATCGTTGATGATCAACAACGGGTTTAGCATCAGGTTCCATATTAATCTTGTGCTGACAGAGAGTGGGACTAATGCCCTTAAGATCATCAAGAGTATATCCAATAGCAGCACGGTGCTTCTTCAGAATTTTTAATAATCTTTCTTCTTCATGTTATGAAAGGTTAGCACTAATAATAACAGGATATATATCTTTTTCTCATCGAGATAAGCATACTTCAAAGTGTCAGGCAATTGCTTTAATTCAAACACGGGATCACCTTTAGGTGGAGGAGGACCTCCTAGAGTTTCAATAGGCAAATTGTGTTTGAGCAGGGGTCGTTGTTCAAAGATTTTTTTATCTATTTTATTCCTTTCATGCATATGCATATCATTTTCAAGGTCTAGAAAATATTGTTCTAGTGGATCAGTAGGAGGCACAGCTATAGAATCAAGACCAATTATTTCATCCTTACTAGGTAATTCGTTCTTATGAGGTTGTCTATTAAACTTGGAAAAATTAAATTCATGAGACTCATCACCAAAGCTAACACTGATAGTTTGTTTATGACAATCTATAGTAGCATTGACAGTGTTCAGGAAAGGTCTACCAAAGATAATAGGACAAAAGTCATCTTGTGGGAACCAAGAACTAGAAAATCAGTAGGGTATTTTATTTTCCCACACAAGACTTCAACATCTCTAACAATCCCAAGTGGTGTGATGGTGTCTCTATTAGCAAGTTTAATAGTGACATCTCTTCTATTTCAGCGGGTTCTATGTCATTCATAATTTCTTGGTATAAGGTAAAAGGAATAGCACTCACGCTAGCACCTAAGTCACATAAATCATGATAACAATGATCTCCTATTTTAACTGAGACAACAGGCATGCCAACAACAGGTCTATGTTTATCTTTTTCATCGGGTTTGGCAATTCTAGCAGCTTCATCACAGAAGTAAATAACATGCCCATCAATATTTTCTACCAGGAGATCTTTAACCATAGCAACACTAGGTTCTACTTTAATTTGTTCCGCAGGTTTAGGTGCTCTAATATTACTTTTGCGAACCACAGTTGAAACCTTAGCATGTTCCTTTATCCTAACGGGGAAAGGTGGTTTTTCAATATAAGCAGTAGGCACAACTGGATCAACATTGTAAATAATAGTTTCATCTTTAACTATGTCGGGTTCTTTAATTTCTTCTTTGATAGGGGGGTGATATTTAAACCACTTCTCTTTGGGGAGATCAACATGAGTAGCAAATGATTTACAAAAAGAGGCTACTATCTCAGAGTCAAGTCCATATTTAGTGCTAAACTTGTGTGTCGGATTCAGGGCTCCGCAGACCCAAAGAAGGTTCAAACTCTGGGGCGTGTGCGAAGAACTCAACCTAACCAGCCACCCGAACGCGCCGCCCTACAGCCTAGCTCGAAAAACAGGGAAGAAGATGGACTCGGCAGTTACCCAGGTTCGGGCCACCTTGCGGTGTAATACCCTACTCCTGCTTGTGGTGGATTTGCCTGCTGAGGAGGAACTAGTACAAGGGTGAACAAGCTCGCGAGGCTTGCTCTGGTGAGGATGTGTTGTTCTGGGTTCGATCCGTCCGGCCCCCTTCTTCGGTGGTGGCTAACCTATACTTATAGTGGCCTTGGTCCTCTTCCCCGAAAACGAAGGCGGGAAGGGATTCCACAATGGCCAAATTTGAAGGGGGACAGGTAGTACATCTTATCCTGGCAAAAGGTTGTCTTCGCCTGCAAAGCTTCTGGTCGTGATGTCGCGGTGGGCTCGGTGATGACATCTATCCTGCCGCCCTGGCGGTCCTGGTCTCGTTGCACGGGAATGGAAACCTTTGGGTGATTCCTCGGGACCCCGCGCCTGCGCTTGCCTCCTTAGCACCAAAGAGGAAACCTACTGCTCTGCGCCCGCTGGCGCCCGCCTGGCCTTGGTCATCATGGCTTGCATCACCTCCACCTCATGAGATGGGTACCTGCATAGAAATCTCTGCTCCTCGAGAGCCAGCCTAAGGAGGCCGCTCCCTCCGGAGGTCTTGGTGTCGCCCGCCTTGCGAGGCTTGGCCCCTCGCGAGGGTCTTGTCTTGAAGATGTTGTAGATGGGCCGTACCAGGCCGTCGATGGCGCCACGCCGTGGGCTACGGGTAGGCAAGTCTGGGTACCCCGGTTCCCAGAACGCCGACAGTAGCCCCAGGGCCCAAGGCGCGCTCGGACTTGGCTTCGAGGCGAAGCCAAAGGGCAAGGGCGAAGCGCCGCGGGCCCCAATCGCCTGCGGACCGAGCCGATGCATGGCGCTTGATGAGACGTGGGTGTCCCCACTTCCCCACGCCGCCTCGGCAACTGCGCGACTTGACAACTGCCTGGTGCACGCGGCCCAGCCATCATTGCCCGCCGCGCTCGCCTTAGGCTCCCTTCCTTTCCTTCAGACTTGCATTTCCCCCGCCAGGTTCCTCGCCAGCTTCAATCTCCGCTGCCATGGCTCCTAGGACGAAGAAAGGGAAAGCCCACGTGATCGCGGGGCTCTCGCCGGGGACGGGACCAGCGCTGGATCGGTCCATGGTGATCAACCAGGAGGGCTTGGACAAGGTCCGGCAAGCCCTTGCCGCCGATTCCAACGAGTGGAAGGCGACAACGGTCTGGCCTGCCTCCCGGTGCCCAGCAGATATGGAGGCCACCGAGATCCCCCTTCACCTCCATGCTCTCTTTGTCGGCCTGCTCCCCCCTTTTTCAGATTTCTTCAATGCCATGCTCTCGCACTACCAGATCCACGCACTGCATCTGGACCCTGGGTCCATCGTCCTCCTCTCAGCCTTCGCCTTCTTGTGCGAGGCCTTCCTAGGTATCGCCCTGTCCGTGGCCCTGCTCCGCCATTTCTTCTCGCTCCACTTGGTCCACGGCGGACAACACTCGTGGTGCATGTCATTTCGGGCGGTGGCGGTGACGGACAGCTCCTACATCAACTTCACGCTTCGCCCGGATGCGACGGGATTCCGGAAGCATTGGGTGTATGTGGACGCCACCATGCGCAGCCCTCTGCTCCTTCTCCCATCGGCGCCGGCGGAGCCGAGTTTCGGCTGGGGGCACTCGGAGCTCGTTGACCATCGGCTTGCATGTATCTTGTCCAGGCTGGGCAAGCTGAAGGAGGCAGGGGTGACGGCAGTGATGGTGGTGAGGGAGTTTGTCCGGCGGCACATCACTCCGCTCCAGCGCCACTCTCGCCCGATGTGCGCCTTCATCGGCCGTGACGATCCCATGAGGCTCCAGGTGCCTTCGCTCCCTTTAAAGACATTGCGCACAGTGCTCCAGCTCCTGAAGGGTGACCCTGCTCCTGCTGTGCTCCCTACCGAGGGGTTCCCTCTGTACAACTGCTCGAACTGGAGGGCCTTTGTCGAGAAGATGCCGCGCTTCGACGAGTGGGGGCTGCTCCCCGAGGGACATGAAGGACCTCGCGAGAACCCCATCTTGGTGGCTCCTGTGCTCGCCGGCCCTGCGGCGCGCGTTCTTGTCGAGGCCGCGGGGGAGCAAGCATCACCGAGCGCTCCTGAGGTGGTGGCCTACTCCTCTACAGGCGGCGCGGGAGCCCTGCCTACGGATGTATCCGCCGCCCCCACCGGGAAGGGCTCCTCACCGCCCTGCGGCGCGCCCCTACCAGACCTCGGGGTACCCCACCAGAGGAAAGGGCTCGGGAGCCATTGCGGCGACACCTCACGGGCCCTAAAAAAGAGGAAATGGATAGCCATGGATGAGTAAGTACCTTGCCCTTCTAGATTTTTGCACACCGCGTCCTCCTCTGACTTTTGCCCCTCAGGATCACTTCTGCCGAGGTGGTGAGCCTGCCCGGTATGCGACCTTCGGAGGCCCCTGGTTTGGCAACGACGCCGGGCCTCCCGAGTTGGACGGCCGCGCATGAGGTGGTGCCATCTCACGAGCCGAGGCCGCTGCTGGAGGGCCGCAGGCCCACACTCCCGGCGTCCTTCTTCCGAAGCAATCCATGGCACACGGAGGCCGTGCCGAGGGCTCCTCCGCTGGTTCTTGCTGGTGGTTGGGCGATCCGCGTGACGGCTCTATCTTCAAGAGGCGGGTCTGGACCGCGCCGCGTCGCGTCCATGGCCCAGGGAGCGGCCGGAGGAGCTGCGCCCTCCGGTCCCCTGCCGGAGATGGGTGAGTCGTCTCGCGCCCTTCCGGCGGACCAGGGCACGGAGGATGGGCACGTCTGAGCACTGGAGCTCGTGCGCGGGCGCAGCGCCGTCCAACACGACCTCTTCCTGGAGGCGACGGGTGCTCTAGGCCGTCTTGGGGCAGAGCTTGCCGACATCGACGCGTGCCTTGAGGCGGAAGGCCTCCGCCTGGCGCGCGAGTGGCACCAACTGAAGGTTGCCATCAACATTGGGCGCTCGCAGCACGAGCGTGCCCGTGCGGAGGTGGAGGAGTCCCTTGCAGTTTCTCAGGAGGCTTGCCCTCGCGCCCTGGAGGAGGCCCGGGTCGCGGATCACCGTCATGAGGTGGCTGAGGAGTGCGAGAGGGAGATTCAAGCCTCGAATGCCGCCCTTGAGCGGCAAGTCCAAGCACGTAGAGCCGCCCTCGCAGCGCCGCCAGGCAGGACCCCTGCAGACGAGGCGGGAGTCCAGTCTCGCGAGGACGCACTGGCACTCGAGGCATTGGAGCACAGCCTGGAGTGCGAGCGACTGGAGGTGATGGAGCGCCAAGTAGCCGTCGCCGGGGACGCCCTTGCCTCTCGGGAGGCGAGGATCCAACAGGTGGTTGACCAGAAGGTAGCGGGGATCCGTGCGGCCCTCGTCGAAGAATACCGCCGAAAGCTGGGGCTCCAGGAGACTCACTTCCAGCAGCGGCAAGCTGAACTGCGGGGCAAGGCTGATGCCCTTAAGGTGAAGCTGGTCGCGGCAGAGCGGCGTGAGAAGGCCACCGTCGAGGCCGAGTTGTCCTCACTTCACAAGTAGGTTGCAGGGGTCACATCCCTCGTGGAGAGAGCCTCGGAAGAGGCGGGCCGCCGCCGGACACTGCAGCGCGAGCGTTCCTTGATGTTCGAGGACCTCAGGGTCAGGGCCAACCGGGCCCTGGACACCATCTGTGACGAGAGCATCTCCCGCCTGCATGAAGCCGATGATGCTAGCTACCTCCACTTCTTCACCCAAGTCATGACCTGCCTCGAAGGCGGGGCCACGAGGATGCGCCATCTCGTCAAAGAGAAGAGCCGAGACCTTCTTGGGCGTGCGTTCTCGCGTGTCCTCAGCTACCTTCTTAGCCTCGATCCTGACCTTGACTTCAACGCCGCAATAGCCCCCATGCCTGGAGTAACCCAAGGCGACCTGGCGAGCTGGGTGGACGATCATGTGGATGACCTGATCGCGGAATTTGCCCTTGCCGCCGACGTGGCTGCGCTCACAGCCGAAGAGGGTGGAGCTGATGGTGATGACGATGACAGCGACGTCGGAAGTAGCACGTCTTGCTAGGCTTGTATTTCCCTGTTTGCCTGCCAAAACTTTGGGTATGGCCCTGCGGGGTGTGAAAGTATTTTTGGAGGGGGGACCCTTGTAATGAATGAAACAATGATATGCCTTCTAAATTAGTTTTGAAAACGTGTAGTCATGAGCTGGAGGGCCCCTGACCGGAGTAGTTGGCGAGGCTTAGCTTTTGTGTTCTAGGCCTTGGACGGGTTCTTGTACCGCAGAGGCGCGTTTCTTCTGAGACGGGCCCTCAGGAGCCCCCAGTCCGCAAGATCCCAGGAGGGACTTGTGAGGGCTTAGGGCCTCCCGGTGCGCCTCTGCCGGGCGTCGAACTTCACGGGAGTGCCGGGGGGGGAATGCCCACCGCTGAGTGCCCCTGAGGCTCGGGCTGAACGCCGGGCCTGGTGCGTGCCTGCTGGCTTGCTCGAGAGCGCCGCGCGAGGAGCCAAGCGCCAAAGCTTTGGCGAGGTTTACGCATGGGCAGACCCGTGGCAACTATGTGGTTGGCCCCGAGGGGGCCCTGATGCCGCTCGGGCTAGCCCAGATGTGCACGCCACACCCAGCCCCCACTCGCGGGGTGCTCTAGGGGAGAGCAGCAGGCAGAAACCGTGCCTCCGAAAACACGAATTGAAGGAAAAGGAAACACCGCGAGTCGAAAAAATTCCCCCCTTTTCTTTAAAAAGTGCAAGAAGTTTTAAATTTCATTCCAAAGGCAGCAAATCGGATTACAAAAGAGGACAAAACAAAGACGGCCGCGTCCGGCATCTACATTGGTCTTCTAGTCTTCCCCCAGCGCGGAGCATGGGGCCTCCACTGGGCGTGGGCATAGCCATTGGGGGGCAGTGTCGACTGCCAGCGCGGAGCATGGTGCTTCCACTTGGACGTGGGTGGGAGCCCCCGTGAGGCTCAGGGGCAGCGCTCAGGAGACTCCGGGGCATGTACAGCCCCACTCATTATTACGTGAGAGTGTCACCGGCGGAGATCTTGAGAGGCGCTCCTTGCCCCCTGGGCATGTACCCCGCTCCGCGCGTACCTCGGCCAACGTTGGGGCATCCGGAAACCAGGACAAGACCAAGGGGCGAGGGACTGCGTGAGCGGTGGTGAGGGGGCCGTGGGCCTCCTCCTGGGGGGAGGGCTCGCCAACGCCTCCCCCAGGAGGGGACCCGCTTCCGGGTGGCACACGCCACCGTCGTGGTGGCGCCACACGCCCCACGACACGGGGGAGCCTTGGGGCCGTGCCCCTGCCGCGTACGGGATGCGTCCCTGCGTGACCTCCTGGCGCGCCCCGCCAGCCCAGGGCGAGGCCAGCCCCCGGAGGCACGCCATCTTGGCACGATCTACCTGCGATCCAAAGTTAGTGCGGCATATCCCGAAGGCACGGGTTGTAACAGATAACTGTTGCTGTGGGGGGTGACGTGGGGGCGTTGGGTCGGCTCATGGGGGGCCATAGCCCTGCGTGGCCTTGGCGACTCCGTCGTCCAGGCTGATGAGGGGAATGCGCACGGGCTTCTCCTCTGCCCGTACAGTGATTCCATCGGTGGCGGCATGGAGGCTCCAGGGGCCATCATCCCGAGGCCAGCCCCTGGTCCCTCTGTTCCGCCGCCCGTGATCCCTGGCGCCCGGCCATTCCGGTCAGGGGGCGATCCTTCGGCATGGTTCCAGGAGGGTTTACCTACTGATACGTCTCCATCGTATCTACTTTTCCAAACTCTTTTGCCCTTGTTTTGGACTCTAATTTGCATGATTTGAATGGAACTAACCCGGACTAATGTTGTTTTCAGCAGAATTACCTTCGTGTTATTTTTGTGCAGAAATAAAAGTTCTCGGAATGACCTAAAACTTCACGGAGAATATTTTTGGAATATATAAAAAATATTGGCGAAAGAATCAACACAGGGGGACCCACCTGCTGTCCACAAGGGTGCAGGGTGCGCCCACCCCCCTAGGGCGCGCCCCCCTGCCTTGTGGGTCCCCTGGACCTCCACCGACCTCAACTCCAACTCCATATATTCACGTTCGGGGAGAAAAAAATCAAAGAGAAGGATTCATCGCGTTTTACGATACGGAGCCACCGTCACCTCCTGTTCTTCATCGGGAGGCCAGATCTGGAGTCCGTTCGGGGCTCCGGAGAGGGGAAATCGTCGCCATCATCATCACCAACCTTCCTCCATCACCGCTTTCATGATGCTCACCGCCGTGCGGGAGTAATTCCATCGTAGGCTTGCTGGACGATGATGGGTTGGATGAGATTCATCATGTAATCGAGTTAGTTTTTTAGGGTTTGATCCCTAGTATCCACTATGTTCTAAGATTGATGTTGCTATGACTTTGCTATGCCTAATGCTTGTCACTAGGGCCTGAGTGCCATGATTTCAGATCTGAACCTATTATGTTTTCATGAATATATATGTGTTCTTGATCCTATCTTGCAAGTTGTAGACACCTATTACGTGTTATGATCTGCATACCCCAAGGTGACAATAATTGGGATTCTTTCCGGTGATTACCGTAGTTTAAGGAGTTCATGTATTCACTAAGTGCTAATGCTTTGGTCCGGTTCTCTATTAAAAGGAGGCCTTAATATCCCTTAGTTTCCATGCCACGGGAGGGTAGGACAAAAGATGTCATGCAAGTTCTTTTCCATAAGCACGTATGACTATATACGGAATACATGCCTACATTATATTGATGAATTGGAGCTAGTTCTATGTCACCCTAGGTTATAACTGTTGCATGATGAATGTCATCCGACATAATTATCCATCATTGATCCATTGCCTACGAGCTTTTCACATATTGATCTTTGCTACGTTACTTTTCCGTTGCCACTGTTACAATTGCTACAAAACTGTTACTGTTACTTTTGCCACTGTTACCGCTACTTCCATACTACTTTGCTACTAAATACTCTGTTGCATATATTAAGTCTTTCAGGTGTGGTTGAATTGACAACTCAGCTGCTAATACTTGAGAATATTCTTTGGCTCCCCTTGTGTCGAATCAATAAATTTGGGTTGAATACTCTACCCTCGAAAACTGTTGCGATCCGCTATACTTGTGGGTTATCAAGACCTTTTTGTGGCGCTGCTGCCGGGGAGCATAGCTCTATTCTCTGAGTCACTTGGGATTTATATCTGTTGATCACTATGAGGAATTTGAAAGATACTAGAACCAAGATTTTTCCCTCTACTACGAGGGGAGGTAAGGAACTGCCATCTAGCTCCGCACTTGATTCACCTTCTATTTTGAGTAAGCTTGCGACACCTACACCTGCTATTGATTCTGATATGCCACATGTTATTGATGATGCTACTTCTACTATGAATGATGCTTATGATGCTACTACTTTGCTTGATAAAACTGTGCCACTGGGTGAATTACTTGATGAACATCTTGCTAGAGTTAGAACTATTGACTATGCTGAAGATGATGATATTTCTGAAACTGATGAAATTATTGAAACTGAACACTTTGAAACAACTGATAAGACTAGCTCTCCTAGGTATGAACTTCCTGTTGTACCTGAGGGTTATATTATGGATGAAGAAACTGCTAGAGTTTTTTGCTTGTAATGATAGAGATGATCTTAAGAAACTGTTAGCTAAGCTGAAAGAAAAGTCTTTCAATGCTAGAATGCAATATGATCCTAAGTTTGCTACTTCACCTATCTTTGTTACTGATAAGGATTATGAATTCTCTGTCAATCCTAAGTTAATTACTTTGGTTGAATCTGATCCTTTCTATGGTTATGAATCTGAAACTGTTGTGGCACATTTTACTAAATTGAATGATATAGCCACCCTATTTACTCATGAGGAAAAAATTCGCTATTACTATATTCTTAAGTTGTTTCCTTTCTCGTTAAAGGGTGATGCTAAGTTATGGTTTAATTCTCTTGCTCCTGGTTGTGTGCGTAGTCCCCAGGATATGATTTACTACTTCTCTGAAAAATATTTCCCTGCTCATAAGAAACAAGCTGCTTTAAAGGAAATATTTAACTTTGTGCAAATTGAAGAAGAGAGCCTCCCACAAGCTTGGGGGAGGCTTCTCCAATTACTTAATGCTTTGCCTGATCATCCTCTCAAGAAAAATGAAATACTTGATATCTTTTATAATGGACTAACCGATGCTTCTAGGGACCACCTAGATAGTTGTGCTGGTTGTGTTTTCAGGGAACGAACTGTTGAGCAAGCTGAATTGCTATTGAATAATATATTGAGTAGTGATAATGATTGGACACTTCCTGAACCAACTCCTAAACCAACTTAGAAGAAAAGAGGTATTCTATTCCTCAGTCTTGAAGATATACAAGAGGCAAAGAAATCTATGAAAGAAAAAGGTATTAAAGCTGAAGATGTTAAGAATCTACCACCTATTGAAGAAATGCATGGTCTTGATAACCCGACACAGGTAGTAGAGGTAAATTCTCTCTATAGATTTGATGAAGGTGATATTCCTCATAATAAGTCTGCTAGTCAATGCTTGGATGAGTTTGATAATTTTATTGTTAAACAAGAAAATTTCAATGCTTATGTTAGTAGACAATTGAAACATAATGCTCACATGCTTGACTGCTTGGGTGATTATATGAGTAGAACTGTTAATGATCTTAAGCTTATTAGTAAGCATGCTTCCATGGTTAAAACTCAAGTAGAACAAGTACTTAAGGCACAAGATGATTTGCTTAATGAGTTGAATAGTAAGAACAATGATAATGCTGTTAGGGTTATGACTAGAGGTGGTAAAATGACTCAGGAACCTTTGTATCCTGAGGGCCATCCTAAGAGAATTGAGCAAGATTCTCAGAGAATTAATACTGATGCACCTAGTCCTAGTAATAAAAATAAAAAGAAAACTGATAGGACTTTGCATGCTTCTAGTGAACCTGTTATAGACACACCTGAGAATCCAAATGATATTTCTATTTCTGATGCTGAGACACAATCTAGTGATGAACATGAACCTAGTGATAATGTTAATGATGATGTTCATGTTGATGCTCAACCTAGTAATGATAACGATGTGGAGGTAGAACCTGCTGTTGATCTTGATAACCCACAATCAAAGAATAAATGTGATGATAAGAGAGACTTTGTTGCTAGGAAACATGGTAAAGAAAGAGAACCATGGGTTCAGAAACCCATGCCCTTTCCTCCTACACCATCCAAGAAAAAGAATGATCAGGATTTTGAGAGCTTTGCTGAAATGATTAGACCTATCTTTTTGCGTATGCATTTGACTGATATGCTGAAAATGTCTCCTTATGCTAAGTATATGAAAGATATTGTCACAAATAAAAGAAAGATAACTGAAGCTGAAATTTCCACCATGCTTGCTAATTATACTTTTAAGGGTGGAATACCAAAGAAACTTGGAGATCCAGGAGTACCCACTATACCATGCTCCATTAAAAGAAACTATGTTAAAACTGCTTTATGTGATTTGGGAGCCGGTGTTAGAGTTATGCCTTTCTCTTTATATCGTAGACTTGAATTGAATAAGTTGACACCTACTAAAATCTCTTTGCAAATGGCTGATAAATCAACTGCTATACCCATCGGTATTTGTGAGGATGTGCCTGTTGTGGTTGCAAACATTACTATCTTAACAGACTTTGTTATTCTTGATATTCCCGAGGACGACAGTATGTCGATCATCCTTGGTAGACCCTTTTTGAATACTGCAGGGGCTGTTATTGATTGCAACAAAGGCAATGTCACTTTTCATGTTAATGGTAATGAGCATACGGTACACTTTCCGAAGAAACAACCTCAAGTTCATAGTATCAATTCTATTGGAAAATTTTCAACTATTACTATTGGAGGTTTTGAATTTCCTCTCCCTACTGTCAAAAAGGAATATGATATTCTTATTGTTGGGGATATGCATATCCCCATTGAGGTAACCTAGTGTTATTCAAAAATTCTCCGGTTTCATGTTATTCGAAAGAGGTTTGTTAATAAGACTTGATCAACCTTGTTAACGGATTCCTTTTGATGAGCATGAGATGGATGAATTTAGAAAGCACAACTTTTTGTACTTACTTTTTACTTTCTGTTATTTAGAATAAATAAAGCAAAAATAGTATTATCTGTCTGTTTTCTGAATTATCCGTGCAATAAAAATATCCCGAAAATAAAAGTTCTCCAAATGCCCTGAAAATTTAGTATGATTTTTTATAGAATATTTTAGAATTTCTGGCACTGAGATTGCACCAGGGGGCTGCACCAGTGGACCACAAGGGTGGAGGGCGCGCCCTACCCCCCTGGGCGCGCCCCCTGCCTTGTGGGTCCCATGTAGGCCCCCCTCACTTATTCCAGCACCCATCCACTTCGTCTTCCTCCAGAAAAAATCATCCCAGTGCTCAAACCCGTGTTCTAGTTCATCTTGCTCCCATTTTCGATCTCCTTGTGTAAAGCTCCATTTGCAAAACTGTTTTGGGGGATTGTTCTTTGGTATGTGACTCCTCCAAGTGTCCAATTAGTTTTTGTTCTAGTGCTTTATTTATTGCAAATTTTGGCTGCTGTGGTGACCTTGTTCATGAGCTTGCATGTCAGATTTATATGGTCCAAAGTAGTTTTGATGCATGATATAGCCTCTAGACACTTGTAGGAGTAGTTGCTATCAATCTTGTTGAGTTTGGTTCACTTTTATTTTGAGTCACTAAAAATTTCAGAAATTTTTCACAAGAAGAAAAATGTTGAGGAAAATGTACCAAGGTGGTTCCTCGAGGAAGCAAGCACCGAGGCTCACGACACATGAACCGGACCTTGAACCACCAAGGGAAGCTCAAGTGCGGCCTTGTGAATGGCCGTCGGATGAATTCATGGTTCGTGCAGGTTTCAAGGATGAGTTTGATGCGTACGTGCAAAATGCTGAACTGGGGGACTTCTTGTCAGGTAAGTGTCCCCAATACTATCAACTCACTGATTCATTTGTGAGAAGGTTTAAATTTACATCTCAGTGCAATACTCATACTGTCCTATTTGATCTTTATGATGAATCATATACCATGGACCTTGAAGATTTTAATACTGCTTGCAAAATCCCACAATGGGGCATTCATAGCGAGCCTCGTAAAACTGAGTGCAATGATTTCCTTGCTAGCATTACTGTGGGAGAAACTAGACATATTACACAAGCCTCCATGGGGAGTATTCATTTTCCTGCCATACATTATTTTGCTCTCTTCATAGGTAGATGCATTAATGGTAAACATGATCATAGCCACCTTTGCGCATCGGATCTTAGTGTCCTTAAGTGTGCAGTGTTGGGTGATAAACGATATAACTTGGGGGCCATTATTGCGAGGAGGTTACATCTTAATGCTAAAGATGGAGATTTATTTGGTGGGATTTATGCAACCCGTTTAGCTAATTATCTTGGAGTACCCATAAGGGGGAATGACATTGAGTTACCACCTGCTTTTCTTGATTATAATGCTTTGGTTCGCTACCAGTTTCTTGTGAGGAATGAACAGTCCCTCCTGTACCGACTAATCTTTGACCGACAGCATGTTGTCCATATTACTCTTCCTGCTCCTGCCTTCTTTAACTTTCAGGTCAGAGGGAGATATTTTATAACTAGAGAGGAGGTAAACGAGTATGAGAGAGAGGTTGAGGCCACTCGCCTCCATGCTGCAGCCCTTCAGGCAGTAGCTGCCGCATCACAGTACAACCCCAACTACAACTTTGGATATCCGCCGGGCCAGCCGTGGCCCTAGACCAGCTTAGGCTTTAGTATGTATTTCTCACCGACATTATATTCATGTTCACACACTCATTCTAGTTGTCGGTGTTCATACTTTTTCATTGTATTATCCATGTTAGTTTATTTTCTTTTTTCTGCTTTCTTCTTGTGTGTTTGAAAAACCTTAAGAAAAACCAAAAAAATTAGTTGTAGCCTATTTCCTTTCCATGTTTATTTAGTAGTAGTATTAAAGAAAACCCAAAAAAAATTCTCGTTCTTCTTTTGCTTGTTGGGAGCTTTCCCGTGTAACTAGTTTTTCTCGTTCTTGTTTTACCTTCTTCAGAAAAACAAAAACTCCAAAAACATTTCAGTGTGTTTCTTTGAAATTCTTTTCTTTTCTTTGGGGATCGAGAGAAGACCACGATGAAAATGTTGAGTGGCTCTCATATGCATTATTGTTGATCTAACAAAGAGCCCATATTACCTTGTCTTCTCCTTTGAATAAATGTTTGCAGATTCCAGCTTAGTCCAATGCACATGCACTATTATTATTATCCACACTGTTCGGTCGTGCAAGTGAAAGGCAATAATGATGATATATGATGAAATGATTGAGATGAGGAAAAGCTGGTATGAACTCGACCTATCTTGTTTTTGTAAATATGATTAGTTCATCGTTCTTGATTCAGCCTACTATGAATGAAACATGTTTGCAATGACAATTAGAGATTATAGTTACTCATGCCATGCTTAATTAGCTAGGAGTTTATAATGGTTTACCTTGCGTGCAAACATGCTTTTAAAATGGTTGTGATGTAGTATGATAGGATGGTATCCTCCTTTGAATGATTCGAGTGCCTTGACTTGGCACATGTTCACGCATGTAGTTGAAACAAAATCAACATAGCCTCCACGATATTTATGTTCATGGTGATTTATATCCTACTCATGCTTGCACTCAATGTTGGTTAATCTCAATGCATGTTTATGGTTGTTGTCGCTCTCTAGTTGGTCGCTCCTCAATCTCTTGCTAGCCTTCACCTATATTAAGCGGGAATACTGCTTGTGCATCCACTTCCATAAACCCAAAGTTGTTCCATATGAGTCCACCATACCTACCTATATGCGGTACTTACCTGCCGTTCCAAGTAAATTTGCATGTGCCAAACTCTAAACCTTCAAATAATAATCTGTTTTGTATGCCTGAATCGCTCATGTAGCGACTGGGGGCTGTCAGTATCTTCCATGCTAGGTGGGTTATTCTCACGATGAGTGGACTCCACTCGTCATTCACGAGAAAATGGCTGGTAATTGGGATGCCCAGTCCCATGCTCAAATCAAATCAAATTATAATTGCAAACAAAACTCCCCCAGGATTGTTGTTAGTTGGACGATGCCTGTTGTTTCGGACCAGCCGTGGAATGTGCTTGTTGGTGGTGGGGGAGTATAAACTTTACCATTCTGTTTGGGAACTGCCTATAATGTATGTAGCATGGAAGATACCGAGATCTCTTGGTCGTTATGTTGACAATGAAAGCATACCACTCAAAATTATATTCATCTCTATTTCAAAAAGCTTGAGCTCTGGCACCTCTGCAAATCCCTGCTTCCCTCTGCGAAGGGCCTATCTATTTACTTTTATGCTGAGTCATCATCCTCTTATAAGAAGCAACAGTTAGAGAGCACCACTGTCATTTGTATGCGTTGTTATTAATTGATATTGAGTATGACTGTGACTGGATCTATTTTGCCATGAATTACAATGGCTAGTCAGTCCTTGATCTTCAGGGGTGCTCTGCATTTATGTTTTGCGGTCTCAGAAAGGGCTAGCGAGATACCATTCTGTTATATCATATCATGATTGTTTTGAAAAAGTGTTGTCATCCGAGAATTATTATTATTGCTCGTTAGTTGATTATGCCATTGGTATGAGTAAATGTGAGACCTAAATGTTATTGTGAATATGGTTAGTTTATAATCTTTGCTGAAAACTTGAATGCTGGCTTTACATATTTGCAATAACAAGATCAAACAGAGTTTGTAAAAGTTGTTCTTTATCACTTTCAGTTTATCAACTGAATTGCTTGAGGACAGGCAATGGGTTAAGCTTGGGGGAGTTGATACGTCTCCATCGTATCTACTTTTCCAAACTCTTTTGCCCTTGTTTTGGACTCTAATTTGCATGATTTGAATGGAACTAACCCGT
Organism: Thinopyrum elongatum; assembly: GCA_011799875.1. Taxonomy (NCBI): domain Eukaryota; kingdom Viridiplantae; phylum Streptophyta; class Magnoliopsida; order Poales; family Poaceae; genus Thinopyrum; species Thinopyrum elongatum. The sequence continues at coordinate 381,162,237 of CM022300.1, forward strand.
ACTGACGCTGTTTTCAGCAGAATTGCCTTGGTGTTATTTTTGTGCAGAAATAAAAGTTCTCGGAATGACCTGAAACTTCACGGAGAAATTTTTTGGAATAAATAAAAAATATTAGCGAAAGAATCAACAGAGGGGGACCCACCTGCTGTCCACAAGGGTGCAGGGCGCGCCCACCCCCCTAGGGTGCGCCCCCTGCCTTGTGGGTCCCCTGGACCTCCACCGACCTCAACTCCAACTCCATATATTCACATTCGAGGAGAAAAAAATCAGAGAGAAGGATTCATCGCGTTTTACGATACGGAGCCACCTGCTACTTCTTGAGCTTGCGTTGGTTTTTCTCTTGAAGAGGAAAGGGTGATGCAGCAAAGTAGAGATAAGTATTTCCCTTAGTTAGGGAACCAAGGTATCAATCCAGTAGGAGACAACGCACAAATCACCAATACCTGCACAAACAATCAAACACTTGCACCCAACGCGATAAAGGGGTTGTCAATCCCTGCACGGTCACTTGCAAAAGTGAGATCTGATAGAGATAGATAAAACCAAACCAAAGATAAAGTAAATATTTTGGGTTTTTCGGTTTATAGATCAGAAAGTAAAAGATTGCAAAATAGTAGATCGGAAACTAATATGATGGAAAATAGTAGATCGGAAAATTATATGATGGAAAATAGACCCGTGGGCCATAGGTTTCACTAGAGGCTTCTCTCAAGATAGCAAATAATATGGTGGGTGGACAAATTACTGTCGAGCAATTGATAGAAAAGCGCAAAGTTATGACGATATCTAAGGCAATGATTATGGAATATAGGCATCACGTCCGTGTCAAGTAGACCAAAACGATTCTGCATCTACTACTATTACTCCACACATCAACCGACTCCTGCCTGCATCTAGAGTAACGCATTAAGTAAGATGACATGATGTAGAGGAATAAACTCAAGCAATATGATGTAAACCCCATCTTTTTATCCTCGATGGCAACAATACAATACGTGCCTTGCCGCCCCTACTGTAACTGGGAAAGGACACCGCAAGATTGAACCCAAAGCTAAGCACTTCTCCCATTGCAAGAAAAACCAATCTAGTTGGCCAAACCAAACCGATAGTTCGAAGAGAATTACAAAGATATCAAATCATGCATATAAGAATTCAGAGAAGATTCAAATAATATTCATAGATAAGCTGATCATAAATCCACAATTCATCGGATCTCGACAAACACACCGCAAAAGAAGATTACATCGGATAGATCTCCAAGAACATCGAGGAGAACGTGGTATTGAGAATCAAAGAGAGAGAAGAAGCCATCTAGCTACTAGCTATGGACCCGTAGGTCTGAGGTAAACTACTCACGCTTCATCGGAAGGGCAATAGAGTTGATGTAGAAGCCCTCCGTGATCGAATCCCCCTCCAGCAGGGTGCCGGAAAACGTCCCTAGATGGGATCTCACGGGTACAGAAGGTTGCGGCGGTGGAAAAGTGTTTTCGTGGATGCTTCTGAGGGTTTGGGAATATATGTGAATATATAGGACGAAGAAGTAGGTCGGTGGAGTCACGTGGGGCCCACAAGGCAGGGGGCGCCCTCCCCCCTTGTCGTCGCCTCGTGGCTCTTCTGACTTGAACTCCAAGTCTCCGGGGTGTCTTCTGGTCCAAGAAAAATCATCGCGAAAGTTTTATTCCGTTTGGACTCCGTTTGGTATTCCTTTTCTGCGAAACTCAAAAACAAGGAAAAACAGAAACTGGCACTATGCTCTAGGTTAATAGGTTAGTCCCAAAAATAATATAAAATAGCATAATAATGCATATAAAACATCCAAAACAGATAATATAATAGCATGGAACAATAAAAAATTATAGATACGTTGGAGACGTATCAAGCATCCCCAAGCTTAATTCCTGCTCGTCCTCGAGTAGGTAAATGATAAAAACAGAATTTTTGATGTGGAATGCTACCTAACATATGTATCCATGTAATTTTCTTTATTGTGGCATGAATGTTCAGATCCATAAGATTCAAAACAAAAGTTTAATATTGACATAAAAACAATAATACTTCAAGCATACTAACAAGGCAATTATGTCTTCTCAAAATAACATGGCCAAAGAAAGCTTATCCCTACAAAATCATATAGTCTGGCTATGCTCCATCTTAATCACACAAAATATTCAAATCATGCACAACCCCGATGACAAGCCAAGCAATTGTTTCATACTTTGATTGTTCTCAAACCTTTTCAACTTTCACGCAATACATGAGCGTGAGCCATGGACATAGCACTATAGGTGGAATAGAATATGGTGGTTGTGGAGAAGACAAAAAAGAAGGAGATAGTCTCACATCAACTAGGCGTATTAACGGGCTATGGAGATGCCCATCAATAGATATCAATGTGAGTGAGTAGGGATTGCCATGCAATGGATGCACTAGAGCTATAAGTATATGAAAGCTCAAAAGAAAACAAAGTGCGTGTGCATCCAACTTGCTTGCTCATGAAGACCTAGGGAAATTTGAGGAAGCCCATCGTTGGAATATACAAGCCAAGTTCTATAATGAAAATTTCCCACTAGTATATGAAAGTGACAAAATAGGAGACTCTCTATCATGAAGATCATGGTGCTACTTTGAAGCACACGTGTGGAAAAAGGATAGTAGCATTGCCCCTTCTCTCTTTTTCTCTTATTTTTTTGTTTGGCTTCTTTGGCCTCTTTTTTTTCGTTCAGAGTCTCATCCCGACGTGGGGGAATCATAGTCTCCATCATCATTTCCTCACATGGGACAATGCTGTAATAATGAAGATCATCACACTTTTATTTACTTACAACTCAAGAATTACAACTCAATACTTAGAACAAACTATGATTCTATATGAATGCCTCTGGCGGTGTACCGGGATGTGCAATGAATCAAGAGTGACATGTATGACAGAATTATGAACGGTGGCTTTGCCACAAATACGATGTCAACTACATGATCATGCAAAGCAATATGACAATGATGAAGCGTGTCATAATAAAATGGAACAGTGGAAAGTTGCATGGCAATATATCTCGGAATGGCTATGGAAATGCCATAATAGGTAGGTATGGTGGCTGTTTTGAGGAAGCTATATGGTGGGTGTATGGTACCGGCGAAAGTTGCGCGGCACTAGAGAGGCTAGCAATGGTGGAAGGGTGAGAGTGCGTATAATCCATGGACTCAACATTAGTCATAAAGAACTCACATACTTATTGCAAAAATCTATTAGTCATCGAAACAAAGTACTACGCGCATGCTCCTAGGGGGATAGATTGGTAGGAAAAGACCATCGCTCGTCCTCGACCGCCACTCATAAGGAAGACAATCAATAAATAAATCATGCTCCGACTTCATCACATAACGGTTCACCATACGTGCATGCTACGGGAATCACAAACTTTGACACAAGTATTTCTACAATCCACAATTACTCATTAGCATGACTCTAATATCACCATCTTTATATCTCAAAACAATCATAAGGAATCAAACTTCTCATAGTATTCAATGCACTTTATATGAAAGTTTTTATTATATCCCTCTTGGATGTCTATCATATTACGACTAAATTCATAACCAAAGAAAATTACCATGCTGTTTAGAGACTCTCAAATAATATAAGTGAAGCATGAGAGTTCAATAATTTCTATAAAATAAAGCCACCGCCGTGCTCTAAAAAGATATAAGTGAAGCACTAGAGCAAAATTGCCTAGCTCAAAAGATATAAGTGAAGCACATAGAGTATTCTAATAAATCACGATTCATGCGTGTCCCTCTCAAAAGGTGTGTACAGCAAGTATGATTGTGGCAAACTAAAAAGTAAAGACTCATATAATACAAGACGCTCCAAGCAAAACACATATCATGTGGTGAATAAAAATATAGCCTCAAGTAAAGTTACCGATAGACGAAGATGAAAGAGGGGATGCCTTCCGGGGCATCCCCAAGCTTAGGCTCTTGGTTGTCCTTGAATATTACCTTGGGGTGCCTTGGGCATCCCCAAGCTTAGGCTCTTGCCACTCCTTATTCCATAGTCCATCAAATCCTTACCCAAAACTTGAAAACTTCACAACACAAAACTCAACAGAAAATCTCATAAGCTCCGTTAGTATAAGAAAATAAATCACCACTTTTGGTACTGTTGTGAACTCAATCTTTATTTATATTGGTGTAATATCTACTCTATTCCAACTTTTCCATGGTTCATACCCCCCGATACTACACATAGATTCATCAAAATAAGCAAACAACACAAAGAAACAGAATCTGTCAAAAACAGAACAGTCTGCGAAGATCTGAATTGTTCTAATACTTCTGTAACTCCAAATATTCTGAAAAAATAGGAAAACATAGGAAATTTGTATATCAATCTCGTGTAAACAATTCAGGGTTTTTCAACGCTCCAGTGAATTATTAAAATTCTGTGACAGGACGCAAAAGTTTCTGTTTTTCAGCAAGATCAAATCAAGTATCACCGTAAGCCATCCTAAAGGTCTTACTTGGCACAAACACTAATTAAAACACAAAACCACATCTAACCAGAGGCTAGATGAATTATTCAAAGCAAAAAAGGAACAAAAAGCAAAAACAAAAATAAAATTGGGTTGCCTCCCAACAAGCGCTATTGTTTAACGCCCTTAGCTAGGCATAAAAACACAAATAGATCTAGGTATTGTTATCTTTGGTATGCAATCCATAAGTAGCTCTTATAATAGATTCATATGGAAATTTAATTTTATTTCTTGGAAAGTATTCCATGCCCTTCCTTAATGGAAATTGAAATCTAATATTTCCTTCTTTCATATCAATAATTGCACCAATCGTTCTAAGGAAAGGTCTACCAAGAATAATAGGACATGTAGGATTGCAATCTATATCAAGAACAATGAAATCTACGGGCACATAATTCCTATTTGAAACAATAAGAATATCATTAATCCTTCCCATAGGTTTTTTAATAGTGGAATCCGCAAGATGCAAATTTAAGGAACAATCATCAAATTCACGGAAACCTAACACATCACATAAAGTTTTTGGAATCGTGGCAACAATAGCACCCAAATCACACAAAGCATGACACTCATAATATTTAATCTTAATCTTAATAGTAGGTTCCCACTCATCATAAAGTTTTCTAGGGATAGAAACTTCCAATTCAAGCTTTTCTTCAAAAGATTGCATCATAGCATCAACGATATGTTTAGTAAAAGCTTTGTTTTGATTATAAGCATGAGGAGAATTCAACATGGATTGCAACAAGGAAATACAATCTATTAAAGAACAATTATCATAATTAAATTTCTTGAAATCCAAAAGAGTGGGTTCATTGCTACTTAAAGTTTTGACCTCTCCAATCCCACTTTTATCAATTTTTGCATCAAGATCTAAAAACTCCGAATCATTGGGACGCCTTTTAACTAAAGTTGACTCATCTCCAGTCCCATCTTTATCAAGATTTATTTTGGAAAACAAAGATTCAATAGGAGTCACATCAATCACTTTAAGTTCTTCATCATTATTTTCACGGAAACTAGAAGAACATGTTTTTACAAACCAATCTCGTTTAGCACGCATCTTAGCGGTTCTTTCTTTGCACTCATCAATGGAGATTCTCATAGACTTTAGAGATTCATTGATATCATGCTTGGGTGGGATAGATCTAATTTTCAAAGAATCAACATCAAGAGAAATTCTATCCATGTTCCTAGCCAAATCATCAATCTTAAGAAATTTTTCTTCAATCAAAGCATTGAAACTCTTTTGTGAAATCATAAATTCTTTAACACTATTCTCAAAATCAGAAGACATCTTATTATAATTTCCATAAGAATTGTTGTAGGAATTACCATAATTATTAGAGGAATTACTAGGAAACGGCCTAGGATTAAAATTACCTCTATACGTGTTATTACCAAAATTGTTCCTACCAACAAAATTCACATCCATAGATTCATTATTATTCTCAATCAAAGTAGACAAAGGAATATTATTAGTATCAATAGAAGCACTCTTGCTAGCAAATAATTTCATAAGTTCATCCATCTTTCCACTCAAAACATCAATCTCTTCAATCGCATGCACTTTTTTACTAGTGGAAGATCTTTCGGTATGCCATTGAGAATAATTAACCATAATATTATGTAGAAGTTTAGTAGCTTCTCCTAGAGTAATTTCCATAAAAGTATCTCCCGCGGCCGAATCTAAAAATTTTCTAGAAGCAAAATTCAATCCGGCATAAATTTTTTGTATAATCATCCACAAATTCAAACCATGAGTAGGGCAATTTCGTATCATCAATTTCATCCTCTCCCAAGATTGTGCAACATGTTCATGATCAAGTTGCTTAAAATTCATAATATCGTTCCTAAGGGAGATGATCTTAGCGGGAGGAAAATACTTGGAAATAAAAGCATCTTTACACTTATTCCATGAATCAATACTATTTTTAGGCAAAGATGAAAACCAAGTTTTAGCACGATCTCGAAGTGAGAACGGAAATAGCTTTAATTTAACAATATCATTATCCACATCTTTTTTCTTTTGCATATCGCACAACTCAACGAAATTATTCAGATGGGATGCAGCATCTTCACTAGGAAGGCCGGAAAATTGATCTTTCATAACAAGATTCAGCAAAGTGGCATTAATTTCATAAGATTCCGCACTAGTGGCGGGAGCAATCGGAGTACTAATAAAATCATTGTTATTAGTGTTGGAAAAATCACACAATTTGGTATTCTCTTGAGCCATCATGACAAAGCAAGCAATCCGACACATGAGCACACAAAAAGCAAACGAAGAAGACAAACGTAAGAAGGGTGAATAAAAAGGCAAATCTTTTTGAAAATCATGCATATAAGAATTCAGAGAAGATTCAAATAATATTCATAGATAAGCTGATCATAAATCCACAATTCATCGGATCTCGACAAACATACCGCAAAAGAAGATTACATTGGATAGATCTCCAAGAACATCGAGGAGAACGTGGTATTGAGAATCAAAGAGAGAGAAGAAGCCATATAGCTACTAGCTATGGACCCATAGGTCTGAGGTAAACTACTCATGCTTCATTGGAAGGACAATAGAGTTGATGTAGAAGCCCTCCGTGATTGAATCCCCCTCCGGTAGGGTGCCGGAAAAGGTCCCTAGATGGGATCTCACGGGTACAGAAGGTTGCGGTGGTGGAAAAGTGTTTTCGTGGATGCTTCTGAGGGTTTGGTAATATATGTGAATATATAGGACGAAGAAGTAGGTCGGTGGAGTCACGTGGGGCCCACAAGGCAGGGGGCGCGCCCTACCCCCCTGGGCGCGCCCTCCCCCCTTGTCGCCGCCTCGTGGCTCTTCTGACTTGAACTCCAAGTCTCCAGGGTGTCTTCTGGTCCAAGAAAAATCATCGCGAAAGTTTTATTCCGTTTGGACTCCGTTTGGTATTCCTTTTCTGCGAAACTCAAAAACAAGGAAAAAACAGAAACTGGCATTGGGCTCTAGGTTAATAGGTTAGTCCCAAAAATAATATAAAATAACATAATAATGCATATAAAACATCCAAAACAGATAATATAATAGCATGGAACAATAAAAAATTATAGATACGTTGGAGACGTATCACCGCCGTCACCTCCTGTTCTTCATCGGGAGGCCAGATCTGGAGTCTGTTCGGGGCTCCGGAGAGGGGAAATCGTCGCCATCATCATCACCAACCTTCCTCCATCACCAATTTCATGATGCTCACCGCCGTGCATGAGTAATTCCATTGTAGGCTTGCTGGACGGTGATGGGTTGGATGAGATTTATCATGTAATCGAGTTAGTTTTGTTAGGGTTTGATCCCTAGTATCCACTATGTTCTAACATTGATGTTGCTATGACTTTGCTATGCCTAATGCTTGTCACTAGGGCCCGAGTGCCATGATTTCAGATCTGAACCTATTATATTTTCATGAATATATATATATGTGTGTGTGTGTTCTTGATCCTATCTTGCAAGTTGTAGACACCTATTACGTATTATGATCCGCATACCCCAAGGTGACAATAATTGGGATTCTTTCCGGTGATTACCGTAGTTTAAGGAGTTCATGTATTCACTAAGTGCTAATGCTTTGGTCCGGTTCTCTATTAGAAGGAGGCCTTAATATCCCTTAGTTTCCATTAGGACCCCACTGCCACGGGAGGGTAGGACAAAAGATGTCATGCAAGTTCTTTTCCATAAGCACGTATGACTATATACAGAATACATGCCTATATTATATTGATAAATTGGAGCTAGTTCTGTGTCACCCTAGGTTATAACTGTTGCATGATGAATGCCATCCGACATAATTATCCATCATTGATCCATTGCCTACGAGCTTTTCACATATTGATCTTTGCTACGTTACTTTTCCGTTGCCACTGTTACAATTGCTACAAAACTGTTACTGTTACTTTTGCCACTGTTACCGTTACTTCCATACTACTTTGCTACTAAATACTCTGTTGCAGATATTAAGTCTTTCAGGTGTGGTTGAATTGACAACTCAGCTGCTAATACTTCAGAATATTCTTTGGCTCCCCTTGTGTCGAATCAATAAATTTGGGTTGAATACTCTACCCTCGAAAACCGTTGCAATCCCCTATACTTGTGGGTTATAACCTACCCCGTCGCGCGCCAGGCCGCCGCTGTGAGGCCCTCCGGACCCCCTCCGAAGGGGCTGGCCGACACGGTGGGGGTGGGCGCGAACCCCGGGCGGCACCTGTGACGTGGGCAGGATGCAGAAAGGCGCCGCGCCCTCGCAGGCAGCGTCAAGCAGCTCGGCGACCCGCTCAAGCAAGGCGTCGTGGCCGCCTTCCGCCCACCTGCATCGCAGTTACTCGCGCGCTACGACGAGTGCAGCTCGCATGTTCGCTTGTTCCCGATGAGCGCGCAGGGTTGACGCCACGGCATAGCCAGAAGACCGCGCGGTGACACGATTGTGGCGCCGCACGGGAGAGGGCGGGGGGCGACCGTGCTGTCTACGAGGAGTGCGGGGTGGCGAGCTCCGTGGCCGGGGAGCGCCGCCTGGGCAGGGCGAGCGGCCCAATGCTCGGCGCGAGCTCGGGGATCCTCCGCCATGGGCGCGGCGAGGCGAGGGCGGGACGCGATTGACGAAGAGGTCGAGTTTCGACACGCCCCTACCTAGCGCGCCAAATGTTGGATTCAGGGCTCCGCAGACCCAAAGAAGGTTCGAACTCTGGGGCGTGTGCGAAGAACTCAACCTAACCAGCCAGCCGAACACGCCGCCCTACAGCCTAGCTCGAAGAACAGGGATGAAGATGGACTCGGCAGTTACCCAGGTTCGGGCCACCTTGCGGTGTAATACCCTACTCCCGCTTGTGGTGGATTTGCCTAACGAGGGGCTAAGGAGGAACTAGTACAAGGGTGAACAAGCTCGCGAGGCTTGCTCTAGTGAGGATGTGTTGTTCTGGGTTCGATCCGTCCGGCCCCCTTCTTCAGTGGTGGCTAACCTATACTTATAGTGGCCTTGGTCCTCTTCCCCGAAAACGAAGGCGGGAAGGGATTCCACAACGGCCAAATTTGAAGGGGGACAAGTAGTACATCTTATCCTGGTGAAAGGTGGTCTTCGCCTACAAAGCTTCTGGTCGTGACGTCTCGGTGGGCTCGGTGATGACATCCATCCTGCCGCCCTGGCGGTCCTGGTCTCGTTGCACAGGAATGGAAACATTTGGGTGATTCCTCGGGACCCCGCGCCTGCGCTTGCCTCCTTAGCACCAAAGAGGAAACCTGCTGCTATGCGCTCGCTGGCGCCCGCCTGGCCTTGGTCATCATGGCTTGCATCACCTCCACCTCATGAGATGGGTACCTGCATAGAAATCTCCGCTCCTCGGGAGCCAACCTAAGGAGGCCGCACCCTCCGGAGGTCTTGGCGTCGCCCGCCTCGCGAGGCTTGGCCCCTCGCGAGGGTCTTGTCTTGAAGATGTTGTAGATGGGCTGTACCAGGCCGTCGATGGATCCACGCCATGGGCCACGGGCAGGCAAGTCTGGGTACCCCGGTTTCCTAGAACGCCGACATTCTGAAAATCATCGATATTCATAAAAGATTTAACACAATCAAATTCAAGCTTAATACCTGACTCTTTACCTTCGTCGAGTTCCCAATCTTCAGAGTTGCATTTAATTCTTTCTAAAATATCCCACCTGAATTCAATAGTCTTCTTCATAAAGGAACCAGTACAAGAAGTATCGAGCATGGATTGATCATCACGAGAAAGCCAAGCATAAAAATTTTGAATGATAATTTCTCTAAAGAGCTCATGATTGGGGCATGAATATAACATTGACTTCAGCCTCCCACAAGCTAGAGCGATACTTTCTCCTTCATGAGGCCAAAAATTATATATATAATTCTGATCACGATGAACTAGATGCATAGGATAATTTTTTTGTGAAATTCCAATTTCAATCGATTCCAGTTCCAAGATCCAATATCACCGCATAGCCTATACCATGTAAATGTTTTTCCCTTCAAAGATAAAGGGAAATCCTTCTTCTTAGCTTCATCTCCAGATAAACCTGCAAGCTTAAATAGTCCACATATTTCATCCACATATATCAAGTGCATATCAGGATGTTCAGTTCCATCTCCTGCATAAGGATTAGCTAGCAGTTGTTCTATCATACCCGAAGGAATTTCATAACCAATATTTTCAATAGGTGCAGTAGGTTGAGGGGTAACTAATTGTGGTTCCGGTCGAGGTGAAGATACCTCGAACAAACCCCTCAAAGGATGATTCTCCATAGTAACAAGTGACAATAAATTTCAGCACGTAGTGATAATTTTTCCTTACCAATTTCCACTTACCAAGAGCGCTTCACTCCCTGGCAACGGCGCCAGAAAAGAGCCTTGATGACCCACAAGTATAGGGGATCAATCATAGTCCTTTCGATAAGTAAGAGTGTCGAACCCAACGAGGAGCAGAAGGAAATGACAAGTGGTTTTCAGCAAGGTATTTTCTGCAAGCACTGAAATAGTCGGTAACAAGTAGTTTGATAGCAAGATAATTTGTAACGAGCAAGTAACAGTAATGGTAAATAATATGCAGCAAGGTTGCCCAATCCTTTTGTGGCAAAGGACGGGCCAAAATGGTCTCTTATAATAAACAAAGCGTTCTTGAGGGTACACGGGAATTTCATCTAGTCACTTTCATCATGTTGGTTTGATTCGTGTTCGCTACTTTGATAATTTGATATGTGGGTGGACCGTTGCTTAGGTGCTATTCTTACTTGAACAAACCTCCTACATACGATTAACCCCCTCGCAAGCATCCGCAACTACGAGAAAAGTATTAAGATAAAATCTAACCATAGCATTAAACTTTTGGAGCCAAATTAGTCCCTTACGAAGTAGCGCATAAACTAGGGTTTAAGCTTCTGTCACTCTAGCAACCCATCATCTAATAACTACTCCACAATGCATTCCCTTAGGCCCAAATATGGTGAAGTGCCATGTAGTCGATGTTCACATGACACCACTAAGGGAATCACAACATACATATCATCAAAATATCGAATACATATCAAGCTCACATGATTACTTGCAACATGACTTCTCCCGTGACCTCAAGAACAAAAGTAACTACTCACAAATAATAATCATGCTCAAGATCGGAGGGGTATTAAATAGCATAATGAATCTGAACATATAATCTTCCACCAAATAAACCATATAGTAATCAACTACAAGATGTAATCAACACTACTAGTCACCCACAAGTACCAATCTAAGGTTCCGGTACAAAGATTGAACACAAGAGATGAACTAGGGTTTGAGAGGAGATGGTGATGTTGAAGATGTTGATGGAGATGGCCCTCCCAAAGATGGGAGAGTTGTTGGTGATGATGATGCCGATGATTTCCCCCTCCGGGAGGGAAGTTCCCCCAGTGGAATCGCTTCGCCGGAGGGCAAAAGTGCTCCTGCCCAAGTTCCGCCTCGAGACGGCGGCGCTTCGTCCCAAAAGTCCCCCCATGATTTTTTCTAGGTCAGAATGACCTATATACCAGAAGGTGGGCTGGGGAGGGCACAACCCACCATGGCGCGCCTGGGGGGCCTGGCGCGCCCAGGTGGGTTGTGCCCACCTGGTGGGCCTCCTCCGGTAGTTATTTGCTCCAGTATTTTTTATATATTGCAAAATAATTCTCCGTAAATTTTTATCTCATTTGGACATGTGCAGAATAGGTAACTCTGACGTAGCTTTTTCAGGTCCAGAATTCCAGCTGCCGGTATTCTCCCTCTTTGTGTAAACCTTGCATATTATGAGAGAAAAGGCATTAGAATTATTCCCAAAAGCATTATTATGCATAAAAACACTATAAATAACAGTAGGAAAACATGATGCAAAATGGACGTATCATGGCGCACATTCCCTGGGAGGAGGACGGCAAACGAATGCATTTTCCTGGCAGTTTTAGTTGCGACGCAAGATCAAACGGTGGCGGTTTCGAGAATGTTATCTCACGAACGAGCCTAGTTTTTCTTTTCTTCCTATAAAAAAGTACGCTACGTGGTGTCGGCTTAGTCAACAAACGATTGTGCCAACCTTACCGTTGGATTGACATTCAACATCTGTCGTGTTTCTTCAGTCTCTTCTTCCTCCAACCGCCAAAGCCAAACCAGCGCCAGCGGGACCGCCTGCTCTCGCCTCCCACGGCTGGCTGTGCTGCCGCGCACGCATCGCGGCCACATCGCACCCTAAAACTCTGTGCATCTTCCTCGGCTCCTGTTCGTTCCCGTCAGAGGCCTCACCATCGTCCTTCGCCTTGGTTCGCTCGCCGCGGCGCCGCCCTCCGGTGTTGTCAACATGGTCAACAACCGAGAGGAATAAGGAGATGAATGTACATGGTGAGGATGATATTAGGGACCCACCAGGATCATGGCAGTAGGCACGCAAGTGCCTCCTTTATTACAAGAAAAAAATGGTTCCTCCTGATGGTTTCCTGACATCTGGGTCGCATGCCACTATCAACGTAGGCAATAAGCAAGATAACTGCACAAGGAGCGGCTGACACCCGGGACCCAGCAGCTCGCGCAGTATTTTTTTTGTTTTCGGGACGGAGCAGGGTATCAACTGGGTTGTGTGGGAGCTGTGGCCCGTCTAGCAGAATACCCAACGGAGGCCTACTTGTTTTTTTGTGCCCCGCTGGGCCGGAAATCTTTCAAGACGAGGAGGGATGCATTCGGCTAGCCCAGAAAATGGGCTATAAGTAATAAGAAATGGGTTGTAAAATGAAAAAATACAGTAAACAGGCAATTAGTTCCAAATTACTTTTTTCTTTCTGATTTTGATATTTTAAATTTCATTGTTTTTGTGCGGGTAAAATTTCATTGGATTTTAAATTAAGGTATGTTTAATTTTTAAATTAATTTGAATCTGGCTAGAAATTTCGGGCTGTATGCTGTTTGGGACAGATTTGGAGGCTGACTTGTGGGTCTACTAGGTTGACGTGTACGCAAGGCTTTGTCAACTTAGTCCACAAACGATTCTAGCAGTAGTGACCGTTGGATGTTAATCCAATGGCCGTGCTGCTTCTTCAATATCTGATCTTCTTGCTCCAGTCGCCCAAACCAGCGCCGGTGGGACCGCCTGCTCCCGCCTCCCATGGCCGGCTGTGCTGCCGCGCAGGCCGCACTGCCCCACCCTACTCCATCGCTGGCCAGGCCATTCCTCTACTCACCCACACCTCCTGTTATTTTCCGGCGATGGCAGTCGAACCAGTAAACCCTCGTACTCCCCACCGCGTGGGCAACCACTGTCGAGTCTTCCCTGGCTCCGGGTCATTCCCTTCCTAGGCCTCGCCATCATCCACTGCGTTGGTGCTCTTGATGCGGCGTGGTCAACATAGTCAACAAACGACAGCCATTGGAAGAGGGATGTACATGGAGCGGTTGACAGTAGGGACCCACATGGTCCATGGCCGCACGCAAGCAAGTGCCTCATTAAGCAAAAAAATGATTCCTCCCACTGACAGGCTGGACCCACCAGCTACATCTCCGCGCGCAAGCAAGTGCCTCCTTATTACGCGGAAAAAAAGTTCCTCCCCCTGACAGCTGAGACCCACCAGCTACATCTTTGCACGCAAGAAAGTGCCTCCTTATTACGCGCAAGAAAAATGATTCCTCCTGCTGCTAGCTGGGACCCACCCGATTTGGAGGCTAGCTTGTGGGCCTACTAAGTTGACGCGTACGCATCGCTTTGTCAACTTAGTCAACAAATGATTATAGCAGCAGTTGAAAGTGCAATGATGCCCTTAATCATATTTTGATATTGATGACAACATACATATAGGGAACTAATCAATTATGTCAAGTGCATCTCAGGTTTAGTTCCCAAAAGATTATAGTGTGGATCATCACTAACATATTCAAGATACTCAAAGGAAGGAGAAACAAGACACAAAGCTCTAGCTCTTTCTCTGTTTTCTTTCCTTTGAGTATAGGGATCCCGCACTATTAAGAGGGGATCACTGGTTCTCGCAAAAGACTTGCTCAAAATCTCTTGGAGGAGTTCTTATCTTGGTTGTGCTGTTTGGCCTCTTTCTTTGGCCAGATGTCCGAAGGTTACCGGACGTCCGACGCTTCACAGCCCTCCGGATGCCCGTTGTTCTCTGGATGCCCGATGCCACATTATAGAATAGAAATTCTCGGATTTCTGGTCCTTCCGGATGACCGGCTTCTGGACGTCCGTGGGTGACCGGTCATCCGATGCCACTTCACATAACCAAAATTAACGGATTTTCGTCCGCTCCGGACGACCGTGTATCGGACGGCCGACGTTCTTCGGACGTCCGCTTCATGTGCTCTTTTCTCTCTTGTTGCTGCGCTAGACCACTGCATTTTCTGATGGCCGGACGACCGACACCTATGGACGTCTGGTCCAACTTTTCTGTCCGAATGTCCGGTTCCTGTCAGACGTCCGGTGTCTGCGCAGCATAAGTGACCTCCAACGGCCACTTTTACACAATGACTATAAATATCCTTCTTCCGCCTCGAGTGAGTGCGGTCCAACACGGTGAAAAGATTCCAAGAACACCTTTCTCTCTCACTCTCTCTTGCTTTCACCAAATCCTAGATCTCGAGTGCATTTGTGAGGATTCTTGAGTGTTCTTCCAATCAAAAGATAGATCGTCCCTCTCTCCTCCTCTCAACCAAAGGAATTCGTGATTTGAGCAGTTCCCTTGATCTTGTTACTCTTGGGGGTTGGGACTCCTAGGCGGTAGGAGTCTTTCGGTGAGGAATCAAACCATTGTGATTACCCCCGGAAAAGTTTGTGAGGGTTTGGAGAACATCCCAAGGTCTACCACTAGTGGTTGAGAATCACCTTCATGGTGATATCTCAAAGAGAGAATAGGTTGAGCCTTCGTGGCATTGGTGTGCCTTCGCGGTAACATCCACCTCTCTAAACGGTGACGTAGCTTCCCTCCAAGGAAGTGAACATCGGGATACATCCTCGTCTCTCGGAGTTGTGGCTATTCCTAACCCTAGCTCCCTACTTGTGGTTACTTGTCTCTTTATCTTTACTTGTTACATATTGTGCTTGCTTATTCATATTCTTGTACTACTTGGTCACCTTGCTTAGCTCATTGTATCATCTTTGCAAATGTTAGGCTCACCTTCATATTCCCCATTATAGCCTAAAATTGCTAAGTAAGAATTAAAATTTGTAATTGTACCTATTCACCCCCCCCCCTCCCCTCTAGGTCCATCTAAATCCTTTCATTTGGTATCAGAGCCTCATGCTCTATTCTCGTGGCTTAACCGCCCTAGAGCGAGATGAACCCCGATGGGACTCCCCTTGTTGCAGATCCAAAGGATAAGGGTGCGGCTTCCACGGAAGCCAAGTCCTTCACTTCTGAGGATCTGGAACGGGCCCTTGCTAAGCAAAAGGAGGAGCATGATGCTTCACTTGAGGCCTTGGTCCAAATGAGATTAGCCGCATTAACCACGATGCTCGCACCACTTGCTAATCCTGGTGGTGCGGCCTCGAGGCCAACTGCGCCTACTCCCTCACTTGGCCAACAACCTCCTAGCAATGATCACTCTAGTGTTCCATGGCTTTATGCAAGACCTCAAGTAGAGAAACCTAAGTATAACCCTGGGGGAAAACCCCCTTTGCTTGATGACAGTTCTGATTTTGCTTTGTGGAGAGTTGGTATGCAGAACCATCTTAGGTACGCTAATGATGAAATGTTGGACATCCTGGAGCATGGCTACAACCCTGTCGACCCAAAGAATCTCACTCCAAGAGAAACTTATGACAAGCATCTCAATGACACCGCAATCATGTGCAGAAGAAAAGGAATGAATGATAAGCAAAGGAGACCTTACATACACATCACAATTGCGAAGGAATTATGGGATAGCATTGTAAGGACCAAGACCGGTACCTCCACTCTCCGGCTTGCTCGATATGAAATTGCCAAGGGTCAATTGCAAAACTTTTGTATGGAGAAAGGTGAATCCCCCAAGAAGCTCCTTGAGCGTCTCATGACTCTCACCGCCAACATCGAGTCATGTGATTGTGACAAGACACAAGATGGATTCAACTTGACTAAGCGACTTCTCATGGACAAGTTACTTCATGCTCTTGCTCTGTATCATCACCAAATGGTGTGGGACATAAGACAACATCATGGATTCAAGGAAATGACTCCGGATGACATCATATCCATTTTCCAACTATTCGAAGAATCAAAGGCAAATGCTACAAAACATCTTGCCATGCATGGTACCTCAACATCAAAGATCAGTTTTGCCTTGAAGGCCAAGCATGTATGTGAGCAAAGTGAAGAAGAAGAAGATGATGAAGATGGTGATGAGATTGACTCCGATGAGATCCCTTCAAATGAAGACATTGCCCTCTTTGTCAAGAAGTTTAGCGCGGGAAAATTTGAGGGAAGATTCCAGAAGAAGAAAGTGAGAAAATGCTACAACTGTGAAGAAACCAACCACTTCTCCAACGATTGCCCTTATGAGAAGAGAGAAGATAAACCAAGGTTTCCCAAGACCTTTCCTAAGAAGAAGTTGCCAAATCCTTTGAACTCCAAGCTCAAGAAGAGAGATGGGAAAGCAATGGTTGCCCATGAAGAATCCAATCCGGATGATGTTGGTGGTGTTGCAGGAGTAGCTCAAGATTCTCAAAACACCTTGAGTCTAGTCAACAAAAGTGGTGATGTTGTCACCTACAACTACATGAAAGATTACAAGGGCAATGCTCACAAGTGCTTAATGGCAAAGGCCGTGGTAGAAGATGGAGAGGACCAAAACTCTCCTGACACGGTCAAGGTAACCCCATGTTCAAATCCTCCTCTTTTCACTCCGTCTACTCCTTGTGATGAGTATCTTGATGCGGAGGATAATTATGATGATGATGATATAGATGATCCTATGCTTGCTAAACTAAATAAGCTCATGTGCTCCCTTAAAGGAAAGAAGCTCTCTATGTTTCATATGCTTATGGAGATGGTGAGTAAGCACACCATCACCATTAAGGAACTCGAAACCCTCGTCACGGAGGAAAAGGAAAAATATGAAATCCTTGAGCGGAAAGTCCAATATGAGGAAGCATGAAATGATGAACTATGCTTAAAAATTGGTGCAAACATTGATGTTCATGCTGAAGAACTTGCCTCCATGAAAAAGGCCAAGAACTCTTGCAAGGAGTTGATGAATGATAAAAGTAAGCTTGTGGAATCTCATGTTCCTCTCTCTAAGGATTGTGAGCTTCTATCCGTGTCCCTCAAGACTAAGGAAGAGGAGCTCACTCTTCTTACAAAGAGCTTTGAGACGCTCAAACTTACTTATCTTGAAACTCTAGCCAAGGTTTACTCTTCACCTATTATCAATGTTGATGCTTGTACTACTAACTCTAGTGGTGACCTAGCATCTATTCTTGAGGAAAATCGCTTTCTAAAGGCACAACTCGAGAGAGGATTCATGACATGTGCCCAATGACAAAAGAACCTTAATGAGGTATTGAGCCAACACAATGAGGTGGTTGCCAAGGAAGGGCTTGGGTTTGACCCAAGCTCAAGCAAGAAGAAAACGACTTCTCAAAAGTGCACCACACCTCTCAAGGAGACATTTGCACATGAAGGGCACAAGGAGAAAGGTAAGGTTGTGAGTGGGAAGGCTACTAGGGGCATGCCCACTCTCAATAAGCCAAAAGAGTTCATGCCTCCATCCTATGTACTTCGTAAAACAAAGGATGGAGAAGTTTATGCTCAATTTGTTGGTCCTCATAATGCATGCCAGTTTTATGCTATTTGGGTTCCTAAGACCCTTGTGATTAACTTGAGAGGTCTCGTTGCAAAATGGGTGCCTCTAACCAAGTCATGAATTGTGTGTAGGTTGCCTTCTCCGGTGGAGTCAAATGGGTGATCCATAGTGGATGCACCAACCATATGACCGTAGATAGCAAATTGCTTTTCGATTTCATGGAAGCTATTCAACCATTTATGAGCATTGTGTTTGGTGGAGGATCAAAAGGACGGGTACTCGAGTTGGGCAAGGTGGCTATCACAAATGACATGTCTCTTGCAAATGTCATGCTTGTCCAATCCCTTAAATACCATTTGCTTTCCGTTCGCCAATTGGCTTCTGTTGGTTATGATACACTATTTGGACTAACAGATGTGAAAGTCTTTAAGAGAGATACTCTCGAATTGGCCTTTGTTGGAGAGTTGGATGGCAACCTTTACATGGTTGATTTCTCGAAAGAGAGCACATTCCATGCAACTTGTCTAATGGCCAAGGCCGACAAGGGGTGGCTATGGCATCGCCGGCTAGCCCATGTCGGCCTGAGAAATCTTCAAGATCTCTTAAAGGGTAATCACATCCTTGGACTAACCAATGTCTCCTTTGAGAAAGATCATGTGTGTAGTGCATGCATAGCTGGGAAGCGACATCAATCAAAGCACCCACCCAAGAATATTGTATCTACTTCAAGGCCTTTGGAGCTCCTTCATGTGGATCTTTTTGGGCCTCCTTCGTGGGATAGTCTTGGTGGGAAAAAGTATGGACTTGTCATTGTTGATGATTACTCAAGATATACATGGGTGTTTTTCCTCAAGTCCAAGGACGAGACGAAGATCACCTTCATTGATTTTGACAAGCAAGCCCAACGCAAGTTTGACAAAGAAATCTTGGCAATAAGAAGTGATAATGGCTCCGAGTTCAAGAACTACACCTTGGAAGAATTTCTTAGTGATGAGGGGATTGAGCATAAATATTCCGCACCCTACACTCCTCAACAAAATGGTGTAGCCGAGAGGAAGAGCCGTACACTTATGGAAATGGCAAGGTCCATGTTGGATGAATACAAGTCACCACATAGTTTTTGGGCCGAGGCTGTCAACACCGCATGCCATGCATCAAACCGGCTCTTCCTCCGCACGATATTGGAGAAGACTCCATATGAGCTCCTAACTGGGAACAAGCCGAATGTCAAGTACTTTCGTGTATTTGGGTGCAAGTGCTTCATTCTCAATAAGAGAGAACGGTTAGGAAAATTTCAATCCAAAACAATTGAGGGCATATTTGTTAGTTATGGATCAAACTCTCACGCTTATAGAGTCTACAACAAATCCAATGGATGTGTTGTAGAAACTTGTGACGTGGTGTTTGATGAATTTAATGGCTCCCATGGGGGGCAAGTTGATCTAAGTGATGTATGTGAAGAAGATCCTTCTCAAGATATTTTAACCGTGGGTGTTGGTGCTCTTCTTCTAATGGAACAAGAACCTCATGATGATGAAGAAGAAGATGGAAGTTTCACTCATCATCAAGCCATTTCAACACCCATGCCACCACAAGATCCTATTGCTCAAGTGGAGCCCACTGTTCAAGAACAAGAAGAATAACAAGTCTCTCACCATGATCATATTCAAGAGCAAGAACAAGAAAGTGCAATCATTGATGATGAACCTCAACAAATGCAACATGAAGAAGAAGATCTTCCACCACACATTAATGATCCATATGTTGAGGATGTGGATGATGGAAATGAAGTTGAACCTCGTGAAACCCTAACCTCCATCATGTCACGAGTGGCCGGTCGTGTTGATGTTGATCAAATTCTTAACGGCATATCGGAAGGTAGAGTCACTCGTAAACAATTGACAAACTTTTGTGCTCACTTTTCATTTGTCTCTAGTGTTGAGCCACTCAAGGTACAGGATGCATTGATGGAAAATGATTGGCTCATTGCTATGCAAGAAGAGTTGAACAGTTTTGAACGCAATAAAGTGTCGTCATTACTCAAGAGACCAACTAAGGAACACAATGTCATTGGAACAAAATGGATTTTGAAAAACAAGAAAGATGAAAATGGCATAATCATCCGAAACATGGCAAGGTTAGTGGCACAAGGGTACTCACAAGTTGAAGGTTTGGACTTTGATGAGACCTTTGCTCCTGTTGCCCGTCTTGAGTCTATTCGCATCTTACTTGCTTATGCTGCTTTCAATGGTTTTACTTTACATCAAATGGATGTAAAGAGTGCTTTCCTTAACGGTCCTCTACAAGAAGAAGTATATGTATCACAATCACCCAGGTTCGTTGATCCCGATCACAAAGACTATGTGTATAAACTTCACAAGGCTTTGTATGGCCTCAAACAAGCACCTCGTGCTTGGTATGATCATCTTAAGAAGTTTCTACTCGATGATGGCTTTGTGAGAGGGGTGATCGATCCCACTCTTTTTACTAAGAGGGAAAAGGGTGACTTGATCTTATGCCAAATCTATGTAGATGACATCATTTTTGGTTCTCCTAACATTCATTTGTGCAAGAAGTTTGCAGCCTCCATGACCAAGACCTTCGAGATGTCACTCAATGCGGACTTGAAGTTCTTTCTTGGATTTCAAATTCAACAATTTCAAGAAGGAATTTTCTTGTCCCAAACAAAATACCTCAAGGACATTCTAGAGAAGTTTGATATGACAAATGCGAGCCCATGTAAGACTCCCATGGCAACAAAACTTGTTCTCACTGAAGACACCAACGGTACCCCTTTTGACCCATCTCTTTACCGCTCTATGATTGGTTCGTTGCTTTATCTTTGTGCATCTAGACCAGACATCATGTTAAGTGTAGGCATATGTGCAAGATTTCAAGCTTCTCCTAGGGAAAGTCATCATAAGGCGGTTAAGCATATTCTTAGATACCTTGTTCACACCCCAAAGTTGGGTCTATGGTACCCCAAGGATGCCAAGTTTGATCTCATTGGGTACACGGATGCGGATTGAGCTAGAGACAAAGTGGGACGAAAGTCTACCTCTGGTGCATGTCAGTTTCTTGGACGCTCCTTGGTAAGTTGGTCCTCGAAGAAGCAGAATTGTGTCTCTCTCTCCACCGCTGAAGCAGAATACATTGCAACCGCAAGTTGTGCAACTCAATTATTATGGATGAGGCAAACTTTGAAGGATTATGGTATCACCTATAGACATGTGCCTCTTCTATGCGATAATGAAAGTGCCATCAAGATTGCTGAGAACCCTATTGATCATCCTCGCACAAAGCACATTGATATTAGGTATCACTTCTTGAGAGACCATGTGCAAAAAGGTGACATTGATATGGCTCATGTTGGTATAGATATGCAACTTGCTGACATTTTCACCAAACCATTGGATGAAGCAAGGTTCTGTCAACTTAGGCGTGAACTTGGTATCTTGGAGCTTGATAACATTATGTGAAATCTTGTACCCATGCATAAATTCACTTGGTGTCTGTCTAGATGTAGGCATATACTTAGGGGGAGAAATTCAATTCATGAATCTTCTTTTATCTATATGATGCACAAATAAAACAAACACTCTCAAAGTCACTATGTCACCTCTTTGTGATCATGGTACTTTAAAATGATGGAGTTGTGGTGGTGGGCTCAAGGTTCCTTTCCTTGCAGTGCCATACCATGTTTACTCAAACATGGTGGCCTAAGCCACCGCCCAATGGTAGAGCGGCTTACTTATTTTTATCTAGGGTCATCATTGTCTTGTATGGTTATGCTCTTTGTGTTCTTTTACCGTGTCTCCTCATCTCAACATCATGTGTGTATCTAGTTCCTAATTATGTGGTCTCATCTTCATCTTAAGGATTATATATATATATATATTCATCTGTCAAACTCTAAGTCTCTTCCCAAGCTCTGTTATCGCTGCCTATGCCTTTTTTACACCGGATTTCTGACAGTGTCGGACGTCCGATGACTCACAGCTGATACGTCCATTTTGCATCATGCTTTAATATTGATATTTATTGCATTATGGGCTGTTATTAAACATTATGGTACAATACTTATGCCTTTTCTCTCTTATTTTACAAGGTTTACATTAAGAGGGAGAATGCCGGCAGCTGGAATTTTGGACCGGAAAGGAGCAAATCTGAGAGACCTATTCTGCACAACTTCAAAAGTCCTGAAAATTTACGGAGAATTATTTTGGAATATATAAAAAATATTGGGCAAAGAAAATACCAGAGGGGACCCACTAGGAGGCCACAAGCCTGGGGGGCGCGCCCTACCCCCCTGGGCGCGCCCCTAGGGCTTGTGGGCCCCCTGGCAGGTCTTCGGTGCCCATCTTCTGCTATATGGAGGGTTTTGACCTGGAAAAAAATAAGGAGAGAGCTTTTAGGATGAAGTGTCGCCGTCTCGAGGTGGAACTTGGGCAGAACCAATCTAGGGCTCCGGCGAAGCTATTCTGCCGGGGAAACTTCCCTCCCGGAGGGGGAAATCGAAGCCATCGTCATCACCAACGATCCTCTCATCGAGAGGGGGTCAATCTGCATCAACATCTTCACCAGCACCATCTCCTCTCAAACCCTAGTTCATCTCTTGTATCCGATCTTTGTCTCAAAACCTCAGATTGGTACCTGTGGGTTGCTAGTAGTGTTGATTACTCCTTGTAGTTGATGCTAGTTGGTTTATTCGATGGAAGATTATATGTTCAGATCCTTAATGATATTTATTACTCCTCTGATTATGAACATGAATATGCTTTGTGAGTAGTTACGTTTGTTCCTGAGGACATGGGAGAAGTCTGGTTATAAGTAATCATGTGAATTTGGTATTCGTTCGATATTTTGATGAGATGTATGTTGTCTTTCCTCTAGTGGTGTTATGTGAACGTCGACTACATGACACTTTACCATTGTTTGGGCCTAGGGGAAGGCATTGGGAAGTAATAAGTAGATGATGGGTTGCTAGAGTGACAGAAGCTTAAACCCTAGTTTATGTGTTGCCTCGTAAGGGACTGATTTGGATCCATATGTTTCATGCTATGGTTAGATTTATCTTAATTCTTCTTTCGTAGTTGCGGATGCTTGCGAGAGTGGTTAATCATAAGTGGGAGGCTTGTCCAAGTAAGGATAGCACCCAAGCACCGGTCCACCCACATATCAAATTATCAAAGTAATGAACGCGAATCACATGAGCATGATGAAAACTAGCTTGACAATAATTCCCATGTGTCCTCGGGAGCGCTTTGCTTTATATAAGAGTTCGTCCAGGCTTGTCCTTTGCTACAAAAAGGATTGGGCCACCTTACTGCACTTAATTTACACTTGTTACTTGTTACCCGTTACGAATTATCTTATCACAAAACTATCTGTTACCGATAATTTCAGTGCCTGCAGAGAATACCTTGCTGAAAACCGCTTGTCATTTCCTTCTGCTCCTCGTTGGGTTCAACACTCTTACTTATCGAAAGGACTACGATAGATCCCCTATACTAGTGGGTCATCAAGACTCTTTTCTGGCGTCGTTGCCGGGGAGTGAAGCGCCTTTGGTAAGGAAAAATTTATATAGTGTGCTGAAATTTACTGTCACTTGTTGCTATGGAAAATAATCCTTTAAAGGGCTTGTTCGGGGTATCTTCACCCCGACCGGAAGAGCAAAGAGTTTCCCCTCAACCTACTGAACCTACTGAAAATATTTATTATGAAATTCCTTATGCAGGAGATGGAACATTACATCCTGATATGCATCTAATCTATGTGGATGAAGTTTGTGGATTATTTAAGCTTGCAGGTTTGCCCGAGGATGAAGTCAACAAGAAGGTCTTCCCTTTATCTTTGAAGGAGAAGGCATTGACATGGTATAGGCTATGCGATGATATTGAGACTTGGAATTACAACCGATTGAAATTGGAATTTCATCAGAAGTTTTATCCTATGCATCTAGTTCATCGTGATCGGAATTATATTTATAATTTTTGGCCTTGTGAAGGAGAAAGTATCGCTCAAGCTTGGGGGAGGCTTAAGTCAATGTTATATTCATGCCCCGATCATGAGCTCTCAAGAGAAATTATTATTCAGAAATTTTATGCTCGGCTTTCTCGTAATGATCAATCCATGCTCGATACTTCTTGTACTGGTTCTTTTATGAAAAAGACTATTGAATTCAAATGGGATTTATTGGAAATAATTAAACGCAACTCTGAAGATTGGGAACTCGACGAAGGTAAGGAGTCAGGTATAAACCTCAAGTTTGATTGTGTTAAATCTTTTATGGATACCGATGCTTTTCATGAATTTAGCACTAAATATGGGCTTAACTCTGAGATAGTAGTTTCTTTCTGTGAATCATTTGCTACTCACGTTGATCTCCCTAAGGAGAAGTGGTTTAAATATCATCCTCCCATTGAAGTGAAAGTAGTAGAACCTATTAAAGCTAAATAAGAAACTATTACTTATAATGTTGATCCTATTGTTCCTACTGCTTATATTGAGAAACCACCTTTCCCTGTTAGAATAAAGGAACATGATAAAGCTTCAGCTGTGGTTCGTAAGAGTTATACTAGAACACCTACATCCCCTGAACAAATGAAAGTTGAATCTAGTATTGCTATGGTTAAAGATCTCTTGGTCGATAATATTGATGGGCATGTTATTTACTTCTGTGACGAAGCTGCTAGATATGCTAGACCTGATGATAAAGATAAACATAGACCTGTTGTTGGCATGCATGTTGTTTCTGTTAAAATAGGAGATCATTGTTATCATGGCTTATGTGATATGGGTGCTAGTGTGAGTGCAATTCCCTTTACTTTATATCAAGAAATTATGAATAATATTGCACCTGCTGAAATAGAAGATATTGATGTCACTATTAAGCTTGCTAATAGAGATACTATATCACCAATTGGGATTGTTAGAGATGTTGAAGTCTTGTGTGGGAAAATAAAATACCCTACTGATTTTCTAGTTCTTGGTTCCCCACAAGATGATTTTTGTCCCATTATTTTTGGTAGACCTTTCTTGAACACTGTTAATGCCAAAATAGATTGTGAAAAAGAAACGGTTACTGTAAGTTTTGGGGATGTGTCTCATGATTTTAATTTCTCTAAATTTCGTAGACAACCCCATGATAAATAATTGCCTAATAAAGATGAAATTATTGGTCTTGCTTCTATTGTTGTGCCTCCTATTGATCCTTTAGAACAATATTTGCTAGACCATGAAAATGATATGTTCATGAATGAAAGGAAGGAATTAGATGAAATATTCTTTAACCAAATGCCTGTTTTGAAACACAACTTGCTTGTTGAGATTCTTGGGGATCTTCCTCCACCCAAGGGTGATACCGTGTTTGAGCTTAAACAATTACCTGATACTCTGAAATATGCTTATCTTGATGAAAAGAAGATATATCCTGTTATTATTAGTGCTAACCTTTCAGAGCATGAAGAAAAGAAATTATTGAAAAATCTGAAGAAGCACCGTGCCGCTATTGGATATACCCTTGATGATCTTAAGGGCATTAGTCCCACTCTATGTCAGCATAAAACTAATATGGAGCCTGATGCTAAACCAGTTGTTGATCACCAACGACGGTTAAATCCCAAGATGAAAGAAGTGGTAAGAAATGAAATACTAAAGCTCCTGGAGGCAGGTATAATTTATCCTATTGCTCATAGTAGATGGGTAAGTCCTGTTCATTGTGTCCCTAAGAAGGGAGGTATTACTGTTGTTCCTAATGATAAGAATGAATTGATTCCACAAAGAATTGTTACAGGTTATAGAATGGTTATTGATTTTAGAAAGTTGAATAAAGCTACTAGGAAAGATCATTATCCTCTACCTTTTATTGATCAAATGCTAGAAAGACTATCAAAACATACACACTTTTGCTTTGTAGATGGTTATTCTGGTTTTTCTCAAATACCTGTGTCAAAAGAGGATCAAGAAAAAACTACTTTTACTTGCCCTTTTGGTACCTTTGCTTATAAATGTATGCCTTTTGGTTTATGCAATGCTCCTGCTACCTTTCAAAGATGTATGACTGCTATATTCTTTGACTTTTGTGAAAAGATTGTTGAGGTTTTCATGGATGATTTCTCCGTTTACGGAACTTCTTTTGATGATTGCTTAAGCAACCTTGATCGAGTTTTGCAGAGATGTGAAGAAACTAATCTTGTCTTGAATTGGGAGAAGTGCCACTTTATGGTTAATAAAGGTATTGTTTTGGGGCATAAAATTTCTGAAAGAGGTATTGACGTTGATAAAGCTAAGGTAGATGCTATTGAAAAGGTGTCGTGTCCTAAAGATATCAAAGGTATAAGAAGTTTCCTTGGTCATGCTGGTTTCTATAGGAGGTTTATTAAAGACTTCTCTAAAATTTCTAGGCCTCTCACTAATCTCTTGCAAAAGGATGTTCCATTTGTTTTTGATGATGATTGTGTAGAAGCATTTGAAATTCTTAAGAAAGCCTTGATTTATGTACCTATTGTTCAACCACCTGATTGGAACCTATCCTTTGAAATTATGTGTGATGCTAGTGATTATGCTATTGGTGCTGTTCTAGGACAAAGAGTTGATAAGAAATTAAATGTCATCCATTATGCTAGTAAAACTCTAGACAGTGCTCAAAGAAATTATGCTACTACTGAAAAAGAATTTTTAGCAGTTGTCTTTGCTTGTGATAAGTTCAGATCTTATATTGTTGATTCCAAAGTTACTGTTCACACTGATCATGCTGCTATTAAATACCTTATGGAAAAGAAAGATGCTAAACCTAGACTTATTAGATGGGTCCTCTTGCTGCAAGAATTTGATATGCATATTATTGATAGAAAAGGAGCTGAGAACCCCGTAGCAAACAACTTGTCTAGGTTAGAAAATATTCTTGATGGCCCACTACCCATTGATGATAGTTTTTCTGATGAACAATTAGCTGTCATAAATGCTTCTCGTAGTGCTCCTTGGTATGCTAATTATGCTAATTACATTGTTGCTAAATTTATACCACCTAGTTTCACATACCAGCAAAAGAAAAAGTTTTTCTATGATTTAAGACATTACTTTTGGGATGACCCACACCTTTATAAAGAAGGAGTAGATGTTGTTATTAGACGTTGTGTACCTGAGCATGAACAGGAACAAATCCTACGCAAGTGTCACTCCGAAGCTTATGGAGGACAACATGCTGGAGATAGAACTGCACACAAGGTATTACAATCTGGTTTTTATTGGCCTACTCTCTTCAAAGATGCTTGTAAGTATGTCTTGTCTTGTGATGAATGCCAGAGAATTGGGAATATTACTAAACATCATGAAATGCCTATGAATTATTCACTTGTTATTGAACCATTTGATGTTTGGGGATTTGATTATATGGGACCCTTTCCTTCCTCTAATGGGTATACACATATTTTGGTTGCTGTTGATTATGTTACTAAGTGGGTAGAAGCTATTCCAACTAGTAGTGTTGATCATAACACCTCCATTAAAATGCTTAAAGAAGTTATTTTCCCAAGGTTTGGAGTCCCTAGATATTTAATGACTGATGGTGGTTCACACTTTATTCATGGTGCTTTCCGTAAATTGCTTGCTAAGTATGATGTTAATCATAGAATTGCATCTCCTTATCATCCTCAGTCTAGTGGTCAAGTAGAATTGAGTAACCGAGAAATAAAGTTGATCTTGCAAAAGACCGTTAATAGATCTAGAATGAATTGGTCTAAGAAACTTGATGATGCATTATGGGCTTATAGAACTGCTATGAAAACCCTATGGGTATGTCTCCGTATAAAATGGTTTATGGAAAAGCATGTCACTTACCTCTTGAACTAGAACATAAAGCTTATTGGGCAATTAAAGAGCTCAACTATGATTTCAAACTTGCCGGTGAGAAGAGGTTATTTGAGATTAGCTCACTTGATGAATGGAGAACCCAAGCCTATGAGAATGCCAAGCTGTTTAAAGAAAAAGTTAAAAGATGGCATGACAAAAGGATACAAAAGTGTGAATTTAATGTAGGTGACCTTGTCTTGCTATACAACTCTCGTTTAAGATTTTTTGCAGGAAAGCTTCTCTCTAAATGGGAAGGTCCTTATATTATCGAGGAGGTCTATCGTTCCGGTGCCATCAAAATCAACAACGCCGAAGGCACCAACCCGAAGGTGGTAAACGGGCAAAGAATCAAACACTATATCTCAGGTACTCCCATAAATGTTGAAACCAATATTATTAATAACATAACACTAGAGGAGTACATAAGGGAGACCTACCAGAACGTTTCAGACTCCGAAAAGGAATAGGTATGTAGTACGGTATGTAAACCGACTCCAAAACTTTTCCAATGGCAAATTTTCTCCGTTTTGGAATATTTAAAAAATTAGGAAAATTAAAAGTAGTCCGAAAAGTGCACGAGGAGGCGACAAGCCCTGGGGCGCGCCTCCCTGGCTTGTGGCCACCTCGTGTGCCCTCCGGACTCTGTTTTCTTATGGAACATTTCTTTTGGTTGGTAAAAATTCCTTATATAATTTAACGAAGGTTTTGACCACCGTACCACGGCAGAATACTCTGTTCTTGTTTTGCGCTGTTTTGCCTAGCAGATCTGAAAATATGTCGCCCCAAGATTCAGAGGGAGAGAGCTATGTAGCTGATTATATCGCAAACCCAAGGGTTTAGGCGGATGTGGAGCATTGTGGTTGGACCACGGAGGAAGAAGAGGACTCCGATCCTAAGAGAAAGGAAGAGACAAGCTCAGAAGAGGAGGAAGTCCCACTACCCCAACCTGGGGACATGCACGTGGAGTTCAAAAAGTCAAGTCTCCCTAATAAAGCAAAGAAACCTAAGATAGAATTTATCCCTTTTCGTCTTTTGCAGGAGAATAAGCAAGAACTATGCAAAAATATATTAATACTAGAGCGGGAGATTGATGACCTGAAGGAGGAAAATTCCATCCTCAAGCGTAAGCTAAGGAGAAAGGACAAGCCCACAACATCAGAAACTCCATCATCACCACCTCCGAAGAAAGAGACATAAATACATGGGTATGGGCACTCCGCTCGGCAACTGCCAAGCTTGAGGGAAGTGCCCCGGTATCGTATCACCATCACATCTTCACCTTTATCGTTTTTCTTAGTTCGATCCTTTTGGTCATATCTTGGTTTAGTAGAATAAAGTTTTAGTACGATCTAGTCTTTGGGCTTTGCTTTGTGTTCTATCTATGTAATCGAGTCTGTGAGTTATAAATAAAGAGTAGTTTTGAGTTGAGGGCTTTGCTTTCTCGCTATGATCATGAGAAAAAGAAATAGAGAATAAAAGAAATAAAAGATTATATAATGATCTTATGGGAAGTGACGACTTCACATATAAGAAGTATGTCGCATGAAACTTGTTGTTAGTTGACAAACATAGTTTTGGTCATTGTTGCAATTAATAGGAAGTAATAAAGAAAGAGAGGTCTCACATATAAATATACTATCTTGGACATCTTTGGTGATTGTGAGCACTCATTAAAATATTATATGCTAAAAGGTTGACATTGGACAAGGAAGACAACATAATGGGTTATGCTTCTTTATATCCGAATAGAAGTTATATTGTCATGGATCCTCTAACATGTTGAGCTTGCTTCTCACCCCCATGCTAGCCAAATATTTTGCAATAAGTAGAGATACTACTTGTGCTTCCAAAATCCCTTAACCCAGTTTTGCCATGAGAGTCCACCATACCTACCTATGGATTTAGTAAGATCCTTCAAGTAAGTTGTCATCAGTGCAAGCAATAAAAATTGCTCTCTAAATATGTATGATCTTTTAGTGTGAGGAAAATAAGCTTTATACGAACTTGTGATATAGAAGAAATAAAAGCGACAGACTGCATAATAAAGTTATTTATCACAAGCGGCAATATAAAGTGACGTTCTTTCGCATTAAGATTTTGTGCATCCAACCATAAAAGCGCATGACAACCTCTGCTTCCCTCTGCGAAGGGCCTATCTTTTACTTTTATCTTCTACCCTTTTACACGAGTCATGGTGATCACCACCTATTCCTTTTTACACTTTTTTCTTTTTGGCAAGCACTATATGTTGGGGGGAGATCCAGATATATATATCCACTCGGATGTAGGTATTCATAAGCTATTATTGTTGACATTACCCTCAAGGTAAAAGGTTGGGAGGCGAAACCATAAGCCCCTATCTTTCTATGTGTCCGATTGAAACTTTGATCTCATAAGTATCACGTGAGTGTTAGCAATTATGAAAGACTAAATGATAGTTGAGTATGTGAACTTGCTGAAAAGCTCTTACATTGACTCTTTCTAAGTTATGATAAATTGCAATTGCTCCAATGGCTGAAACCATAATTTGTTAGTTTTCAATAAAGTTTTTGTTCCACGCTTTACCTTGTGAATGAATTGTTACTTTGGCATAAGAAATTATATGACAAAATATGTTGTTGTTCTAAAAGATGATCATGATGCCTTCATGCCCGTATTTTATTTTATCGACACCTCTATCTCTAAACATGTGGGCATGATTATCGATTTCGGTCTTCGCTTGAGGACAAGCGAGGTCTAAGCTTGGGGGAGTTGATACGTCCATTTTGCATCATGCTTTTATATTGATATTTATTGCATTATGGGCTGTTATTACACATTATGGTACAATACTTATGCCTTTTCTATCTTATTTTACAAGGTTTACATGAAGAGGGAGAATGCCGGCAGCTGGAATTTTGGACCGGAAAGGAGCAAATCTAAGAGACCTATTCTGCACAACTTCAAAAGTCCTGAAAATTTACAGAGAATTATTTTGGAATATATAAAAAAATATTGGGCGAAGAAAATACCAGAGGGGACCCACCAAGAGGCCACAAGCCTGGGGGGCGCGCCCCTAGGGCTTGTGGGTCCCCTGGCAGGTCTCCGGTGCCCATCTTCTGCTATATATTGGAGTTTGACCTGGAAAAAAATAAGGAGAGAGCTTTCAGGACGAAGCGCCGCCGTCTCGAGGCGGAACTTGGGCAGAACCAATCTAGGGCTCCGGAGGAGCTGTTCTGCCGAGGAAACTTCCCTCCCGGAGGGGGAAATCAAAGCCATCGTCATCACCAACGATCCTCTCATCGAGAGGGGGTCAATCTCCATCAACATCTTCACCAGCACCATCTCCTCTCAAACTCTAGTTCATCTCTTGTATCCGATCTTTGTCTCAAAACCTCAGATTGGTACCCGTGGGTTGCTAGTAGTGTTGATTACTCCTTGTAGTTGATACTAGTTGGTTTATTCGGTGTAAGATCATATGTTCAGATCCTTAATGATATTTATTACTCCTCTGGTTATGAACATGAATATGCTTTGTGAGTAGTTACGTTTGTTCCTGAGGACATGGGAGAAGTCTGGTTATAAGTAATCATGTGAATTTGGTATTCATTCGATATTTTGATGAGATGTATGTTGTCTTTCCTCTAGTGGTGTTATGTGAACGTCGACTACATGACACTTCACCATTGTTTGCGCCTAGGGGAAGGCATTGGGAAGTAATAAGTAGATGATGGGTTGCTAGAGTGACAGAAGCTTAAACCCTAGTTTATGCGTTGCCTCGTAAGGGACTGCTTTGGATCCATATGTTTCATGCTATGGTTAGATTTATCTTAATTCTTCTTCCGTAGTTGCGGATGCTTGCGAGAGTGGTTAACCATAAGTGGGAGGCTTGTCCAAGTAAGGACAACACCCAAGCACTGGTCCACCCACATATCAAATTATCAAAGTAACGAACGCGAATCATATGAGCATGATGAAAACTAGCTTGACAATAATTCCCATGTGTCCTCGGGAGCGCTTTGCTTTATATAAGAGTTCGTCCAGGCTTGTCCTTTGCTACAAAAAGGATTGGGCCACCTTGCTGCACTTTAGTTACACTTGTTACTTGTTACCCATTACGAATTATCTTATCACAAAACTATCTGTTACCGATAATTTCAGTGGTTGCAGAGAATACCTTGCTGAAAACCGCTTGTCATTTCCTTCTGCTCCTCGTTGGGTTCGACACTCTTACTTATCGAAAGGACTACGATAGATCCCCTATACTAGTGGGTCATCAACAGCCCATCGGTCGTCTGACATTGTTCGGTCGTCCGGTCGCTGTGCAACAATTGTTCCCCACGCCTGACTTTTCCCTAGGCCTTGGTCGTCTGAGGGTGTCCGGCCGTCCGACCCCTGGTCTGCTTGTCACCTTCATCAGTCACCGGACGTCCGATACCTGTCGGTCGTCCGAAAAACTCTGCGGCCCATATAAAAATGGGGGACGCGATTGAACGGGCAGTTACCCTATCTTCTCCCCTCCCCATCCCGTGCCTCTGTCCGCCGCCGCGCCGCCGCCAGTGTACTGCCCGTCGGAAGGGATCTCCGTCGATCTGGCCCTCTCTCTCCTTGATCCGGCCCGGTATTTTCCCTCTGCCCATTGTCCTCTTCTCACGCCGTTCGTCTCCATGCCCTGTTTGTGATCCCCCTCCTATTTTGGCTGTTCAATAGGTGTGGTCACTCAACGATGCCAAAAATCAAACACACAGCCCACAAAACACCGGGGGCTCGTCGGCTCGCGGTAATATTTCCGATCCATTCATATCTTTGTGGACTCAACTTCCCTCGGTTCATCGTTTCCATGTGGTAAATTTCCCCTGTTCATGTCGTTTTTCAGCTTCACGACGCGGTGGCTCGGATGACTCGCAAGAGCATCTCCGTCCGCGAAAACGGGCTGGGAAACATCCTGTCTATGAGGATACCACTTCCCCTGAAGGGTCTGACTATGAAGAGGAGGTGCAATACGAAGAACGGGCGGAATATGTTGCGGTTTGCACCAATGCTTCAAATCCTGGAACACGGAAGCCCTCCTACATGCCTCCTCCGCCTCCGAATCAGCCTCACGGTGATGCTCGCCGTATTTCTTTCGAGCCTCCTCCATCTCTAGGTCATGAGATCAAGAATTTCACTTTAGTTTCCAAACCTGCTTATCTTAAGTTTCATCATGATGTTGACCAGTTCTCTATTGAGCATGACTCAATGGATTCTCGTTTCTGTACAAATGTTTAGGCAAACATTTTCACCACTGTCATTGTTCCTAAGGGTTTGTCTGTTCACCACTATGTTGACTTAGAGCATATCCATACTCACCCCGTGAAATATCCGGGTGCCATTGAACTCATTAAGTCCTCTGGCCTTGCTGCTCCGTTTGCTTTTCAACACGATTTCAATCATGCTGCCATTCACCAGTTTTATGCCACGTGTTTCTTTGGTCCTGACAAGACCGTCACCTGGATGACTTCTGACACCAAGCTCACAGCCTCCTATGCTCAGTTTGTCGCCGCTCTTGGGTTTCCTGACACTGGGTTCAAAATCCATAAGGCTGACCCAAATCATGCACCCAAAAACATTGAGGCCTATGGCTATCTCCTCAAACCTCTTAGTGAGCTTGATGAAGTGGAAAGGGGCAAGGATCTAAATCAGGTATCTATTTGGCGATCTCCTTTCTTCATTATCTATCAGTGTGTCATTCGCACCATCTATCCCAAGATGGGTGACAAGGGGTCTTGTAACGGGTATTGTATTGATCACATGTCTCGTCTTTATGAGCATCCCAACGGGAAGATCAATGTTCCTCACTTTCTGTGGCATGAGATTTGTCTTGCTAGTCTTCAGTTTAAGCGGGCTTTTCCTCATGCTCCTTCTCTTCAGGCTTTCATTGAGAGTATAGCTCCTTTTCCCATTGTTCGGACTCATGTGCATCCATGTTGGGTCATTCCACCTCATATGGCGGATGATTGGGCTCCCAAGAAATCACCTCTATCACTGCTCGATGGTCTGCTGCTCAGTCTCGTCCTGCTCCCTCTACATCAGCGTCTTTCGGTTGCATTGTTCACTTTCTCGGGAAGGCCCATTCTGCCATGATGAAGGCCTTCTCCTTCCACTGTTCACAAAACCACGATGTGGTCACTCGCATGGTCTCCTCTACGAATGCTTTGAAGGCTCGTCTGAGAGACTCCAGAGCCACCGATGTGAGTGAGGATGAGCGTCTTCCTGAGGCTCCTCCTTCCAACTTTGGTTTTCCTTCTGGCCCTGAATGGGCTGATTTCTTTGACGCGGCAGGAGGCAGTGGCGCTCATGGCGATGACGATGACAGTGATGATCTCTGATTGTGTGGATGTTATCTTGGTGCCTTCCCCTTTTGGGTACTTGATGCCAAAGGGGGAGGAGATTATCATAGATCTGTTAACCACTCTGCTATTTATGTATGTTTGATGATTGTATGGTGAACCATTATGTTGATGAGCTCATTGAACCATTATGTTATGTTGAACCACTATGTTGTATTATATGTGTTCAAACCATTATGCTTTCTATGTATGTTGAGCCCTTTCATGAATTATCTGTATGATGACTTTTTGAGCTTGTTTTATGCGCTCTTTATCAAGTAAAAGTGAGCTCATGCCCATATTCTATTTCACTATGCATACAATAAGGGGGAGCTCTGTAACAAATCTCTCATAAGCTTCATAAGTCTATTTATTTTGAGAGCTATATGTATGTTGTCATCAACTACCAAAAAGGGGGAGATTGAAAGTCCAATGATGCCCTTAATCATATTTTGATATTGATGACAACATACATATAGGGAACTAATCAATTCTGTCAAGTGCATCTCAGGTTTAGTTCCCAAAAGATTATAGTGTGGATCATCACTGACATATTCAAGATACTCAAAGGAAGGAGAAACAAGACACAAAGATCTAGCTCTTTCTCGGTTTTCTTTTCTTTGAGTATAGGGATCCTGCACTATTAAGAGGGGATCACTGGTTCTCACAAAAGACTTGATCAAAATCTCTTGGAGGAGTTCTTATCTTGGCTGTGCTGTTTGGCCTCTGTCTTTGGCCAGACGTCCGAAGGTTACCGGACGTCCGGCGCTTCACAGCCCTCCGGATGACCGTTGTTCTCCGGATGCCTGATGCCACATTACAGAACAGAAATTCTCGGATTTCTGGTCCTTCCGGACGACCGGCTTCCAGACGTCCGTGGGTGACTGGTCATCCGGTGCCACTTCACAGAACCAAAATTAACGGATTTCTGTCCGCTCCGAACGACCATGCACCGGACGGCCGACGTTCTTCGGATGTCCGCTTTCTATGCTCTTTTCTCTCTTGTTGCTGCGCTAGACCACTGCATTTTCTAATGGCTGGACGACCGACACCTATCGGACGTCCGGTCCAACGCAGCATAAGTGACCTCCAACGGCCACTTTTACACAATGACTATAAATATCCTTCTTCCCCCTCGAGTGAGTGCGGTCCAACACAGTGAAAAGATTCCAAGAACACCTTTCTCTCTCACTCTCTCTTGCTTTCACCAAATCCTAGATCCCGAGTGCATTTGTGAGGATTCTTGAGTGTTGTTCCAATCAAAAGATAGATCGTCCCTCTCTCCTCCTCTCAACCAAAGGAATTCGTGATTTGAGCAAGTTTTGAGCAGTTCCCTTGATCTTGTTACTCTTGGAGGTTGGAGACTCCTAGGCGGTAGGAGTCTTTCGGTGAGGAATCAAACCATTGTGATTACCCCCAGAAAAGTTTGTGAGGGTTTGGAGACCACCCCAAGGTCTACCACTAGTGGTTGAGAATCGCCTTCGTGGTGATATCTCAAAGAGAGAATAGGGTGAGCCTTCGTGGTGTTGGTGTGCCTTCGTGGTAACATCCACCTCTCTAAACGGTGACGTAGCTTCCCTCCAAGGAAGTGAACATCGCAATACATCCTCGTCTCTCGGAGTTGCGGTTATTCCTAACCCTAGCTCCCTACTTGTGGTTACTTGTCTCTTTATCTTTACTTGTTACATATTGTGCTTGCTTATTCATATTCTTGTACTGCTTGGTCACCTTGCTTAGCTCATTGTATCATCTTTGCAATTGTTAGGCTCACCTTCATATTCCGCATTATAGCCTACTTGGCCACCTTGCTAAGTAAGAATTAAAATTTGTAATTGTACCTATTCACCCCCCCTCTAGGTATCTCGATCCTTTCAGCAGTGGCCGTTGAATCTTAATCCAACCGCCGCGCTGCTTCTTCAACCTCTGATCTGCTTGCTCCAGCCGCCCAAACCAGCTCCGGCCGTAACGCCTGCTCCCGCCTCCCGTGGCCGGCTGTGCTGCCGCGCAGGCATCATCGCCCCACACTACTCCCACCACTGGCCAGGCCTTCCCTTTACTCACCCACACCCCATGTTATTTTTCAGCGATGGCAGCCTCACACCGCAGCCGAACCAGTCAACCCTCATACTCCCTTCCGTGTGGGAAACCACTGCCTTGTCTTCCCCGGATCCGGTTTGTTCCCTTCCTAGGCATCACCGTCGTCCACCACGTTGGTGCTCTCGGCGCGGCGGCGTCAACGTGGTCAACGAACGATAGCCATCGGAAGAGGATTGTACGTGGTGAGGCTGACAGCTGGACCCACCAGCTACATCTTCGCACGAAAGGAAGTGCCTTCTTATTATGCAAAAAAATGATTCCTCCCCGTGACAGCTGGGACCTACCAGCTTTATCTTTGCATGCAAGGAAGTGCGTTCTTATGCTCCCTGATAGCTGGGAGCCACCAGGTCGAACCGTACGTACCGTTGTCTGTGTGGGCGCAGACATGTATGTACATACCGGTCGATCGGTCTGTCTGCCATGATGAACCATGGCCGAGTAAGGAGCGGTAGCAGTTCTGGCAGTCCCGTCTAAATCATGTACACATACGATAGCCACGTTGCAAAAAAGACGGCGACATATGTACATTCGGGCGTGGTCTCGAACGCGTACAACGACGGTGTCCAGTTCATCGGTAGCCAACCGGCTAGGTCGAAATGCGTTCTGTTCAACGGGAGCCAACCGGCTTGGATGGAATAGCCAAAACGGGGCCTGGCATACCGCAGTACGGAGGAAACGGCCTTCTGTTCGACCGCCTACGGTCGAAACGGGATCCTGTTCATCGGGAAGGGTCTGGCGTACCGCAAAACAGAGGAAATGGTCTTCTATTTGAGCTCCTACAGTCAAAACGGGGTCCTGTTGATTGGGAGGGGTGTGGCGTACCGCAAAATGGGACTCCACAGGCTACCGTTCATCCACCGTCGACTTCCTCCAGCCTCCACCTGCTACTGTTCATCCACCATCTCCAGTCTCCACCGGCCACTGTTCATCCACGGGCTACTTTTCATCCAGCCTCCACCGGCTACAGTTCAACCAGCCTCCACGGGGTCCTGTTCATCCACCCCCAACCGGCTGGGGTGTCTCGCGGCCTCCTCGGGGTCCTGTTCATCCAGCAGCAACCGCCTACACATGGTCGAGGTCCTGTTCATCCAACCCCCACCGGGAATTGTTCATCCACACCCAACCCAATCGGCTCGACTCACCACGTCTCGACTCGTTCTACGTATCACGCGCGCGGCAGCAACGGGCACTGTTCATCCAGAGGCAACCCAACCGGCTAGCTACGTCTCGCACGGGGGTTCGATCGGCTTCAGTAACCAGCAGCAACAATCGATTGGGTTCAGTTAGCAGCGAAGGAGTCCAGCGGCAACCCATACTACCATGGGGTCCTGTTCATCCAGCGGCAACCGCCTACACATGGCCGGGGTCCTGTTCATCCAACCCCCACCGGCAATTGTTCATCCAAACCCAACCCAACCGGCTCGACTCACCATGTCTCGACTCGTTCTACGTATCGCGCGTGCGGCAGCAACGGGCACAGTTTATCCAGAGGCAACCCAATCGGCTAGCTACATCTTGCACGGGGGTTCGATCGGCTTCAGTAAGCAGTAGCAGCGATCGATCGGGTTCAGTTAGCAGCGAAGGAGTCAGTCGGGTTCAGTTAGCAGCGAAAGGATCGATCGATCGGCTTCAGTACGTACCAGCAGGCGATCGCTCGGGTTTGGTAAGCGAACGCCTCTCCCTCTGGTTCAGTTATAGAGCCAACGCCTCGCACACACACACACCTACGCACGAGAGAAATGCGCAAACCACACTGCATTGCTCGGCCCCGACCACCCATCATAACCGGGAACTCCGCGAAAATTTCCTCGCCCTCACTTCTACAACAATTTTTTATGTCATGAAAGGCCCAAAGAATGTCATGCAAGTGCGTCCCCGACCCGCCCAGGACGAAAAGCCCATTTTCTGTCATGATTTTTTTGTCATAGAAGTAGGAGCCCACCACATCTATGATGATACGTGGTTTTGTCACAATTATTGTCATAGAAGTGTCATAACCATGACAGAATATTTTTTTTGTTCGGGCCATAATGTCACGGATGTGTCTTTTTTTGTAGTGCATTAACCTTTTTGTCTTTTAGTTTTTGAGTGGCTATTTGCTTAAGTATTTAACTAGTTCACTGGGCTGCCGTGTTTCCTTTTTTAAGGTCCAATAGGTATCAACTATGTCGTGGCTACCTAGCGCAGGTTTCTTTTCTTAGGACATCTGCGGCCCACAACATGATTATGGGGATCCAGCAGGTGTATCATTTTTCAGTGTGGTTTTTTCTTTCCGCTACGGCGGCGCCTCGGCGACCCATCCTAGCCTATAGCGGCCAGGCCATCCCTCGACTCCCCCACATCTCGTTTTATCCTCCGGCGGCATCAGCTCCACCGGCCCACCCTGCACCCGAACAAGTCAACCCTCGTATTCCCCTCCGCCCGCGTCTTCCCCGGCTCCAGTTGGTTCTGGTCCGAGGTCTCGACGTCGTCCTCCGCCTTGGTGCTCTCACCACGGCATCGCCGTCTGTTGTTCTCAACATGGTCAACAAACAAGAGGAATCGGGAGATGACTGTACGTGGAGAGGCTGACAGTTCGGGTCCACCAGGTCCATGGCCTAGGTTTTGTTGTTTAACATGTGCAACCCATCATACAGACATAGTTGATCCAGCAGGTTTCAACATTTTTTTAGGTCCAGCAGGTATTAAGCGGCCTCTGGGCCTCCCAGCCTATCTTGTTTTATAACATCAGCAGCCCAACTTATGTTTCTTTTTTCAAGACAACGCACAACTTAGTTCTATTTTTCTATAAGAATGCAAACTGAACCTATGTTTTCCCTTCTATAATAGTATATATATATATATATATTATATTATTACATATATATATATATATTTGAAACAACCTAAGGTTCCCGTCTGACCTGTCCTTCATCCAGCCTTTGTATAGACCTTCCCACTTCCTTTATTTTTATTTTTTATTAATCATATCTCTGATTTTTCTCCCACTTTGTTTTTTGAGGTAATCTGATTTTCTCCCATTAGTTTTCCCTAGAACCAACTCAACTGTCCCACGTCTAGCCTAAAAGATAATAATACCCCAAGTCTTATTAAATCATCAAATTAAAATAATATTTTATTTCGTAAATCGATAAGTTCTTACAAAATAATAATAATAATTGTTTAACAATAAGTTGGCAAGTTAATTCCTCATGATTGCGTACATAAGCTTGCTAAGATTTTACTGACCAATGAAGTAATAGACGTGCAATCACGTGTTTATGTTTTTATAACATTTCTCCATCCAGCCCAACACGATAACCCATCCAGCAAATCCGTGTATTTAGGATTTTTTTTGCAAATGGGCTGTAAATTCTAACATAATATATAAATGGGCTGTATAGATGCTACATTATTGTTTCACCCAGTCCACCAAATGGACTCGTTGACATGTGGGCCAATAGGTCGAAGC
Organism: Thinopyrum elongatum; assembly: GCA_011799875.1. Lineage (NCBI taxonomy): Eukaryota > Viridiplantae > Streptophyta > Magnoliopsida > Poales > Poaceae > Thinopyrum > Thinopyrum elongatum. The sequence continues at coordinate 381,202,255 of CM022300.1, forward strand.
CTAAGCAAGGCGTTGGATTTACATCCAACGTCCGACATTCTTCTTCAATATCTCATCTTCTTCCTCCAGCACTAGCGGGACCGCCTGCTCCAGCCTCCAGCATTCAGCAACGCTGCTTCGCGTGCCTCTCGGCAAAACACTACCCAACAGACGGCCATGCCATCCCTCCACTCCTCTGCGCCTCCTGTAATTCTCCGCCGAGTGTACACTGGTACAGCGAGCTGCTATACAAACGGTTTTTAACCCCTTTTCGCGACGGCATTTTAAACCGTCACCTAGTGAGTGTGTGCAATAGGGGGTCCTTCCCACACAACCCAGAAACCATCGGGGATAGGCCCTCCGGTCACACACGCTGCGCAACATGAGCTCGTGTGCGATCGGGCTAGCCATCACATACAATTATACAGGCCTAATCGTTTCCGTTCGTAAGTACATCCCACACAATGAATCCCAAAGAAACGTTTCCCTTCGTATGTCCATCCCACACAGTCAATCCACAGAATATATTTCCATTTGTATATACATCCCACACAGTCAATCCAAGAAGAACGTTTCCGTTCGTATGTACATCCCACATGATGAATCCCAGACAAACGTTTCTGTTCGCACGTACATCACACACAATTTTCCCCATCAAATCGTCTGTGATAGTGTTGCCATTCCAGACGATATTAAAAAATTTATCATTTGCATTATTGAATGCATCATGCACGGTGCGTAGAAGAAACTGTGTGGCATAGGTTGTCCATCACACACACTTTTTATGTGGAAAACGTTTGCGCAAGGTGGCCTAACGCAAACAATTTTCAAGAGGAAGTCGTGTGTGATTGTTCATTGATCCAACATGTTTTCTTCCTAGAAACTGTGTGCATTGTCTGAGGTCATCGCCCATGGTGTTTTCTCAATAACCGTTTGCAATAGAAAACCCAATTAGCTAGCAGGCTAATTGGCCTATGATTAATAATCCATTTATTAATCAAATTGACATTTCATATTAAGCACACAATATATTTCATTTTCGTATTATGGAACCAGGATTTCATAATTGAAATACATCAGAGTACAACATCATATAGCTTCAGCACTCAGTTACACCATATAGGCATATAACTAGCTACCCCATTACACAACTGCACCAGCACCAAGTTTCACATGCAACATCTATAACCTTTGAAAATTAGCATCATAGACGGTAGATAGACAGATGAATCTCATCTAGAAAACTGCTAAAGCGGAAGGCGAATATTGAGCCTTCATTGATGTTGAAGGTCTTTGCAACTTTAGGCCAGTGCCTGTGGATGATTGACCGTCCATCCTTCGTCCTCTTTAGAAAGACTTCAATATTGTACCGTGGGTGTTGTATGAATTCATTCCTCGCCTCCTGACCATACAGGTGGTTTGAGAGGTAATCATCAGTGAACTGCTTTGGAAAGGCCTGAAAACAAGGATATGCATAAATATCTTCTCTAGATTTGAAATGGCGCAAAGGAATAAAAAGACAAGGTATAATAGTTAGTACCATCATGTAGTGCACTGATGTCTTCTTCATTGTGCAGACAAAGATCTTGTTGTTTTTTGTCGCTAGTTTCTTTATCCTAACAATCTTTCTGAGTTTTTTGACTTGACTGATATTCATGGAAAACTCATTTCCCCATATGCAAAAAGGGTCGAACAGTGGGTCAAAACCTCTAACATCAGGACCTACATGTGCAAGACCAAATTGTTAAAAACCTAAATATTAGAATGGTTCCTGCAATTGCACAATAATGTGCTATTAGACAAAGGACCATGCATGTGCAAACTTCAATTTTAAACCTCGGTGCTTCCCATTGTTTCCCTGCAACACATATAAGATAGTTATTGATCAGGTTAAGTGAGGGTTGGCATGCTATCAGTAAAATATGTTGATGAAAAATAAACACATTGCAGATTCAGCAGATTAATTCGAGCCACATGGAAAAGCCATTTATCTAAACCAAGCATGATTAAGAACTAGGAAATATAGCAATTGTATATGTTTCTCATGTATTAAGTACAACCAAATTCGATTTATTCCTCACATGCATAACAACACAAAATTGTACCCACAACAATCGGACAACGCATTGCAGAATTGAACCAAGCAGTTAACTAAACACCACAACAAATGAACCAAACATTAACTGAGCACCACATTGCACAATATAACATATTCCTAATAGAAGATCAGATAGTTAACCAAACCAAGCATGCTTAACAACTTGGAAATATAGCAATTGTATTTGTTTCTCATGTATTTAGTATAGCCAAATTCGATTTATTTCTCTCATGGTAGACAATAAAAAAATGCACCCACAACAATTGAACATCGCATTACAGAATTGAACCAAACAGTTAACTAAACACCACAACAAATGAACCAAACATTAACTGAGCACCACATTGCACAATATATAACATACTAGAAGATCAGATGGTTAACCAAACCAAGCATGCTTGATAATTTGGAAATATAGCAATTGTATTTGTTTCTCATGTATTTTGTACAACCAAATTCGATTTATTTCTCACATGGAAGACAATACAAAATTGCACCCAGAAGAATTGAACATCACATTGCAGAATTGAACCAAACAGTTAACTAAACACGACAACAAATTAACCAAACAGTTAATAAGTGAGCACCACATTGCACAACATATAGAACATATACACTAGATAATCAGATTGCATGGTAAAAGTACATAGGATAATTCACTAGAATTTGTTAAGGAAAGGCAGGAGCAGCACATGCAACAGGTAATCCGAACATGCTTAACCGGCATAGCTAGCTAACTGAACATAGGTCCTTATAGTGAGCTAATAAGACAAGCTACTCCTCATCATCAGAGATATCGATGATGATTGGCTCCTTGGACATGGAAGAGGGCGAGGCTTCCACATCGTGGGTGCCCTCCTCGTAGTGGTGAGTTGCTTGAGCCGCTTCGGGCACCAACCTGCTGGCTCTTGAGTTGAGATAAGCACGGGCACGCTGAGAAAACACCTCGTAGTCTTTGCTGAAGGCACCGACGTTGGCCTCGAGAAAACACCATGAACTGTCGTTTAAAGCAGCCAACCGCGTCACAGCATTGGCACGCGAGGTGTCGATGGTGGCCTTGACGGCGAGGTGCTCCTCCAAGATCTGGGGGTCGGCACGAATGGCAGCCATCACGACCTCATCCACGCATGCGGCCGCGATTTGCTTCTCCGCTACCAAATGCTCCTTGAGCTCCTGGCTATACTGCGTGCACCATGGCTTAGGGCGGCGCTTATTTGGAGTAGGGGTCAGTGATTTGGGTGGAAGGTGTCGCGCCGGTGGTCAGGGCATGTGGGATGTAGGAGGAGGAGGATGGGGGTCGGGTGTGGATTACCTGCCTGGATCGACGAGACCGAGCAGCGTGAAGGAGGGTCGTTGGCGAGGAGGCGGTGTTGCAAGCAAGGAGTGAAGGTTTGAACTTGGAAAGGAAGGCAGAAACAGGGGAAATGTGGCTTTTGGTAAGGGGGAGGGGGCGGGGAGGTAGATATTTCCGTGGAAGCCAAATTTTTTGGCTCGGTGGAGTGAAAAAACTGGCGTGCAAAGTGTCATCAGACACGGTCTCTTATTCAGCACTGTGTATGATATGTGAACATCACAAATGATTCATATAGCTTACCCCGTGTGTGATGAGTTTGAATGTGCAAATTTTGGTTCGAATTTCCCTGGTTACAATGGTCATCCATGTCATTGCATAATTTGGGTACACAAAAGAGCCTACAGCACACCCACACTTCTTAACCGAGCAAGTTCAGCAATTAAACAGAGCTAGCTGACCTAAACATTGCTCTAACAAATTAAAGACTTGCGCTCTAAATTAAACAAAGAGTACTACTCCAGATGGCACTGGTCGATCTGCGCCGCCCCCTCCATGTCCAGCTCGCGCCCGATGATCTCCTGGGGAAGGGGCTCCATGGCATCCATCGCACCACACTCGGCAATCATCTCGCCATCCACGTCCGACATCTCTTTGGAAAAGACCGCCACAATCTGGGCATGGGCGGCCGCGATCTGGGCTTGGACGGGCTCCGTCGTGGCAAGGTATGCCGTGAGGGAACGGACTGCTGCTCAAACGCTCTTGGCAATTGCCAACACTTCGACCGTGGGTTGCCGACCGTTGTCGGAGAAGCTTCGTTCGATTTATGCGGTGACATCCAGGAGCTGGGCGTGGGCAGCCTCGACATGGTTGTGGGCGGCCTCCATCAGGGCTAAGGCCGCCGCTGCGGAACGGACAGCTGTTGTGCCGCTCTCGCCAGTTGCTATCCCCGTCGCAGATGTTGCTGCCGCCACCTGAGCAGCAACAGCGGCCGTTTGGGCTACCTTGGCCGCCCGGTCATAGATTGCGGCCGCATTCACACAGCTTGTTAGCACGCGCATGGCGGCTGTGGCCGCACTCTCGTCGGAGTGGGCCGGCGAAGTTGCCCTCACGACGCGGGTCCACGTCCTCATCTTTCACCAGCGATGATTGAATAGTGAAATGATATTTGGGGAGCGAGCTAGTGTGCTTGATGCACCGGCTATGGACTGTAGCCGACGCACCTCCTCACATAAGCCATATACGTACTACTCCAAGGGTGCTCCAAGATATTTTGTACTCATCTCACAAGGTTGGTGATAATATACTGTGTGCAATCTACTTGATTTTTCGTCTTGATTTGAAATACATAATGGGGTCACAATGCCAAAGGAGGGTGTTTGAATTGCTAGAACTTTTTATTGCAGTGAACATGCAACTATAGGTGTGTCGTCAAAAAAATTGGAATTATTCAGGGTTCGTTTGGACATTTTTATACATTAACTTGGTTTTCTAGGCATTTCAGGTGCACAATTCAAAATTAAACTACATGCACATGCTCCGGTGCACCAAAATGGGTTGTGTCCATGGGTTGATGCTTATGTCCCATGAAAGAAATGTGGATGAATTTCAAACACCTCGGCAACGTGGCTCGCCGGCAAACATTGAGATACTTGGTTTTGAAATTCTAGTAAATACAAAACTCGTCTGAAATTCATGAACCCTGGCATGCTATCATGGAATGGCATCAACATGTTGTGGTAAAAAAATTGTCCCATTTGGGGCAGGTTTTGGTATAAGCTTCTCACAAAATAGAGCTTCTCACAAGAAGCCTCATGGTTCCGGTAGGGAACGTGTCACCTTTGTGGACGAAATGATATTCGTTGCCTCTTCTTGCTTTCAATTTTTTTTAGTGTCAACATAGAACAACAGGAGTGGCGTGTTAAATTTTGGAATTTTTCGGGGTTCATTTGGACATTTTTGTACATTAACTGAGTTTTCTAGGTATTTATGTGCATAATTCAAATTTGAACTACAGGCACATGCTCCAGTGCATAAAAATAGGTTGAAAAATCAAATGTGTGTCCTTGGCTACATGCTTAGGTCCCATGCAAGAAATGGGAATGAATGTCAAACACCTCGGCACCGTCGCTTGGCCGCAAACATTGAGATACATGGTTTTAAAATTCTAGTAAATCCAAAACTCGTCTGAAATTCGTGAAACTTGGCATGCTATCATGGAACGGCATCGACATGCTGTGGTAAAAAAATTGCCCCATTTGGGGCAGGTTTGGGTATAAGCTTCTCACAAACCACAACTTCTCAAAACAAGCCTCATGGTGCCTCCTTCGTGGATGAAACGATATTCGTTGCCTCTTCTTACTTTCAATTTTTTCCTAGTGGCAACATAGATCAACAGGAGTGTCATGTTAAAATTTGGAATTTTTCGGGGTTCGTTTGGACATTTTTATACATTAACTGAGTTTTCTAGGCATTTTATGTGCATAATTCAAATTTGAACTATAGGCACATGCTCTAGTGTAGAAAAAAGGGTTGAAAAATCAAATGTGTGTCCTTGGGTGCATGCTTAGGTCCCATGCAAGAAATGGGAATGAATTTCAATCACCAGGGCACCGTTGCTTGCCAGCAAAACGTTGACATACTTTGTTTTTAAATTCTAGTAAATCCAAAATTCGTCTGAATTTCATGAAACTTTGCATGCTATCATGGAATGGCACCAACATGTTGTGGTAAAAAAATGTCTCATTTAGGGCAGGTTTTTCTATACGCTCCTCACAAACCAGAGCTTCTCCCAAGAAGCCTCATGGTTCCGGTAGGGAACGTGTGTCACCTTTCTGGATGAAACGACATTCGTTGCCTCCTCTTTCCTTGATTTTTTTTCTAGATACAACATAGAGCAACAGGAGTGTTATGTTAAATTTTGGAATTATTCGGGGTTCATTTGGATATTTTTATGCATTAATTGAGTTTTCTAGGCATTTTATGTGCATAATTCAAATTTGAACTATAGGCACATGCTCCAGTGTAGCAAATTGGGTTAAAAAATCATATGTGTGTCCTTGTGTGCATGCTTAGGTCACATGCGAGAAACGGGAATGAACTTCAAACACCTCGGCATAGTGCCTCGGTCGCAAACATTGAGATACTTGGTTTTAAAATTCTAGTAAATCCAAAACTCGTCTGAAATTCATGAAACTTGGCATGGTATCACGGAATGGCACCCGGCATGTTGTGGTATTTTTCGAGTCCAATTTGAGAGAAGGCGCACTCGAATCAACAACCAACAAAGGCATTTTGAAACAAATAGCTGCCACCTTATCATCTCAAACGTTTGTATAATTTAAATCATGGGTGTTCTGTTAACCATTCATGTGACGCCACTTGTTTTAATGGCTAGGAGGTGCTGTGCGGACAACTGCTTGAGTGGACGGGAGGCGTGCGAGCGCAGTCCACTGCACAGGCTGACCGGGAGGCGTGCAAGTTGTCCTCCAATGCGTGGGCTCACCAGGAAGCATGCTAGCTGTACGCTGCGTAGGCTCATTGGGAAGCGAGCCCTTTGACTTCCATGGTCGCCTGCCTTGCTCGCATCCTCTCCATTAATGGCGCCCGAGCCGTTGTTTAATACGGACGGCCTTACTGTTTGCCTCACATTCCCCTCCCGCAGACCTCCACCAACGCCATGGCGCAGAAGGATCATCTGCCACTAGTCTTCTAGTTTGGTGAAGTCGACTACGAGCCAGACGAGATAGAAAATAAGGAGGAATGGGGCCTCATGGACATGGCCCTGAACGAGCTGGTTGCAGCGGTTGATGCCCCCGTGACCGTCCCAGCTCCCATCCCCGCGCCCGCGCCAGCGACCATCCCGGTAGCATTGACGGGCTGGTCGCCGAGCACTATCGCAAAGTTGGAAGCCGCGGGCGTCAGCAAGGTTCCCACGGACCCGCGCGAGCTCGTGTACATGCCAGCGCCAGCGCCCCTGCACCCACCGCGACGCCGGTCCCCGTGCCTTTGCCTGCACTGGCCGCGCTCGTGCCCGTGCGCGCGCCCCCCTCAGCGTCATGGGACGCCGCCGTCGACCGCTACCTCGCAGTGCCACGAGTTGCCGTCCTCCCACGCCCCGCCCGTCAATTGCATGATGATAGGATGTTTGATTTCCATGTGAAGAACATTTTGTGCTGCCTTGAAGACTTCAACAACAGCGTCCCAGAGGACGACAACGACAGTGCTGGCGCGGCACGCCGCCTCCGCCGCCGCCGGAATCAGTTTTTCTGGGTTTAATATTGTATCTCGATCGTATGAATATAAAGTCGCAGTGTGACTGAATGAAACCTATGGTTTGAACAAACTTGCGTTTTTTCTCTCTAAATGTACAGACTTATCAAACGATATAAAAAAACATCAATGATTTTCAAATTTAGAACACTCATCGCAAAACGTTTTAGATATAACACCCGTATACAAATTGACAGCTTCCCCAATAAGCCAAGGGAAAATGTGCCGCGCGGGATTTGTGCAGCTCTTCATCGCAAACGTTTTAGATAGAACACCCGTATGCAAAGCGAGAGTTATGGTCCTTCCCCAGTAAGCCAAGGGAAAATTTGCCGCGCAGGATTTGTGCATCTCTTCATCGCAAACAGTTCAAATTGAAGATGGTATGCAAAGCGAGAGCTATGGTTCCTTAGCCGCTAAGCCAAGAGAAAATCTGGCATGCATGATTTGTACATCCCTTCAACGCAAACAATTTTTTCGAATGACCCGTGTGCAACCACATACAGACAATTTGGTAAGATTTGCATCTGTCATATTGAGTATATTGCCATTTGTCAAACTGAAAAGATTGATATTTATCGATCTAGTAACATTGCCCTTTGTCAAAATTTGCAGCTAAAAATCACTGGCACTATCTAATTTTTGCAATTAAAATTCAGTAAGCATAGATTTCATTCATAGATTAAGAAGTCGTTCTTTATACAAACAGCTCAACTCAACGGCTGAACCGATCAAACTTTTCCCCAATTTTTGCCAACAACGTACTGAAATAGCTAGTTCAACTATATATACTAGCTAATTTTAAGTATGTTGTACAATTCAACCACATCTATAGTCAGATGAACTGAACAAAATAGCCCCTAAATACTACTACTATAGAGGGGCTTTGTACTACTTCCAGCAACCTCTCCTCTGCCGAGCGCGCTCAGTAAGAGGCAGAGGAGGAGGAGCCTACCGACGAGCTGGACAACTGGAATACGGTGCATGCCGCTGCTGCACCTTTAGCGACGCAACCGACGGTGGGGTGGCGGCCACGACCGCCACCTCCCACCTTCGGGACGCGTTGGTGGAGCGGGTGATGGCCACGGTGGTCGACAGTGGGGTGGCGGCCACGACCGCCACCTCCCGCCTTCGGGACGCGGTGGCGGAGCGAGTGATGGCCATGGTGGTCGACTGTGGGGTGGCGGCCACGACGGCCACCTCCCGCCTTCAGGTCGCGGTGGCGGAGCAGAGGATGGCCCTGGCTTTCGACACTGGTGTGGAGGCCATGGCGGCAGACGGTGGCATGGCGGCAACGGCGGCCGGCAACAGCTGCCGACGGGCAGCGGCGGCGGAGCGTGTGGTGGGTGTTGCGTGCACACCCAATAGGGACGCCACGCGCACTACACTACGCCAGGGACTCCGCCGCCACCGCAGTGTAGCCTCCCAGCTGGAGTTGTCCTCTGACGACAGTGGAGTGGCTGAGCGACGACGACGGACCGGTACCATTGGCAATTGTGGGAGAAGCAGACGAGATAAACTACAGGGAGGGAGGGGAAAATGCGACGCAGGACTCGCTGGCCCTGAGGGTTTATCTAGCAGGCCGGTAAGCATTGGGATTTTGGGGGATTTCGCCGAGTCGGGCGGGAAGCTTGTGCGGCCATGCGCGGGAATCTGCGCAGGAACGGGCTCGCCGACGATTCATTGGCGCCACTTCGAGCCACCGTTTAGCCAAAAGAACGCCTGCGCGCTGCTCAAGCTTGCGCTCAAAGCCGTCTGCGGCAGCGGGATGACAAGACGTGCGAGAGGAGGACGAAACGACACGTACACATACGGTTAATGAAAAAAATGTTTGCGATTTAATTACCTACTACCTCCGTCCTGGTTTATAAGTCCTCTTTGTATTTTTGTGCCAAATTTTGACTAGAGATTTAACTAATAAAATACGAATGCATCTCGCCAAAGATTATATCGTTGGATTCATATTTGAACATAGTTTCCAATTATATTATTTTTATAACATGCATTAACATTTTGTTAGTTAAATTTAAGGTCAAAATATGGCACAGAATATAAAGGGGACTAATAGACCAAGACAGAGGTAGTAGCACACGGCCGCTCTCTAAGCAACGTCGTGAATAATTGTTCGACCACCGTGTGATGTGGAACGCGATGTAGTTTCACATCATGCCGCCAGCTCGCAACTACCGGCCAACTTGTAGACGACCATTCCCTGCATGTTCAAATGCTCTATGCGTGTGGTTGCTCGCGGTTGAGGCGGTCACGGCATGCTCTACTCGCGTCCCACCGCGCGCACTCTGCTCTCGCGTCCCTCCGTGCGCTGCCAGTGTTTGGGGCCGGTGCACGATCCCGTACTTCATGCTGCCATTATGCATGTGGTTGCCCCGGGTGCGGAGCCATGATGCAGTTACCCGCTGCAAAAACTGCCATGCGAACATGTCGAGAATCCAGGCCGCCCGACCCCCATTTATTCTCGTGGCCATTTACATTCATCTCTCGCGCCACACGACACAATAAGCACACCCACGATGAAACATACAGAGAAGATATCCAGCAGTTCCAATGGCGCTCCCCGTGGCTCGCTCCCAGCGGCCGACGACGACAACGGGGGGCAGTTCACCACGCATCACGTAGTGGACACCCACGTGAGGGGGAAGGACCTCTCGATGGTGTACACGAACGAGCCGGTCTCGGTGGAGAGCTCCATCCAAACTATGGAGCGGTTGCTTGTTGAGGACAAGTACCAAGTGGTCGGCTTCGACCTCGAGTTCACCAATGGTCGTGCCGGGCATGATCAAAAGGTTGTCATCGCCCAGTTGTGCGTGCGACATGACGTCCTCGTCTACCACTACCACCTGGCCATTAGGCCTTGCAAGCGTTTCGCCAGGTTTATCAACAGCCCCGACTACAGGTTCGCTATGGTGGACACCACCAATGATCTAAAAGCGCTCGAGGTTTCGGGCTTGGCCTGCCAGAATCTTGTCAACATCCGTGACCACTACAAGGTCTCAGGCAGCACCAAGAACAAACAAAACTCCCTGGTTGACCTCGCCTCGGCCATCATCGACCCCTACTACATGAAGATGAAGGATGAGAGCAAGAAGGACAAGAATGCCTGGCACAATGCCTGGGATCAGAGACTGGAAGAAGAACGCATCAAGTACGTGGCAAAGGATGCGTACACAAGCTACGAGATGTACGGGTGGATCGTTGACACGAGGAAGTGTCGTCGTCCTGCCCCAGACGAGGGATCGAGCCACAGAGCAGTGGCGGGAGCGTCACAAGAAGTAGATGACTAGATGATTGTTTCTCCTAGTTTAGAATGCATGCAATTTGTTTATTGAGGTGTGTGTGAATAATTTGTATAGTCATTTATGTAATTGGATGTTTATTTTAGGTATATATATGTTGTTCTTCTGTAGATAGAGCAAATCACACGGCTTATTAGCAGCAATCGTCTGTGTTATTATCGGTTTTTGCACACATTTCTGATTACGGACCTGTTTGCCGCGTATCACACACATCTTGTTCAGTTGAACTGTTTCTGTTGTCTTGGCTCATCGCAAATAGTTCATTCGAGTGAACTGTATGCCCTCCATCGCACACACCTTGATCTGGCTGGCCGTTTCTGTTGTGTTGCCTAATCACATACAGTTCATCCCAATGAACTGTATGCTGTATATCGCACGCACCCTCATCTGGCTGACCGTTTCTGTTGTTCTGGCTCATCGCAAACAATTCGTATGGATTAACCATATGCCACGCATCGCACACGCAGCTCTAATCTGAATCGTGTTTGATGTCCGCGCCATCGCAAACAGTTCGTATCATTTTTAACGGTTTTCTTACACCACCGTTTGCAATTAATGTATTGCATACAGTTTCATCGAAGGGTCTCTGATTGTACTGTCGCGTTTGGACCATCCTGTAGTAGCGGTAGCCCTAGCCCGCACCCGAACCAGTCAAGTCTCGCACTCCTCTCCGTCTCTGACTCCACTGCCGCGTCTTCCCCATCTCCGGTTCGTTCCCGTCTAGGGCTTTGCCGTCATCCACCGCCTTCGTGCGCTTGGCACGGCATGGTCAACGTGGTCAACAAGCGAGAGTCATCGGAAGACGACTATACGTGGAGAGGCTGACAATGGGGACGCACCACGTCCATGGACACACACATGCAACTGCCTCCTTTTTACGTAGAAAAATAATGTTTCCTCCCCCTGACAGTTGGGACCCACCAGCTACATCTTCGCACGCAAGGAAGTGCGTCCTTATTACGCGCAAAAAATGATTCCCCCCTGACAGCTGGGACCCACTAGCTATATGTTCGCACGGAAGGAAGTGCCTCCATAAGTCCCCTGACAGTTGGGACCCACCAGGTCGAAGCGTACATAGCGTTATCTGTCTGGTCGCAAACATGTACGTACATATTGGTGGATCGGTCTCTTTACGATGAACAGTGGCCGAGCAAGGAGCGTCGCGTGTCGTAGTAGAGCCCCGACATAGTAGTTCAGGCAGTCCTATCTAAATCGTGTACACAGTCACGCTGCAAGAAAGTAAATACGGCAACATACGTACATACGGGCATGGTCTCGAACGCGTACAACAGTGTCCTATTCGTCTGCAGCCAACCGGCTGGGTCGAAACGGAGAAAACAATGTCATGTTCATCGGGAGGCAACCGACTGGGTTGAAATGCGTCCTGTTCATCGGGAGCCAACCGGCTTGGACGGAACAGCCGAAACGGGGTCCTGTTCGTTGACTCGGGGTCTGGCATACTGCAAAATGGAGAAAAAGGAGTTCTCTTCGACCGCCTACGGTCGAAACGGGGTCCTGTTCATCGGGAGGGGTGTGGCCTACCACAAAACAGAGGAAACAGACTTCTCTCCAACCGCCTACGGTCGAAACGGGGTCCTGTTAATCGAGAGGGGTCTGGCGTACCACAAAACGGAGGAAACAGGCTTCTCTTTGAGTGCCTACGTTTGAAACGGGGTCTTGTTCATCGAGAGGAGTGTGGCGTACCACAAAACGGGACTCCACTGGCTACTGTTCATCCATCGTCGACTTCCTTCAGCCTCCACCTGCTACTGTTCATCCACCGTCGACTTCCTCCAGCCTCCACCTGCTACTGTTCATTCACAGTCGACTTCCTCCAGCCTCCACCAGCCACTGTTCATCCACGGGCTACTGTTCATCCAGCCTCCATCGGCTACTATTCAACCAGCCTCCACGGGGTCATGTCATCCACCCCAACCGGCTGGGGTGTGGCGGCCTCTCCTCGGAGTCCTGTTCATCCAGCGGCAACCTCCTACTACCACGGGGTCCTGTTCATCTAGCGGCAACCGCTACACACGGCCGGGGTCCTGTTCATCCAACCCCCACCAGGAACTATTCACCCACAGCCAACCAACCGGCTGGACTCACCACGTCTTGACTCGTTCTACATATCGCGCGCGGCAGCAACAAGCACTGTTCATCCAGAGGCAACCCAACCGGCTATCTACGTCTCGCATGGGGGTTCGATCGGCTTCAGTAAGTAGCAGCAGCGATCGATCGGGTTTAGTTAGCAGCGAAGGACTCGGTCGGGTTCAGTTAGCAGCGAAGGGATCGATCGATCGGCTTCAGTAGCAGTACAATCGCTCGGGTTCAGTAAGCGAATGCCTTGCTCGGGTTCAGTTAGTGAGCGCCTCGCACACGCACGTCCGAGAGAAACGCGCAAACCACACTGCATCGCTCGGACCCGACCACCCACCGTAACTGGGAACTCCTCAAAAATTTCCTCGCCCTCACTTCTACCATGATTTTTTACGTCATGGACGGCCCAAAGAATGTCACGCAGGTGCGTCTCCGGCCCGCCCAGGACGGAAAGCCCATTTTCTGTCATGATTTTTTGTCATAGAAGTAGAAGCCCACCACATCAATGATGATACGTGTTTTTGTCACAATTATTGTCATGAAAGTGTCATAAGCATGACAATTTTTTTCTCGTTTGGGCCATAATGTCACGGATGTGTCTTTTTTTGTAGTGAAAGCTATAACAATCATGCATAAAAGAATTCAGAGAAGACTCAATTAATATTCATGAATAATCTGATCATAAACCCACAATTCATCAGATCCCAACAAACACACCGCAAAAGAAGATTACATCGGTAGGAACATCGAGGAGAACATTGTATTGAAGATCAAAGAGAGAGAAGAAGCCATCTAGCTACTAGCTATGGACCCATAGGTCTATGGTAAACTACTCACACATCATCGGAAGGGCAGCAAAGTTGATGTAGAAGCCATCCATGATCGATTTCCCCTCCGGCAGAGTACCGGAAAAGGCCTCCAGATGGGATCGCAAAGGAACAGAAACTTGTGGTGGCGAAAAAGGTATTTTGGGTGGCTCTATGATGTATTGGGAATATTTGGGAATTTATAGAGGTGGAATTAGGTCAAGAGGTGCCACGAGGGGCCCACAAGCCTGGAGGGCGCGCCTACCCCCCTGGGGCACACCGCACCCCCCGAGCTTGTCACTCCCTCCTGGCTCTTCAGGTCTTCTCCCGAACCTTCTAGGGCCCCTTCTGGTCCAGAAAAAATTAATTCAAAGTTTTTCTTTGTTTGGACTCTGTTTGATATGGATTTTCTGAAAAGCAAAAAACAGCAGCTAGCACTTGGCACAAAGTTAATAGGTTAGTCCCAAAAAATGATATATAATTGCATATAAAACATCCAAGATTGATACTATAATAGCATGAAACAATAAAAAAATTGTAGATACGTTGGAGACATATCAAGTGCATCATGAGAGATTTCGCGCTCAGAAACCAAAAGCATATCTCCTTGCACTTGGCCAGCAAAAGCTCATCCTCGACGCAAAAGAAATCCATCGCCCTCTTCCAGCTTGGACCTGCTTGTCATCAATCAAACACCAAATTTGCAAATTAAAGAATTAAAAACAAATTTGATTATTCGAATCAAATTCACCAGAAAACAATCTAAAACAGGCTCCATTCAACAAAACCTAATTTCTAGGGTTTTCTATTTCAAAACTAGCTGCCACTAGAACCGCTGACAGAAATCCAATCCTAAATAGACGTCCACACTGATTGCAAACTGGAGCAACTTGAGGCATGACAATTCAATTGCTCAATCACCCATTTAATCGATTTATAACCGAATCCTAATTGCTAGGGTTTCGATTAGAAACATACCGTCCGCCCAACGATCTCGAATGGTTCCGGCATATGGGAGGAAGGGCTGCCCCGTAGAACCACTACGCTGCGCCGTCGGAGCTCGGACAAACGGTCGGAGTGCCCGGTGGGGCTGCGGATTGCGCGACGGGGCTGCTAGGGGCATGGTCGCGGCGTGGGGCTGCATGGGGGATGCGGTGGCTCACTCGGGGTCGGGCTGATTTAGGCATATGAAAGCGATAGGTCAACGAGCCAGGTCCCACTCATCATAAGCGGTCACGGCCACGGCCCACCTGTCATATGTGGCCCACCTGTCCTAAGATCTCCGTCCCCACGCATCAGTAACTGAGCAAGTAACGGTCAACTGCTTTGACCAGACAACAAGGCTCCGTTTGGGTCTTTGTGAGCACGGGGCGAGTGGTCGAGGGCAAAAGTGAGCACAAGTTAGAGGGTTGGGCAAAACTGAGCACAACTAAGGAAGGAGGGGCACAAAAATAGAAATCCCTCTAAAAATTGCCCCCCCCCCCCCGAAAAGTTGAAAGCTAGCAGGCACCCATGGATTCAGCCAGTCATGGTTTGTGTTAGTATGGTGGAGGGTGAGTAATACTTTTTGCATGGGAACCGCCATTAACGTGTTTAGCCTGGAAGATATTGAAAACTTTATCATAAACCGTTGACAGGAAAAGTACGCCTCTCAAAATGCAATTATCTTTGCTTCTAGTAATGAGCTCTGACACCTCTGCAAATCCCCGTTTCCCTCTGTGAAGGGCCTATCTATTTACTTTTATTGTTGAGTCATCACCTTCTCATTCAAGCACCAACCTTGAGAGCGTTATTTCCATTCTTATTTTTTAACATGCATTTGGTCTAATTAATGTTGGTTGTGAGCATGATTGGATATCCTCTACCCTGAATTACAATGTTTAGTCGCTGCTTGAACTTTAAATGTGCTCTACGTTTATGTTTTGCGGTCTCAAAAAGGGCTAGCAAGATACAACTCTATCATATTGTATCATGATTGTTTTGACATTTGAGATATAGTTTTATTACTCGCTAGTTTATTATGTTATTGACATGAGTAAATATGGATTTTAAGCATTATCGTATATGTGGTTAGTTCATGATCTTTGTTGGAAACTTGATTACTAGCTAAGCTTATACATATAACAACAAGAACAAATCAGTTTGTAAAAGTTTTTTCTTGATCACCTTCAGTTTGTCACTGAATTGCTTGAGGACAAGCAATGAGTTAAGCTTGGGGGATTTGATACGTCTCCAACGTATTTACTTTTCCAAAAACTTTTGCTCTTGTTTTGGACTCTAGTTTGCATGATTTGAATGAAACTAACCCGAACTGACGCTATTTTCAGCAGAACTACCTTGGTGTTATTTTTGTGCAGAAATATAAGTTCTCGAAATTGGAAAAAACTTTACGATGATTTCTTATGAAATACAAAAAGAATGGAGCAAAGAACTACCGAAGAAGAGCCACCAGTGGGCCATAAGTCAGGGGCGCGCCTACCCCCCGGGCATGCCTTGATGACTTGTGGACCCTGCAGACCTTCGTTTGACCTAATTCCAAGCCTATAAGTACCATCTTCTTGAGAGAGAAAAATCATAAAGTTTCATTGCGTTTTATGATACGGAGCCACCGCCACCTCATGTTCTTCGTGGGAAGCCCTAATCTGGAGTCCATTCGGGGCTCTAGAGAGAGGGATTCGTCGCTGTCGTCATCACCAACCCTTCTTCATCAACAATTTCAAGATGCTCATCTCCGGGAGTGAGTAATTCCATTGTAGGCATACTGGAGGTGGATGGAGATGGATGAGATTTGTTATGTAATTGAGTCAATTTGCTAGGGCTTGATCCCTAGTATCAACAATGTTCTAAAATTGATGTTGATATGACTTTGCTATGCTTAATGCTTGTCACCAAGGCCCGAGTGACATGATTTCAGCTCTGAACACTTATCCTTTCATGAATATATTTGAGATGTTGATCTTACTTGCAAATTGTATGCACCTATTATTGTTCTGAACCTTAGACCCCAAGGTGACAATAATTGGGATACTCTGTGGGGATGACTGTAATTTGAGGAGTTCATGTATTCACTATGTGTTAATGCTTTGTTCCGGTTCTCTATTAAAAGGAGCGTCTTAATTACCCTTAGTTTTCATTAGGACTCCGCTGCCACGGGTGGGTAGTACAAAAGATGTCATGAAAGTTCTTATCGCAAGCACGTATGACTATATACAAATACATGCCTACATATGATTGATGAATTGGAGCTATTGTGTCTCGCTCTAGGTTGTGATTGTTACATACTGAACCTCATCTAAATATCCATCACTACTTCATGCCTACGCTTTAATACTATTGCCACTGTTGTTACTCTGTTACTATTGCTATCACTATTACCATATTACCGTCCTACTAATAAATTGCTGCAAGGAAGTGATTCTCAGGTGTGGTTGAATTGACAACTCAACTTCTAAGGCTTATAAATATTATTTGGCTTCCCTTGTGTAGAATCAATAAATTTGGATGAAATACTTCCCTCGAAGACTGTTGCGATCCCCTATACTTGTGGGTCATCAGCAGTCTAAGAGTTGCTGAACGTACCGCGATGGCATCCGGGCCGGGGATGATGTCTATGGCGGCGAGAACGGATGGGAGCACTATTGTGGCAGTGCTGGCGGCTCTGAGGGATCACTATGGCGGCAAAGCAAGGGTGGCGATGGAGCTAGGGGAGGGTCGGCGCGGAGGAGAGAGAAGAGAGGTGAGGAACAAGTCGAATAGGCTAGGTGGGGGCGGGGATTTGGTGCAATTTGGAGTATGGTCGACCTGTCTGGTCCGACGTGGTGCCCGAGCCTCTCCATATCCGCCCTAGATTTCGGTTGGGTACGAGGGGTGCCGGTCAACCCGGACATTTAGGGCCGGTATGAGGAGTCCGTCTAGGTCGTATTTTTTGATTGGTCAGTGACCGGACCATCCGCTCGAGCGTATAATGAGGGTTTAAGGCGTCCGGTTGTAGATGCTCTAAGAAGATATGCTAATGTCTCGGCCGACCTTTGTGGACAGCAAACTTGCACTCTGAAGGTGACGGGATGTTGGATAGACTCCCTTTAGCTTTCTGGTCACAAGCCTGATGGCTCGTAGTGACAGAGCGGCTTCGTATGAATAAAACTCTCTAGTTCCCTAGAGAAAAAAACAACGCATAGGACGTTTGCTACGAGTCGTGAAAGTTTTGACGCGTGCACAATAACATTTGTAAAGAAAATTCAACCGAACAATAATTTTCTTTTTTTAAGGGACTGGCTAGATGGCAGTCGTCCGAAAAGGAATTTTGGGTTAATCGATTTGTTTTAAATCGTTGAATAAAAAATGAACGGTCAGATCGCTTTCTTCAACTTCCGGCCCACTCTCTTGTTCATCTTCTTACTCAAACCACTCGATGTACCACCGGCCCAATAGCGTGTTGCTGTCGCCCCGCCCTCCCGACAACCGCTGCCCACCGCCATGCTGGTGCCGCATCCGGCCATCCCTCTAACCCCAACGACGACAAGTTTTTTCCGGCGAACTTACACCACCCACACCCTTAAAATAGATAATGTGGTCGTTTGTCATCCTATAAATAGCAGGTCACCTGCCACACTAAGATAGACCAAAGGGTTTTTCTTGCTCGCCGGCGCTTGTTTCTTCCTTCGGCTGCTAAAATCGACTGACCCAAAATGTGTTTCAGGCGAGTGACGCTAAACTGTTTCCCGAAACGGACGCCGAACAGCGATTTATGACGTGCATATGATTTCATGGCTTATTTTCTGTGTAGAAACGGAGAAAGTCCATATTGGAGTCGTGCTGGAGCGGCCCAGCCCCAGGTGGTAGGAAAGCCAAACGCGGACCTCCCACTCTTCTCACCAAACCCCACCGCTGGAGTAGGCCCAGACCCCACCCGTCAGCCGCCGTGTTTCAGCCCTTTGACTAGAAGCGCACGCACGCACCCCACCCCCCATCGTCGCCCCTCTCTCTCTCTCTCTCTCTCCCTTCTGACCAACCCGGCCGCCCCCAGTTTCTTCTCTCTCTGCGCTGCCGTCCCGACCCCGTCTTCTGCTCCTCCGCTTCACGCGGCGCCGCCCGCCGGCCGGCCTCCTCCAAATCCGTACGCCGAGCGGGCCCTCCCTCCCTTTCGACTTCCTCCCCCGCCGCAGACACTGTCCCCCGTGGTAAGCGGAAAGCCCTAATCCTGCTCTCTCCCGCCTGATTCCTTGGCACCACCTACGATTCCATAAAATTGTCGCGTGGTTGCTGCTGGTCGGAGCTCGTGAGATGCTTTGAGGTCTTGCTGGAGACGGCACTTAATTCCGAATTCTTAGGTGTTTCCCGCTGCTTTGGCGCTGGCTGAGCTGTGGGGGGAAGGTAGGCCGGCCGGCCTAAGCTTAGTTATTGACGCTACGAGCTAGCAAAAATCTGTACTTGACGCTTCCTTTGCCTTGAATTATCTCCTGTCCCGCTGTTGTCCTGCTGTACTTGTTTACTTTTGGAATTACTTGTGCTACTATAAGGGAAGGTACGATCTGCAAAAGTGCCTAGGCACCTCGAATTTCCTCACCGCACCATGGCAGCTCACTATCTCCTGCGTGCTTCTCTGCAGATCCCGTGCCTACAGATAATTTGACTCTGAAAAGGTAAGATATGTCTGCGCTTAGACTGTTGAATTTGTCACTGCTGGACAGCCTTTACGCGCTGTGCTAATATGTATGGATACCTGTTTGCTTTTCTTGTGATGGATAGGTGACGGCTCTGGCCTCGGAGTGATCTGACACCTAAAGGATACAGGCGCCCTTACTACCCTGCTTCAAGTAAAGGGACAACAAAGCGATTTGTTGTCCCGTTGTTTTGAGCTGGAAAACCCCCGGTATGGCTGATGCTAGTTCGAGGACTGACACATCCATAGTTGTGGACATTGACGATAAGAATCAAAGGGTAAACCTTCTTTTCTCTATCAGGCACCTGGTTTGATCTTTTGTGAAAGCTAGGTAGAGAATTGGAATTAATGTATGTAATGTGCCTATCCTGAGTTGTGGTGTAAAAGTATAATAACAGGTGAAAACTGGTACCGTATTAGATAAAAGATGTGGCAGACTTCATTTGTATGAAGCGCGCAAGTTTAACTTGGATGGTTTTGATGCCGATACTTGATGCTTCTTTTGCCATGTCCATGTTACCCTCTGCAGATTGTTGTACACATTTGCTCCAGTGCCTAAAGAAACAACACACTTCTTAAATTAGATATCAACTTGCAAAAGTGAACAGGACTACTGCTGCTGCACTATCAGTTTCATCAGGTGGGAAATATTCAGTGTGGAGTACATTAAAGTGTGAAATCCGTGAATAGCTTGGATACTTTGCCCTTTTTTTGACAAATAGAAGGGCTGTTCATGATAATTTATTATCATCCCCTGCATTTTTAACACATACCTGACTAAGCACGCCCCCTATATTTTGGATATGAACACCGTATTAGCTATTGCGTGCTAATAAATGATCTATAATCTCGTCGAGTTGTTACTACATTCCATATGATGAATAAACAAATTCTAAAACCAACCACACAAAACGGCAAATTGTGTCATTCTTTGCTGAAATGCCTGCTAAGTTCTGGTGCCAGTTGAAATTCGTAAGATATTATTAATTTAGCTTTTGTTTGCTGTTGCATGGCAATCTCTCTTTTTTCCATATATATAGTGTAGCAGAATTTTCTTATTTTTCTTAACCAAGTTGTGCAGATGGAAAACGGACAAAATGGAGCTATCGTGCCTTCTAATTCATCTGAACCGTCTGACAGGTCCGACAGGCCTATGGACCAAAAGGTGGTACTTTATATCCTATTCTTCTAGAATGTCTTTTATCCCTTAGTAATAAATGGTATTTACACAATGTATTTGCTATTCCATAGGTATTGCGGAGGCTTGCCCAAAATCGCGAGGCAGCACGAAAAAGTCGTCTGAGGAAAAAGGTACCATAACAATGCATCCATCCATGTGTAACGTAGGTAACTTTGTGTTATTAATTTGCATTGGGGAGCTATTACTGCATGGTGGTGCAGTTATGCGGAGATGTCATGGATGAGCTATTGAGTGGGTGTATGATATGTGAGCAGCTCTCTAGCACTTTTGATACCACTGAATTTTGCCAAATTCTTCATAGGCATGTTCAGTTACAAAAACAAATAAGTAAATAATCCAAAGGCGCCCTTGATACAAACAAATAGTTGGCAATCAGCTAATCACCAAGGAACTTGTTTCTTGATGTATTTGTATCCTTGATAACTGACAGTATATGCATAATATACATATTCTCTGAATTGTAACTACCGACTTCTTATTTGCCTTCAATTTTGGGTTCATTATTTGTTAAGAGCCATCCTAATGCGTCTTAGTATTTTTAAGGCGTATGTACAACAACTTGAGAGCAGTAAGCTGAAACTTGCCAGCCTGGAACAAGAACTCCAGAAAGCTCGACAGCAAGTAAGTATCTATTGGCCGATGCTGGCAGTGTCCAGTCGATTTCCCATTAAATCTGTTATTTCGATGTTGTTTGTAGGGAATCTTCATTTCTAGCTCTGGGGATCAAACTCATGCTATGAGTGGAAATGGTAAGTTCTTCCTCTGTCTGCTCACGCCTGCATTTCACGCTGTGCTAATCAATCATTGGTTAAAAGTTCTCTCAAAAGTACAGAACATGCTTAATTGTTCCCGAGTGTTCATAAGGAATACAACTAAAATGGTAAGCTTGTTTCTGCAGGAGCGATGACATTTGATTTAGAATATACTCGATGGCTAGAGGAGCAAAATAAGCAGATAAATGAGCTGAGGACTGCAGTAAATGCTCATGCAAGTGATAGTGACCTCCGTCTTATTGTAGATGGGATAATGGCACATTATGACGAAATATTCAAGCTGAAGGGTGCTGCTGCAAAGGCTGATGTGTTTCATATGCTTTCAGGCATGTGGAAAACACCTGCTGAAAGGTGTTTTTTGTGGCTTGGGGGTTTTCGTTCATCTGAGCTTCTAAAGGTGCATAAACTATATTCTCAATCTATGAGTAAACCTACTGCACAAATACTTTTGACTAGTTGAATGTCAGGTTCTGTTGTTCGTTTTCATGTATACCTGAAGTTACAACATTTCTCATGTTCTTGTAAATTTTCAGCTCCTTGTAAATCAGCTCGAGCCTCTAACAGAGCAGCAGTTGATGGGGTTATCCAGCCTCGAGCAATCCTCACACCAGGCCGAGGATGCACTATCACAAGGAATGGAGGCATTGCAGCAATCTTTGGCTGAAACGTTGGCTGGTTCCCTTGGTCCATCAGGATCTTCAGGAAACGTGGCAAACTACATGGGTCAAATGGCTATGGCTATGGGAAAACTTGGAACCCTTGAGAATTTCCTTCGCCAGGTATTTAAAACTTCTTCTACCTTCTGGTCCTGCAAACATGTAATTTTGTTATTATTGCCTCTAATGTGAAAGAAATCGTTCACCTGATTTTGTTGATAAGTTACTCAGTACTCCTTCCTAGTCGGTGCAGCTTTTCAGCAAACCGTGAAACATTACATGCTCATAGTTCTGAAGAGTTTTTCTTGTTATATTTGTGCTAGGCTGACAATCTACGGCAACAAACTTTGCATCAAATGCAAAGAATTCTGACAATACGGCAAGCTGCTCGAGCTCTCCTTGCAATACATGACTATTTCTCACGTTTGCGTGCCCTGAGTTCTCTCTGGCTTGCGAGGCCACGGGAGTAAAACATGTGTGCCATCTTTTGGCGCTTCATGAGCTGATCCTAGAAATGTGGACAAATTGCGACGCATTTGCAAAAGATTGGTGGTTCAGTTCCCTCTGAAAAATATAGACACCTTGTGTTCTCATATTGTACTTCGATGTTGTACAAGTAGCCAGGTAGGGGTAAGGCTTGTAACTGTAAGTTCCCATGAATTTATGATTGACATATTGTACAATTGTATTAGCAATAAATAAACGTAGATAAAAGGTGCAAGAGGATCCATTGATTGCACCTGTTGGAAGCAAGAAGCGGAAACAACATCTTGTGTTTTTTTTATAGGAGGATTACCCTGAACTCTGCATCAAAATGATGAATGCAACCATATTATTAACCAAAGAACCCACCAAGTATGTGGTATGATACAATGTGGCGCCCCCGACTCAATCGTACACTAATCATACACGCAAACGTGTACGATCAAGCACAGGGACTCACGGGAAGATATCACAAACACAACTCTAACACAATTTAAACGGAGGTCCACAATATTACAGACCAGGGATCCGAAGATCCGAATACATAAGTCAGTCATACAAATATTATCTGAGTACAGACATAGTTAGACAAGTTTTGCCTTAAGAAGGCTAGCACAAACAGCGACACTAGATCGAAAGGCGTTGGCCTCCTGCCTGGGAGCCTCCGATCCTACTCTTGGTCAGCTGGCTCGATCCAGTAGTAAGTACCCTCTGGACCCTCTTGGTAGTAAGCTCCGGTGGTGGCATCTGGCTCCTGGACTCCATCGTCTGATGTATCATCAATGTGGGGTATGGGGAAAAGAGAAAATAAAGCAACCGTGAGTACTCATCCGAAGTACTCAGCAAGCAAGGATCTATACTACATATGCAACATTATCAATAGAGAAAGGCTGTATATGTGGACTAGGCCGCAGAAATGCCAGAATAGAGAGAAGGCCTAGTCCTATCGAAGACTAGCATCTTCAAACATCTTCACAAGGCCATCATCTTGCAGCAGTAGAAGAGAGTAGAATAGCATTTTATTTAGCAAACATGTTGAAGTACAGCTTAAAGATCCTTCCTCGACTCCCAAGCGAGAAAGCGATCCCGAAGCTCCAATTAAGTAACAAGTATCCAGTTTAAGTAGTAGATCGGGATACACAAACTGAGCGTCATTTACCGTAGGACCGACTATCGATAGAAGATTCATCCCTGCAGGGGTGCACTACTGTTACCCAACACGCTCGATCAACTCTGACCGGACACACTTGCTGGGTAATGCCCGTCCTCGGAAGATCAACACGAAGCAGCGCTCTACCTAGGCTCGGCAGAGAGGTCGGCACGCCGGACTAACCTATGCACCCAGAGGTCTCGGGCCATCGCCCTGGGCACCCTGCGCGTTGCGAGACTGGCCGGGGTGCAGGCGCGACACTGAGCTCGTCAGTGAAGTATCCAGCCCAATCCCGACAATCAGCCCGCACGGTGAATCGTGACGTCAGACGAGCTTTCGGGAGAAACGTACATCGCAGAGGGTCCCATAACCATTATCCCGCGTGGTGGTAGTGCGTATAGGGCATGTCGACCCACTCAGATCACACACCCAAATCCAATAGGCTCAATTAGTATCAAGCGGAGACAATCAGAGTCTCTGATGCTCCGCCACAATGTCACACTCGAGTGCCCTTCCGGCACACCCGAAATCATAGATCCCCAGCGGGTACCCACCAGGGTGGACCCGCCTGTAACAAGGGTCAAAGTAACCGTGTGGTCATAACATCAAGGGGGAAACCCGAGGAATCACCCTCGGCGGATTCCACTCGACGAAATCATCAGGGTGAACGTATGAGGTATCACCCTTGAGGTTCACACTGAGGGGTCGCACGATAGAGTCGTATCGGAAGTGGAGAAGGAGGAATCACCCTCGATGACCACGACCGAACAGCTACACTGCAAAGTATTCATCGGGAGTGCGTTACGAGGTATCACCCTCGGCACTCGATAGTTACTACGCAGAGTCGTACAACTAAGGGGGTGTGAAGTGAGGTGTCGGTGTCTGGTCGACGATCACGTTGATCGAGTCGTCGATGATCAAGCAGGGGCAACAAGGGTAAGGTGGTGGGGTCACTGATGGTTCACTACCAACCTATACTAAACAGTTTATCATAGGCAGGTAAGATAGCAATGAACAGGTTACAACAACAGGCTATGCATCAGAATAGGAGCATACATTAACAGTAGCAAAATCTAATGCAAGCAGGAGAATAGAATGGGCGATATCTGGATGCTCAAGGGGGGGGGGGGCTTGCCTGGTTGCTCTGGCAAGAGAGAGGGGTCGTCAACGGGCTGCTCGTCGGTAGAGTAGTCGCATCCAGGTGCAGCGTCGTCGGTCTCAGTGTCTATCGAGAGAGAGAAGGAGGGGGAGAGAAACAATAAATTCACGGCAATAATGCAAACAATATGTATGACATGCCTAAATGATATGCCGGGGTGTTCTACTGCCTAACTAAATGATTTAGTTAATTTAGGAATTTATTTGGATTTATTTAATTAAAGTTGGGCACTATTCATTTATCGAAATCGGTCTAAAAGTTCAATGTTCTTATAGCTGCGGGCGTCTGACGGGAATACAGAGGGCGTATCCGGGTTCGTATCGGAATTCTGAGCAAGTTTCATGTATAAAGTATTTTCATCGGAGTTACGGATTATTTAATATGATTTTCTAAAGTTTTTATTAATTTCTGGAATTTATTTAAATATTTAAATTAACATTATCCGAAACAGTGTTATGATGACATCAGCATGACCTCATGCTGACGTCAGCAGTCATCTGACAGGGTGAGTCCCACCTGTCATAGACTGTTAGGCTAATTAGGATTAACTAATTAAATTACTGTTTAATTAACACTAAGTACTTAATTAAATTAACCTAATCAGGATTAATTAACTAACTAACTAATTAATTAATTAATTTAATTATTTTTTTATTTTTTTTATTTTTCTCTAAACGTTTTTCGGGCGGGGCCCGTTTGTCAGCGGGCCAGGGGGGTTCGGGGCCCAGCAGCCAGTGGCTCAGGGGCGCGGGGCCCCACCTGGCAGTGGCCCAGGGGCCACGGGCGGGCGACGGGCGCGGCGCGGCGCGGGCGCGCGGGGGCGATGCAGGGGCGCGGCGACGCGGGGGTGGGCGCGGCGACGGGCGCGCGGGCGGAGGCAGCAGTGCGGCAGCGCGCGCGGGGACGCGTGCGCGAGGTGGGCGAGGCGCGCGAGCGCGGCTCGGGAGGGGCGAGCGCGGCGAGCGGCTGGAGTGGGCGAGGTGCGGGCGCGGTGCAGGGCCGAGCGCGGGCGCGGTGCAGCGCGCGAGCGGCAGCGGCGAGGCGGGGCCAGCGGGTGCGGGGCGACGGCGGCGAGAGAGAGAGAGGGAGGGCGTGGCCCTCACCGCGGGTGCAGGGTCAGGGCAATGGGCTCGAGGAGGCGGTCGGGGATGACGGCGACGGGGTCCGGCGAGGCGTCGGCGAGGAGGCGGAGACGGGGCGCGGTCGGGCGCGTCGGGGCGCGGTCGGCGCGGTCGGGGCGAGCGCGCGGGGCTCGGGGAGGAAGACAGGGAGGCGGCGGTGCGGCGGCGTGTCTACGAGGGGGAGCGGCGGCATCGAGCGGCGTCGGCGACGGGGGCGAGCGGCGGGCGCGCGAGGGGGCGTGGGGCTCGGCCCTCCCAGAATATCGGGTGGGGGGAAGCGAGGGGGGGTGGTGTGGGTGGGGGGGATTAGGGTTGCTGTTCTCCAGGGGGAGGCCATATAGGGAGGGGTGGGCCGGCGGCTGGGCCTTGGCCCAGTTGGGCCGGGGGGGGGGGGGTTCTCTTTTTCTTTTTCTGTTTTGTTTTTCTTTTTGTCTTTTCTTTCTTTTTATTTATTCTCTTGTCTCAGTTTAGCAAATTGTTAGGCCATATATTGAATTTTGTAAAACATAGAATTGCTCCAACAAATACTAGGCATTACCTACCACTACCAAAAATTGGTTTGGAGTCAACTTGAGTTCACATAATTTTTATAATAATTAAAATGCATTATTTCTTACTGTTTTAATTATGTTAGTGCCATCTAATTATTTTATTATTTGTTGGTTACAATTTTAGACTAGCCTCTGCAATATTTGTTATTTACTGAACATTTTAGTTTTTATGTTGGACAACTTTTATATTTCACTTTCATTTAAATTTGAATTTGACTAGGAGTTGAAATACAATATTATGCTAATGATGATTATGCACTATTAGGCTTGCTGACATGTCATTATCAAAAGTAATTACTGTAGCTAATGACAGGGGGTGTTACATACAAGAACTCAAGATGAGTTGAAAAGAAAAGAACATTGCCGCAACCGACAAAAAAAGGACTAGATGACTATACATCTATCCTATCGTTGGATAAATCCAGATCGGTTCACGTGCTACCGTTTCCTAATGGTTGCACCCATAAGCCATATACTTGAGTAACGATCATGTACGGATCTAGCCAGTTGCTCTGTAGATAACCTGCAAAAAAAATTGTGATGTTTTGTCTGTTAAAAATCACCTCATTTTGACAGTTCCATATAGCCTTAAGCCATGTGCTCCTTGATTTTCACACAGCTGAGTAACGACCAAGTACGGATAGCCAGTTGCTTTGTAAATGACCTGCAAAAAATTTGTGATGTTTTGTGTGCTAAAAATCACGTCATTCTAACAGTTTCATATAGCCCAAAGTAATACTTACACTCCGATTCGAATATGCGTCGCTATTTTAGACTCTACCCCATTTAGCCAAGGGGAGAATATCATACGGAAACCAACATTCAAAGAAAACTTTGTGGAAACCATGTTTGAAGGTTTCAAAAAATTCTGAAAAAATGTGATATGTTAAGAGGATGAAGTTCTATTGTCATGTGAAATTTCAAGTTGAAACACATTGCGGGATGCGAGCTATGAAAAGACAAATTCAGCAATGAATAGTGATGTTACTGTTTGGCACTATTCAATGTTGATTTTGTTTTTTCATAGCTCATATCTCGTAATGTGTTTGAACTTGAAATTTTGTAAGGCAATAGAACATCACTCTCTTAACATCCCGTAATATTTTGAGATTTTTTCGATACTTCAAAACATCATTTTTCACATGGTTTTCATCGGTTTTCATCGAATGTTGATTTTCATGTGATATTTTCCCTTAGCCAAAGACCCAAATAAATAGCAATGGTATTAGGAGGACTTACATTAAAGGGCACATGCAATGTGCGACACAGTAGCTTGGCTAGTGGGCATTTGAGAAAAATATGTTGGATCGATTCATCTTGATCACAGAAACCAACAACGTTTACTACCCTTCCAACTACGTTTTGCCAAGTTATCCTTAGTCAAGATCACTTCCTTGTGAACAAACCACACAAAGACTTTTATGTTTAAATGCACCTTAATTTTCCAAGTGTGAAGTGACTTTGGGATTGGACCATAGTTTATCAAATCTATATACATTGATTTCACTAAGAATACCCCTGACACCTAAAGTTTACAGTGTAGTGTATCTGGCTCATCGGAAAGGTTGACATCCATCAACCTGCACACGAGATGTAGCCATCTATTCCATCGCTCCCCCACCGGGGATCTCCTAAACTAAATGTTTAAAGGAACCGATCCTAGAATTGTACTTGCGAAAGCCTCTTTACATTGTATAATATTGTAGAGGGTTGGATATTGTATGAACAGTGGCATCTTCCCTAGCCATGTATCTTTCCAAAAGCTAGTGGTATTACCATTCCCTACAATTAATTTGGTCCTATTAAAAAAGGCAACCTTTGTTCACATCAGCCACTTCCAAAAAGGTGAATCATCTGGCTGTGCCGTTATTTGTGCGAGGGTCTTGGATTGCAAATACTTGTTACGCAATAATTTGTAGAAAGCCTGTATAACCATTTACTAAGCAGGCATCTGTTCTTTACCTCAAGGTTTTCAATCTCTAAGGCCCCTTGGTCCTTCAGCCTACAAATTATATCTCACTTGGCCAACATGTTTCTCATCGCTTTGCTAGAAAAAACGTGATCGATAAAAGTCTAACCTTTTCCATACCCCGACATGTACTTAAAGAAGGACAATAGTAACGTTGGCATACTTCTAAGCACGTAATTTATCAATTAGCCGGCCTCATAAGATATAAGATTGCCCTTCTAGCAACTTAGTTTCTTCTCAAATCGATCCTCTATGCACTTCCATTCTTTGTTGGTTAGCTTTCGGTGATGAATTGAGATTCCCATGTACCTAAATGGAAGAGACCCCAACTCACAACGAAACAACTGTCTATAAATTTCCTTTTCTTCCTTGACGCGCCCAAAACAGAACAGTTCACTCTTGTTGAAATTAATTTTCAAACCAGACAGTTGCTCGAAAAGACACGAAACCAGTTTCATATTCCTAGCCTTTGCCAAATCATGTTCCATGAATATAACAACATCTTGTGTTGAGCGGTCTATCAATCTTCTTTGCATCGGAAGCTTAAGAAAGTCGTTGTAAAAGACTACGACCCTAGGAGGATATTGGTTGATGTGGTTCGACTTTCTCCTAGGGTCCTAGTCTTGGATGATGTCATTCGATTTGTTACTCACTGATGTACTATAACGTTTTAGCGTATAAACCATTTAACCTACGATTCGAAGGAATTTCGTAGGATTTGTGGAGGATTTAAACCTGGGATAGGAAAAATTCCTAAGGATTGATTTGCACATAGTTTTGGAGGAAAATTTCTATCCACTCGAATCTCTTTGTATAACTTTTGTTTTTCTGTGGCATCATACACATATTGTTCAAATTAATGTGGTTTTCTAGTCCTATAGCATTTAAGAGAACATGACATTTTAATCATATGCTTTTTCTATTCCTGTATTTTGAGAATCCTGTGAACAAAGAGGGCCCCCCAATTACGACTTCACGTGGTTTTCTAATTCTATATAGGATTTAAACAATTACAACTTTTTGACCTCTCAAGTCTCAACTCATCTTTTTTAGAAACTCAGGAGTCTCTCCACGGCTCAGTTGAATATCAGCAAAACATCCCCTTTGATTGAAAAAAATTCACATGATTTTTGGAGGATTTTGACTTTTTTCCCCTTCATATTCCTGTGTTTTGAGAATCTACAAATCAGAGGCCCATAAAATAGGTTCATGAAGAAAAACCAAAGCTACATGCCCATAAATAGGTCCACAAGCTCACGCAGGAGCATAGATCGATATACAGACACATCGTTAGATGTTGCTTCAACTAACAATCTACTCTCTCTGCATGGGCATAGTTTCCAAATCTAAGTTTGTTTTTGCGGGTTCCAAACCTGAGTTATGAGTGTAATTTTTGTATACTATTTTTGCACAACAACCGCTTCCCAATTTACCTTTTGAATTTTGTCAATGATTGGATACACCTCGAAAACATTGATACCTTCTTGTGGCACTCAGAAAATTCCATTAAAGATTGGTGGATCAATTTATCAGATGCCAACATCCCTCATAGGAAAGTCATGATCTGTCTCAGACAAAAGAAATGCCTGTGTCTTCCGTCACAAGAGCGCTCTACATCAAATCCTTCTAAACTTAATTAAAGAGAAGGCCATGCTTTGGGCCAACGCGGGCGCTAAGAAGTTAGGAAAAATAATATTGAGAGAGTAACACTTTTAGTCGTAGGGTGTCTTTGTAACAATAAACTTTTTAATTAATAGACAAGGCAAAGCTCACGCCTATGTTTAAAGAAAAACAACAACAGAAGCGACGATGGCAATAATATTTCTCATACAAATTCAATAGTATCAACTTGTGTTTGTCAGAACCAAGAACTTGGACAGTGAAACTGCATCCCACGCTTCGAAACGGCAAAGCGGTAGCTGATAGCGAAAAAGTTTAGCTCCCAGACGCACGCGTCCTTACACATGAGCAACGTTATTTTTAAAATTCAAAAAAAAAAAAAAAACGTTATTTTTAGACTTGCTGCTCTGTACGTATTTCACAAAGCAAGGAGTTAGGAGTACTTTGTCACTTTGCGAGGACTTTTTTTGGCTGTACTGCGAAATGTCCATCCCAACGGGGGCGGCTACAGAGCGTCGCTATCCACTCCCTCGTGATAACTGAGACCGACGACACGTACGGCTAGCTACTGTAGCGTGGCTGTCTATCACTATCAGATCAGCCGGGGGCCTGACACGATCCTGGCACCGGCCACCGCCGTGAGACTGAAAAGAAACGGGGCGGGATACGGCGGGCCGGGAAAGAAGCACCAACGCCGAGTATGGTTACGACGGTCCTCGCCGTGACGGCTTCAGCAGCTCCAGCGCCGCCTTCGTTGGGGGCTGCGCGCTTCAGCCCGGTGAGTACTCCAGCCGAGCTCCTGGGGTTGGTGGCCGTCGTGCCTTTTGGCCTCTCTCCACCCTTGTGGCGCGCTTGACCTGCTTGATAAAATGACTTTACCAACTTGTTATGGTTATGGTGCTATGCTGGATTCTGTGACCATGGATGCGTCATGCGTCATTCCTATGGGCCAAGAGGGGTGGATGGAAGGGCGAGTGCTCCTGTCTGCTGCTATCAGGATGTTCGTTGAAATGCGTGTTTGAGCTTGTGATTCTTGTGGCTCGTTCTGGCGCCTGAGGCTGACGGAATGCTGAGGCCCATATTGCCTACAGATGATGCTTGCGTTTTATTTGTTCTGCATCTGGTTTAATTACTGTCAGATGTACTAGTAGACATGGACACATTCAAGTGCTGATCAACTGCTGTTTGATGCTTCTGCACGTAGGTTGCAGAACCTGCTGTCAGTTTTAGAACGCAATGTTGGATTGCTGCCAAGATGAAGCTCCACAAGGCCCCGAGGAGGCATGGATCGCAAGTTCAGAGCAAGCTGGAAATTCAAGGGGTTGGTAAAATTCCTGACTGCTTCAAGGTTGCATCGCTGACTGGAAGGATAACTCCTCGGAATGTACAACTTGCTGATGGTTGGTATTCGGAAACCACTTGTTATTTGCTACTTCAAGTATATCTATCAAAATTATGGGATTCCTGGCTTACCATTCCCGCAGTTTTACATGTGCATGGCACTAGTTTGCTTCATGCCTTTGAAAGTTATGTTCAGTTTGCATTATTTGTGAAATATGCTAGTCCCTAGATTTCATCATACTATCTTACTACTGTCATCACAAATTTCTCCATGGTTATTTGCTTGCATCCAGATGCTTTCACACACACTGACACACATTATTGCTTCCTTTTATGTAGAAACTGGAGGTGAAACAGCAAATACAAGCTCTGTTATGTCAGATAACTCGATCGATGACAATAATTCAATGCATCTGGGACTCAACCACTCTGAAGCTGATCGTCCTGTACTAGAGGAAGGCATTGTTCTGTTTGATAACTTTGATGACCAACCTGAAAGTATACCATCTCTTTGCATTGCTGTCATTGGAGCTACTGGCGAACTGGCAAGAAGTAAAGTCTTCCCAGCACTATTTGCTCTGTATTACAGTGGTTTTCTTCCTCAGGTATGAGCATAACATGTCATAACTTCTGCTTGCCTTCATTTTTATTCTTTTTTTGAACCATCTTTAGCAAACAAGCCTCAATCTTCAATCCTATATTTGTGATCAACCCGCTGAATCATCAATTTCTATTTAGGATTAGTTCCATCTTTCCCATACATAGTTCGGCTTAGTGCCAATAGAGGTGGTGTTGTATGTGTGAATAATGATGTAGAATAATCAGATTTTCGAGTCCTTTTGGGAGTTTGAATCTAGTGACTGCCTGTCAGCTGTCTGTATTATCATTTCATCCTGTCACGACTTCAATGCTTTATATTGCAGAATGTTGCCATATTTGGATATTCTAGAAAGACATTAGCAGACGAGGATTTAAGATCCATGATTGAAGCCAATTTGACCTGCCGGGTAGATCACCAGTACGTTTCTTTGGTAGCAGACCTTGACTCCAAGCTTCATGCTATTAAATTTAGGAAGTTTTCATCTGATATATATTTATAATATTGTTGTGCTGCAGTGAAAACTGTGAAGAAAAGTTGAATGAATTCCTTAAAAGGACATACTATGTCGATGCAGGACATGATAACAAAGATGGGATGGCGAAACTAAATTCGAAAATGGCACAGATAGAGGTGAGATTACATCATACTTCTGAAATTCTGTTGGATCGAATTCAAGTGCTATAATTGAACCTGGGCTTTGTATGTTAATTCCCAACTTCTCGTTTCAAAGGGCACTTGTGCAGCAAACCGGATATTCTACCTTGCTGTTCCCCAAGAGGCACTTCTTGATGTGGCATTGCCATTATCTGACAGTGCCCAAACTAAGCATGGCTGGAATAGGATAATTATTGAGAAACCATTTGGCTTCACTAGTTTGTCCTCACAACGGGTAACACAGTCTTTGCTGTCAAGATTTGAAGAGAAGCAAATCTACCGGTGACCATCTTGTATCCATGCAAGTTACAAGTCCTGTCACTAGTTTTTACTGCACCTTTCATTCCATTAAATCTTATTGCTAAACATTATATCACACAGAATTGATCATCTTTTGGGGAAGGATCTAATTGAAAATCTCACTGTCTTGAGATTTTCTAATTTGGTGTTTGAACCTTTATGGAGTAGGAAGTACATACGCAATGTGCAGGTACTTATGAAACAAGCTCATTTCACCAATGTTTTTATTTTTACATACACACTGCTAATGTGCATGCATTGTTACAGGTCGTTTTTTCTGAAGAAACATCAGCAGAAACACAAGGGAGGTCAGTTAACATGAAGGCATTTCACTTAGGGAAAAAGAAACGTCACTAAGTCATCATCGATAAAAGAATGCTTAAGCCCTTTAGGTTACATCATCCTTAGGCACCATTTGTTTTGCACAGTCTAAATAATATACACTTTGGCTATGCTGGTTTTACGTAAATTAGCACAAGTTCATCCTGCTGAGTAATTCTTAACAAAGGAAATTTAGTACTGCACCAGTTTTAATCCTGGTTTTATGCTGCATGATTAGCTTATAACTGGGTTGTGACCTTCAATGTAGTCTCTAATTTACTCAGGGTTTTTAATGAAAATTTAGTCCATTATTAGTGCTCCCATTTTACATTTATATTATCATTTAATTCCTCCACCATGTCATTTCAGGTACTTTGGAAACTACGGGATAATCCGTGACATAGTGCACAGCCACATTCTTCAAACGATAGCACTATTTGCTATGGAACCACCTGTAAGTCTTGATGGGGAGGATATCCGCGATGAGAAGGTAACCGAGTAGAGCACTATAATTTTATACCAGAGGAAACCATGCACTTACCATCCTAGAAGTTAAAAAATGCTAATATTTGTTACAGGATTAAGAAAACTATATATTATTGCAGGTGAAGGTGCTCAGATCAATTCGAAAAGTGGACATTGAGGATGTCGTCCTTGGTCAACTCAAAGATACCTCTGGTGACGTTGACCAATATACAAAATCAATGACACCTACCTACTTTGCTGCCGCCATGTACATTGACAATGCACGTTGGGATGGGGTACCTTTTTTGATCAAGACTGGAATGGGACTTATGGAGAATAGGTACTCTCGATGAGTTCCATAACTTCTACCATTAGATGTCTTAGCTGGTTTATCTCTTACTCTCAAAAGAAGTTAGTGTAAGATTTCAGTGACCTCATCATATCCTTTTGTTATAATGGAATCATCGTTACAGCTTCCATAAATATTTGAATTCCCGAAAGGTAGAAGTGCATAGTGTTTCGTATGCCTAGGTAACACTGTTGTGTCATACTCCCTCCTCCCTCCTCCCCCGTCCGGAATTAGTTGACGCTCAAACGGATGTATCTAGACGTGTTTCAGTATTAGATGCATCTGTTTGAGTGTCAACTAATTCCGGATGGAGGAAGTATTATTTTCAATAGCCCACCCTCCTCTGAGCACATTATTGAGATCTTTGAATGCTTATCATTTAAGGAAAAACAAAATATCACTTGCCTAATTGATCAAGTATACGTGAAGATTCTTAATCCTTCATTTCCTTCAGAGCTGAGATTCGTATTCAATTTCATCATGTCCCTGGCAATATCTACCGTGAACGTTTTGGTCATGACATAGATCTCGACACAAATGAGCTGGTTTTACGTGACCTGCCCGAAGAAGCCATTCTCCTGAAAGTCAACAATAAGGTCCCGGGTCTTGGGCTCCAGTTGGATGCTTCAGAGCTCAACCTACTTTACAGGGACAGGTATGGAGATCATCTCGTGATCTATTCTCTTTTTCTTTCCTTCTTTTTTTTTGTGGTGGATCTTGTGATCTACAGTATTCAAGAGAGCTGGTACTGAATCATGATGCATGCTTTGCAGGTACGACGTTGAAGTTCCAGATTCATATGAGCATCTTCTTTTGGATGTTGTAGATGGCGATAGTCATCTGTTCATGCGCAGTGACGAATTAGCTGCTGCATGGAGCGTATTGGCACCTATACTC
The DNA here is from genome assembly GCA_011799875.1 of Thinopyrum elongatum. Classification (NCBI taxonomy): domain Eukaryota; kingdom Viridiplantae; phylum Streptophyta; class Magnoliopsida; order Poales; family Poaceae; genus Thinopyrum; species Thinopyrum elongatum. Next base: position 381,237,379 of record CM022300.1, read on the forward strand.
CATGAGATCGACCAGAAGAGTGTTGCTCCTGAGCTCTACGAGGCTGGGGATAAAGGACCAATTAATGCTTACTATCTCGCTGCCAAACATGGAGTCCGATGGGATGATGGCTGCTGAGCTGATACCTGGGGAGCTGCTCAATGTATTTCGCTTCCTTCTCTCTGTGTAGCAAAATCTGTTCGGTGAACTAAAACAAGAAATGGAGAAAAAAAGGTATTTCTTGCTTGATGATTCAAACCCTTCGAAGGTGGATCAAAGGTACTATTACCCACCGAGCTGATATGTTGCACCTGACAATGAGGATGGAGTAGTGCATTGAGCGAGTCGTGTGGGGTGATTTCTGTAAATCGGACCTTAGTGTGTGCTAATAGTTGGAAACATCTTATGGAAATGTCTCGGTGTCATGTTAAATATGCGTGGGTCGTGTTGTCATTCTCAAGCAGTCATTTGATTCCGCAAAGCAAAAAAGTATGCTTGAAACTCAAGAAGCTACAGAGTCCGGAATTTTCTGTTCCTTTCCCCCAAACACTTCCCTGATAGTACTGCTTTTGCCGCCTTGGTATCAAGGTAGATTCAGACAATCCAGTTTATCCAATGTAAACCGACTTTTTTTTCTTCTCTTTTTGAGAAACACATACACCTCGCTATCGATGGAACGTTGCCACCCACCCAAAAAAAATCCACATTTATGAGATATGCAAGAATCAAACATTTCCAGATGGGCTGGGGGTACAATCATCCTCCTAACCATCTAACCATAAGTTGGTATTGGTTTCCCCTGCAATTTATATGTTTAAGTTGGTGACTATTGGTTTTTGCTGCCCTCAAGTTATGAGAAAGAATGGATTTGAATGCAATTTTGAATTAACAAAATAAACGAATGAAGAATATTTTTACCTCTTATCTGATAAGCAATCAAAGCATTTGAACTGCTCAATGAACAATAAAGAAAGAGCTAAGGTAAAAAAGTATATGTGTTACTAATAGTAAACCAATTTTATTGGGAGTTTGCTTTCAGCTGAACATGTTATAACTACAAATGATACCAATGCTAATGTTGTGTTATGGCCTTATGGAATGAAAAAGGAGTGAAGTCTAATTTCTTTCATGAACCATGATGAAATGTCCAGTTTACAAACTTTGTTTTTCAGTTTACAACCATCAAAGGATCTAACAACATTAACATATGAATTATTTGCACATACAGGGTATTCATATTATCTTTCAGAGTGCAATTTCTAGATGGCAATCTCTTCGTAGCAACAATTAGGATAGACCATCGGAAGCTTCCTTCCCAGTGGAATCGTCAAAAAATGTGTTCGCACATGAACACAGTCATGGTGTGCTCTCAACGTCGAGTAGAATACGCCGAAGGAGCCTCGCCAGGAACGCAATATGCAGAACACACAAACGATGTCTCTTGAAGACCCAAAATCTCGCACATCAGGGAGGGACCCTGTTAGAGCATGACGACTATGAGCGGTCCTAAGTCGGCCCAACCTCCTCTAGGGCCTTGTGGTTCATTGTCGTCAAAGACGAAGAACACAAAAGAACGAGAAGCAACAATTAGGATAAGAAAGAGAATATAATAAAGTAGTACATGGATTTGACCAATTGTTTGTTGCTTAATCGGCCATCACCTCTGACTCTAGACTTTCATACAAGAAATGGACTTGAAATCCCGTCCAAAAACTAAAATCCTAGCCTAACTCGGACAGGTAACCCGAAGCCCCCAAAATAGGCTTTCACCCAGCTTTATATATAAAGCCACATAATCGAACGATACAAGGTAGTAAGTTAGCCCTCTTACAAAGCAGACCAAAGGAAAATTCAAACATCGTACCAGAAAAAAGCGCAAAGTGCACTACTAATGTTGCGAATGAGCACATGAGAGCGCGAAGACACTATGTCACAACCAACTGTACATGGGCTCCACGACAACACCCCCAAAAGGGTAATAACGGCGCAAAGTGTCTCCGTTGTCGACTCCGTAGGGCCAGACAAAGGTTTTCACTTGAAGCCCTGGCACACAGAGGTGCCCCAAAGCCTCCTCACCTCTTCCGAGTGGGCTCTGAGCGGCATGCGCTTCTGCTTTGGCTCGAATTAATATGAGACTCTGAGTTGTTTTTGGCACCTGTTTTTTAACCCTTTTTTGGCTCCAGAAGTCGCATACGACCTCGGATTGAGATGATCTGAAAAAGCAAAGTTGCTCGTCTCGACAAAACATACAACTTTCATGATGATCAGTTCCCGATAAAGATCATCTTGAGAACACTTCTATGCACGCCAAAAGCCGGTGTCAACAGAAAGGCAGGCATATACCACGTTGGCTATAAGGGCATTAGAGCGTCAGACAGCTTAGTTTTTTGAAAGAACATAGAGCCCGGAAAATACATGACATCCTCTTACCTGAAAACTATAGAATGAATTCGGGAGTTGGTGGAAGAATGCGATCAGACATGCAAGTTAAGAGGTTGGTATTAAGTAATCAATCGCTTGCACCTATTTTACAAAAGGTTTTTCAAATGAACTAAATCTTTGTTTGTGCTATTAAGTAATCTAATATCTCTTTTTTGAATTATTTTGACAATTTCTTGCTTTGTGTGGAGTTATGGTAGCTGAAGTTCATTTTATCAGAACAATTCTTCAAATGCACTGGTAACTCCACCTCCGCTATCTTGATTTTTCTATGTGTTTGGTTCGCGCACAACCAAACACATCCTTTGGCGAATTCATAGAGCTGATACCTGGCCGATCCACCAGTTAGCAAGATGAATTCAATTTTGATGTACGTAAAATTTAAATGAGCAACAGATTAAGAGATTAACTAATTGCCTCTTTTCAAAACTTCTGATATATTTCATACTCCCTCCGTCCCAAAATTCTTGTCTTAGATTTGTCTAGATACGGATGTATCAAGTCAGATACATCCGTATCTAGACAAATCTAAGACAAGAATTTTGGGACGGAGGGAGTACATAATAACGCAGTACAACATGGTGTTCAGGGGTGAGGTGGGAGAGGGGGGGGGGGGGGGGGGGGGTGGTTACGAAGCTGAATGATTCACCTGAATCCTTTGTTTGCCAAACAAACTGCTGAGTGCTGAGAAGCCACAGTAGCCAATTAGTCGCCAACAGGATTATGCCAACAGTAAAAAAAACTGAAGGCTATGTTCCACACTCAAAATCTCCACGAGTGATTTTGTGATCAGACTGCCACCACAGCATATTCAGTCTTCCGCCATGTCATGAATGTCCTAATTTTTCCTGTCTATCAAACCTATAACAATAGACGAACTCCACTGCTTCACCAGTCTGCATAAGTAAAGAGTGCAATGTGAGAAAAAACATATGCACGTAAGTGAGTGTGCACATCAGGGTTCATGTAAAGGCAGGAACTAAATAGAAAATATATAAAGCTTTCACCTTAAGCTGTCTTTTGGGGTTTGTACCCATTCAAATAACATGCTCTTGAAAAACAGTGACTCCCTGCAGTAGAAAATGATTTGTAATTGGAGTTTTTACTGTAACAGGTGATTACGCAGGTTCTAGCTCAGCATAATCTGACCTCTAAGAAGTGACCTCGCTTAGAGCAGCAGTCACATTACCGTCCATAGTTGCAAACATACCTCAAGGGAACAAGCTCCCCATGTGCAGTTCGCTCACAGTAGATGATGAAATCATGTTCAGATGAAACCCGAATTCTGAATATGTTCCCTATAAGAAAATTAAGCTGCCATTAAACTAGTTATCCTGAAGCCTTCAAATGATGAAATCAATAGGATATGCATATAACTGCAAAATGGAATTATTACTGGAGAACCCACGGGTAACTGCTCTAACTCTTTAGAGACACAAAGCGGAAGCATCACCAAAATGAGGATTTCCGAAACCAAGGGTAACTTTACTCAGATACTGAGAATTACCAAATAGCAGGATGAGATGATGTAGGACAAGGAATCTACCTTGCCATTCACCTCACCAATAATCCCTGCATGAGCAAAATCCGTCTTTGAAATGATGGAACCTATTAGCATCTCTGAGTATGATTTCCCGGGAAGTTATTTTTGCAATCAACTTCATGGCAGCATGGCAGTCACCACACACTCTAAGGTTCTTCATGACACGAATGGGCATTCCTTCTGGAACTTTCAAAAGTCCAAACGCCACAGCCTGCCTCTCACTATGATATCGCAAGCTATGAAGTTTTTGCTCTTCGTCTATATCATGGAGCACAAAGCTTCCGTCAGCTGAGTAACCAGATTCCATCAGTAGACCATCTAGTTTCTCCAACATCTTAAGGATAATAGCATGCTCTGGGTGTGCTAATATATCACCAGATGTGAAGAGGTGCACCCTCTTGTTGTACTCTATCCAACTACAGCCTGAAGACTTGTTTAAATTCCTTGAGCTAATGAATTTCCGCATCTTAGAAGCATCTTCCCACCTCCCAGTGGATGTATAAATGTGAGAGAGCAAAACATATGGTCCAGCACTCTCAGGCTCTAGCTCTAATAGCTTCTTAGCAGCAAGCTCGGCAATCTCAGCATTCTTGTGCATCCTACAGGCACCCATCAGTGCTCCCCAGATGATAGCATCGGCTTCAACTGGCATGTTCTTAATCAAATCCAATGCTTCATCTACAAGTCCAGCTCGACCAAGCAAATCAACCATGCAAGAGTAATGCTCGGCTCCTGGTCGGATGGCAGAATCCTTACACATAGAATTGAAAATTTCCCTCCCTACTTTAACTTTCCCGGTATAGCTACAGGCAGTGAGGACTCCTATATAAGTAATTCCATCAGGTGCCATTCCGGCCATCATCATGTCATTAAATACGCCAAGTGCTTCCTCTCCCAACCCATGTTGAGCATAACCAGTGATCATCGAGTTCCACATCACGACATCTTTGGGCTCAAACATATTGAAGACCCTATTAGCTTTATCCAAATTTCCACATTTGATGTACATTGTGATTAATGCTGAGACAGCAAAAACGTCCATGTCAAAGGAGCATCTCAGCATTGCAGCATGCACCTCCCTTCCACAATTGCGAATAGCTAGTGCCGAACACACAGTAAGAATGCTAATGACTGATGGGTAGTTTGGACGGATACCTCTCCATGACATATCACGGAAAGTAGACAATGCCTCAATCAAGAACTCATTCTGCTCATACGCTTTAATCATTGCACTCCACGTGCCATCATCCTTCTCTTGCATTCTCTCAAACACTGCCTTGGCAGCATCCACCATCCCGCGCTGCCCAAACCCAACCATCATCGCATTGCAGGCAGCCACCGGGTGCTCTGGCATTGCATTAAACAGCTGCTCGGCATCCTCGATATGGCCAGCCTGTATGTACCCGACTAACATAGCAGTCCATGACACCTCATTGCGATCAGGCATCACCTCAAAAAGCTTCCGTGCAAGGTTAAGCTTCCCGTTTTGAGAGTATCCAGATATCATTGCAGTCCATGACACAACATTCCTCTTCGGCATATCATCAAACAGCAGGCGTGCCTCGGCAATTCGGCCAGCCTGGCAGTACCCAGATAGCATGGCAGTTCGTGCAACGACGTCCTTGTCAGGCATTTCGTCGAACAGCTTGCGGGCCTCGTCGAGACGGCCGGCATCAATTAAACCACCCAGCATAACCGTGTAGGAGACGTGGTTGCGCTCGGGCATCTGGTGGAACAGGCGGATGGCGTCAGCCAGGAAGCCGTGGCGCACGTACCCGCGCAGGAGGGAGGTGAAGGAGACGACTGAGGGGGTTAAGGGGATGGAGGCGAGCGCGGCCGCCGCATCAGGGAGGGTGTGACGGCGGAGGGAGAAGCCGGAGATGAGAGCGTTGTAGGAGCCGAGATCGCGGGAGGGCATGCGGCGGAAGAGGCCGAGGGCGGCCTCCGGGAGGTGGTTACGGAAGTAGCCGGCGATGAGGGCGTTGTAGGAAGCGGTGGTGCGGAGGGGCATGGCCTCGAACGTCGCGCGGGCGCCCTCCATGTTCCCCGCGCGCGCCATCCAGGCCATGCGCGCGTTCGCGGCCACCACCGCCGGCGCCGCACTCGACGGCAGGAAGCGAACCGACGGGAGGCGCATGGCGAGCGGGTGTGTGCCGAACGAAGTCGGGGTCTGAGACTGAGCACGATGGTGAATAGTATAGCCGGCTGATATGCATAGAGCATGACCCTGAGAAAGCCCTCAACTTCAAATTGCTGCTCTATATGTTTGAACTCATGTCTGGTTTTGAAAATTAATTTCGAGAAAAGTGAAATTCTATGTGTTAGGGGAGATGACAATATTCTGAAAACATATGCTGATATTTTTGGTTGTCAAATAGGACATTTCCCCATGCAATACCTTGGGGTTGCTGTAAGTTACTCCTTCCGAGGGGTGGACTAAGATTTTCTGAAAGCCAAATATATTAAGAGATGCGAATCTGATCTTGGAAGTAATGCTTCTTCAGGGGTAGATTAACTTTGCTGAATGCTAATATCTCCAGCATTGCTTATTACTACCTATCCATGTTTCTCTTGTCTAAAATCATTATAGAGAGGTTGGATAAACATAGGAGGAAATTCTTTTGGCAAGTAACTAAGAACAGAAACGATACTACTTGGTTAAATGATCTAGAATCTGTAGATCCAAGGACAAAGGGGGCTTAGGAGTTAAAGATCTCCATAGGCAAAACATGTGCCTACTTACTAAATGGTGGTGGAATCTTGAAAAAAAAGGGCTCTCGCAAGATATTGTCAAAGCCAAATACTTCAGCAGAGACACAATAACTTCTGTCAAAGGAAAAGTCAATGACTCCCAATGTAGGAAAGCTATTATGAAAGTTAAAAATCTGTATATGGCTGGTAGACAAGTGCTGATCCAATTTGGTAACATTGCCAGGCTATGGATGGATTCTATTCGTGATCAGGCTCCCTTTGCTGAGCAATTCCCAAGGATGTTTTCCATTTGTAATTACCCTAGTTGTAATCAGAGGCGGAGGACGAAAAAAAATAAGGTGTGGCAAACTCTTAAGTCATTGTTTTTTATGCACACGCTTGCTCGACGGCGACGCCTAGCCCACGGCCGTTGTCGGCCATCCGCCCGTCCCGTCATCCGCCTCATCCTGGCCAGTCGCCGCGGTGCTGAAAGTGCTAGTTATCGACTAGAGGGGGGGATGAATAGGCAATTTTTATGAAAGTCTACAAAAGATGCAAGATCTTCGAAGACAGACAACCAAACAGCACCTATACGATATGCAACGGAAGATAAGCTACGCTAGACATGCCATAGTCAAGTAAATGGTACAATGAGAGCATGAAGACTAATAGCAGCTAGGTAGAACAGATCGGAATGGGAAGACAGTATGAAGCCAAACACACGAAAGTCTTCACACAATGAAGTCAAACAGATCAGACAAGCAAGCAATGACTTCACGAAGACAAACTGAAATGTAAAGGAGGTAGGGGATAGAACCAGTTGCTTGGTGAAGATAAGGATTTGGTAGACCAGTTCCAGTTGCTGTGACAACTGTACGTCTGGTAGGGAGGCTGAGATTGAACTTAGAAGACCACGTCTTCACCTTATTCCCCCTGAGCTAAGGACACTTAGTCCTCGCACAATCACTCGGGTAAGTCTTCAAGGTAGACTTCCAAACCTTCACAGACTCCGTTCACCGGCGATCCACAATGACTCTTGGATCCTCAGAACGTGACGCCTAACCGGCTAGAGGATACACAGTCCTCAAGTGTAATAAGTCTTCAGATCACGCGGACAGAAAGACTTCAGTGATGCCAAACACTCTTTGGGCTCTAGGTGTTTTGGGCTTTGTCCTCGCAAGGATTTCTCTCTCAAAGGCTTCGAAGGTGGGTTGCTTTCAAACGACAAAAGCCGTGCACTAACTCTGAGCAGCCACCAATTTATGGTGTAGGGGGTGGGCTATTTATAGCCAGGAGGCAACCCGACATGATATGTCCAAAATGACCCTGGGTCACTAAGGAACCGACACATGTCTAATGGTCAGATTTCAAACACACGTGGCAGCTTGACTTGGGCTACAAGCAAAGCTGACTCATCCAACTCTGGATAAGATTTACACTCATTGTCTTCACTCGAAGACATAGGATTTTGGTTGAGCATCACGTCAGTCTTTCTGACTTTGTTCACTTGGACCCCACTTAACAGTTCGGTGGTTCCTATGACTCAAGAAAGAAGAATATGAAACTACGAAAGAAACTATGTCTTCGCACTCCACAGTCTTCAAGTGAATGTCTTCACACATCATTATCTTCGACGTGTATGTCTTCACGAACCATCATTGTCTTCAATGTCTTCATACATTTTTAGGGGTCATCTCTGGTAGGTAAACCGAATCAATGAGGGACTTCTACCTGTGTTATCCTGCAATTCTCACAAACACATTAGTCCCTCAACCACGTTTGTCGTCAATACTCCAAAACCAACTAGGGGTGGCACTAGATACACTTACAATCTCCCCCTTTTTGGTGATTGATGACAAACTGGTTGAAGTTTTCAACGGGGATAAAGATATGTGTAAGTTAAAGAACGTGGTAAATGGCTTCATGAAGTTGAAAGGGCTCCCCCTGAAGATGTGCATATCAATAATTTGCCTTTGAATGCAAATGCACATGACAGGTTCTGCTTTGTGGAGATCTCCTTCAATTCATGAAGACAATTCATCGTGCATACAAAAATATAGTGAAGATAATGACATGCACAATGAAAAATGAACGTCTGCAGAATGACTTCATGCGGAATTTATCATCGCAATAAAAGGTGGCAGACGACCATCAAGGTTTAAGTGATACAACTCAAAACCAACAGTTCAAGAACGAGAGTTGTAAAACTTAACAAAAATAAGCACCCGACCCATATAGACCCGCTTGAAGACTATCAACTCATATGCTTCTCCCCTTTTTGTCAGCAATGACCAAAAAGGAGTGAAGACATAAAGTGCCTAAGCGTTCCCATGAGGTGTTGGTGAAGATGTTGGGGCAGCTGGGTCGATGTTGGAGTTGGGCGGTGCAGAAGGGCCTGATGCAGAATCGTGATGCAGTGAAGCCATGGCTGGTGAAGTGGCGTCATCCTCCTCATCAATGACTCATGCAACAACAGTTGGAGCCAAAGAGGAGTAGTCAGAATCTTCAATGGAAGGTGTTGGACGCCAACTTGCTGATTGTGGAGGCCTGGAGTCAAATTTGAAACGTTCAGTGAAGCCATCTGCTTGAAGTTCATCTTCAGAGCATAGCAGAGTGAGGCTCTTCCAGGCACGCCGACAGGCTTCATGAGCAACAAAAGAATTCTTGGTGGAGAGGTTGCGTATGTGATTGACATCCACAAGAAGACTTTGCATCTGACGCTTCATCCAGTCATGATGCCTATCCTGCTTCTGATGAAGAGAAACAAGAAGCTCTTGGTCATTGAGCACACGAGCACGCTTTTGAGGCCTTTGAGCTACTGTGCTGGCTGTTGCATCAGTGGGAGCACGATGCGGCAGCCGAAGCTGACCGGCAAGAGGACCAGCAGCAGTAGGTGGATTCGGCACATGAATGGCTTCAAGTGGAGTTGAGAAGCTTTGGAAGGCAGCATTGTCTTCACGCACTGGTTCCTTGGCAGGCTCGGGATAAATAGCTTCATGGGACATATCCACTTCAGGCAAAAAGACAACATGGTTGCGCGGTGAAGCTTGATAATTGATGGTGGAGTGAAGCTTGATCAGACACATAACCCATGGTGCGTAGAACTTGAGGCCAAACAAATCAATGCCTGAAGTTGCCAACTGACAGATGAAGAAATCTTGAGTATTGAACCTGATGCCATTGATGATGTAGAAGACCAATGTCTTCATAGTGCCTTCAAGCTTGGTGTGTGGAGAGTGCCCTTTGATTGGCCAAAGAGTATGCCTCAAAATATGGTATATGGTGCGGGGCAAGTACTCGAGGTCATTGACAAAGAATTCCTTGGGGTACTCAACATCTACTGGCAATGGCTTCATCATGCTCAGCATTTGACTCATGTTGGGCTCTGGCTTCTAGAAGATGCTCTCAAATTCGTGTTCATAGCGCTGACAACCTGGCTCATAGAGATCACCATGAGTGGGCAGGGAAGTAAGCTCGATGACGTCTTGAGCTTTGGCTTCATGGTGTACATCACCTGACATCCACTCAAGGACCCATGTCTTCGGATCCCTGTTGTAGCCTGAGATATGAAGGGTGGCATAAAATTGAAGCAAGAGCTCCTCATTCCAATGCTCCTTGTCGACGACAAACGGGAGCAGACCAACCTCACGAAAGCAGTCAAGAGCCTCTTCTAGGCACGACAGTCCAGCAATGGCATCACAACACAGGCACTTGTGAGGGAAGATCCGGTCCTGGTTGTACAAGATGCATGAGTAATAGCTTCGTTGCTGATGGCTCCAGAACCTATCAGAAGATATCTTGGGCTTATTGTAGGGATTCTTGGCCTTGTCAGAAAAGGTGTTGTGCTCTCTGAAGCTTAAGACACTGAATGATCCTTGAGTAGTTGCAGCACTAGGAAGCCTTGGCAATCTGGGCTTTGGCTTCTGCGTCTGAGGCCTTTGCTCAACATGGTAATCATATTGGGGACCAGGAGCAACAGGAGGTGTCATAATGGGCCATCTGACACTGACGAGCTCACCACGATAGAAGGCATGTTCCATAGTGTGAGGTACAGATGGAGCAGCAGGCACATCCGAGGTGGATGGCTGAATGTCTTCGGAGGCATCAGGGGCTTTAGACTGAAGAGTGGCTTCAGGCTGCGCATTGACTTCAGCCATGACCACGTCATTGGCTTCAGTATGAGTGGTAGTAGCAGCAGCATCCTCAGTGGCTTCAGTAGCTTCAATAACAGGGGGGTCTGGCACAATCACAGCTAGAATAACGGTTGGTTCAGTGGGGGGAATAACAGCTTGTTCTTCTTCTGCTCTTTCCTCGGCTGATGCAGCTGGAATGTCTTCAGCCTCTTTAGCTTCAGACTCATGAGCAGACTCTGAGGGGATGGCTTCAGGAAACACTTGGCATGCAACTGAGCTTGTGGTATGCACATCCTCTTCAGGAATGCTTGACATGGAGACCGTTGGCCTTGGGCCTCGGTGAAGCCTTCGAAAAGAGGGCGACGCCTGCGGTGAGGGAGTGGTCTTCTCCATGTCTTCAGGAGTTTCTTGGGGAGTCTCAAGCACTGGAGTAGTGACTTGAGCTGGTGGAGTGCGCGGAATGACTTCATGTAGCGGGGTGTTGGGGTGTTGCTCTTCCCAGAAATCATCTTGAGAGATTGGCGTCGTGGGACTGCCAATGCTAATTTGTTCACTGCTCGTGGGAGCAGGCGATGGTACCGGTTTTGGCATGATCTGGGGAACCCAAGGAAGGACTTCATCATCATCTACATTGTCTTCATGACCAATGTCTTCAGCTGCGATGGTGTCAGCAGCTAGAATCTCTTCAGAGTCATGGGCCTCTGTGGAAGCAGGCTCATGAACAATCAGACGCCAATCTCTGTTGGACGAAGCTGGTAGTGCAACAGAAATGGGCTCAACCATCAGAGGCTCTTGAGGTGTAGCTTGATCTTTTCTTGAAGACTTTGAAGATTTTGTCTTCATCTTCTTCTTGGACGGAGCGGCATCAGAGGCTTCTTGATGCTTGCGCTTTCTAGCTTCAGCCTTAGCCTGCTTTGTCTTCTTTCCCTCAGAAGCGGTTGATGTGACCTTTGGATTCGAGCCAGTCATGCTTGAGGGGAAGATAATGCTTGGCCTTTCCTGCCTTGAAGCCTCAGCTTCAACTTGCATTGGCTTCTTCTTCTCAGCAGCCAACTTAGGGTCAATGCCTGGACGCCCAAGTGCTTTTCTCTTCAAGACTTCATTGTGAGCCTGAACACATTTCTCAGCATAATATTTAAGGCACTCTCTAGAGCCCTTGGCTTCATCACGACGCTTGTGGAACTCAGCCTTGAGATCTGCCATCATCTTCTTGAAGTTCTGGACATCAGTGACACTCAGCTTGGCCATGTGCTTCTTGAAGACATCCTTTTCATGGTCAATCTTGTTTTTCTGCTCAATGACCTTTTGAGCAATGGCAAGCTCTTTTGCAATGCAGCCTTGGAATGTCACACTGATGCCAATGGGAAGCTGCAGATCATCAATGGTAAGTGAAGTGTCTTCAAACCATTCATCGATGAAGTTGTTCAGAATGTCAGCATCAAACAGAGGCAAATCTCTGAAGATTTCCGCCTCTTGTTTGCTCTTGATCAGTAATTCAAGGGCATCGTCAGTGAGATCTTCATCACTTGATAGATCTATGACATCGTCATCATGGCACAGAATGCTTGCAGGTGTGAGGCCTTGCCTAGTGACCTTTTTCTTCCTCGAAGATGTGCGGGACAAATCTTCAGACTGCACACTGGATTTAGGAGGTGCAGGTTTTAATGGCTTCACTCTTGAAGCTTTAGGAGCAGATGCAGAAGATTTTGAAGCCTTAGCCTTCTTCACAGGCTTCGGGGGCTCTGGAGCTGCAGTATGTTCCTCATCCTCAGCAGCAGCTTCAATGCTGGCCCTTTGTGCAGCACAATGTGCTAGGAATGAGTTGAAGTCATCAAAGGGACCAACAAGATTTGGTTCAGCCTCGCGACTGCCGTCTGGCCTTGGGACAGCTGGACCTGCATTGAAGTCAATCCCAAAGTCCTTCTTGTTCTGAGCTGATGAAGCCTTGGCGAATTGGAGATTGGCTTCAAACAGATCATCCTCACGACACCATCGGAGACTGGATGGGTCGACATCTTCAGGCATTGGGCCTCTGACCATGCAAGGAAAGAAGCCTTTCTCGATGGCTTCTGCCTTGGTCTTGGGATGAAGTTTCTTATATATAATATCAGCCCATGGTGGCCTCACAGCGTTCTTGTCCGCATATTCTAGAGTCACAAAATGGTACAGGAACCACTGCTCTGCCCAATATCTTCGAATCCATTGGACACGAGATTTGCGTTCACCATAGCTCTCATCAGGATCAGACTTATACATCTCATAGAGATCTGGTGGCAGGTCTTTTGTTGTGTTGTCACGGCGCTGTCTGCCGCCTTTCTTTGCAGATTTTCCTCCGGCCATTGGCTTCAGACTGAAGGGCTTCACAACTGTGTTAGGCTTCAATCTGCTTGTCAGACATGAACTGGCTTCGGGCGATTCAATATGATGTTGTAAGTATTCTGCAAATGAATGCAGACTATGAGAACCAAGGGACTCTCCCACGGACATGTACCTGTGACAGCATTAGAGTTGCGAGGGAAGGGGAAGAGGTCATATGCATTCTCAGAAGATTTTGAAGATGAATCAGTTTGAAGACATTGACCTCATAGCGCGAAGACATTCACTTATTAAGATGAGTTGGTTCCAGATTTGTACGAATCCATGAATAAGTACAAGTAAGGAATCTAACTAGGTGTGAAGCATAAGTGAAAGTACTTGCGAGTTATGAGATGCATAGAAGTAAAGATCCAGATTTGGAAGTGAAGAAACAACTTTCTGAAGATATAGAAAGTTTTAACGGATCAAACGTGCGGTAAAAATAGACTTTTAATTATCGCTCAAGAACTGACGAGTGCTACTTCTTGAGCTTGCGTTGGTTTTTCCCTTGAAGAGGAAAGGGTGATGCAGCACAGTAGAGGTAAGTATTTCCCTCAGTTAAGAACCAAGGTATCAATCCAGTAGGAGAAGAATGCACAAATCACCAACACCTACATAAACAATCAAACACTTCCCCCCACGCGATAAAGGGGTTGTCAATCCCTTCACGGTCAATTGCAAAGGTGAGATCTGATAGAGATAGATAAACAAAAGATAAAATATTTTTGGGTTTTTTGGTATATAGATATGAAAATAAAAGATTGCAAAATAGTAGATCGGAAAGTAATATGATGGAAAATAGACTCGGGGGCCATAGGTTTCACTAGAGGCTTCTCTCATGAAGGCAAATAATACGGTGGGTGAACAAATTACTGTCGAGCAATTGATAGAAAAGCGCAAAGTTATGACGATATCCAAGGCAATGATTATGCATATAGGCATCACGTCCGTGTCAAGTAGACCGACTCCTGCCTGCATCTACTACTATTACTCTACACATCGACCGCTATCCAGCATGCATCTAGAGTATTAAGTTCATAAAGAACGGAGTAACGCTTTAAGTAAGATGACATGATGTAGATGAATTAACTCAAGCAATATGATGAAAACCCCATCTTTTTTATCCTCGATGGCAACAATGCAATACGTGTCTCGCTACCCCTACTTTGTCACTGGGTGAAATCACGCAAGATTGAACCCAAAGCTAAGCACCTCTCCCATTGCAAGAAAAACCAATCTAGTTGGCCAAACCAAACCGATAATTCAAAGAGAAATACAAAGATATTAAATTATGCATAAAAGAATTCAGAGAAGATTCAAATAATATTCATAGATAAGCTGGTCATAAATCCACAATTCATCGAATCTCGACAGACACGCCGCAAAAGAAGATTACATCGGATATATCTCCAAGAACATCAAGGAGAACATTGTATTGAGAATCAAAGAGAGAGAAGAAGCCATCTAGCTACTAGCTATGGACCCATAGGTCTGAAGTAAACTACTCACGCATCATCGGAAGAGCAATGGAGTTGATGTAGAAGCCCTCCGTGATCGATTCCCCCTCTGGCGGGATGCCGAAAAAGGCCCCAAGATGGGATCTCACGGGAACAGAAGGTTGCGGCGGTGAAAAAGTGTTTTCGTGGATGCCTCTGGTGGTTCTGGAATATATGTGAATATATAGGAGGAAGAGCTAGGTCAGGAGGTCACCGAGGGGCCCACAAGGTAGGGGGGCGCCCCCCCTAGGGCGCGCCCTCCACCCTTGTCGCCACCTCGTGGCTCTTCTGACTTGGACTCCAAGTCCCCTGGGTGTCTTCTGGTCCAAGAAAAATCATCGTGAAGTTTTATTCCGTTTGGACTCCGTTTGGTATTCCTTTTCTGCGAGGCTCAAAAACAAGGAAAAACAGAAACTGGCACTGGGCCCTAGGTTAATAGGTTAGTCCCAAAAATAATATAAAATAGCATATTAATGCATATAAAACATCCAAAACAGATAATATAATAGCATGGAACAATAAAAAATTATAGATACGTTGGAGACGTATCAAGCATCCCCAAGCTTAATTCCTGCTCGTCCTCGAGTAGGTAAATGATAAAACAGAATTTTTGATGTGGAATGCTACCTAACATACTTATCCATGTAATTTTCTTTATTGTGGCATGAATGTTCAGATCCATAAGATTCAAAACAAAAGTTTAATATTGACATAAAAACAATAATACTTCAAGCATACTAATAAAGCAATCATGTCTTCTCAAAATAACATGGCCAAAGAAAGCTATCCCTACAAAATCATATAGTCTGGCTATGCTCCATCTTCATCACATAAAATATTCAAATCATGCACAACCCCGATGACAAGCCAAGCAATTGTTTCATACTTTTGATGTTCTCAAACCTTTCAACTTTCACGCAATACATGAGCGTGAGCCATGCACATAGCACTATAGGTGGAATAGAATATGGTGGTTGAGGAGAAGACAAAAAGAAGGAGATAGTCTCACATCAACTAGGCGTATCAACGGGCTATGGAGATGCCCATCAATAGATATCAATGTGAGTGAGTAGGGATTGCCATGCAACGGATGCACTAGAGCTATAAGTTTATGAAAGCTCAAAAAGAAACTAAGTGGGTGTGCATCCAACTTGCTTGCTCATGAAGACCTAGGGCAATTTGAGGAAGCCCATCATTCGAATATACAAGCCAAGTTCTATAATGAAAAATTACCACTAGTATATGAAAGTGACAACATAGGAGACTCTCTATCATGAAGATCATGGTGCTACTTTGAAGCACAAGTGTGGAAAAAGGATAGTAACATTGCCCCTTCTCTCTTTTCTCTCATTTTTTGGTGGGCTTCTTTGGCCTCTTTTATTTTATTTGTGGGCTTCGTTGGCCTCTTTTATTTTTTGTAAAGTCCGGAGACTCATCCCAACTTGTGAGGGAATCATAGCTTCCATCATCCTTTCCTCACATGGGACAATGCTCTAATAATGAAGATCATCACACTTTTATTTACTTACAACTCAAGAATTACAACTCGGTACTTAGAACAAAATATGACTCTATATGAATGCCTCCGGTGGTGTACCGGGATGTGCAAGGACTCAAGAGTGACATGTATAAAAAATTATGAATGGTGGCTTTGCCACAAATACTATGTCAACTACATGATCATGCAAAGCAATATGACAATGATGGAACGTGTCATAATAAAACGGAACGGTGGAAAGTTGCATGGCAATATATCTCGGAATGGCTATGGAAATGCCATGATAGGTAGGTATGGTGGCTGTTTTGAGGAAGGTAAAGGGGTAGGTGTATGGCACCGGCGAAAGTTGCGCGGTACTAGAGAGGCTAGCAATGGTGGAAGGGTGAGAGTGCATATAATCCATGGACTCAACATTAGTCATAAAGAACTCACATACTTATTGCAAAAATCTATTAGTCATCGAAATGAAGTACTACGGGCATGCTCCTAGGGGGATAGATTGGTAGTAAAATACCATCGGTCGTCCCTGACCGCCACTCATAAGGAAGACAATCAATAAATAAATCATGCTCCGACTTCATCACATAACGGTTCACCATACGCGCATGCTACGGGAATCACAAACTTTAACACAAGTATTTCTACAATCCAAAAGTACTCACTAGCATGACTCTAATATCACCATCTTTATATCTCAAAACAATCATAAGGAATCAAACTTCACATAGTATTCAATTCGCTTTATATGAAAGTTTTTATTATATCCCTCTTGGATGCCTATTATATTAGGACTAAATTTATAACCAAAGAAAATTACCATGCTGTTTAGAAAGAATCTCAAAATAATATAAGTGAAGCATGAGAGTTCAATAATTTCTATAAAATAAAACCACCGCCGTGCTATAAAAATATATAAGTGAAGCACTAGAGCAAAATTGCCTAGCTCAAAAGATATAAGTGAAGCACATAGAGTATTCTAATAAATCACGATTCATGCATGTCCCTATCAAAAGGTGTGTACAACAAGGATGATTGTGGCAAACTAAAAAGCAAAGACTCATATCATACAAGACGCTCCAAGCAAAACACATATCATGTGGTGAATAAAAATATAGCCTCAAGTAAATTTACCGATAGACGAAGACGAAACAGGGGATGCCTTCCGGGAGGGCATCCCCAAGCTTAGGCTCTTGGTTGTCCTTGAATATTACCTTGGGGTTCCTTGGGCATCTCCAAGCATAGGCTCTTTCCACTCCTTATTCCATAGTCTATCAAATCTTTACCCAAAACTTGAAAACTTCACAACACAAAACTCAACAGAAAACTCGTGAGATCCGTTAGTACAAGAAAATAAAATCACCACTTTTGGTACTGTTGTGAACTCATTCTTTATTTATATTAGTGTAATATATACTGTATTCCAACTTCTCCATCGTTCATACCCCCCGATACTAACCATAGATTCATCAAAATAAGCAAACAACACAAAGAAAACAGAATCTGTCAAAAACAGAACAGTCTGCGAAGATCTGAATTGTTCTAATACTTATCTAACTCCAAAAATTCTTAAAACTTATGACAACATAGTAAATTTGTATATAAATCTCGTGTAAAAAATTCAGCGTTTTTCAACTCTCCAGTGAATTAATAAAATTCTGTGACTGGACACAAAAGTTTCTGTTTTTCAGCAAGATCAAATCAACTATCACCGTAAGCCATCCCAAAGGTCTTACTTGGCACAAACACTAATTAAAACACCAAAACACATCTAACCAGAGGCTATATGAAAAATTTATTGAAAAACATAAAATAAAAATATTGGGTTGTCTCCCAACAAGCGCCTTTCTTTAAAGCCTTTTAGCTAGGCGTTGATAATTTTGATGATGCTCACATGAAAGATAGCAATTGAAACACGAAAAGAGCATCATGTAGCATGTGAAAAACAAGTTTAAGTCTAACATACTTCCTATGCATAGGCATTTTATAAGAAAACAAATTATCAAGACAAGCAAAAACTAGCATATGCAAGGAAAAAGAAAGAAATAATAGCAATCTCAACATAACGAGAGGTAATTTAGTATCATGAAAGTTTCTACCACAATATTTTCCTCTCTCATAATAATTACATGTGGGATCATACTCAAATTCAACAATATAACAATCACATAAAATATTCTCTTCATGATCCACATGCATGCAAAGTTGACACTCTTCCAAAATAGCGGGATTATCATCAAATAAAGTCATGACTTCTCCAAACCCACTTTTATCATAAATTTCATGAGATTGATCATTCTCCAGAGTAGTGGTATCATTATTACCTAGAGTTGACACTCTTCCAAACCCACTTTTAATATTATTGCAAATACTATTATCATGAGGCTTAAATAAATTTTCAAGATCATAAGAAGAATCACCCCAATCATGATCATTGCAATAAGTAGTGGACATAGCAAAACTAGCATCCCCAAGCTTAGGGTTTTGCATATTATTAGCACAATTGACATCAATAGAATTTATAGTAAAACCATTGCAATCATGCTTTTTATTCAAGGAGCTATCGTGAATCACTTCATAAATTTCTTCATCACAATTTTCAGATTCACTAATTTCAAGCAAAACTTCATAAAGATAATCTAGTGCACAAAACTCACTAGAAATTGGTTCATCATAATTGGATCTCTTAAAAAGATTAGCAAGTGGATGAGGATCCATAAACTTTTGTTTCTGAATTTCAATAAACACACAATTATATCAAGCGGACAAGCAAACAAACCAAGTAAGACATAAGGGCAAACGAAAGGATGAACGAAAGAAGGGCGAATAAAAAGGCAAATCTTTTTGTATTCTGAAAATGTTTTAGAAATGGGGGAGAGGCAAATGGCGAATAATGTAATGCAAGAGATGAGAGTTTATGATGGGTACTTGGTATGTCTTGACTTGGCGTAGATCTCCCCGGCAACGACGCCAGAAATTCTTCCTGCTACTTCTTGAGCTTGCGTTGGTTTTTCCCTTGAAGAGGAAAGGGTGATGCAGCACAGTAGAGGTAAGTATTTCTCTCAGTTAAGAACCAAGTTATCAATCTAGTAGGAGAAGAACGCACAAATCACCAACACCTGCACAAACAACCAAACACTTGCACCCAACGCGATAAAGGGGTTGTCAATCCCTTCACGGTCAATTGCAAAGGTGAGATCTGATAGAGATAGATAAACAAAAGATAAAATATTTTTGGGTTTTTGGTATATAGATCTGAAAATAAAAGATTGCAAAATAGTAGATCGGAAAGTAATATGATGGAAAATAGACTCGGGGGCCATAGGTTTCACTAGAGGCTTCTCTCATGAAGGCAAATAATACGGTGGGTGAACAAATTATTGTCGAGCAATTGATAGAAAAGCGCAAAGTTATGACGATACCCAAGGCAATGATTATGCATATAGGCATCACGTTCATGTCAAGTAGACCGACTCCTGCCTGCATCTACTACTATTACTCCACACATCGACCGCTATCCAACATGCATCTAGAGTATTAAGTTCATAAAGAACGGAGTAACGCTTTAAGTAAGATGACATGATGTAGAGGAATTAACTCAAGTAATATGATGAAAACCCCATCTTTTTATCCTTGATGGCAACAATGCAATACGTGTCTCGCTACCCCTACTTTGTCACTAGGTGAAATCACACAAGATTGAACCCAGAGCTAAGCACCTCTCCCATTGCAAGAAAAACCAATCTAGTTGGCCAAACCAAACCGATAATTCAAAGAGAAATACAAAGATATTAAATCATGCATAAAATAATTCAGAGAAGATTCAAATAATATTCATAGATAAGCTGATCATAAATCCACAATTCATCGGATCTCGACAAACACACCGCAAAAGAAGATTACATCGGATAGATCTCCAAGAACATCAAGGAGAACATTGTATTGAGAATCGAAGAGAGAGAAGAAGCCATCTAGCTACTAGCTATGGACCCGTAGGTCTGAAGTAAACTACTCACGCATCATCGGAAGGGTAATGGAGTTGATGTAGAAGCCCTCCGTGATCGATTCCCCCTCCGGCGGGATGCCGAAAAAGGCCCCAAGATGGGATCTCACGGGAACAGAAGGTTGCGGCGGTGGAAAAGTGTTTTCGTGGATGCCTCTGGTGGTTCTGGAATATATGTGAATATATAGGAGGAAGAGCTAGGTCAGGAGGTCACCGAGGGGTCCACAAGGTAGGGGGGCGCCCCCCCTAGGGCGCGCCCTCCACCCTTGTCGCTGCCTCGTGGCTCTTCTGACTTGGACTCCAAGTCCCCTGGGTGTCTTCTGGTCCAAGAAAAATCATCGTGAAGTTTTATTCCGTTTGGACTCCGTTTGGTATTCCTTTTCTACGAGGCTCAAAAACAAGGAAAAAATAGAAACTGGCACTGGGCCCTAGGTTAATAGGTTACTCCCAAAAATAATATAAAATAGCATATTAATGCAAATAAAACATCCAAAATAGATAATATAATAACATGGAACAATAAAAAATTATAGATACGTTGGAGACGTATCAACGAGAACTGCTAGACGAGTCGTGGAGGGATGCCGAGCAGTCCAATCTTCCGCGCCCTAACTTGGTGGCGGAAGACACCTACGGCGGCGGCGGGAGGAAGATGTCCGTGGCCGGCGAGACGACGACGATGGAGAGGTCGCGGCAGCGAAGCGCTTCATCTCCGGCGACGACGGAAGCTAGCGACGGCGCTAGGGTTTGAGCGAGACAGCGAGGGGAGTAGATTTTAATTACCGCGGGGGGTGTATTTATAAGGAAAGGGGCGGTGCAGTGAATTTACTCAGTTGCCCCTGGCAGTTCACATCTGAGGGACACATGGTAGGCATGCAACAGCTTAAATGTTGTGCCACGACCCCACGCGCGCCTGGTTTGTCGGGTGGTCATTTCGGCTTCTCCGGGTTCAGGCAAACAGGATAAGGATATTAAAATCGTTTTAAAATTTTGTCTCTACATCTTCGACTGACAAGGACACAGTGAAGACAATCGACACATGTCAATAGAATGCATATGAAGACACAGAGAGAGTTGGAGGGATAAGCACAGATGGGGTTAGGGTCCGATCACATTCACTTAGTGCAGAAAATGGCAGCTTGAAGACATAGCTATAAGTGAATGTTGTAGAGGACAGAACATATATATATATATATATTGATAAGTAATGAAGACCAAAACAACATTGTGAAGATAAATCAGTTTTGAAGATAATGCAATATGACGCCAAACGAAAATCTTCAAGAAAAGTTGGTGGTGGCGTTACCCACCGTATAGGAGGTATTAGACCCAGACACGGCGCACAATTATCGTGGCGCTCCGAAGTCAATTTCCACATTAATGTATTCACACTTAGAGTGTATGTCTTCATGAATTGAAGACATACGTTACTTTGTGTGTTGAGCACCTAAGTCATCAATATGCATACGCGTTAGGATGTGTGTCCATTCACAGGACATTCGAGGATTCTAAGATATTTAGCTCACACCGCAGCTTGCAAAACCTTTTCTCATCCAAGGGCTTTGTGAAGATATCTGCCAATTGCTCTTCAGTGTTGACGTGAATGATATCAATGTCTTCCTTCAACACATGGTCTCTGAGAAAGTGATGACGGATCTGAATGTGCTTTGTCTTCGAGTGTTGAACTGGATTGTGAGCAATCTTGATGGCGCTTTCATTGTCACAGTAGAGGGGCACCATCTTCTTGTTGATGCCATAGTCCTTGAGGGTTTGCTTCATCTAGAGAAGCTGGGCGCAACAAGATCCAACAGCAATGTATTCAGATTCAGCAGTGGAGAGCGATACACAGTTCTGCTTCTTTGAAGACCAACAGACAAGAGATCGTCCAAGAAAATGACAAGTGCCTGATGTAGACTTGCGATCAACCTTGTCACCAGCATAATCAACATCTGAGAATCCAACTAGATCAAACTCTGAGCCCTTGGGATACCATAATCCTAGCGTTGGGGTGTGAGCCAAATTTTGAAGTATTCGCTTCACTGCGAGGTGATGTGACTCCTTTGGTGCCGCTTGGAATCGGGCACACATGTGAAAGCACAAGTGCTCCCTGGGTGATTTTGGTAATTAATGTCAACATATATCTTGTTGGACTAACACTTTTATCTAGTATATTTTAGATGAGTTCAACAATGGCGTGGTAAGGACAAGAGGATGTGGAACCCCTTCAAAATGCTAAGGACAAAGATTGGCAAAAGCTCAAGACTCTTCATTTCTATTTTAGTGATCCAAGATCACATTGAGTCCCCCTCAAAAAAAAAAGATCACATTGAGTCCATAGGAAAGCCAATACTATTAAAAGGGGACGAGGTGTTGCTTAATGGTCTACTTGCTTAAAGTGCTTAGTGATATTGCTCCAAAACCCTCAGCCACTTTCTCATTTCCACATATGTCCAAAACTCCAAGTCAAACTTGGCCCCACCGAAATGACCTACCGGCGCCATCGAGTTCAGTTGACATAGCCACTGCCAGAAACCCTAGACAATTCGGTCACACCAATACGGATCTCGGTCTCACCGAGATGGCCTTGCAAACTCTCTGTTGCCTGTTGCAATTATTTCGGTCTCACCGAAATGTGCAATCGGTCCCACCGAGTTTGCTTGACATCCTCTCTATTGCCTTATTGCTTCACTTTGGTCTAACCGAGTTGATGCAATTGGTGCCACCGAGTTGATGTTTTCCCTATGCCCTAGCACATCGGTCCCACCGAGATTCCTAACATTCACATTTTGAACTAAATCGGTCTCACCGAGTTCTTCTATTCGGTCTGACCGAGTTGGGTCAAATGTGTGTAATGGTTGGATTTTGTGTGGAGGCTATATATACCCCTCCACCCCTTTTCCATTTGTGAGAGAGCCATCAGAACGTGCCTACACTTCCACTACTCATTTTCTGAGAGAGAACCACCTACTCATGTGTTGAGACCAAGATATTCCAATCCTACCACTAGAATCTTGATCTCTAGCCTTCCCCAAGTTGCTTTCCACTCAAATCATCTTTCCACCATAACCAAATCTGTGAGAGAGAGTTGAGTGTTGGGGAGACTATCATTTGAAGCACAAGAGCAAGGAGTTCATCATCAACATACCATCTATTACCTTTTGGAGAGTGGTGTCTCCTAGATTGGTTAGGTGTCACTTGGGACCCTCCGACAAGATTGTGGAGTTGAACCAAGAAGTTTGTAAGGGAAAGGAGATCGCATACTTCGTGAAGATCTACCCGAGTGAGGCAAGTCCTTCGTGGGCGATGGCCATGGTGGGATAGACAAGGTTGCTTCTTCGTGGACCCTTCGTGGGTGGAGCTCTCCGTGGACTCGCGCAACCGTTACCCTTCGTGGGTTGAAGTCTCCATCAATGTGGATGTACGATAGCACCACCTATCGAAACCACGCCAAAAATCTCCGTGTCTACATTGCGTTTGCACACTCCAATCCCATTCCTTACTTTCTTGCAATTAGCATGCTTTACTCTTTCCGCTGCTTATACTCTTGCCATGCTTGCTTGAAATGTATTATGAATGCTTAAAATTGTGCTAAAACTCAACCTCAACTTGAAGATCTTAAAAATTGCCACTTTTACTTATTGAGGGTCTAATCACCCCCCTTCTAGACCCCTCTTCTCGATCCTTTCAACATGCAAACGCTAAGCATTATATCTGGCCTAGATGCACATAAGTACAATAAAGAACCAATCATGGAGCGGTATACCTTTTGAGCGAACTCTTTACCATTGTCGTCGGGGCCCAATTGACCTTTGGTTGGCATTGGCGTCGTGTACCCTTTGCAGTCTTGCATTCCAAACTTCTTCAGGCAATCTTTGAGATACTTTTCTTGAGATATGAAGATGCCATTTCTTTGTTGACAGATTTGAAGACCAAGGAAGAATTTCAGCTCCCCCATCATGGACATCTGATATTGCTCTTGCATCATATGCCCAAACTCATCGCTGTATCTTTTGTCAGTGCTGCCGAAGATAATGTCATCCACATAGATTTGGCATACAAATAGTTCTCCATCATATGTCTTCGTGAAGAGAGTGGGATCTAGAGAACCAGGTCTGAAGCCTTTGCTCTTCAGGAAGTCTTTGAGTGTGTCATACCAAGCACGAGGCGCTTGTTTAAGGCCATACAGTGCCTTGTTGAGCTTGTAGACTGATGACTCATGTCCGCATCAGTATTTTCCCCGAAGAGGAAGGGATGATGCAGCACAACTGCGGTAGGTATTTCCCTCAGTGATGAGACCAAGGTTATCGAACCAGTAGGAGAACCACGCAACACTATGTAAATGGTACCTGCACACAAAAAACAAATACTTGCAACCCGACGCGTAAGAGGGGTTGTCAATCCCTCCCGGGTAAAAGATAGATAAATTTGTAGTAGATTGGATAAATAGATCTCACGGAAATGCGAAAAAAATAAAAAAAAATTACGGCAAGGTATTTTTGGGTTTTTGGAATAATAGATCTAAAAATAAAAGAGGCAAATAATAGATCGGAAAGCAAATATGATAAAGAATAGACCCGGGGGCCATAGATTTCACTAGTGGCTTATCTCGAGAAAAATAGCATACGATGGGTAAACAAATTACTGTTGGGCAATTGATAGAACTTCAAATAATTATGACGATATCCAGGCAATGATCATTATATAGGCATCATGTCCAAGATTAGTAGACCGACTCCTGCCTGGATCTACTACTATTACTCCACACATCGACCGCTATCCAGCATGCATCTAGTGTATTAAGTTCATGGAGAAATGGAGTAATGCAATAAGAACAATGACATAATGTAGACAAGATCTATTCATGTAGGAATAGACCCCATCTTGTTATCCTTAATAGCAACGATACATACGTGTCATGTCCCCTTCTGTCACTGGAATTGAGCACCGTAAGATCGAACCCATCACAAAGCACCTCTTCCCATGGCAAGAAAAATCGATCTAGTCGGCCTAACTAAACCAAAGATTCGAAGAAGAAATACGAGGCTATAAGCAATCATGCATATAAGAGATCAAAACTCAAATAACTTTCATTGATAAAATAGATCTGATCATAAACTCAAAGTTCATCGGATCCCAACAAACACACCGCAAAAAGAGTTACATCAAATAGATCTCCAAGAGACCATTGCATTGAGAATCAAAAGAGAGAGAGGAAGCCATCTAGCTACTAACTACGGACCCGTAGGTCTATAATGAACTACTCACGCATCATCGGAGAGGCACCAATGAGGATGATGAACCCGTCCGTGATGGTGTCTAGATTGGATCTGGTGGTTCTGGAACTTGCGGCGGCTGGAATTGTGTTTCGTCAACTCCACTAGGGTTTTTGGATTTTCGGGGTATTTATAGAGCAAAGGGGCGGTGCGGGAGGCCACCAAGGTGGGCACAACCCATCAGGGCGCGCCTGGGCCCCCAGGCACGCCCCGGTGGGTTGTGCCCCCCTCGGGGCACCCCTCTGGTACTTCTTCGGCCCAAGTTGTTCCTTCTGGTCCAGAAAAAATCTCCAAAAAGTTTCGCCGCGTTTGGACTCCGTTTGGTATTGATTTTCTGTGAAGTAAAAAACAAGAAAAAACAGCAACTAGCACTGGGCACTATGTCAATAGGTTAGTCCCAAAAAATGATATAAAGTTGCTATAAAATGATTGTAAAACATCCAAGAATGATAATATAATAGCATGGAACAAGCAAAAATTATAGATACGTTGGAGACGTATCAGCATCCCCAAGCTTAATTCCTACTCGTCCTCGAGTAGGTAAATGATAAAAATAGAATTTTTGATGTGGAATGTTGCCTAACATGTTTATCACATATTCTTTTCTTTTGTAGCATGGACATTTGGACTTTTATATGATTCAAAGCAATAGTCTAGTTTTGACATGAAGATTTCAATACTCAAGCATATCAACAAGCAACCATGTCTTTCAAAATATCAACACTAAAGCAAGTTATTCCTAGCCCATTATCCTCAATCATTGATCCATTCATGAAACACACTCGCATATTAGCTATACCCAATGCTCAAGTACGATCATAGTGCCCCTTAGTTGGTGCTTTATAAGAGAAGATGGAGACTCAAATAAAAATAAAAATTGCATAAAGTAAATAGAAAGGCCCTTCGCAGAGGGAAGTAGGGATTTGTAGAGGTGCCAGAGCTCAAAGCGAAAAAGAAAGAGATAAAACATTTTGGGTGGCATGCTTTTCCTGTCAACGAAAACGATCGAGTAGTTCCCAATACTTTCCATGCTAGATATATCATAGGCGATTCCCAAACAGAAAATAAAGTTTATTCATTTTTCCACCATACTTTCACATTCCACGGCTAGCCGTATCCACGGTGCCGTCTATACCAACACTTTCCAAGGAATTTATTATTTCCCAACATAAAGTAAATTCATTTTTCATTTCGGGACTGGGCATCCCTAATACCTTTGTTGTACTCTCGTGCAATGACAAGTGAATAAACACTCATCTTGAGAATAACACATCTAGCATGGAAAAATATCAGCCACCCCCTACCGTTTCATGAGCGGTACGAGCACACAAAAAGGAAATTTATTTTGAAAATTAGAGATGGCACATACAAATTTGCTTAGAACGGCACAGAAATACCGCATATAGGTAGGTATAGTGGACTCATATGGCAAAACTGGTTTTAAGGATTTTGGATGCACAAGTAGTATTCCTACTTAGTACAACTGAAGGCTAGCAAAAAGATTGAGAAGCATCCAACCAAAAGACGAAAAATCTCATAAACGAGCATTAAGCATAACTAACATCGAATAATGCACCACAAGTAGGATGTAATTTCATTGCATAACTATTGACTTTCGTGCTTGCATAGGGAATCACAAACCTTAACCCCAATATTCTTACTAAAGCATAATTACTCACCAACATGACTCACATATTATATCATCATATCGCAAAACTATTACAAAGAATCAAGTTTATTTTGTCCAATGATCTTCATTAAAGTTTTTATTATATCCCTCTTGAATATCTATCACTTTGGGACTAATTTCATATGTTTCTTTTGATAGCTCAAACAAATCTAAGTGAAGAACATGAGCATAAAAGTTTCTTCTCTCAAAATAATATAAGTGAAGCATGAGAGAATTTCTTCAAAATTACTAACTCTCAAATAAATCTAAGTGGAGCATGAGAGCATTTCTTCAAAAATATTAAAGCACACCATGCTCAAAAAGATATAAGTGAAGTACTAGAGCAATTCCATAGCTCAAAATTTTTTAAGTGAAGCACATAGAGCAATTCTAATAAATCATAGCATAATTTTGGCTCTCTCAAATAGGTGTGTCCAGCAAGGATAGATGACACAAACTAAAAATCAAAACAAGCAAAGACTCATATAACACAAGACGCTCCAAGCAAAACTCATGATATGTGACGAATAAAAATATATCTCCAAGTAAAATACCGATGGTCGTTAGAAGAAATAGGGGATGCCACTCGGGGGCATCCCTAAGCTTAGTTGTTTGTTTCTCTTTGGATAATGGCTTGGGGTGCCATGGGGTATCCCCAAGCTTAGGCTCTTCTTACTCCTTAATCCTTCATCCATCGTGATCTCACCCAAAACTTGAAAACTTCAATCACACAAAACCTAACAAAACCTTCGT
Organism: Thinopyrum elongatum; assembly: GCA_011799875.1. Lineage (NCBI taxonomy): Eukaryota > Viridiplantae > Streptophyta > Magnoliopsida > Poales > Poaceae > Thinopyrum > Thinopyrum elongatum. The sequence continues at coordinate 381,265,208 of CM022300.1, forward strand.
GAGATCCGTTAGTATAAGAAAACCAATTTTTACTTTAAGTACTATAGAAAACCCATTCAAATTTTGTTATTGCATTATATCTACTGTATTCTAACTTTACCATGGCTTATACCCCCCGATACAAACCATAGATTCATCAAAATAAGCGCACAATGCAAAGAAAACAGAATATGTCAAAAACAGAACAGTCTGTAAAGATGTGAATTGTTATCATACTTACGTAACTCCAAAAATTCTGAAAAATTAGTACAACAGAGTAAATTTGTATTAAATCTTGTGTAAAAATATCAGAATTTTTCCTCGCTTCTATGAATCTAGAAAATTATTTTACTGGACACAAAAGTTTCTGTTTTCCAACAAGATCAAATCAACTATCACCAAAGCTATCCCAAAGGCTTTACTTGGCACAAACACTAACTAAAACATAAAAAACACAATCATAACAGAGGCATAATTGTGCAAACACTCAAGAATAGAAATAAAAATGCAAAAATAAATTTTATTCATTGGGTTGCCTCCCAACAAGCGCTATCGTTTTATGCCCCTAGCTAGGCATAATAATTTTAATGATGCTCACATGGAAGACAAGAATTGAAGCACAAAGAGAGCATCATCTAGCATAAGACAAACAAATTTAAGTTTAACATACTTCCTATGCATAGGAATTTCATAAGCAAACAAATTATCAAGACAAGAAATATATAGCATATGCAAGGAAGAAGAAAGAAACAATAGCAATCTCAACATAACGAGAGGTAAATTAGTAACATGAAAATTTCTACAACCATATTTTCCTCTCTCATAATAATTACATGTAGGATCATAATCAAATTCAACAATATAGCTATCATATAAAATTTTCTCTTCATGATCCACATGCATAAAAGTTTTATAATCTTCCAAGACAGTGGGATTAACATCAACTAAAGTCATGACCTCTCCAAACCCACTTTCATCAAAAATTTCGTAAGATTGAAATATGTGGGATTATTTTTACCTAAAGTTGACACTCTTCCAAACCCACTTTCAATATTATTGCAAACATTATTATCAATATCATATTGATCATGAGGCTTAAATAAATTTTCAAGATCATAAGAAGAATCACCCCAATCATGATCATTGCAATAAGTAGTGGACATATAAAAATTAGCATCCCCAAGCTTGGGGTTTTGCATATTATTAGCACAATTGACATTAATAGAATTTATAGTAAAATCATTGCAATCATGCTTTTCATTCAAGGAGATTTCATGAATCACTTCATAAATTTCTTCAGCACAATTTTCAGATTCACGAATCTCAAGCAAAACTCCATAAAGATAATCTAGTGCACTCAACTCACTAGCAATTGGTTCCTCATGATTGGATCTTTTAAAAATATTAGCAAGTGTATGGGGATCCATATTAATAGCTTTTTAGCAAGCGAAGATGCAAGCATAAAAAAGGCACATGGCAACACAAGCAAACAAAAGATCAAACACGAAAAATGCAAATGAAAAGAAGGCGAATAAAAAGGCAAATATTTGTGAAGTGGGGGAGATGAAAACGAGAGGCAAATGGAAAATAATGTAAATTGCAAGGAGATGAGAGTTGTGATTAGGAACTTGATAGATGTTGATGATGTCTCCCCGGCAACGGCGCCAGAAATCCTTTCTTGATGGCTCGTGTCCGCGTCAGTATTTTCCCCGAAGAGGAAGGGATGATGCAGCACAACTACGGTAGGTATTTCCCTCAGTGATGAGACTAAGGTTATCGAACCAATAGGAGAACCACGCAATACTATGTAAACGGTACCTGCACAAAAAGAACAAATACTTGAAACCCGACGCGTAAGAGGGGTTGTCAATCCCTCCCGGGTAAAAGATAGATAAATTTGTAGTAGATTGGATAAATAGATCTCGCGGAAACGCAAAATAAAATAAATAACAAAAAATTGCAGCAAGGTATTTTTGGGTTTTTGGAATAATAGATGTGAAAATAAAAGAGGCAAATAATAGATCAGAAAGCAAATATGATAAAGAATAGACGCGGGGGCCGTAGATTTCACTAGTGGCTTCTCTCGAGAAAAATAGCATACGGCGGGTAAACAAATTACTGTTGGGCAATTGATAGACCTTGAAATAATTATGACGATATCCAGGCAATGATCATTATATAGGCATCACATCCAAGATTAGTAGACCGACTCCTGCCTGCATCTACTACTATTACTCCACACATCGACCGCTATCCAACATGCATCTAGTGTATTAAGTTCATGGAGAAATGGAGTAATGCAATAAGAACGATGACATGATGTAGACAAGATCTATTCATGTAGGAATAGACCCCATCTTGTTATCCTTAATAGCAATGATACATACGTGTCATGTCCCCTTCTGTCACTGGGATTGAGCACCCTAAGATCGAACCCATCACAAAGCACCTCTTCCCATGGCAAGAAAAATCGATCTAGTCGGCCTAACTAAACCAAAGATTCGAAGATGAAATACGAGGCTATAAGCAATCATGCATATAAGAGATCAAAACTCAAATAACTTTCATGGATAAAATAGATCTGATCATAAACTCAAAGTTCACCGGATCCGAACAAACACACCGCAAAAAGAGTTACATCAAATAGATCTCTAAGAGACCATTGTATTGAGAATCAAAAGAGAGAGAGAGAGAGAGAGAGAGGAAGCCGTCTAGCTACTAACTACGGACTCGTAGGTCTACAATGAACTACTCACGCATCATCGGAGAGGCACCAATGAGGATGATGAACCCGTCCGTGATGGTGTCTAGATTGGATCTGGTGGTTCTGGAACTTGCGGTGGCTGGAATTGTGTTTCGTCGACTCCCCTAGGGTTTTTGAATTTTCGGGGTATTTATAGAGCAAAGAGGCGGTGCGGGAGGCCACCGAGGTGGGCACAACCCACCAGGGCGCGCCTGGGCGCCTAGGTGGGTTGTGCCCCCCTTGGGGCACCCCTCTGGTACTTCTTCGGCCCAAGTTGTTCCTTCTAGTCCTGTAAGTGCATCTAGTGCCCCTTAGTGATTTTGGTGTATTGAAGACTTATAGGTTAAGGGTCTAATGTGTTTGTGAGTGTACACAGGTCTATAAGTCTATGAGGAGTTTGTCAATTACGATGAATGTTGACCCCTAAAAATGAATGTCTTCAACTGAAGACTTTGGTTTTCTTGAAGACTTTGAAAGTGAAGAAATTGGTGTGACCCTGAAGACTTGATATTCATGCGAGGATTATGAAGCGTGAAGACTTTTGTTTTCGTAGTTTCATTTTCTTCTTCTTGAGTCATAGGAAACACCGTACTGTTAAAGGGGGTCGAGGTAAAACTAAGGAAAAGTTTCCAAGTGATGCTCAACTCAAAATCCTACACCTACCCAATCCTTTCGAGTGAAGCCATTGGAAATCTCATACAGTTTAGTCAAGTTCTTCAGTGACAGAGACGAAGTTCTTCTGTTCTCTGAGGAATTTGTTCTGACTGAGGAGTTAGGAATTCGCCAGTGCGGATTGCCTACAAGTGAGGAACATGATAGCCCTGAGGAATTTGATACTCAAATATCCGACCGTTGCTGTGCTGCGCGCCAGCTGTCCAAATATCCTACCCACCTAACGGTCATATCATTGAAGGGCATTTATGTCTTATCATGTCGGGCTGCTCCCTAGGCTATAAATAGCCGCCCTCTACAACCACTAGCTGGTTGGCTGCTCCGAGAGATAGATTGACACTTGTCATTTAGAGCATCCCATCCTCCGAGGACTTTGAGCGAAAATCATCAAGTGAGGAAAAACCCAAAAACCCAAACACCTACAAACCCAAAGTGATTGAGCATCACTGAAGAGATTGTTCCTGTGTGGAACCGACGCTTGTTGCCTTTGAGGACTGTGCATCCTCCAGACGGTTAGGCGTCATGGTCTAGAGCATCCAAGAGAAAATTGTGGATTGCCGAGTGACCGAGTATGTGAAGGTTTGGAAGTCACCTGAAGACTTACCACGAGTGGTTGGGCGAGGTCTGTGTGACCTTAGCTCAAGGAGAATACGATGAGGACTTGGTGTCCTGGACTGTGTGTTCAGGACTGGGAGTCCGGGACTGTGTGTCCTCAGGTTTAAATACCTAGCCGCTCCAACCAGACGTACAACTGCCACAGCAGTTGGAACTGGTCTACCAAATCAGTGTCTTCACCGAGCTACTGGTTCTATTTCCTCAACCCTTTCATTTCCTCGCATACTTGCTATGTATTTGATCATTATTGTTTGAAGACTTTGTCTGAAGACTTTCTCAATTTCCTCAGTTCAAATTCTTCAGTCAGTTTGTCTTCAGCCTGCTTATCCTGTGTTTACGCTACTCGTACTCTGTGCTTGTTTTCATTTCATCATGATGACTGTGCTACTGCTCTGTTATGCTTGCATCTGAGTACTCATTCCGCTGCTAAGTAGTTCGTCGCTTAGGAATTTCCTCACCTTGAAATTCCTCAGTGACGAATTTGTAAAAATCGCCTATTCACCCCCCCTCTAGTCGATATAACGCACTTTCAATTGGTATCAGAGCAAGGTACTCCCTTGTTCTGTGTGATTTTGGTTTAACCACCTGGAGTTTTAGTTATGTCGACTGCAGGCATGATCAAGGTCTCAGCTGGGTGTCCTACCTTCGATGGGACGGACTACCCCTACTGGAAGAACAAGATGCGCATGCATCTTGAGGCAATTGACAACGACCTCTGGTATGTTGTGGAAAAGGGTGTTCCCTCTGTCACTCCTTCCGTAAACGCTGCTGATGTGAAGAGATTCAAGCAACTCGACTCTCAAGCGAAGAATATCATATGTGGCCATCTGAGCAAAGGGCAGTATGGCAGAGTGAGTGCTTTGAAGACAGCTAAGCTTATCTGGGATAGGCTGTCCAAGGTCAACGAAGGAGTCTCAACTCAACGTGACTCTCGAGTTGACGTTCTTCGCAATCTCTTCAACCGCTTCAAAAGACTCGACAACGAAAATGTTCAGCAAACCTTTGATCGCCTCACTGACATTTCAAACGAGCTTCAAGCACTGGGTGCCACTGACATCACCGACCATGAGGTGGTGAAGAAATTGCTGAGGTCACTCGATTCTTCATTCGATACACTGGCATTGATGATTCAAGAACGTGGTGACTACAAGTCACTTGATCCTGCTGACATCCTCGAGAGGCTAAATACTCATGAATTCCAACTAGCTGAGAAGAGAGATCTCTACGGACCGAGCTGTGGTAGATCTCGTGCACTGAAAGCCAAGGCAGTCTCTGAATCTGAAGATGAAGATTCTGGTAGCAGCCTTGGTGATCCTGAAGAACTGAGTCAGGAGCTAGCAATGCTCGTGAGGAAATTCCAGAAGTTCTCTAGACGTGGCCGATTTGGAAAATCCTCAAGAGGTGATGACATGAAATCAGATTCCTCATCCCGTGATTACAAGAAGAGAACTTGCCATAAATGCAAGAAACCTGGTCACTACATTACTGATTGTCCTCAGTGGGAGAAGGAATCAAAGAAGAAGAAATACAAGGATGATAGTTCAGATGACTCTAAGAGGAAGAAGAAATCTTCAAAGTCCTCATCGTCAAGATCTTCAAAGTCTTCATCTCACAAGAAGAGCAGCTCCAAGAAAGCTCGGGCATTCATTGGCAAGGAAATGGACTCTGAAGCTGAATCTGAGGAACATGAGGAAGAGGAGGCATCTGAGGAGTCAGACTCTGGTGTGCCGAGCCTAGCCCTCGCTACTGCTTACGTTAGCAAGTCCATCTTCAACACTGAGGAAAATGGCTTCCCCAACACTGCTGATGACGGCAACGATGACTATGCTCCCACCTATTGCTTCATGGCAAAAGGTGCCAAGGTACTCAAATATCCCTCCTCTGAATCAAGTGAGGATGAATCTGATGATAACCTCAAACCCAGCTATTCCAAACTTGCTAATATTGCTGTTAAACAACAAAAGGCTTTGGAAAAGGTTCAAAATATGCTAGACAAAAGCGATGATCTGTTAGGTGAGGAAATGGATCGAACTCAAACACTGACTGATAATCTTCAGCAACTACAGTCTAAGTTTGACAACCTTCAAGGTCGTCATGAAACTCTCCTAGCCGATCATGAGAAGCTTTCTTATGAATTTCTTCAAAGAAAGCAAGATCTTGAGAAGCTAAGGGTGAGTCATGAAGATCTTCAGAAGGAAAATGATTCTTTGCTTGCTCAACAGATCAGTTCCGCTCAGGAAGAATTTATTCCACCATGCTTGAAATGCATTGAACGTGAAACTGCTAATTCTTCACCTGAATGTTCAAATGCTTCCATTGCTGCAAATTCTTCAATTATCTCTGTGGTCACAAATTCCTCATCTGAGGATACCACTAGTATCACTGACGAAAATGCAGGGTTGAAGGAATTGTATGTGACAGGCATGTACAAAAGCCTCAAAGGGCATCAGACTCTTTGTGATGTGCTCAAAAAGCAGATCTTGAACAGGAACCGTAGGAAAGAGGGTATTGCCTTTGAGAGGAAACTCAATGCTGATGGAACCTACTGGAAACCGGAGCAGTATCCCAAAACCTCATGGCTTGCTGCGAAGGGACCTCCCATAGATCCATCCACTTTATCTGGCTTTACTTGTGAATCCTCATATTCATCTGATGAGTCATTTGACTCCAACTATAAACTGTTCAAAAATCAGAATGGTGAGGTATTTGCTAGATATGTTGGATCTAACTGCAGGAATGGTCCCCCTATGAAGAAAATCTGGGTTCCCAAAAAGTGCCTTGAAAGTCTTCAGGTGAATGTCCTCATGACACCACCTGTGAAGAATAAGAACCCCAGATCAAATTCTTCATATGAATCAAATTCCTCACATGGATCAAAGTCCTCACATGAACATCATCGTGCTAACACTTCTGTTTCGCAGGGAAAGCCTAAGGGCTATGAATATATGCATTATTCTTCAAATCATTATGTTCATAAGTCCTCGAAGAATTTCTCTGCTTATTCATATGCTTACCCTAACCCCTCTTATGTGAAACGAAGTGGTCTGGCGTCTATGCCACCTTTCTCTTATGGAGCTCGCAGAATGATGAACTCTTTGCCACCCCTCCAGATGTGGGTGGTGAAGAAAAGGAACTAATCTCTTATGCAGGGTCAGGTCTCCAGACGAACTAAATCGTCTGAAGAATTTGCTGGAGACCTGAAATGCTTGAAAGGACGCAAGCTAATCATGAAGAAATGACTTATTCATTTCTCACGTCCTCACATTGCTATATATACATATGTTGCTTTAATTGATGAAATATGTCTGATGAATTTGATGTCATATTCTTCACTCTGAAGTATATGAGTTCGTAAGATGCACTAATTCATCTGCAGGATGATTTACCCAAAGCTACTGAGTGGGTCCTCGATAGTGGATGTACAAATCACATGACCGGTGACAAGAGCTTACTGATGAACACTCCTTTATCTCCATCACACTTGAAGCATATCACCTACGCTGACAAAGGCAAAAGCAAGGTATTGGGTCTAGGTAGGGTTGCAATCTCAAAGGATCGACACATGGATAAAGTCATGCTTGTCGAGTCCCTCGGATTCAACCTCATGTCTGTCTCAATGCTTTGTGATCTTGATATGGTTGTTGTCTTTGGCAAATATCGTTGCTTAGTGCTCATGGAATCTGACAATTCCAAAGTCTTCGAAGGATTTAGGAGAGGAGACTTGTATATTGTTGATTTCTCTGCAGGACCACAGCCTGGCACTTGTCTACTTGCTAAAGCTTCAGAAGGCTGGCTATGGCATCGACGACTGGGTCATGCTGGCATGAGGAACTTACACACGCTCGTGAAGAAAAAGCACGTCATTGGCATCGAGGGTGTCAAATTCCTCAAAGATCATCTTTGTGGGGCTTGTGAGGCTGGAAAGATGACCAGAGCCAAGCACCCCTCGAAGACTATCATGACTACTTCTCGTCCTTTTGAATTGCTTCATATGGATCTCTTTGGCCCTACTCATTATGCCACACTAACAAATGCAGCATCTCTATATGGCTTTGTCATTGTTGATGACTATTCTCGTTACACATGGGTGCATGTCATTACTTACAAGACTGAAGTGCAGGAAGTCTTCAGACGATTTTCCTCAAGGGCTTCGACGAATTTCGGCGTGAAGATCAAGCATATACGTAGTGACAATGGGACTGAGTTCAAGAATACTGGTCTTGATGGCTATCTCGATGAACTTGGTATTACTCATGAGCTATCTGCCCCATACACTCCTCAGCAGAATGGCGTTGTGGAGCGCAAGAACAGGACTCTTGTTGAGATGGCTCGCACCATGCTTGATGAATACAAGACACCTCGTCACTTCTGGCCTGAGGCAATTGATACTGCATGCCACATCATCAACAGGGTATATCTTCACAAATTCTTCAAGAAGACCTCATATGAACTCCTCACTGACAAGAAACCCAATGTGAGTTATTTCAAAGTCTTCGGTGCTAAATGCTGGATTAGAGATCCACATCACAATTCTAAATTTGCACCGAAAGCACATGAAGGTTTTATGCTTGGTTACGGAAAGGACTCGCACACCTACAGGGTCTTCAATGCCTATCACAACAAGGTTGTTGAAACTGTAGATGTGTGGTTCGATGAAACAAACGGCTCGCAAAGAGAGCACCTACCTCCTGTGCTAGATGAAAAGACGCCTGAGGAAACCATCAAGTTCAAAGCTACTGAGGATGTCATTCCTACCGAAGAATCTGCTGAAGAAATCATTCCAGAACATGAAGAACAGCATGCTGGCGCATCTGAAGAAAATGGCTCTGAAGAAAATGCTGAGCCAAATCAAAGTCGTCAACCTGCTCATCCCCGCGTTGCAAATGAAGTACAGATTGAGAGAATCATCAACGACATCAACGCACCAGGTCCTCTGACTCGCTCAAAAGCTTCACATTTATCTAACTTTTGTGGGCATTTTGCTTTCGTCTCTATCACAGAGCCCACCAAAGTTGATGAGGCATTTCTGGAGCCTGAATGGATTCAAGCAATGCAAGAGGAATTACATCAATTCAAGCTGAACAATGTGTGGGAGCTTGTCAAGCGACCGGACCCATGCAAGCACAATATCATTGGTACCAAATGGATCTACCGCAACAAGCAAGATGAAAATGGCCTAGTGGTGAGGAACAAGGCTCGTCTTGTAGCTCAAGGCTACACACAGGTTGAAGGAATTGATTTCGATGAGACTTTTGCACCTGTTGCTAGACTTGAGGCTATTCGCATATTGCTTGCTTATTCTAACCATCATAATATCATCTTATATCAAATGGATGTGAAAAGTGCATTCCTCAATGGTAAGCTTGAGGAAGAAGTATATGTTGCTCAACCCCCAGGTTTTGAAGATCCTAAACATCCTGACAAAGTCTTCAGACTCAATAAGGCCCTCTATGGCCTCAAGCAGGCCCCTCGGGCGTGGTATGATACTCTGAAGGAATTCTTCATGAAGAAAGGCTTCAAACCCGGTTCACTCGACCCAACTCTTTTCACCAAAACCTATGATGTTGAATTATTCGTGTGCCAAATATATGTTGATGATATTATCTTTGGTTGTACTAACCAACATTACAGTGATGAATTTGCTTACATGATGAGTGAGGAATATCAAATGTCCATGATGGGAGAATTGAAATTCTTCCTAGGTCTTCAAATTCGTCAACAACATAATGGCATTTTCATTTCTCAAGAGAAATACCTCAAGGACGTTCTGAGAAAATTCGGTATGCAAGAATGCAGAGGCGTCAAAATCCCTATGCCCACAAATGGCCATCTATGCACTGATGAAAATGGAATAGACTTCGATCAAAAGCGTTCCTTGAAGAAAAATTGCACACCTCATCAGAAAATTCGATTGTTCAAAACCCTCAAGTGAAGAAAATGGCTGATGGTAAAAGACCTCAGAAGGGAGGAAAGAGGCCAGAAACAAATACTGCTTTTGAGATCCCTGATGACATCTATGATGAATATTGTACTCCTGATGAAGCAACTCATGGCAAGGAGAACAAAAATCAGCGCAAAGTGCGCATTCAGAAGATTGAGAGGAGATGGGCAAGAGAATGGAGGGAATATCGCTATGTCACTCCCAAGTACATGAAGAAATTTGCTGTTAACCCTCCATGTCCAAGACCTCCATTGGCTCCTGGCCAAGAAGCTGATCCCACTAGCATCAGAAGAGGTGAGGAATTTCCTCAGGAGTGGGCTAAGCGTCAAGCCAAGCTGGCCAAAGTGGCTAAAGAGGCAGTAAATAAATTCAATGAAGATTCTGTTGCTGCCGCCGCTGAGGCCTCTGCTATCAAGCCAAAGAAGGCTATGCTGAAGAAATCAGCTGTTAAGACAAGTTCCTCAGCTGCAATGCCCTCACGGCCTGTTCCTCAAGCAAATTCCTCAAAAGCAGCTCCAACTCCCTCGGTTGCAAAATCCTCAGCTGCTCCTGCAAAGTCCTTAGCACCTGTGCATCTTGCCACATGCCAAAGGACTACTGGAATCTCAATTGCTTCAGGAGTCTCTGCAAGTTCTTCAGCTCCACCTCAGTCTTCAACAACTCCGACCTTGCTGAAGAAAAAGGCCACTCCTGGACGAGGCACAAGGCCAAGTCCTCACAAGAAGCAAGTCGCCTTTCAGGTTCCGTCAAGCGAAGACGAAGCTGATGATGAAGAATTAGCTGAGCTCATCAGAGATCGACAACAAAGGGCCGCTAGAGCCAAAGGCAGTGCTGTGCCCCTCATGCTGGATCCAAGGAAGATCCTTGATTTTATTGATCTATGGCACAAGAACCCTAACACACCTTTGCCTGAATTAAACCTCACTCCTGGTCAAAGTCACATGTTGACGGCCTTCATAAATGAAGAAAAATGGAAATTTGAAAAGGCCAGGCAGGTGAAGAAGGCTCAGTACAAGAAGGAGCGTTTTCTGAAGAACAATGTTGTGAAAATATCTCCTGAAGAACTTGTGACTATGCAGGCTGAGATCAAAGCACTCAGTGATGAATTTCATGCATTCCATGCAGATTGGCTAGGTGCCAAAGTCAGATTCGTCAGAATGGCAAAAGGATTTACTCCAAGTGTTGCAGCTTCATCGCAACCCAAATTTCCTCAGACTGGAACATCTGTTCAGTCTGCTGAAGAAAATGAAAGCGCCAGAGCTGATGAAGAAATTCCAGTCTCTGAAGAAAATGCCAGGGCAACCTCCAATATTGCGCCTGAAGAGCAATCCAGGCCAGTTAAAGCATCTGCTACTGTGCCTGAGGAATCTGAACAAGCCAGGGCAACTGCATCAGTTGTGCCTGAAGAAATTCAACCAATTTCCTCTGCTCCTCCTGCACCGATGACAAGCATCAACCTTCCTTCTGCATCAGAAGCGAAGAAAACCAAGGCTGCGGAGCGAGCAGCTGTGAAGAAAAGGAAAGCATCTGCATCTTCAGAGTCTTCAGCCCCCAAGAAGTTGAAGACTTTGAGGAGTTCATCTGAAAACCCAATTGATGCTATTCCAATATCAAGCATGCCATCAAAGGAGATCATTCCCTTTGGTGAGGAATATGAAATTCCAAGTAAATCTGATGAAGAAATTCCTTCTGCTGCTTCGACAGAGCAGATGGATGAAGAAATTGAAGTGGATACTTTCCCTTCAACCCCACTGGTATCATCGCCCATGCCTCAGTTCACAGCTGAAGAGGCAGGCGTCGAAGGAACTGAAGAAGATGAGGATGTGGATATTGGGTCTACAACACCTATTCTGAATGATGACTTTTGGGAAAGTCATCACCCCAATTCACCTCTGACAACCCCTCTACATCATGTTCCTCAGTCTCCTGTGCAAACTGAAGAAATTCATACGGGCTCTGATGAACGTCAAGCTTCACTTCACTCTATACCTGAAGAAGTTCCAGTCACTAGCGCTGATGTACATATGTCTGAAGAAATGAAGGCCAAGGCTGCTGCTGAAATTCCTCAGCCAGTGGCTCCAGTGGCTACACCTCAAGAGGCTGTAAATTCTTCAACTGTTAATCTTCAGCCCAAGCCACAGAACCCTCACTCCAAGAAGCAGAAGTTTAATGCTGAGGATTTCTTCAACGAGCACATATTCTTCACTGACTACAATCCCTATGACTCTGCTCGTCTTCATCGCAAGCGTTTCTGGACTGCAAGCCAGATGAACTTCTACTCCTCATTGTTGGTTGATAAGGATAAGATCTTTGAACATGAGCAAATTCCTCATGTAGATATGGAATCGCTGCCCTGCTTCACACCAGTCCTCAGTGTTCTTCATGATGCTGGGTTACTCAATTTCTGCACTGACATCTGCGATTGGAATGAAGAACTCATTCTTCAATTCTTCGCCACGCTGCACATTACTGGAAATGTTGATGATGTCAATTCATGGGTATTGGACTGGATGACTGATAATACTCATTTCAAAGCACCGGCCTCTGAATTGCTTCATGCCGTCCCAGTCAGTCCTCCCACTGAAGGTGCTAGGCTTCTCTATGTTGAACCTGAACTGTCTGATCATCTGATGCAAGTGCTGATGAAGCCTTTGAAGCCAGGCCAAGCTCCAAGGACCAAATTCCTCGTCAAGGAATTGCTCTATGTGCCAAGGACAGTCTATCGCATATTGACCAAAACCCTCAGTCCAATCAAGGGCCACAACTCTGATGATGAAGAAGTTGTTGGCATTATGAAGAATCTGCTGTTCAATATCATTCACGGTATTCCTATCAACTACCATGATTTCTTCATGAGGACTTTGGCCAATGCTGCACTATCACCTTTTGAGTTGAAGCCTTATGCTCCCTGGATCATGAGATTCATCAGATCAAGGTCTTCAATTCATTACATGGCTGACTTTCAAAATCATCTCAGCTATTTGCCCCCTATTGAAGTCCTCAAACGGACTATTTCCTCAGCTGACGAGAAGGGCAAAGCTGCTGTTATTGATGAAGGTACTCGTCCATTGGATGGACAGTTTCGCAAAGCTACTTCCTATTCCACCAATGATGACTTTGCAACTCAAGATTCTGCCGCCAAAGCTTCAGAACATCATCCTCAAGCCACAGCTCCGCGTGTGATGACTGATCGTGAACTTCTCCTTAGTCTTCATCAGAAAGTTGATTGAAATCACAAGTGGGTCAAGCGTCAGTTTGGTGCAATTCTTCAGAACATGACAGTCACTCAAAATACTGTGAAGAAGAATCACTACTACTTGCATGAAGTCTTTGACCGCACTTGGGCGATTCTGTCTAATCTTCATAGTGCTGAAGAACTCAAGGAGATGGGCTTCCAACAGGACTTTGACTGGTCCCAGCCACCTTCGAAGAAATTCAAGAAAGTCAAAGTTCCTCAGCTTGTTGCCAGTTCATATTCTTCATCGCGCGAGACGGATGAAGCTGAAGACTTGAACGACACTGCGGCAGGCCCTACCTCAACAGTCGACCCCAACAATGCTGGCGCTCCTCCATCGACATGATGATGATATTCTTCAGGGGCGTTAGTCCTCATTTTTCGTCCCTTTTGGTCATTCGATGACAAAGGGGGAGAAATTTGAGTTTAGTCTTCAAGCGGGTCTTATATATGGGCTATATTTCTGTTAAGTTTCAACTCTTGCTCTTCTGAGGTGTTTGCTCTGATGAGTTGTAAACTTAAATCCTATGGTGGTCTGATACTTTTGAACTGCTTTCTGCATGCTTATTTCCTCAAGTACCTTAATGCACGCATGCTGAATTCCGTCAGACACCATATTTCATCATGCATTTCAAATTCTTCATATCATATGATAAATGCGTGTATGAATTTCAAGATATAGGAGGAGATCTCCATGATATTACTCAACAATGTGCATTTGCTATTTCAAAGCAAATTCTTCAAATATGCACATCTTCAGGGGGAGTTCCTCTATATCTTGCAATCAAATTCCTCAATATTAGTATTTACACTTCATATGTTTATCCCCGTTGAAAACTTAACCTATATTGTCATCAATCACCAAAAAGGGGGAGATTGTAAGTGCATCTAGTGCCCCTTAGTGATTTTGGTGTATTGAAGACTTATAGGTTAAGGGTCTAATGTGTTTGTGAGTGTACACAGGTCTATAAGTCTATGAGGAGTTTGTCAATTACGATGAATGTTGACCCCTAAAAATGAATGTCTTCAACTGAAGACTTTGGTTTTCTTGAAGACTTTGAAAGTGAAGAAATTGGTGTGACCCTGAAGACTTGATATTCATGCGAGGATTATGAAGCGTGAAGACTTTTGTTTTCGTAGTTTCATTTTCTTCTTCTTGAGTCATAGGAAACACCGTACTGTTAAAGGGGGTCGAGGTAAAACTAAGGAAAAGTTTCCAAGTGATGCTCAACTCAAAATCCTACACCTACCCAATCCTTTCGAGTGAAGCCATTGGAAATCTCATACAGTTTAGTCAAGTTCTTCAGTGACAGAGACGAAGTTCTTCTGTTCTCTGAGGAATTTGTTCTGACTGAGGAGTTAGGAATTCGCCAGTGCGGATTGCCTACAAGTGAGGAACATGATAGCCCTGAGGAATTTGATACTCAAATATCCGACCATTGCTGTGCTGCGCGCCAGCTGTCCAAATATCCTACCCACCTAATGGTCATATCATTGAAGGGCATTTATGTCTTATCATGTCGGGCTGCTCCCTAGGCTATAAATAGCCGCCCTCTACAACCACTAGCTGGTTGGCTGCTCCGAGAGATAGATTGACACTTGTCATTTAGAGCATCCCATCCTCCGAGGACTTTGAGCGAAAATCATCAAGTGAGGAAAAACCCAAAAACCCAAACACCTACAAACCCAAAGTGATTGAGCATCACTGAAGAGATTGTTCCTGTGTGGAACCGACGCTTGTTACCTTTGAGGACTGTGCATCCTCCAGACGGTTAGGCGTCATGGTCTAGAGCATCCAAGAGGAAATTGTGGATTGCCGAGTGACCGAGTATGTGAAGGTTTGGAAGTCACCTGAAGACTTACCACGAGTGGTTGGGCGAGGTCTGTGTGACCTTAGCTCAAGGAGAATACGGTGAGGACTTGGTGTCCTGGACTGTGTGTTCAGGACTGGGAGTCCGGGACTGTGTGTCATCAGGTTTAAATACCTAGCCGCTCCAACCAGACGTACAACTGTCACAGCAGTTGGAACTGGTCTACCAAATCAGTGTCTTCACCGAGCTACTGGTTCTATTTCCTCAACCCTTTCATTTCCTCGCATACTTGCTATGTATTTGATCATTACTGTTTGAAGACTTTGTCTGAAGACTTTCTCAATTTCCTCAGTTCAAATTCTTCAGTCATTTTGTCTTCAGCCTGCTTATCCTGTGTTTACGCTACTCGTACTCTGTGCTTGTTTTCATTTCATCATGATGACTGTGCTACTGCTCTGTTATGCTTGCATCTGAGTACTCATTCCGCTGCTAAGTAGTTCATCGCTTAGGAATTTCCTCACCTTGAAATTCCTCAGTGACGAATTTGTAAAAATCGCCTATTCACCCCCCCCCTCTAGTCGATATAACGCACTTTCAAGTCCAGAAAAAATCTCCAAAAAGTTTCGCTGCGTTTGGACTCCGTTTGGTATTGATTTTATGTGAAGTAAAAAACAAGCAAAAAATAGCAACTGGCATTGGGCACTATGTCAATAGGTTAGTCCCAAAAAATGATATAAAGTTGCTATAAAATGATTGTAAAACATCCAAGAATGATAATATAACAGCATGGAACAAGCAAAAATTATAGAAACATTGGAGACGTATCATAGACCATATCAGGACGCTTTGGATCTTCAAAACCAGGTGGTTGAGCTACATATACTTCTTCAATTTTGCCGTTGAGGAAGGTACTCTTCACATCCATTTGGTACAGGAGGATGTTGTTGTGATTAGCGTAGGCTAGCAGTATGCGAATAGCTTCAAGCCTAGCCACAGGAGCAAAGGTTTTATCGAAGTCAATTCCCTCTACTTGTGTGTAACCTTGAGCAACGAGACGAGCTTTGTTTCTAACAACTTGTCCATGTTCATCTTGCTTGTTGTGATAGGTCCATTTCATGCCGATAATGTTGTGCCTGCGAGGATCAGGACGCTTGACAAGCTCCCAGACATTGTTGAGCTCAAATTGTTGAAGCTCTTCTTGCATAGCTTGAATCCATTCTAGTTCCATAAAGGCTTCATCAACTTTCTTGGGTTCGGATATGGAGACGAAAGCATAGTGCCCATAGAAGTTTGCTAGTTGCGTAGCTCTTGATCGAGTAAGTGGACCAGGTGCATTCATACTGTCAAGAATATTCTCAATCTGAACTTCATTGGCCACGCGAGGATGAACAGGGCGAAGACTTTGGTTTTGCTGATCATTGTCTTCGCCTTCAACATTGTCTTCAGGCTCAGCATTGTCTTCATGTTGAGTAGGAGCTGGAATGACAATTTCCTCTTCAGCCTGTTCCTCGGTGGGTATGATTTCTCCAGTTCCCATTAGCTTGATAGATTCACTAGGAGAAGCTTCATCCAGCACATTTGGCAGGTGCTCTCTTTGCGAGCCGTTAGTCTCATTGAACCGCACATCTACAGTTTCAACCACTTTATAGTGAAAGAGGTTGAAGACACTGTAGGTGTGTGAATCCTTTCCGTAACCAAGCATAAAACTTTCATGTGCTTTTGGTGCAAATTTGGAAGTGTGATGTGGATCCTTGATCCAGCACCTGGCATCGAAGACTTTGAAATAGCTAACGTTTGGCTTCTTACCAGTGAGTAGTTCATAAGATGTCTTCTTGAAGAACTTGTGAAGATAGACTCTATTGATGATATGGCATGCAGTGTAAATAGCTTCAGGCCAGAACTTTCTTGGAGTCTTGTACTCATCAAGCATCGTACGAGCCATCTCAATAAGGGTCCTATTCTTGCACTCCATGACGCCATTCTGTTGAGGTGTGTATGGAGCAGAGAGCTCATGAGTGATGCCCAGTGTATCAAGATAAGTGTCGAGGCCCATGTTCTTGAATTCCGTGCCACTATCACTCCTGATGTGCTTGATCTTGATGCCATAGTTAGTCATGGAGCGATTGGCAAATTGTCTGAAGACATCCTACACTTCAGTCTTATAGAGAATTATGTGCACCCAAGTGTATCAAGAGTAATCATCAACAATGATGAAGCCATAAAGATGTGCAGTGGTAGCAAGGGTTGAGTAGTGAGTAGGGCCAAATAAGTCCATGTGTAACAGCTCGAAGGGACGTGAAGTCGTCATGATTGTCTTCGAGGGATGCTTTGCCCTAGTCATCTTCCTGGCTTCACAAGCACCACATAGATGATCCTTCTTGAATTTGACGCCCTCGAAGCCAATGATATGCTTCTTCTTCACGAGAGTGTGCAAGTTCCTCATGCCCGCATGTCCTAGCCTTCGATGCCAAAGCCAACATTCTGAAGCTTTTGCTAGAAGACATACGGCAAGTTGTGGTTCTGCGGAGAAATCTATCATATACATATCACCTCTTTGATAACCTTCGAAAACTAGAGATTTGTCAGAATCCATAAGCACAAGGCATCGAAATTTTCCAAATATCACGATCATATTAAGATCATAAAGCATTGAGACAGACATTAAGTTGTATCCAAGGGATTCAACAAGCATGACTTTATCCATGTGTTGATCCTTTGAGATAGCAACTCTACCTAGGCCCAATACCTTGCTTTTACCAGTGTCAGCAAATGTGATATGGCTTTTAGTAGATGGACAAAGAGTTGAATCCATGAGAAGACTTCGATCACCAGTCATGTGGTTAGTGCATCCGCTGTCCATAATCCATTCAGTAGCTTTCGGAGTTGTACCCTACAGTGCAGTTAGTATTATAGGCTTCACCAAGAGTATTCTGAAGCATAAACATTTGGCGAACAAGCATACTATCAAAATTAAAAATTCTTGGATGGTAAGATGGGATGTTCATCAAGAAATCCAGGGACAAAATAAATGGTAAGACCATTTTGGCATTTTATCTTGCGTCCCAAAAGATGTTTTAGGTCCCCAGCATTGTCTTCAGAAGTCAATGATTCCCGGTTGGAGACCTTTCCCTGCAAGAGAAGTTAATTCTTCTTAACCACCCACATCTTAAGGGGTGGCTTAGAAGCAATGAGTCTAAGTGCAGCATCTGAGAACTTTGGCTTTGGATCCCTAGCAAATAGTTTTGCAGGAGGTGAATAGTACTCAAAAGAATATGCAGAAAAATTCTTTGATTTGTGAACATAGCGGTTTGATGAAACCCGCTCATATTCATGAGTCTGATGATAGTATCCCTGCAAAACATTGGTGTTAGGGTGACCATATGAGGTCCTCTGTCTGTATGAAGCCTTTGGTCTGGGGTTTGTCTTCTTTCCTGGTGGCGTCATGATGACATTCATGGGAAGGTTCTCAAGACAACTTTTAGGAACCCGGATCTTCTTCATAGGTGACCCATTCCTGCAGTTAGTTCCAATAAACCTGGCAAACACTTCACCGTTCTGATTCTTGAACAGTTTATAGTTTGAGTCAAATGACTCATTAATGATAATAGGGTTAGCACAAGTGAAGCCAGATAAGGTGGATGGATCCACTGAAGGGCCCTGTGCAGCAACCCATGTGATTTTGGGGTACTGCTCAGGCTTCCAGTAAGAACCATCAGCATTCATTTTCCTCTCGAAACCAACACCCTCTTTCCTAGGGTTTCGGTTCAGAATCTGTTTCTTGAGGACATCACATAGTGTCTGATGCCCTTTGAGGCTTTTGTACATGCCTGTTTCAAGCAATGTCTTCAACCAGGCATTCTCATCAGCAATAGTAGTGGCATCCTCAGAAGAGGGGTTAGTTACCACATCAACAGTTGAAGATATTGCAACTTCAGAAGCAGTAGAACATTCAGTAATAGAGACAACATTGTTACTCTCAAGGCATTTTAAACAAGGTGGCACAAAATTTTCCTGAGCGGAACTGATCTGTTGAGCGAGTAGTGAATCATTTTCCTTTTGAAGATCTTCATGAGACGCTCTCAGTTTCTCTAGATCTTGCTTCCTTTGAAGATAATCATAGGAAAGCTTCTCATGAGTAGCTGAGAGGGTTTCATGACGACTTTCAGGTTCCTCGTACTTAACGCGAAGATTATTTATGTCTTCGATTAAGGATTGGGTTTGATTCATTTCCTCGTCCTACAGGTCATCGCTTTTGTCTAGCAATTTTTGAATCTTTTCCATGGCGGTTTGTTGTTCAGTTGCAATTTTAGCAAGAGTCTTATAGCTGGGTTTGGATTCACATTCAGAGTCATCTTCACTGGAGGTCTGAAAGTAAGCATTGCGTGAGTTTACCTTAGCACCTCTTGCCATGAAGCAGTAGGTGGGAGCAGAATCGTCGTCATCATTGGCTTCTGCGTCGGCGTCGTGACCATTGTCTTCAGGGTTGAAGATGGACTTGGCGATGAATGCTGAAGCCAGAGCCAGGATTGCCACGCCTGAATCAGATTCCTCCTCAGACTCCACCTTCGCCTCCTCAGAAGCAGACTCCTCCTCTGAATCCATCTCCTTGCCAATGAATGCATGAGCCTTGCCAGATGAGCTCTTCTTGTAGGATGAAGACTTTGAGGATTTCTTCTTCTTCTTGTGATCAGAGTCATATTCCTTGCTCTTCTTCTTTTTCTTTGCTTCCTTGTCCCATTGAGGACATTCAGATATATACTGGCCCGGCTTCTTGCATTTGTGGCATGGTCTCTTCTTGTAGTCACGAGAGGAAGCTTCATCATTCTTGGAGCTGGATCTTGAAGACTTCCCTAAGTGATTCTTCTTGGAGAACTTTTGGAACTTTCTCACAAGCATTGCTAGCTCTTTGCCAATGTCTTCAGGGTCATCAGAACTGCAGTCAGATTCTTCAAATGAGGATTCAGCCTTTGCCTTCAAGGCACGAGATCGGCCATAATTGGAACCATAGATATCTCTCTTCTCAGATAGCTGGAATTCATGGGTGTTGAGCCTCTCAAGTATGTCAGACGAATCGAGATCTTTGAAGTCAGGGCGTTCTTGGATCATCAATGCTAGAGTGTCAAATGAGCTGTCAAGTGATCTCAGTAGCTTCTTCACAACTTCATGCTTGGTGATTTCAGTGGCGCCAAGAGCACGAAGCTCATTTGTGATATCAGTGAGGCGGTCGAAAGTGAGCTGGACATTCTCATTTTCATTCCTCTTGAATCTATTGAAGAGATTTTGAAGCACATCAATTCTTGAATCCCTTTGAGTTGAGACGCCTTCGTTGACCTTGGCCAGCCAGTCCCAGACTAGCTTCGCAGATTCCAGAGCACTCACACGGCCATACTGCCCTTTGGTCAGATAACCACAGATGATGTTCTTGGCGGTTGAGTCCAGTTGTGTGAACCTCTTGACATCAGCAATGGTGACACCTTCACCGACTTTGGGAATGCCAGTCCTGACGACATACCAGAGGTTGTTGTCAATGGCTTCAAGATGCATGCGCATCTTATTCTTCCAGTAGGGGTAATCAGTGCCATCAAAGATGGGTCACGCAGCGGAGACTTTGATTATCCCTGTAGTCGACATAGCTAAATCTCCAGGTGGTTAAACCGAATCACACAGAACAAGGGAGCACCTTGCTCTAATACCAATTGAAAGTGCTAGTTATCGACTAGAGGGGGGTGAATAGGCGATTTTTATGAAAGTCTACAAAAGATGCAAGATCTTCGAAGACAAACAACCAAACAACACCTATACGATATGCAACGAAAGATAAGCTACGCTAGACAGGCCATAGTCAAGTAAATGGTACAATGAGAGCACGAAGACTAATAGCAGCTAGGTAGAACAGATCGGAATGGGAAGACAATATGAAGCCAAACACACGAATCTGACCACGTCTTCACCTTATTCCCCTTGAGCTAAGGACACTTAGTCCTCGCCCAATCACTCAGGTAAGTCTTCAAGGTAGACTTCCAAACCTTCACAGTCTCCATTCACCGGTGATCCACAATTACTCTTGGATCCTCAGAACATGACGCCTAACCGGCTGGAGGATACACAATCCTCAAGTGTAATAAGTCTTCAGATAACACGGACAGAAAGACTTCAGTGATGACAAACACTCTTTGGGCTCTGGGTGTTTTGGGCTTTGTCCTCGCAAGGATTTCTCTCTCAAAGGCTTCGGAGGTGGGTTGCTCTCAAACGACAAAATCCGTGCACTAACTCTGAGCAGTCACCAATTTATGGTGTAGGGGGTGGGCTATTTATAGCCAGGAGGCAACCCGACATGATATGTCTAAAATGACCCTGGGTCACTAAGGAACCAACACGTGCCTAACGGTCGGATTTCAAACACACACGGCAGCTTGACTTGGGCTACAAGCAAACTGACTCATCCAACTCTAGATAAGATTTACACTCATTGTCTTCACTCGAAGACATATGATTTTGGTTGAGCATCATGTCAGTCTTTCTGACTTTGTTCACTTGGACCCCACTTAACAGTTCGGTGGTTCCTATGACTCAAGAAAGAAGAATATGAAACTACGAAAGAAACTATGTCTTCGCACTCCATAGTATTCAAGTGAATGTCTTCACACGTCATTATCTTTGATGTGTATGTCTTCACGAACCACCATTGTCTTCAATGTCTTCATACATTTTTAGGGGTCATCTCTGGTAGGTAAACCGAATCAATGAGGGACTTCTACCTGTGTTATCCTGTAATTCTCACAAACACATTAGTCCCTCAACCACGTTTGTCGTCAATACTCCAAAACCAACTAGGGGTGGCACTAGATGCACTTACATGTGCTTTCTAGGATTGCTGCTGCGTGTGAGCATAGTTTTTGGTTTGAGAACTGCCCTCTCGGCAATTTATTTAAGCGTTAGGCGGATTTGCATGCAATTGTACAATGTCAATCAGACAAGCAGGGATTACATCAAGAGACAAAGAGCTAACACCAATATTAAGCGCGTCCTAAGGGCATGCATGAGCAGCTCCATTCGCTCCTCTCTTGACCCATTGAAGATTGAATCCCTGAGAATTTTGGAGATAGATTTTCATCTCCCTAAAAACCTTGCTTCGTGCGTGTGTAGTTGGTTAGTGGCTTCGTGCGTGTGTAGTTGGTTAGTGGCTTCGTGCGTCAACGCTATGGCTGGTTCGTGCATCGTATGCTGGCTTCGTGGGGATCTAGGGTGATCGGTTTGTTCATGGGATGGGTCTGCGTGGCCCAGTTATCAGCGAACGCTCTCGTAGCAACCTTTCGCAATGTTGCATGGCAGCCAGGATATCGAGCGATAGCAGTAGATGTGTACGTATAAAATTTTCATTCCACCCAACCAAGGTATGGCGGCCGCCATGCCTTGCCCACTTGGGTCCTCTGCCAGTGGTTGTAATGCAAATGCCTGTTTGGAGGCTGGCCCTTTATCCTTCTTTCGAAGGAGATTGAACTATGATCTTAATGAGCAATGGCAGAAGATGATTGTTGCTGTTAAAAAAACTTGTGTTTCCGAGGAAAGTGATAGCATCAAATGGGCTTTGGGTCATAAATCCTATTTTACAACTAAATCTATGTACTCTTTTCTTGAAAAAAGCATTTCAGGTTGTGGCTATCAATGGATATGGAAAGCCCGCATTCCTTTGAAAATACAAATTTTTATGTGGCAATTGGCACAGGATGCGGTGCTGACCAGAGATGTTATGAAACACCGGGGTTGGAAAGGAGGGCCAAAATGCTTGTTTTGCGGGGAAAGAGAAACTTCCCAGCATCTGTTCTTTACATGTCCAGTTGCCAGGGTGACATGGAGAGTTGTGGCATGCATGTTTGGCACCGAGCTATGCCCGGATAACATGTGGCAGGCGTATGCGTGGTGCTACACTTTTTTTTTCTGATGGAGAGGTCTTTTATACAGAGGGCATTGCAGCAATTTGCTGGGCAATATGGACTTGTCATAACAGAGCTACTTTTGAATGCATACTTCTTAAATCTCCATTTGAATGCATCTTCTCTACTTGTGCTCTTCTATGCTATTGGGCAGGTCTGATGAAACAGGAGGATGCGGCGGATCTGAGGGCTGGAGGGATCATTCTGAAGAACAATGCTTCTCGACTGATGCGGATCTATGCTGCCGCATATCAGGATGAGGCAGCCCGCTGATGGGAGAGTACCCCTGCTTCTTTGCTCCATGATCAGTTTGGGTCATCTATTCCCCCCTGCGTGGGGTCGTTATCTCTTGATGCTCCTGTGGGAGCGATCTCTTAGTGGTCTGATTTAGGCAGTGATGTGTTTTGATGTCATGACTTATTTATTGTCGTCGGGTTTTCACCCTGCAGTGAGTAATCTCGATGGCAAGTGCTCACAGTGGGTTTCCCGGCGATGCTTGAACCCGCTTCCCTCTTTCCCGTCTCATATTCTGGACATGGTTGTATTTCCGTTATGTCACAGTAATGGAAAGGGGTAATGCCTGTTTCAAAAAATAGTATAGCCGGTTGCCGGCTATATTGATGTTTTTTTAGAGGAAGGCTATGTTAATGTTGACATGATCATCTATAACCAATTTTATAGCCGACAAGTACAATAGTTAAATATAAATATGTACTCCACTCTTAGATAATCGCTAGAAGCATGTGCTGCAGCCGGTTGTTAAGAGCATGGTTAATAATGTAGCCTGCTGTTGGCTATAAGGAGATGTCACCTCACTTAAAGCCTTCATAAAAAATACTCATATAATAGGTTAGCTCTTAGTGGGAATAACTTCAGTAGTAACATATGATCCAACTCAGCAAATTTGCTTATGTGGCAATGATTTAATGAGAAGAGAGATGATTTGAGTAACATAGCTAGTTACTCATACAATGGGTAACATTTAAATGAAGTGTTGCATGACACCGCACATATGTTACTTCCAACTATAGAGGTAGTAACATGGACTAGTAACATATGCATTTTACTGGTCTAAGTTACTCTCCACTGTGGGTAGTCTTTTAGATTGGCTATCAGGTTGGCTCCAAGCATTTAATATTTGCATGAGTAATGTATATGATGGAAGATAATTGCATGCATACTACTTTTTTTATCTATGTTTTATAGTCGGGCTATAGAATAAGAGCCCGCTTCACTCTCTCTCCTCTCTTCTCACTCCTCCAAGTAGCATTTTAGTGACATGGCAAGTCTTACAGCCTACTGACTAAACCTTATTAGACTTGCTCTAGTCAGTAGCCCACTCTTCTCTCTCTTTTTCTCTCGCCTTCAACTAAGAAAAAATAAAATATTTAATGTCTTGTAGCCCACCTATGTCATCTTATTGTACTTACTCTTGAGAGCATGTCCAACCAGTTAGACCCCAACCCTCTCTGTATATCCCATATGTCTATGCGGATAGACCAGACACTGGCCGAATTAAAAAAATATCATCTTATCGGATTCCCTCTGGTCATATATGTTCAGATTGTCTAACACCTCTCAAATAGTCTAAATGTGAAATGAATTTGAAACTGGACGCATCTGTCGTGTAGAATTGATAGTTACTGACCCACGATAAAACCCAACGATCCACCGATGACTCACCTGTTTGCATGCCCCCATTTATAGCGAGGCATCGACGCGCCGCTCGAGGAGCCTAGCCCCAACTATTAAAGTCAAACGACGAGGGCCGAACCCTAGTCGCCCACATTCCCTCCCTTTCCCCTCCAATTCGCACCACTACCACATCCGACTGCGCCATCCGTCGTCCGCCATAGTCCGCGAGGAGGTGACCTACCAGAATATGCTCACACCGTCGTCGAGGCCCAGCGTGCGACCATCATTGTATATGAACAGCCTCCGCTCTCTCTAGAGCTTAGCTCAGAAGAGGGGAGGAGCAAGAAGAGGAGGGCATGAGGAGGAAGGCATGGAGGTTGGCCACACAACCCGGTTCGAGTTGGCCGACATCGCCGCCGGCGGGGGCAACAACATCCAGTGGAGGCGGTGGAGAAATCCCACCTTGCTCAAGCCGAGGAGGTGGAGCACCTCACGGCAAGGCGTAATTCGAGGTCAAGCACGCAGACTCTGCCACCTTTACCGAGCTCACCGCAGACCTTGCCCTCGTTGCAAAGAACCACGCCATTGCCAATTCCCTCGATTCCGAGTGGGTGGTCACGGCAAACCACCGCAAAATCCATCTTCAAGATGCCAAGTGGGAGCTGCTATTTGCGAATGACCCCCGCAATGAGGAGATGACCTTGATTCTCCCCACCTCCAATGATAGAAGTAGAGTAGTTTG
Organism: Thinopyrum elongatum; assembly: GCA_011799875.1. Lineage (NCBI taxonomy): Eukaryota > Viridiplantae > Streptophyta > Magnoliopsida > Poales > Poaceae > Thinopyrum > Thinopyrum elongatum. Next base: position 381,290,515 of record CM022300.1, read on the forward strand.
TAGTTCGTTCCAATATTATTTCATGTAGTTGTACTTTGTTTTTATCTACCACTAGCACATCTGTCTGTGTGTTGTTGTCAGTGTTAAAACTGGCGGATCTCAGGTAGGGGGTCCTGAGCTGTTGGTCTAGGAACAATGGTAACAAGGGGGAAACCAGAGACGATGTTTACCCAGATTCGGGCCCTCTCGAAGAGGTAAAACCCTACATCCTGCTTTGATTATATTGATGTGATGGAGTATCAAGTACAAGATGATCTACCTCGAGATCCTATGATTGTGTTCCAAACCCTAAGGCTCGTAATTGTGCCTCTAGAGATTAAACCCCACGGCATACACACACACTGGGGGTACCTAGGTTACACATATGGTCGGTTGCCAATCATGCTAGCTAGTGAACTATCCTTGAAGTACATGCCAAGTCTTTGAAGGTTTCCATCTTGATCACACCGAGGTTCACAGCTTCCGGAGTCCTTCCTTGTGATGATCGGTGGGCCATAAGCTCGGCCCATGGACTGTGAGTCGTATAGCTTAGTACCCCTTAGTCCAGGACACTATCAGTAGCCCCTGAACTTGTCTTTGAAGCCAAGGACGGTAGCTCCATCCTCGGACTAATATATTCGGCTTGATGTCTTTGGCTTGACAGACGAGTTCCTTCTTTATCATCTCGTGTTTGAATTCAAAGTTTTTAATCGATTTATAAATTATCGGGTCTCCTTTCACAGTTGACCCTTCCGACCATATTGTCGGCGTTCTGGGAATGGGGGTACCCAGACTTGCCTGCCTGCGGCCCACGACGTGGCTCCATCAACGGCCTGGTACGGCCCAGCTTCAGCGACAATAACTCAAGACCCTCGCGAGAGGCCAAGCCTCGTGAGGTGGATGACACCAAGACCTCCACGAGGAGCGGCCTCCTCAGGCTGGCTCCCGAGGAGCGGAGATCTCTATGCAAGCCTCACCTCATGAGGTACGGATGACATGAGCCATGACGACCAAGGCCAGGCGGGCGCCAGCGGGCGCAGAGTACCAGTTTCCTCTTCGGTGCTAAAGAGGCAAGCGCAGGCGCGGAGTCCCAAGGAATCAGCCAAAGGTTTCCATTCCCGTGCAACAAGACCAAGACCACCAGGACGGCAGGATGGAGGTCATCACCAAGCCCACCACAGCGTCACAACCAGAGGCTTTTGCAGGCGAAGACTACTTTTGTCAGGATAGCATGTACTGGTTGTTTCCCTTCAAATTTGGCCGTTGTGGGATCCCTTCCCGCCTTTCATTTGGGAAGAGGACCAAGGCCACTATAAATAGGACTTAGCCACCACCGTAGAGGGGATGGACGGATCGTTCAGATCACCCACACACTCACCAACTCACTCGAGCTCAAGAACACCTCTCCTCCTGAGGCTGTTCGCCACTGTACTAGTTCATCCTCAGCCCCTCGAGGCCAATCCACCACAAAGCAGGAGTAGGGTTTTACACTGCAAGGTGGCCCGAACCTGGGTAAACTGCTGTGTCCCTTTTCCTTACAGTTCGTCGAGCTAGGTTGTGAGATTAGCGAGTAGGCAGACTGGGGAGGACGAGTTCTTCGCACGCACCCCAGAGTTCGAACCTCTCAAGGGTTTGCGGAACCCGAAATCTGACATTTGGGGCGCCAGGTAGGGGTGCGTCGAAGCTTCGCCTCTCCGTCCGCCGCACCCCGCCCTCGCCGTTCAGCTCTCATGGCGGGCGCCTCTTCTCCGACTGGATCGACGGGCGCACACGGAGGCGCCGTGGGTCTCCGGGCCTTCACCCCCGCCTTACGGCGAGTGCAGTGGCCGCCCAAGTTCAGGCCGGAGATGCCGCCTCGCTACGACGGCGCGGCAGACCCGGTGGGGTTTCTCCAGGCGTATGAGGAGGCGGTTCTGGCAGCCGGCGGCGACGATAAGGCCATGGCGAATTGGCTCCCCATGGCCCTCATGGGCGCGCCGCACGCTTGGCTCTTCGGTGTCCTCCTGGGAGGAGCTGCGCAGCCATTTCGTCACGCAATTCACGGCGCCGGCACCTCACGTCATCGCGGCCATCCTCGGCGGCTTGCAGGCGCCGCCCTCGGATCGCCACATCAAGCAGTTCTTTCGCCAGGCGGGCGACGCCCACGTGCAGCGGGCGGCGCCGCCGGGTTGGGCGGCGTCCAAGGCCGACCTCACCTTGACTCCGGGGACCACCCCGCGGTCACGGCCGGCGCTGGCGCTCTCCCGATGCTCTGCACCCCCACCATTTGCAACGTGGCGGTCACCAAGACCCTCATCGACGGAGGAGCCGGCCTCAATGTGCTCTCGGTGGAAGCATTCGGCTTGCTTCATGTGCCCCATGGCCGGCTCCGCCCCACGAAGCGCTTCCCTGGAGTCGTCAACGGCTCCACCAACCCCATCGGGCAGATCCGCCTCCCCGTCACCTTCGGCACCAGCGACAACTACCGCACCGAGCTTATCAACTTCGACATCGCCCGCATCAGCCTCCCGTACAACGCCATCCTCGGGTACCCGGCCCTGGCCAAGTTCATGGCAGTGACTCACCCTGCCTACAACCTCATGAAGATGTCGGGAAGCAACGGCGTCCTCACCGTGGCAGGAGACACCAAGGACGCGCTATTGGCCCTCAAGCTCACCTTCAGGGCCGCGGCGGCCGCGCGACCTACTGGGGAAGGGGCCCTAGAGGCTCCGGGGGCTGCGCCAGCAAAGAAGAAGCAGTTGTTCTCTCAAGATCGGGCCGAGACGAAGCAGGTGCCGGTCGACGAAGATGGGGCGTCGGGTGCCACCTTCACCATAGGTGCCGGCCTCCCTCCAGAACAAGAAAAGGCATTGGTCATCTTCTTACGGACGAACAAGGAAGTGTTCGCATGGGAGCCCAAGGATCTGGTTGGGATCCCGAGGCGAATAATCGAGCATCACCTGAGGGTGTGCCCTAACGCGCGACCGGTGAAGCAGAAGGCGCAGCGGCAGTCCACAGAGAAGCAGTCGTTCATCATCCAAGAGACCCGCAAGCTGCAAGAGGCTGGTGTCATTCGGGAGGTGCAGTACCCAGAATGGTTGGCGAACCCGGTCATCGTCCCCAAGAAGGGTGGAAAGGAGTGTATGTGTGTCGACTTCACTAACCTCAACAAGGCTTGCCCTCAAGACCCCTTTCCGCTTCCGCGTATCGATCAGATCGTCGACTCCACCGCCGAGTGCGACCTGCTGTGCTTTCTGGACGCCTTCTCAGGCTATCACCAAATCAAGATGGCGGTGCAAGATGTTGAGAAGACGGCTTTCTTGACCCCATGCGGGGTGTATTGATACACCTGCATGCCGTTTGGGCTGCGTAACGCCGGAGCAACCTTCCAGCGGCTGATGCACATCGCTCTGGGCCGGCAGCTCGGGAGGAACGCAGAGGCCTACGTCGACAACATAGTGGTGAAGTCTCGGGAGGCAAGAACCCTTATTGAAGACCTGGAAGAAACATTTGCCAGCCTGCGCAAGGTGGATCTGCGACTCAACCCGAAGAAATGTGTGTTCGGCGTACCATCCGGCAAGCTGCTGGGTTTCTTGGTATCACACAGAGGAATCGAGGCCAACCCAGAGAAGGTCAAGGCCATAGAAAGGATGAGCCCGCCGCAGACCCTCAAGGAGATGCAGAAGCTGGCAGGTTGTGTGACCTCACTAGGGCGTTTCATCTCCAAGTTGGGAGAATGCGCCTCCCGTTCTTCAAGCTGATGAAAAGGAAAGGACCATTTGAGTGGACTCCGGAGGCTGACGCGGCCTTCCAAGACCTCAAGAAGTACCTCACCAGCCCGCCGGTGATGGTGGCGCCACGTCCCCTTGAGCCCCTGGTGCTCTACTTGGCCGCCATGCCTCACTCAGCCAGCACAGCACTGGTGGCAGTGAGGGAGGAGCACCCGGTCAAGGGCTCACGACGGGGCACCCCATCACCAGATGGGGCGCCGCGGTCTCAAGAAGGCGCTTCTGAGGCTCTGACTCCACCACCAGCCGACAACGCTCCTGAGACCTCAGCCAACCCCCCTGGCAGTGGGTCTCCTCAGGACGATGCTCCTGAGAGCACGACTGCCATGGCAGATGACAAGGCTCTTGAGGACTCGCAGACTCAGGAGTTGCAAGACCTCACCAATGCTTCCTCCCTCGTCGAGCACCCGGTATACTTTGTCAGCACGGTGCTGCGAGACGCGTGGGCATGCTACCCCATGCCACAGAAGCTACTGCTCGTGCTCCTCGTCGCCTCCCGAAAGCTGCGCCACTACTTCCAAGGCCACCCCATCAAGGTTGTCTCAGCTTACCCTCTGGAGAGGGTGCTCCGGAGCCCCAACGCTGCAGGAAGGGTCGCCGAATGGAACATTGAGCTGCAAGCATTCCAGTTGGAGTTCAGTACCACCAGGATCATCAAGGGTGCGACCCTCACTGACTTCGTGGCGGAATGGACTAACGTCCCTGACCGTGAAGTGTGCGAGGACCGCTCCCTCATACCCGGCGATGAGGCACCAGATGGTTGGATCATGTACTTCGACGGCGCGTTCTCACGCCAGGGCGCGGGGGCTGGAGCTGTACTTATTTCGCCCACCACAGACAAGCTCTACTACGCCATGCAACTCTGCTTCCAACATGGCGAGAAGGTCTCCAACAACATTGTGGAGTACGAAGGCCTGATCGCGGGACTCAAGGCCGCCGCAGCACTGGGGGTCAGGCGCCTCACCATCAGGGGCGACTCGCAACTCCTCGTCAACTTCTCCAACAAGGAGTACACCCCTAAGGACGAGCACATGTAAGCATACCTTGAGGAAGTATGCAAAATTGAGAAACGATTCTTGGGTCTGGAATTGCAGCACGTGTCGCGAGGCACAAACAAGGAGGTGGATGACATCGCCAAGAGGGCGTCCTGGCGTCTGCCTCAGGAGCCTGGCATCTTCAAAGAGCGGCTCTTCAAGCCATCGGCAGCTCCACCCACCGCAGAACCAGCACCGCCTCACGAGGATCTCCCCCAGGCTCCTCCGTCGGGCGCCCCAGCTTGTGGCCCGACCTTAGGAGCTTGCCTCCTCCTCGCGATGGAACCTCGGGAGGGGTGTTTGACCGAGGAGTTCAAGGCGTACCTACTTTGGGGCACCCTGCCGGAGAAGGAGGAAGACGCGGAGCGTGTGGCCCGCCAGGCCACAACATACTGCATCCAGGACGGTGAGCTCTATCGGAGGCGTCCAAATGATGTTTCTTTATGGTGCATCTCCAGGGAGCAGGGATGCGAGCTGCTGGCCGACATACATGGCGGGGACTATGGGCGTCACTCTTCATCGCGCACACTCATGGGCAAGGCATTCCGCGGTGGGTTCTACTGGCCCACGACGCTCAATGATGCTGCCGAGCTGGTGAAGTCCTGCGAAGCCTGCCAGTTCCACACCAAACAGATCCACCAGCCCTCTCAGGGCCTCCAGACCATCCCGCTCACATGGCCATTCGCGGTCTGGGGGCTGGACATCTTGGGGCCATTCCCACGGGCGCCCGGGGGTACCACTACCTCTACGTCACCATCGACAAGTTCACCAAGTGGGCGAAGGTGGAAGCCATCCGCACCATCCCGGCTGGGTCGGCCGTCAAGTTCATCAAAGGCCTCGTGAGCCGGTTCGGGGTTCCTAACTGCATCATCACTGATAATGGCTCACAGTTCACCAGCAACCCTTTCAAAACATACTGTGCTAACCTTGGAACGCAGATATGCTACGCTTCGGTGGCACACCCCAGGAGCAATGGCCAGGCCGAGCACGCCAACGCAGAAGTCCTGAGAGGCCTCAAGACGAGGACCTTCAAGAAGAAGCTCGAGGCCTGCGGCAGGGGCTGGCTTGACGAGCTCCAGTCCGTGCTATGGTCCATCCGCACCACCGCAACCAAGCCGACGGGCGAGACTCCGTTCTTCCTCGTCTACGGGGCCGAAGCGGTTCTCCCTCACGAGGTCAAGCATCGCTCCACACGGGTCTTGGCATTTGACGAGGCACGCCAGGATGCCACGCGGAGGATGGACCTCGTGCTGGGGGAGGAACACCGCCGTCAAGCCTCGCTCCGAGCGGCAAGGTACCAGCAGGCGCTGTGGCGGTACCACTGCCGCAGCGTCCGCTCCAGGACGCTCGAGGTGGGTGATCTCGTCCTGAGGCGGGTGCTCTCCAGGGAGGGGCTGCATAAGCTCTCACCCATGTGGGAGGGCCCGTTCAAGATCACCCGGGTCTCTAGGCCTGGCGCCACGCACCTGGAGACGCAGGACGGGATCCCCATCCAGAACGCCTGGAACATCCAGCACCTCCGGAAGTTCTACCCATGAAGCAAGGCCCCGTGCCTGTGAAGGTCTCCGCTCGTGACACTCTCACGTAATAATGAGTGGGGCTGTACACGCCCCAGAGTCTCCTGAGTGTCGCCCGCGGGCCTCATGGGGGCTCCCTCCCATGTCCTAGTGGCAGCACTTAGCTCCGCGCTGGTGAGAAGACTAGACTAGGTGCCGAACATGGCTGTTCTTTTGCTTGCTTTCTGTAGTTGGTTTCCAACTTTTTAATGGAATTTGGAGTTTTCGCATTTCTCATTTGCCAAAGCTGGAACTTTCTTGTCCTCTGTTCGTTTGCCTCTCCAGCCTTGTCCCAGGAAGAGCGGCAGTTGCCCGTCGCTCCTCCTCGCGTGTCCCGCGCGCGGGGGCTAGGTAGGTGTGTGCGCTTGGCGCTCGCCACGACCACACCTCACCGAAGCCCTGTCGCCCCAGAGCTTCGGTCCTTAAATCCTTGCGAGATGCTCTCAAACGAGCTCATGGGCACGCGTACCTTCTCAAGTCCGTGCCTCCGGGCATTGCGACGCGGTGCACCAGCCACAACCAACCCATGCTTGGGGGCTCGCGCAAGGAAGGGCATGACACCCTGTAAAGTTTTCTAATAATTCTGCAGCTGTACAATGCCTCCTGAGGCCCGACGGCTCCTGAGTCGTTAAGAAGCAAGCTTCGCCAGATGTTGCTGGAGAGGCGCACCCTCGCGAGGTGGGAAACTACAGCAAGCATATCAAGCTAAGTCATTCTAACCGCACCCGATCGGAATATTAGTATCCCGGCACAATATCAAGATAATAAACATAGTATAATGGCACGAGTGCCTTGGTTCATTACATGCCCCAGCGGGGCCCTCTACTTTTTTCAAGTGCAGGAGAAAGGAAAGGTTAAACAAAAGTGGCCCGCACGACCGCAACAGCTCCCGAGGCCAGGCTTCGGAGGCCCCCGGGCTCACCCCGAGTCTTCCTCCCGCTTCACCGGAGCGCGGTGATGAGACGACCTGTCGCCTTCCCCGATGCGAGCCCGGTGGCGTGGTGGTAGGTCGTAGCCGCCACTGCTGGTGCTCTCGCCGGAGGAGGAGCCGCCGCTGCTGAAGGAAGCGCGGACGTCGTCAAGGCCAAGCTCATCGTCGCCGTTGTCGTCTTACGGGCAGCACCCCGTACGACGGCGGTCCTCCCTGAACACCCTCACATAGAGGGTCGTGAGGCCGTCGTACCTGAAATGAAAGGTGCGCCTCCCGCTCAGGCCTCGCACGCGGGCAAACGCCTGCCAACCACGGGTCAAGGACACGCTGCCCATCTCGGCGACTTCGACCCCAACCCAGGAAGCCTTGCTGCAACAGCCGTCAGCCTGCAGCCAGAGGCCGTCAAGCCCCGTGACCGGCAGCTCACTCACGAGGAAGCGCTGGAGAGGGAGCCAGGTGCCGGCGGGCCTCTCCGACCACACGACGAACTCCGGGAGCACATCCGCCGAGTGGAAGCGCGGCCAAGGAGGCCGGGCAACCACAGCGCGCCGCCCCACGTCACAGGGGCTGCCTCGCCCTTGGCGGGCCCTGCCTTGAGAGGAGGCGCCACCACGGCCGCCCAAAGCGACGCCGGCCCCCGAAGGAGTACGCCCGTGCCCTCGAGGACCTACCGCCGGGGTCGCAGCATGCTTGCGGGAGCGGCCTCGCCCTCTCTTGGGTGGTGGCGAACCCGACCCCTCCTTGGGGGCCTTCCCCTTCTCGGCGGCAGAAAACCTCCTCGTCGGTGCCATGAATGCTACGGCAAGACGGGGAGGTGAAGAAGAAGGAGGAGCGAGCAGCGAGAAGATGGAGATGAGTGAGAGGGGCTCCGCCCCTCCCCTCACTTATAGCCGGAGGGAGGCCAACCGCCTGCCTCCACGATCCCGCGCAATGATGGTTCTTCTCTACATGCAGCGGAGTCTCGTCAAGTCGAACGGTTGCCGAGGCGGCGTGGGGAAGTGGAGACGCCCACGTCCCATCAATCGCCACGCGTCGACCAAGGCCGCAGGCGGTTAGGGCCCGCGGCGCTCCGCACTTGCCCCTTGGCTTCGCCTCGAAGCCAAGTTCGAGCGCGCCTTGGGCCCGGGGGCTACTGTCGGTGTTCTGGGAATGGGGGTACCCAGACTTGCCTGCCTGCGGCCCACGACGTGGCTCCATCAATGGCCTAGTACAGCCTAGCTTCAGCGACAACAACTCAAGACACTCGCGAGGTGAACGACACCAAGACCTCCACGAGGAGCGGCCTCCTCAGGCTGGCTCCCGAGGAGCGGAGATCTCTATGCAAGCCTCACCTCATGAGGTCCGGATGACGTGAGCCATGACAACCAAGGCCAGGCGGGCGCCAGTGGGCGCAGGGTACCAGTTTCCTCTTCGGTGCTAAAGAGGCAAGCGCAGGCGTGGAGTCCCGAGGAATCAGCCAAAGGTTTCCATTCCCGTGCAACAAGACTAAGACCACCAGGACGGCAGGATGGAGGTCATCACCGAGCCCACCACGGCGTCACAACCAGAGCCTTTTGCAGGCGAAGACTACTTTTGTCAGGATAGCATGTACTAGTTGTCTCCCTTCAAATTTGGCCGTTGTGGGATCCCTTCCCGCCTTTCATTTGGGAAGAGGACCAAGGCCACTATAAATAGGACTTAGCCACCACCGTAGATGGGATGGACGGATCGTTCAGATCACCCACACACTCACCAACTCACTCGAGCTCAAGAACACCTCTCCTCCTGAGGTTGTTCGCCACTGTACTAGTTCATCCTCAGCCCCTCGAGGCCAATCCACCACAAAGCAGGAGTAGGGTTTTACACCGCAAGGTGGCCCGAACCTAGGTAAACTGTTGTGTCCCTTTTCCTTATAGTTCGTCGAGCTAGGCTGTGAGATTAGCGAGTAGGCAGACTGGGGAGGACGAGTTCTTCGCACGCACCCCAGAGTTCGAACCTCTCAAGGGTTTGCGGAACCTGAAATCTGACACATATGCTTGAAACCTTATCCTCGCAGGGGAAGTACAGGGTCCTTTTTTACAAAGGCACCCATCTTCGTCCGGAGTCTTGAATTAGCTTAGCCTTGAAGACTTGCCACATATGCATAACCAGTGAGAGGGTTTAAAACCCCTGACAGCTTTTTCTGAACCGCCATCTCCTATTGTGGGTTTGAAGCAGTTGTCACAAAAATGTTTCGCGGCTCGATGGTGCCTTTCATTGGCATGTCCTACCAATACAGAGGTCGTGCCCCGGTTTTTAGGGGATACCATCAACACGTTGATTTACCGATGCACGTATAATGGCATGATGGGTTGGAAAACAGGCGATTTATCCGGCGTGGTGAAGGGACTCTTGGTATTTTTGTTGACCTATAAAAGCAATGGGGTGGTAAATTATTTCCCCCGCGCTTCCATCCCTGCTCCATTGCTCAAAGCTCTCAAAGCGCTCGCGAACTCAGATGCACCTCCAAACTTCCTTCTTTCCTCCCAAATCTCTCCATCCGCGATGGCCGACGCTGAGCTAAAGGGGCAGTGACACACTCCATCGTGACGACGGGCACCATCAAGGAGCTCAGGTCTACGGGGTACATCCCTGCAATGGCCCAGTGCCGCGCACCGGCGTCAAGCGAGACCGACCGTTCCAAATCTGTTGTTATAAAGATGATCATGATTCCCTCATGTTCGTATTTTATTTTATCGACACCTCTATCTCTAAACATGTGGACATGATTATCGATTTCGGCTTTTGCTTGAGAACAAGCGAGGTCTAAGCTTGGGGGAGTTGATACGTCCATTTTGCATCATGTTTTTATGTTCATATTTATTGCACTATGGACTGTTATTTCACATTATGGTACAATACTTATGTCTTTTCTCTCTTATTTTACAAGATTTACATAAAGAGGGAGAATGCCGGTAGCGGGAATTCTGGACCGGAAAGGAGCAAATCTAAGATACCTATTCTGCACAACTCCAAATGTCATGAAACTTTACGGAGAATTTATATAAAAAATAATGGGCGAAGAAACAACAGAAGGGGACCCACCAGGTGGCCACAAGCCTGGGGGCGCGCCTCCCGAGCTTGTGGGCCCTCTGGCCAGCCCCCGGTGTCCATCTTCTGCTATATGGAGGGTTTTGACCTAGAAAAAATTAGAAGGGAGCTTTCAGGATGAAACACCGTCGTCTCGAGGCGGAACTTGGGCAGAAGCAATCTAGAGCTCCGGCAGAGCGATTCTGCCGGGGAAACTTCCCTCCGGGAGGGGGAAATCGAAGCCATCGTCATCACCAACGACCCTCTCATCATGGGAGGACCAATCTTCATCAACATCTTCACCAGCACCATCTCCTATCAAACCCTAGTTCATCTCTTGTATTCAATCTTTGCCTCACAACCTTAGATTGGTACCTGTGGGTTGCTAGTAGTGTTGATTACTCCTTGTAGTTGACGCTAGTTGGTTTATTTGGTGGAAGGTCATATGTTCAGATCCTTAATGATATTTATTACCCCTCTAATCATGAACATGAACATGCTTTGTGATTAGTTACTTTTGTTCCTGAGGACATGGGAGAAGTCTTGTTATAAGTAATCATGTGAATTTGGTATTCGTTCGATATTTTGATGAGATGTATGTTGTCTTTCCTTTAATGGTGTCATGTGAACGTCGACTACATGACAATTCACCATTATTTGGGCCTAGGGGAAGGCATTGGGAAGTAATAATTAGATGATGGGTTGCTAGAGTGACAGAATCTTAAACCCTAGTTTATGCGTTGCTTCGTAAGGGGCTGAGTTGGATCCACATGTTTCATGCTATGGTTAGATTTATCTTAATTCTTCTTTCATAGTTGCGGATGCTTGCGAGAGGGGTTAATCATAAGTGTGAGGCTTGTCCAAGTAAGGAAAGCACCCAAGCATCAGTCCACCCACATATCAATTATCAAAGTAGCGAATGTGAATCATATGAGCATGATGAAAACTAACTTGACGATAATTCCCATGTGTCCTCGGGAGCGCTTTGCTTTATATAAGAGTTCGTCTAGGCTTATCCTTTTCTATAAAAAGGATTGGGCCATCTTGCCGCACCTTTGTTACACTTGTCACTTGTTACCCATTACGAATTATCTTACTACCAAACTATTTGTTACCTATGATTTCAGTGCTTGCAGAGAATACCTTGCTGAAAACTGCTTGTCATTTCCTTCTGCTCCTCGTTGGGTTCGACACTCTCACTTATCAAAAGGACTACGATTGAACCCCTATATTTATGGTTCATCAAGACTCTTTTCTGGCGCCGTTGTCGGGGAGTGAAGCGCCTTTGTTGAGTGGAATTTGGTAAGGAAACATTTATACTGTATGCTGAAATTTACTGTCACTTGTCACTATGGAAAATCATCCTTTGAGGGGCTTGTTCGGGGTATCTTCACCTTGACTGGAAGAACAAAGAGTTTCTCCTCAACCTACTGAACCTACTGAAAATATTTTTTATGAAATTCCTTCGGGTATGATAAAGAAACTGCTAGCTAATCCTTATGCAGGAGATGGAACATTACATCCTGATATGCACCTAATCTATGTGGATGAAGTTTGTGGATTATTTAAGCTTGCAGGTTTACCCGGAGATGAATTCAAGAAGAAGGTCTTCCCTTTATCTTTGAAGGGAAAGACATTGACATGGTATAGGCTATGTGATGATATTGGGGCTTGTAACTACAACCGATTGAAGCTGGAGTTTCATCAGAAATTTTATCCTATGCATCTAGTTCATCGTGATTGGAATTATATATATATATATAATTATATAATTTTTGGCCTCGTGAAGGAGAAAGTATCGCTCAACGTTGGGGGATACTTAGTCAATGTTATATTCATGCCCCAATCATGAGCTCTCAAGAAAAAATATTATTCAGAATTTTTATGCTTGGCTTTCTCGTAATGATCAATCCATGCTCGATACTTCTTGTACTGGTTCTTTTATGAAGAAGACTATTGAATTTAGATGGGGTCTTTTGGAAATAATTAAACACAACTCCGAAGATTGGGAGCTCGACGAAGGTAAGGAGTCAGGTATAAATCTCTTGTTTGATTGTGTTAAAACTTTTATGGATACCAATGTTTTTCATGAATTTAGCACTAAATATGGACTTGACTCTGAGATAGTAGCTTCTTTTTGTGAATCTTTTGCTACTCATGTTGATCTCCCTAAGGATAAGTGGTTTAAATATCATCCTCCCATTGAAGTAAAAATAGTAGAACCTACTAAAGCTGAAGAAGAAACCATTACTTATATTGATAATCCAGTTGTTCCTACTGCTTACATTGAGAAACCACCTTTTCCTGTTAGGATAAAAGAACATGCTAAAGCTTCAGCTGTGGTTCGCAAGAGTTATAGAAGAACACCTACACCCTCTGAACAAATTAAAGTTGAACCTAATGTTGCTATGGTTAAAGATCTCTTGGTGGAAAATATTGATGAGCATGTTATTTATTTTTGTAATGAGGCTACTAGAATTGCCAAACCAGATGAAAAAATAAACATAGACCTGTTATTGGCATGCCTGTTGTCTCGGTTAAAATAGGAGATCACTATTATCATGGCTTATGTGATTCTGGTGCTAGTGTGAGTGCTATCCCGTTTACCTTATATCAAGAAATTATGAATGATATTTCTCCTGCTGAAATAGAAGATATTGATGTTACTATTAAGCTTGCTAATGGAGATACTATTACACCACTTTGGATTGTTAGAGATGTTGAAGTCTTGTGTGGGAAATAAAGTACCCTACTGATTTTCTAGTTCTTGGTTCCCCACAAGATGACTTTTGTTCCATTATATTCGGTAGACTGTCGGGGAAACAACACCTATGGGATCACGTGGATCCCTTCTATGGTTCGACAGGGAAAGAAGTGTGCACAATGAGCAGATCCGACGATCAACACGAGGGATTTTTACCCAGTTTCGGGCCGCTGAGAAGCGTAAAACCCTAGTCCTGCTTTAGTGTATTGAGAGTTCTTGAGCTCTGGCTAGCTGCTACGCATGCAAACTGGGCCAGAAAGTCCAAAAGTCCCTCCCTGTATCGCCTTGGGCCTCCTTTTATACTAAGGGGCTACCACAGTGGCGTACAGTGCATACAGGAGGTGTAAAGTTGCTACAGTGCACATACTTATCCCTAACGTCTTAGGACAAACACATTTAATGCACCGTTTACGTGTCCCTAACTTTATCGGGGACGAAAACAGAGCCCGTCCCGTCCGTCACCGCCTCACCCCATCTCGACACGCATCCAGGATGATGAGGCTTGCGGGGCCAGGCTGGCAGGCTAGTTGCTGCGCTGGAGCGGTGGCAGGGCGGTGGGATCCTTGCCGGGCATGAGTCTTGCCGTGACTTCGCAAACGTCCCCGGCAAGAATCTTGCCGAGGCCTCGCAAACGTTCCCGGCAAGAATCTTGCTTGGAACTTTGCCTTTTGGTCTTCACCAAGATCTGCATGCCACCACGCAGACGCCCCTGGATCTTGGTCTTGGCATTGTCGATGGTGTCAGAGCTCTCAACCTCAAGGGGGATGGTCTTGCCAGGGCTTCGCTTCGCAAACCATCCCGGCAAGAATCTTGCTGGGAGCCCAGCTTGTGGTCTTCTTTGGTCGTCTCGTATTTGCTTCCAGTTGTCCTCGTCAGGCCTTGCCGCGGGTATGGCTGCAACTGCCCGTGCACAAGTATGGGGTACCAACGGGCCCAATCTTTAGTACACCGATAGGAGCCCCCGGGCCTGGGCCACACACGGGTGTGAGGCGTTGTTGGGCTAGGCCCAAATAGTGCACGAGCACGCGTGGCAGGGGTTAACTGCTGTAATCATCTCGTCTGCTGCGCTTCCCCATGATCCGCATTGAGTGCGCGACGTGGGATACGTGCGCGGAACGGCCGCAGTAGCAGCACACCCGCGAAAATGCCTTTACATTGATTAGTAATGAGGCAGCCTCGCGCCTTCCCCATAAAAAGAGGAACCCGCAGAGGCGCTGCTCATTTACCTCTCGCCCATTCCAATCTAGGAACCGCCGTCGTCTTCTTCCTTGAGCCTGAAACAGAGCCTCTTCATCCGCCCGCCGCCTCCACGCTCTCACTGTCCCTTGCCCCCCCACCCGCTCCCCCAGTCGCCATGGCGCCCAAGGCGAGCAAGGGTAAAGAGGTGCCCAAGGCGAGCAAGGGCAAAGAGGTGCTAGAGAGCGAGCTGGTGAAGATGCGAAAGAGACACGTCGTCTTCGCCCCGACGCTCGACGCGCGCGCTCTGAAGGAGCGGTATCTATGCATGTGGGGAAGAGCGACAACGGGGCACCCCGCTACCCGCGTAATCCCAGGTTCCTGCGCCAAGGCTGCCCCAGATAAATTCCCTTTCTTTGTCGATTACTTCTACTGCGGGCTCTACCCCCCATTTTCTGATTTCCTCAACGACATCATGTACACATTCGGCTTCGACATCTTGGATTTTACGCCGAATGCTATGACATGTATGTCCACCTTCGCCCACCTCTGTGAGAATTTTGCCGGAATGGTCCCCAACACAGCCCTCTTCCGCCATTACTTCATCCCCCGCATCCAGGCAGGAGAGGCCCTTTCTGGCTGCGTCACCTGGATCCCAAGGGCATGGAACAAGGAGACATATCCAGACGGGGTCTACCGCGAGAAGTGGGACGAATGGCGAGGTAGGTGGTGCTGGATTACGGAGAAAGATCCACAGCCGTTCTGTATGCCCCAGCAAATGAGACTGGCCCACAGCAACGGTTGGAGCGCCCTCGACCCACATGACGGGAAGCTCACAATCGCAATCAATAAGATCCACCGCCTCAAGGCTGCCGGGCTCACAATCGAGATGGTTGGTGCCGACTTCCTCCGCTGCCGCATCGCCCCTCTTCAGAACAAGGGGAGACCAGCTTGGGAATATCGGAATGCAACGGATATCATGAGGCTGCGCCCCGGTCTGAACAACAACCTGACGGTTTTTTAGCACGCAGCTCTCTGCCATAGGCTGTTCAAGGCCGACAGGTCGTTCAAGTTGCCGGCAGGCGTAATCCCCCTGTGCAACAACTCTGCCCTGAACTCGATCATCGCCATGATGCGGTGTTCAATGCCCATGGCCTTGACCAGACCTGGGCTGAGCCATCCGCGGAGCAGGCACAGGATTTCCTCGACAACTTGTCGGAGAGGGCCATCCGGGAAGAGACGAACCTCATCCGCCCCACCACCGATGAAGAAGTGGCATATATTGCCAGTAGGGCGGAAGAGGCGGCTCTTGCCGCGGAGGCCGGCAGCGTTAGCTTCATGGAAGACGAAGCCAGTGAAGAAGAAAACCTTGCCGAGCAGGGGAAGGCTGTCGGAGAGCATAGTGGCGCAGTTGCCGGGGGCTCTCCTGTCAAAGATACAACCGAGGAGCAGCCGTATGAGGAGCCCCCAGCTCCAGAGACGAAGAAGCGCATCCTTCGACGAGCCGTCTCCGGTGAGCCAGTCCAGTGAGCTTCCTCAAGCGAAGAGGTCCCCGACAAGAGGGCGGCCGGCAAGGCTGCGCAGCGGCAAGAAGCCCAGCAGCAACCTATGCGCCAGACGAGGCGCACGACCGCGGCAGCAAAGAAAGTAGCGGGGGTGGCTCATGTGACGGTGCCGGCAACTGGAGCAGGCCCACATCAGCCTGCCGCTCCTGCCATAGCCAAGCGGCCCAGGTCCCCTTCTCCGTCCCCTCGCACAGATGCTATAGCGGAGGTTGACTTTGACCTCTCCGCTTTTAGCTCGGAAGGAGAAGAAAGCTCGGAGAGAGAAGAGTAAGGGTCCTGCCGCCTCCTTTACTTCCTGAGTTTCCGATTTTGCTTATCTCATTTGTTCTTGCTTTGGCCTGTCCCCGCAGAGATACGGAAACGTTGGCGCAGAGGATGGCGAAGAAGGCCAAGACTTCAACGGGCGACGGGCCCCCAGCAAGCACCGCAGGTGCCACGGGGACTATCATCATCAGCCCAGAGCCCAGCCCACGACGCAGCCCCCAACCCAGCCCCCAGCATGAGTCCACTACTCATTTCCTGCTGGCGGGCATTGGGGTGTACATCTTCACTGCTGACCTTGCCGGGTTTGCAGGAGAAGAACAGCAACAGGAAGAGCCACTGAGGGTCGCCCCCGATATGCCGCCTCCGTCAACCACACCGCCCAGGGATGGATCCCCGGCAAGGGCCTCCACTGGCGAGCCCACTCGCATGGAGGAAGAGCCGGTGAGCACAGGTGCCGGCAGCCCAACACCGGCAACGAATGTCACCGGAGAGGGAACCATCTCCTAGCAGCTTGACATAGGTAAGCCACTTGCTTCAGGGCACTCGTCATTCTTTCTGTCTGATCTCTCTCTCTCTCTTTGGTCTCATCTCGTTTCTCCTCCTTGGCTTTCAGATTTCTCCTCGGCAGAACAAATGGACATCAACATCATCATCGAGGAGCACGCCAAGGATGCTGCCGCCGAGGCCGCCAGAGTTGCTGCTGATGAGGCCGCCAAGGACGCGCATGAGGAAACCAGCAAGGGGTCTGCTGGGGGGCCGGCAAGGAGGCCGGCGACCGTACTGACAGCATTCCTGCCACAGGAGCGCCTGGCGCTACACCAATCCCGGAGCCCCCAGTTGCCGGTGAGGCGGTTATCGAGGACCAACCACCAACATCCGAGGTCCCCCCCTCAAGCAGATACCTGAAGATTGGCGACAACCTGTTCATCCACATCCCGGGGTCGGCAAGCACTGGAGCGCCAACCGAAGGAGAGGCTTTTGACGAGGAAGTCATTGCCACTGCCGGGCTCAAGATTGTTGATTAGCCGCGCACTAGCAGCAGTGGATCCAAAGAAGATCAGCTCCTCCAGGCCATGAGCGACAACTTCCAGAAGCTCCAAGCGCTTCACCGCACCCAAAAAGAGAAGTTGGACTCCAGGACAGCAGTTGTCGAAGCAGCAGAGGCAGATTTCCAGAAGCGCGTCGAGCAAACACAAGTCTAGTTTGCCGAGGCTTGGCAAGAGCTGAGGGCTGGCCGGGAGCAGCTGAGCCGAAATTGGGACGAGCTCCTCCTAAAGTAGTCTGACATCGAGAAGGCACAGGAAGAGGCCACTCAACGGGCTGCTGCAGAAGAGGCTCGCTTAACGGAACATCTCGTTGGGCTTGACGCCCATGAAGAGGACCTTGTCGCTTGCCGCCAAGCTCCACGGCAAGGACGAGGAAATTGGAAAGCTTGTCGCGCAGCAAACCCAAGAGCTGGAGCAGAAACACAAGGACACACTTGATGCTCTGGCCTTGGACCACACCGACAAGCTGAAGGAAGCCATCAATGCCACCGAAGCTGCAGAGGCCACCAAGAACGAGCTGGCCGACAAGGTAAAGAAGCTGGAGGCGGATCTGGAGGATCACGGCAAGGAGATCTCGACGCTCAAAGACAACAAAGATAAAACTCTATATGACTTGGCGGAGATGCAAACTGCCATATCCGAAAAGACCAAGAAACTCTCCTCTGCCGCTGAATCCATTGCCAATCTGAAACTGAAGCTAGCCACATTGGAGGAGTCCCTTGAGAGCAGCAGGGCTCATGAGAAGACCCTGGCCAAAAACCTCCAGGACAAGAAGGAGCTGCTCGAGAGCGCCGCCGCCACTTATAATGACTATGAGAAAGGCGTGAAGATCTGGACTGAGCGCCTTGTTGACGTTGCGAAAAGGCTTGCAGCACAGCTGTCCACCATGGGCCTGCCAAATTTCAACTATTCTTCCGATGACAGGGTGTCTCAGAGCGCCAGGCTGACCATGTTCTTCGAGGCCCTTCTCAATGCCCTGAAGCTGCTCCACTCCAGCCGAGCAACCCAACTGGCCAGCGAATCCCGCAAACTCTACCCGGCCGTCCTTCTCAAGGTGCTCACCAAAGTGGCGTATAGGAACCCCGTCATCAACCTCACCCACGTGCTCGACCGCTTGCCGAAGGACGCAGACCGCAAGGCACTCGAAGAGCTTGTCGCGCCCATCGTCGACAAGGTGGACCAAGTCAAGAGAGTCGAAGGCCAGTGCAGGGATTAGCCGCTTCACTTCTTCTTGCCACCACGGATCCATGCCAAAGACAGTCTATCTTAAGTTAGAATTGTGGCAAACATTGATGTAATATAACTTGTTGTGTTTTGGATGAATGCATGCTATCTCTCTTGTCTGATTTCTCCCTGTATGGCATACACCCTACGCTTTGTTGGGAAACTTGCCGGTGCGCGCACCCTTGCCACGAGTGCTTTGAGGAACGGATCCTTAGCAGCCTGCTGGGGGTGTCGCTGCCAGCAAGATACCTTGCCGTTCTCAGTGCAGCCACTCAAGCTGTTGAGCGGACTCGAAACAACGTAAGGGCGCAATCAATTATGACAAGGTTCCTTCGCGTGTAGGTTTTCGATACAAGAACTGAAATCGCCCAAGGAAAATAACCTTACGTTTTTAAAAGAAATTTACTCAAGGTTTTGTAACTTAGCTTTTCATTATCGTACTCTTTCCCGCAAGATGTGAACCTCGCCTGTTGGTGTCCACACCATCATCCCCCCGGAAAACTTGCACGCGAGGGAACCTTCTATCCCTTGAGAAAAAGAAAGAAGAGAAAATAGGAACATGGAACCTTGGCGGTTCATCGGTACTTGCCAGAAATAAGCGTAGTACAATATCTCGGACAGGCATGCATATAAATAAACATGGAAATCGACAAGAACTGTACAACACTTAAACTTATTCATCTGCGCATAGGGTCTGCACCTGGCTTTGTACATAGGGTTATATGCCTTGCCGGCAAGGCTAGTACAAAAGGAGGTTGTCGGGAGGCCCGGCAACCGCGCCTTATGGATAAAACTTACGAAGATGTTCGATATTCCAGGAGTTGCTCACTGGAACGGCATCTTCGGTCTCCAGGCGGACCGCGCCAGGCCTGGTGACTCGTATTACCCGATAAGGGCCCTCCCATTTTGGCGTCAACTTGTTAGAATTCTTGGCCGACTGAACACGCCGAAGAACAAGGCCGCCCTCCTCAAGACTTCGGGCATGAACCTTGCGGCTATGGTAGCGGCGCAAGGTTTGCTGGTAGCGTGCGGCTCGCACAGCAGTATGAAGATGATCTTCCTCAAGGAGCGTAGCGTCATCTTGCCGCAACTGCTCTTGCTCAAACTCATCATAAGCGAGCACTCGAGGTGACCCGTGTATGAGTTCTGTGGGGAGAACTGCTTTCACCCCGTATACCAGGGAGAAGGGTGTCTGGCCAGTAGCTCGATTTGGTGTCGTCCTGATTGACCAAAGAACTACCGGCAACTCATCAATCTAGCGTCTTCCGCACTTGTGCAGCCTGTCGAAAGTCCTCGTCTTGAGACCTCGTAGCACTTCAGCATTTGCCCTCTCTGCTTGGCCGTTGCTCCTCGGATGGGCAACAAAAGCAAAACAGATTTTGCCGCCAAGGTCTTGGGCATACTGCATGAAGGCGTGGCTCATGAACTGTGTGCTGTTGTCGGTGATGGCTCTGTTTGGCACACCAAAACGGCAAACTAGTCCTCTGAAGAACTTGACGGTTGACTGTGTTGTCACCTTTCTCACTGCTTCCACTTCCGTCCACTTTGTGAACTTGTCGATTGTGACATACAAGTACTCAAATCCCCCGACAACACGGGGAAAAGGGCCCAATACGTCGAGCCCCTAGACCGAAAATGGCCAGGAAAGAGGGATTGTCTGAAGAGCTTGGGCTGGTTGATGCAATTTCTTTGAATGCAACTGGCACGCTTCACATTTGGTTACTAGTGCAGTTGCATCTTGGAGGGCAGTGGGCCAAAAGAAACCTTGCCGGAACGCCTTACCGGCAAGGGCCCTTGATCCTATGTGAGAGCCACACATGCCTCCATGTATCTCTGCCAACAGCTCCAGTCCGTCCTCCTGAGGAATGCACTCCAATTTCACACCGTTTGGTCTCTTTCTGTACAGGACATCGTCCACAAACTGGTACATATTAGACCGACGGGCTACTTTCTCCGCTTCTTCCTATTCCTCGGGGAGTTCCCCTATTTGGAGGAACTGGACGATGTGATGTGCCCATGCTGGAGCCTGAGGCTCGACAGCAAGGACTAAAGGCATGTCTTCTTCCACGGGGGTAGTTGTCTCTACGGCAAGGGCTCGAGGCCCTGTCGGAGCCTGTCGCCCCCCGGCAAGCTTGGCGTTGTCCCCGACAACTTCCTTGCCGGCGGCTTTTGGGAGCTCTGCGGGAAAGTACTTGCCAGGGCTCAACTTCCTTCGCTTATCTTGCTTTGCTGATGGTTCAACGGATGGCTGAGTCAGTTGGAGCACAAAATTCCATGGTTCCACAGGTAACTTGAGGGCAGCACGTTTTGACAAGTCGTCGGCAATGCTATTCTCTGCACAAGGAACATGCTCTGCTTGAAGACCATCAAAACACTCTTCCAATTTCCTCACTTCATCTACGTAAGCTTCCATCAATGGGCTCTGATAATCTTTGTTAACTTGCTTGACGACAAGCTACGAATCACCTCTGACGATGAGCTTCTTAATTCCAAGGTCTGCCGCGATCCTGAGACTGGCAAGCAGTCCTTCATATTCTGCAGTGTTGTTTGTTGATCTCTCCCGGGGAAAGTGCATCTGGACTACGTATTTGAGGTGCTCTCCGGTGGGCGTGACAAGCAGCACACCAGCACCGGCGCCTTGCAGCAAGAAAGCCCAATCAAAATACATAACCCACTCTCGGCTCGTTTCCTTGCCGGGGAGAGTGGTCTCTTGAATCTCCTCGTCAGACGTTGAGGTCCATTCTGCAATGAACTCCGCCAAGGCTCTGCTCTGAATTGTTGAAGTGCTTTCAAACTTGAGACCAAAGCTCGATAGTTCCAACGCCCACTCCACAATTCTTCTAGTCGCATCTGGGCTGTGTAAGATCCGTTGCAACGAGAAGTGAGTGATGACGGTGATCTCATGTGCCTGGAAATAGTGGCGCGGCTTCCTCGAGACCATAAGGAGGCCGAAGAGCAACTTCTGCACACCAGAGTACCTTGGCCTAGCCCCCTGTAAAAGGGAGCTGACAAAATAAACTGGGTGATGTACCATCTTCTTCTTCTGTGCTGCTTCATTTGCTTGCGCGGACCCTGCCTTGTCGGCACCAGATTCTGCCGGGGAGAGCCCCGGCTCATCATTCGATGGTCTTGCCGCTGCTGCTGCTTCTTCGTTGACTTCTCTCTGCGCCACTAGCGCAGCACTAACCACTTGATTCGTTGCCGCCAGATATAGCAACAATGGCTCTTGTGGTTTCGGCGCGACTAGTGTTGGCGTAGAGGAGAGGTACCTCTTCAAATCTTGCAGCACTGCCTCTGCTTCCGGAGTCCATTTCATTGGACCTGCCTTTTTCAAGATCTTAAAAAAGGGCTGGGCGCGCTCAGCAGATTTGGAGATGAACCTGCTTAGAGCAGCAATGCAGCCGGCAAGTCGACGCACATCTTTGACCCGTCTTGGTGCTTCAATCTGCTCAATCGCCTTGATCTTGTCGGGGTTCGCCTTGATCCCATGCTGAGACACAAAGAATCCGAGAAGCTTGCCAGATGGGACACCAAACACACACTTCTCAGGATTGAGCTTGAGATTGATCTTGCGCAAATTTGCAAATGTTTCTTCTAAATCTTGTATGAGCGTTGCTTTGTCCTTGGTTTTGACCACTATGTCATCCATATAAGCTTCCATATTTCTATGTAGCTGAGGCTCAAAACCGATCTGGACCGCTCTCGCAAATGTTGAACCAGCGCTTTTCAACCCGAAAGGCATACGTATAAAACAATACGTACCACATGGGGTGATAAACGTGGTCTTCTCTTAGTCTTCCTTCATCATGAAGATCTGATGGCACCCTGAATACGCGTCAAGAAATGACAGCAAGTCACATCCGGCAGTGGAATCCA
Source organism: Thinopyrum elongatum (assembly GCA_011799875.1). Classification (NCBI taxonomy): domain Eukaryota; kingdom Viridiplantae; phylum Streptophyta; class Magnoliopsida; order Poales; family Poaceae; genus Thinopyrum; species Thinopyrum elongatum. Next base: position 381,312,745 of record CM022300.1, read on the forward strand.
CAATCTGGTCGATGCGCGGCAAGGGGAAAGGATCCTTTGGGCAGGCTTTATTGATGTCTGTATAATCAATACACAGCCTCCATTTTCCGTTCGCCTTGCGCACTACAACTGGATTGGCCAACCACGTTGGATGGAGCACTCCTCTGACCAAACCTGTCGCTTCCAACTTCCTGATCTCTTCAGTGATAAACTCTTGCCGCTCCAAAGCTTGCTTCCTGACCTTCTGCTTGACGGGCCGCGCATGAGGACAGACAGCAAGATGGTGCTCAATCACCTCCCTGGGAACGCCGGGGATGTCAGATGCTTGCCATGCAAACGCATCGACATTCGCCCGCAGGAAGGCAATGAGCGTGCTTTCCTATTTGTCGCCGAGGGCGAAACTTATAGTAAAAGTTCCGCCTGTGCCGTCCTCCTTGACGGGCACCTTCTTAGTTTCTGGTGGAGCCACCTTGGATTTCTTGCTCTTGCCGGTGGAGCTCTCTGGCACTTCCTCGACGGGAACTCATCACTCCGAGGAGGCGCGCTTGCCAGAGTGGGTGCAAGAGGTCTTGCCGATCTTCTTCCCTCTGGGAGCTCCACTGGCAGGAGCCGGTGCCTTAGCGGCAGGTGCTACAACTGCTTCCTGGTAGAGTTGGTCGGTGCAGATAATTGCATCCTTCTTGTCGGAGTTGACAGTGATGATGCTCATCGGCCCGGGCATCTTCAACGTGTTGTAAGCGTAATGTGATGCCGCCATAAACTTGGCCAGTGCTGGACGGCCAAGGATCCCGTTATACGGCAATGGGATCTTCGCGACATCAAAAACGATCTTCTCCATCCTGTAGTTCAGTTCTCCACCAAATGTAACTGGTAGCGTGATCTTACCCTTCGGCTGGCTTCTTCCCAGATTGATCCCTTGAAACATGCCTGTCTCCTCGAGATCTCCATCAGGAATCTGTAACCTCTTGATCACATTGGGCGAGATCAAGTTCAAACCGGCCCCACCATCAACTAACATTTTTGTCACTTTGAGGTTGCGAATCGTTGGTGAAACCAACAATGGCAAACACCCGATCGCTGTTGTGCGATCAGGGTGATCCTCAGCATAAAAAATGATAGGCGTGTTGGACCATCTCAACGGCTTCCGGGCATCGACTGATGGCTCTGTTGCATTTATCTGGCGCATCCACTGTTTAAGTTGGCGGTGAGAGGAATGCAACGAGGCACCACCATAAATGCACATGGCTTCTATAGCTTTTTGAAACTCATGCTCGCTGGACTCGTCGTCCTCTTCGTGGTCATCATCCCCCTCCTTTTTGTCGCGGCCCCGAGCAGGCCTCTCCTGTTGCTTGTCCTTGCCGCGGCGACCTCCTCGGTCACCACGCTTCTTGTCGGACCCCTCAGCACCATCATGGCCCTTCTCCCTATCTCGCCTTTCATATTCAGCTTTCTGCCTCTCGACAAGCTGCTCAACTTGTCGGCAGTTCTAGAGGTCATGGCCCTTGGTGCGATGGATCTTGCAGTACTACCTATCGGAGCCCTCCGGCTTGTCGGTAGCCGCCAAGGCCTGGCAGGCGGCGCACCCGGCAACCTCCTTGCCGGGGTTGTCAACCTTGGCCTTCTTAGCGGTGCCGGGGTTGCCGGATTCCTTGACGGCAAGCACGGTTTTGCCCTTGCGCTTCCTGTTACGCCGTTGGCCCTTCTTTGCCGGGGCGGCGGCATCTTCGTCTCCGGAGTCAGTTCCCGCGCCGGCATCTTAGCTGGGGTATTTCCTTCCTTCTTCAGCTCGAGCACATCTATCGGCTAAAACATAAAGCTCGGCAACATCCCTAACCTTGTTCATCGCTAGCTCTTCACGCATCTTGCGGTTGCGCACATTCTGATGAAACGCGCTGATAACAGCGGCAGGATGAACGTCTGGGATATTGTACTGTACACGGCTAAATCTCTGTATGTACTTGCGCAAGGCTTCACCCTCTTTCTAGGGGATGAGATGTAAATCACTTGCCTGGCCAGGAGCTTGGTGACCTTCGGTAAAGGCGCCAACAAACTCATGACACAGATCGGACCAAGAAGAGATGGAATTTCCTGGCAGGTGCATCAACCACGACCTGACGTTGGGCTTGAGTACCAACGGGAAGTAGTTGGCGAGTACCTTGTCATCTCGAGCCCCGGCAGCCTGCACTGCGATGGTGTAGATGCTCAGGAACTCTGACGGGTGAGTCTTGCCGTCGTATTTCTCCGGGACCTCTGGTTTGAACGTGCGGGACGTGGGCCACTGGACTCACCGCAGCTCACGGGTAAAAGCTGGACAACCCACCTTGTAAGGTAAGTCACCAGAATCCCCCAGCGCAGGCTTGTCTACGGTGGGCCCTGCGCGCCTGTCAGATTGATGGGGCGCTTCCCGCCGCCGCTCGATGGTGGTTGGAGCGTCTTCTTTGACTCGTTCCCGAAGAACTTGACGTTGATCGCGGCGAGTTCGTGGATCGAACGACGCCGTGGATCCATCATCGCGGGCATCGGTCCGCCGAGCTAGCGACTGCTGTTGTCGTGGCGGAGGAGAGTACACTATGGTCGTACCACCTCCGATCTTTCCGGCATCGGCACGCGCCGGCTCGATGGACCGTCGCCGTGAAGGTTCCGCCTGCTGCTGCCCATCTCCATCGGCAAAAACGAGGAGGCTCTGAATAGCAGCTCTCCACTCTTTGAGCTTCTCTGCAGCGGGAGGGAAATCCAGGAGCAGCTGCGCTCGCGCCAACGCTTTTGCTGGTGTCGGTGACAGCGACAGGCGTGAAGAACGTGAGGTGCTCTGACTCCTAACTGTGTTAGAAGGAGCTCCATCACAGTCCCACGGCCGCGTGCCGTTTCCACCGGCACCTTGGCGTGCATGCTGGCCCCGCGCATCTCGGGAATGATGCTGAGGGGTCTTCCCATGGGGACGCTTGGGGTCACCAACATCGCGGCGCTGCTCATTGCGCACGGTGTCGGTGTACTAGAATAGGGGTACCCTAGTACCCCGTACTTGTGCACGGGCAGTAGTAGCATCCCGCGGCCAGGCTTGCGGGAGGACAACCAGAGAGAAGCTCAAGATTATTAAGCCATTCAAGAACAAAGTATACAAAGCAAGAGTTAAGGCCCCGGCAAGAGGAGCTTGCCGGGAGGGACAGCTGAGGCCCAGCCTGGGCATTGCTGAAGCAGAGTACTTGCCGCGGCAAGGTACTTGCCCCGGCAAGTCATTGGCTGCGGCAAGGTATTGGCTGCGGCAAGGTATTGGCTGCGGCAAGGTATTGGCTGCGGCAAGGTATTGGCTGCGGCAAGATAGCGGCTGCGGCAAGGTACTTGCCCCGGCAAGTTACCTTGCACGCCAACTATGGGCTGCGCCAAGCTGTCAGGTGCGGCAAGGTCTTGCCGCGGCAAGCGTTACTGTACCACTGTGCTACTGTGCTGCTCCGGTGCCTCTGCCAGCGTGGCGCTCTGGGTCCTTCCAAGCGTGCGTGGCAGGGCACTGTGTAGACGGCGGTGCACTGTAGATAGCGGTGCAGCAGCAGGTGGGATAGGCTTTTCCCACGTCCACGATGTCCGGGTACATGTATCTGGACAGCAAAGGCATGGGCATTTAATGCCCTTGTCCCCTGCCGTCAGTGGTAGGTAGGACATGTCATCCTGGTAATAGTGGCCTTACTGTAGCAACTTTCCACCTCTACCTTTACTGTTTGCCACCTGTTGGAGACCCCTTTGTGCGTATAAAAGGAGGCCCATGGGCAACGTGAAAGGGGAGGAACTGGAAGAGGGAGAACTCCAGTATTGTACGCAGCTACTCGGTACTGTAGCGCTCCTGGAGCTAGAACAATCATACAGATAATAACCAAAAAGCAGGAGTAGGGTTTTACGCATCCGTGCGGCCCGAACCTGGGTAAATCTCTCTCGTGCACTGTCGTGTTCTTCGCTAGATTTGCTCTTCGCGCGACCGTCTCTCCCTGCCGAACGTAAAGGGGTCCTTCTCTGGGTCCCATAGGTGATCGCGGATTCGTCCCCGACATCTTTGGCGCGCCAGGTAGGGGGAAGGAGGTTGTGTGAACCTAATCTAGCGATTTGCGCGCTAGTTTTTTGGGCCATTCTCCGTCTTATGGCTCCAAAAAAGAAGACTTCAGCCATCGGTGCGTCCACATCCAACCCGCCTGCTCCCGTGCAGGAGGGTGCCGACGTGATTGCGGCTGCTGGGGGGGACTGGAGAGCGAGAGCTCCTATTACCTCCACCTGTCCAAAACCAGGCCAGCAACGCCAATCTTGGCGCTGCTGGGTCTGGGAACGCAGCGCTGCTCGCTGCTGCTGGCCCTGCAAGCTCCAAAAACGGTGCTGCGTGTTCTGGAACGCCTGCGCCGGTTCAGACGCCGCGGCCTTCGCAAGAAGCCCGTGACAGGCAGCGTCCTGACGCCCCAGGTGCCAGGCGCTCCCTGGATAATGAACTTGCGCATCAATCTCGAGATGCGCGGGGTCACCATACGCAACAACACGTTGGCGGGGTCGAGGCGCGGTCGCCTGGGCGTGGAGATGCTCCTTCTAACACCGTTAGGAGTAAGAGCATCCCACAGTCCTCACGCCACTCGATACCTCCCTCACCAGCAGAAGCGTTGGCGCGTGCGCAGCTGCTCCTGAACTTCCCTCCACCAGCAGATAAGCTTGACGAGTGGAGGGAAACCATTCAGAGCCTTCTCAGCTTCGCTGATGCCGACCCAGTGCGCGCGGCCGACAAGAGAACTGGCGACGACGCTGTCACCAACAAGAACGGCGAGGGGGCAACAACCGTACACTCCCCACCTAGACGGCCTCGATCGCCGACACGTCGAAACGACGCCCGTGGCGATGATTCCACGGCGTCGTCTGACCCGCGGGCTCGTCGCGACCAGCGCCTCGTTCTTCAGGAACGCAGAGGAGAAGACGCTCGTACCACTATCGAGCGAAGGAGAGAAGCGCATCGTCAGTCCGACAGACGCGCAGGGCCCGCTGTTGACATGCATGCGCCAGGGGATCCTGGCGACTTGTCGTACGCGGTAAGTTGTCCAGCGTTCACCCGTGAGCTGCGGCAGGTCCAGTGGCCCAATCGCAAGGCTTTCAAGCCTGACGTGCCGGAGAAGTATGATGGCAAGACACACCCGTCGGAGTTCCTCAGCATTTACACCATTGCGGTGCAAGCTGCCGGGGGACGAGACGACAAGATTCTTGCTAACTACTTCCCGCTCGTGTTAAAGCGCAACGTCGTCTCATGGCTCATGCACTTGCCGGAGAACTCCATTTCTTCATGGGCGGACCTGTGCCATCAGTTTGTTGGTGCCTTTACTGGCGGTCATCAACCTCATGGCCAGGAGAGTGATCTTCACCTCATCCCCCAGAAGGAAGGAGAGCCCCTGCGCAAATACATTCAAAGGTTCAGCCGCGTACAGTACAACATCCCAGATGTTCACCCCGCTGCGGTTATTAGCGCGTTCCATCAGAACGTGCGTAACCGCAAGATGCGGGAGGAAATGGCAATGACCAAGGTCAGAGACATTGGCCAGCTATATGCTCTCGCCGACAAGTGTGCGCGCGCTGAAGAGGGAAGGAAACTTCCCGGTGAAGGTGTTGGCGCAGGGGGGAGCTCTGACAGTGAAGGTACCGCCCCGGCAAAGAAGGGCCGGCGGCGGAACAACAGGAAGAAAAAGGGCAAAGCTGTGCTTGCCGTCGAGCAGTCCAGCGGCAACGGCAGCGCCGACAAGGCCAAAGTCGAGGGCTCCGGCAAGGAGATTGCTGCGTGCGCCAACTGTCAGGCCTTGGCGGCTGCCGACAAGCAGGACGGCTCCGACAAGCAATATTGCAAGATCCACCGCACCAAGGGGCACGATCTCCAGAACTGTCGACGAGTCGAGCAGCTCGTCGAACAGCAAAAAGCTGAGTATGAGAGGCGTGACAAGGAAAAGGCCCCAGAAGGTGCTGGCGGGTCCGGCAAGAAGCGCACTGCCCGAGGAGGGCGTCGCGGCAAGGCCAAGCAGCAGCAGAGAGACAGGCCTCCTCGTGGCCGCGACAAAGATGATGATGATGATGATCTAGATGATGAAGAATCCAGTGAGCACGAATTTCAGAAAGCCGCAGAAGTCTTGTGTGTTGACGGTGGTGCTTCGTTGCATTCTTCTCACCGCCAACTTAAATAGTGGGCGCGAGAGATCAATGCGGCGGAACCATCTGTTGACGCCAGAAAGCTTCTGAAGTGGTCCGGCACGCCTATCGTCTTTAACATTGAGGACCACCCTGACCGCACAACGGCGGTCGGGTGCTTGCCGATGTTGGTTTCACCAACGATCCGCAACCTCAAGGTCACGAAGATGTTAGTTGACGGTGGGGCCGGCTTGAATCTGATTTCGCCCGCTGTGCTCCGGAAACTTCAAATCTCTGACGGCGAGCTTGAGGAAACTGGTACTTTCCAAGGAGTCAATCCAGGAAGGAGTAAGCCGAAAGGGAAGATCACGCTGCCAGTGACATTTGGCGGCGAGCTGAACTACCGGACCGAGAAGGTCACCTTCGATGTTGCCGATATTCCATTACCTTATAATGGGATACTTGGCCGTCCAGCGCTCGCCAAGTTCATGGCAGCCTCTCATTATGCCTACAACGTGTTGAAGATGCCAGGTCCAGTAGGTGTTATCACAGTTCCCTGCGACAAGAAGGATGCGCTTATTTGCGCCGACAAGATCTACCGGGAGGCAGCTGCCGCAACTGCCGCCAAGGCACTTGCCGCTGAAGCTCTCGGGTGGGAGAACAAGAGGAAGTCCGGCAAGAGCTCCTGTGCCCACTCCGGCAAGCGCACCTCTTCGGAGTGCTGCGCTACCGTCGAGGACGCACCAGAGAGCTCCACCGGCAAGTGTAAGAAGAACAAAGCCGCTCCGCCGGCGACAAAGAAGGTGCCCGCCAAGGAGGATGGCACTGGTGGTTCCTTCACCATCAGTGCCACACTTGACAACAAATAGGAAAACGCGCTCGTTGCTTTCCTGCGGGCGAATGTCGACGTATTTGCATGGCAACCGTCCGACATCCCCGGTGTTCCCAGGAAAGTAATTGAGCACCACCTTGCCGTTTGTCCCCACGCGAGGCCCGTCAAACAGAAAGCCAGAAAGCAAGCTGTGGAGCGGCAAGAGTTTATTGCGGAAGAAATCAAGAAGTTGGAAGCAGCAGGCCTCGTTAGAGGAGTGTTCCATCCTACGTGGTTGGCCAATCCTGTTGTCGTGCGCAAAGCGAATGGAAAATGGAGGCTTTGTATTGATTTCACTGATGTCAATAAAGCTTGTCCCAAAGACCCATTTCCTTTGCCCCGCATAGACCAGATTGTTGACTCCACGGCAGGATGTGATTTGCTTTCATTTCTTGACGCATATTCAGGGTATCATCAAATCTTCATGGCTGAGGAAGATGAGGAAAAGACCGCATTTATCACACCCTGTGGCACATACTGTTTCGTACGTATGCCATTTGGTTTGAAAAATGCTGGTTCGACATTTGCAAGAGCCGTCCAGATTGCTTTTGAGCCTCAGCTGCACAGAAATGTGGAAGCCTATATGGATGATATAGTGGTCAAAAGCAAAGACAGGGCTACTTTGGTTCAAGATCTAGAAGAAACTTTTGTAAATCTGCGCAAGATCAACCTGAAGCTCAACCCTGAGAAGTGCGTGTTTGGAGTTCCCTCCGGCAAGCTTCTCGGGTTCTTTGTGTCTCAACGTGGAATTGAAGCCAATCCTGACAAGATCAAAGCCATTGAGCAAATTGAAGCACCGAAGCACGTCAAGGATGTTCGACGACTTGCCGGCTGTGTTGCTGCCCTCAGTAGGTTTATCTCCAAGTCAGCTGAGCGCGCCCTGCCATTTTTCAAGATCTTAAAAAAGGCAGGTCCATTGAAATGGACTCCGGAGGCGGAGGCGGCGCTGCAAGACTTGAAGAGATACCTCTCCTCTCCTCCAATACTTGTCGCGCCTAAACCACAAGAGAAGTTGTTGCTGTATCTAGCGGCAACCAATCAAGTGGTTAGTGCTGCGCTGGTAGCGGAGAGAGAGGTGGATGAGGAGGCAGTAACTGCGGCAAGCACGACCAGCGACAAGCTGGGGGCAACAAGTTTTGCTGCCAACAAGGATTCGTCTGCGCAGTCAGGTGAAGTGATACAAAAGAAGAAAATGGTGCAGCGCCCGGTCTACTTTGTGAGCTCTCTTCTGCAGGGAGCTAGGTCAAGGTATTCTGGTGTGCAGAAGCTGCTTTTCGGCCTTCTCATGGCCTCGAGAAAGCTGCGCCATTATTTTCAAGCACATGAAGTTACCATCATCACTCGCTTCCCGCTGAAAAGGATTTTGCAAAATCCAGAAGCGACGGGCAGGATTGTCGAGTGGGCGTTGGAGTTGTCGAGCTTTGGCCTCAAGTTTGAGAGTACATCAACCATACAGAGCCGAGTTTTGGCAGAGTTTGTTGCAGAATGGACACCAATGCCAGACGAAGAAATCCCAGAGATGACTCTCCCCGGCAAGGAGACAAGCAAAGAGTGGCTTATGTACTTTGATGGTGCCTTTTCGCTGCAAGGCGCCGGTGCTGGCGTACTGCTTGTCGCACCCACCGGAGAGCACCTCAAGTACGTGGTCCAAATGCACTTTCCCAAGGAACAGGCGACGAACAATACTGCAGAATATGAGGGGTTGCTTGCCGGTCTCAGGATCGCGGCAGACCTTGGGATCAAGAAGCTTATTGTCAGGGGAGATTCGCAGCTTGTCGTCAGGCAAGTGAACAAGAACTACCAATGCCCATTGATGGAAGCTTATGTAGATGAGGTGAGGAAGTTGGAAGAACGCTTTGACGGCCTACAAATGGAGCACGTCCCACGTGCTGAGAATGACATTGCCGATGGTTTGTCAAAGCGCGCCGCACTCAAATTGCCTGTGGAGCCAGGCACTTTTGCGCTCCAACTAACTCAGCCATCCGTGACGCCATCAGTAGGGCAAGGCAGGAAGAGGAAGTTGGCTTCTGGCGACTACTTCCCGGCAGAGCTCCCCGAAGCCGCCGGCAAGAAGGCTGCCAAAGCCAGTGCCAAAGATTCAGAGGGGCAACTTGCTCCGACAAGGCCTCGCGCTCTTGTCGTTGAAGCGGGTGCTCCTAGGCTAGAGGCAAAGGGGCAACTTGCTTCGACAAGACTTCAGGTCCTTGTCGTTGAAGCAGGCGCTCCTGATCGAAGCGCTGAGGAGCAAGATGCTCCGACGAGGCCTTGGGCTTCCGTCGTTGAAGCAACTGCTCCCGACAAGCTTGTTGAAGGACAGCACGCTCCAGCAGGGCCCCAGGCTCTTGTCGTTGAGACGGCTGTTCCCGCCAAGCTCGTCGGGGAACGGCAGGCTCTGGTAGAGCGACGAGCTCTTCCCGTAGGGCCTGATGTTCCCGCAGCAGAAGAAATGCCTTTAGTCCTCGTTGTCAAGCCACAGGCTCCAGCGTGGGCGCAGCAGATCGTCCGTTTCCTTCAGACAGGAGAACTTCCCGAAGAGCAGGAAGAAGCGGAGAAAGTAGCCCGACGGTCCAATATGTATCAGTTTGTCGATGACATGCTGTGCAGAAAAAGACCAAACGGTGTGAAATTGAAGTGTATTCCCCGGGAAGAAGGACAGGAGCTGTTGGCGGAGATTCATGGAGGCATATGTGGTCACCACATAGGGTCAAGAGCCCTTGTTGGAAAGGCTTTCCGGCAAGGTTTCTTTTGGCCCACCGCCCTCCAGGATGCAACTGCACTAGTAACCAAGTGTGAAGCATGCCAGTTTCATTCCAAGCAGATTCATCAGCCAGCTCAAGCTCTCCAGACAATCCCTCTCTCCTGGCCATTTTTGGCCTGGGGGCTCGACATCCTCGGCCCCTTTCCCCGTGCCACCGGGGGCTTCGAGTACTTGTATGTGGCCATCGACAAGTTTACGAAGTGGCCAGAAGTGGAAGCAGTGAGGAAGGTGACAGCACAATCAGCCATCAAGTTCTTCAAGGGAATTGTTTGTCGCTTTGGTGTTCCTAACAGGATCATCACCGACAACGGTACCCAGTTCACGAGCCACGCCTTCATGCAGTATGTCGAAGACCTTGGCGCCAAGGTCTGTTTCGCTTCTGTTGCTCACCCCCGAAGCAACGGTCAAGCTGAAAGGGCAAATGCTGAAGTGCTGCGTGGGCTCAAGACGAGAACTTTCGACAGGCTGCGCAAGTGCGGCAAAAACTGGATCGAGGAGCTGCCAGTGGTTCTTTGGTCGATCAGGACGACGCCAAATCGAGCTACTGGCCAGACGCCTTTTGCTCTAGTTTATGGAGCAGAGGCAGTTCTCCCCACGGAACTCGTATACGGGTCACCTTGAGTGCTCGCTTATGATGAGCTTGAGCAAGAGCAACTGCGGCAAGATGACGCTGTGCTCCTCGAGGAGGATCGTCTTCAGGCTGCTGTGAGAGCTGCTCGCTACCAGCAAGCTTTGCGTCGCTACCATAGCCGCAAAGTTAATGCCAGAAGTCTCGAGGAAGGCGACCTTGTTCTTCGGCGCGTTCAGTCGGCCAAGAATTCAAACAAGTTGACGCCGAAGTGGGAAGGCCCTTATCGGGTGAAACGGGTCACCAGGCCCGGCGCTGTCCGCCTGGAGACCGGGGATGGCATTCCAGTGATCAATTCCTGGAACATTGAGCATCTCCGTAAGTTTTTTCCATAAGGCGCGGTTGCCGGGCCCTTCCCCGGCAACCACCTTTTGTACATGTCTTGCCGCTGTTACATGTAATCCTTTGTACAAAGCCAGGCGCAGACCCTGTGCATACATAAAGCTTTTGTATTTCGCAGTTTTTGACGATTTCATGTTTACTTTTATTTTGCATGATTATCTGACATACTGTGCAGTACAGCCTCCCCGGTAAGCATTAACGAGCCGCCAAGCTCCTATATCTTTATTTTCTCTTCTTTCTTTTTCTCAAAAAGACAGAAGCTTCCCTCGCGCACAAGTTTGCCGGGGGGGATGGGATAATGATATGGACCAGGCGTCGTTCAAAGAAACTTTGCCTTGCCGGGTAGAAGGCAGCGGCAAGCAGTGACAAGACCTTGCCGCGGAGAGATCAGCGACAAAGCTAAGTGACAAAGTTTGAATAACCAAATTCTTTTTTATTCTCAAGGTTATTTTCCTTGAACGATACTACTCTTTGTATGGAAAACCTGTGCGCGATGGAACCTAAGCGTAATCGGTCGTGCCCTTACCTTGTTTCGAGTCCGCTCAACAACCTAAGTGGCCGCACTGAGCGCGACAAGGTTGCTTGCCGGCAGCCGCACCGCCAGCAGGCTGCTGGAGTCCCGTACCCAGCGCTCGCAGCGATGGTGCGCGCACCGGCAAGTTTCCTATAAGCGTAGGGCAAGTACACATAAAGAAAGAAATTGCTCAAGGGAGATGACATGCATTAACTTCAAAATATTGCATGTTATATTACAAGATAAGTTGCCGCGGCTTAAACAGATTGTTCTTTAACATGTCTAGCGGCGGCAAGGAGGGAGAAGAATGGGCTCTCTAATTGCGGTGCTCGCCTTCGACTCTTTGGATTTGGTCCACCCTCTCCACGATGGGCGCGACAAGGGCCTCTAGTGGTGCGGGGTCGTATCCCTTCGGCAAGCTTTTGAAGATGTTGCTGAAGTCGACGCCCGGGTTTCTGTATGCTATCTTCACCAGCAACCTCCGGAGAACTCCCCGGCAAAGCCTGCGTGACTCGTCGGCCAGTTGAGCCTTGTGATTGACTTGGAGCTGTTGGAGTGCTTCTACTACTCCGTCGAAGAACTCGGCTAGCTTGACGCTAGTTTGCGTGTTCTTGTCGGTGGAGTACCCGAAGTCCGGCACCTTCAGGGCAGTCAGCTCCTTGTCGATGTCCTCGGCTGCGCTGGCAAGCCTGTCTGTGAAGATCCCCACGTTATCCCTGAACTTCTTGTGGGTTGCAATAGCGTCTTGAAGCAGACCCTTCTCCTTCTGGAGCTCTGCCATTAGAAGCCCTTCGCGCTTTCTGGTGGTGTCGAGCGTCTCCTTCAGCGTGGTCAGTTTCAGCTTCAGGTCTGCTCTGGAGTCATTGGCGGCGGCAAGCAGATTGTTCTTCTTGGCTATGGTAACTTGCATCTCTGCCAAAGTGTGGGTCACCTTTGCCCTCTCACTTTCGAGCGTTGAGAGCTTGTCACCGTTTGCCTTGAGGGCGGCCTCTAGTCTTGCCACTTTCTCCTCCGTTTCCTTCCTGTTCACTTCTGCAGCAGCAACAGCGTTGGTGGCCTCCACCAACTTGCTGGCGTACTCTTGGGCCAAGGCTTCGATTTCCTTCTGGTGTTTTTGTGCCTGCCCCTGGGTCCGCTCTGCGACAAGTCTTGCCACCTCCTTGTCTTTCTGTCGGAGGGTTTCGGCAAGTTTCCTCTTGCGCTCGGCAAGTTCTTCTTCGTGGGCATCAAGGTCCACCTTCCGCTGGTTCAGATCACCGGCCCGAGCAGACAACTCCTTGGCGGTCTCCTCCTATTTTTGTTCAATGTCTTGCTTCATCAGGAGGAGGGCCTGCCGTTCTTCGGCCAGCTGTGCCCGCTTGGCCTCTAACGCATTAAGAGATCGCGCGCGGACATCCGCCAAGATCTCCGCACGCCTCAACATGTCAGCTTCGGCCTTCTCGATGAGCGCCTCCCTGGAAGCTAGCTTCTCCCGTCGGGCGCGATGAAGATTCAGCAGCTTTTGGAGCAGTTGCTCCTCTTCAGACGTGCTGCTGCTGCTGGCGCCTGGCGCATCCACAAGCTGGAGCCCGGCAGCGGCAAGGATCTCCTCGTCCACAACATCCTCCTCGGTTGACGCTCTGGAGCCCACCGTCCAGGGGAGGCTGACGTAGACGTTCTCGACGACCCGGATGTATTTGCTTGGCGGAGGCGAGTTGGGTCCTGCCGCCTCGTCAGTGGTTGAGGGACCCGTGGTCGGAGTAGCGCCTGGCGCTCCTGTGGCCTCAGGGCCGTCAGTACGACCACCGGCTCCCTCGCCGGCCTCCTCAGCAGCCTTCTGGGCGGCCTCAGCTTCAGCAGCCTTGGCGGCTTCATCGGTGGGCGCCTTGGCGGTATTATCCTCGGCGGCCTTGCCGGCCTCTTCGGCAGCCCTGGCAGCCTCTTCGTCGGCAAGCTTGTCGGCTGCCAGCTTGTCGGCCTTGGCAGCGGCGGCCTTGGCGGCCTCGTCGTCGACGGCCCCTGCGGTGTTCTCCTCGGCAGAAGAGTCAATGTTCATTGGCTCCACCGAGGAGGGCTCTGCCAACCCGAGAAGTAAAGCAAAAAGAGCTTCAGGAAGAAATTCAAGAAGCCAAAAGAAAGAAAGCAGAAAGAGTTTTCCGGCAAGTGGGTTTACCCGTGTTGAGCTCAGGAGCGGTGGGCTCCCCTCCCCCGTCAACGTTTGTCATTGGGGTGGGGTCGCCAGCGCTGGTGCTTGGCGCTTCGGCGCTTGCCGGCTCCTCTTCGTGGCTCGGCTCGCTAGTGGGAGCCCTTACCGGAGATCTTCTCCTTGGCGGAGTGGTCGAGGGGGGTGGTACTTCTGGAGCATCTTCAGATGGCTCCACTTGCTGCTCCTCTCCTACACGCCCAAAGATGTCAGTAACAAAATGCTTGTTCCTCAGCGACCGTCAGCGAAAGGTAGTTGAAATACTTACGCTGGGGGCTGCAACGAGGGCTGGGCTCCGAGCTGGCCGGGACGGTCTCAGACGCTCTCCCGGTGGTTGCCGTGGGCTCATCTTCGACGACCACCACGGTCTTGCTCGTCGAGACCTTAGCTCTCTTCCTTGTCCTCTCCGCCAAAGTTTCCTCCCTGCGGAAGCAAGGCCGGAGCGTGACAAGTGAGGACAGAAACAAAACCTTACAAAGATTGAGGGTCGCGGCAAGGGAACTTACTCTTCCTCGTCGTCCTCTTCGCTGAGGGCGGAAAAATCAAAGTCCGCCTCCGTGTGAGGAGGGGGAGGAGGGGGAGCTGGGCTCCTTGGCCGCTTGGCGGGGGTAGTAGCAGCGGTCTTTGATGACCCTGCTCCAGTTGCCGGGGCCGCGTGAGACACTCCCGCAGCACCAGCCCTTGCCGCGGTTGAGCGCGTCGAACGGCGCTCCGGCGGTTGTTGAACTTCTTGCCGCTCAGCCACTTTGCCAAGCCTGCGAAGGCGTTTCCTCCTCAGAGGGGCTGGGGACTCTGACTGCGGTGGGCTTTCGGTGCCCTCCTCGAAAAAGGAGCCCTCATCCTCCGAGCTGCTTGACTCGTCGGCAGGCTGGCTTGGCCCGACATCCTTGCCGGGTGCGGCGAGCTCGCCCTTCCCGGCAAGCATCCCCTGCTCGGCAAGGCTCTCCTTTTGTGCCTCGTCGAGCTCCGCCAAAGTATAACCAAAATCGCCAGCTTCCCTGGCGAGCCTGTCCTCCTCCACTCTTTGAGCAATGAATTCTATTTCTTGCTCAGTGGTGTTGCGGACGAGCCACTCTTCCACCCGGACCTGCTTTTCGACCGTGGAGTCAAAGAATCGCCGCACGTCTTCTTCGAGCGGCATGTCCCAAGTTGCTTCAACGCTGTGCGCATTGCAGAGCGGCATCATAGCGATGATTGCACTCAAAGCGGAGTTGTTGCAAAGAGGCACGATGTGCTTCGGCAGCGTGAACGCCTTGTTGCGCTTTTCTGGATCTGTCTCTTGCTTGAACAGTTCTCGCATGAAAAAGTCGTGCTGCAGAACTGTGAAGTTGTTGATCAGTCCAGGGCGCAGCCGCATGATATCGGCTGGGTTCTTCCAATCAGAGGCCGGCCTTCCTCTCTGCTGCAGAGGAGCAATGCGGCGGCGGAGGAAGTCTGCGCCAACCATCCCTATGGTGAGCCCGGCCTCCCTGAGCCGTATGATCCTGGCAGCGGCAATCTCCAGCTTTTTGTCCTGGGGATCCAGATCGCTCCAGTCTGTGCCACGCGCCGCTGGGGTCTTGCGAAGCTCACAGTATGGTGGCGGATCATCGTCAATGATCCAACACCATTCAGACCGGATTTCTCCCCATCTTGGGCGGAGATCCCCCTTCAGATAATGCTCCTTGGCGCCCAATCTTGAAACGAACAAGACGCCAACAGTGAGAGGCTCCCCCTTTTCAGCACGGGGAGTGAAGTAATGCCTGAACAGCACGGTGTTGGGTGCGACGCCGACGAAGTTCTCGCACAGATGCGCAAATATTGCCATGGTGGATACGGCATCCGGTGTGAGATCCAGCAGACGGAGGTTGAAGGTGTACATGACGTCGCTGAAGAAATCCGAATACGATGGGCAGAGCCCGCACCAAAAGTAGCAAGCGAAGAAGGGGTACTTGCTCACTTCGCTCTCGTCGGTGGCTGGGCGGACGCGGGTGGCCGGATGCGCCTTAGTCCTCGCGGCCCACATGCCTTGGAACTTGGCCTTCAGATCCGCCCCCGTGAGCGTCGGAGCGAAGAGCGCGTACTTCTGCCTCTTCATCTGCGCCTGGGTCTCCGTCCTTGAGGACTTCCCCGTCTTCCCCCTTTTCTCCTTTGGGAGGCATGGCGAAGGCGGAGCTGAGGACCGAGGGAGATGCGGACGCGCGCGGTGGCGGAGGATTGGGAAACCGCCTTTGTTTTAGAGCGGAGGAAGAAGAAGGCGGAGATTTGAAGATCGAGAATGGTGAGAGGGGTGTGCGAGTGCTTCTGCAGGTCCCTCCTTTTATGGGGAAAGATGCGGAACCATCCGCCCCTTCGTCATTCGAGATAACTGCGCACGCTTCCCACGCTCCGCATTCAACGCGCGACGCGTGGGAGAGCGTGCAATTAAACAGCATAGAGACGTTTCGGCTTATCCCAGCCACGCGTGCCCGTGCACTGTTTGGGCCTGGCCCAACAACGCCCGGCACCGTGTGTGGCCCAGGCCCGGGGGCTCCTGTCGGTGTACTAGAATAGGGGTACCCTAGTACCCCGTACTTGTGCACGGGCAGTAGTAGCATCCCGCGGCCAGGCTTGCGGGAGGACAGCCAGAGAGAAGCTCAAGATTATTAAGCCATTCAAGAACAAAGTATACAAAGCAAGAGTTAAGGCCCCGGCAAGAGGAGCTTGCCGGGAGGGACAGCTGAGGCCCAGCCTGGGCATTGCTGAAGCAGAGTACTTGCCGCGGCAAGGTACTTGCCCCGGCAAGTCATTGGCTGCGGCAAGGTATTGGCTGCGCAAGGTATTGGCTGCGGCAAGGTATTGGCTGCGGCAAGATAGCGGCTGCGGCAAGGTACTTGCCCCGGCAAGTTACCTTGCACGCCAACTATGGGCTGCGCCAAGCTGTCAGGTGCGGCAAGGTCTTGCCGCGGCAAGCGTTACTGTACCACTGTGCTACTGTGCTGCTCCGGTGCCTCTGCCAGCGTGGCGCTCTGGGTCCTTCCAAGCGTGCGTGGCAGGGCACTGTGTAGACGGCGGTGCACTGTAGATAGCGGTGCAGCAGCAGGTGGGATAGGCTTTTCCCACGTCCACGACGTCCGGGTACATGTATCCGGACAGCAAAGGCATGGGCATTTAATGCCCTTGTCCCCTGCCGTCAGTGGTAGGTAGGACATGTCATCCTGGTAATAGTGGCCTTACTGTAGCAACTTTCCACCTCTACCTTTACTGTTTGCCACCTGTTGGAGACCCCTTTGTGCGTATAAAAGGAGGCCCATGGGCAACGTGAAAGGGGAGGAACTGGAAGAGGGAGAACTCCAGTATTGTACGCAGCTACTCGGTACTGTAGCGCTCCTGGAGCTAGAACAATCATACAGATAATAACCAAAAAGCAGGAGTAGGGTTTTACGCATCCGTGCGGCCCGAACCTGGGTAAATCTCTCTCGTGCACTGTCGTGTTCTTCGCTAGATTTGCTCTTCGCGCGACCGTCTCTCCCTGCCGAACGTAAAGGGGTCCTTCTCTGGGTCCCATAGGTGATCGCGGATTCGTCCCCGACACACGGCCTGGGAAGACCGTGGTGCATGCACCGGCGGGGGTTTCTTGGAAGTCGCTATTCCACCCTTGGAGGTCGCTGCGCCGCCCATAGGAAGCACGGCTCCGTCCTTGGATCCAGCGGTGCGCGGGCCGTCGTCGCGGCCGCGGACGATACCGCTCGCCTGGCTCCATTCGCCAGAACGTCATGGAAGCTCATGATCTCCACCTCCTCCTCCACCCGTATCCATCCCGTCACCCGTCCGTGTTGGTACGGGCAGATCGGCCGTAGACGAACCAATCGCCATGATACCCTTCCTCTTGGGAAGCATGATGATGAAGACGTTGAAGAAACTAACACGCTGACTGCTAGATCAGGTTCGCACAACCTCTCTCCCCTGCCTAGTGCGCCAAAGATGTCGGGGAAACGACACCTATGGGATCACGTGGATCCCTTCTACGGTTCAGTAGGGAAAGAAGTGTGCACAAAGAGCAGATCCGACGATCAACACGAGGGATTTTTACCCAGGTTCAGGCCGCTGAGAAGCGTAAAACCCTAGTCCTGCTTTAGTGTATTGAGAGTTCTTGAGCTCTGGCTAGCTGCTACGCATGCAAACTGGGCCAGAAAGTCCAAAAGTCCCTCCCTGTATCGCCTTGGGCCTCCTTTTATACTAAGGGGCTACCACAGTGGTGTACAGTGCATACAGGAGGTGTAAAGTTGCTACAGTACACATACTTATCCCTGACGTCTTAGGACAAACGCATTTAATGCGTTGTTTACGTGTCCCTAACTTTATCGGGGACGGAAACAGAGCCCGTCCCGTCCGTCGCCGCCTCACCCCATCTCGACACGCATCCAGGATGACGAGGCTTGCGAGGCCAGGCTGGCAGGCTAGTTGATGCGCTGGAGTGGTGGCAGGGCGGTGGGATCCTTGCCGGGCGTGAGTCTTGCCGTGACTTCGCAAACGTCCCCGGCAAGAATCTTGCCGGGGCCTCGCAAACGTTCCCGGCAAGAATCTTGCTGGGAACTTTGCCTTTTGGTCTTCACCAAGATCTGCATGCCACCACGCAGACGCCCCTGGATCTTGGTCTTGACATTGTCGATGGTGTCAGAGCTCTCAACCTCAAGGGGGATGGTCTTGCCGGGGCTTCGCTTTGCAAACCATCCCGGCAAGAATCTTGCCGTGAGCCCAGCTTGTGGTCTTCTTTGGCCGTCTCGTATTTGCTTCCAGTTGTCCCCGTCAGGCCTTGCCGCGGGTATGGCTGCAACTACCCATGCACAAGTATGGGGTACCAAAGGGCCCAAACTTTAGTACACCGACATAGACCTTTCTTGAATACGGTGCATGCTAAGATAGA
The DNA here is from genome assembly GCA_011799875.1 of Thinopyrum elongatum. Taxonomy (NCBI): domain Eukaryota; kingdom Viridiplantae; phylum Streptophyta; class Magnoliopsida; order Poales; family Poaceae; genus Thinopyrum; species Thinopyrum elongatum. The sequence goes on from CM022300.1 coordinate 381,331,033, forward strand.
TTGTGAGAAAGAAACTGTTAGTGTGAATTTTGGTGATGTATCTCATGAGTTTAATTTCTCCAAATTCCGTAGACAACCTCATGATAAAGAATTACCTAGTAAGGATGAAATTATTGGTCTTGCTTCTATTGCCATTCTTCCTACTGATCCATTAGAGCAATATTTGCTAGACCATGAAAATGACATGCATATGAATGAAAGAAATGAAATAGATGAGATCTTATTTAAATGCCTGTTTTGAAACACAATTTGCCTATTGAGACTCTTGGAGATCCTCTACCACCCAAGAGTGATCTTGTGTTTGAGCTTAAATAATTACCAGATACTTTGAAATATGCTTATCTTGATGAAAAGAAGATATATCCTGTTATTATTAGTGCTAACCTTTCAGAGCATGAAGAAAAGAGATTATTGAAAACTCTGAGGAAGCACCGTGCGGCTATTGGATATACTCTTGATGACCTTAAGGGCATTAGTCCCACTCTATGTCAGCATAAATATGGAACCTGATGTTAAGCCAGTTGTTGATCACCAGCGATGGTTAAATCCAAAAATGAAAGAAGTGGTAAGAAATGAAATATTAAAGCTTCTGGAAGCAGGTATAATCTATCCTATAGCTGATAGTAGATGGGTAAGTCATGTTCATTGTGTCCCTAAAAAGGGAGGTATTACTGTTTTTCTTAATGATAAAAATGAACTTATCCCACAAAGAATTGTCACAGGTTATAGAATGGTAATTGATTTTAGAAAATTAAACAAAGCTACTAGGAAAGATCATTATCCCCTACCTTTCATTGATCAAATGCTAGAAAGACTATCAAAACATACAGATTTATCCTTTCTAGATGGATACTCTGTTTTTTCCCAAATACCCGTGTCACAAGAGGATCAGGAAAAAACTACTTTTACGTGCCATTTCGGTACTTTTGCTTATAGATGTATGCCTTTTGGTTTATGCAATGCACCTGCTACCTTTCAAATATGTATGACTGCTATATTCTCTGACTTTTGTGAAAAGATCACTGGGACAACGAGGTGCTATACAAACGGTTTTTAACCCCTTTTCGCGACGGCATTCTGAACCGTCGCCAAGTGAGTGTCTGCGATAGGGGGGTCCTTCCCACATGACCCAAAAACCATCGGGGATAGGGAGCCATGATGTAGAGGCCTTGCCAAATGTAATCGTATGCGATGCAGCACACACCAAATTCCGTCACACGCGTGGGATCAGTGATTAAACATTTCTAATGACGTGGTGAAACCAAACGGTGTGTCGTAATGAACCATTGGGGAAACAGTATGTAAGGCACACGGGCCAACATATGAACTGTGTGCGATATGTGCCCCATCGCACGCGAGTTTTCTGCGGAACTCATCTGCCATGCATGGCTCCATCGCACACGTTTCCAAACAATTACCGTGTGCGATAATGTTCTATCACAAACGGTTCAGGAGCCCCATCGCACACATACAAGTGCTGCAGACCGTTTGTCATTTCTTGTGTATCACCGACGGTTGTGGTAAGAGTGACGTGTGCTTTTCTTTTGGGATCCCACACGTTTCCTGAAAAATTTACGACTGGGATTGCATTTTACATTGGGCACGGTTAGCTCTCGTGTGCGATAATGTGGTATCACAAACGGTTTCGGAGCCCCTACGCACACGTAGTAGTGCTACAAATCGTCTGCGATCTGCTGTGTATCACCGACGGTTCCGCTATGATTGATGTATGCTTTCCGATGTGGATCGCACACACTCATTTAGTTGAACCATGTGCGGAGCAATTGCCAGGTTATAGCAAAAATATCCCATTTGAATCGGCATGCAAAAAGCAAATTCACCACAATATGCAATTGAACAAATAGTGTCCACAGGAAGAACATTCATCAGATTTTGCAACAATTGCAACTGAACAAATGGTAGCTAAATTCCAATGATTTGTCGACATATATATGCATTACATAATTAATCATAGTGTACGAAATACGAAGACCTCATCAGATGGAAAACAATGGATCCATGCATATATGTTTAGCGGCTAACTCTTACCCAATGTTTCAGGAGAAGGCACGCGGAAATCTTCATTATCACCAGTGGGATTGATGTAGTGATTCAGGAAGAAGTCGCTGATAAATCTCTGAACCATCAGCAATTCACCAGCGGGGAGCGGTTCAGGGGTCCTCGGTTCTAAGATGAGCTGCAGTATTTTTAAGATCAGAATGTGCTATATGAGTGGAGTAGAAGATATTAATTAAGATAGACTTACTGATACTAATTCGCGAGCATCTTCACAACTATCAACAGATTTGCAGATGGAGATCATGTGTCTGCAAACATAGTATCCACAAAGGTTGGTCCCTGCTTGTTGCTGAGGACATTGAAATTTTTTGCACAAAATTAGTCATGTATTTGTCCTATTAGGAACAACCTAACCGGTGTTATATGTATTTTTTTTCTTTGGAGAGAAATAGAAAGAGGTTTATTTAGAAGCTTGAACATTTGACTAGCGTAAGAAAAGGTATTTACAGACTATTGGATACATTTTCCGAAAATAACGGATTTCGGTGTGTTACCGGAGAAACGATCTCGTGTTGCCGAGGTAGTTCCCTCTTGAACAGGTTCCCTGGTTTAGTTTTCCACAATGCGAGCACACTGCAAATAAAGATGAATTTTGACAACATCAATTATTGAACCAGATACAAATGCAAATTAATTTCAACATCATAGAATTCAATACCTATCCATGAATTGTTGAAGATGCATCAGATCCTGAGTGTTTGTTGACTATCTGAGAGAATCCATGTAGTAAACTGTGTTCTTGTTTGGAACAATGAATACCAAGATCCAGTGATTGCTACATATTAAGAAAGTCATGAACTTACGAATTATGTCAAAATCTGAAAGACAATCAGTGTATGTGTGGTTGTTTATTTGAATTACCATTCATGATATGGCCAGAGAAATGATTCTGCATGGGACGTCTTTTCGAAGATACGGGCGACCGTGTTAATGGCCCACTCCCGTCCATCCTTACCATGTAATGTTGTGCCATTTGCTAATGAAGGATCTATGAAATACACACTCTCCCTTCTTCTTCTCTGCGTGTTCAATCCCCTGAGAGGAATAAAATGCAGTTAGTTGTTTATCATTTACAACCTTGTATGGAAAAGTTGATCAGAGTTTGTTAAGTACTTACAAAATCAGGCATCTAACAAGAGTGGCATCGAGCTCGTTGAAGTTGAAGAAGAGATGTAAGTCCTAGAAATTCACACTGATGGAACCAGCATTGTGTCGAAAATGATCTCTGTTGTAGTAGACTACTAGAACATGATGACCTGCTAACATTTGATTCATGCAATATTTATGTAACTCGCGGCAACTGGAGCTGCATTCATCAAAGTATTCGCCAACAAGAAATGGCTGGCCATGGACGTAATTGAGTGCTTCTAGTACGTCTGCTTTATTTTTAGCAAGCACCCAATCTATTTCTACATCATTCATGCCGTCAGAAATAATATTACTCTCCGATTCGAACAACTTGTTGTTAATTTGGTTCTGGGCGATGAGTGCTTTAAGTAAGAGGCAATCGTTCTATTTCCTCTTCGCTCTTGGGGCGCGCTTCCTTGTGGTTGCAGCCTTTTTGCCCGCTTCCTTCTTGGTACTTGAACCACTTCTAGTCCAAGGTCTGGATGGCTGAAAGGCAGACCGCGGAGTAGATGGTAAAGCTTCGACGGACTGCTTAGCAGATGATTTAGCTATGCCAGACTGCTGAGCTGGCGGTGCTGCTGTGACGGACTGCTGGGCTGTAGGAGCAGAGGCATCGGACTACTGACCATGCGTTGAAGCTATGTCGGGTTTCTGCACAGGTGGTGCCAACTTGTCGGTGTGCTGAGGAGGCCGTGCCAACACGTTGGTTTGTTGAGCAGGTAGTGCTGACGCATTGGTATGCTGATCACGCGGCTGCGGACCGACGGACAGATGAGCAGTCGGTTCTGGACCTACAGACTGCTTAGCAGGCAGTTCCAAAGCATCAGACTGCTTAGCAGTCCGTTCCACCAGGTTGGTTTGCTGAGCATGTGGTGCAGCTGGGTCTCCCCCTGCTGCTTCAGCGGCCGGCATCTCAACCGGTGGTGCGTCTTCAGCAGTTGTAGGCCTTGCCACTGGCTGCTCTAGGGTGGACGATGACATGGCATGTACGGCACAAAGTCGGGCGGGCTAATCACAGGTTGATGCATCAGCCGTTGGATTACGAGTATTAGGTTCCTTGGGGGAAGCATGCGAGAGCTGCTGTGGCAAGGAGAGCGTCACCGGTTGAGGGGCGACATTGGTTGCTCTTAGCGGGGCTTAAGGGATCTCATCCATGAAGTCTATTTCCTTTCGTGGGCACTGGATGTGATGTAACAGTGTTTCTCCCAATGTCCTATGCTCATCAAAGTCCCCTAGGACATTCTTCAGGGCAAATTCATTGAATCCAGGCTTTACTTCAGTCACGTAGCACTTCACACAGCCCGGCTTCAATGGCACATTGTCCAAAAAGAGGCCCTCTTCCAAGAAGGGTGGGCAAACCCAGGTTGTTGCACATTTTAATGTACCTTCGTAATGTGTGAGCATGCCCTTCAGTCTGTCTTTCATTCTAGATAGATCAGATATAACATCATCATGAGCAGCTGCAGTTTCAGTGTTGCTGGGGTCAGCTGATGCACAACTACTCTTGTGCGGTGTTGTCGCGCAATAACCAGCATCCTCAATGCCCGCCTCCCCTCCCATCTGCTGGCTATCTGTCAGTGTTAGAGTCTTCTACATCATCATTGACTCCTCAATTTCCTTTCGAAGAGTCGGATACATGTCCTTCCTCAACCTTTCATACAATTCATTCTGCTTCATTTCACTCCTCGCTTTTTTCATGCTAAGCCTCTCTTCTTTTCTGAGTGTGAAAGCCCTCTTGTGCGGGACATTAACACCTATACCCCTTGCACGGCCTGATACGTCTCTAACGTATCTATAATTCTTTATTGTTCCATGCTATTATATTATCTGTTTTGGATGTTTTATATGCATTATTATACTATTTTATATTATTTTTGGGACTAACCTATTAACCTAGAGCCCAGTGCTGGTTTCTATTTTTTCCTTGTTTTTGAGTTTCGCAGAAAAGGAATACCAAACGGAGTCCAAACGGAATAAAACTTTCGCGATGATTTTTCTTGGACCAGAAGACACCCCGGAGACTTGGAGTTCAAGTCAGAAGAGCCACGAGGTGGCGACAAGGGGGGAGGGCGCGCCCCTGCCTTGTGGGCCCCACGTGACTCCACCAACCTACTTCTTCGTCCTATATATTCACATATATTCCCAAACCCTCAGAAGCATCCATGAAAACACTTTTCCACCACCGCAACCTTCTGTTCCCGTGAGATCCCATCTTGGGGCCTTTCCCGGCATCCTGCCGGAGGGGGATTCGATCACGGAGGGCTTCTACATCAACTCTATGGCCCTTTCGATGAAGCATGAGTAGTTTACCTCAGACCTACGGGTCCATAGCTAGTAGCTAGATGGCTTCTTCTCTCTCTTTGATTCTCAATACCACGTTCTCCTCGTTGTTTTTGGAGATCTATCCGATGTAATCTTCTTTTGTGGTGTGTTTGTCGAGATCCGATGAATTATGGATTTATGATCAGCTTATCTATGAATATTATTTGAATCTTCTCTGAATTCTTTTATGCATGATTTGATATCTTTGTAATTCTCTTTGAATTATCGGTTTGGTTTGGCCAACTAGATTGTATTTTCTTGCAATGGGAGAAGTGCTTAGCTTTGGGTTCAATCTTGCGGTGTCCTTTCCCAGTGACAGTAGGGGCAGCAAGGCACATATTGTATTGTTGCCATCGAGGATAAAAAGATGGGTTTTACATCATATTGCTTGAGTTTATTCCTCTACATCATGTCATCTTACGTAATGTGTTACTCTGTTCTTCATGAACTTGATACTCTAGATGCAGGCACGAGTCGGTCGATGTGTGGAGTAATAGTAGTAGATGCAGAATCGTTTCGGTCTACTTGACACGGACATGATGAATATATTTCATAATCATTGCCTTAGATGTCATCATAACTTTGCGCTTTTCTATCAATTGCTCGACAATAATTTGTTCACCCACCGTATTATTTGCTATCTTGAGAGAAGCCTCTAGTGAAACCTATGGCCCCCGGGTCTATTTTCCATCATATAAGTTTCTGATCTACTATTTTCCATCATATAAGTTTCCGATCTACTATTTTGCAATCTTTTACTTTCCGATCTATATACCAAAAAAACCCAAAAATATTTTATCTTTTATTTATCTATCTCTATCAGATCTCACTTTTGCAATTGACCGTGAAGGGATTGACAACCCCTTTATCGCGTTGGGTGCAAGTGTTTGATTGTTTGTGCAGGTATTAGGTGATTTGTGTGTTGTCTCCTACTGGATTGATACTTTGGTTCTCTAACTGAGGGAAATACTTATCTCTACTTTGCTGCATCACCCTTTCCTCTTCAAGGGAAAAACCAACGCAAGCTCAAGAAGTAGCAGGAAGAATTTCTAGCGCCGTTGCCGGGGAGATCTACGCCAAGTCAAGACATACGAAGTACCCATCATAAACTCTCATCTCTTGCATTACATTATTCGCCATTTGCCTCTTGTTTTCCTCTCCCCCACTTCTAAAACGATTTTCAAAAAGATTTGCCTTTTTGTTTGCCTTCTTTCTGTTCGATCTTTTGTTTGCTTGTGTTATCATGTGCCTTCTTTTTGCTTGCATCTTCGCTTGCTAAATGTTTATGGATCCTCATCCACTTGCTAATCTTTTTAAGAGATCCAATTATGATGAACCAATTTCTAGTGATTTGAGTGCACTAGATTATCTTTATGAAGTTTTGCTTGAAATTCGTGAATCTGAAAATTGTGATGAAGTGTTAAAAGAAGAAATTTATGAAGTGATTCATGATAGCTCCTTGTTTGAAAAGCATGATTGCAATGGTTCTACTATAAATTCTATTAATGTCAGTTGTGCTAATGATATGCAAAACCCTAAGCTGGGGGATGCTAGTTTTGCTAGGTCCACCACTTGTTGCAATGATCATGATTGGGGTGATTTTTCTTATGATCTTGAAATTTTATTTAAGCCTCATGATGAATATGTTTGCAATAATATTGAAAATGGGTTTGGAAGAGTGCAACTCTAGGTAATAATGATCCCACTACTTTGGAGTATGGTCAATCTTATGAAATTTTTGATAGAAGTGGGTTTGAAGAGCTCATGACTTTATTTAATGATGATCCCACTATTTTGGAAGAGTGTCAACTTTGCATGCATGTGGATCATGAAGCGAATATTATATGTGATAGCTATATTGTTGAATTTGATTATGATCCTATATGTAATTATTATGAGAGAGGAAAATATGGTTGTGGAAATTTTCATGTTACTAAATTTCCTCTTGTTATGTTGAGATTGCTATTGTTTCTTTCTTCTTCCTTGCATATGCTAGTTTTTGCTTGTCTTGATAATCGGTTTGCTTATAAAATGCCTATGCATAGGAAGTATGTTAGACTTAGATGTGATTTTCACATGTTTTATGATGCTTTCTTTGTGTTTCAATTCTTGTCTTTCATGTGATCATCACTAAAATTATCAACACCTAGCTAAAAGGCTTTAAAGAAAAGCGCTTGTTGGGAGACAACCCAATATTTTCCTTGCTGTTTTTTAATAAATTTTTTCATCTAGCCTCTGGTTAGATGTGTTTTGGTGTTTTAATAAGTGTTTGTGCCAAGTAAGACCTTTAGGATGGCTTACGGTGATAGTTGATTTGATCTTGCTGAAAAACAGAAACTTTTGCGTCCAGTCACAGAATTTTAATAATTCACTGGAGTGTTGCAAAACCCTGAATTTTTTACACGAGATTGATATACAAATTTCCTCTGTTTTCCTAAATTTTCAGAATTTTTGGAGTTAAACAAGTATTAGAACCATTCGGATCTTCGCAGACTGTTCTGTTTTTGACAGCTTCTGTTTTCTTTGTGTTGTTTGCTTATTTTGATGAATCTATGGGTAGTATCGGGGGGTATGAACCATGGAAAAGTTGGAATACAGTAGATATTACACCAATATAAATAAAAAAATGAGTTCACAACAGTACCAAAAGTGGTGATTTATTTTCTTATACTAACGAAGCTTATGAGATTTTCTGTTGAGTTTTGTGTTGTGAAGTTTTCAAGTTTTGGGTAAGGATTTGATGGACTATGGAATAAGGAGTGGCAAGAGCCTAAGCTTGGGGATGCCCAAGGCAACCCAAGTTAATATTCAAGGACAACCAAGAGCCTAATATTGGGGATGCCCTGGAAGGCATCCCCTCTTTCGTCTTCGTCTATCGGTAACTTTACTTGAGGCTATATTTTTATTCACCATATGATATGTGTTGCTTGGAGCGTCTTGTATTATATGAGTCTTTACTTTTTAGTTTGCCACAATCATCCTTGCTGTACACACCTTTTGAGAGGGACACGCATGAATCGTGATTTATTAGAATACTCTATGTGCTTCACTTATATCTTTTGAGCTAGGCAATTTTGCTCTAGTGCTTCACTTATATCTTTTTAGAGCATGGTGGTGGCTTTATTTTACAGAAATTATTGAACTCTCATGCTTCACTTATATTATTTTGAGAGTCTCTTTAAACAGCATGGTAATTTTCTTTGGTTATGAATTTAGTCCTAATATGATAGACATCCAAGAGGGATATAATAAAAACTTTCATATAAAGTGCATTGAATACTATGAGAAGTTTGATTCCTTATGATTGTTTTGAGATATAAAGATGGTGATGTTAGAGTCATGCTAGTGAGTAATTGTGGATTGTAGAAATACTTGTGTTAAAGTTTGTGATTCCCGTAGCATGCACGTATGGTGAACCGTTATGTGATGAAGTCGGAGCATGATTTATTTATTGATTGTCTTCCTTATGAGTGGCGGTCGAGGACGAGCGATGGTCTTTTCCTACCAATCTATCCCCCTAGGAGCATGCATGTAGTACTTTGTTTCGATAACTAATAGATTTTTGCAATAAGTATGTGAGTTCTTTATGACTAATGTTGAGTCCATGGATTATACACACTCTTACCCTTCCACCATTGCTAGCCTCTTTAGTGCCGCGCAACTTTTGCCGGTACCATACACCCACCATATACCTTCCTCAAAACAGTCACCATACCTACCTATTATGGCATTTCCATAGCCATTCCGAGATATATTGCCATGCAACTTTCCACCATTCCATTTTATTATGATATGCTTCATCATTGTCATATTGCTTTGCATGATCATGTAGTTGACATCGTATTTGTGGCAAAGCCACCATTCATAATTCTTTCATACATGTCACTCTTGATTCATTGCACATCCCGGTACACCGCCAGAGGCATTCATATAGTCATATTTTGTTCTAAGTATCGAGTTGTAATTCTTGAGTTGTAAGTAAATAAAAGTGTGATGATCTTCATTATTAGAGCATTGTCCCATGTGAGGAAAGGATGATGGAGACTATGATTCCCCCATAAGTCGGGATGAGACTCCAGACGAAAAAAAGAGGCCAAAGAAGCCAAACAAAAAAAATGAGAGAAAAAGAGAGAAGGGGCAATGCTACTATCCTTTTTCCACATTTGTGCTTCAAAGTAGCACCATGATCTTCATGATAGAGAGTCTCCTATTTTTGTCACTTTCATATACTAGTGGGAAATTTTCATTATAGAACCTGGCTTGTATATTCCAATAATGGGCTTCCTCAAATTGCCCTAGGTCTTCATGAGCAAGCAAGTTGGATGCACACCCACTTAGTTTTCTTTTGAGCTTTCATACACTTATAGCTCTAGTGCATCCGTTGCATGGCAATCCCTACTCATTCACATTGATATCTATTGATGAGCATCTCCATAGCCCATTAATACGCCTAGTTGATGTGAGACTATCTCCTTCTTTTTTGTCTTCTCCACAACCACCATATTCTATTCCACCTATAGTGCTATGTCCATGGCTCACGCTCATGTATTGCGTGAAAGTTGAAAAGGTTTGAGAACACTCAAAGTATGAAACAATTGCTTGGCTTGTCATCGAGGTTGTGCATGATTTGAATATTTTGTGTGATGAAGATGGAGCATAGCCAGACTATATGATTTTGTAGGGATAAGCTTTCTTTGGCCATGTTATTTTGAGAAGACATAATTGCCTTGTTAGTATGCTTGAAGTATTATTGTTTTTATATTAAACTTTTGTTTTGAATCTTATGGATCTGAACATTCATGCCACAATAAAGAAAATTACATGGATAAATATGTTAGGTAGCATTCCACATCAAAACTTCTGTTTTTATCATTTACCTACTCGAGGACGAGCAGGAATTAAGCTTGGGGATGCTTGATACATCTCCAACGTATCTATATTTTTTATTGTTCCATGCTATTATATTATCTGTTTTGGATGTTTTATATGCATTATTATGCTATTTTATATTATTTTTGTGACTAACCTATTAACCTAGAGCTCAGTGCCGGTTTCTGTTTTTTCCTTGTTTTTGAGTTTCGCAGAAAAGGAATACCAAACGGAGTCCAAACGGAATAAAACTTTCGCGATGATTTTTCTTGGACCAGAAGACACCCCGGAGACTTGGAGTTCAAGTCAGAAGAGCCACGAGGTGGCGACAAGGGGGGAGGGCGCGCCCAGGGGGGTTTGGCGCACCCCCCCTACCTTGTGGGCCCCACATGACTCCACCGACCTCCTTCTTCGTCCTATATATTCCCAAACCCTCAGAAGCATCCATGAAAACACTTTTCCACCGCCGCAACCTTCTGTTCCCGTGAGATCCCATCTTGGGGCCTTTTCCGGCATCCTGCCGGAGGGGGATTCGATCACGGAAGGCTTCTACATCAACTCTATTGCCCTTCCGATGAAGCGTGAGTAGTTTACCTCAGACCTACGGGTCCATAGCTAGTAGCTAGATGGCTTCTTCTCTCTCTTTGATTCTCAATACCATGTTCTCCTCGTTGTTCTTGGAGATCTATTCGATGTAATCTTCTTTTGCGGTGTGTTTGTCGAGATCCGATGAATTGTGGATTTATGATCAGCTTATCTATGAATATTATTTGAATCTTCTCTGAATTCTTATATGCATGATTTGATATCTTTGTAATTCTCTTCGAATTATCGGTTTGGTTTGGCCAACTAGATTGGTTTTTCTTGCAATGGGAGAAGTGCTTAGCTTTGGGTTCAATCTTGCAGTGTCCTTTCCCAGTGACAGTAGGGGCAGCAAGACACGTATTGTATTGTTGCCATCAAGGATAAAAAGATGGGGTTTACATCATATTGCTTGAGTTTATTCCTCTACATCATGTCATCTTACTTAATGCGTTACTCTGTTCTTCATGAACTTAATACTCTAGATGTAGGCAGGAGTAGGTCGATGTGTGGAGTAATAGTAGTAGATGCAGAATCGTTTCGGTCTACTTGACACGGACGTGATGCCTATATTTCATAATCATTGCCTTAGATATCGTCATAACTTTGCGCTTTTCTATCAATTGCTCGACAGTAATTTGTTCACCCACTGTATTATTTGCTATCTTGAGAGAAGCCTCTAGTGAAACCTATGGCCCACGGGTCTATTTTCCATCATATAAGTTTCCGATCTACTATTTTCCATCATATAAGTTTCTGATCTACTATTTTGCAATCCTTTACTTTCCGATCTATATACCAAAAAAAACCAAAAATATTTTATCTTTTGTTTATCTATCTCTATCAGATCTCACTTTTGCAATTAACCGTGAAGGGATTGACAACCCCTTTATCGCGTTGGGTGCAAGTGTTTGATTGTTTGTGCAGGTATTAGGTGATTTGTGTGTTGTCTCCTACTGGATTGATACCTTGGTTCTCTAACCGAGGGAAATACTTATCTCTACTTTGCTGCATCACCCTTTCCTCTTCAAGGGAAAAACCAATGCAAGCTCAAGAAGTAGCACGGCCAGGGGGCTCTCTTGCTTTCAGAGCATCGGACAGAATGTCACATGGCCCTGAGTTCCTATAGAACCTTCCAGGGATCTCGGAAGCCTTTAACATCACACGATACAGTTTTTCGTCATTTGAGTTTTCAAAGTAATAAGTTCCATCATCACGCCTCCATGCACGTGCCCGCAAGTAGTCTCTAGCGCGTTCGCCCCTGATTTCACTAAAGGCCGGTTTCCCACCGGCAGCTACTGCTTCTTTGTCCTCCTGGTCCCATATCGGTTTCGTGCCGTAGTATCCTGCCACACCGATACGATGGGGGTGTGTGTTCCTCTTCTGAAGTTCCGATTGCTTGGCACTCTTCTTAGCAAACTCTATAGTTGCCCTGGCCCTTTTGAATTCTGCCCAGTCTGCCTTTGTAATTTGGGGGTATGTGGGGATTGGGTCCTTGCCTTCACTCAAGTACGTCTTGTACATCACGTGCTTCCAGTTTCTCCAAGCATTCCTAGCCTTCTTCAGTGCAGCATGTTCCACCTACATTCTCCACTGCTCTGGAACATTGAAGTGATCCATGATCTCCCGGAATATCCTTTGCCGTGTTTCTGTGTCATCTGTGATGCCCCCGACTTAATCATGCACTAATCATACACGCAAACATGCACGATCAAGCACAGGGACTCACGGGAAGATATCACAACACAACTCTAACACAAATTAACGGAGATCCACAATATTACAGACCAGGGATCCGAAGATCCGAATACATAAGTCAGTCATACAAATATTATCTGAGTATAGACATAGTTAGACAAGTTTTGCCTTAAGAAGGCTAGCACAAACAATGACTCTAGATCGAAAGGCTTTGGCCTCCTGCCTGGGAGCCTCCGATCCTACTCCTGGTCGGCTGGCTCGATCCAGTAGTACGTGCCCTCTGGACCCTCCTGGTAGTAAGCTCCTGTGGTGGCATCTGGCTCCTGGACTCCATCGTCTGGTGTATCATCAAGGTGGGGTATGGGGAAAAGAGAAAGTAAAGCAACCGTGAGTACTCATCCGAAGTACTCAGCAAGCAAGGATCTATACTACATATGCAACATTATCAATGGAGAAAGGCTATATATGTGGACTGGGCTGCAGAAATGCCAAAATAGAGAGAAGGCCTAGTCCTATCGAAGACTAGCATCTTCACGAAGTCATCATCTTGCAGCAGTAGAAGAGAGTAGAATAGCATTTTATTTAGCAAACATGTTGAAGCAAGCCTAGAGATCCTTCCTCGACTCCCAGCGAGAAAGCGATCCCGAAGCTTCAATTAAGTAACAAGTATCCAGTTCAAGTAGTAGATCAGGATACACAAACTGAGCGTCCTTTACCGTAGGACCGGCTATCGATAGATCATTCATCCCTGCAGGGGTGCACTACTGTTACCCAACACGCTCGATCAACTCTGGCCGGACATACTTGCTGGGTAATGCCCGTCCTCGGAAGATCAACACGAAGCAGCACCCTACCTAGGCTCAGCAGAGAGGTCAGCACGCCGGACTAACTTATGCACCCAGAGGTCTTGGGCCTTCGCCCTGGGCACCCTGCGCGTTGCGAGACTGGCCGGGGTGCAGGCGCGACACTGAACTCGTCAATGAAGTATCCAGCCCAATCCCGACAATCAGCCCGCACGGTGAATCGTGACGTCTGACGAGCTTTCGGGAGAAACGTACATCGCAGAGGGCCCCATAACCATAATCCCCCGTGGTGGTAGTGCGTATAGGGCACGTCGACCCACTCAGATCACACACCCAAATCCAATAGGCTCATTTAGTATCACGCGAAGACAGTCAGAGTTTCTGAAGCTCCGCCACAATATCACACTCGAGTGCCCTTCCGGCACACTCAACATCATAGATCCCCAGCGGGTACCCACCAGGGTGGACCCACCTGTAACAAAGGTCAAATAACCGCGTGGTCATAATCATCAGGGTGAACGTATGAGGCATCACCCTCGAGGTTCACACTGAGGGGTTGCACGACAGAGTCGTATCGGAAGTGGAGAAGGAGGAATCACCCTCGAGGACCATGACCGAACAGCTACGCTGCAGAGTATTCATCAGGAGTGCGTTACGAGGTATCACCCTCGGCACTCGAGAGTAGCTATGCAGAGTCGTACAACTAAAGGGGGTGTGAAGTGAGGTGTCGGTCTCTGATCGATGATCACGTTGATCGAGTCATCGATGATCAAGCAGGGGCAACAAGGAAAAGGTGGTGGGGTCACTAATGGTTCATTACCAACCTATACTAAACAGTTTATCATAGGCAGGTAAGGTAACAATGAACAAGTTACAAAAGCGGGCTATGCATCAGAATAGGAGCATACATTAACAGTAGCAAAATTTAATGCAAGAAGGAGAAATGGAATGGGCGATATCTGGATGCTCAAGGGGGGGGGCTTGCCTGGTTGCTCTGGCAAGAGAGAGAGGTCGTCAACGGGCTGCTCGTCGGTAGTGTAGTCGTACCCAGGTGCAGCGTCGTCGGTCTCGGCGTCTATCGAGAGAGAGAAGGAGGGGGAGAGAAACAATAAATTCACGGCAATAATGCAAACAATATGTATGACATGCCTAAATGATATGCCGGGGTGTTCTACTGCCTAACTAAATGATTTAGTTAATTTAGGAATTTATTCGGATTTATTTAATTAAAGTTGGGCACTATTCATTTATCAAAATCGGTCTAAAAGTTCAATATTCATATAGCTAGGGGCATCTGATAGGAATACGGAGGACGTATTCGGGTTCGTATCGAAATTCTGAGCAAGTTTCATATATAATTTATTTTCATCGGAGTTATGGATTATTTAATATGATTTTCTAAAGTTTTTATTAATTTCTGGAATTTAATTATTTATTTAAATTCGAATTATCCAGAATAGTGAATGATGACGTCAGCATGAGGTCAGGATGATGTCAGCAGGTCAACTCTGGCTGACCAGAGTCAAACCTGACCAGTGGGGCCCACCTGTCATTGACACAGGTCTAATCCAGGGTTTAAATTTAATTAAAACTAATTAACAGGGGTGTGGCCCCACCTGTCAGTGAGTAATTAGTGACTAATTAACTAATTATCTAATTAACACATTTTATTTATTTTAAAAACATTTTAAGGGGGGTGGGGCCCGCGTGTCATAGACACGGGTGGCCCAGTCAGCAGCGCTGACTGGTCAATGGGGCCGAGTGGGGCCCGTAGTCAGTGGCACTGGTGGTGGGACCCGCGTGCCACGTCGGAGCCGGCCGGCGCGGCGGCCGGAGCATCGCCGGCGACCACAGAAGACGGCGGCGACACGCGGGATTTGCGTACGGGGCATCTCCGGGGCTGAGGTTTGGTCCGTTCGAACGGGCGGTCCACGCGACGTGCATTGGTGGTGATGGCGTGGCAGGAGACGGCGCGTAGCGGCGGCGGTGAGCATGTCGGCGGTGGCCGGTTTCGGGTGGCGATGGCAAACGGCAGTGCGGTCGCGCGCGAGTCGAACGAAGGAGCTAGGAGGCACCTACGCGCGCGTGTGAGTTCAACGGGCACGAGCCCAAGGCCAGCTGGTCACCGGAACGGCGCCGGCGACGAGCTAAGCGGCGGCACGTTCGGCTACGGTGGAGGAGCTAGCTAGGGGCCGCAAACGACGGCGCGAGGAGAGGGAGAAGGAGCGGCAGCTTACAGCGCTCCTGCAGGTGTGCGTAATGGGCTCGGGGAAGGCTCGACGTGGCCGGAATCGACGACGGCGTGCGGCGGTGATCTGAGGAAGAAGACGGCAGCGTGGGGCGATGGAGGGCGCTCCTGCTCGGGTGACTCGTCGGGGAGGAAGAGGAGGTCGCGGCGATCCTTCTTGGCGCGGAGGCGAGGCAAAACGGTGGCGATGGCCGCGCGCGTCACGGCGGCGGAGCCATGGTTGTGCTCGGGTGGGGGGGAAACAGAGAGGAGCATCGGATTGGGGTGAGGGAAGATTTGGGGTATTTTGTGGTTGTGTATGTTTGGGAGTGGGGGGTCTAGTATGGAATTTGTTTTAGGTGGGTTTTTTTTTTCATTGTGCTCGTGGGAGACGCCAAAGGGGGTCGCGGGGGTTGCCCTTATCCTCAACGCGGGCGCGGCGACGTGCGTTGTCGACCAGGGAGCGAGGGGGGGCCAGGGCGGCGAGCGCGGCAGAGGCGACAGCGGCGCACGGTGGTGAACAGAGGAGGGGGAAGAGGTGGGGGAGTGGGCTGGGCCGGCTGTAGCGAGCAGGCCAAGTGCACAATAGCTTTTTTTCTTTTAGGCCTTTTTCCTTTTCTCTTTTTCTGTTTTGCTAATTATTTGGGCCCCAAATGGATTTTGTAAAAAGTGTGACCTAGTCCAAAATTAGCAGTGCATTATACCCTAACACCTAAAATTAGTTTGGGCAAGACATCATTTCATATTTGATTTAAATTAATTATAAAGTTATTAAACATTATTTCCAGCCACTGTTAAAAGAGGTTTGGGTCACTTAACTAATTTACTAAATGTTGGTTACAATTTTAGAATGGTCTCTGTAATATTTGTCATTTATTGAACATTTTAGTTTCTATGTTGCACAACTTTTATTTTCCACTTTCATTTAAATTTGAATTTTGACTTAGTAGTTGAAATGCAATATGATGCTAATGATGATTATGCACTATTAAACATGCTGACTTGTCATTATCAAAAGTGATTACTGTGGCTAATGACATGGGGTGTTACAATTCTCCTCATCTATCAAGAATTCTCGTCCTGAGAATTAAGAGGAAGACTGAAAGAAAGAGGGGTATTCTTCGCGAAGACGGTCCTCGCGTTCCCAAGTGGCTTCATCTTCAGAATGATTCGACCACTGAACTTTAAGGAATTTGATTGCCTTCTAACGAGTTCAACACTCAGCTTGATCAAGAATACGGATGGGATATTCTGGATAAGACAGATCTTCCCGTCAAGCATTTTGCGATCCACAGCTCGAATAGGATCCTTGAAGCAATGACGGAGTTGGGATACATGAAAGACATCATGTACTTGTGAAAGATTAGGCGGCAATTGCAATTGATATGCCACCTCTCCTCGGCGGGCAAGAATACGGAACAGACCAATGTAGCGAGGAGCTAACTTGCCTTTAATTCTGAACCGATGAGTGCCTTTCAATGGAGTGACGCGGAGGTAAGCTTGTTCGCCAGGTTGATAGACCATTTCCTGGTGCTTTCGGTCATAGTTGCTCTTCTGACGAGACTGAGCAGATTTCAAATGTTCACGGACAATGCAGACTTGTTCTTCAGCTTGCTGAATAATGTCCGGTCCGACGAGTGAGCGTTCCCCAGTTTCTGACCAATTCAGAGGGGTTCGACACTTACGACCGTATAGAACTTCAAACGGTGCCATCTTCAGACTAGCTTGATAGCTATTGTTGTAAGAGAATTCGGCATACGGGAGAGATTCCTCCCATTTCTTACCGAAGGAGATGACGCAAGCTCGAAGCATATCTTCGAGCACTTGATTAACTCTTTCAACTTGACCCTGAGACTGAGGGTGAAAAGCGGTGCTGAAAGACAGATGAGTTCCCATAGCTTCTTGGAAACTATTCCAGAATCTGGAGGTGAAGAGGCTGCCACGATCCGAACTGATCTCCAACGGAACACCATGGACTGACACAATTCGGGAAACATATAAGTCTGCTAACTGACTAGCAGTGATTGTCTCCTTAACTGGCAGAATGTGAGCAACCTTTGAGAACCGGTCAATGACAACAAAAATAGCATCATGACCCTTCTGTGATCTGGGAAAACCAGTAATGAAATCCATTTGGACCTTGTCCCATTTCCATTCAGGAATTTCAAGGGGTTGCAGAGTTCCAGCAGGCCTTTGATTCTGCTTTAATGCGGCGACAAACGTCACACTCAGAAACATAACGAGCAATATCTCGTTTCATATTAGGCCACCAGTATCTCTGACAAATGTCACGGTACATCTTTGTGCTACCAGGATGAATTGACAGAGGAGTGTCATGAGCTTCCTTCATAACGTGTTCCCTCTCATCCTTGAACTTAGGTACGAAGAGACGGTGTTGGAAAAATAGGATCCCATCCTTATCAAGATGGAATTCCGACGGCTTTCCTTTTTCGAGGTATCGCTTGATCCTTTCAACTTCAGTGTCATACTTTTGTATAATCTTAATGCTGTGCTCTAAATCTGGTTCGACAACCAGGGTATTGAGATAACCCTGTGAAACAATATGGAGGTTCAATCTGCGAAGCTCTTCATGGAGAAGAGGTTGTGTTTCCTGAACCATAAGATTGCTGCTATAAGCCTTGCGACTCAAAGCATCGACCATTACATTAGCCTTGCCGGGGGTATATGAGATATTCATATCATAATCGGCAATTGTTTCGAGCCATCTTTGTTGACGAAGGTTCAGATCTGGTTGAGTATATAAATACTTCAAACTTTAGTGATCCATGTATATCTCGCAACGGTTACCGAGAAGGTAATGTCGCCATAGCTTTAGGGCATAAATAACCGCAGAAAGTTCAAGATCATGCACGGGATAATTTTCTTCATGAGGACGCAATTGTCGGGAGGCATAAGCAATCACCTTGCGTTCTTGCATTAGGACACAGTCTAATCCTTGACGAGATGCATCACAGTATATCACGAAATCCTTTTGGGAATCCGGGGGTGCTAATACTGGGGCAGATGTCAATTTATCTTATAGTGTCTGAAAGCTTTCTTGACATTTTTCTGTCCACTCAAATTTAACACCTTTGTGAAGCAGATTTGTCAATGGTTTTGCAATCTTGGAAAAGTTCTCAACAAATCGACGGCAATAACTAGCGAGTCCGAGAAAACTTCTGACTTGCTTAACATTCTTCGGGGGAGTCCAGTCAAGAATAGCCTGAACTCGTTCGGGGTTAACAGCAATTCCATCCTTGGAAATCACATGTCCAAGGTAAGTTACTTCAGAAAGCCAAAATTCACATTTGGAATACTTGGCATACAACTGGTGTTCTCGGAGCCTTTCCAGTACCAGACGAAGGTGTTCAGCATGTTCTTCTTTATTATTAGAATAGACCAGAATATCATCTAGATATACCACGACGAACTTGTCGAGGTAATCCATGAATATATAATTCATCAGACGGGAGAAAGTTGCTGGAGCATTTGTCAAGCCGAAGGACATGACAGTGTATTCATAGGAGCCATAACGAGTGACGAATGCAGTTTTGGGAATATCCTCTTCACGGACACGGATCTGGTGATAACCCAACCTCAAGTCGAGTTTAGAGAACACCGATGATCCAGCAAGTTGATCATAAAGATCACTGATCCGGGCAGTGGGTATTTATTCTAGATTGTGGCTTGGTTAATGGGCCGGTAATCCTGAACCAATCGGTTAGTTCCATCCTTCTTCTTAACGAAGAGTGAAGGTGCTCCCCAAGCAGAGGAACTGGGGCGGATGAAACCACTCTTAAGTGACTTGTCGATTTCTTCCTTAAGCTCAAGTAGGTGGTGCGGAGGCATCTTATAAGGATGCTTGGCAATAGGGACAGTGCCAGGCTTCAAGTCAATGACGAACTCGACAGCCCTAGCCGGGGGTATGCCTGGAAGTTCTTCTGGAAAAACGTCCGGAAAATCTCGAACGACAGGAACATTCTCGATTCCTTCCAGAGGTGAGGCGTTCAAAGCATTCAGAGCATATATCTGAGCTTCAGCATCTCGAGTAACGCGGGCAGTGTAGTTCACTATCTCATCAGAGGGGTGAAGAAGTTGGACGACTTTAGTGGCACAATTGATCGAAGCAATGTGAGCTTTCAACCAATCCATTCCGAGAATGAGATCTATGGTGAAGACTTCAAGACGATGGGTGAGGCAAGGAATTCCAACCCTTTAATTTCGACGGTAATGTTAGGTGCTATCACATCAGCATGACAATGACCTCCAGGAGTTTTAATGACTAACGGAGTATGCATCTTCTCATATCGAATGCCATGCATGAATGTAAATTTTCCAGAGATGAATGAATGTGATGCTCCTGAATCAAATAAAACAGAAGCAGGTACTGAGTTAACAAGAAGGGTACCCATCACAGTAGCAGGTTGATCCTGGACTTCTTCAATATCAATGTTGTAAGCGTGTCCACGACCATGTGAAGCAGACCCAGTATTATAGTTGCGGGTCTGATTGTTGCCACGACCATTGCCACGGCCAGTACGAGGAAAAGCCAACTGATTCTGAGTCTGGCGGCAGTCTTTAGCCTGGTGACCTGGTTTGCGGCACTTGAAGCACATACCATCTTCAGGACGAAGAGGAGCATTGTTTTGAATAGCTTGAGCCTTTGGCTGCCTCGGTGGTGGAGGAGGCAGACGTGGTGCAGCATTGTTCTTTGGTGTAGAGGTATTGGGACGGAGCGCATTGTTGGGAATCCAAACTCGACGCTTCTGTGCTGAGCCCGAAGATGAGCCAGCATCACGATAGCGCTTCTGCGAGTCCTTGTGTTCCATCTGAGCGGTCTCAACAAGAATAGCCTTGTTCACTAGAGTTGAAAAGCCGTTGAAGTCTTGAGCAGCAAGTGCAAGCTTGAGGTCTCGGTGGAGTCCATTACGGAACTTATCTTGTCTACGGGCATCTGTGGCGATGTCTTCTTCAGCATAGCGGGAGAGATCAAGAAATTCCCGCTGATAAGCTTCGACAGTCTTGTTGCCTTGAGTGAGGTTGCGGAACTGGGTCTTCATGCGTTCCATAATTGCCTGAGGGATGTAACGTGTACGGAAAGCAGCCTGGAACTCATACCAGGTAATGACTGTTCCAGCAGGCAGTGAACGCTTGTGTGTGTCCCACCATTGAGCAGCGGGCCCTTTTAAGAAAAAGGACGCGAAGGTGATGAAGTTGGCAGGGGCGACATTAGCAGACTCCATCTCGTGAGTGATGTCGCGGAGCCAGTCATCAGCATCCGGTGGCTTGTCAGAGTTGCGGAAGTGAGTGGGGTTAAGTCGCATGAACTCCGGCAGAGTTATTGAAGGAGGGTTCTGGTTCTGGTTGTTCTGATGCAGAAACTGAGCCATAATTCCAGTCATGAACTGGCGGTTGAGCTCGAATTGTTGCATCATAGCTGCCATATAGTCTGGCGGTGGTGGACGTTCAGGGGCACGACCACGACCACGACCACCTGGTCTAACCATCCTGCTAAGTATCAACAGGGGGTAGTTTAGTAAAAGCAATTGCGAGCGTTTAGCGACAAGCATGATGTAACATGACAATACTTTAAGCAGTGTAATAGATACATAACAGTAGTTGATTAAGACATACAGATCCACACACTGAGTCGGGTACATGCGGACAGCGTAACGATGCAAATTAAAAGCTGGACATACTAGGCGGCGCGCAGGCACGCGGTAAGGAAGTACACAACGAGACATAGCAAAGGCTACATCAACGTCGGAGAAAACCACTGTAACGGGGTAACTGCGAGTGCAGACGATGAATGTTCGTCGCGGTAGGATCCTGTGCTCCATGTGCACTCTGATGCAGAACCCGGTCTCGAGCTGTAAGAAG
The DNA here is from genome assembly GCA_011799875.1 of Thinopyrum elongatum. Taxonomy (NCBI): domain Eukaryota; kingdom Viridiplantae; phylum Streptophyta; class Magnoliopsida; order Poales; family Poaceae; genus Thinopyrum; species Thinopyrum elongatum. The sequence goes on from CM022300.1 coordinate 381,352,621, forward strand.
AGGTCCACGTGTAGGTGTGTGACCTCCAATAGCAGGCCAATCAATACCAGCATACATCTGAGTCCTGCGCGGGTAAAGGATGTGCTCCGGATGTATCCCTGCGCGAACAGTGGGTAGCAACTGCGACATAGCATCGTAGAGACGTGCTCGAGTGGCAACCAACTCGACGGCAAGAGCCCGAACAGTGCGATCCAGAGCCTGAGTGCACTAAATCAGAACACGCGGGTCATATCAGCGATGGTCGTACGGGGCACAGATAGCTGTGTAGTATCCAGTAGCATCTCCAGCAGGGGCATACGGAATGTATTGGAACTCAGAGTCATCCAAGATACCGCTGAACTGTCCTCGGAGACGTGCGACAGCAGAGTAGGCGGCATCATGTACTGCCATCTCAATCGTCACGCCGATACCGTGGAAAAGGTGCAGCACGGCACTCAACTCGCGGATTCCCTAGGTGACATTGGGGTAATCTATGCATAGGGGTTGATGCATGTTTTCGCCCTACGTTCTCTGATAGAAACTTTGGAGTGACTCTTTGTTGCACGTTGAGGGATTGTTATGTGATCCAAATATGTTATCATTGTTGAGAGAATTTGCACTAGTGAAAGTATGAACCCTAGGCCTTGTTTTCAAGCATTGCAATACCGTTTTTGCTCACTTTTGTCACTTGCTACCTTGCTATTTTTATATTTTCATATTACAAAAACCTATATCTACCATCAATGTTACACTTGTATCACCATCTCTTCGCCGAACTAGTGCACCTATACAATTTACCATTGTATTGGGTGTGTTGGGGACACAAGAGACTCTTTGTTATTTAGTTGCAGGGTTGTTTGAGAGAGACCATCTTCATCCTACGCCTCCCACAGATTGATAAACCTTAGGTCATCCACTTGAGGGAAATTTGCTACTGTCCTACAAAACTCTGCGCTTGGAGGCCCAACACGAGTCTACAAGAAGAAGGTTGCGTAGTAGACATCAAGCTCTTTTCTGGCGTCATTGCCGGGGAGGTGAGTGATTGAAGGTATATCTTTAGATCTTGCAATTGAATCTTTTAGTTTCTTGTTTTATCACTAGTTTAGTCTATGAAAGAAAACTACAAAAAAAATGGAATTGAGGTTGCCTCATATGATGATCTTTTTAATGTCTTTCGTGAAAATGATGGAAAGGAAAATTGTGCTCAAGTGTTAGAAGAAGAAGTCAATAAAATGTTTGGCACTAAATCTTTGAATGATAAACATGATTGCAATGTTGTTAGTGTGCTTGCTATGAATATTCATGATACTAATGATGATTGCACTAGTCAAGATAAAAATGTTTCTTATAAGCATGTCAATTTTTGTGGAGTGAATAGAGTTTGTGAAGACATGCCTTATAGGGATGATAGATTTTGTAAGAAGCATAAACATGATGAAACCAATCGGTGGCTTAAGGTGATAGATAAATTTGCTACAAAATTATGCTCTCTTCATCCCATTACTTGTGAACTTTGCAATAGAGTTGGTCATCTTAATTTCCAATGCACACTTTTTCATGACCGAATCGTGGCCAAATATAGCAATAACTTGATCACCCTTGAACTTTATAATGAACTTTGTTTATTTTTGGGGTGTGAAGAATTGTCACATAAAAATAGTTGGTTTGAAGCGTTCATATTCACCGACCATGCTGAAACTACTCTTAAAAATATCTATATGTTTTGTGTGGTAAATTGCAATGAGAATGCTTATATTGCCGAATATAGAAATATGGAAAAACCAATAGAATATAAAAGAAATACTAATGAAAGGGTAAAGCTCTCCACTTTCCCTCCTATTGTCCCTCGTGATGAAACAGGTTACGAGAATGAGCTCCCTATGCAACCAATCTCATCAATAAGGAGCTCCAAAAAGTTGATTAAACCCACACATGACGTGGATAAGAAAAAGAAAAGACGGAGAAGCAAAGGTAAAATGGTATCCCTCCCAAATGATGTTGCTCCTATTATTGTTATGCCTCATGAGAGTGAATCAAAAATAAATGTGGAAGATGATATACTTGATTATGATAGTGATTCTTTGTCTTATGGTACAATGTACGAAGAAACTATTGAGGATGATTTTGTTATGCCTATTACTCATTGTGATGATTATGATGATACTTCTTATAATCTTGAAAATCTTTTTGGCACCAACTTACAAAGTTGTGATGATAATAATTGCTATACTATTGGTGCTATTCATACTATTAATGATGAGAGTGATTATTCATATGACATGCAAAGGCACAAGCTTGGGGATGCTATGTTTGATGAGAATGACATGTTTGAGAATTTATTTGCTGCAATTAATGTTTGTCCTAAGCTTGGGGATGCTATGTTTAATGAAGATGATATTTTTAGTCCCCCAAGTTTTGATGTGCAAATTTATTATGATAATAGCATGCCTCCTATTTATGATGATTGCAATATTTATGAAAGTGGGTTTGGAAGAGTGTCAACTCTAGGTAGTATTGATCCCACTATTTTGGAGGGTGTTGAATCTTATTATAATGATAAAAGTGTATTTGGAGAGGTCATTACTTTATTTAGTAATGATTCCACTATCTTGGAAGAGGTTTCAATTGATTATGATGAGAACAAAGTTGCTACTTATGATGATTATTGTGATGACACTTATGTTATAAAAAGTAGTGATGATTATATTTATAAAACTTGTCATAATTATGATTACCCTTTTTCTGAACATTACTCTTTTAATGTGGAACCAATTTATAGTATTCAAGTTTCTTATGATACTCCCACTATTCCGAATGAGAAGAAGTTTGCTTATGTGTAGAGTAGTAAATTTTCTATGCTTGTGGATCATGAAAATAATGCTTTGTGTGATGGTTATATTTTTGAATTCATTCATGATGCTACTGAAAATTATTATGAGAGAGGAACATATGCTTGTACTTATTGCAATAATATCAAGTTTCCTCTCTATGTGCTGAAAATCTTGAAGTTATGCTTGTTTTGCCTTCCTATGCTAGTTGATTCTTGCTCCCATAAATTGTTTGCTCACAAAATCCCTATGCATAGGAAGTGGGTTAGACTTAAATGTGCTAGTCATATTCTTCATGATGCTCCCGTTATGTTTCAATTCTTATCTTTTATGCGAGCATCATTAAAATCGGCATGCCTAGCTAAAAAGGCATTAAAGAAAAGTGCTTGTTGGGAGGCAACCTAACATTACCCCTACTGTTTTTGTGTGTTAACATGATTAAGATACTGTAGTAATCATGTTTTATAGGTTTTGTTTTAATAAAGTGTCAAGTAAAGCCTTTGGGATAGTGTGGATGATAGTTGACTTGATTCTGTGCAAAAACAGAAACTTTTGCATCCAGTGCATCAATTACTATCTTTTACTGGAACGTGGAAAAATTATGATTTTTTTTACAGTTGATTGGTATTCAAATTTTCTACGGTGTCCTAATTTTTCAGAAATTTCGGAGTTATAGAGTTATGACCTTAATTCAGATCTTTAAGTACTGTTCTGTTTTTGACAGATTCTATTTGCAATGCATAGTTTGTTTGTTGTATGGTTTCTATGGCTTATATTGCTTAATATAAATTGTCGAAATTATAAGTTACAGTAGGCATTGTGTGAGAACAATTATGAATCTTGTCTTTGACAGTACCCAAGTGAATGATTTGTTTTAACGGATCTCACGAATGTTTTGTTAAGTTTTGTGTGATTGAAGTTTTCAAGTTTTGGGTGAGATATCGATATAAGGAGAATAAGGAGTGATAAGAGCCTAAGCTTGGGGATGTCCAAGGCACCCCAAGGTAATATTCAAGGAATATACAAGCAACTAATCTTGGGGATGCCCCGGAAGGCATCCTCTCTTTCGTCTCCAACATTATTGGTAACCTCACTTGGAGCTATATTTTTATTCGTCACGTGATATGAGTTTTGCTTGGAGCGTCATTTTATTTTGTTAGTATTTTCTTTGCTGTTATTTAGAGTAATGTTTTGCATCTTTTATTTCAATAAAAGTGTCAAGTATAGCCTTTACCATGCTTAGTTTGCAAGTCTATATGTTGCTGTTTGAAAACAGAAAGTTTTCTACCATTGTCTGAATTCTTATGGAAATTCAGAATGTTATAAAATCCTGAATTTTTTACAAAATGAGTAACAACAAATTTTATACAGTTTGGTAAATTTTCAGAATTTGTGGAGTTAGGGAAGTATGAGTACAATTGTACTCTTTACAGACTGTCCTGTTTAGACAGATTGTTGTTATGTTTGCATTGTTTGCATATGTTTGCTTGTTTAATGATTCTATTTGAGGATAGGAGTATTAAATATGCAGAGGCATTTAGTATGCAATATTAAATAATAATTTTAGTGATTTTCTACAGTAGAGAATGATAAGGTTTTGCATTTGATTTATACTAACTTATCTCACGAGTCCTTGTTGAGTTTTGTGTGGATGAAGTTTTTAAGATTTAGGGAAACCGTGATATAAAAGGAATTAAGGAGACACAAAAGCTCAAGCTTGGGGATGCCCAAGGCATCCCTAGTCAATATTTCAATAAGTCTCAAGCATATAAGCTTAGGGATGCCCCGGTAGGCATCCCACCTTTCTTCATCAAGAATTATCGGTTAGTATCGGTTGAGCCTAAGTTTTTGCTTCTTCACATGATGTGTGCTATTTTTAGAATGTCATTTTATTTTGTTTTGCTTACTGTTTTAATAAAATATTAAGATCTGAAATTTTTAAATGAGAGAGAGTCCTCACATAGCTACATAATTATTCAACTACTCATTGATCTTCACTTATATCTTTTTGGAGTAGTTTGTCAGTTGCTCTAGTGCTTCACTTATATCTTTTTAGAGCACGGTGGTAGTTTTATTTTGAAGAAATTTGTGAACTCTCATTCTTCACTTGTATTATTTTGAGAGTCTCTAAACAGCATGGTAATTCGCTTAGGTTATGAATTTAGTCCTAATATGATGGGCATCCAAGAGGGATATAATAAAAACTTTCATATAAAGTGCATTGAATACTATGTGAAGTTTGATTCCTTATGATTGTTTTGAGATATAAAGATGGTAATATTAGAGTCATGCTAGTGAGTAATTGTGGATTGGTAGAAATACTTGTGTTAAAGTTTGTGATTCCCGTGGCATGCACGTTTGGTGAACCGTTATGTGATGAAGTCGGAGCATGATTTATTTATTGATTGTCTTCCTTATGAGTGGCGATCAGGGACGAGCGATGGTCTTTTCCTACCAATCTATCCCCCTAGGAGCATGCGTGTAGTACTTTGTTTCGATAGGTAATAGACTTTTGCAATAAGTATGTGAGTTCTTTATGACTAATGACGAGTCCATGGATTATACGCACTCTCACCCTTCCACCATTGCTACAACTTTCGCCGGTGCACTACACCCACCATATACCTTCCTCAAAACAGCCACCATACCTACCTATTATGGCATTTCCATAGCCATTCCAAGATATATTGCCATGCAACTTCCACCGTTCCATTTATTATGACACGCTTCATCATTGTCATATTGCTTTGCATGATCATGTAGTTGACATCGTATTTGTGGCAAAGCCACCATTCATATTTTTTATACATGTCTCTCTTGATCATTGCACATCCCGGTACACCGCCGGAGGCATTCATATAGAGTCATATTTTTGTTCTAAGTATCGAGTTGTAATTCTTGAGTTGTAAGTAAATAAAAGTGTGATGATCATCATTATTAGAGCATTGTCCCATGTGAGGAAAGGATGATGGAGACTATGATTCCCCCACAAGTTGGGATGAGACTCCGGACGAAAAATAAAAAAAAAGAGAAAAAAAGAGGCCAAAGAGCCCAAAATAAAAAAAATGAGAGAAAAGAGAGAAGGGGCAATGCTACTATCCTTTTTCCACACTTGTGCTTCAAAGTAGCACCATGATCTTCATGATAAAGAATCTCCTATTTTGTCACTTTCATATACTAGTGGGAAATTTTCATTATAGAACTTGGCTTGAATATTCCAATGATGGGCTTCCTCAAATTGCCCTAGGTCTTCGTGAGCAAGCGAGTTGGATGCACACCCACTTAGTTTCTTTTTGAGCTTTCATACACTTATAGCTCTAGTGCATCCATTGCATGGCAATCCCTACTCACTCACATTGATATCTATTGATGGGCATCTCCATAGCCCGTTGATATGCCTAGTTGATGTGAGACTATCTCCTTCTTTTTGGTCTTCTCCACAACCACCATATTCTATTTCACCTATAGTGCTATATCAATGGCTCACGCTCATGTATTGCGTGAAAGTTGAAAAAGTTTGAGAACATCAAAAGTATGAAACAATTGCTTGACTTGTCATCGGGGTTGTGCATGATTTAATACTTTGTGTGATGAAGATGGAGCATAGCCAGACCATATGATTTTGTAGGGATAACTTTCTTTGGCCATGTTATTTTGAGAAGACATGATTGCTTTGTTAGTATGCTTGAAGTATTATTGTTTTTATGTCAATATTAAACTTTTGTTTTGAATCTTATGGATCTGAATACTCATGCCACAACAAAGAAGATTACATTGATAATTATGCTAGGTAGCATTCACACTTCATAAATTCTTTTTTTTATCATTTACCTACTCGAGGACGAGCAGGAATTAAGCTTGGGGATGCTGATACGTCTCCAACGTATCTATAATTTATGAAGTATTCATGCCATGTTTACAACAATTTTATATGGTTTTGGCATGATTTTATTAGAACTAACCCGGACCGACGTTGTTTTTAGCAGAACTACCGTGGTGTCGTTTTTTGTGCAGAAATAAAAGTTCTCAGAATGGGCTGAAAATTTATGGAGAATATTTTTGGAAAATATAAAAAATACTGGAGCGAAAAGATACCGGAGAAGAGTCCTGAGGCAACCATAAGGGTGGGGGGCGCCCCCCCCCCCCTAGGGTGCGCCCCCGTGCCTTGTCGCCGCCTCGTGGACCCCCCTGACGTGAGACCGACACCAAAAACTCCTATAAATACAAAAGCCCCCGAAAAGAAACCTAAATCGGGAGTTCCGCCACCGCAAGCCTCTGTAGCCATGAAAAACTAATCTGGAGCCCGTTCCGGCACTCTGCCGGAGGGGGAAACCATCACCGGAGGCCCTCTTCATCATCCCGGCGGTCTGCATGACGAGGAGGGAGTAGTTCACCCTCGGGGCTGAGGGTATGTACCAGTAGCTATGTGTTTGGTCCCTCTCTCTCGTGTTCTTGATTTGGCACGATCTTGATGTACCGCGAGCTTTGTTACTATAGTTGGATCATATGGTGTTTCTTCCCTCTCTATCTCTTGTTGTGATGAATTGAGTCTTTGCTCTTTGAGGTTTCGTTATGTTGGATTGAGTATTGGATTTGAGAACACTTGATGTATGTCTTGCGATGGGATATCTGCGGTGACAATGGGATGTTCTATTGATTCACTTGATGTATGTTTTGGCACTCAACTCGCGGATTCCCGAGGTGACATTGGGGTAATCTATGCATAGGGGTTGATGCACGTTTTTGTCCTACGTTCTTCGATAGAAACTTTGGAGTGACTCTTTGTTGCACGTTGAGGGATTGTTATGTGATCCAAATATGTTATCATTGTTGAGAGAATTTGCACTAGTGAAAGTATGAACCCTAGGCCTTGTTTTCAAGCATTGCAATACCGTTTTTGCTCACTTTTGTCACTTGCTACCTTGCTGTTTTTATATTTTCAGATTACAAAAACCTATATCTACCATCCATATTGCACTTGTATCACCATCTCTTCGCCGAACTAGTGCACCTATACAATTTACCATTGTATTGGGTGTCTTGGGGACACAAGAGACTCTTTGTTATTTGGTTGCAGGGTTGTTTGAAAGAGACCATATTCATCCTACGCATCCCACGGATTGATAAACCTTAGGTCATCCACTTGAGGGAAATTTGCTACTGTCCTACAAAACTCTGCGCTTGGAGGCCCAACACGAGTCTACAAGAAGAAGGTTGCGTAGTAGACATCAAGCTCTTTTCTGGCCAATTTCAGGTCTCGTCTGCTATATTTAAGTCATTTTTTTGCATTTACCTTGCATTTAGTGCATATAAAATCAAAACCCTACTACAACTACACGTGGGTGTTAGCAAGATCATTTGTGTGTCGCTTTGCGAGTTTTCATTCATTGTCTGAGAAATGAGAAAAAAAATCAAACAGTTCGGCCGCAGGGTGCAGCCACAGGCGTAGGCCTTGTTGGTATTTTAATTATAGGAAATGAATATAGAGTCCGGAAATAACGAAAATCGGTGTGTCACCGTGGTGTGCTCTCAAGATCCCATGGAAAAAGTTTGGTAAAGTTTGGCACAAGTTTTGATGCTCACACCTTCCAAATCGGAGCATCTCACAAGAAGGATCATAGTTTCCAAAAGGAGACGCGGCACTTCGGACTCCAATCATCGGTGACTACATCGTTTCGCCTCGAATTTTTTTTCACGATAAACAATCACGGATGTACCCTAGGTTTGATTTTGTAGCCCATTTCAGGTCTCTTGTGCTATATTTAAGTCATTTTTTTGCATTTACCTTGCATTTAGTGCATATAAAATCAAAACCCTACTACAACTACACGTGGGTGTTAGCAAGATCATTTGTGTGTCTCTTTGCGAGTTTTTATTCATTGTCCAAGAAATGGGGAAAAAATTCAAACAGTTCGGCCGCAGGGTGCGGCCAGAGGCGTAAGCCTTGTTGGTATTTTAATTATAGGAAATGCATATAGAGTCCGGAAATAACGAAAATCGGTGTGTCACCGTGGCGTGCTCTCAGGATCCCATGATTTTTTTTGGTAAAGTGTAACATCCCCAGCATCACACTACAGTGAGCTCCCTCTAATGGTGGTCATGTCATCATGATCATCATGCCATTATGCCACTTGTCCAAAATCAAAGCCAAATTCAAATTCAAATTGCATGTCAAATATTTATTTCTTCTGTCATGCAATTAAAATAGTTCACAATTTGGAAAATATTCCCTAAATATTTGTCATGTTGAAACCAACATTTTTGGAATTCCCAAAATGCCCCTGGATTTTATTTAGTGGTCCAGCAGCATTTAATTTTGGCCTCTCCAAATTCTAAAAAATGCTTGCACCATTCAAATTTCCCCCAAACTTTTTGTGCCGTCTCAGCTTATTGTCTAGTAATTATTGAGCCAATTCACATATTTTACAAAAGTCTTTTGTGGCCTAGCAAATTGCAAAAAACAGAGAAGAGATAATAAACAGAAAAGATTAAAGAAAAAAATAGGAAAAGTCCCTGTATACTAGGCCCATATGGCAACAGGAGCAGTAGCAGCATAGCCGGCCCAGCCCACTAAGCCACCATCATCGTCTTTGTCGCGCTGTCGGCACGCCCGCGCCCGCACGCGCCCTCGCCGGCTGGATCCTCTACACGGCGATGCTACAGCAAAGCTGAGGGGATAAGAACGAAGCTGACGACGCCGTGGATCGAACCCTAGCCATTCACCCTTCTCCTTGCTCTCCCTCGCCCTCTCCCTCTCGCGCCCAAAATCTCTCCACCGTCCTCCACTCGATCCCGCGGCCACCGTAACCGCCTCGCCACGCCGTGATGTCGTAGGGCATCGCCATCGTCCGCTACGTCGATCGGTGCACGCCATTGAAGCCGGGAGCCCCCGCCACGAGCGCCGCTTCCTCTTCTTCCTCCTCGGGCATCTTCGTCCGTCGCTAATTAGCCGCCGACAAGCTTCCCCGAGCCCATCTGAGCACATCTACAGGGCCCGGTGAGGAGCCGCAAGCAAACCCCTCTCTTCCCACATATCTCCTCGAGCCCGTAGCCGCCGCTGCCATCGCCGCCCGAACGCTGCTCCGCCGCAGGGCTCATCGCCGTCATTGTGGCCGTCGTCATGCTCGCCCGAGCACGCGAGCGTGCTCAGAGCAGCTCGGTGAGGCTGCCCGTGCCGCTAGATCGCCTCCCCGCAGCCTCTAGCGCCATTTTCGAATGCGGCCGAACTCCGGCGTCCGCCTCGCCGCTCGCCGTTGTTGTTTTAGTCCATTTTCGACCGAGCCAACACCACCTAGAGATGCGGCACTCCGCGCTCGTTCGATCCCGCTTTTCCGCGCCTGATTTGGTCGCGGGACGGCGATTTCCGGCGACGTCCAGTGCGTGCCGCCGCGCGGAGTGGTCGCCGGAGTAACTCCGGCGACGTCGCCGACATGGCACGGTCGGGCCCGCCCCTGGGCCACTGATGCTGGGCCCCACTGGCCCCATTGACTGGGTCAACCGCTGACTAGGCTGCCCGTGTCGCTGACATGTGGGGCCCTGCCGTTTAAAATGGTTTAATAATAAATATAAATGTTAATTAAAAGGTTAATTAAACTATTATTTAATTAATTAGCTAATTAGTCACTGACTAAACTAGGCCCACTGATCTAGTTAGTTAATTAGCTTAAAATTAACCCTGTTTAATACTAACAGAGGCTGACATGTGGGTCCCAGTGGCCCCACTGGTCAGATTTGACTCTGGTCAGCCGGGTTTGACCTGCTGACGTCATGCTGATGTCACCATTTACTATTCTGGATAATTTGGATTTAATTAATTAAATAAATTCCAGAAAATATTTAAATCTTTTAAAATCCGTAGAAATTAAACCGTAGCTCGGATAGAAAAACTTTATATATGAAAGTTGCTCAGAACGACGAGGCGAATCCAACCGTGCCATCTGTTTCCGTGTCGGGACCCTCTACGGAGGTGAACCCACAACTTTTAGCCTATTTCCGGTAGATGAATAGTGCATATACACCGGTTAATAATTCCAACTTTAATCCTAAAATAACTAATATGACTTAGACATGCTTTTAGGCAACCCTGCACTGCACGTTAGCATAGCATGCTCTGTGTTGCATATGATTGCTGTGTATTTATTTGTTTCCTCCCCCTCTTCTCTCTCGGTAGATAACGGTACCGACGCAGTCCTCAAGACCGACGCAGCTCCGGAGACCGACGACACCACTGACGACCCTGCCTTTGCCGCAGGGCAACCAGGCAAGCACCCCCCCCATTGAACATGCCTATATCGCCTATTCTCTTCTCTCTTGTGCTTGCATTAGAATTGCTGCTGCTACTGCTTTACCTATTCTGATGCATGACCTGATTCTGTAACCTGCTTATCCTAAACTGCTTAGAATAGGCTGTTTAGTGTGCCCCAGTGACCCATTGTCCCAGTTGCCCCCGCTGGATCATCAGAAGACTCAACAACCAGGCCCCGGCACCGCACATCACCCCCTTAGTTGTACGACACTGCAGCGTTACTATCAAGTGCCGAGGGTGATACCTCGTTTAGCACTTCTGATGTTAACTCCGTAGAGTAGCTATTCGGTCATGGTCATCGAGGGTGATTCCTCCTTCACCACTTCCGATAACGACGCCGTCGTGCAACACCTCAAGTGTGAACCTCGAGGGTGATTCCTCCTAAGTTCACCTTGATGACTACATCATGTGGGATCCGTCGAGGGTGATTCCTCAGTTTCCCCCCTGGTGTTTGGACACACAGTTACTATGACTTTAACCATGAACCATGATAAAGTCGGGTCGGCCCTGAGGGGTACCCACGTGAGCATAAGATGCGATTGATGTGTAGTCGGGTGACCAGAGAGAGTACCCGCGAGATAATTATGAGGCGTGGCCGGGCATTCTGAGCCCTTGCCGCAAGTCCTCGAGATGGGGCGACGGGGTCACATCGAACATGAGTCTCTGCTCCTTATCGCGCGCTCCTAATTCACTATGATTTGGATATTTGATCTGAGTGGGCCTCTGGCCCGATAGCACTAACCATCACGTGGGAACAGTTATGGGCACTCTGCGTCGTATGCATCAGCCGAAACTTAATGGACGTCAGCGTCTGAGCGGCGCGCGCCGAGTTGGACCGCGTAACGCAACCGCCTTGATAGTGTGGGTTGCTAGGTCTGCTCACCGGCCGCGTTCACAACGTGCAGGAGTTCCCGAGGCGATGGCCCAAGACCCCTGGGCGCATAGGTTTAGTCCGGCGTGCTGACCTCTCTGTTAAGCCTAGGTCGGGTTGCGGCGTATCGTTTGGCCGATGTCGGGCATGACCCAGAAAAGTGTGTCCGGCCGGAGTTAATCGAGCGTGGTGGGTAAGTTGGTGCACCCCTGCAGGGAAGAACTAATCTATGCATAGCCGGATCCTCGGTAACGGACGCTCGGAGTTGTATCCCAATCGATACAACTAGAACTGGATACTTGATATGAGATATGGATAGTAGGGCTCTGGGATTCCTTTCTTGCAGGGAGTCGAGAAAGGATCTCTGGCCGAGGTTGATACTTAATGCTACTACTACTTTATACTGAACTAATCTACACTCTTCTAATGCTGCAAGACTGTTGAAGATGCTAGTCTTCGATAGGACTAGGCCTTCTCTCTATTCTGGCATTTCTGCAGCCCAGTCCACATATACAGCCTTTCTTTGATAATGTTGCATATGTAGTGTAGATCCTTGCTTGCTGAGTACTTTGGATGAGTACTCACGGTTGCTTTGCTTCCTCTTTTTCCCCATATCCGTTTGATGCAACCAGATGACGGAGCCCCGGAGCCAGCTGCCCCCGCCGACGACTACTACTACCACCCCGAGGGTGGTTACTACTATGAGCTTGCCGACGACCAGGAGTAGGATCGGAGGGTCCCGGGCAGGAGGCCTGCGCCTTTTCGATCGTAGCTTTTGTTTTGCCCTGCCTTTCTAAAGGCTTATCCGTTTCTGTTTCATATCTGTACTCAGATATCTGATGCTTCCGCTCACGCTTATACGCGAGCTTATGTATTCGAGCCCTCGAGGCCCCTGGCTTGTAATATAAAGCTTGTATGACTTTATTTATGTTTTAGAGTTGTGTTGTGATATCTTCAAGTGAGTCCTTAGGCTTGATCATGTGCATTTGCGTGTATGATTAGTGCACGATTAAGCCGGGGGCGTCACCTAAAGTTTGGCACAAGTTTTGATGCTCACACCTTCCAAATCGGAGCATCTCACAAGAAGGATCATAGTTTCCAAAAGGAGACGCGGCACTTCGGACTCCAATCGTTGGTGACTACATTGTTCCGCCTTGAAAAAAATTTCACGGTAAACTATCACGGATATACCCTAGGTTTGATTTTCTGGCCCATTTCAGGTCTCGTCTGCTATATTTAAGTCATTTTTTGCATTTACCTTGCATTTAGTGCATATAAAATCAAAACCCTACTACAACTACATGTGGGTGTTAGTTAGCAAAGAAGGTGTACAAATCATTTGTGTGTCGCTTTGCGAGTTTTCATCCATTGTCTGAGAAGCGGGGAGAAGTTTCAAACATTTCGGCCGCGAGGTGCGGCCACCGGCGTAGGCCTAGTTGGTATTTTAATTACAGGAAATTCAGATGGAGTCCGGACATCATCAAAATCGGTGTGTGCCCGTGGCGTGCTCTCACGACCCCGTGGAAAAAATTTGGTAAAGTTTTGCACAAGTTTTGATGATCGCTCCTTGGAAACTGGAGCATCTCACAAGAAGGATCATGGTTTCCAAAAGGAGACGTTTCAATTCAAACTCCAGTGGCCGGTGACTTCATCGTTTGGCCTCATAAAAATTTCCATGGTACGCAATCACCATTATACCACGGGTTTGATTTTCTGGCGCATTTCAGGTATCGTTTGCTATATTTAAGACATTTTTTGAATTTAACGTGTATTTTGTGCATATAAATAAAATCACAACCGGGACTGCATGTGTTGTCGAAAGGGATGAGGATTGTCGTTCGATTAGGGAGCATCCAACGGTGCAGAAGTACGATCCGTGGGGTTTGGGTTCTGGCCAATCAGAACGCACGACTCAGATCGCGCGCGCAGCAGGGGGGCATCGGCCACGGTTTAGTAGGCACACGGCTTTCATGAGTGAACCGTGTGCTATTTGAAAACATTTACATGAAGTAACAACATATTTTTGTTTGAATAAAAACATGAGGTCATCGTTTCGCGTCGAATTTTTTTCCACGGTAAGAAATCACCATTGTACCTTAAGGTTCGATTTTCTGGTGCATTTGAGATCTCGTTTGCTATATTTGAGTCTTTTTTGCATTTACCATGCATATATATATATATAGTCGCAACTACACGTGGGTGTTATCAAGATCATTTGTGTGCCGCTTTGCGAGTTTTCATTCATTGTCCGAGAAATGGGAAAAAAATTCAAACAGTTCGGCCGCAGGGTGCGGCTAGAGGCGCAGGCCTTGTTGGTATTTTAATTACAGGAAATGCATATAGAGTCCAGAAATAACGAAAATCATTGTGTCACCGTGGCGTGGTCTGACGATCCCATGGAAAAAATTTGGTAAAGTTTTGGTGCTCGCACCTTCCAAACCGGAGCATCTCACAAGAAGGATCATAGTTTCCAAAAGGAAACGCGGCACTTCGGGATCCAAATCATCGGTGACTACATCGTTCCGCCTTGAAAAAATTCACAGTAAACAATCACGGATATACCCTTGGTTTGATTTTCTGGCCCATTTTAGGTCTCATCTGCTATATTTAAGTCATTTTTTGCACTTACCTTGCATTTAGTGCATATAAAGTCAAAACCCTACTACAACTACATGTGGGTGTTAGTTAGCAAAGAAGGTGTACCAATCATTTGTGCGTCACTTTGCGAGTTTTCATCCGTTGTCCGAGAAGCGGGGAGAAGTTTCAAACATTTCGGTCGCGAGGTGTGGCCACCGGCGTAGGCCTAATTGGTATTTTAATTACAGGAAATTCAGATGGAGTCCGTACATCAACAAAATCGGTGTGTGCCTGTGGCGTGCTCTCACGACCCCGTGGAAAAAATTTGGTAAAGTTTGGCACAAGTTTTGATGATTGCTCCTTGGAAACCAGAGCATCTCACAAGAAGGATCATGGTTTCCAAAAGGAGACGTGTCAATTCAAACTCCAGTGGCCGGTGACTTCATCATTTGGCCTCATGAAAATTTCCACGGTACGCAATCACCATTATACCACGGGTTTGATTTTCTGGCGCATTTCAGGTATCGTTGGCTATATTTAAGATATTTTTTGACTTTAACGTGCATTTTGTGCATATAAATAAAATTACAACCGGAACTGCATTTGCTGTCGAAAGGGATGAGGATTGTCGTTCGATCAGGGAGCATCCAACAATGCAGACGTACGATCTGTGGGGTTTGGGTTCTGGCCAATTAGAACGCACGACTCAGATCGCGCACGCGGTTTGGTCGGCACACGGCTTTCATGAACGAACCGTGTGCTATTTGCAAACCAGATTGCATATCTTCTGTTCATACACACTGGAGTGAGATCAATTGAGTGTGCTACCTCTATGGTATAATAATAAAAAAAACAGTTCCAATTCATTGCCTGAGCTGACAGCATATTAAGGTCAACATATTAATGGTTCTTACATCAACAAAAAACCGGGCATAACTCACAAATTCAGTACAACGGCAGTTCTAAATTGAACGAATTAAGTTGCAGGGTAGGCATAAAAACTAGTCTTACGGCAATTCCCATGTACGTGGGGGAACTGGGATCATTACGTTGACCCCGAATGAACTTGGGTTTTCTGATGATTTTACGCTTCTCTGTTTGAGGGGTGTGTGATCCCTTGGCTGGCAACTCAGCAAATTCATCGTACTCATCCCCATCGGCAACATCCTCGACACCCAGTACTCTCCTCTTCCCATGCATCACTACATGGCAGTTCTTATGCAAGGGGTCTTCCGCATAGAAAATCTGGGTAGCATCGCTGGCAAGAATGAACGGGTCCGTGTGATATGCCATCGTTGTCCTGTTAACACAGGTCTTCCTGTAATCATCAACCTTTACCTGACTAAGAGCGATCCATGTGCACCTGAATAATGCCACCTTAACTTTCACATAGTTAAGCTCCCAAATCTCTTTGATGGTTCCATAGTATACCCTTTTATCAGCTCCATCTACAGTCATGCATTCTATTCGAACAGAGCTGTTCTGATATGAGGTCTTCTCATCATGTTCCTCAGTGTAGAACGTGTATCCATTTATGTCATATGTTTGGTACATCAACACCGTAGGTGATGGCTTTTGTGCCAACCACGTAGCAATGTCATCCATGGACCCTTGTGCCAAACGATTCTTCAGCCATTCGGCGTAGTTCTTAGTGTGCTCCTTCATCTCCACATCTAATGGATACACCATTGGTAAGAAGCTTTGGCGTATCTCCGCCAAGTGTTCGTTGGCATAAGCGCTGAGAACTGGGTTGTTAAGCAGTACCGACAAATGGGCTTTCTCTGCCAATTCTCCGGGTGCAGCCTTTTGCGTGCCAGCAAGGACCGGCTTACCTTTCAGCCTTCCCTCGTGGTGAGAGAGGGGCAAACCTATAGGTCTTTGTTTCATGTATTCGGTGCAAAACTCAACCACCTCCTCCGCGGTATAACCTTGTAGGATGCTTGCCTCTGGATGGTTTCGGTTCCGACAATAGGGCTTCAGTATTCCCATGAATTGCTCGAAGGGATACAAGTTGCGAAGAAACACAGGACCATAATACTTTATCTCATCGACAAGGTGCACATCGAGATGGACCTGACATCAAAGAATGACGGTGGGAAAAACATCTCTAGGCTGGACAATATTCTTGCAATATCCTCTTGCATATAATCCAACTCTTCAGGATCTAAAACTTTCTGCCATAGTTTGTTGAATAAATCACAGAGCTCAATGAGTGTGTTTCTTATATCTTTGTCCATCAGATTCCTGATGGCCACCGGGAGGATTTGTGTCAACATTACGTGGCAATCATGTGACTTCATGTGTCCCAACTTCATTTTACCTGAGCTCACATCCACGAGACTTCTGATGTTTGCGGAGTAGGAAGAGGGTTTCTTAACTGACAACAAATAGTTGAAGAACTCTGTTGCTTCTTTTGTACTGAAATGGTAACTCTGGCGAGTGTGGAGGAATTTGTTATCATCTTCTGCTTCACTCTTGCGTTTTGATTGATCACCTAGCATATCGAGCCGTGCACCGTCACCATCCTTCGTTTTACCTTTAATCTTGAGTAGAGTACCAAGGATGCTTTCACATACATTCTTCTCTATGTGCATGACATCGACGTAGTGACGTACACGTAGAATCTCCCAGTAAGGTAATTTCCAGAACACCGATTTCTTCTTAAACACTTGATTCCTGGGTGTTTGTTTCACCGTCAAAGCGTGGTTCTTGCCAAGCACAACATTAATTTGTTTAGCCATGTTGTGGACCACCGCCCCATCATAAGGTCTTGGGCCCAAATCTACCTCTGCCGTACCATCAAATTCAGCTTTCATCTTTCGGTATGGGTGATTTCTCCGTAAGAACCTACGATGACGCAAATACACGGTTTTGCGTGAGTTGGGAAGAAATCTGCTAGCTGTCCTATCCATGCATGTGACACACCCTACATCTCCCTTTGTTTTCTGCCCCAATGTGTTACCTAATGCCGGCATATCTTGAATGGTGTGCAGCAGCACCGCATGTAGATCAAAAATCTGCTTTTTGTAAGCATCATAACATTTTACAGTAGGCTCTTCTACCCACACTGTCAGCAGTTCTTCTACCAGTAGCTGAAAGTAAATGTCGATGTCATTTCCAGGTTGCTTCGGGCCTTGGATAATCATTGACATCATAATGTATTTTTTCTTCATACACAACCAAGGAACTAGGTTATATATGCACATAAGCACTGGCCATGTGCTGTGGTGCTCATATCGCCAAAAGGATTCATCCCGTCAGTACACTCCCCGAGCCTTATACTTCTAGGATCCTTGGCAAAGTCTTTAAACTTGTTGTCGATTAATTCCCACTGAGTCCCATCTTTCGGGTGCCTCAGATATTTATCCGCAGTTTGCTCATCATGATGCCACCGCAACCTCTTTGCCTCTCTAGGGTTTGCAAACAAACGCCTCAACCTTGGAATTAAAGGCAAGTACCAAACAACCTTGAACGGGATTCCTGTCTTGATCTCATTGTCCAATTTGTACTTGTCCTTTGCTCTCCTACGCTTGTATCATGCATGCTTGCATATGGGACATGCACGCAAATCTTTGTACTCACCATGGTACAATATACAATCATTCACACAAGCATGTATCTTCTGTACTTCAAGTTCCAATGGGCAAACAATTTTCTTTGCTTCGTTCGTGCTTCTGGGGAGCACATTATCTTCCGGAAGAATTTCTTTCAAAAGACCTAACAACTCTGTGAAACCCTTGTTTGATAAACCGTTTGCTGCTTTAAATATGAGAAGCACCAGGGTGGCACTCAACTTGGAATATCTCTTTTTGCAACCTGGATACAATTCTTTCTTGTAGTCCGCAGCAATGGTTGGCAGATCCTTGTACCCAATCATATCCTTTTTTGGGCCCTTGAAATCTGCAATCATAGCAACAAAATCTGGCATATCAAGATCGTTGTCATCGTCTGCGTCGCCGTCTTGGTTTCCAGTGGGCATTTCAGCTTTCCGGTGTTCCATTGGTAGCTTGACGCCTCTGCCTCGATGTTAGATTCAACATCCATGTGACACTGACCGGGGTTTGGCATCTCGCAACCCTATGTATATTCATCCATGACCCGCTCTTCACCGTGTTTGGTCCAACATGTATATCCATCCCTGAATCCCCGAGAGAGTAAGTGCCACTCAACTTCTGCAACTTCATGTGACTCTGTATTGGTACAATGACTACATGGACACACGATGTAATCCTCATCACCAATTCTCTTCTTTGTACTTTCAGCCAAATTCATGAACTCCGCCACGCCACTCATAAAATCTGAGCTTCTCTGATTCTTCATCCATTCAGATCATCCATCTGCACCACATGGAGGGTAATTAAAACAAAACAACAACATTAATACACGGATTAAATGATGCCCAAAGATGCGTGCATAAATCACAAGGTTTTATTTTCATAATTACTGAGGGTGCTCCATATTATTATCCAGACGTGCAATGACAAAAATTAATGGCCAGTCAATTTACACACAGAGTACTACAACACTACCCTTAGGAATTGAATACCTTAATTAAGCCACTCACGAAAATAATACCTTAATTAATTAGCCGCGCGGCAACCTCCACCCAGTAGACAGAAGCGCGATGCGGCGGCACGCCGAGACAGCAGGGTCGAGGAGCAAAGGTTAGTGTGGCTACCGCCTGAAGTTCGACCTCCACTATCCCGCCATCGACCGTGATGGATGTGCTCCAATCATGCCGCCGCCGACCTCGATGGTTGAGCTCCTCCTATCTCCCACCGCAGACCAAGGATTGACCTCCTATGACGCCGCCACCGCCCACCGACCAAGGATTGACCTCTTATCCGATAGCCGCTGCCTCGGCCGCCGCCGCCGCCATCTCTATCTGCAGAGCAGCTATTTTATTTTTTGATGGATATCCGTAGAGCGGCTGTTTACACGGTATTACTGGAACTCAATTATATGTACAGGGTAGTACATCACATATGGTTATGTCACGGCAACCGTGTCTCACCTACGTTGTCTCCTCACTCGGTTTGGTGCGGAAATCGTGTGTGAAGTTGTAATACCTAACACAAACGACATGTATAAACAGTGTGTCATATAGTACAACATATAGTGCGATAAGTAGTTCCCGACCGTTAGCTTATCCCCACAGTTTCCCCATTTCCCCCAAATCCCTAGATAGCCTCCAAATTCCCTCGTGTGGTGCTGACATTGGGGGAATGCGGACGAGTGGTGCTGATGGTTTCGGTGCGGCTGCTCCTGCTCGTATTGCCGCTCTCGACAGCGCCGCCACGACAGCGGTCACCACCGAGCACTTGCCTAAGGTCATCAGAAGGTAGGTGTACTACGGATCCGGATCGTCTTGTCAGGTTCCAATCTATCCCAATCTTTTTTAGCATGTCCAAAGTAGCTCCCTGCTAAATTCGTCCTGAATGACCCCCCCCCCAGGAAAGCGATCTGCTGCCAGATCCGAAGCATGACTCCAGACTCCCGCACCATGAGTTCGACTCCAAGTTTTGCGCCACCGAGAAGTACCAAAAGCTGAGTTGTGTGCACGGGAACACTCCCGCTCGACATGTATGCACAGAGGGATTCGACATTGGCAGGCGGTTTCTCAGTTGCCCCTTAGAGGTTAGTGCTAAGTTCATCAATTTACTTGAGTTAATGCCACCGCTCATCCTGAATACTATTTAACATTGGCAGGGATATGAGGCTTGTGCCTTTGTTAACTAGCTGGATGAAGAATGGCATGGCAGGGCTTGGAGTGTTATCACCAAGCTCGCAGAAGATAACGTAAAGCTGAAGAAGAAACTGGCTGATCTAGAATGTACAATCAGTACGATGAAGCAAGAAAGAATCAATCACAGGCAACAGATGAAAGCAAGAGACAAGAAGGAACTAGCATGTGTAGTTGTGGTTGTCGCATTAGCCATGTTCTATGCGCTGTTTGCAATGATGATTAGGGGTTTTGTTTGACAGTATTGCTAAAGCACATCTAGATGTGCTCTAAGTAATGCACATCTAGGTCCTATGCCATTGATGTTACGCGAAGATTCGTGCTGATATTTTCCTTTGTCTTTTTTTCTTTTCCTTTGTAGTTTGATTATTACTGGCTTCATCAATAAGAAGAGCTCAATGTATTGCTTGCCAACTGTCCTACTCCATTTGTATCGGTGCATAAGGCACATTACGAAAACCAAATAATCCCAAAACTCGTTCCTTGTTTTTGCCCTGAAAAAAGAAATCATCCAATAGGAGTCCTGCGGCTAGTATGCATTCAATGACTTCAGACTACTTAGCATAAAATGCATGCAATGGTCAATTCTCTGCATGCAATGGTATTGATTACCAAATAATCATCAAGTTCTCTCGTTTTTCCCCCACCTAGGTCGCCGGTACGGAGGGAGTAAAAGTACTATGCTTGTTTCATATTTGGACGCTCCAACGCGTGTACGTAATTAATTATCACATTGAGAACTGTGCAACCCCGGGAATTTGGAGCGACTGGGTACAAATAATTGCGGTTGATTATATCAGCGGTTACGTCAACCCCCCACTTCAATTGGCATTCCTCTTCTCTACATACCCCGCTTAAGTGTCCACCATCTTCATCGTCCCCGGCCGGCCGCGCTACACACTTGCACACACTCTGCAATCTCGCTTTCTTGCGGTTTTTATATGACCGCAGCCATGTCGAGCGACAGCAATGATGACAGTTCTGCTAGCAGTCTGGCGCCCGATGATAGGTCAACATCGGAATCATCGCGCTCGTCTTCCATGAGTCCAGCGTCGAGCCCAGACCTCGATTATATCCAGATCATGGAAGGGACACCGCCTCCAGAGTCGTCAGACGACAACCAGATGGACGAGGAGCCGTTGGAGGACGAAGAAGAGGACGACGACGATGAGAAGGAGGAATGGTCGAACAAGGAGGAGGACAACAACGACAGCAATGACGATGATGACGGCGGCGGCGATGAAAAGCCAACGGTCAGCGGCAAGAAGCGTCCTCGCCAAGACGATGTCGCAGGGCCATCCAAAAACAACAACAAGAAGAAGAAGGACTAAATTAAGCAGATTGTATATATCTCTGTTTTCGTTCGCTCATATTAATTCGTTATCTCTATTTCCCCTGTCAATCTCATCGCAGACGGTTAGTAATACGTATTCGACAGAGATCTTTTACATTATCGCCCACAGGTTGGTTTGTTGAATAGTGTGCCCTGACAAGCACGCAATTCACAAAAAAAGATCGTATGGGCTGTCTATAATGATCGCACACAATTCTGATTACCGAGTTGCTTGCCGGGTGTCACACACATCTTGTTACGCCGATCGTTTGTGTTCAACTCGATCATCGCAAATGGTTCATCGGAGCAAACTATATGCCGTATATCGCACACACCTTGATATGGCTGCCCGTTTCTGTTGTTCTGTCTCATCGCAAATAGTTCGTATGGATCAACTGTATGCCCCGCATCGCACACGCAACTAAAATCTGAACCCTGTTTGATGTATCCTTCATCGCAAATGTTTTGCATCTTTTTTGATGGTTTTTTACATCACCGTTTGTGATTAATTCATCGCACACAGTTTCGTCAAAGGGTCTCTGATCGTAGTGTCGCGTTAGCAGCATCCTGTAGTAGTGGATTGTTGAGATTTTCATGGATGAGTTTTTCGTATACGGAACTTCTTTTGATGATTGCTTAAGAAACCTTGATCGAGTTTTGCAGAGATGTGAAGAAACTAACCTTGTCTTGAATTGGGAGAAGTGCCACTTTATGGTTAATGAAGGTATTGTCTTGGGGCATAAAATCTCCGAAAGAGGTATTGAAGTTGATAAAGCTAAAGTTGATGCTATTGAAAAAATGTTGTGTCCTAAGGATATCAAAGGTATAAGAAGTTTCCCTGGTCATGTTGGTTTCTATAGGAGATTTATTAAAGACTTCTCTAAAATTTCTAAGCCTCTTACTAATCTCTTGCAAAAATATGTTCCATTCGTCTTTGATGATGATTGTGTAGAAGCATTTGAAATACTTAAGAAAGCCTTGATCTCTGCACCTATTGTTCAACCACCTGATTGGAACCTACCCTTTGAAATTATGTGTGATGCAAGTGATTATGCTTTTGGTGCTGTTCTAGGACAAAGAGTTGATAAAAAATTGAATGTTATTCACTATGCTAGTAAAACCTTAGACAATGCTCAAAGAAATTATGCTACCAGTGAGAAAGATTTTTAGCAGTTGTGTTTGCATGTGATAAATTTAGATCTTATATCGTTGATTCTAAAGTGATTGTTCACACTGATCATGCTGCTATTAAATATCTTATGGAAAAGAAAGATGTTAAACCTAGACTCATTAGGTGGGTTCTCTTGCTACAAGAATTTGATTTACATATTATTGATAGGAAGGGAGCTGAGAACCCCGTAGCAGACAACTTGTCTAGTTTAGAAAGTGTCATGGAATTGTCACGACAGATGCCCTAGCAAAAGGACTTAGGTGTGGAGCCATCGCAACTAGGGTTAGCTTGAAGGGGTTAAATGGGACAAAGGACACAGAGAGTTTACCGAGGTTCGGCCCCTCTCAACAAGGTAAAGCCTACGTCCTGCTTATAGTTGTATTGCTTGGGATTCGATTACCAGGGAGCGAATACGCTTGACCTAGTTCTCGATAAGTCGTCCTCCCTTAACCTGCCGCCGGGTCACCCCTTTTATATACACAGGTTGATGCCCGGCGGCTTACAGAGTCCCGGCCGGCTCATACACAACGTGTCCGGCTCGGTGACGAAAACTAAACCTTTCCTTAACATACAAGTTAAACATATGGCAGTTTATGCCCGTGGGCCTCAAGTCACCTCCAGGTCCTGGGCCTTCAGTAAGCTTGCTTCATGAACCGCCATCTTCAACATCTTCTTGGGCCTTCTCATTATGAACCGCCAGTAGTATGACTCGGCTCCTCCTGGGCGGGTTATACCCAATAGTTATATCCCCAACATTAGGCCCCAGGTTGATGTGAACTTGTTCATATCAATCTTCAATACTTAGAAAAAATCCTTCATCGTCAGTCCTTATGAAATCTTATAACCCGCTATGATGTCAGCTCATAGAATTGTGTTAACCCGCCATGACGTCATCTCGCATTAATATCGCACGAGGCCCAAATCTCAATATACCTTCACTTTTAATGAACCTTTGAAAATCGAGGCATCTGTGCTGTCACCTAATCATTTTTCAGCCTCCTCGATTCCCGCGCATGCCATCTATCCACTGCCTTATAAATAGGGACAGGGGTCGTTTTCATTTTCCCCCTTGCCTCCTCGTCTTCATCCTCTTCCTTCCAACGCCACACGCGCCCGAGCTCCGCCGCCATCGACCTCGCGAACTGCCTCAACTCCGGCCGCTGCATCGACCTGAACGCACCAGAGCACCGCCGCGCGCCTCCGCTGTCCAACAGCCCCGGTAAGCTCTCCTCTTTTCCTCACCGCAGATCTCCATTAGGGTTTGCTCGAGTTCATCAGAGTTCATCTCTGTTCTTCCCTAGATCATGTAGTTTTTGATCCAAGTGTAGTACCAATCTTGTGCGGTAGCAGTTTAGCACTCATTTTTAATATCTAAACGCCTCCCCTCCATAGGAGATCTCATCTGAGCATGTGAACTGTCATGCTGCCGTCACTTTAGGTTTAGATTTTTTCTTCATTATCTGAACTGCTGTAGATCCAAAATTATAACACCGATCTGTGAAAACTGTTTGTCCAACACTTAGCAATCCTTCAATCATAGATCTGAAAACTGATAGCTGTGTAGGCGGCTTAACTGATAAACCATAACCCGCCAGGTACCATTAGTCCCCTCTTAAGCCGCCAATAGATTGCCCTGCATCTCAACACTATCCTCCGGCTTAACACACTGCATGTTTATAGCTTTTACCTTTGAACCAATGAGCGGCTTAACAACTTAATCTTAACCGGCAATATTTTCTTTTCAGACCATCATCAACAATGACTAAAACCTTTACTTCATGCAACTGGGTCACATCCCGGGTTACCGAGGAAGACTTGAACAATTTTGTTCAGACTGGCGTCTTAGCCAAAAAAGATGACATCCACTGGAGGGTCCCAGGCACAGAAAATCCTCCTGAACCCAAGGAAGGCAAAATAATCGTTTTTACTGATCATATGATCCAGGGGTTTACCTCGCCCGGTTCAAAATTCTTCCGAGACGTGCTACACTTTTTCCAGCTCCATCCTCAAGATATTGGGCCCAACTCTGTCTCCAACATCTGCAACTTCCAAGTTTTTTGCGAAGCTTATCTTCAACAAGAGCCCACTGTCGAACTGTTCAGGGAATTCTATTACTTGAACCGGTAGACTGAATTCACAGACGGACCCATCTTGGAGCTAGGTGGAGTTTCAATTCAGAAGCGGAAAGAAGCCACCTTCCCATATGCCAAGCCGCCCAGTCATCCTAAAGACTGGAACCAAACTTGGTTTTATTGCCAAGATACATCTCCAGAGGGTGAAAATCCCCTGCCGGGTTACCGTGAACACCGGCTTAGCAACACACATCCACTCCCAGAACGGATCAACACAAAGGAACGGGCCAAATATGCGCCCATTTTTTCAAAAATTAGAGCCTTCATGGCTAACGGCTTAACCGGCATCGACCTTGTTCGGTGCTGGGTCGCCTGGAGAATTCTGCCGTTAAGCCACCGCCCCAGCTTAATGTGCGAGTACACCGGCGACTTAAAAGATCCGCAACGCCACTGCGAGATCCAATTGTCTGATGAAGATATCAATGAATCGACCAAGACTTTATTGAACGAAAGCTTGGCAGCTTGCAGCAAAACCGGACTTAATCCTTTCTGCACTCTCAACAAGCCGCCAGCTGTAAGTTTTGCACATAATTTTTCAGTTGAATCATGTTTTCATAAAAACTGTCCTCTTATACTCATCTGACTTCCACAGGCCGATTCTCCTTTCTGGAAGAAAAAGCTGCAGGACAAACCGGCCAAGAAGACCCGGACAAAGACCAAGGCTAACAAAAAGCCTGCCAAGAAGAAGACCGACCCCTCCGAGTTACTTAACTTGGATGATGATGATGATGATGACGAGTCGGAGGTAGAACTTGATGCTCTTGGCTCATTTTTTGTACATCTTATTGACAACGATTATTATCAGGATGACGTGGAAGCCAGCCATGCGGGTGATGAAGAGGTAATTGTTCTTTCCTCTGGCTCACAACCTCTGCCAGAACAGAAATCTCGACAAGCAAGCCGGAAAGTAAGGTTTTCTCATCCTTTAGCTCATTTGGATCCCAACTTTATTTTGAAGAAGCAGCAACATGAAGCTCGCCGCACAACCCAAAACAGCAGAGGCGGGATCCTTTCTTCCGGCTTACTGAACACACCAGCCCCTCGCAAACGTCGTCCAGAGGTCTCACCAATTTTCGACTTAGCTTATCCCAAGGCTGGTCTTTTTCGACAACCTCTTAATCCTTCCGACTCAAATTATCAGGGAACATCTCATTCCTCCTCTGGCGACTCAACGGGAACTCACGTCCCAGTCTTCAAGACTGTGCCTGGGTAATGTTTAAATCTCTGCTTTCAATCATATACTCAGTTGTTGTGTTAACCTCATCTTATGTTGCATTTACAGAGCTATGGCAAAGCCCAGCAAGAAGTTAAAGGTGACAAAAACAACCGAAAATCCTTCTGAACCGGAGAAACAGTCAGCAGAAACTTCCTTCCATGCCACTGATGCCACCGTTGATGAACCGCCACTGGAAGAACACAACATCACCATAGATCATATGGATGTTGACCCAGCCACCACCAAACCACCAAGTCCCATCAAGCCTACTGAAGAAAAGGCTGATGATGTTATTATTACTGGGCTTGGTTATACAGCGCTAGGCAATCCCACTGTCTTGTCAAAGCACAGTGCCAAGAAAGAAATATTTGTTGGTGACAAAGGCAAGTGGTCAGTGAATTTAGAGAGCTATGCTCACTATAGTGCTCAAGAGGTCCACATTGGGTACTTAAACCGTCTGCACACAAGCCGTGCCTTCGAGGCCGGCTTAGTAAATCTCATGAAGGAACGCTTTGAGGTAAACGCTAGCCTTCTTCATATAATCGTACTTTATCAGCCGCCAAGTTTACTGGACATGATAGAATTGAATGTACTATAGACTTTAGATATCCTTGTAGATCAAATCAAGTAGCCCCCAAGGGCCGGCTTAAACTTTCAAGATAAACCGGTACTTCCAATAATAATGTTTCAACTTTGCACATGTAGCCCCCAAGGGCCGGCTTAAACTGTCAAGATTAGCCGGGTCTCATTACCATAATTGTCAATCAAATCCAAGTATATAGCCCCCATGAATCGGCTATAGCCACAATAGTGTAGCCGAGTCATCATGAAATTGTCTTTAAAAAGAGCAACGTGCATTAGCCCCCAAGTGCCAAGTAAAATACTTGTATTGTGTTTGGGACTTTAAATAAAATGATTGTAATAGCACCTATCGTTTGCATACTGCAGGCTGAACTCAATGCAAAAGAATCCCAAGTCGCCGACCTTCAAGAAAATATCAAGTCTCAACAATCTGAAACTTCCAAGGCCAAATCAGCCCTGACAACCGCCTTGGAAGAAATGGAGAAGCTGAAAAAGGACTTCAAGGCTGACAGGACAAGCTGGGAGTCTGAAAAAGCAGCTCTGTTGAAAAGAGCGGAAGAAGAAGAGGCGGCCCTTAAGCCGGTGGCTGAAGAGCTTTCCGGTTTAAAACATCAAATTAACACCATGACCGCCGATGTCTTTGGTAAGTAACATTATTCCAATTTGTTACCATACATGTAGCTGAATAATCATTCATCCGGCTTATCAATTTGTGTGTTTAACACAGGCTCCAGAATCGACCATCTTGGTGCAGACATGCGCATGAAGCTGAAAGCCGCCTATACTCTTATCGAGCAATTGTATACTAGCGCGCAACGAGCTATCTCTGCAGCTTCTCATAAAAAACAACCACCAACTTTTATCAAAGATATGCTGGAAAAGTTGTCTGTATTGCCCCAAAGAGTGGAGGATCTGAAGCTATCAGCTGCTAGAGCCGGTGCCATCACTGCGCTAACCCGGGCCAAGGCGTGGCAAGCAGATCTGGACCCAGAAGACTTGGCCAATGGCTGCCCAAGTGTAAAGGAGGACGGGTCTCCCTTCAGTGCTGAGGACTTTGCGGCGATAGCAAGAGAAATGCACCCTCTAGCAAGCAAACTGGCTAAAGACACAGATCTATCTCATTACCAGGCGGCTTATAATGCTGATAACAAGAAGGTGAAGGCGCCGGTTCACAACTCCTAGGAGCTTATTCCGCCAATCCGTAAGCACACCTTTGCTCCTGATATTGACCTGTCAACACTTATTGATGATGAAGCTGTATTCAAAGCTTTGACTGGGATCAATTGGGCCACCTCTGACTTCCAGCCAACGGGTGACGAAGAAGAAGATGAACCGGTGCAAGATGACCCGGAATCCTCTACTCACCAAGGTCAAGAACCTTAATTTAATGGACGGCTTATTATCTGCCAGTTAGACTGCCTTATGCCTCAAAACACTTACTCTTTTGGGCCGTCCAGTGCCTTGTAATAGGCTAGTTTGAAAACAACGATCTGCCATGCCATCGTGCATGTTGATTTGCTTAACACTTATCAGCCATTTGATCTTATCTGACGATCCACCGTTTATGCTCATAATCATTGTCATCTTTGCTGATCATGTTGTCTTAAACCCTGCATACAAACAGAGAACAAGTGCCTTGCCGGTTTACCCTAAGGCGGGTCATAACGCCCTATATGAAAACCAGTGGTGACTGCATCGTCCGTAACCAGGGCCGGTTTATCAAAACTTCATATAATCAAATATCATACCTGTGATATTTATTCATACTGCCGGCTTACAACGCTGCATGTAGCAAGGGTAACAGCCCAAAGCCTCAGAGCGCAGCGCTCTGTGTAATTTAATTCATACTACCGACTTACAACGCCATAGACAGCAAAGGGTAACATCCCAAAAACTTAAGAGTATAGAACTCCAAGCATATAATCATCACATACTGGTGACTTAATGCCCAAAGCCAGGCTGGGTTATCAAAGCACTGGATATTTTCAAATATGACTCATAAGATCAAGACAACATGGCCCGAATCAACTTTCAACCATATATCAATATGGTATAAACAGAAATCACCAAAAAGATTCAAAGTCAATACAAACCAGAAAACCAAGGCATTCAAAGGCTGCCAAGCCTCAACATCAAGTGCTATTCAAGGGCTGCACAGCCACTGAGTTACTCCTTAATTCAAATCTTTAAGCCGGGCCTCACATGACCAATCGCCGTTTTAACTTTGACAAGTTCAGGGTCTTTATAAGATTGACTGTCAAGAGTACAGTGAGTCATTCCAGGATTACCTGGTCGGAGTGGCAAGCATACAAAGGCAGGATAACCCGGATTTTTGGTGAATACACCTGGCATCCAAGCCAATTACAAGGGTCAACAAAGCTCTGTTCATTTAACAAGGAGCCCCCAAGTAATATTTTGATCCAGGCGTACAAGCCGGACCGATAGGGTAGTCATAGCTATGCTCAATGAGCAGGAAGCCCCCCAAGTATTTTGCAATCAAGGCGTACAAGCCGGATCAAAAGGGTAATCATAGCTATGCTCAATGAACAGGAAGCCCCCCAGTGACCTTATGAAGTGACAATAAAGACTCAGATTCTCAGAAATGAAACGACAGAGACCCTGAATCATCAGGGATGCCGGCTTTATTATACTAATCATAATATATACATTAGTAAAAGTATGTACATCACAAGAGCCGGTGGCTCAGGTGTAATAAGGCCGAAGATGAGCAATATTCCACGGCCGGTGGGTCTCCTCCTCCGACGTGCGTGAGTCCTTGTGGTCTCGAACATCGATAAGGTAGTATGACCCGTTGTTCAGATTTTTACTGACCACAAAGGGCCCTTCCCAAGGTGGGGATAGTTTGTGCATATCAGTTTGATCCTGGATGAGCGGAGCACCAAATCTCCTTCTTGAAAAGTCCTGGTTTTAACCCGGAGGCTGTGATAACGACGTAGATCTTGCTGGTAAATTGCTGAACGAGCCGCCGCAAGGTCACACTCCTCATCCAAAAGGTCAATAGCATCCTGATGTGCTTTCTCATTATCAGCTTCAACATAAGCTGCCACACGGGGCGAGTCGTGATGTATGTCACTAGGGAGAACCGCCTCCGCTCCGTAAACCATGAAGAAAGGCGTGTAACCCGTAGATCTGTTGGGGGTGGTATTGATACTCCAGAGCACTGAGGGCAATTCTTCCACCCAACAACCCGGCGTCCTCTGCAAAGGGACCATAAGCCGGGGTCTGATACCTCTCAAGATTTCTTGATTGGCTCTTTCAGCTTGACCATTAGACTGGGGGTGAGCCACCGATGCCACATCAAGCCGGATATGCTCTTGTTGACAGAACTCTTTCATTGCACCCTTAGACAGATTAGTACCATTATCAGTAATGATACTATGAGGGTATCCAAAATGAAAGATCACCTTCTTGATGAATTGAACCGCCGTTGCTGCATCACATTTGCTGACCGGCTCAGCTTCAACCCACTTTGTAAACTTGTCAACAGCTACCAGGAGATGAGTCTTTTTGTCCTTGGACCTTTTAAAAGGCCCAACCATATCCAGCCCCCAGACTGCAAACGGCCAAGTAATTGGAATCATCCTCAATTCTTGAGCCGGCACATGAGCTCATCTTGAAAACTTCTGACAGCCATCACATTTGCTGACCAGATCTTCCGCATCAGCGTGAGCCGTCAGCCAATAAAACCCATGACGAAAAGCTTTAGCAACTAGAGACTTAGAGCCGGCATGATGACCGCAATCTCCTTCATGAATTTCCCTTAAAATTTCACGGCCCTCCTCAGGAGAAACGCATCGTTGAAACACACCTGTAACACTGCATCTGTGTAGCTCCCCGTTGACAATAGTCATTGACTTAGACCTCCGGGTTATTTGCCTGGCCAAGGTTTCATCCTCAGGTAACTCGCCCCGGGTCATGTAAGCCAAATATGGAACAGTCCAATCAGGAATACCATGGAGAGCTGCCACCAACTGTGCTTTCGGGTCAGGAATTGCAAGATCTCCCTCCGTAGGCAATTTAACTGATGGATTATGCAAAACATCGAGGAAAACATTAGGGGGTACCGGCTTACGCTGAGACCCCAGCCGGCTTAAAGCATCAGCAGCTTCATTTTTCCTGCGATCAACATGCTCCACTTGATAACCTTTGAAATGACCAGCAATAGTATCAACCTCTCGGCAATAAGCCGCCATGAGTAGATCCTTTGAATCCCAAGTTCCCGATACTTGCTGAGCCACCAAGTCTGAGTCGCCAAAACACCTCACCCAGCTTAAATTCATCTCTTTAGCCATCCGAAGACCATGGAGTAAGGCTTCATACTCAGCTGCATTGTTAGTACAAGGGAACATCAACCTTAAAACATAACAAAATTTATCACCTCGCGGGGAAGTCAATATGACTCCAGCCCCTGAGCCTTCCAATTGCCTGGATCCATCAAAATGAATAGTCCAATATGTGTTATCCGGCTTATCCTCAGGCATCTGCAATTCCGTCCAGTTATTGATGAAATCCACAAGTGCTTGAGACTTTATAGCCGTCCGAGGCATATACTTCAAGCCATGGGGTCCAAGCTTAATGGCCCACTTAGCTACCCGACCTGTGGCTTCTCTATTTTGAATAATATCCCCCAAGGGAGCAGAACTAACCACAGTGATGGGATGACCGAGGAAATATTGCTTCAACTTGCGGCTAGCCATGAACACGCCATAAACCAATTTCTGCCAATGTGGGTATCTCTGCTTAGATTCAATGAGCACCTCACTGACATAATACACCGGCCTTTGAGTCGGATACTCCTTGCCCGACTCTTTCCTTTCAACCACAACTGCCACACTGATAGCTCTATTGTTTGTAGCCACATATAAAAGCAAGGGCTCCTTCTCAATAGGGGCTGCAAGAACCGGCGGTTCAGCCAGCTGTCTCTTAAGCGACTCAAATGCCTCATTGGCAGCATCACTCCGGTCAAAGTTATCTGTCTTCTTCATCATTTGATACAAAGGGATAGCCTTCTCTCCCAGGCGGCTTATAAACCGGCTTAAAGCCGCAATATGACCTGCCAACCGCTGGACATCATTGATACATGCCGGTTTAGCCAAAGAAGTGATAGCCTTGATTTTCTCCGGATTAGCTTCAATGCCTCTCTCAGAAACCAGGAAACCCAATAGTTTGCCTGCCGGCACGCCGAAGAC
Source organism: Thinopyrum elongatum (assembly GCA_011799875.1). NCBI lineage: Eukaryota > Viridiplantae > Streptophyta > Magnoliopsida > Poales > Poaceae > Thinopyrum > Thinopyrum elongatum. Next base: position 381,384,568 of record CM022300.1, read on the forward strand.
GCACTTGGCCGGGTTAAGCATCATTTTATAGACCCGGAGATTGTCAAAGGTTTCTTTCAAATCATCTATCAAAGTCTCTTTCTTCCTGGATTTCACAACAATATCATCCACATAGGCGTGAACATTGCGTCCAATCTGGTCATGGAGGCAATTCTGAACGCACCGTTGGTAAGTCGCCTGGGCACTCTTGAGCCCAAAGGGCATAGACACATAGCAGAAGGCTCCAAAGGGAGTGATGAAAGTTGTCTTCTCCTGGTCCTTAACTGCCATTTTGATCTGATGATAACCAGAGTAAGCATCCAAAAAGCTCAAACGCTCACAACCCGCCGTAGCATCAATAATCTGATCAATACGAGGGAGAGCAAAAGGGTCAGCCGGACAGGCCTTATTAAGGTCTATATAATCCACACACATACGCCAAGTGCCGTTTTTCTTAAGCACCAGCACCGGGTTAGCTAACCACTCAGGATGAAAAACCTCAATGATGAATCCAGCAGCCAAGAGCCGGGCCACTTCTTCACCAATTGCCTTGCGCCTCTCTTCATTGAAACGACGAAGAAACTGCTTGACCGGTTTAAACCTTGGATCAACATTAAGAGTGTGCTCAGCGAGTTCCCTCGGTACACTGGCATGTCAGAAGGTTTCCATGCAAAGATGTCCCGGTTCTCACGGATGAACTCGATGAGCACGCTTTCCTATTTTGGATCCATATTGGCACTGATACTGAACTGTTTGGACGAGTCGCCAGGAACAAAATCGACCAACTTAGTGTCATCTACCGACTTAAATTTCAACAGGGGGTCATTCTCTGTAGTTGGCTTCTTCAAAGGTGTCATATCCGCCGGGTCAACATTATCTTTATAAAACTTCAACTCCTCGGTGGCACAGGCCGACTCAGCATACGCAGCATCACCCTCTTCACAATCTAGAGCAATCTTCCTATCACCGTGCACCATGATGGTGACCTTATGACCCAGCATTTTAAGCTGTAAATAAACATAACAAGGTCGTGCCATGAATTTGGCGTAAGCCGGCCGCCCGAACAAAGCGTGATACGGGCTTTTGATCTTGACCACCTCAAAGGTCAATTTCTCAACTCTGAAATCATGGTCATCTCCAAAGGCTACCTCCAGGGTTATCTTACCCACTGGATATGCCGACTCACCAGGCACCACCCCATCGAAAACAGTAGAAGACGTCTTAAGATCTTTGTCAGACAAATTCATACGACGAAAAGTATCATAGTAAAGGATATTGATACTACTGCCCCCATCCATGATCACTTTTGTAAGCTTATATCCTCCTACCTAAGGAGCCACCACCAATGCCAACTGACCTGGATTGTCAACCCGGGGCGGGTGATCCTCACGGCTCCATACGATGGGCTGCTCAGACCACCTCAAATAACGAGGTACTGCCGGCTCAACTGAGTTCACTGCCTGCTTATGGATTTTCTGATCTCGTTTGCACAGACCTGTGGTGAACACATGATATTGACCACTATTCAATTGCTTTGGATTGCTTTGATAACCAGACTACTGCTGCTGATTCCCTTGGCCAGATTATTGATTAAAACCGCCTTGATGCCTTGGCCCTGAAAACCAGAACCTGAACTGCCACCTCCAAATCCAGGTCCATGAGAGCCGGATCCTGAGCCGCCATGCGGGCCATGATTATTCTGGAAAAAATTAGAGTTTCTATACTCCCTCATGATGAAGCAATCCTTCCACAGATGACTGGCCGGCTTTTCCTGGGTTCCATGCTTTGGGCAAGGCTGATTCATTATGGCCTCAAGGTTGAACTTTGGCCCTCCAAACCGGGGCGCCGACGTTTTCCCCTTACGACGCTGGTTATTACTCTGCGCATTGGTGTTAGCCACAAAGTCTAAACCGCCGTCAGCCTTGCGCTTACCATTGCCATCTTGACCCGCCGTGTTATGCTGTCCCTTTGTATTGCCACTCTTTTTCCCTTTACCAGCCTTCTCCTCATCAGACTCAGGGTCTTTAGTGCTATCAGAGTCAGCATATTTGACGAAAGCCGCCATAAGCTCCCCCATATCATTACAATTGCGCTTAAGCCGCCCCAATTTCTGCTTAAGGGGAAGAAAACGGCAATTCTTCTCCAACATCAGGACTGCTGAACCGGCGTTGATACTGTCCGATGAATGTATAACCGCTGAGATCCGGCGCACCCAATTGGTTGTTGGCTCACCTTCACCTTGGACGCAAGAGTCTAAATCCAGAATCGACATAGGCTGCTTGCACATGTCTTTAAATTTTTGGATAAAACACGCTTTCAACTCTGCCCATGATCTGATGGAGTTAGCGGGCAGCCCCTTTAACCAAGTACGAGCCGGCTCATCCAACATCATGGTGAAATACTTAGCACATGAAGCATCACTAACATCCAACATCTCCATAGTCATCTCATAGCTTTCAATCCAAGCCTCCGGGGGTTGATCCGCCGTGTAGTTAGGCACCTTACGGGGGCCCTTGAAATCCTTAGGCAAGCGCTCGTTGCGCAGAGCCGGTACTAAACATGGCACGCCCAAGGTTCTAGAAGTCACCCCTGTCTCCACAGACACTGACGGATAAACCGGAGGTTGCTGTTGAGCTGCCAACTGAGCCACCAGCTCAGCCTCACGCCGCGCCCTGCCCTGGTTCACTAAAGCCTGAGCATCATTACCGGCACGCGGCGGGTCAGGCCTACGAGGCTGATTGTGGTGCCGCTCACTGCTCGATACGGCTGGTTCATCGATGTGTCTGCTATAACTCCGGCTTGGACGCGGGGTCGAGTGAATCCGTTCACGACTGTATGAATAAGCCGCCTGTTGAGCCACGGTCGTCTGAAGAAGTTCTCCGGCTCGCCGTATTTCCATCGCCGCTAGTGACTCATCCTGAACTGGGAGAGCCACCAATCGAGTAGCCGCAGCTATCATGTTATCCAGAGGATTAGAATAATGACCCGAGGGTGTCGGAACATGCTGAGGGGTCAAATTCAAATGTGGGGGGTCTGCAGTACGTGGCTGAACCAGTGCTCCAGCCGCCGGTGCCTCAACGGCCCGATCCACCACAGGCGGGTTACTGGTTCCTGCCCCAGGCGTGTTGAAAAGGTTTCTCGCATCGTAAACCGAGGGTAAACGACTCACATGCCTTCTGTTAAAGACAGCGTTCGATGCGTCCCTGTCCAAGCTCAAGCGAAAACTTTCTGCTTGAAGTCGTTCTGCCTCCTTCTCCAAGGCGGCTCGCTCCGTTGCCATCCGAGTGTTCTCAGTGTTTAGATTCTCCTTTGCTTGAGCTATCTAATCACGCAACTTTGCAACGTCCACATTATGTTGCGTTTGGTTCGCCGGGGTCACCTCTGTCGTTAACAACGTTGCCAGAGCCTCCAACAATTCAGATAAAACTTGAGCCGGCGGGCGCACAGGGCCTCCTGCCCCAGCTGCCGTTGTCGTCGCTGAACCTGAGATCATTGCCGCCATAGTTGAAGAATTCTGCCCTGGTTGTGTACCGGCCATGAAGATTGTAACCCGGTTTGGCGGCTCATAGGGGTCTGGAATACTGTCGCCATTGGAACAGCCCCCAAGCCCACCATCCTGAACTTGATACATGGAGTTGGTCTCACCGGTTGAGGACTCATCGCCTGAATAGACGGCCGTCTCACCACAGGACTCAGATCCTCCTTCCAGATCTACTCCTTGAGTAAAGCCAACAAAGACATGCTTCGAGGCGGCTTGAACCTTGGCGGGTCGCGCACGCTGAGCCGTCTCGACGATGTCGGCGCAGGTGTCCGGCTCAGCTTCCGACTCTCCAATCTTGCTGATGAAGACATGAATTCCGCCGAAGGGGACCCGGTACCCGTACTCGATTGAGCCGGCCTTGGGGCCCCAGCCCGCGTCGTCGATGTAGAGCTTGCCGCGACGACTCTTAGTCATCCGGCCCACAGCGTATCCCTTGAGTCCTGCGAAGCTGCCCTTCAAGAACTCGAAACCATCGTGCGCTGGCCCCACGGTGGGCGCCAACTGTCGTGGAATTGTCACGGCAGATGCCCTAGCAAAAGGACTTAGGTGTGGAGCCATCGCAACTAGGGTTAGCTTGAAGGGGTTAAACGGGACAAAGGACACAGAGCGTTTACCCAGGTTTGGCCCCTCTCAACGAGGTAAAGCCTACGTCCTGCTTATAGTTGTATTGCTTGGGATTCGATTACCAGGGAGCGAATACGCTTGACCTAGTTCTCGATGAGTCGTCCTCCCTTAACCTGCCGCCGGGTCATCCCTTTTATATACACAGGTTGATGCCCGGCGGCTTACAGAGTCCCGGCCGGCTCATACACAACGTGTCCGGCTCGGTGACCAAACTAAACCTTTCCTTAACATACAAGTTAAACATATGGCGATTTATGCCCGTGGGCCTCAAGTTGCCTCCGGGTCCTGGGCCTTCAGTAAGCTTGCTTCATGAACCGCCATCTTCAACATCTTCTTGGGCCTTCTCATTATGAACTGCCAGTAGTATGACCCGGCTCCTCCTGGGCGGGTTATACCCAATAGTTATATCCCCAACAGAAAGTATTCTTGATGACCCACTACCTATTGATGATAGTTTTCCTGATGAACAATTAGCTGTCATAAATGCTTCTCGTAGTACTCCATGGTATGCAGACTATGCTAATATATTGTTGCTAAATTTATACCACCTAGTTTTACATACCAACAAAAGAAAAGGTTTTTCTATTATTTAAGACATTACTTCTGGGATGACCCACATCTATATAAAGAAGGAGTAGATGGTGTTATTAGACGTTGTATACCTGAGCATGAATAGGAACAAATCCTACATAAGTGCCACTCTGAGCCATACGGAGGACACCATGCGGGAGACCGAATGGCACACAAGGTATTACAATCTGGTTTTTATTGGCCTACTCTTTTCAAAGATGCTCGTAAGACAAAGTTTGTCTTATCTTGTGATGAATGTCAAAGAATTGGTAACATTAGTGGACGTCAAGAAATGCCTATGAATTATTCACTTGTTATTAAACCATTTGATGTGTGGGGATTTGATTATATGGGACCTTTTCCTTCCTCTAATGGGTATACTCATATTTTAGTTGTTGTTGATTATGTTACTAAGTGGGTAGAAGCCATTCCAACTAGTAGTGCTGATCACAACACTTCTATTAAAATGCTTAGAGAAGTTATTTTCCCGAGGTTTGGAGTCCCTAGATATTTAATGAAAGATGGTGGTTCACACTTTATTCATGGTCTTTTCGTAAATTGCTTGCCAAATATGATGTTAACCATAGAATTGCATCTCCATATCATCCTCAGTCTAGTGGTCAAGTAGAATTAAGTAATAGAGAAATAAAATTAATTTTGTAAAAGACGGACAATAGATCTAGAAAGAATTGGTCTAAGAAACTTGATGATGCATTATGGGCCTATAGAACTGCTTATAAAAATCCTATGGGTATGTCTCCATGCAAAATGGTTTATGGAAAAGCATGTCACTTACCTCTTGAATTAGAACATAAAGCTTATTGGGCAATTAAAGAACTCAACTATGACTTCAAACTTTTCGGTGAAAAGAGGTTATTTGACATTAGCTCGCTTGATGAATGGAGAACCCAAAACTATGAAAATGCCAAGTTGTTCAAAGAAAAAGTCAAAAGATGGCATGGCAAAAGAATTCAAAAGCGGGAATTAAATGTAGGTGACCAAGTCTTGCTATACAATTATCGTTTAAGATTTTTGCAGGGAAACTTCTCTCTAAATGGGAAGGACCTTACATTATCGAAGAAGTTTATCATTCCGGTGCCATTAAAATCAACAATGCCGAAGGCAATAACCCGAAGGTGGTGAATGTGCAAAGAATCAAACATTATATCTCAGGTACGCCATTAAATGTTGAAACTAATATTATTCATACCATAACACCGGAGGAGTACATAAAGGAAACCTTCCAGAACACTCCAGAACCCTAGAAAGGAATAGGTATGTGATACGGTAAGTAAACCGACTCCAAAAGTTTCCCAAAGGTAATTTTACTCCGTTTTGGAATATTTAAAAAATTAGGAAAATAATAAGCATTCCGGAAAGTGCACGAGCAGGCGACAAGCCTGGGGGGCGCCCTACCCCCCTGGGCGCGCCTTCCGAGCTTGTGGCCACCTCGTGTGTCCTCTGGACTCTGTTTTCTCCCAGATTACTTGTTTTGCATGATAAAAATTCATCATATAATCTTCCGAAGGTGTTGACCACTGCATCACGACAATATCTTCTATTCTTGTTTCGAGATATTTTTCTGACAGATCTAGATTGCCATGACGTCTCCAAGCGCCCCCAAGGACAAGTTCTACGAGAAGGTCATCAACCCTTACCTTCAGGAGGTGATGAAACACTCTCAAGCCATTGAGATGCGTGAGGGTGTTCTTCACATCCGGGATGTTCAAGGGCCAAAGAAGACCGGAAGCATGGAGACCAGGATCAAAGTGGTGGAGCAAGAGATCTTCAAGTGTCAAGGGATGGTGGAGCGCGGACTCAATGCCAACCACTCAATGATCACGGAATTCACCCGCGACCACAAGCTAGATGCTGCTAATGTCGAAGAGGCCATCTTCAAACTCCATGAGCGGATAGAGCACCTTCAAGCATAGATCTACGATCTGCAAAACCAAAACTGTGAGTATGAGTATAGATTTAAGAGGATGAGTTTGTCTGTAGATTTGAGGATTCTGGAGACTCGTTCATCTTTCTGTGACGGGGAGCCTATGCCTTGGACGACTGAAGACAAGCTGCACGCCTCATCAACTCCATCATCACCACCTCCGAAGAAGGAGACTCGAGTACACGGGTATGGGCACTCCCATTGGCTTGTGCCAAGCTTGGGGGAGGTGCCCCGGTATCGTATCACCATCACATCTTTATCGTTTATCTTAGTTCGATCCTTTTGGTTATATCATTATCTAGTAGAATAAAAGTTTTAGTATGATCTAGTCTTTAAGTTTTGCTTCGTGATCTATCTATGTAATTGAGTTTGAGAGTTATATCTCTACAGGAATCAGGCACTTTGCCATCTGCCATAGCAGATGGCAAAGGCATGCTTGGCGGACGGCAAAGGCTTTGCCGTCCGCCAGCAGACGGCAAACACTCCGGCTGAACGGCTGCCGGCAAAGGCCACTTTGCCGTCCGCTGGCAAAAGTGGCTATATAGCCCCTGTTTTTTCTTATATCAATTCATTTACACAGAAAATTATATATATGACCAATATAGCATATCCAACACATATTACCAATAGTCATGAACACATGTAAATTAAAAACTTTATTAATAATTGGAATAGGTAATACAAAGTCATATTATAAAGAATCAGAAAAGATTAAGTAATTAAATTTACATTTTGGAAATTACAAGAAATGACCTAAAACTAAATATCTATTTTCCTAAACACTATCTTATTACTAAGATCTTCTCTGGATCTTCTTCTTTTCTTCCAACCTGCATAACAAAAACACTAAGAAAGAGAGAATGAGTTAGGAGTAGAAATGTAGCATTTCACTTGGTGAAATGCAATGCTGTAGGACTGATGACTTATAGGGTATGCACTGATGACTTTTATGGCTTCATGCCAACATTGACCAATTTCTTTAACATGTAGTAGAAACAAATGATTTAATTTATGTCATACAGTAAAATCTTCGCTCAAGTTTGAAAGTACCACAGACCCTCATGTAAGGAGGAGAATAAATTTAAACCATCAGGCGCAGTGTATCTGAAACCAGGGCCAACCTCTAAAATTTCTATATGGTGTTCTTGTCCTCGAGAAATAGAAAAGCAAGTTATATACAAGGAAAATGTACCAAAAGCAAGGCCAGTTAGTTGTTTCAGACGTGCGGTCCTTGCTAAACATTTAGAGAAAGATGGGGAGGCCCAAGATATATGCAACCTAAATTGGGGATGTGGGACGACCACCTGCGAGCAGCGGCGGTAGTGATGGCCCGATCCACTCCACTGTGATGCGAGTGCCGCTGGAGCTCAGGCCTCGTAGCTCCTTCCCCCGCGTCTGTCCTCCTCACCCTACCTTGTTCCTCCACACACCCACCATGAAGACCAGGGCAGCCCTTCTCTCCTATGGCAGACCTTCAGAGCACCTTATCAATTCTAGATTTTGTCTCTGCTTTAAGGTGCTGCTTAACACCATTCTGATGGAGACTGGGATGAATTCCGTTTATGGTCTCTGCAAAATCAATTTCAAGTACTCCACATAAATAATGCACTTCATTTACATATTTCAGAACTTTCTGAAGTCTATCAGACTGAAAAAATTGCAAACAAGAAAATAAATTAGTAAACACTCAGTACTAAAGTAACTTAAGTTAGGTGATCTGCAATCCTAGACAGTTTATACACATTACATGGCTGTGGCTTGCTTAGGAAAAAATAATCATCTTATCATTTTACAGCAAGTATATACCACAAAATCTAGAAAGGCATTCCTGGATAATCAAGCATTACTTAGCTGATGCCAGTTCTATTTACACAAGTATTGCAAACAACCGAATATTTTTAGAAGCAACTAAAGGTTTCAGATTTGCATCTCTCCATTTGCATCAGTATCAAAGACAAGAGGATGAGGTACCATACTTGCAGAGGGGCTGGTAATGGTGAGATCTCCGGCAAGGAGACCAAGTTCTGGCCGAAAACAACGGCTCTCGTCCGCTGCTGGGTAGTTGTACTCCAAGTGGTACTGGGACATGAAACTAAGGCATTGAAATTTTCGAAACAGAATAGATGATAACACCAGTGTAGGCCATGAACAAAAATACAAAGAAGAACATAATCAAGCATAACCCACATCGACCGAAGCAACGGTTGATCAACAGCGGGAACCTGAACCTCGTGATGCTAGACCATATATCTATGGTTACCTTTTTTATTTCCCCTGCCTAACCAGAAGTAGTTATCTGGACAAAATAGGGAGGCACACTTCAACAAATCAGTTCTTAGTAATTATAGAATGCCCTGTATGAAAGGAATTAAAATCAAGCATGTATGTGCTCTAACTTTCATAACTGCTAGTAAACTCAGTAACTAACTTTATATACCAAAGTGTACGATTCTCAAGTTTAGCTACAGAGACAAAAACAGCAGCAGAGGGCGTGCACCTGAAACCTGACGGAGTTTGCTTCGGCCTCCCTCTCAATGGCCAACCTAGAACATAATCATCAACCATGTGCGCCACCCCCATGTACTTCACAAGCATCTAAAAAGATGGAAGTAAATGGATTATTTCTACGTAAAGAATCACCAGGATTCACGAAATTTCTATCCAAACTGAGAAGTACACTTGACTGTGTTGAACAGTCTTTTCAAGAACAGCCCCTCATGGGAATCACAAGGACAACCATTCATATTATTATCTAATTATGCATATTATGGAAATGCTAAATCGAACAGTCAAAGCTTAGCGAGCAAGTGAGCAAGCTACTGAATAACAAAAAACTGAAATAGGACTTCCAGTAGGCACGATCTTGCGGTTGCAACTGTAACTGCTCAATACTTCTTTTGGACTCCAAATATACTCCATGCTTCAATTTATAGACAAAAGATTAATGGTAATCTTATGATAAGCCAACTTGTCTGATGAGAAGACCAGCAAGCTGCAAAACAAAAATGCACTTGTCATCTGAAAATGCAGAGAGAAAGAATTGGACAATCAGCAGGAACCATACAAAACACCTACATTTCATCATCTTCCTCTGAATTTCTATCAATCAGTTGCTTCATCTGAATGAACTGACACAAATTGCAGCAAAATTGACCGTAGTGTAACAGCAACATGAAACAACAATGCCAGGCAATGGAGTGCTCCATTCACAAAAATCTAAAGCATCGTAAACAAAATATATATTACTACTATCATCACGCCACTTGTAAGCTCCAAAATGTGGTACTGATAGATGAAAATATCTTAGTAGATGCAATTTTAATTCATTTTGTAGACAAAAAGTTGCTGATTTAAACATCTAAATAATCACTCAAGTAGCAGATTTTCATTTATTGGGTTCAAGATGTTGTTTTGTACACTACCTTGGCCCATAGCAAAAAAATATCTGTACACAGACAACCCAGAGTAATTAAAATATCATGAAATGCTAAGGTAAGCCTAATTGGCATGGAGAGATCATTTATAAATAAACTGTACTGGCATATTATGCCAACAGGCTATGTGTTGTAGTAATTTGTTCTAAATGATAAGGATTCCTTCAGACTTCATTTTTTCATTATTGGCTCATGTTCTTATAGCGAAGCTGCTTCTGCATATAATTTCTGAATATTAGCAATGTGAGCTCTCTCTGTTTTGCTTGTTATGTCATAACACTATGCATACCTAGTTTACTCTGGTTGTGACTGATGCCATCTATTTGAGACAACATACGCCATGAATATGGGTCTCAGAGGTAAAGGGGGCACGTATAATAGACAATGGGTCATACACTTCAGAACTTTAACATCAATCTGGAATGATGTAGCTGAGACCGTTAAACTTCGACCGGAAGTTGTTACTTATTAATTGAATTATGTCTCCAATTCCAGTTTCTACAGTTGGCCAGCAACACACATAAATATGGGTCTCAATCAAAGTCTGATCGATATGTCAACAAACATACAAACAAAATTCTCTAACGCCACACCTAACTTGTGTGTAACAGGTTAATTACCACATAAGTGAAAATATCCAGATTTTCTAGCTGGTCTTCCAAGTTTCTTATTCCAGTACATGGGTCACCTTCAGATTCCTTTGTAACATCTATTACCATTATCATTAACAATGGAACATAAGTACTTATTAATGTGATTTTATTTTCAAGGCACTTCAGTTAGAAGCCAATCTCTGAAAAGTAAGATAAAAATGCTACCATACCTAGCCGTGTTGGTCGATGCTGCGCTGGCCGGCTATCGGGGCGGCCGGGCAAAGCCGGCGCGCAGCCGCTCGGGCGCCGACCCGGGCGAGGAGGCGGACGCCGGGAGCAGCGGCGAGCCAAAGGCGGCGAGGGGTGGACGCCGGCGGGTGCTGCAGGAGGCGGCCGGGAGCAGCGGTGAGGCGGAGCGAGGGGGTACCGCGCGAGGCGGGCCTCGGGCGCGCAGGCGCTGTCGGAGGCCGGAGCCGTGACGCGGACGCGTGGGGACGAAGGCGCTCGGGCAGCTCGGGCAGCCGGCTACGGCCGGGCGTGCGCGAGGAGGCCCCAAGCAGCGCCCGCGCAGTGCAGCGGGGGTTGGAGCGAGCGGTCCGGCGCGACTTGGGGCGCGCAGCCGCGCGGGGAGGGGGGGTCCTCGCGCGCGAGAGGGCAATGGCGCAGGCGGCCTGGCCACGGGCGGAGGCGAAGGCGGCCGCAGCGGGGAGAGGTGACCTCGGGGAGGAGAGCTATGCGGTGGGGAACGGCGGGGATCGCCGGAATCTGGCGGCGGCGTGGAGTGGAGAAAGGGGATCGAGGAAGACGAGAGAAATGGGATCTGGGTGTGTGTGTGCGTGGGTTGGGCCCGGGGCTGTGTGGGTCGTGGGTGGGTGTGTGCCAAGTCATCGATCCGTGGGATCGATCTGCCGCATGCGTTTCTTCTTTGCCGTCTACGAAAAAAGAACAGATGGCAAAGAATCTTTGCCATCTGCTGGTAGACGGCAAAGATTCCTTAGCCGTCTGCTGGCAGACGGCAAAGAGGTGGGGCTGGTGGGCCGTTACAGCGCTGGTGTCCACTGGACCCCACCCACCTCTTTGCCGTCTGCCAGCAGACGGCAAAGATTCTTTGCCATCTGCTGGCAGACGACAAAGAATTGGCTGATGGCAATCAGGTTCTTTGCCATCTGTCAGTTCTTTGCCGTCTGTTTTTTGTAAGCAGATGGCAAAGACCTTCTTTGCCATCAGCTGGCAGACGGCAAAGAGCTGGCAGATGGCAAAATGCCAAATTCCAGTAGTGTATAATAAAGATTAGTTTTGAGTTGAAGGCTTTGTTTTCTTGCTTTGATCTTGGGAAAGAAAAAGAATAAAAAAAATAAAAAGATTATATAATAATCTTATGGAGAGTGATGACTTCACATATAAGAAGTATGTCGCATGAAATTTGTTGAGGGTTGACAAACATAGTATTAGTCATTGTTGAAATTAATAGGAAGTAATAAAGAAAGAGAGGCTTCACATATAAATACACTATCTTGGACATCTTTTGTGATTGTGAGCACTCATTAAAATATTATATGCTAATAAGTTGATGTTGGACAAGGAAGACAACATAATGTGTTATGTTCCCTTATATCTGAATAGAAATTATATTGTCATGGATCCTCCAACATGTTGAGCTTGCTTCCTATCCCTTGCTAGCCAAAAATTCCGCACTAAGTAGCGATACTACTTGTGCATCCAAAACCCTTAACCCAGTCTTGCCATGAGAGTCCACTATATCTACCTATGGATTCAGTAAGATCCTTCAAGTAAGCTGTCATCGGTGCAAGCAATAAAAATTGCTCTCTAAATATGTATGACCTTTTAGTGTGAGGAAAATAAGCTTTATACGAACTTGTGATGGGTGATACGCTATAATTTTTTATTGTTCCATGCTGTTATATTATCAATCTTGGATGTTTTACAATCATTTTATAGCAACTTTATATCATTTTTTGGGACTAACCTATTGACATAGTGCCCAGTGCCAGTTGCTGTTTTCTGCTTGTTTTTTACTTCGCAGAAAATCAATACCAAACGGAGTCCAAATGCAGCGAAACTTTTTGGTGATTTTTTCTGGACCAGAATACACAAGTTGGGCCAAGGAAGTACCAGAGGGGTGCCCCGAGGAGGGCACAACCCACCTGGGCGCGCCTAGGGGCCCAGGCGCGCCCTGGTGGGTTGTGCCCACCTCGGTGGCCTCCCGCACCGCCTCTTTGCTCTATAAATACCCCAATATTCCAGAAACCCTAGGGGAGTCGACGAAATACAATTCCAGCCGCCGCAAGTTCCAGAAACCACAGATCCAATCTAGACACCATCACGGAGGGGTTCATCATCCTCATTGGCGCCTCTCCGATGATGCGTGAGTAGTTCATTGTAGACCTACGGGTCCGTAGTTAGTAGCTAGATGGCTTCCTCTCTCTCTTTTTATTCTCAATACAATGGTCTCTTGGAGATCTATTTGATGTAACTCTTTTTGCGGTGTGTTTGTTGGGATCCGATGAACTTTGAGTTTATGATCAGATCTATGTTTTTATCCATGAAAGTTATTTGAGTCTTTTGATCTCTTATATGCATGATTACTTATAGCCTCGTATTTCTTCTTCGAATCTTTGGTTTAGTTAAGCCGACTAGATCGATTTTTCTTGCCATGGGAAGAGGTGCTTTGTGATGGGTTCGATCTTACGGTGCTCAATCCCAGTGACAGAAGGGGAAATGACACGTATGTATCGTTGCTATTAAGGATAACAAGATGGGATCTATTCCTACATGAATAGATCTTGTCTACATCATGTCATCATTCTTATTGCATTACTCCGTTTCTCCATGAACTTAATACACTAGATGCATGCTGGATAGCGGTCGATGTGTGGAGTAATAGTAGTAGATGCAGGCAGGAGTCAGTCTACTAATCTTGGACGTGATTCCTATATAATGATCATTGCCTGGATATCGTCATGATTATTTGAAGTTCTATCAATTGCCCAACAGTAATTTGTTTACCCACCGTATGCTATTTTTCTCGAGAGAAGCCACTAGTGAAATCTACGGCCCCCGGGTCTATTTTCCCATCATATACTTTCAGATCTATATTGCTATTTGCCTTTTTATTTATTTGCATCTTTTATTTTCAGATCTATTAATCCAAAAACCCAAAAATATCTTGCTGCAATTTATTGTTATTTATTTTATCTCGCATTCCCGCGAGATCTATTTATCCGATCTACTACAAATTTATCTATCTCTATACCCGGGAGGGATTGACAACCCCTCTTCTACATCGGGTTGCAAGTATTTGTTCTTTGTGTGCAGGTACCGTTTACGTAGTATTGCTTGGTTCTCCTACTGGTTCGATAACCTTGGTCTCATCACTGAGGGAAATACGTACCGTAGCTGTGCTGCATCATCCCTTCCTCTTTGGGGAAATACCGACGTAGTTCAAGCGACATCAAAAGGAATTTCTGGCGTTGTTGCCGGGGAGGATCAAGTCAAGATATTCTCCCGACAACTCGCCAATTTCTGGCGCCGTTGCCGGGGAGACATCATCAACATCTACCAGGTTCCTAATCACAAATCTCATCTCCTTGCAATTTACATTATTTGCCATTTGCCTCTCGTTTTCATCTCCCCCACTTCACAAACATTTGCCGTTTTATTCGCCCTCTTTTTCGTTCGCCGTTTTCTAGTCAGATCTGTTTTTGAGTGCAATCTTGTTGCGTAGTCACGATGACTCAAGAGAACACCAAGTTGTGTGATTTCTCCAATACCAACAAGAATGATTTTATTAGCACTCCGATTGCTCCTCCCGCCCTAGTGCGGAGTCTTGTGATATTAATGCCGCTTTGCTGAATCTTGTTATGAAAGATCAATTTTCCGGTACTCCTAGTGAGGATGCCGCGTCCCATCTTAACACATTCGTGGAATTATGCGATATGCAAAAGAAAAAAGATGTGGACAATGATATTGTGAAGTTGAAATTATTCCCATTTTCTTTGCGAGATCGTGCAAAAATTTGGTTTTCTTCTTTGCCTCGCAATAGTATCAATTCTTGGGATAAGTGCAAAGATGCTTTTATTACTAAGTATTTCCCTCCCGCGAAAATTATTTCCCTTAGGACGCAAATCATGAATTTTAAGCAACTTGAGCAAGAACATGTTGCGCAATCTTGGGAAAGAATGAAATTGATGCTAAGAAATTGTCCTACTCATGGTTTAAATCTTTGGATGATCATACAAAATTTGTATGCGGGATTGAATTTTGTTTCTAGAAATCTTTTAGATTCCGCTGCGGGTGGTACTTTTATGGAGATTACTTTGGGTGAAGCTACTAAATTGCTTGATAATATTATGGCAAATTATTCACAATGGCATACCGAAAAAGCTCCTACTAGTAAAAAGGTTAATTCGGTAGAAGAAATAAATTCTTTGAGTGAAAAAAGTTGATGCTCTTATGAAGATGGTTTCCAATAAAAATGCTCCTATTGATCTTAATGATGTGCCTTTGTCTACTTTGATTGAGCAAAATAGTGATGCCGTAGACGTGAATTTTGTCTCGCGAAACAATTTTAATAACAATGCTTATAGAGGTAATTTTAATCCTAGACCTTTTCCGGAAAATTCCTCTAATAATTATGGTAATTCCTATGGTAATCCTTCTTATAATAATAATAGGAACACCTCTGATCTTGAGAATAATATTAAAGAATTTTTCAATGCTCAAAAGAATTTTAATACTATGATAGAAGAAAAGTTGAGTAAAATTGATGATATATCTAGAAGAATTGATAGAATTTCTCATGATGTAGAAAATCTCAAGATGAATTTCTTTTGCCTAAGGTTGAGGAATCAATTAAAGCTTTATATGTTTCTATGGATGAAAGTAAGAAAAGAACCGCTATGCTCAGAGCTAAAAGAGAATTTTTAGAAAAAGCGTTTTCTAGCGATTGCTTTCATAAAAATGATGAAGATCTTAAAGTGATTGGTGGTTCTTCTATTGATTCCTTGTTTAGTAAAATTAAGATTGATGATAAAGGGACTGAAGAAGAGTCAACTTTAGCTAGAAGGCGTCCCGATAATTTGGAGGGTGAAAATCTTGTTGAGAAAATTGATAAAAGTGGGTTCGGAGAGGTCAAAACTTTAACTAGTGATGTGCCCACTCTTTTGGATTACAAAGACTTTAATTATGATAATTTCTCTTTGATTGATTGTATTTCTTTGTTGTAATCCATGATAAATTCACCCCATGCTTATGAACAAAATAAAGCTTTTACTAAACATATCGTTGATGCTATGATGAAAGCTTTGGAAGAAAAGTTGGAATTAGATATTTCAATTCCTAGAAAATTACATGATGAATGGGAACCTACTATCAAAGTCAAGATTAAAAATTATGAGTGTTTTGCTTTATGTGACTTGGGTGCTAGTGTTTCTACAACTCCGAAATCCTTATGTGATGTGCTTGGTCTTACCGATATTGAAGAATGTTCTTTAAATTTGCATTTGGCGGATTCTACTATTAAAAAGCCTATGGGAAGAATTAATGATATTCTTATCCTTGCAAATAGGAATTATGTGCCCATAGATTTTATTGTTCTTGATATTGATTGCAATCCGTCTTGTCCAATTATTCTTGGTAGACCGTTTTTACGCACTATAGGTGTCATGATTGATATGAAAGAAGGGAACATCAAATTCTAATTTCCTTTGAGAAAGGGTATGGAACACTTCTCTAGAACAAGAATTAAGCCACCATATGAATCAATCATGAGGGCATCTTATGGATCTAGAAATAAAGATGGCAACACTTAGATCTTTGCATTATGCCTAGCTAAGGGCATAAAACTATAGCGCTTGTTGGGAGGCAACCCTATGAATAAAATTTTTTTTTGTCTTTTTTTTTTTCTGTTCTTGAGTGTTTGCACAATTATGCTACTGTTATGATTGTGTTTTTTATGTTTTAATTAGTGTTAGTGCCAAGCAAAGCCTTTGGGATCATGTTGGGTGATAGTTGATTTGATCTTGTTGGAAAACAGAAACTTTTGCGTCCAGTAAAATAATTTAAAAAATTCACATAAGAAAAAAAAATTCTGAATTTTTTACAAAATATTTATATACAATATGAGAACAATTCGTATCTTTAGAGACTATTCTGTTTTTGACAGATTCTGTTTTCTTTGCATTGTGTGCTTATTTTGATGAATCTATGGTTTGTATTGGAGGATATAAGCCATGGTAAAGTTAGAATACAGTAGATATAATGCAATAACAAAATTTAAATGGATTTTTTTACAGTACTTAAAGTAAAGATTAGTTTTCTTATACTAACGGATTTCACGAAGGTTTTGTTGAGTTTTGTGTGATTGAAGTTTTCAAGTTTTGGATGAGATCACGATGGATGAAGGAATAAGGAGTAAGAAGCAACTAAGCTTGGGGATGCCCGAGTGGCATCCCCTCTTTCTTCTAATGAACATCGGTATTTTACTTGGGCTATATTTTTATTCGTCACATATCATGAGTTTTGCTTGGAGCGTCTTGTATGATTTGAGTCTTTGCTTGTTTTACTTTTTTTTAGTCAAGTATTCTTGCTGGACATGTCTATTTGAGAGAGCCAAAATTATGCTATGATTTGTTAGAATTGCTCTCTATGCTTCACTTAAATCTTTATGAGCTATGGAATTGCTCTAGTGCTTCACTTATATCTTTTTGAGCACGGTGTGCTTTAATATTTTTGAAGAAATGCTCTCATGCTTCACTTAGATTTATTTGAGAGTAGTAATTTTTGAAGAAATTCTCTCATGCTTCACTTATATTATTTTGGGAGAAGGAAATTTTTATGCTCATGTTCTTCACTTAGATTTGTTTGAGCTATCAAAAGCAACATATGAAACTAGTCCCAAAGTGATAGATATTCAAGAGGGATATAATAAAAACTTTCATGAAGATCATTGGACAAAATAAATTTAATTCCTTGTAATAGTTTTGCGATATGATGATATGATATGTGAGTCATGTTGGTGAGTAATTATGCTTTAGTAAGAATATTGGTGTTAAGGTTTGTGATTCCCTATGCAAGCACGAAAGTCAATAGTTATGCAATGAAATTATATCCTACTTGTGGTGCATTATTCGGTGGTAGTTATGCTTAATGCTCGCTTATGAGATTTTTCGTTTCTTGGTTGGATGCTTCTCAATCTTTTGCTAGCCTTCATTTGCACTAAGTATGATCACTACTTGTGCATCCAAAATCCTTAAACCAGTTTTGCCATACAAGTCCACTATACCTACCTATATGGGTATTTCCGTGCTGTTCTAAGCAAATTTGTATGTGCCATCTCTAATTTTCAAAATAAATTTCTCTTTTGTGTGCTCGTACCGCTCATGAAACGGTAGGAGGTGGCTGATATTTTTCCATGCTAGATGTGTTATTCTCAAGATGAGTGTTTATTCACTTGTCATTGCACGAGAGTACGGCAAAGGTATTAGGGATGCCCAGTCCCGAAATGAAAAATGAATTTACTTTATGTTGTCAAATAATAAATTCCTTGGAAAATGTTGGTATGGACGGCACCCGTGGATTCGGTTAGCCATGGAATGTGAAAGTATGGTGGAAAAAAGAATAAACTTTATTTTCTGTTTGGGAACCACCTATGATATATCTAGCATGGAAAGTATTGGGAACTACTCGATCGTTTTCGTTGGCAGGAAAGGCATGCCACCCAAAATGTTTTATCTCTTAATTTTTCGCTTTGAGCTCTGGCACCTCTACAAATCCCTACTTCCCTCTGCGAAGGGCCTTTCTATTTACTTTATGCAATTTTTATTTTTGAATCTCCATCTTCTCTTATAAAGCACCAACTAAGGGGCACTATGATCGTACTTGAGCATTGGGTGTAGCTAATATGCGAGTGTGTTTCATGAATGGATCAATGATTGAGCATAATGGGCTAGGGATAACTTGCTTTAGTGTTGATATTTTGAAAGACATGGTTGCTTGTTGATATGCTTGAGTATTGAAATATTCATGTCAAAACTAGACTATTGCTTTGAATCATATAAAAGTCCAAATGTCCATGCTACAAAGAAGAGATTATGTGATGAACATGTTAGGCAGCATTCCACATCAAAAATTCTATTTTTATCATTTACCTACTCGAGGACGAGCAGGAATTAAGCTTGGGGATGCTGATACATCTCCAACGTATCTATAATTTTTTATTGTTCCATGCTGTCATATTATCAATCTTGGATGTTTTACAATCATTTTATAGCAACTTTATATCATTTTTTGGGATTAACCTATTAACATAGTGCCCAGTTTCAGTTGTTGTTTTTTGCTTGTTTTTTACTTCGCAGAAAATCAATACCAAACGGAGTCCAAACACAGCGAAACTTTTTGGTGATTTTTTCTGGACCAGAAGACACAAGTTGGGCCAAGGAAGTACCAGAGGGGTGCCCCGAGGGGGGCACAACCCACCTGGGCGCGCCCTGGTGGGTTGTGTCCACCTCGGTGGTCTCCCGCACCGCCTCTTTGCTCTATAAATACCCCAATATTCCAGAAACCCTAGGGAAGTCGACGAAATACAATTCCAGCCGCCGCAAGTTCCAGAAACTACAGATCCAATCTAGACACCATCACGGAGGGGTCCATCATCCTCATTGGCGCCTCTCCGATGATGCGTGAGTAGTTCATTGTAGACCTACAGGTTCATAGTTAGTAGCTCGATGGCTTCCTCTCTCTCTTTTTATTCTCAATACAATGGTCTCTTGGAGATCTATTTGATGTAACTCTTTTTGCGGTGTGTTTGTTGGGATCCGATGAACTTTGAGTTTATGATCAGATCTATGTTTTTATCCATGAAAGTTATTTGAGTCTTTTGATCTCTTATATGCATGATTACTTATAGCCTCGTATTTCTTCTTCGAATCTTTGGTTTAGTTAGGCCGACTAGATCGATTTTTCTTGCCATGGGAAGAGGTGCTTTGTGATGGGTTCGATCTTACGGTGCTCAATCCCAGTGACAAAAGGGGAAATGACACGTATGCATCGTTGCTATTAAGGATAACAAGATGGGGTCTATTCCTACATGAATAGATCTTGTCTACATCATGTCATCATTCTTATTGCATTACTCCGTTTCTCCATGAACTTAATACACTAGATGCATGCTGGATAGCGGTCGATGTGTGGAGTAATAATAGTAGATGCAGGCAGGAGTTGGTCTACTAATCTTGGACGTGATGCCTATATAATGATCATTGCCTGGATATCGTCATGATTATTTGAAGTTCTATCAATTGCCCAACAGTAATTTGTTTACCCACCGTATGCTATTTTTCTCGAGAGAAGCCACTAGTGAAATCTACGGCCCCCGGGTCTATTTTCCCATCATATACTTTCAGATCTATATTGCTATTTGCCTTTTTATTTATTTGCATCTTTTATTTTTAGATCTATTAATCCAAAAACCCAAAAATATCTTGCTGCAATTTATTGTTATTTATTTTATCTTGCGTTCCCGCGAGATCTATTTATCCGATCTACTACAAATTTATCTATCTCTTTACCCGGGAGGGATTAACAACCCCTCTTCTACGTCGGGTTGCAAGTATTTGTTCTTTGTGTGCAGGTACCGTTTACGTAGTGTTGCTTGGTTCTCCTACTGGTTCGATAACCTTGGTCTCATCACTGAGGGAAATACCTACCGTAGCTGTGCTGCATCATCCCTTCCTCTTTGGGAAAATACCGACGTAGTTCAAGCGACATCAATGGGGAAGAAATAAAAGTGACGGACTGCATAATAAAGTTCTCTATCACAAGCGGCAATATAAAGTGACGTTCCATTGCATTAAGATTTCTTGCATCCAACCAAAAAGCGCATGACAACCTCTGCTTCCCTCTGCAAAGGGCCTATGTTTTAGTTTACTTTCTACTTTTATGCAGGAGTCATGGTGATCTTCACCCTTCCTTTTTATATTTTCTCTCTTTTTGGCAAGCACTGTGTGTTGGGGAAAGATCCAGACATACATATCCACTCGGATGTAGGTGATCATAAACTATTATTGTTGACATTACCATTGAGGTAAATGGTTGGGAGGCGGAACTATAAGCCCATATCTTCCTATGTGTCTGATTGAAACTTTGATCTCATAGGTATCGCGTGAGTGTTAGCAATTATGAAAGATTAAATGATGGTTGAGTATGTGAACTTGCTAAATAAGAGCTCTTACATTGACTCTTTACGATGTTATGATAAATTGCAATTGCTTCAATGACCGAGATCATGGTTTGTTAGTTTGCAATAAAGTTTTTGGGTTCATACTTTACCTTGTGAATGAATTATCACTTTAGCATAAGAAGTTCTATGACAATATATTGCTGTTCTAAAGATGATCATGATGCCTTCATGTCCGTATTTTATTTTATCGACACCTCTATCTCTAAACATGTGGACATGATTATCGATTTCGGCTTTCGCTTGAGGACAAGTGAGGTCTAAGCTTGGGGGAATTGATACGTCCATTTTGCATCATGTTTTTATGTTCATATTTATTGCATTATGGACTGTTATTTCACATTATGGTACAATACTTATGCCTTTTCTCTCTTATTTTACAAGATTTACATAAAGAGGGAGAATGGCGGCAGCTGGAATTCTGGACCGGAAAGGAGCAAATCTGAGATACCTATTCTGCACAACTCCAAATGTCCTGAAACTTTACGGAGAATTGTTTTGGAATATATAAAAAATAATGGGCGAAGAAACAACAGAAGGGGACCCACCAGGTGGCCGCAAGCCTGGGGGGCGCGCCCTACCCCCCAGGGCGCGCCTCCCGAGCTTGTGGGCCCCCTGGCCAGACCCCGGTGTCCATCTTCTACTATATGGAGGGTTTTGACCTAGACAAAATCAGAAGGGAGCTTTCGGGATGAAGCGCCGCCGTCTCGAGGCGGAAGCTGGGCAGAAGCAATCTAGAGCTCCGGCAGAGCGATTCTGCTAGGGAAACTTCCCGCCCAGAGGGGGAAATCGAAGCTATCGTCATCACCAACGATCCTCTCATCATGGGAGGACCAATATTCATCAACATATTCACCAACATCATCTCCTCTCAAACCCTAGTTCATCTCTTGTATTCAATCTTTGCCCCAGAACCTCAGGTTGGTACCTATGGGTTGCTAGTAGTGTTGATTACTCCTTGTAGTTGATGCTAGTTGGTTTATTTGGTGGAAGATCATATGTTCAGATCCTTAATGATATTTATTACCCCTCTGATCATGAACATGAACATGTTTTGTGAGTAGTTACTTTTGTTCCTGGGGACATGGGAGAAGTCTTGTTATAAGTAATCATGTGAATTTGGTATTCGTTTGATATTTTGATGAGATGTATGTTGTATTTCCTCTAGTGGTGTTATGTGAACGTCTACTACATGGCACTTCACCATTATTTGGGCCTAGGGGAAGGCATTGGGAAGTAATAATTAGATGATGGGTTGCTAGAGTGACAGAAGGTTAAACCCTAGTTTATGCATTGCTTCGTAAGGGGCTGAGTTGGATCCACATGTTTCATGCTATGGTTAGATTTATCTTAATTCTTCTTTCGTAGTTGTGGAAGCTTGCGAGAGGGGTTAATCATAAGTGGGAGGCTTGTCCAAGTAAGGACAACACCTAAGCATCGGTCCACCCGCATATCAAATTATCAAAGTAGCGAATGCGAATCATATGAGCATGATGAAAACTAACTTGACGATAATTCCCATGTGTCCTTGGGAGCGCTTTGCTTTATATAAGAGTTCGTCTAGGCTTATCCTTTGCTATAAAAAGGATTGGGCCATCTTGCTGCACCTTTGTTACACTTGTCACTTGTTACCCGTTACGAATTATCTTACTACCAAACTATCTGTTACCTATGATTTCAGTGCTTGCAGAGAATACCTTGCTGAAAACCGCTTGTCATTTCCTTCTGCTCCTCGTTGGATTCGACACTCTTACTTATCAAAAGGATTACGATTGATCCCCTATACTTGTGGGTCATCAGGGTAGCCCAGCCAAAGTTTAGGCGCTCCAGAAGCGGCTCGACGCGGTGATCAAGCAGGGTACCAAGCTAGTAGACGCAGTCCACGTCATGCTTTACCGTGGCACCCTTCCTCTTCAGCTCAGGGCCACCCCAATGTGGTGCGACGACCCAGAGCATGAGGCGACGGTGCAACACTTCTTTCACACCAACCTTGACGGGATGTGGACGCGCTCTTCAAGCCATCCCAGAATGACTTCCCCGAAGAGGAAGGAGACGTCGGCTATGCTGCCGATAACAAGCCCTCCGAGGTATGGAACAACTTCATTTACATCACCGTCCCTTCAATATTTTTTAACCTTTCGATAAAGTGATCAGTTTGTCATTCCGTAATTCGAAATGCAGCAACCGGGTCTGAGAGATGAAGTCATCGGTGCCGCTTCCTGAGAAGGCTAGGTCCCCTCAGCTTGAAGCCCTTCTGGCCGAAGAGCCATAGGAGGTCCCAGCCAAGGAGCCGAAGAAGAAGAGGGAGGGCCTGCGCAGCCGAAGAGCAACTTCGGAGGCGTTCCGGAAGTAATCGTGTTCCCTCCATGCCCGAGGAGGAGGAAGAGAAGGAGGAGGGAGGCGTCCAAGGACATTGAGGAAAATGATCCTCCTCGGTTCAAGAGGCTTTAGAAACACTACTCCAGGATGCTGCTAACGCGACACTACAATCAAAGAGCCTTCGACGAAACTATGTGCGATGTATAAATCGCAAACGGTGGTGTAAGAAAACTGTAAAAATTATATGAACTATTTGCGACGGCGGAGACATCAAGCACGATTCCGATTAGAGTTGCGTGTGCGATACGTGGCAAACAGTTGATCCATACGAACTGTTTGCGATAAGCATAACAACAGAAACGGTCAGCCAGATGAAGGTGTGTGCAATATAAGGCATACAGTTCACTCGGATGACTTGTTTGTGATTAGGCAACACAACAGAAACGGTCAGCCAGATCATGGTGTGTGCGATAGACGGCATACAGTTCACTCAGATGAACTGTTTGTGATGAGCCAAGACAACAGAAACGGTCAGCCAGATCAAGGTGTGTGAGATAGACGGCATACAACTCACTCGGATGAACTGTTTGTGATGGGCAAAACAACATAAACAGGTTAATTTAACAAGATGTGTGTGATGAAGCCGTGTGTGTTGTGGGCAAACGCTTGCTGGTATACAATTGTCAGCGATTGATGAAATCATCACCGACGGCTTCCCTAGTTTAGTCCGTGTGCGATGTGATTTGCTCTGTCTACATAAGAACAACATATATACTTATAAGAACATGATTGCATAACCAAATTAAACATACAATCACATAAGTGACTACACACATAATATTTGCACACACCAAAGTAAACAATTACATGCATACTAAACTAGGAGAAACGATCATCTAATCATCTACTTCTTGTTGTGACGACGCTTGCCATTGCTCTGCTTCCGGCTGGATCCCTGGCCGTTTTGGGGAAGGAGGCACTTCCTCATGTCAACGATCCGCCTGTACATCTTGTAGCTCGTGTACGCCTCCTTGGCCGCGTGCACGACATGAGCTTTGTCGAGTTTCTTCATCCAGGCCGAGTGCGAGGCACACTTGTCCTTGTTGCAGGAATCCTTCATGTCACTGTAGTAGGGGTCGATGATGGCCTCAGCGAGGTGAACCAGTGAGTCCTTCTCATGCGTCTTGCTGCCCCAGATCTTGTATTGGCCCTGGATGTCGACAATACCCAAATCTGTGAGAGAGTGGTTGAGTGTTGAGGAGACTATCTTTTGAAGCACAAGAGCAAGGAGTTCATCATCAACAACAACATCTATTATCTTTTGGAGATTGGTGTCTCCTAGATTGGTTAGGTGTCACTTGGGAGCCTCCAAGATGTGGAGTTGAACAAACGAGTTTGTACGGGCAAGGAGATTGCCTACTTCGTGAAGATCTACCCGAGTGACGCTAGTCCTTCGTGGGTGTAAGCCATGATGGCATAAACAAGGTTGCTTCTTCGTGGACTCTTTGTGGGTGGAGCCCTCCATGGACTCACGCAGCCGTTATCCTCTATGGGTTGAAGTCTCCATCAACATGGGTGTACGATAGCACCACCTATTGGAACCACGAGAAAAATCACCGTGTCTTCATTGCGTTTGATCTTCTCAAAACTCTACCCATTTACTTTCTTGCACTTGCATGTTATTTACTTCCCGCTTCCCATACTCTAGATATGCATGTGTAGATTGTATTGCTTGCCACTTAACTTGTGCTAAAATCTGTCTAAATACCAAGAAAATAAAAAATTGCACCCTTTGCCTTGTTAGTGCATATTCATACCCCCTTTAGACCTATCCTTTTGATCCTACAAGAAGAGGGTGAGAACACCTATCCACCATATTACAAATGTGACTACTCACAATTCATCCGCCCGTATAACCATTGGAACACCGGCAACACATCACTCATAAACTTGCTCGCCATTTACCATTCCAGCCCCTCGTCTAAAACCTTCCTAATTACAGTCATTGAGGGCATGACCTTCTCGAACACACCATCGTTGCGGTGTTTCCAATTTTGCCACAACACCAAGGTGACGAACGTTAGTAGATCTCCGAAGATTTGTAGCGAGTGAAGGGAGGTGCCCCAAGGAAGCAAGCGATCTTCCGAGGATGGCGTTAAATTCGATTGCCCCCCCCCCACATGCAGTCAAGGTCTCAAACCAGATCGCCCTAGCAAACGGGCAGGCAATCAACATGTTGTCTCCTTGGCCTGGTCACACAATGGGCATGCCTCCTTGTGTGGCAATCCACGTCTGATGAGACCATCGGATGTCCAGCATCTGTTCCTAACCAGCAGAAAATTTTGCATCTCAATGGAGCTCTCGATTGCCATGTAAACGTTACTCCCAAGTCAAGCTCCCGGCCCACGAACAGACTGGCGAAGGCCGAGCGCACAAAGTACTGACCTGAAGCCTCCCAAGCCCATGTTACGACATCTGCAGCCATCTCCCAGAGTGTCAAATATTCGGCCAACCCATCTGCCGAAAGATCAGGTCTCAAATCTCGTGGCTCGCAATCCAATTTGTTGGCAAAACAGAAAACATGCAGATGTCACGTACTTTTTTTGTTAGTTACTGATGATCTTGGTACGTGTCCTAGTAAGACCATTAAGCATGCATGTGCAACGCACGTCTTATAATCTACAATAGAAACATCTATTTTGAATTTTATTAATTATCTTTTAGCGAGTTTCTTTTATCGAGCCACTTAAATATGTCCCATGTGCAACGATATGAGCGTGTGTAACACACGTCTTCACATAAAATTCACGATAACATAAATGTATTACAATTAGTTACAAAAATACTCAAGAAACAGTAACTAAGCAACATCCTCTACAATTTAATTCTTTGATGGTTCTTTCTTAAAGGTCAATCTAATTATGCGGTCTATAATGCTTGGGTCTTTGTTCCATTGTTGGTTAGAGCTTAACTTCATGCATACTTTAAAATATGTATCAAAAATCGCCTCCTCGGTTCAATATCATCCTACATATGCATTATACAACAATGTTATAACAAAAAATCATGTGCAACATGTATAGTAGTTACTTTTCAAATAACGATACACCATAATAATTATCAAGATACATACAAAATATACATGTTTAGAAGTGTCGGATAAAAAATCCCCTATGAAGTACTCCATAAAATTTAATATCCACGTACTGCAGGATGAACTGCATGATTACAGAATTTGAATATAGTCAATAAAAATAATTATCAATTTATATCAATAGTTTTATAAAAAACTGAAATAATTAAATTATCAGGATTGAACATTTCTTTTTAACCCCTGTCCTGTCTACAAGAAAAAACGCACGACTTCACAGCTAAATAGGACACGCTCTAATAATTCTTAAAAAAAAAAGACACGCTGGAAAAAGAAAAATGGAGGATAACGCCCAGAGCTCCACACTCGCTCACGGTCTCAAACCCGTCGCCACCTCCCCACCGCCCCGCGAGTTGTCTCCCAGCCGTTCCCCATTCCGTACTCGCCAACTCCCTCTCTCTCTCTTTTTTTTTTAGGGAATCCAACTCCCTCTCTCGACCTCCCTACCCCCAGCGCGAGGACTCACACGCCCTGCTCTTCCCCGCCCCGTCCCGTCGAATCCGGTCGCCGAAGTGCACGAGGAGGCGCTCCAGCTCGTCATGCTCGCGGGCGAGCCAGCTTTAGGCGCCGTCTGAGGCGGACGCGGAGGCGCTCGAGCTCGTTATGCTCGCGGGCGAGCCAGCCTTAGGCGCCGCCTGAGGCGGACGCGGAGGCGCGGGACTTACCGGCGGCGACGCCCTGACCCGCCTGGCCTCACCCGCGGTGAGACACGCCGTCCGGCATCCCCCACGCCCAGCTCTGAGTATGAAGGCGTGGAGCAAGATGGCGGGCCACCGTGGCCGTGGCGGCGGGTTGTGGTGGTCAGCCTCGGGGAGGCGGCGACGATTGCGGCGCTGAGCGGCTCCATGGCGAGCGCGGGGTCGGAGCGGTGGAGGTTGGTGTGGCCACGGAGAAAGTTGAAGAGCGAGGGCGTGAGGGGCTGGCCATCCTCGCGCAGCCGGTTGGAAGGGGGCTTCGATCCCGTCTGATGCAGTTATTCTTGGGGTTCCCGTATAAGAGATCTATCTACGGTGCTCAGCTCAGCCTACCTACGGCGTCGCCCATGGATCCTCATGTCAGTTTTGGAATCCCCCCCACACCCAATCAATTTGGTTTCCTGCTTCAGGGTCATGCAATGCCAATCTAGGAGCTGATTTGTCACAATAAAAGAGATAGGGCGGTTCTGATTGTGCAACATGAACTCTAAATATGTGTAGCTCTTAGTTCTTATTACAATCAAAGAGATAGTGCGGTCTCCTTCAGAATAAAATCTGGATATTGATTTGAGTGGATGTCAACCAAGTGAAATGTTACTATCTGGGAGTAGATCAATTGTAGCAGGTATTGAAATGTATTCTGCCTCGTGGTGACCAACCTGACTATCTGTTAAATACTTACGAGTTGATGAATAATCAAGTGCACACACATTTGCTCTTCAGATGTTCCTGAATAGAACATGGAACAGGAATAACTCAGTTGTCCATATATTTGTGTTCTTTATGGACTGCTGAAACTAAATCTTGAAATACAGAAGCTCGAGTTGTATCTATGCAAGCCTGTCGGGATTTCTTGTCGCATCCAGCATTGGTGATTAATGTTGATATGTTTCTGATGGTTAATATTGGCTCGTTGCAGTTCCGAGGCGATCACAAGGAAAGCTTGTATTGGGGTACTTACAGGCCAAATGTATATGTTGGAATGCGTGCTGGATGCTTCACATTGGTGATATCTTGCTCTTTATAACAGGCTATTTCCAATGATTTTTGTCTTAGTCGTCTAGGACATGCTAGAACTATCTATGCCACTTCACAGTGCTAGCATCAGTAGTTTTGATGTTGTGAACTTACTCATCTCACAAACATTAGGCATAGAAATGTATTTTTTCTCTCTTATTAGGTTAGTGCATATGTCCAATATAAACCAACCGACAATGGCTTTGCCACTCTTAAGTAGAAATTCACCTCAGCTAGGTGAAAGGGCCATAGGCGTCTAGTTATGCTGGATTTGCTTGAAAAGCATCGATATAGGTAATCTAAGCGACTTGTTGCTGAAGCTAACTTCACAATGTGGGGTGGTCAACAGAGCCATTGGTATTGTCACGGATGGAACAAAAGGGGCTCAAAGGATAGGATAGCTGGCGCCGAGTCGTGGGATCCTTGAGTGTGATGAAGTTACCTCCTGTAGAATTAAATTGTACTCCCTCCGTCCCACAATATAAGATGTTTTTGCAAGCTATGTTAGCTTGCAAAAACGTCTTATATTATGGGACAGGGGGAGTAGTTATCAATGGCATAGAGCAGTACAGTTTGAGATTCTTTGGCACAAACTGTTGACACCAAGGACACCGAACTCTCAGTTCAATACCTTCAGCATCTCATATTTTCCCCCAGTATGCGTGTCTTCTCAATTGGAATGATGTAATTAAATATATGGAGGTGTGGTCTACTATTTCTGCTGCTGGTGCAGCATGCTATTCTGTACTAAATGGAAATAGCATTTGTATGCAGTGACGATTTAGTACTGCCAAGCCTGTGAAAAATCATGCTAATGCAACTTATATTACAGAACCCCATTGTCTATAATTGCTGGATTAATGTGGATTGGCATGAAAAATGGACAATCTTTTATATTATATGGTGATGTGCAACCTTATTGAATCTTTTTTTGAAGCCATTTTTGCTATGCAGGTGCAATTGCATACACAAACTGAAACACAGGCAGAAGGACTGGTGTGCACTGAGACTGAGACTGATAACCATGACTGGTGTGCACGCACCCTGCTGCTTCAAAACTCAGGCAGATTACTGCATAATTATCTTGTTGTAGCCTGGCCGATCTGTGAATATTTGATTGTAGGTGAAGGAGGAGCGACCGCCC
Organism: Thinopyrum elongatum; assembly: GCA_011799875.1. Classification (NCBI taxonomy): domain Eukaryota; kingdom Viridiplantae; phylum Streptophyta; class Magnoliopsida; order Poales; family Poaceae; genus Thinopyrum; species Thinopyrum elongatum. Next base: position 381,413,835 of record CM022300.1, read on the forward strand.
ACTGGACGGTGCGGTGCAGGGCGGCGAGGGAGCCCGGCAGGGAGGCGTCGATGCGGTGCAGGGCGGCGAAGGAACCGTCCAGGGAGGCGACGATACGATGCAGGGATCGAGGTCGCCGTGCAGGGAGGCGACGGTGCTGCTGAGCTTCGTCTGGGGCGGTGGCGAGGAAAGGTAAGGAGAGGGGCGAGGGACACGATTAGGTTCGGTTTCCTTTTTTTGCGAGTTGGTTAGATGGTTAGATTAGCGTGAATTGAGGGGCTGCGGAGGCAGGACGGGGTGTTATAAGGAAAAAAAAAATCTTTCTCAAGTTCTCCAAAAACAAAATCTATGTCTAGTTCTCCGTTTGGTACCAAATTTCAGGAGATACCCGCTGCCTCGAATCGAATCTGGAGAAGACAATTACATATCCTTGTTCCCATGGCGTCGATAGACCCACCTGGTGCCGAGAGGAGGAGGCCTGCTCCTCCGCTGCCGTCCCCTATCGTCCACCTCTCCTTCAGCAGCGATGCGTCTTGCTTTGTCGTCGCCGGCACCTCCAGCGTGCATTGGCTTTCATGCGACACCTTCGGCCTGCGTGGTCTCTACCAAGAAAAAGATGCCAGAAAGACCATCTCCGGAGCGGCCGGCGACATGCTCAGCCTCAAGGAATCAGCATGCGCCACCGTGAGCCGCGTCGACAGCACCAAGTTCTTCATCCGGCGTTGGAAGCCGGGATACATGAACTACCACTGGCGGTACTTCGAGGGGGAGAAGACATACACCGGAGGCAAAGACAACGTGCGGGCAGTGCGCGTCCACGGCGCGAAGAGCGTCGTCGTGCTTGTTGACCGGCTGGAGGTGCTCGGCTGCAGGACCAAGGACACCGAGGACAAAGAGCTTTGGTTGCTGCACTCGGTGGTGACCGGGGGCAATCCCCTTGGCCTCTGCGCCGTGTCGTCAGGCGCGCCCTTCGCGTTCGTGTGCCCCGGCACCAGGGATGGTGAGGTGCACGTCGAGCGGTGGGAGGACGAGGAGGAGGTCGCGGTGCCTGTGGTGGCCATACGTGCACACTCTTCCCGCCTTGCATCCATTGCCATGTCTTGCGACGGCCGGCTCGTGGCCACAGCTAGCGTCAGGGGCACCCTCGTGCGCATCTTCAGCGCCACCGACGGCGCGTTGCTCCAAGAGGTAAGTGGCGGCGCATAGATCTAAGATCGCCGGTAGCCAACGATGCTTATCAAATTATGTCTTTTTTTTACGATATCAGATTATGTTTTGTCAAATTTTGTTGAAAGGAAAATTGAAATAAAAACAAATAAATAAGAAGAAGAAATCGTGCATACGCAAAGCTGTCTTATCTTTCCAAGGATAGAAGAAAATAGAATGATTATAAGGGAGGGTATAACACATGGCACAAACGCAAGATGACATGTAGGTCAACTGGTCAAGTAATGGAAATGAAAAGCAATTGACTAAATCTACTGATTATAGCTCAAATACCTCTTCCAGTACCTTGTGCAATTCTACAAGGTTATGCCTTGAAACGATTATTTTTTTGTCCTCCGCAATCTGGTTATTGAAAACTCTCAGTTGCTCATCATCCTGAACATAAAAGGAGGTATCACACAGCTGTAAAGATAACAGCATCGTCCAAACTAGGAGGGCTTGTAGTTAGTACGTTTTCAGATCAGCAGGAGAGTTCAATTAACACTAGGAATAACATAATAGTACTTTTGGAGACTAAAATGGTGTAAACTTACCTTTGGAAAAGGAATATAGAATTTATTTCCGAAGAGTTTCGCTATGCCATTGGATTTTGAAGGCTTCCACCCTTGTAGTCCCCCTACCAGCCTCTTCAAGGATGATGTCTGAAAAAATACAAATTTCAACCAAGTACAAATTTTTAGCCATTGCTATGGCAATCCCACCATAAATGAAACCAGCTCTCCAAGACATTATTGCAAAGAAAAGTAGCTCACAGGAACAATGTAAATTCGACTGCAGAACATCATGCAACAAGGGTGAGAATGACCCAATTATGTTTTTTACCTACTTCGCTAAGGTAGAGCATTTGTTAGGTTAACAATGAAAAGCATTGCCTATTTTGGAGGGTGCATTTAAATTGTGGTGGCTTCATAAAAGCACTTCCATTATGCTAGTTTTTGACATACAAACTTACAGCGAGATTCTTCTGATAGTTGTGACAGCAATATTTTACTAGATTTGATAATTATTCTCTGCAACTATCTACAGTTTAGTGCAGTGCAGTGCAGTACAGTAACAGCAACCTGCCACCAGGCAGTCTTTGCCAGACCTGTCTGGAGTTGGGCACCTGGTAAGGCCGGCCAACCTGGATCAGCTAAGACAAACATTGCTTCGACCAGGGCAGGCCAGGCCTTGCTTGCTAGCAGGCTTATAATGTTGCACTTACTCTCACCTTGATCTGGCACAGGGACTAAGCATATGTGGGATTGCTTTTGCATTTTCTTCAAAAATAAAAATGATGTGAGGTCACGCAAGTAGCATACCAAGCAGTCAACTGCTAACTTATCCATCTATATCAAACCTATCCCTTACTCTATGCTAATAATGTGGGATGAGCACAATGAACAGAGCCCATGGGAATATTTAGCAGGTTAGGTTAAGCAGTGTATACATGTTATCAATGCTAAAAGTTTCTTTCACTCCCAGAGTCACCCATCACTGGTAATACAAAACGAAATGAGGGAACGGCCAAATGAGGATACAAAAGAGCAAGGGAAAATAGCATGATACTTTTGCAGGTCTCTTCCGGTTGAAGACCTCATAGATGCAATAAACTAGGCATATACTTTGCCATAACTAATACCTAGATGGCTAGATGAGCACAAGAGACAATTAAAAAGCTAGATGGGAGAATGAGAATGTTTTCTCAATCAGTTGTAACAGAGAAAAACCACGAAACAAACACGTATTCTTGAATAGATTAGCAAGAAATTACCAGTGGAGACAGGCGAGAGAGATTGTGAAACACCAGCTCGGGTTTGACTTTAATCCATAGAACTCATTCTTAGTTGTTCCAAGAAGATTTGTCCATGTTTAAAAGAAGAAAAACTTCCTGTTGTGAATTTAAGTTCTAACATTTGTGCACATTGAGTTCTTCTCGCATATATTTCGAGAAAATGCAAAAACAAGATGTGTTCAGTACACACATTGCATCTTGTTTAGGGTATGAGCTAAATGGGTAAATAACTTTTTCATGTCCGTGTCCCTGTTAGCTGAGGAGAGGCAGAGACGGAGCAGACATCCACTGCATCGCCTTCTCTCCGGATTCGAAATGGTTGGCGGTCAGCAGCGACAAGGCGACCGTGCACGTGTTCAGCGTCAATGTCGATTTGCCAAGCCTGACACAGGAGGACAGCAACAGTCCCGGTGGTCTCCAAGCAGCCCCGGCGCCGTCGTCTCCAGCAGTTGCTACAGCCAACAAGAGGTCGTCGCTGTCATTCGCCGGAGGTAATGTACTCACATCTCACACGTGTGAGTCCAGGTTTATGAACTTGTGCAGCTTGTGGAACAAATGAAAACTGGCTTGTCCTTCAGGTTTAGCACAGAGTTTATGTTTGTTTCCTGCATGTCTATGTGCGTGAGGAACTGAAAGTTAACATCCAAATCCTGCAGGATTCTTGCCGGGCTATTTCAGTTCAGAATGGTCATCAACTCAGATCCGCGTCCCTGAAGGCACCAGGTACTTGGTCGCGTTCGGCAGTCAGCCAAACACCGTCACCATCCTCGGCGTTAATGGACGGTTGGTCTACTACTTGAATTTGCCCTTGCTCTTTTGAGTTTATTTGCTCCGAACTGAAGTGCACTGTTCCAGTCGAGCTTATTTGTGACACTTTTCGCCTGACATTTTGCGGCTGTGGTTTGTGCAGCTTCTACCGGTGCCGATTCGACCCGGAAAAAGGAGGCGTAGTGGACGTGCGGCACAAAGGGACGCCTTGTGGGAGTGTGGAACAGGACGTGGAGTGCATCGACTTCATGAATCCGAGCAAGAAAACATCTAATTCGAAGCCATCATATGGCAGCTAGCCTTGTTATCTTTGCTTTCTTCTTCATCTTCGTCTGTCTTAGGGATGCAGAATTTGAACCTCCAGGGTATCCTTCGACCCTACTTATAGTTCAACTAAATGAACTAACTTTTCAGAATTCACCTCACTTTTGAATAATTAGTTCATTTGGTTGAACCAAAAAGGATCAGAGGGTACCCTTTAGGTTCCACATTTGCATCCCCAGTCTGTCTGAACAGTAATAAATGCACTACTGTGTGCGGCCCTGTGCCATTTTGGAACGCTGCGTGATTTTGTTTTTGTGCAATGCATTTGCGTACGCACGTCTGTTTGCTAGCAGTCGGTACTTGCACTCATGATCATGGTCTGATGGACATGGTGGCAACCTCCCCCACCCCGACTAATCTTGATCAGATCGACCACATCTAGTAAGTATTCTGGGGTGCACCGTTAAACAAGGATGTGTTCTGGGACGAGAACCTTGTAGAGGACACTCAGATTATGGCGGCGTACTCATTGCCTTTTCTTTGCATCAATCATCTCGAAAAGAAAATGGCTGGTTGAGGGACACAGAAGATCAAAGGATTGAAGACTTGGCAAAAGAGAGCTAACAATGATGACTATGGTGAGAAACACATCCCCACTGTGATTACTTCTGCTAATGATAAAATTGGTACTATTGCACATGATGTGGGTGTGGACTTAGGGCGACCAATATGGTTGATTATAATATCAACCCTCTTAAAAGAGTTGAGCAGGTCAGGGTGGACATGTGGGTTAAAAACAAATTTAATAAAAACTCAACCCCTATTAAGGAGGTGAGATCTGTGATTGAAACTAGGGAACATACTATTAAAGATTTGATTGGGGATGGGGGAGGATAGTGACAATAATGATATAGGAGATGACAGTTGGGATCAGCTTAAGCACTTATTTTCTTGTAAGAAAGGAAAAACAAAAGCAACTTAACAAATGCCTTGCTGGGATAAATAGTAAACAAGGAGATTCTCAGTTTTGGTCCAAGCTGATTAAACATCAAGAACATTTCCTGTCTATATGCAGGTTTGTGGTGGAAATGGGCAAAATGTGAGATTTTGGGAGGACTGTTGGGTTAGGAATAAACCTCTTAAGGAAATTTCCTCGGGTTAGGAATAAACCTCTTAAGGAAATTTCCTTGGGTTATATAATATGTGTTTTGTGAAAAATGGATCGGTTAGTGATCTGTTGGGTAGAGGGCTTGATTGTGTTCAATTTAGAAGAACACTTTATGGTGATTCTCTGGAGCTGTGGAACCACATCAAATCTGCTTGTGACGGGGTGGTGTTAACAGATCAAAAAGATGTCATTAGGTGGACTTCGACAAAAAAAAAGGGAATATATACTGTCAAATCGTATTATAGATATCTGATTTAAAATGGGATAAAATATCCACACAAATTCATGAGGAAAATTAAAATGCCTCCCATAGTGAATGCTTTTCCCTGATTGGTGCTCTGAAATAACATCCTTGCCAAAGATAATCTACTCAGGAGGGGATGTGGAGATAAAAGTTGCCCTTTATGTGGAAGAGATGAGAGTATTAACCATCTTTTTTTTTGTTGCTCGGTTGCTAAAATGCTTTGAAAAATAATGGAATGTGCTTTTGACTTGCATAATATACCTGATAATGTTCAGGACTTATTAATGTGTGGCTTAAAAGCTTTAATAAAAATAATAGAAATATGGCAGTTACTAGCATGTCTGCAATATTTTGGACAATTTGGAAACTGATAAATGGTGTTATATTTGACAACAACAAGGTTACTGATCCTTGTGCTCCTGTCAACCTGATGTTAAGTTGCTTCATTTTTTTTTTTTCTTTTTTTTGAGGGAAAAACTTTTGATCTATTCATCATCCGTAAGGCAGTACAAAGAACACTAATAGAAGTAAAAATTACATCCGAGTCCGTAGACCACCTAACGACGACTATAAGCATTGGAGCGAGCCGAAGGCGCGCCGCCGATGTCAAGTTGCTTCATGATTGGCTTATTTTGCAGACAGATCTAGGAAAACAAGAGGTCATAAGGTGGAGTGTAAAAAAAAGGTTGAGGTAATCGCTGGTGAAAAGTCTTCAGGGCTACCCTTTGGATGGAGGTTTTCGCTTAGGATCACTGTTGGATGACAGTGTCCCTCCTTCCTTAGGCGGAGCTCCCAGTTTGACTAAACCAAGCTGTTGTTGCGTGGATCATTCATACCCTTCTACGGTCGTCCTGCTAGTGCGTGACTTTTGCAAGAATTACCGGTAGCTGGTTAAAAACATATTAGTGAATTGTGTCTTGATGTTCATAAATATCGACCTGGAGATCCGCTTGTGGCTTCCCAGGATAATGATTCTCTGAAAACTTCTAAGTTTATTTTTTTGCAAAAGCTCTTAAGTTTCTCTAGGTTATCGGTGCTATATGCTGATATAGCCTTCCTGTGGTTGGGATGGCCCGTTGGGGATAGCCTGACTGCGTTCATTCTGATCATGCGTCGCCGGTTTATGTTTTTCGCTGTAGCTGGTAGCCTGTTAGGAAGACATTGTGATTTCTTTTAATGGAAATCAGAGAGGGAGCTCTCTTTATCCCAAAAGAAATCTCTACAAGGAAATCTCAAAGGGGAGATGCCAAGCATGCACGATATAAAAAAAGAATCATATACTGTAAAAGAGAACACAGTTGCCGGCCATCAGCAGTCACCAACTGATAGTCCATATATTGGTACCATATAAAAACATGATTACATTTCACCCAATAATGCCAAATGCCTTCTCTGCTGATGAGGACCAACACAACAACAAACAGAAACGATTTTCCCTCACCACAAATACCTCTATGACCACTTGTTGGAGATTATGAAACAAAAAAGGAGCTATACCCAAACCAAACCAACCATGATGTCAAGCTGTCAGTCGTCAAGCTGAAAAACCAACTGCAGTAGCCATAAGCAAAAGCAGCTAAACCCGACCAACACAAACAGAGATGTTAAACTAACATGTCACAACACCCAGAAAATAAAAAGAAATTAGTTGCCTCTTAACTCAGTTTTGTTGAGATGCCCTGCTCAGTATGCTCTGCTCCCTTCAGCTCAAGAGAACCATCACCTATAATCTCAGACGACGAGCCCCCCGCCACATTTAGTTTGATGTGCACCGAGCCAACCTTAACAACACCAGTTGGAGACTCATTAATAATGCCTTTTGCTTGCCCATCCATGTGGCTAGTTGATAAGCCTTCTGGTTTCTTGAGCAATGTAGCCTTCATATCCTTAGTTATCCCTTCTGGTTTCTTGAGCAATGTAGCCTTCATATCCTTCGTTATCCCAGATGCACCGCCTTCCGTACGATCTGATGGGTCGTGACCACCAAACTCCTGAGAAAGACCTTTTCGTCCAGAACTATTGGGTTCAGTTGAGCTTATAACAGGTTGTGATTCACGCTCACTATAAACTTTTCCATTAGATTTTACCAGTTCGCTCAAGCCAGCATGTTCCCTTCCAGCATTTTCTTGTGACACAGAAACAGAACAGCCCTCATTCTGTTGATGAATATCATCTAAGCTATGCCGTTCTGTTTTTACATGCTCAGGTTGCTCAACAGGTGATACTGCATCCTTTTTCAGTACTTGTGTAACCACTCCATCTTTCGTTTGGCTTGTCTTGTCAGGTTGCTCACAAGCACCACTATCCTGTCCAGTTTTCCCTGGATGTGGATCTTTGCTGCTAATGCCTTCACCTACTTCAGAAGGTTCACCCTCCACAACAACGCTCCTTTTAGCAACAAGTGCTGGAACATAAGTAAGTCCACCAAAACTTCTGCGCTTCTGTTCTAGCATTGCTTTCTGCCTCCCTTCATAGAAAGGGAAGTCATCAAGAATCGATGTCGTCATTGGACTACTCTTAAATAGCTTTAGCATGTTTATTCCCGATTTATAAGGTATCTAAGGAGAAGAAATGAACGTCATCAGTACACAGTATATAATCTCTTGTGTTCAATCCTGGAAATTTAACAAAAATTACCTCTTGTGTATCTCGGCTGTTGGTAACAGGCTTGTTCTCATTGTTCTCTAATATGATGTGTCGAAAGGTGGAATTCGGCACATCCTTTACTAGATGCCACTTCAGTGGGATGCTCCCAGACCACTTATCTTGCTGCCAGAAATCCATGTCTTTGTGAAAATCCACAGGGCCGACCATTTCAGCAACACCACAAAACTGCCCACTTGTATTAACCTACAGGAAGTGTTGGCATGTCAAACCCATACATAAAGAAAAAAGGGAAAAGAAAACAATATCATATCAACACTCACCGAAAAGAACAGAAATATTGGACACTTCCGTCGACTCCCTTTTGCTTCTGAGTAGGCAGCATCCAGCCTCCTGTTGCCATTGGGTGTGCTGGACCACACATTATATTTGATACTCTTATGCACGTCATCCTCACTGTAAGATTTAATGACAAAAAACTTGGCATCTGGATGATCACAAGGGAAGTCGGCCTTATTATATTGGTCAGGATGTATCACAATGTTTTTCACTGCACTGCTTGACACTGCTTTGGATTGGGCACCTTCACCCACCATGGCAGCCACTGGCGCAACTTCTGCCCTGTCTGTAATTTGTCCATTATCCCCAGAGCTCCCCATACCTGAAGCGGCCTGAAAATTCTGGAGAAAAAAAATCAAGTCTTCATCAGATTTTCATCCTTGGTGACAGTTTTGGACACATAATACTTTGTTTTAAGAGATAGTTGGGCACATGATACTTTGATCAGTTAGCAATGGTTGATGATTGAAGCAAAATACATAGCATTTAACAGCAAGGAAACAGCACAGTAAACTCTATGTAAGAATGGTATCATAAGACAGCAAATAATTTTCATATAAAAGGTAAATTTCTGAAAACTGCAATAACTCTTACTACTAAACTACACAAAATCATACTTTAAGAAACAATTTCAAAGAATCACACCTTACGCCTGCAAACTGTTTAAGGAAACCACACTTCCATCAGTTTCCAGTAGACCTCACTAGTCACTACGCCGAGATACAACCCTTGCTAGCCCCATTCTGCATGCATGGAGGCAGATGCCAGAGAGGCCAGCACTAGTGCGGCCTAACGAATACGAGACCAAGTGGCGGATCTTATATCATGTTACCAGCCAGCACTGCTTTGGTCTGCACTCTGCTGACTACGTGGCATATAAGTCCACCCAGAAAAACAGGGACAGCAATGGTTCTGTCTGTATAGTGGGCCCAACATGACAGGCCTATGGGAATATACATAAAAATGGTTCTGGCTTCATGGCATGTTTATTGCACCATTTTGCAAAGTAAGACTGGTCCTTTGAATTTTTTTCTTAAAATGTGGTTCTTTTGTAGTCTAGCAAGGGTTCATACAGTTCTCAAAAATGCACTCTATTCACAAAGTAACTAAACACAATAAAATATGATTGGGAATAAAAAAAAAATCCTTTCAGTAGTCAGTGCTGCAGTACTTAAAATTACATCCCAAGAGAATGGATTCCCATAAACTATGCAATATGAACATTAACATATAGGAATACAATTATTCTCAGCACCAACATGCTCAAAGAAGCACGTATAAACTGTAGAAGACGAAAGACAGAAGTATGCAGAATTAAAAAATGATATGCATATTTTCCTTTTGGGGGCATAAGGTGCAACTCTTCAACTGTAAATATTAAAGTTTGGTCACAATACCTTGTCAGTATCAACCAGAACTGTCAAATGTGAGGTTGAAGGCTTGTCATGCCTCGCCACATTAGCACCTGGAAGATCAGAAAGTTTATTCATGCTTTGATTCTGGTAGGCATGATGGGAGGAACCAATAGCTGGACTTCCAGAAGGGACAGTCCGAGAAGCCATTGTATTTCCAGAGATTTGAAGTGTATCTTTTATGCTAGTATTAACAGGCCTACTAGCAACAGATGTGCCAGTACTGAATACAGGAGGCTCCAAAGAAACGGCTGAGCTCAAATCTGTAGTGGGCTGGAGATATACTGGGAAGTAACCAGATGGCGAGCCAGGAGGCTGATATGGATTAGTGAAATACTGTTGACTTCCTACAACTGAGCCATCAACTCCCGTGAACATGCCGGGCATATAGTTGTACTGATCTTGTGAAGAATAAGAAAATTCATAGCCAGGTGTGCAATACACATAAGGAAGATTGTCGTTCTGCATAAACAGAAATACATAGTCGTCAAGAAATATATACAATAATACTGTAGTATACAGTATTAATTACAATATCAACCAAACTGTTACATATGCACTTACCGTCAGTTGGAGATATTGACCATCTACCCCCCAATAATTAGTGTTTTCACTCCATCCAACAGGTGGCTCAAATCCTATCCAAAGTAAAAAACAGAAAAGTTATGCATGATGCCCACCAAAATAAATAAACATAAAAAGAGTTTAACAGGAGCTAGAGGAACACATACCTGCATAGTAAGCATATCCGTTTGTAGCTGGATAAGAAAGACACTGGTCATATATGTATTCCACCGGCAATTCGTTACCTGTGTTATACACAACTCTAGAAGGGAGAGACGAAGAACCCATGGCTGAATTTGTACCAAAGCCAGACATCTGAAACCACAGAAACACTGCCACTAAATGGGGGCCACCAATATTTCCAAATACTCGTAAGGCACGAGAATTTCAGCCAAAAGATAGTTCTGCCATGCAAACAACTTATAGATGATGCCTTCTTTATTGAAAGAAAATACAAATATATTGTAAATGTATCTAAATTAAACTGGATGAAACACATCATTTGCAATTTACTGCAGATGGAAACAGCCCATACTCTAAAATCATGTCTGTGCTCCAAAACGCATATTCAAGATTAATACAGTTAGTTGTTTTAAATTGTCAAAGACAACAAGACAGCTACACGTGCCCATGACTGGTTAGTAAAGAGGTAGCACCTTCCCCTCGCACCTAGATCCAAATCCTAGCATTCACCCAGGTGCTACCTGCTCCTTATGTAAAGATATGACTCATGGCCGAAACGATCAAGTGCAACATCGCACATCAATTTGCTGGAAAATTTATGCCAAGGGATATGATTACCATGTATGTCAGTAATTCGCACGTTTTCCCTTTCCGGATCAGAATCACCAAAGTTTAATTTCACAATATGATAAATGCCTCTGGCAACTCTGAAAAAAGGTAAATAAGGGATGCAGTCTCAGTATTAACAACAAGAAAAACAAACTGAAAGTAAAGCCGCAGGAAAAAAAGTTTCATGGTAAGAGAGGACAGAGGTGCTTTATGTCAGTTCGACAGGTTAGCCAACTGATCGGAGGTAAAATTCAAGAACAATAAGGCTAATTAGCAAAATAAATCCCTCAGAATGCCCCCCATGTCCCAAACACATGTAACATGGCAAATACTCCACGTTCTTGAATTGTGAGGTAGAGACATAAAGCAATCAAAACCAACAAGCAGCATCGGTTCTTGCAGAAGCTACTCTTTTAGCATCAAAGCACCGATAAAGACCTAAACAAACAATACAGTTCAAGCATAAATTCCACACGGAGCCAACCACACAACTCCACGACTTGCAAGCTAATCTTAGAAAACAAATAGCAAAGAATTGGAGACAGATATTCCTAGAAAAGCAGCAAATTTCAGCATAACAGCTTCACAGCGCTTACAGCCCGCGTGACAATTTAAGCATAGGTTCTCAGTGGAACAAATTTGATACAATCCCGGCCAGTATACTAACCATAGACCATTTTTTTCAGAAACAAAAAAGAGTGGTTCTAGCATCCATGTCAAAACGTCCATGCTCAAAGAAGCACCGAATATTGATCAACCATTTAATCACCACTTATATTTCCCTAAGTTAACAGCAAGCATGGGTTATCTTGCTTCAAGCGGCAGATTGCTTTTCGTGCAAATGACTGCAGAGGAAATCCGAAAACTTTAGCAAGTATTGTAGCCAAGGGTGCAGAGTGCAAACAGGTGACTTTAATCGCAACACGTCAATGCAACACACCCTTAAGATTACTCGTGTAATCCAGCCAGATGAGAAACCAAAAAAAAACATGTACTTTTTACAAGAATTATGTGCAAACCTTCAAGTTTGAGTACACTGACATAACAAAATTTGGTTTGAAGTTCAAAGCTCAAAGGGTGGTGTGATATACCACAGACTCCACCATTAGAGGAATGGAAAAAATATATAATGTGCTGGGCCTGGTACGTTTTCAATATTAATTGTTGTTTAATCACATCCTTTTCTTACCAAAATCAAGGAAAAAAATTCAGCAATCAGCATTAGCAGCCAAGTAGGCAATTCTAATATAAATGGTTTCGGCAACTTGGCACTATTTAGCACACCATATCCACCCAAAATCTAAGAAGATTCCACGTCTCCTCTATAGTATACAAAGCAGCAAGCAAATCGACACCCAACCTGGGAATTCGATCACGAATGCTTCTGGTGACAAGTTTTATGCATCTAAGAGGCACTTGCAGGTACCTAAGAGGCAGCTCACAACGAGAAACACCAATTCTGTATCAATTACGAATTCATTCGCAAAAACAAAACAAAAATTACGAATTCCAGTGACATAACACCTAATTCAGGTTCGACGCACCAGAATTGGGAGATGCGAACCGACAACCGCCATATCCACGCATATATACCAACCAAAAAACCCAGTACTCCACCGTATCCATACATGCAGTGCATTCGGATAATCCCCCGAAGCGGGACGGCCTTCGCATAGCACTACGGCAACATACCGGCAGGGAAGAAAGGAATACCTAGAAAACCCAGAGGAAAAATGGCGGAGCCAATCAATCAAGCCGCGGCGAGCAGGCTCGAGGCGGTGACGGCCGAGACTCCAAACATGGCGGGGCGGGGAGAGGCGAGGGACCCAGGCTCCCGCGCAGCGAACCTAGTAGACGGCTGGAGCAAGCATGGTGGCGCAGAGGTTGGGTAGGCGTTGGGAGGGGAGGGGAGGAGAGGCGAGGTCCGCGAGGAAGAGGAAAAAGGTGAAGGGGGGAAAGAAAGGAGAGCAAAATGTATTTTTCTGAGATGGTAACGAGATGAGGTGGCCGGCTTATGTTGTGACATGGCCAGATGGGTCCGCGTCGCGGTGCACGGGGATGCCGCGCTTTTTCTTCTCTATCTAGTTTGTGCGCTTCCTTTCTTGGTGGGAAAGAAAGAAGCAAAGGCCACTTTCAGTTCACAGGGCAGTTGTGATGTTTTACCAAGTCTATCCTTCTAAGAAAATCAAATCATTAGCCCTAAAAAATGATGAAATCATTAACTTATACTCCGCTCTTATATTATGAGACGGAGGGAGTAGATTTTAATATTTTCCCTTGACGATTAGGCCCCTTCATGCTTCATCAATGAGCCAGTGAATTTGCCTCCCCTCTGTCTGCAGCTGTGGCGGTCGATCGCGAGGAGGAGAATTTTGGTGCTTTCGCTATGACTAGTAGTTTAGATTACCTCCCCTCCCACCCACCACCTCCTTTCTCCCCCGCCGGCGGCCACTCCAGCCCCGGCGTTCAGTCCCCCTCGACGGTGATCACTCCGGTTGCCGGCGCCCACCCGCTCGCCGCAGCTGACCTCTCTAGTCCCTGCGGTCATGGCGTCTGGCTCTGCTAGCCCGGCGTCGGTGTCCTCTAGGCCACAGCCAGTGGTTTCAGGGCTGGGGCTGTCGGAGTCGCCTGGATCTGCTAGCTCCTCTGCGGGTGGGTGCGAGGCGCCCCCTGGTCCGGCTGCTGGCCCAGCGGCGTCATGGAGGAAGTCGGGTCCCTCGCGCAAGGCGCTATGTCGCAAGAGGAAGGCGCTTAAAAAACAGGCGGAAGTGGGCAGATTGCGGCCGCGCTCGTCGTCCTCTCAGGAAAGGAGAGAGATTTCATCGGACCTGTTCGGCCTCTGCTTCAAGTGCTTCCGGGGAAGGATCACAAGGACGACTGCACGTTCAAGCCGATGTGCATCCACTGTGGTCTTAAGGGTCATATCTCCTCGGATTGCAAGCGGTCGCGAACCCCAAGGTCAGAGGAGGAGCTCCGACATGAGGTCGTGGCAAAGGTGGTGCGGGTAACCCAGCCGCTGCCGCCTGTCGGACTCACGAACAGGCTGTCACCGGCAACTAGGCAGGTCTCTCCGATGGGGAGGCCCTTACCAATTGCGGCTGACACCGCACCTGTGGGGTCCTGCCAGGTGTCGCCAGCTGTTGTCGTGGCGTTTGCATCTTCAGTCGGACTCATGAGATAGATGAACTCGAACAGCGGCTCAGGCTGGCGGCGGTGGCCTATGTTGGGGGCTCACGACCAGCGGTGTCTTGTGTGGAGGCGGCTGAGGCCATCTCGGAGGAGCTGCGCATTCCCAGGCATCGATTCTTGGTGTACAAGTTCCACCCGAAGGATTTTTGGGTGGTTTTCGCCACGCCGGACCTCCGCAATAGGGCTCTGGTGGCTGGCTCTGTCGAGAATGGCTTCTTCAAGTTGTTCGTGAAGCCATGGCTGCGACAAGCCCAAGTTGTTTCCAGGGTGATGCGCACGCAGGTGGACTTGATGATTGAAGGCGTCCCTTCTCATGTCTGGACGAGAGATACGGCGGCAAAACTGCTTGGATCAACTTGCCTGGTAGAGAGCCTAGCACCGGAGACTGCAAATCGGGAGGACCTCTCACTGTTCAAGCTGTGGGATTGGTGCATCAACCCAGCTGAGGTGCTAGCTGACAGGAGACTTTGGGTGCTGGAACCGGAGGTGATGGATGACCCGGCGGCACGCCGACCATCTTCCCATCAGTTACTCGAGTACAAGACTGATCCATATCGGCAGGGTCAAGGAAAGCACCGGGCCGAAGAACTGGTTGCACCCACCTAGCTCAGATGGTAGTGGAAGAGTGGATTGCTGGAAGACTCGGGCGATTTCTCTAGTGGAGGCGACTGGTAGGTCTTGCCATGGACACGGGGTGTTCGAGATGCGTGCGGTGGTGCGTTGATACGTCTCCAACATATCTATAATTTTTTATTGTTCCATGCTATTATATTATCAATGTTGGATACTTTATATGCTTTAATATGCAATTTTATATCATTTTTGGGAACTAACCTATTAACCTAGTGCCTAGTGCCAGTTGTTGTTTTCTGCTTGTTTTTGGTTTTCCAGAAAATCAGTACCAAACGGAGTCCAAACACTACGAAACTTTTTGACGATTTTTTTTCTGGACAAAAGAGACCCTAGAAGCTTCGGGAGGAGGCCAGACGACAAACGAGGAGACGGCAAGGCAACATGGTGCGCCCTGGGGGCTAGGCGTACCATGTTACCTTGTGGGCCCCATGTGACTCCGTCTGACCTAATTCAACTTCTACAAATTCTCAACTATTGGGAAACCCCCAGAGAGCCACCTGAAACAATTTTTCCGTCGCCGCAAGTCTCTGTTCTTCCGCGATCCCATCTGGAGGCCTTTTTCGGTACTCTGCCGGAGGGGGAATCGATCACGGAGGGCTTATACATCAACCTTGCTGCCCTACCGATGATATGTGAGTAGTTCACCACATACCTACGGGTCCATAGCTAGGTAACTAGATGGCTTCTTCTCTCTTTGATCTTCAATACCATGTTCTCCTCGATCTTCTTGGAGTTCCATCCGATGTAATCTTCTTTTGTAGTGTGTTTGTTGGGATCCGATGAATTGTGGGTTTATGATCAGATTATTCATTGAAAGTAATTGAGTCTTTTCTGAACATTATTATGCATAATTATGATAGCTTTGTATTTCTCTTTCATATATCCGTTTGGTTTGGCCAACTATATTGATTTATCTTCAATGGGAGAGGTGCTTTGTAATGGGTTCAATCTTGCGGTGTCCTCACCTCATGACAAAAAGGGTAGCGAGGCACGTATTTGTATTATTGCCATTAAGGATAAAACGATGGGGTTTAATCATATTGCTTGAGTTTACTTTGTCCACATCATGTCATCTTGCTTAAAGCGTTACTCTATTTTGTCATGAAGTTAATAACATAGATGCATACTGAATAGCGGTCGATTGGTGGAGTAATAGTAGTAGATCCAGGTGCTACTTCTCGAGCTTGCGTTGGTTTTTCCCTTGAAGAGGAAAGGGTGATGCAGCAAAGTAGAGATAAGTATTTCCCTCAGTTGGAGAACCAAGGTATCAATCCAGTAGGAGGAACACACAAGTCACCAATAGTTGCACCTACACAAACAAATAAATACTTGCACCCAACGCGATAAAGGGGTTGTCAATCCCTTCACGATTACTTGCAAGGATGAGATCTGACAAAGATAGGTGTAAAAGATAAATAAAAGTGCAAAACTAAATAAACGTAAATAAATTGCAGCAAGATATTTTTGGGTTTTTGGTTTTATAGATCTGAAAATAATATGATAAAAATAGACCCGGGGGCCATAGTTTTCACTAGAGGCTTCTTTCTTGGAAGAACACATACGATGGGTAAACAAATTACTATTAAGCAATTGATAGAAAAGCGCAAAGTTATGATGATATCTAAGGCAATGATCATGAATATAGGCATCACATCCATGACAAGTAGACCGACTCCTGCCTGCATCTACTACTATTACTCCACACATCAACCGCTATCCATCATGCATCTAGTGTATTAAGTTAACAAGAACGGAGTAATGCCTTAAGCAAGATGACATGATGTAGAGGGATAGATCCAATCAATATGGTATAAACCCCGTCTTTTTATCCTTGATGGCAACAATACAAATACGTGCCTCGCTACCCTTTCTGTCACTGGGTGAGGACACCGCAAGATTGAACCCAAAACAAAGCACCTCTCCCATTGCAAGATAAATCAATCTAGTTGGCCAAACCAAATCAATAGATCCGGGAGAAATACAAAGCTATCTTAATCATGCATAAAAGAGTTCAGAGAAGACTCAAATAATATTCATAGATAATCTAATCATGAATCCACAATTCATCGGATCTCAACAAACGCACCGCAAAAGAAGATTACATCGAATAGAACTCCAAGAACATCGAGGAGAACATTGTATTGAAGATCAAAGAGAGAGAAGAAGCCATCTAGCTACTAGCTATGGACCTGTAGGCCTATGGTAAACTACTCACACATCATCGGAAGGGCAGCAAGGTTGACGTAGAGGCCCTCCGTGATCGAATCCCCCTCCGGCAGAGTACCGGAACAGGTCTCCAGATGGGATCTCACGAGGACAGAAACTTGCGGTGGCAAAAAAGTATTTTTGGTGTGCCCTCTGGTATACGGGGAATATTTGGGTATTTATGGAGCTGGAATTAGGGTTAGGGGAGCTACGGGGGCCCACAAGCTTGGGAGACGTGCCCCCTAGGGCGCGGCTTCCAAGCTTGTGGCCCACTCATGGCTCTTCTGGCCTAGCTTCCTAGGTGTCTTTCGGTCCAAGAAAAATTATCAAAAAGTTTTGTTCCATTTGGACTCCGTTTGGTATTGATTTTCTGTAAAAGACAAAAACAAGGAAAAAAACTTCAACTGGCACTGGGCACTAGGTTAATAGGTTAGTCCCAAAAAATGTTATAAAATAGCATAATAATGCATATAAAACATCCAAGATGGATAGTATAATAGCATGGAACAATAAAAAAAATTATAGATACGTTGGAGACGTATCAAGCATCCCTAAGCTTAATTCCTGCTCGTCCTTGAGTAGGTAAATGATAAAAATAGAATTTTTGATGTGGAATGCTACCTAACATGTTTATCATGTAATCTTTCTTTATTATGGCATGAATATTCAGATCCATAAGATTTAAAACAAAAGTTTAATATTGACATAAAAACAATAATACTTCAAGCATACTAATAAAGCAATCATGTCCTCTCAAAATATCATGGCTAAAGAAAGTTATCCCTACAAAATCATATAATCTTGTCATGCTCTATCTTCATAACACAAAGTATTTATCATGCACAACCCCGGTGACAAGCCAAGAAATTGGCTCATACTTTTAACGCTCTCAAGCTTTTTCAACTCTCACGCAATACATGAGTGTGAGCCATGGATATAGCACTATGGGTGGAATAGAATATGATGGTGGAGGTTGTGTGGAGAAGGCAAAAAAGGAGAAAGTCTCACATTGACGAGGCTGATCAATAGGCTACGGAGATGCCCATCAATTGATGTCAATGCAAGGAGTAGGGATTGCCATGCAACAAATGCACTAGAGCTATAAGTGTATGAAAGCTCAAAAGAAAACTAAGTGGGTGTGCATCCAACTGGCTTGCTCACGAAGACCTAGGGCAATTTGAGGAAGCCCATCATTGGAATATACAAGCCAAGTTCTATAATGAAAAATTCCCACTAGTAATATATGAAGTGACAAAACAGGAGACTATCTATCATGAAGAACATGGTGCTACTTTGAAGCACAAGTGTGGAAAAGGATAGTAACATTATCCCTTCTCTCCTTTTCTCTCTTTTTTATTTTTTCCTTTTTTTCCTTTTTTTTTATTTTGGGCTCTTTGGGATCTTTTTTTTTATTTTGGTCTCTTTGGCCTCTTTTTTTTATTTTAAGTCCGGAGTCTCATCTCGACTTGTGGGGGAATCATAGTCTCCATCATCCTTTCCTCACATGGGACAATGCTCTAATAATGATGATCATCACACTTTTATTTACTTACAACTCAAGAATTACAGCTCGATACTAGAACAAATATGAATCTATATGAATGCCTCTAGCGGTGTACCGGGATGTGCAATGATCTAGCGTGACATGTATAAAAAATATGAACGGTGGCCAAGCCACAAATACTATGTCAACTATATGATCATGCAAAGCAATATGGCAATGATGGTGTGTGTCATAACAAAATGGAACAGTGGAAGTTGCATGGCAATATATCTCGGAATGGCTATGGAAATGCCATAATAGGTAGGTATGGTGGCTGTTTTGAGGAAGATATAAGGTGGCTTATGTGTGAAAGAGCGTATCATATCACGGAATTTGGATGCACCAGCGAAGCTTGCACCAACTCTCAATGTGAGAAAGGGCAATGCACGGTACCAAAGAGGCTAGCAATGGTTGAAGGGTGAGAGTGGGTATAATCCATAGACTCAACATTAGTCATAAAGAACTCACATACTTATTGCAAAAGTTTATTAGCCATCGAAACAAAGTACTAATATGCATGCTCCTAGGGGGATAGATTGGTAGGAAAAGACCATCGCTCGTCCCCGACTGCCACTCATAAGGAAGACAATAAAAAATAAATCATGCTCCAACTTCATCGCATAACGAGAGACAATCGGTACCTGGTATTAGCGCCCCCCGAGACTGGACTCGACGGGAGTAAGATTCGTATGTCTTCCTTTGTAGTAAAGGGTCCACTCTTAGAGGTGGGCTCCATGGAAGCACCACTAAAGACTAGCTTCTCCAACCTTCCACCCGATCCTGGGCGATCCCGGATCGACAAGCCGACGGTGTGGATTCCCTATATATGGATGGTAGGAATGCTTCAACTGCAGAGCCCTGAATGCGTCAGTGAGGTTCCCTCTATGAGAGAAAGAGAGGTTGCTAATCTTGGATCAGACAGCGTGTTGGTATTATTGATAAGGCTTGGATTAGCAAATTAGCACCGCGAAGGATAGCTATTGACTTATTGGGAAACCCGCCTCCAATACATGCTTATCCCAGACCCCCTATTCCTTCATTTTAGGTTTTCATGGCCAATTCAATAACATAGTTCGCACCATACGTGCATGCTTCAGGAATCACAAACCTTAACACAAATATTATTACTAACTAGCATGACCCTAATATCACCATCTTTATATCTCAAAACAAATGCAAGGAATCAAACTTCTCATATATTCAATGATCTTCATGAAAGTTTTTATTATATCCTTCTTGAATACCCATCATATTAGGACTAAATTCATAACCTAAGCAAATTGCCATACTATTTTTAAGACTCTGAAAATAATATAAGTGAAGCATGAGAGTTCATCAATTTCTTCAAAATAAAACCACCGCCGTGCTCTAAAAAGATATAAGTGAAGCACTAGAGCAACTACCTAGCTCAAAAAATATAAGTGAAGCACATAGAGCATTCTAATAAATTCACGATTAATGTGTGTCCCTCTCAAAAGGTGTGTATATCAAGGATGATTGTGGCAAACTAAAAAGCAAAGACTCATATAATACAAGACGCTCCAAGCAAAACACATATCATGTGGTGAATAAAAATATAGCCTCAAGTAATTTACCGATGGATTAAAGACAAAAGAGGGGATGCCATCCGGGGCATTCCCAAGATTAGATGCTTGGTTGTCCTTAAATATTACCTTGGGATGCCTTGGGTATCCCCAAGCTCAGGCTCTTGCCACTCCTTATCCCGTAGTCCATCGAAACTTCACCCAAAACTTGAAAACTTCACAACACAAAACTCAAAAAAAAAACTCCTGAGATCCGTTAGTATGATAAAACAAATCTCCAGTTTTAGGTACTGTTGTGAACTCATTCTAATTTTATATTTGCATTATATCTACTATATTATAACTTCTCCATGGCTCATACCCCCGATACTACCCATAGATCCATCAAAATAAGCAAACAACACATCGAAAACAGAATCTGTCAAAAAACAGAAGTCTGTAAATACCCGAATTATAGTCATACTTATGTAACTCCAAAAATTCTGAAATATTAGGACAACATATTAAATTCTTATATAAATCCTGTGTAAAAAATTCAGAGTTTTTCCACGTTCCAGCAAATTTTAACAATTCTACTACTGGACGCAAAAGTTTCTGTTTTTCAACAAAATCAAATCAACGATCTTCCAAAGCATCCCAAAGGTCTTACTTGGCTGAAACACTAATTAAAACATTAAAACACAATCATAACAGAGGTATAATTGAGTATTTATTAAAAACAGATGCAAAAACAAAAAACATAAAAATAAAATTGGGTTGCCTCCCAACAAGCGCTATTGTTTTACGCCCCTAGTTAGGCATATTGCATAGATCTAGGTATTGTCATCTTTGGTATTCAATCCATAAGTGGAAACTTAATTTTCTTTCTTGGAAAGTGTTTCATGCCTTCCTTAACGGAAGTTGAAATATAATGTTTCCTTCTTTTATATCAATAATTACACCAATCGTTCTAAGGAAAGGTCTACCAAGAATAATAGGGCATGCGGGATTGCAATCTATATCAAGCACAATAAAATCTACGGGCACATAATTCCTATTTGCAACAATAAGAACATCGTTAATTCTTCCCATTGGTTTCTTAATAGTGGAATCCGCTAAGTGCAAATTTAAAGAACAATCATCAAGTTTATGGAAACTTAGCACATCACATAAAGTTTTTGGAATAGTGGAAACGCTAGCACCCAAATCACTGATACGTCTCCAACGTATCTATAATTTTTTATTGTTCCATGCTATTATATTATCTGTTTTGGATGTTTTATATGCATTAATATGCTATTTTATATTATTTTTGGGACTAACCTATTAACCTAGAGCCCAGTGCCAGTTCCTGTTTTTTCCTTGTTTTTGAGTTTCGCAGAAAAGGAATACCAAACGGAGTCCAAACGGAATGAAACCTTCGCGATGATTTTTCTTGGACCAGAAGATAACCAGGAGACTTGGAGATGAAGTCGGAGGAGCCATGAGGCAGCCACAAGGACGGAGGGCGCGCCCCCCACCCTTGTGGGCCCCCCGTGCACCTCCTGACCTAATTCTTTCGCCTATATATTCCCAAATATCCCCAAACCATCAGAGGCATCCACGAAAACACTTTTCCACCGCCGCAACCTTCTGTACCCGTGAGATCCCATCTAGGGACCTTTTCCAGCACCCTGCCGGAGGGGGATTCGATCACGGAGGGCTTCTACATCAACCCTATTGCCCTTCCGATGAAGCGTGAGTAGTTTACCTCAGGCCTACGGGTCCATAGCTAGTAGCTAGATGGCTTCTTCTCTCTCTTTGATTCTCAATACCATGTTCTCCTTGATGTTCTTGGAGATCTATTCGATGTAATACTTTTTTGTGGTGTGTTTGCCGAGATCCGATGAATTGTGGATTTATGATCAGCTTATCTATGAATATTATTTGAATCTTCTCTGAATTCTTTTATGCATGATTTGATATCTTTGTAATTCTCTTCGAACTATCGGTTTGGTTTGGCCAACTAGATTGGTTTTTCTTGCAATGGGAGAAGTGCTTAGCTTTGGGTTCAATCTTGCGGTGTCCTTTCCCAGTGACAGTAGGGGTAGCAAGGCATGTATTGTATTGTTGCCATCGAGGATAAAAAGATGGGGTTTTCATCATATTGCTTGAGTTAATTCCTCTACATCATGTCATCTTACTTAATGCGTTACTCCGTTATTTATGAACTTAATACTCTAGATGCATGCTGGATAGCGGTCGATGTGTGGAGTAATAGTAGTAGATGCAGAATCGTTTCGGTCTACTTGACACGGACGTGATGCCTATATTCATGATCATTGCCTTAGATATCATCATAACTTTGCGCTTTTCTATCAATTGCTCGGCAGTAATTTGTTCACCCACCGTATTATTTTCTATCTTGAGAGAAGCCTCTAGTGAAACCTATGGCCCCCAGGTCTATTTTCCATCATACAAGTTTCCGATCTACTATTTTGCAATCTTTTACTTTCCGATCTATAAACCAAAAATATCAAAAATATTTACTTTATCGTTTATCTATCTCTATCAGATCTCACTTTTGCAAATAACCGTGAAGGGATTGACAACCCCTTTATCGCGTTGGGTGCAAGTTGTTTGATTGTTTGTGCAGGTATTCGGTGATTTGTGCGTTGTCTCCTACTGGATTGATACCTTGGTTCTCAAACTGAGGGAAATACTTATCTCTACTTTGCTGCATCACTCTTTCCTCTTCAAGAAAAAAACCAACGCAAGCTCAAGAAGTAGCAGGAAGAATTTTTGGCGCCGTTGCCGGGGAGATCTACGCCAAGTCAAGACATACCAAGTACCCATCATAAACTCTCATCTCTTGCATTACATTATTCGCCATTTGCCTCTCATTTTCCTCTCCCCTACTTCTAAAATGATTTTCAAAAAGATTTGCCTTTTTACTCGCCCTTCTTTCGTTCGATCTTTTGTTTGCTTGTGTTACCATGTGCCTTCTTTTTGCTTGCATCTTCGCTTGCTAAAAGTTTATGGATCTTCATCCACTTGCTAATCCTTTTAAGAGATCCAATTATGATGAACCAAATTCTAGTGATTTGAGTGCACTAGATTATCTTTATGAAGTTTTGCTTGAAATTCGTGAATCTGAAAATTGTGATGAAGTGTTAAAAGAAGAAACTTATGAAGTGATTCACGATAGCTCCTTGGATGAAAAGCATGATTGCAATGGTTTTACTATAAATTCTATTAATGTCAATTATGCTAATAATATGCAAAACCCTAAGCTTGGGGATGCTAATTTTGCTATGTCCACTACTTGTTGCAATGATCATGATTGGGGTGATTTTTCTTATGATCTTGAAAATTTATTTAAGCCTCATGATGAATATGTTTGCAATAATATTGAAAGTGGGTTTGGAAGAGTGTCAACTCTAGGTAATAATGATCCTACTACTTTGGAGTATGATCAATCTTATGAAATTTTTGATAAAAGTGGGTTTGGTGAGGTCATGACTTTAGTTAATGTTAATCCCACTATCTTGGAAGAGTGTCAACTTTGCATGCATGTGGATCATCTAGAGAATATGTTATGTGATAGCTATATTGTTGAATTTGAGTATGATACCACATGTAATTATTATGAGAGAGGAAAATATTGTGGTAGAAATTTTTATGTTATTAAATTACCTCTCGTCATGTTGAGATTGCTATTGTTTCTTTCTTCTTCCATGCTTATGCTAGCTATTTCTTGTCTTGATAATTTGTTTGCTTATAAAATGCCTATGCATAGGAAGTATGTTAGACTTAGGTGTGTTTGTCATGTGTTTTATGATGCTCTCTTTGTGCTTCAATTCTTGTCTTTCGTGTGAGCATCATTGAAATCTCAATGCCTAGCTAAAAGGCTTTAAAGAAAAGCGCTTGTTGGGAGACAACCCAATATTTTTCTTTTCTGTTTTTATAAATAAATTTTTCATCTAGCCTCTGGTTAGATGTGTTTTGGTGTTTTAATTAGTGTTTGTGCCAAGTAAAACCTTTGGGATGGCTTACGGTGATAGTTGATTTGATCTTGCTGAACAACAGAAACTTTTGCGTCCAGTCACAGAATTTTAATAATTTACTGGAGCATTGAAAAACCCTGAATTTTTTACACGAGATTTATATACAAATTGTCTCTGTTGTCCTAATTTTCAGAATTTTTTGAGTTACAAAAGTATTAGAACAATTTGGATTTTCGCAGACTGTTCTGTTTTTGACAGATTCTGTTTTCTTTGTGTTGTTTGCTTATTTTGATGAATCTATGGGTAGTATCGGGGGGTATGAACCATGGAAAAGTTGGAATACAGTAGATATTACACCAATATAAATAAATAATGAGTTCACAACAGTACCAAAAGTGGTGATTTATTTTCTTATACTAACAGAGCTTATGAGATTTTCTGTTGAGTTTTGTGTTGTGAAGTTTTCAAGTTTTGGGTAAGGATTTGATGGACTATGGAATAAGGAGTGACAAGAGCCTAAGCTTGGGGATGCCCAAGGCACCCCAAGGTAATATTCAAGGATAACCAAGAGCCTAAGCTTGGGGATGCCCCGGAAGGCATCCCCTCTTTCGTCTTCGTCTATCGGTAACTTTACTTGAGGCTATATTTTTATTCACCACATGATATGTGTTTTGCTTGGAGCGTCTTTTATGATTTGAGTCTTTGGTTTTTAGTTTGCCACAATCATCCTTGCTGTACACACCTTTTGAGAGGGACACGCATGAATCGTGATTTATTAGAATACTCTTTGTGCTTCACTTATATCTTTTGAGCTAGGCAATTTTGCTCTAGTGCTTCACTTATATCTTTTTAGAGCACGGCGGTGATTTTATTTTATAGAAATTAATGAACTCTTATGCTTCACTTATATTATTTTGAGAGTCTCTAAACAGCATGGTAATTTGCTTTGGTTATAAATTTAGTCCTAATATGATAGGCATCCAAGAGGGATATAATAAAAACTTTCATATAAAGTGCATTGAATATTATGAGAAGTTTGATTCCTTATGATTGTTTTGAGATATGAAGATGGTGATATTAGAGTCATGCTAGTGAGTAGTTGTGAATTTTAGAAATACTTGTGTTAAGGTTTGTGAGTCCCGTAGCATGCACGTATGGTGAACCGTTATGTAACGAAGTTGGAGCATGAGATATTTTTTGATTGTCTTCCTTATGAGTGGCGGTCGGGGACGAGCGATGGTATTTTACTACCAATCTATCCCCCTAGGAGCATGTGCGTAGTACTTTGTTTCGATGACTAATAGATTTTTGCAATAAGTATATGAGTTCTTTATGACTAATGTTGAGTCCATGGATTATACGCACTCTCACCCTTCCACCATTGCTAGCCTCTCTAGTACCGCGCAACTTTCGCCGGTACCATACACCCACTATATACCTTCCTCAAAACAGCCACCATACCTACCTATTATGGCATTTCCATAACCATTCCGAGATATATTGCCATGCAACTTTCCACCGTTCTGTTTATTATGACATGCATCATCATTGTCATATTGCGTTGCATGATCATGTAGTTGACATCGTATTTGTGGCAAAGCCACCATTCATAATTTTTTCATACATGTCACTCTTGATTCATTGCACATCCCGGTACACCGTCGGAGGCATTCATATAGAGTCATATTTTGTTCTAGTATCGAGTTGTAATTTTCGAGTTGTAAGTAAATAAAAGTGTGATGATCTTCATTATTAGAGCATTGTCCCATGTGAGGAAATAAAAAAAGGGAGAAAGAAAAGGCCAAAAAAAAGAAGGCCCAAAAAAAAGAGAAAAAGAGAGAGAAGGGGCAATGTTACTATCCATTTACCACACTTGTGCTTCAAAGTAGCACCATGATCTTCATGATAGAGAGTCTCCTATGTTGTCACTTTCCTATACTAGTGGGAATTTTTCATTATAGAACTTGGCTTGTATATTCCAACGATGGGCTTCCTCAAATTGCCCTAGGTCTTCATGAGCAAGCAAGTTGGATGCACACCCACTTAGTTTTCCTTTTGAGCTTTCATAAACTTATAGCTCTAGTGCATCCGTTGCATGGCAATCCCTACTCACTCACATTGATATCTATTGATGGGCATCTCCATATCCCGTTGATACGCCTAGTTGATGTGATACTATCTCCCTCTTTTTGTCTTCTCCACAACCACCATATTCTATTCCACCTATAGTGCTATGTCCATGGCTCACGCTCATGTATTGCGTGAAAGTTGAAAAGGTTTGAGAACGTCAAAAGTATGAAACAATTGCCTGGCTTGTCATCGGGGTTGTGCATGATTTGAATATTTTGTGTGATGAAGATGGAGCATAGCCAGACTATATGATTTTGTAGGGATAAGCTTTCTTTGGCCATGTTATTTTGAGAAGACATAATTGCCTTGTTAGTATGCTTGAAATATTATTGTTTTTATGTCAACATTAAACTTTTGTTTTGAATCTTATGGATCTGAACATTCATGCCACAATAAAGGAAATTACATGGATAAATATGTTAGGTAGCATTCCACATCAAAAATTCTGTTTTTATCATTTACCTACTCGAGGACGAGCAGGAATTAAGCTTGGGGATGCTTGATACGTCTCCAACATATCTAATTTTTTTTATTGTTCCATGCTATTATATTATCTGTTATGGATGTTTTATATGCATTAATATGCTATTTTATATTATTTTTGGGACTAACTTATTAACCTAGAGCCCAGTGCCAGTTCCTGTTTTTTCCTTGTTTTTGAGTTTCGCAGAAAAGGAATACCAAACGGAGTCCAAACGAAATGAAACCTTTGCGATGATTTTTCTTGGACCAGAAGATAACCAGGAGACTTGGAGATGAAGCCAGAGGAGCCACGAGGCGGCCACAAGGATGGAGGACGCGCCCAGGGGGGTAGGGCGCGCCCGCCACCCTTGTGGGCCCCCCGTGCACCTCCTGACCTAATTCTTTCGCCTATATATTCCCAAATATCCCCAAACCAGCAGAGGCATCCATGAAAACACTTTTCCACCGCCGCAACCTTCTGTACTCGTGAGATCCCATCTAGGGACCTTTTCCAGCACCCTGCCGGAGGGGGATTCGATCACGGAGGGCTTCTACATCAACTCTATTGCCCTTCCGATGAAGCATGAGTAGTTTACCTCAGACCTACGGGTCCATAGCTAGTAGCTAGATGGCTTCTTCTCTCTCTTTGATTCTCAATACCATGTTCTCCTCGATGTTCTTGGAGATCTATTCGATGTAATACTTTTTTGCGGTGTGTTTGCCGAGATCCGATGAATTGTGGATTTATGATCAGCTTATCTATGAATATTATTTGAATCTTCTCTGAATTCTTTTATGCATGATTTGATATCTTTGTAATTCTCTTCGAACTATCAGTTTGGTTTGGCCAACTAGATTGGTTTTTCTTGCAATGGGAGAAGTGGTTAGCTTTGGGTTCAATCTTGCGGTGTCCTTTTCCAGTGACAGTAGGCGCAGCAAGGCACATATTGTATTGTTGCCGTCGAGGATAAAAAGATGGGGTTTTCATCATATTGCTTGAGTTAATTCCTCTACATCATGTCATCTTACTTAATGCGTTACTCCGTTCTTTATGAACTTAATACTCTAGATGCATGCTGGATAGCGGTCGATGTGTGGAGTAATAGTAGTAGATGCAGAATCATTTCGGTCTACTTGACACGGACATGATGCCTATATTCATGATCATTGCCTTAGATATCATCATAGCTTTGCGCTTTTCTATCAATTGCTCGGCAGTAATTTGTTCACCCACCGTATTATTTTCTATCTTGAGAGAAGCCTCTAGTGAAACCTATGGCCCCCGGGTCTATTTTCCATCATATAAGTTTCTATTTTCCATCATACAAGTTTTTGATATACTATTTTGCAATCTTTTACTTTCCGATCTATAAACCAAAAATACCAAAAATATTTACTTAATCGTTTATCTATCTCTATCAGATCTCACTTTTGCAAATAACCGTGAAGGGATTGATAACCCCTTATCGCGTTGGGTGCAAGTTGTTTAATTGTTTGTGTAGGTATTCGGTGATTTGTGCGTTGTCTCCTACTGGATTGATACCTTGGTTATCAAACTGAAGGAAATACTTATCTCTACTTTGCTGCATCACCCTTTCCTCTTCAAGGAAAAAACCAACGCAAGCTCAAGAAGTAGCAATGACACAAAGCATTGCACTCATAATCTTTAATCTTAATCTTAATAGTAGGTTCCCATTCATCATAAAGCTTTCTAGGGATTGAAACTTCCAACTCAAGTTTTTCTTCAAAATATTTCATCATAGAATCAACTATATGTTTAGTAAAAGCTTTATTTTGATTATAAGCATGAGGTTAATTAAGCATGGATTGTAAAAAGGAAATATAATCAATCAAAGAACAATTATCATAATTAAAGTCCTTGAAATCCAAAAGAGTCGGCTCATCACTGGTTAAAGTTTTGACCTCGCCAATCCCACTTTTATCTATTTTTTCATTAAGATGTTCACCCTCCAAATTATTGGGACGCCTTCTAGCTAAAGTTGACTCATCTCCAGTCCCTTCTTTGTCAAGTTTTATATTAGCAAACAAAGATTCAATAGGAGTCACACCAATCACTTTAAGATCTTCATCATGATTCAAGGATTTCGGTTTAGCAGCCATCCTATTTATTAACGTAGTTTGTTTATCAGAAATTTGGCCTACTAAATTTTTGATATGAATGAGTTGAGATTTAAGACCAATAACTTCCTTATTAACATCATCAAGCTCTTTATTGATATACTCAATCATAGTATTTTGTGCTTTAAGTTCGTTCCTAATGAAACTATTATGCTCAAATTGTAAAGACATGAAGCTTTTTGGATTATTTTCAATTTCTTCCAACTTTTTGTAGTAAAGATCAAGACCTTTAGATTGAGACATGATGGCAAACAAGCAATCTAGCACACAAGCAAACAAAAAGCAAACGAAAAGACGAACGGAAAGAAGGCGAATAAAAAGGCAAATATTTTTGTGTTTTTCTGAAAATGTTTTAGAAGTGGGGGAGAGGAAAATGAGAGGCAAATGGCGAATAATGTAAATGAAAGAGATGAGAGTTTATGATGGGTACTTAGTAGGCTTGATGTAGATCCTCCCCGGCAACAGCGCCAGAAATTCTTCCTGCTACTTCTTGAGCTTGCGTTGGTTTTTTCCTTGAGGAGGAAAGGGTGATGCAGCAAAGTAGAAATAAGTATTTCCCTCGGTTTGAGAACCAAGGTATCAATCCAGTAGGAGGAACACACAAGTCACTAATAGTTGCACCTACACAAACAAACAAATACTTGCACCCAACACGATAAAGGGGTTGTCAATCCCTTCACGGTTACTTGCAAGGATGAGATCTGATAGAGATAGGTATAAAAGATAAATAAAAGTGGAAAACTAAATAAATTGCAGCAAGGCATTTTTGGGTTTTTGGTTTTATAGACCTGAAAATAATATGATAAAAATAGACCCGGGGGCAATAGTTTTCACTAGAGGCTTCTCTCTTGAAAGAACACATACAGTGGGGAAACAAATTACTGTTGAGCAATTGATAGAAAAGCGCAAAGTTATGACGATATCTAAGGTAATGATCATGAATATAGGCGTCATGTCCATGACAAGTAGACCGACTCCTACCTGCACCTACTACTATTACTCCATGATACGTCTCCAACGTATGTATAATTTTTTATTGTTCCATGCTATTATATTATCCATCTTGGATGTTTTATATGCATTAATATGCTATTTTATATCATTTTTTGGGACTACCCTATTAACCTAGTGCCTAGTGCCAGTTGCTGTTTTTCCCTTGTTTTTGTCTTTTATAGAAAATCAATACCAAACGGAGTCCAAATGGAACGAAACTTTTTGAGGATTTTTCTTGGACCAAAAGACAACCACGAAGCTTCGGGAGGAGGCAAGAGGAGCCACGAGAGAGCCACAAGCTCACAGGGCGCGCCCAAGGAGGGGCGCCCCCAAGCTTGTGGGCCCCTCAGGACCCCCTAACCCTAATTCCAGCTCTATAAATACCCAAATATTCCCCGTATACCAGAGGGCACACCAAAAATACTTTTCCACCGCTGCAAGCTTCTGTTCTCATGAGATCCCATCTTGGGGCCTTTTCTAGCACTCTGCCGGAGGGGGATTCGATCACAGAGGGCCTCTACACCAACCTTGCTGCCCTTCCGATGATGTGTGAGTAGTTTACCACAGACCTACGGGTCCATAGCTAGTAGCTAGATGGCTTCTTCTCTCTTTTTGATCTTCAATACAATGTTCTCCTCGATGTTCTTGGAGTTCTATTCGATGCAATCTTCTTTAGTGGTGTGTTTGTTGAGATCCGATGAATTGTGGGTTTATGATCAGATTATCTTTAAATATTATTTGAGTCTTCTCTGAACTCATTTATGCATTATTAAGATAGCTTTGTATTTCTCCCCGATCTATTGATTTGGTTTGGCCAACTAGATTGATCTATCTTGCAATGGGAGAGGTGCTTTGTTTTGGGTTCAATGTTGCGGTGTCCTCACCTAGTGATAGTAAGGGTAGTGAGGCACGTATTTGTATTGTTGCCATTAAGGATAAAAAGATGGGGGTTTTACCATATTGCTTGGATCTATCCCTCTACATCATGTCATCTTGCTTAAGGCGTTACTCTGTTCTTGTTAACTTAATACACTAGATGCATGCTGGATAGCGGTCGATGTGTGGAGTAATAGTAGTAGATGCAGGCATGAATCGGTCCACTTGTCACGGACATGATGCCTGTATTCATGATCATTGCCTTAGATATCATCATAACTATGCGCTTTTCTATCAACTGCTCAACAGTAATTTGTTTACCCATCGTATGTTTCTTTCAAGAGAGAAGCCTCTAGCGAAAACTATGGCCCCCGGGTCTATTTTTATCATATTATTTTCAGATCTATAAAACCAAAAACCCAAAAATACCTTGCTGCAATTTATTTATCTTTACTTTATTTTACACTTTTACTTACCTTTTATATCAATCTCTATTAGATCTCACCCTTACTAGTGACCGTGAAGGGATTGACAACCCCTTTTTCGCGTTGTGTGCAAGTGTTTGTTAATTTGTGGAGGTGCATCTATTGGGGACTCGTGTGTTCCTCCTACTGGATTGATACCTTGGTTCTTAACTGAGGGAAATACTTATCTCTACTTTGCTGCATCACCCTTTCCTCTTCCAGGGAAAAATTGACGCAAGCTCAAGAAGTAGCAGGAAGAATTTCTGGCGCCGTTGCCGGGGAGGATCTACATCAAGCCTACCAAGTACCTATCATAAACTCTCATCTCTTGCACTTCTTTGCCATTTGCCTCTCGTTTTCCTCTCCCCCACTTCTAAAACGTTTTCAGAAAAACACAAAAATATTTGCCTTTTTCGTTTGCCTTTATGTCTTACCTGGTTTGTTTGCTTGGTATAATTGCATATTTATTCCAAATTAGAAAGCAAAAATTTTATGGATCCTCATCCACTTGCTAATCTTTTTAAAAGATCCAATTATGATGAACCAATTGCTAGTGAGTTGAGTGCACTAGATTATCTCTATGAAGTTTTGCTTGAAATTCGTGATGAAGTGTTAAAAGAATAAATTTCTAAAGTGATTCACAATAGCTCCTTGAATGAAAAGCATGATTGCGATGATGTTATTATAAATTCTATAAATGTTAATTGTGTTAATGATATGCAAAACCCCAAGCTTGGGGATGCTAATTTTGCTATGTCCACTACTTATTGTAACGATCATGATTGGGGTGATGCATCTTATGATCTTGAAATTTTGTTTAAGCCTCATGATGAATATGATATTGATAATAATGTTTGCAATAATATTGAAAGTGGGTTTGGAAGAGTGTCAACTTTAGGAAATAATGATCCCACTACTCTGGAGATTGATCAATCTTATGAAATTTTTGATAAAAGTGGGCTTGGAGAAGTAATGACTTTATTTCATGTTAATCCCACTATTTTCGAAGAGTGTCAACTTTGCATGCATATGGATCATGAAGAGAATATTTTATGTGATAGCTATATTGTTGAATTTTATTATGATCCTACATGTAATTATTATGAGAGAGGAAAATATGGTTGTAGAAATTTTCATGTTACTAAATTACCTCTCGTTATGTTGAGATTGCTATTGTTTCTTTCTTCTTCCTTGCATATGCGAGTTTTTGCTTGTCTTGATAAATCTTTTACCTATAAAATTCCTATGCATATGAAGTATGTTAGACTTAAAATTGTTTTTCACAAGCTATATGATGCTCTCTTTCTGCTTCAATTTTTTGTCTTTCATGTGAGCATCATTATAATTATAAATGCCTAGCTAAAAGGCTTTAAAGAAAAGTGCTTGTTGGGAGACAACCCAATATTTTTATTTTCTGTTTTTATGTGTTTATGCAATATTACTTCTGTAATAATTGTGCTTTAGTGTTTTAATTAGTGTTTGAGCCAAGTAAGACCTTTGGGATGCTTTGGTAGATCGTTGATTTGATTTTGCTGAAAAACAGAAACTTTTGCGTCCAGTAGCAGAATTCTTAAAATCCATTGGGAGTGGAAAAACTCTGAATATTTTACACAAGATTGATATATGAATTGCCTATGTTGTCCTAATTTTTCAAAAAAATTGGTGTTACAGAAGTATGACTATAATTCGGGTCTTTACAAACTGTTCTGTTTTTGACAGATTCTGTTTTTGATGTGTTGTTTGCTTATTTTGATGAATCTATGGGTAGTATCAGGGGGTATGAGCCATGGAGAAGTTAAAATACAGTAGATATAATGCAAATATAAAATTTGAATTAGTTCACAACAGTACCTAAAAGTGGAGATTTGTTTTATCATACTAACGGATCTGGCGAGTTTTTTGTTGAGTTTTGTGTTGTGAAGTTTTCAAGTTTTGAGTAAAATTTTGATGGACTACGGAATAAGGAGTGGCAAGAGCCTAAGCTTGGGGATTTACAAGGCACCCCAAGGTAATATTCAAGGACAACCAAGCATTTAAGCTTGGGGATGCCCCGGATGGCACCCCCTCTTTTGTCTTCAATCCATCGGTAAAATTACTTGAGGCTATATTTTTATTCGACACATGATATGTGTTTTGCTTGGAGCGTCTTGTATGATACGAGTCTTTGCTTTTTAGTTTGCCACAATCATCCTTGCTATACACACCTTTTGAGAGGGACACACATTAATCGTGCATTTATTAGAATACTCTATGTGCTTCACTTATATCTTTTGAGCTAGGTAGTTGCTCTAGTGCTTCACTTATATCTTTTTAGAGCACGTCGGTGGTTTTATTTTGAAGAAATTTATGAACTCTCATGCTTCACTTATATTATTTTCAGAGTCTTAAAAATAGTATGGCAATTTGCTTAGGTTATGAATTTAGTCCTAATATGATGGGTATTCAAGAAGGATATAATAAAAACTTTCATGAAGATCATTGAATATATGAGAAGTTTGATTCCTTGCAATTGTTTTGAGATATGAAGATGGTGATATTAGAGTCATGCTAGTTGGTAATTGTGGGTTGATAGAAATACTTGAGTTAAGGTTTGTGATTCCCAAAGCATGCACGTATGGTCTCTCGTTATGTGATGAAGTTGGAGCATGATTTATTATTGATTGTCTTCCTTATGAGTGGCGGTCGGGGACGAGCGATGGTCTTTTCCTACTAATCTATCCCCCTAGGAGCATGCATATTAGTACTTTGTTTTGAGGGCTAATAAATTTTTGCAATAAGTATGTGAGTTCTTTATGACTAATGTTGAGTCCATGGATCATACGCGCTCTCACCCTTCCACCTTTGCTAGCCACTCTAGTACCATGCAACTTCCGCCGGTGCATCAAACCACCCTATACCTTTCCTCAAAACAGCCACCATACCTACCTATTATGGCATTTCCATACCATTCCGAGATATGTTGCCATGCAACTTTCATCGTTCCATTTTATTATGACACATACCATCATTGTCATATTGCTTTGCATTATCATATAGTTGGCATAGTATTTGTGGCTTGGCCACCGTTGATATTCATACATGTCACGCTAGATCATTGCACATCCCGGTACACCACCGGAGGCATTCATATAGAGTCATATCCTTATTCTAGTATTGAGTTGTAATTCTTGAGTTGTAAGTAAATAAAAATATGATGATCATCATTATTAGAGCATTGCCCCATGTGAGGAAAGGATGATGGAGGCTATGATTCTCCCACAAGTCGGGATGAGACTTCGGACTTAAAATAAAAGAGGCTAAAGAGCCCAAAATATATAAAAAAGAGAGGCCAAAGAGCCCAAAATAAAAAAAGAAAAAAAAGAAAAAAAAGAGAGAAAAAGAGAGAAGGGACAATGTTACTATCCTTTTTCCACACTTGTGCTTCAAGTAGCACCATGTCCTTCATGATAGAGAGTCTCCTATGTTGTCACTTTCATATATTACTAGTGGGATTTTTTCATTATAGAATATGGCTTGTATATTCCAATGATGGGCTTCCTCAAAATTGCCCTAGGTCTTCGTGAGCAAGCGAGTTGGATGCACACCCACTTAGTTTTCTTTTGAGTTTTCATACACTTATAGCTCTAGTGCATCCGTTGCATGGCAATCCCTACTCACTTGAACCAATATCAATTGATGGGCATCTCCATAGCCTATTATTTTGCCTATTTGGTGTTAGAATTTCTTTCTCCTTTTTGTCTACTACCACCTTCTATTCCACCCATAGTGTTATATCCATGGCTCACGCTCATGTATTGCGTGAAAGTTGAAAAAGCTTTAGAACGTTAAAAGTATGAATCAATTGCTTGGCTTGTCATCGGGGTTATGCATGATAAATACTTTATGTGATGAAGATAGAGCATGACAAGATTATATGATTTTGTAGGGATAATTTTCTTTAGCCATGATTGCTTTATTAGTATGCTTGAAGTATTATTGTTTTTATGTTAATATTAAACTTTTGTTTTGAATCTTATGGATCTGAATATTCATGCCATAATAAGAAAGATTACTTGATAAACATGTTAGGTAGCATTCCACATCAAAAATTCTGTTTTTATCATTTACCTACTCGAGGACGAGCAGGAATTAAGCTTGGGGATGCTTGATACGTCTCCAACGTATCTATAATTTTTTATTGTTCCATGCTATTATATTATCCATCTTGGATGTTTTATATGCATTAATATGCTATTTTATATCATTTTTTGGGACTAACCTATTAACCTAGTGCCTAATGCCAGTTGCTGTTTTTTCCTTGTTTTTATCTTTTACAGAAAATCAATACCAAACGGAGTTCAAACGGAATGAAACTTTTTGAGGATTTTTCTTGGACCAGAAGACAACCACGAAGCTTCGGGAGGAGGCCAGAGGAGCCACGAGAGAGCCACAAGCTCACAGGCGTGCCCCCCAAGCTTGTGGTCCCCTTGGGACCCCCTAACCCTAATTCCAGCTCTATAAATACCCAAATATTCCCCGTATACCAGAGGGCACACCAAAAATACTTTTCCACCGACGCAAGCTTCTATTCTTGTGAGATCCCATCTTGGGGTCTTTTCCGGCACTCTGCCGGAGGGGGATTCGATCACGGAGGGCCTCTACACCAACTTTGCTGCCCTTCCGATGATGTGTGAGTAGTTTACCACAGACCTACGGGTCTATAGCTAGTAGCTAGATGGCTTCTTCTCTCTCTTTGATTTCAATACAATGTTTTCCTCGATGTTCTTGGAGTTCTATTCGATGTAATCTTATTTTGCGGTGTGTTTGTTGGGATCCGATGAATTGTGGGTTTATGATCAGATTATCTATGAATATTATTTGAGTCTTCTCTGAACTTTTTTATACATGATTAAGATAGCTTTGTATTTCTCTCCATCTATTGATTTGGTTTGGCCAACTAGATTGATCTATCTTGAAATGGGAGAGGTGCTTTTGTTTTGGGTTCAATCTTGCGATGTCCTCACCCAGTGACAGTAGGGGTAGCGAGGCACGTATTTGTATTGTTGCCATTAAGGATAAAAGATGGGGTTTTTACCATATTGCTTGGATCTATCCCTCTACATCATGTCATCTTGCTTAAGGCGTTACTCTGTTCTTGTTAACTTAATACACTAGTTGCATGATGGATAGCGGTCGATGTGTGGACCTTGCTAATGACCGCTATCCAGCATGCATCTAGTGTATTAAGTTAACAAGAATGGAGTAATGCCTTAAGCAAGATGACATGATGTAGAGGGATAGATCCAATCAATATGGTATAAACCACATCTTTTTATCCTTGATGGCAACAATACAAATACATGCCTCGCTACCCCTTCTGTCACTGGGTGAGGACACCGCAAGATTGAACCCAAAACAAAGCACCTCTCCGATTGCAAGATGAATCAATCTAGTTGGCCAAACCAAATCAATAGATCAAAGAGAAATACAAAGCTATCTTAATCATGCGTAAAAGAGTTTAGAGAAGACTCAAATAATATTCATAGATAATCTGATCATAAATCCACAATTCATCGGATCTCAACAAATGCACTGTAAAAGAATATTACATCGAAAAGAACTCTAAGAACATCGAGGAGAACATTGTATTAAAGATCAAAGAGAGAGAAGAATCCATCTAGCTACTAGCTATGGACCCGTAGGTCTGTGGTAAACTACTCACACATCATCGGAAGGGCAGCAAGGTTGATGTAGAGGCCCTCCATGATCGAATCCCCCTCCAACAGAGTACCGGAACAAGTCTCCAGATGGGATCTCATGAGGATAGAAACTTGCGGCGGCGGAAAAGTATTTTTGGTGTGCCCTCTGGTATACAGGGAATATTTGGGTATTTATGGAGCTAGAATTAGGGTTAGGGGAGCTACGAGGGGCCCAGAAGCTTGGGTGGCGCCCCCCTAGAGCGCGGCCTCCAAGCTTGTGACCCACTCATGGCTCTTCTGGCCTCCTCCCAAAGCTTCCTAGGTGTCTTCTGGTCCAAGAAAAATCGTCAAAAAGTTTCGTTCCATTTGGACTCCGTTAGGTATTGATTTTCTATAAAAGACAAAAACAAAAAAAACCAGCAACTGGCACTGGGCACTAGGTTAATAGGTTAGTCCCAATAAATGATATAAAATAGCATAATAGTGCATATAAAACATCCAATATGGATAATATAATAGCATGAAACAATAAAAAATTATAGATACGTTGGAGACGTATCAGCAGGCAGGAGTCGGTCTACTTATCAGGGATGTAATGCCTATATATGTGATCATTGCCATGAATAACATCATAACTATGCGCTTTTCTACCAATTACCCAACAGTAATTTGTCTACCCACCGTATGCTATTGTTTCGAGAGAGAAGCCTCTAGTGAAAACTATGGCCCCCGGGTCTATCTTAATTATATTACTAAAACCAAAAATGCCTTGTTGCAATTTATTTACTTTTATTTTTATCTTTCTACCACTATCAGAATTAATCC
This sequence comes from Thinopyrum elongatum, assembly GCA_011799875.1. Classification (NCBI taxonomy): domain Eukaryota; kingdom Viridiplantae; phylum Streptophyta; class Magnoliopsida; order Poales; family Poaceae; genus Thinopyrum; species Thinopyrum elongatum. Next base: position 381,451,616 of record CM022300.1, read on the forward strand.
TTGCAAGTAAAGAGTTTAAGGGGATTGACAATCCTCTTGCCTGTGTTGGATGCAAGTATTTGCTTTTTTGTGTGTAGGTGTTGTTGACGAGAATTTGCGTGTTTCTCCTATTGGTTCGATAACCTTGGTTCTCACTGAAGGAAATACTTATCCGCTACTATATTGCTTCACCCTTCCTCTTAGAGGAAATCCCAACGCAGCTCACAATTAGCAGAAAGAATTTCTGGCGCCGTTACCGGGGAGACATAGTCAAATTCTTACCAGGTTCATACATACAAATTATCAATTACTTGTTCTAATTTTTATTTGCCTTTGCCTCTCTTTTTTATCTCCCTCCACTTCTCCAGGCAAAATATTTTGTTTTCTCGTTTTGCTTGAAGTTGCTATCATGTCTGAGTTTGAGAAAGTTATTTTTGAAAGTGCTAGTGAAGATAGTACTAGTGAGTCTCTTGAGGAAAAATCTAAACTATTCGATCTTAACAATGACCCTCTTGAGAACGAAGTTCCTCATGATGAAACTCCCATAGTCTTTGAAACTAAAACTTATCATGTGGGTAGCAGAAATATTATTGGGAAGAATATTATTCAAGAATTCTTGAATTGCATAGAGTCATACTATTAATTAAAGGATATATTCTTGATAAAATAAATTGTTATGTGGATGCCATTGCTATGCTTGTGGTTAAATTAGAGAGAAAATTCTTGCATACCCATCCCTCCTTAGAAAAGATATTCTTTGAACTTCCCAATATTCATAATCCTAAGGCTAAAAAGATTACCACTATTATCCTTATGCATGAATTTGATTATATAATCTGACAAGATTTGGATATCTTTGCCTTTTATAAAATATATTTGAGCATCCAATAGAAGAGATCCTTCATGATAAAGACACCATACGTAGGTTGGGATCTAATGATTATTTTACTTATGGTGAAAATATCAGAAAGAAAGTTCCTTATGCTGAATTAATCAAAACTTTGTACCATAATACTTGTGATAAATTTGAATGGATCACTAAGGGAATTGACGAAGGATTTATTTAAGAGTGGTTTGAAGGTACGGCTAGAGATCCTATTGATGAAGAAATACATGTTTTATATGAGGATCTCTATGGTGATGATTCGGAGTTTGAAGTAATGAACGTTAAAATTACCAAACAAGGTCCCTTCAAATATTTAAGTTCACCTACTAGAAAAGTAGAACATGAGAATAGATAATTAATGAGAAAGGTTATTGAAGATTTTATTAAAAAATATTTGGAATAAAAAGGTGACTATACTTGAAACTATGCATTACGCTTAGCTTGGGGCGTAAAACAATAGCGCTTGTTGGGAGGCAACCCAATAGTTATCTTAAATTTTTTGCTTTTTATTTCTGTTTTGTGTGTTGACAAAATTATTGCTACTGTAATGATTGTGCTGTTATGTTTCAATTAGTGTTTGTGCCAAGTAAAGCCTTTGGGATGATTTGGATGATAGTTGACTTGATTCTGTGAAAAAACATAAACTTTTGCTCTCAGTACAGGAATTTCCATAATTCATCGGAATGTGCTTTTGATCTGAAATTTTTACACATGATTGATATACCAATTTCCCAAGTTTTTATAATTTTTGAGAATTTTTAGGATTACAGAAATATGATTTTTATTCAGATCATTACAGACTATTGTATTTTAGACAGATTCTGTTTTTAGTGCATAGTGTGCTTGTTTTAATGATGCTATGGATTATATCGGGGGGGTATAAGTCATGGAGAAGTTAGAATACAGTAGGTATTATGCAAGAATAAATTATGAATGAGTTTACAAAAGTATATGAAGTTTATGATTTGTCTATTATACTAAGGGATCTCACAAGGTTTCTGTTGAGTTTTGTGTGCTGAAGTTTTCAAGTTTTTGGTGAGATCATGATGGATGAAGGAATTGATATTTCTCCATCGTATCTACTTTACCAAACACTTTTGCTCTTGTTTTGGACTCTAATTTGCAAGATTTGAATGAAACTAACCTGGTCCGATGCTGTTTTCAACAGAACTACCATGGTGTTGTTTTTGTGCAGAAATAACAGTTCTCGAAATTGGACGAAACTTTTTGGAGATTTTTATGGATTATATAAAAAATACTGGAGCGAAGATCCATAGGAGGGGACCCACCAGCAGCCCACAAGCCACATGGGCGTGCCCATGTAGCTTGTGGGGCCCATGTGGCTCCGCTGACCCTAATCTCAAGTCTATAAATTCTTGTTTCCCGAGAAAAAATAGGAGAAGAAGTTTCATCATGTTTTACGATATGGAGCCGCTGCCACCTCCTGTTGTTCATCGGGAGGCCAGATCTGGAGTCCGTTCGGGGCTCCGGAGAGGGGGATTCATCGCCATCATCATCACCAACCCTTCTTCATCATCAATTTCATGATGCTCACCACCAGGAGTGAGTAATTTCTTTGTAGGCTTGCTGGACAGTGATGGGGTTGGATGAGATTTATCATGTAATCGAGTCAATTTGTTAGGGCTTGATTCCTAGTATCCACTATGTTCTGAGATTGATGTTGCTATCACTTTGCTATGCTTAATGCTTGTCACTAGGGCCCAAGTGCCATGATTTCCGATCTGAACCCTTTATGTTTTCATGAATATACTTGAGTTCTTGATCCTATATATCTTGGAAGTTATACACACCTATTACGTGTTATGATCCGCATACCCCAAGGTGACAACAATTGGGATTCTTTCCGGTGATTACTGTAGTTTTTGGAGTTCATGTATTCATTATGTGTTAATGCTTTGTTCCGGATCTCTATTAAAAGGAGGCCTTAATATCCCTTAGTTTCCTTATGGACCCCGCTGCCACGGGAGGGTAGGACAAAAGATGTCATGCAAGTTCTTATCATAAGCACGTATGACTATATACGGAATACATGCCTACATTACATTGATGAATTGGAGCTAGTTCTGTGTCGCTCTAGGTTGTGACTGTTATATGATGAATGTCATCCAACACAATTATCCATCACTGATCCAATGCCTATGCTTTTCGCATATTGATCTTGCTAAGTTACTACTACTGTTACAAGCACTACAAAATTTCTACTGTTACCATTACCGTTAGTGTTGCTAATACTGCTATCAAACTATCATATTACTGTGCTAGTGATCACTCTACTGCAGATATTTAGTTCTCTAGGTGTGGTTGAATTGACAACTCAAGCTCTAATAGTTGAAAATATTCTTTGGCTCCCCTTGTGTCGAATCAAGAAATTTGGGTTGAATACTCTACCCTCGAAAACTTTTGTGATCCCCTATACTTGTGGGTTATCAAGACTTTTTTCTGGCGCCGTTGCCGGGGAGCGTAGCTATATTTGCTGAGTCACTTGGGATTTATATGTGTTGATCACTATGAAGAATCTGAAAGATGATCGAACCAAGATCATTCCCTCTAAAATGAGGGGAGGTAAGGAACTGCCATCACACTCCGCACTTGATTCGCCTTCTGTTTTAAGTAGGGTTACGACACCTGCACCTGCTATTAATTCTGATATGTCGCAAGTAATTGATGATGCTACTTCTACTATGAATGATGCTATTGATGATGCTAGTACTTTGCTTGATGAAACTGTGCCACTAGGTGAACTTCTTGATGAACAACTTGCTAGAGCTAAAGAAATTGAAAGTGCTGAAATTGAGAATGTTGAAACTGATGAAATTTATGATTCACCTATTAGGCCTAGCTATCCTAGAATTGAAATGCCTAAGAAACCTGAGGGTTATGTTGTGGATGAGGAGATAACTAGAGAACTCCTTGCTTGTAATGATAGAGAAGATGTTAAGAAACTATTATGTAAGCTGAAAGAAAAATCTCTAAATGCAAGAATGAAATATGATCCTAAGTTTGCTAATTCACCTATCTTTGTTACTGATAAGGATTATGAATTCTCTGTCGATCCTGAGTTAATTACTTTGGTTGAATTTGATCCTTTTTATGGTTATGAATCTGAAACTGTTGTGGCACATCTTACTAAATTGAATGATATAGCCACCCTATTTACTCATGAGGAAAAAAATCGCTAATACTATATCCTTAAGTTGTTTCCTTTCTCACTAAAGGGTGATGCTAAGATATGGTTTAATACTCTTGCTCTTGGTTGTGTGCGTAGTCCCCAGGATATGATATATATTACTTCTTTGAAAAATAATTTCCCGCTCATAAGAAACAAGCTGCCTTACAGGAAATATTTAACTTTGTGCAAATTGAAGAAGAGAATCTCCCTCAAGCTTGGGGGAGGCTTATCCAATTACTTAATGCTTTGCCTGATCATCCTCTAAAAAAATGAAATACTTGATATCTTTTATAATGGACTAACCGATATCGATGCTTCTAGGGACTACCTAGATAGTTGTGCTGGTTGAGTTTTCAGGGAGCGAACTGTTGAACATGCTGAAGAACTATTGAATAATATATTGAAGAATGATAATGATTGGACACTTCCTGAACCACCACCTAAACCAACTCCGAAGAAGAGAGGTATTCTATTTCTCAGTCCTAAAGATATGCAAGAGGCAAAGAAATCTATGAAAGAAGAGGGTATTAAAGCTGAAGATGTTAAGAATTTACCACCTATTGAAGAAATATATGGGACCGACACCCCGACACAGGTAGTAAAGGTAAATTATCTTATGAGATTTGATGAAGGTGATATTCCCTACAATAAATCTGCCAATCAATGCCTAGATGAATTTGACAATTACATTGTTAAGCAAGAACACTTTAATATGTATGTTACCAAGCAATTGAAACGTAATGCTTTCATGATTGATTGTTTGAGTGACTTAATTTTTAGAATTGCTAATGATGTTAAGGCTCTAGGTAAACAGGCATCCATGGTCCAAACTCGGTTAGAACAAATTGCTAAGTCTCAAAATGATTTGCTTAATGAGATGAATAATAATATGAATGATCATGTTGTTAGAGTAATGACTAGTGGAGGTAAAATGACTCAGGAGCCACTTTATCCTGAAGGTCATCTCAAAAGAATTGAACAAGATTCTTAGATAATTAATATTGATGCACCTAGTTCATCTAAGAAGAAAAAGAAAAGGAAAAATCATAGGACTTTGCATGCTTCTAGTGAACCTGAGGTAGAAAAACCTCCTGAGAATAGTAATGATATTTCTATTTCTGATGCTGAGACACAATCTGGTAATGAACATTCATGCAGTGATAGTGATAATGATAATGATGATGCTCATGTTGATGCTCAACCAGACAATGGTAAAGTACCTGATAATGATGTTGAAATAGAACATGTTGTTGATCTTGATAACCCACCTCCTAAAAATAAAAGATATGATAAAAGAGATTTCATTGCTACAAAACATGGTAAAGAAAGGGAACCATGGGTTAAAAAACCCATGCCTTTTCCTACTAAGCCACCTAAGAACAAGGATGAGGAAGAATTTGAACGCTTTGCTGAGATGCTTAGGCCAGTCTTTTTGTGTACTCTGTTGACTGATATTTTAAAGATGGACCCATATGCTAAGTATATGAAAGATATTGTCACTAACAAAGGAAAGATACCTGAAGCTAAAATCACCACCATGCTTGCAAATTATTCTTTTAAGGATGTGATGCGGCTTGAACTACGTCGGTATTTCCCCAAAGAGGAAGGGATGATGCAGCACAGCTACGGTAGGTATTTCCCTCAGTGATGAGACCAAGGTTATCGAACCAGTAAGAGAACCACGCAATGTGACGCCCCCGGCCTAATCGTGCACTAATCATACACGCAAATGCACACGATCAAGCCTAAGGACTCACGGGAAGATATCACAACACAACTCTAAAACATAAATAAAGTCATACAAGCTTTATATTACAAGCAGGGTCCTCGAGGGCTCGAATACATAAGCTCGCATACAAGCGTTAGCGGAAGCATCAGATATCTGAGTACAGATATAAAAGGAAACACAGAAAGGCCCTTAGCAGGTGGAGCAAAAGAAAAACACTACGATCGAAAGGCGTAGGCCTCCTGCCTGGGACCCTCCGATCCTACTCCTGGTCGATGGCAAGCTCGAAGTATTATCCACCCTCGGGGTGGTAGTAGCGATCGTCGGTGGGGGCAGCGGTATCCGGGGCTCCGTCATCTGGTCGCATCAAAGGGATACGGGGGAAAAAGAAAGCAAAGCAACCATGAGTACTCATCCGAAGTACTCAGCAAGCAAGGATCTACACTACATATGCAACATTATCAAAGAAAGGCTGTATATGTGGACTGGGCTGCAGAAATGCCAGAATAAAGAGAAGGCCTAGTCCTATCGAAGACTAGCATCTTCAGCGGTCTTGCAGCAATAGAAGAGAGTAGATCGGCACAGTATAATGTAGTAGTATTATTAAGTCTCAACCTCACCCAGAGATCCTTTCTCGACTCCCTGCGAGAAAGCAATCCCAGAGCCATACAGTCATCAACCTCGTCCGGAGATCCCTTCTCGACGCCCTGCGAGAAGCAATCCCAGAGCCATAGTATCCAATTCTAATTGTATCAATCAAGATACAACTCCGAGTGTCCGTTACCGAGGATCCGACTATGCATAGATTAGTTCTTCCCTGCAGGGGTGCACCAACTTACCCACCACGCTCGATTAACTCCGGCCGGACACACCTTTCTTGGGTCATGCCCGGCCTCGGCCAAACGACACACCGCAGCCCTACCTAGAGCATAACAGAGAGGTCCCCGCCGGTATACATCCTAAGCGCTCAGGGGTCTTGGGCCATCGCCCTGTGCACTCTGGGTCGTTGCGAGCAGGGTGGATACCAGCGCCAACGACATGATCCGACCCGGCCGCAATGCTGAACTGGACGTCTGACAAAGCTTTCGACTGATACCATGATGCAGAGTACCCATATTTATTCCCGCGTGATGGTTAGTGCTATCGGGCTAGAGGCCCACTCGAATCAAATATCCAAACCGTTAGTACCTTGGGGTTGCGGTAACGAGCAGAGACTCACGATCGATGTGACCCCGTCGCCCCGTCTCGAGGACTTGCGGCAAGGGCCAAGAATGCCCGACCACGCCTCGTATTCTCACTCGGGCACCATCCAGGTCAACCCGTCTTCACATCACACGCGGGTACCCCTCAGGGTCGACCCGCCTTTCCAAGTAACAATAGTACAGTCCAAGTATCCATGTGTCCATAACATCAGGGGGAATCCGAGGTATCACCCTCGTTGGATTCCTACTCGATATATCCGTCAAGGTGAACTCGGAGGAATCACCCTCGCTGGGTTCACACTTGAGGTGTTGTACGACGGCGTCGTTATCGGAAGCGGTGAAGGAGGAATCACCCTCGATGACCACGACCGAATAGCTACTCTACAGGGTTAACATCAGAAGTGCTACAAGATGTTTCACCCTCGGCACTCGATAGTAACGCTGCAGTGTCGTTACAACTAAGGGGGGTGATGTGCGGTGCCGGGGCCTGGTCTTCAATCCCGTTGATCGGGTCTTATGATAATCCAGCGGGTAGTCGGGACAAGTGGGGTCACTGATAGGTCTCTACCCAGCCTATACTAGACAGTTTAGGATAAGCAGGTAAGTTGTCAATAGCAGGTTAAAATAAACAGGCTATGCATCAGAATAGGTAAAGTAGTAGCAGCAGCAATTCTAATGCCAGCATGAGAGAGAAAGAATAGGCGATATTGGTATGCTCAAGGGGGGGGGGGTGCTTGCCTGGTTGCTCGGCGGCAAAGGCAAGGTCGTCAACGGTGTCGTCGGGCTCCTGAGCTGCGTCTGTCTCGGGGACAACGTCGGTGTCGGGGTCTATCGAGAGAGAAGAGGGGGAGGAAACAAATAAATACACAACAAACATAAGCAACACGGAGCAGGCTATGCTAACGTGCAGTGCAAGGTTGCCTGAAGACATGTCAAAGTCATTTAGTTATTTTAGGAATTTGTTTGGAATTATTTTATTAAAGTCATGCACTATTCATCTATCTGAAATAGGCAAAAAGTTGCATGTTCAGATAGTTAGAGGCATCGAACAGGCATGTGGGTAGCGTATTCAGATTCGTCTCATTTTTCTGATCATTTTTCATATATAAATTATTTTCATCGGAGTTACGAATTAAAAGATATGATTTTCTAAAGTTTTTATTAATTTCTGGAATTAATTTAAATTCAAAAATAAACTGGAAATTGCTACGGGTACCTAGTGGGTGTACCCAGCTGTTTAGCATAGTGGCTGACAGGTGGGCCCAGTCAACTGCCCAGTCAGCAGTTGACTGGACCGTTGACTGGTCAACTGGGTCCAGTCAGCAGAGGCTGACTGGTGGGTCCCAGTGCTGAGTCAGCACACTGACTCAGCGAGTCTTATCCACAGGAACAGTACAGTGGGCCCTGCCTGTCATTTATTATTTAACTAAACCGATTTTTATTAGGTTAATTAACATACGTGGGGCCCGGCTGTCAGTGTCATTAGCGGGGGTTAGTTAGCTCCTAATTAGTAGTTAGGCTAATTAAGCGGGCGGGCCCACGCCACAGTGGGTCAACCCACTGGTTAGCGCGCGCGCGCATGCGCGTGCTCGCCGGCGGCTACAGGCACGACGGCGGCCTACCGGAGACGCGCTCCGGCGACCTTTCAAACGGCGGAGGGAAGGGATCGGACGAGGTGCTCGCCACGCATCTAATGGCGCAAGCGGCCGAGGCAGGGGGTGACCGGAGTGATGGCTACGACGACGACCGAGTGGAGGCAGCGGTGGCGCTGCGCGAAGCTGCTGCTAGGGGAAGCGGCGGGACGAACCAGAGGCACCAGTGGGGCGCCCGCGCTCGCGCGCATTCAGGGGAGCTTGCAGGAGGGCGAGAGCTCGCCGGAGCTGACCGAACGATGGAGCTAGGCGGCGGCGCGGCTACGGCCTCGACGCAAGCACGCGTGCGAGCTCGAAATCGAGCTCGGGAAAGAGGAGGAAGGAGTGCGCGCTCACATCGGATGCAGAGGAGGGCTCGGGGAGGCGTGGGGAGACCGAAGTCGAGTGGATCGACGGCAATGGTGACGCGGCCGTGGCGGTGAAGAGGTACCCGATGGCGGCGATGCAGTGGCTGGCGGCTCGAACTGATGCAAGGAGAGGACGAAATCGACCTCGGCGGCCCTCCTGGACAACTCGCGACAGCCTGGGGAGGCCACTGGCCACGGTGGTGGCGGGGCGACGGCGACGGCGGCGTCGGCCTCCGAAGAAACGGAAGGGGACGAGCGAGAGAGGGGAGCTGTGGCGTCTAGGGTTTGTCCAACGCGTCGCACGGGTCCTTAACCGAGCGGGGCAGGGCGCGTGCGGCTCGCTGTCGACAGAGGAGAAGGGGGGGCTGGGGCGGCGAGCGCGGCAGAGGCGACAGCAGCTCGGGGAGGAGCAGTAGGAGGGAGAAGAGGGAAGTTGGGCCGGGCCGGCTCCTGTGCGGCTGTGGGCTTAAGTGCATAGGGGCACTTTTCCATTTCCATTTTATTTATTTTCTGTTTTTGTTTTTCTCCTTTGTTTTCTGTTTTGTCTTTTGTTTTTATTTCAAACCACTTTTTGTAAAATATGAGACTAGCCCAAATAAATATGGTGCATCATAAGCCACTGCCAGAAAATGGTTTGAAGCCAAATGAATTTTATTTGGACTTTAAATAAATAAAATTGGATTAAACATCTTTGTTTTGTTGCTGTTAGAGGCACATAATTAATTTAGTATATGTTGATTATAATTTTAGATTTGTCTCTGGAATATTTGCCATTTAATGAACATTTTAGTTTCTCATTTGAGCAACTTTTATATTCCACTTTCAATTTGAATTTCCATTTGAATTTGAATTTGAAAAGAGATATGATATTAATGATGATTAAGCACTGTTGATCCTGATGACATGGCATTATCAAAAGGGTGATCACTGTAGCTCAATACATGGGGTGTTACAAATCTCCTCTACTAACAAGAATTCTCGTCCCGAGAATTAAGAGGTAGAAGGAAAAAGTTTGGGGTGTTCCGCACGAAGATTATCCTCGCGTTCCCAAGTGGCTTCATCTTCAGTATGATTTGACCACTGCACTTTGAGGAATTTGGTAACCTTCTGACGGGTTCGACGTTCAGCTTCATCGAGAATGCGGATTGGATGCTCCTTATATGAAAGATCATCATGCAATTCGAGCATTTCATGATCTACTGCTCGGTGCGGAGATTCCTTGAAGCATTTACGAAGTTGCGACACATGGAAGACGTCGTGGATATGAGAGAATTGCGGTGGCAACTCCAATTTATATGCCACCTGACCACGTCTTGCTACAATGCGGAAAGGACCAATGTAGCGCGGAGCTAGCTTGCCCTTGATTCCAAAACGATGAGTGCCCTTCATAGGAGTGACACGAAGATAAGCTTGATCACCAGGTTGATAAGTCAAACCCCATCGTTTGCGATCAAAGTTGCTCTTCTGGCGGTCCTGAGCCGCCTTAAGATTTTCTCGAACGATACGGACTTGTTCTTCGGCGTGTTGAATAATATCCGGACCCACAAGCGGTCGTTCCCCAGTTTCTGACCAATTCAGAGGGGTTCGACACTTACGTCCATAGAGTACTTCGAAGGGAGCCATTTTCAAGCTGGCTTGATAGCTGTTGTTGTAAGAGAACTCGGCATACGGAAGAGATTCTTCCCACTTCTTACCGAAAGAAATAACACAAGCTCGCAGCATGTCTTCAAGCACTTGATTAACTCACTCAACCTGGCCTTGGGATTGGGGGTGATAAGCTGAACTCCAGGTAATATGAGTTCCCATAGCTTCTTGGAAACTTTCCCAGAACTTGGAAGTGAAAAGGCCACCACGGTCCGAACTGATCTCCTTCGGAATGCCGTGGAGTGAAACAATTCTGGAGATATATAACTCTGCTAGCTGACTATCAGTGATCGTCTCCTTGACAGGCAGAAAGTGTGCAACCTTAGAGAGTTGGTCAACGACGACAAGAATAGCATCGTGTCCCTTCTGTGACCTGGGAAGGCCAGTAATGAAATCCATCTGAACCTTATCCCATTTCCACAACGGAATAGGAAGTGGTTGCAGAATTCCGGCAGGCTTCTGATGTTCTGCTTTAACGCGACGACAAACATCACATTCAGCAACATATCAAGCAATATCCTGCTTCATTCTAGACCACCAGTACCTTTGATGGAGATCATGATACATCTTGGTGCTACCCGGATGAATAGACAGCGGGGTATCATGGGCCTCCTTCATGACTTTGTCAGTCATAAGCTCGAAGCGAGGTACGACAAGGCGGTTTCTGAAATACAAGGTTCCATCTTCAGACAGCGAGAAATCCCTGTACTTTTCTAGGTGAAGACTCTTCTTCATCAGATCAACTTCAGCATCTTTAGCTTGCGCATTCTTAACAGCTTTCTCAAGATCTGGTTGTATCACAAGGTTATTAAGAGAACCATGTGGGACAATACGCAGATTCAGCTTGCACAGTTCTTCAAAAAGACGAGGTTGAGCTCGCCTAACCATGAGGTTGTCGCAATAGGACTTGCGGCTTAAGGCATGAGCCATCACGTTAGCCTTGCCAGGGGTATAGGATATACCCAAATCATAGTCCGCAATGGCCTCCATCCATCTTTGCTGACGGAGGTTTAGAGATGGCTGGGTGAACAAGTACTTCAGACTTTTATGATCCGTGTAGATCTCGCAACGATTACCGAGAAGGTAATGTCGCCACAACTGCAGTGCATAGATGATAGCAGCTAGTTCTAGATTATGTACCGGATAATTCTCTTCATGCGGACGCAACTGACGAGAGCCGTAAGCAATCACTTTACGCTCTTGCATTAGGACACAGCCTAATCCTTCACGGGATGCGTCACAATAAATCACGAAGTCTTTGTGAGAATCTGGAGGAGCAAGTACTGGGGCAGATGTTAGCTTGTCTTTGAGTGTTTGGAAACTTTCCTGACATTTTTCTGTCCATTCAAACTTAACGCCCTTGTGAAGCAGATCAGTCAAAGGCTTAGCAATCTTAGAAAAATTCTCAACAAATCGACGGCAATAGCTTGCAAGGCCGAGAAAACTTCTCACTTGCTTGACGTTCTTTGGAGGAGTCCAATCAAGAATAGCCTGAACTCGTTCCGGGTTAACAGCAATGCCATCCTTGAAAATCACATGACCAAGGTAGGTTACTTCAGAAAGCCAGAATTCACATTTGGAGTATTTGGCATACAACTGGTGTTCTCGGAGCCTTTCCAGTACAAGACGGAGGTGTTCAGCATGTTCTTCTTTATTCTTCAAATAAACCAGGATATCATCTAGATATACCACGACGAACTTGTCGAGGTAATCCATGAAGATGTAATTCATCAGACGGGAGAATGTGGCTGGAGCATTTGTTAAGCCAAATGACATGACAGTGTACTCATAAGAGCCATAGCGAGTAACAAATGCAGTCTTTGGAATATCCTCTTCATGAACACGGATCTAATGGTAACCCAACCTCAAGTCGAGTTTAGAAAACACCGATGATCCAGCAAGTTGATCATACAAATCATTGATCCGAGGAAGCGGATATTTATTCTGAATTGTGGCTTGGTTAATGAGCCGATAATCCTGAACCAATCGGTTAGTTCCATCCTTCTTCTTAACGAAGAGTGAAGGTGCTCCCCAAGCAGAGGAACTGGGGCGGATGAAATCTTTCTTAAGTGACGTGTCGATTTCTTCCTTAAGCTCGAGAAGATGATGCGGAGGCATCTTATAAGGACGCTTCGCAATAGGGGTAGTGCCGGGCTTCAAGTCGATGACGAATTCAACAGCTCTAGCAGGGGGTATTCCTGAAAGTTCTTCTGGAAAGACATCTTGAAAATCATGAACAACTGGAACGTTCTCGATGCCTTCAAGAGGTGAAGCATTCAATGCATTCAGAACATATATCTGGCTCTCAGCATCCTGAGCTATTCGGGCTGAGTATTTGACTGTCTGGCCAGAAGGGTGAGTGAGCTGGACTGTCTTAGTAGTGCAATCAATCAAAGCATTATGGGCTGTCAACCAGTCCATACCGAGAATGATGTCTATGTCGGAAGGTCCAAGTACAATGAGAGAAACCGGAAAAAATAGACCTCCAATCTCGATGTGGTTGTGAGGGCTTAGCATTGTGGTTTGCCACTTGGATCTCGGGGACTGAACCATTAGAGGAGTGGGCAATTCTTCCAAGTATAACTCATGTGACTGAGCAAATTGTTGGGACACAAAAGCATGCGATGCTCCGGAATCAAAGAGAACAGAGGCTGGTACTGAATTCACAGAGAGTGTTCCCAGCACTATAGTCGGTTCCTTCTGAGCCTTTTCAGCATTGACGTGATTAGCATGACCAAGTACAACAGCAGACGGTATGATATTACGGTTTCTGAATCGGCGGTTTCGACAACCCTTCTTACGACCACTAGGAGGACGTGGCGCAACTTGAGGAGAAGCCATAGCATCAGGCGGTCCATCATGAACCGTAAGCTGTCTCGGCGGTGAAGGCAGACGAGGTGCAACATATGACGGCCTTGGTGTTGGAGCAGGTCGGTGGTAAACATTGTGGGGAATCCAGACTTGACATTTCCGAACAGGTCGACCCGAAGACGAGCCGACATCTCGAGTACGCTTGAGCGACTCCTGGTACTTAGTCAGAGCAGTTTCAACTTGGAAAGATTTGCTGACAAGCGTTGCGAAGTCTGTGCAATCATGGACAGCAAGTGCAAGGTTTATATCAGTACGCAGTCCTTCATGGAATTTCTCCTGCTTGCGGGCGTCAGTGCAGATGTCATCTTCAGCATAGCGGGATAATTCGAGAAATTTCCTCTGATATTCATCCACAGTCATTTTGCCCTGAGAGAGTTTGCGGAACTCCTGCTTCTTCTGGTCCATCACACCTTGAGGAATGTACCGGGCACGAAAAGCTGACTGAAATTCCTGCCAAGTGGTTACAGTTGCAGCAGGCAATATACCCTTGTGGCTTTCCCACCATTGAGCAGCTGATCCTCTCAGGTGATACGTCGCATAGGTGACGTAACTATCAGGGATAACATTGGCCGACTTCATCTGAAAGGCAATGTCGCGGAGCCAATCATCAGCATCCATTGGATCAGTCGAGCTGCGAAAAGTGGACGGATTGAGGCGCACGAATTCCGGCAGAGTTATTGGAGTAGGCTGTTGATGAGCATTCTGGTTTGGAAACTGAGCCAATATCCCGGTCATAACTTGACGGTTCAGTTCAAACTGCTGCATCATTTCGGCAATATAAGGTGGAGGTGGGGGATCGTCAGCCATCCTGCCAAATCAACAGGGGCAGTTTAGCAAGAAAAACTGCATGTGAATGGAGTTATTCATGATGTAACACGAGTGATGAACAAGATGGCATTAGGTGCATATTAGTAGTCATTAAAGACATACAGAATGATGCACGGAATTGGACACAAACGGCTGTAGGAGTACGGAAACACACGCAGCTAGACAAGCTAGGCGGCGCGCAGGCACGCGGTAAGGAAGCACACAACAAGACATAGCAAAGGCTATATCCACGTCGGAGAAAACTGCTGGGGCGAGGGATCTACAAGTGACAACACAAGGTGCCCTCGATAAAAGGATCCTGCAAGCAGAGCCTGGCCCGCAATCTTGAAGGAAGGGGGGGGGGGGGATTTCGGAACACTGGGTGGATGTGACCACGAGATCCTATTGTTGGAGTTAGTAAAATTTTAATCCGAATAGATGAGAGATCAGAGTCCCAGAGTAAAGGTCGAGGAGTAAAAGATACTAATACCACCCAATTGGCGACGTGGGCCCGTAAACCACACAGCCAAGTTAGTAAAACAGTTTTCGGTTACTAGACTCAACTTCGACCAAGGAGTTGGAAAGGGGGGGTTCCTACAGGCAGTCGGCTCTGATACCAACTTGTGACGCCCCCGGCCTTATCATGCACTAATCATACACGCAAATGCACATGATCAAGCCTAAGGACTCACGGGAAGATATCACAACACAACTCTAAAACATAAATAAAGTCATACAAGCTTTATATTACAAGCCAGGGGCCTCGAGGGCTCGAGTACATAAGCTCGCATACAAGCGTCAGCGGAAGCATCAGATATCTGAGTACAGATATAAAAGGAAACACAGAAAGGCCCTTAGCAGGCGGAGCAAAAGAAAAACACTACGATCGAAAGGCATAGGCCTCCTGCCTGGACCCTCCGATCCTACTCCTGGTCGATGGCAAGCTCGAAGTAATATCCACCCTCGGGGTAGTAGTAGCGATTGTCGGCGGGGGCAGCGGTATCCGGGGCTCCGTCATCTGGTCGCATCAAAGGGATATGGGGAAAAAAGAAAGCAAAGCAACCATGAGTACTCATCCGAAGTACTCAGCAAGCAAGGATCTACACTACATATGCAACATTATCAAAGAAAGGCTGTATATGTGGACTGGGCTGCAGAAATGCCAGAATAGAGAGAAGGCCTAGTCCTATCGAAGACTAGCATCTTCAGCGGTCTTGCAGCAATAGAAGAGAGTAGATCAGCACATTATAATGTAGTAGTATTATTAAGTCTCAACCTCACCTAGAGATCCTTTCTCGACTCCCTGCGAAAAAGCAATCCCAGAGCCATACAGTCATCAACCTCGTCCGGAGATCCCTTCTCGACGCCCTGCGAGAAGCAATCCCAGAGCCATAATACCCAATTCTAATTGTATCAATCAGGATACAACTCCGAGTGTCCGTTACCAAGGATCCGACTATGCATAGATTAGTTCTTCCCTGCATGGGTGCACCAACTTACCCACCACGCTCGATTAACTCCGGCCGGACACACCTTTCCCGGGTCATGCCCGGCCTCGGCCAAACGACACACCGCAGCCCTACCTAGAGCTCAACAGAGAGGTCCCCGCCGGTCTACATCCTAAGCGCTCAGGGGTCTTGGGCCATCGCCCTGTGCACTCCGGGTCGTTGCGAGCAGGGTGGATACCAGCGCCAACGGCACGATCCGACCCGGCCGCAATGCTGAACTGGACGTCTGACAAAGCTTTCGGCTGATACCACGATGCAGAGTACCCATATTTATTCCCGCGTGATGGTTAGTGCTATCGGGCCAGAGGCCCACTCGAATCAAATATCCAAACCGTTAGTACCTTGGGGTTGCGGTAACGAGCAGAGACTCACGATCGATGTGACCCCGTCACCCCGTCTCGAGGACTTGCGGCAAGGGCCAAGAATGCCCGGCCACGCCTCGTATTCTCACTCGGGCACCATCCAGGTCAACTCGTCTTCACATCACACGCGGGTACCCCTCAGGGTCGACCCGCCTTTCCAAGTAACAATAGTACAGTCCAAGTATTCGTGTGTCCATAACATCAGGGGGAATCCGAGGTATCACCCTCGTTGGATTCCTACTCGATATATCCGTCAAGGTGAACTCGGAGGAATCACCCTCGCTGGGTTCACACTTGAGGTGTTGTACGACGGCGTCGTTATCGGAAGCGGTGAAGGAGGAATCACCCTCGATGACCACGACCGAATAGCTACTCTACATAGTTAACATCAGAAGTGCTATAAGAGGTTTCTCCCTCGGCACTCGATAGTAACGCTGCAGTGTTGTTACAACTAAGGGGGGTGATGTGCGGTGCCGGGGCCTGGTCTTCAATCCCGTTGATCGGGTCTTCTGATAATCTAGCGAGGCAGTCAGGACAAGTGGGGTCACTGATAGGTCTCTACCCAGCCTATACTAGACAGTTTAGGATAAGCAGGTAAGGTTTCAATAGCAGGTTACAATAAACAGGCTATGCATCAGAATAGGTAAAGCAGTAGCAGCAGCAATTCTAATGCCAGCATGAGAGAGAAAGAATAGGCGATATTGGTATGCTCAAGGGGGGGTGCTTGCCTGGTTGCTCGGTGGCAAAGGCAAGGTCATCAACGGTGTCGTCGGTCTCCTGAGCTGCGTCGGTCTCCGGGACGACGTCGGTGTCGGGGTCTATCGAGAGAGAAGAGGGGGAGAAAATAAATAAATACATGACAAACATAAGCATCACGGAGCAGGCTATGCTAACATGCAGTGCAGGGTTGCCTGAAGACATGTCAAAGTCATTTAGTTATTTTAGGAATTTGTTTGGAATTATTTTATGAAAGTCATGCACTATTCATCTATCTGAAACAGGCAAAAATTTGCATATTCAGATAGTTAGAGGCATCTAACAGGTATGTGGGTAGCGTATTCGGATTCGTCTTATTTTTCTGATCATTTTTCATATATTAATTATTTTCATCGGAGTTACGAATTAAAAGATATGATTTTCTAAAGTTTTTATTAATTTCTGGAATTAATTTAAATTCGAAAATAAACTGGAAATTGCTACGGGTACCTAGTGGGTGTACCCAGCTATTTAGCACAGTGGCTGACAGGTGGGCCCAGTCAACTGCCCAGTCAGCAATTGACTGGACCATTGACTGGTCAACTGGGTCCAGTCAGCAGAGGCTGACTGGTGGGTCCCAGTGCTGAGTCAGCACGCTGACTCAGTGAGTCTTATCCACAGGAACAGTACAGTGGGCCCCGCCTGTCATTTATTATTTAACTAAACAGATTTTTATTAGGTTAATTAACATACGTGGGGCCCGGCTGTCAGTGTCATTAGCGGGGGTTAGTTAGCTCCTAATTAGTAGTTAGGCTAATTAAGCGGGCAGGCCCACGCCATAGTGGGTCAACCCACTGGTTAGCGCGCGCGCGCATGCGCGTGCCCGCCGGCGGCTACAGGCACGGCGGCGGCCTACCGGAGACACGCTCCGGCGACCTTTCGAACGGCGGAGGGAAGGGATCGGACGAGGGGCTCGCTGCGCATCTAATGGCGAGAGCGGCCGAGGCAGGGGTGACTGGAGTGATGGCTACGACGACGACCGAGTGGAGGCAGCGGTGGCGCTGCGCAAAGCTGCTGCTAGGGGAAGCGGCGGGACGAACCAGAGGCACCAGTGGGGCGCCCGCGCTCGCGCGCATCCAGGGGAGCTTGCAGGAGGGCGAGAGCTCGCCGGAGCTGACCGAACGATGGAGCTAGGCGGCGGCGCAGCTACGGCCTCGACGCAAGCACGCATGCGAGCTCGAAATCGAGCTTGGGAAAGAGGAGGAAGGAGTGCGCGCTCACATCGGATGCAGAGGAGGGCTCGGGGAGGCGTGGGGAGACCGGAGTCGAGTGGATCGACGACAATGGTGACGTGGCCGTGGCGGTGAAGAGGTACTCGATGGCGGCGATGCAGAGGCTGGCGGCTCGAACTGATGCAAGGAGAGGACGAAATCGACCTCGGCGGCCCTCCTGGACAGCTCACGACAGCCCGGGGAGGCCACTGGCCACGGTGGTGGCGGGGCGACGGCGACGGCGGCGTTGGCCTCCGAAGAAACGGAAGGGGACGAGCGAGAGAGGGCAGCTGTGGCATGTAGGGTTTATCCAACGCGTCGCAGGGGTCCTTAACCGAGTGGGGCAGGGCGCATGCGGCTCGCTGTCGACAGAGGAGAAGGGGGGGGGGGGGGGGGGGGGGCGGCGAGCGCGGCAGATGCGACAACAGATCGGGGAGGAGCAGTAGGAGGGAGAAGAGGGAAGTTGGGCCGGGCCGGCTCCTGTGCGGCTGTGGGCTTAAGTGCACAGGGGCACTTTTCCATTTCCATTTTATTTATTTTCTGTTTTTGTTTTTCTCCTTTGTTTTCTGTTTTGTCTTTTGTTTTTATTTCAAACCACTTTTTGTAAAATATGAGACTAGCCCAAATAAATATGGTGCATCATAAGCCACTGCCAGAAAATGGTTTGAAGCCAAATGAATTTTATTTGGACTTTAAATAAATAAAATTGGATTAAACATCTCTGTTTTGTTGCTGTTAGAGGCACATAATTAATTTAGTATATGTTGATTATAATTTTAGATTTGTCTCTGGAATATTTGCCATTTAATGAACATTTTAGTTTCTCATTTGAGCAACTTTTATATTACACTTTCACTTTGAATTTCCATTTGAATTTGAATTTGAAAAGAGATATGATACTAATGATGATTAAGCACTATTGATCCTGATGACATGGCATTATCAAAAGGGTGATCACTGTAGCTCAATACATGGGGTGTTACACGCAACACTACGTGAACGACAGCTGCACACAAAGAACAAATACTTGCTACCCGACGTAAAAGAGGGGTTGTCAATCCCTCCCGGGTAAAGAGATAGATAAATTTGTAGTAGATCCGATAAATAGATCTCACGGGAACGCGAGATAAAATAAATAACAATAAATTACAGCAAGATATTTTTGGGTTTTTGGATTAATAGATCTAAAAATAAAAGATGCAAATAAAAAGGAAAATAGCAATATAGATCTGAAAGTATATGATGGAGAAATAGACCCGGGGGCCGTAGATTTCACTAGTGGCTTCTCTCGAGAAAAATAGCATACAGTGGGTAAACAAATTACTGTTGGGCAATTGATAGAACTTCAAATAATTATGACGATATCCAGGCAATGATCATTATATAGGCATCACGTCCAAGATTAGTAGACCGGCTCCTGCCTGCATCTACTACTATTACTCCACACATCGACCGCTATCCAGCATGCATCTAGTGTATTAAGTTCATGGAGAAATGGAGTAATGCAATAAGAACGATGACATGATGTAGACAAGATCTATTCATGTAGGAATAGACCCCATCTTGTTATCCTTAATAGCAACGATACATACGTGTCATTTCCCCTTCTGTCACTGGGATTGAGCACCGTAAGATCGAACCCATCACAAAGCACCTCTTCCCATGGCAAGAAAAATTGATCTAGTCGGCCTAACTAAACCAAAGATTCGAAGAAGAAATATGAGGCTATAAGTAATCATGCATATAAGAGATCAAAAGACTCAAATAACTTTCATGGATAAAAACATAGATATGATCATAAACTCAAAGTTCATCGGATCCCAACAAACACACCGCAAAAAGAGTTACATCAAATAGATCTCCAAGAGACCATTGTATTGAGAATCAAAAGAGAGAGAGGAAGCCATCTAGCTACTAACTACGGACCCGTAGGTCCACAATGAACTACTCACGCATCATCGGAGAGGCACCAATGAGGACGATGAACACCTCCGTGATGGTGTCTAGATTGGATATGTAGTAAAAAACAAGCAAAAAACAGCAACTCGCACTGGGCACTATGTCAATAGGTTAGTCCCAAAAAATGATATAAAGTTGCTATAAAATGATTGTAAAACATCCAAGAATGATAATATAACAGCATGGAACAATAAAAAATTATAGATACGTTGGAGACGTATCAGTATCCCCAAGCTTAATTCCTGCTCGTCCTTGAGTAGGTAAATGATAAAAATAGAATTTTTGATGTGGAATGCTGCCTAACATGTTCATCACATAATCTTTTCTTTGTAGCATGGACATTTGGACTTTTATATGATTCAAAGCAATAGTCTAGTTTTGACATGAAGATTTCAATACTCAAGCATATCAACAAGCAACCATGTCTTTCAAAATATCAACACTAAAACAAGTTATTCCTAGCCCATTATGCTCAATCATTGATCCATTCATGAAACACACTCGCATATTAGCTACACCCAATGCTCATGTACGATCATAGTGCCCCGTAGTTGGTGCTTTAGAAGAGAAGATGGAGACTCACAAATAAAAATTGCATAAAGTAAATAGAAAGGCCCTTCACAGTGGGAAGTAGGGATTTGTAGAGGTGCCAGAGCTCAAAGCGAAAAAGGTAGAGATAAAAATATTTTGGGTGGCATGCTTTTCCTGTCAACGAAAACGATCGAGTAGTTCCCAATACTTTACATGCTAGATATATCATAGGCGGTTCCCAAACAGAAAAATAAAGTTTATTCCTTTTTCCACCATACTTTCACATTCCATGGCTAACCGAATCCACGGGTGCCGTCCATACCAACACTTTCCAAGGAATTTATTATTTGACAACATAAAGTGAATTCATTTTTCATTTCGGGACTAGGCATCCCTAATACCTTTGCCGTACTCTCGTGCAATGACAAGTGAATAAACACTCATCTTGAGAATAACACATCTAGCATGGAAAAATATCAGCCACCCCCTACCGTTTCATGAGCGGTACGAGCACACAAAAGAGAAGTTTATTTTGAAAATTAGAGAAGGCATATACAAATTTTCTTAGAACGGCACGAAAATACCGCATATAGGTAGGTATAGTGGACTCATATGGCAAAACTGGTTTAAGGATTTTGGATGCACAAGTAGTGATCATACTTAGTGCAAATGAAGGCTAGCAAAAGATTGAGAAGCATCCAACCAAGAAACGAAAAATCTCATAAGCGAGCATTAAGCATAACTAACACCGAATAATGCACCACAAGTAGGATATAATTTCATTGCATGACTATTGACTTTCGTGCTTGCATAGGTAATCACAAACCTTAACACCAATATTCTTACTAAACCATAATTACTCACCAACATGACTCACATATTATATCATCATATCGCAAAACTATTACAAGGAATCAAGTTTATTTTGTCCAATGATCTTCATGAAAGTTTTTATTATATCCCTCTTGAATATCTATCACTTTGGGACTAGTTTAATTTGTTGCTTTTGATAGCTCAAACAAATCTAAGTGAAGAACATGAGCATAAAAAAGATCTTCTCTCAAAATAATATAAGTGAAGCATGAGAGAATTTCTTCAAAATTACTACTCTCAAATAAATCTAAGTGAAGCATAAGAGCATTTCTTCAAAAATATTAAAGCACACCGTGCTCAAAAAGATATAAGTGAAGCACTAGAGCAATTTCCATAGCTCATAAAAAATTTAAGTGAAGCATAGAGAGCAATTCTAACAAATCATAGCATAATTTTGGCTCTCTAAAATAAGTGTGTCCAGCAAGGATAGATGGCACAAAATAAAAAGAAAAACAAGCAAAGACTCATATCATACAAGACGCTTCAAGCAAAACTCATGATATGTGACGAATAAAAATATAGCTCCAAGTAAAATACCGATGGTCGTTAGAAGAAATAGGGGATGCCACTCGGGCATCCCCAAGCTTAGTTGTTTGCTTCTCTTTTAGTTGGGATGCCATGGGCATCCCCAAGCTTATGCTCTTCTTACTGCTTATTCCTTCATTCATCGTGACCTCACCCAAAACTTGAAAACTTCAATCACACAAAACTCAACAAAACCTTCGTGAGATCCGTTAGTATAAGAAAACTAATCTTTACTTTAAGTACTGTAGAAAACCCATTAAAATTTTGTTATTGCATTATATCTACTGTATTATAACTTTACCATGACTTCTAACCTCCAATACAAACCATAGATTCATCGAAATAAGCACACAATGCAAAGAAAACAGAATCTTTCAAAAACAGAATAGTCTGAAAAGATACGAATTGTTCTCATACTTCTGTAACTCAAAAAATTCTGAAAAATTAGGACAACATAGGCAATTTGTATATCAATCTTGTGTAAGCAATTTATAATTTTTCGTCGCTTCTGTGAATTTTTAAAATTATTTTACTGGACGCAAAAGTTTCTGTTTTCCAACAAGATCAAATCAACTATCACCCAACATGATCCCAAAGGCTTTGCTTGGCACTAACACTAATTAAAACATAAAAAACACAATCATAACAGTAGCATAATTGTGCAAACACTCAAGAACAGAAAGAAAAAGACAAAAATAAATTTTATTCATTGGGTTGCCTCCCAACAATCGCTATCGTTTTATGCCCCTAGCTAGGCATAATGCAAAGATCTAAGTGTTGTCATCCTTATTTCTAGATCCGTAAGATGCCCTCATGATTGATTCATATGGTGGCTTAATTATTGTTCTAGGGAAGTGTTCCATACACTTTCTCAAAGGAAATTGGAATTTGATGTTCCGTTCTTTCATATCAATCACGGCACCTATAGTGCGTAAAAACGGTCTACCAAGAATATTTGGGCAAGACGGATTGCAATCAATATCAAGAACAATAAAATCTATGGGCACATAATTCCTATTTGCAAGAATAAGAACATCATTAATTCTTCCCATAGGCTTTTTAATAGTAGAATCCGCCAAATGCAAATTTAAAGAACATTCTTCAATATCGGTAAGACCAAGCACATCACATAAGGATTTCGAAATTGTAGAAACACTAGCACCCAAGTCACATAAAGCAAAACAATCATAATTTTTAATCTTGACTTTGATAGTAGGTTCCAATTCATCATGTAATTTTCTAGGAATTGAAATCTCTAATTCCAACTTTTCTTCCAAAGCTTTCATCATAGCATCAACGATATGTTTAGTAAAAGCTTTATTTTGTTCATAAGCATGGGGTGAATTTATCATGGATTGCAACAAAGAAATACAATCAATCAAAGAGCAATTATCATAATTAAAGTCTTTGTAATCCAAAAGAGTGGGCACATCACTAGTTAAAGTTTTGACCTCTCCAAACCCACTTTTATCAATTTTCTCAACAAGATTTTCACCCTCCAAATTATCGGGACGCATTCTAGCTAAAGTTGACTCTTATTCAGTCCCTTTATCATCAATCTTAATTTTACTAAAAAAGGAATCAATAGAAGAAACACCAATCACTTTAAGATCTTCATCATTTTTATGAAAGCAATCGCTAGAAAACGCTTTTTCTAAAAATTCTCTTTTAGCTCTAAGCATAGCAGTTCTTTTCTTACTTTCATCCATAGAAACATATAAAGCTTTAATTGATTCCTCAACCTTAGGCACAAAAAAATTCATCTTGAGATTTTCTACATCATGAGAAATTCTATCAATTCTTCTAGACATATCATCAATTTTACTCAACTTTTCTTCTATCATAGTATTAAAATTCTTTTGAGCATTGATAAATTCTTTAATGTTATTCTCAAGATCAGAGGTGTTCCTATTATTATTATAAGAAGGATTACCATAGGAATTACCATAATTATTAGAGGAATTTCCCAGAAAAGGTCTAGGATTAAAATTACCTCTATAAGCATTGTTATTAAAATTGTTTCGCGAGACAAAATTCACGTCTACGGCATCACTATTTTGCTCAATCAAAGTAGACAAAGGCACATCATTAAGATCAATAGGGGCATTTTTATTGGAAACCAACTTCATAAGAGCATCAACTTTTTCACTCAAAGAATTTATTTCTTCTACTGAATTAACCTTTTTACTAGTAGGAGCTCTTTCGGTATGCCATTGTGAATAATTTGCCATAATATTATCAAGCAATCTAGTAGCTTCACCCAAAGTAATCTCCATAAAAGTACCACCCGCGGCAGAATCTAAAAGATTTCTAGAAACAAAATTCAATCCCGCATAAAAAAATGTATGATCATCCAAAGATTTAAACCATGAGTAGGACAATTTCTTAGCATCAATTTCATTCTTTCCCAAGATTGCGCAACATGTTCATGCTCAAGTTGCTTAAAATTCATGATTTGCGTCCTAAGGGAAATAATTTTCGTGGGAGGAAAATACTTTGTAATAAAAGCATCTTTGCACTTATCCCAAGAATTGATACTATTGCGAGGCAAAGAAGAAAACCAAATTTTTGCACGATCTCGCAAAGAAAATGGGAATAATTTCAACTTCACAATATCATTGTCCACATATTTTTTCTTTTGCATGTCGCATAATTCCATGAATGTGTTAAGATGGGACGCGACATCTTCACTAGGAGTACCAGAAAATTGATCTTTCATAACAAGATTTAGCAAAGCGGCATTAATATCACAAGACTCCGCACTAGTGGCGGGAGGAGCAATCGGAGTGCTAATAAAATCATTGTTGTTGGTGTTAGAGAAATCACACAACTTGGTGTTCTCTTGAGTCATCGTGACTAAGCAACAAGATTGCACTAAAAAACAGACCTGACGAGAAAACGGCGAACGAAAAAGAGGGCGAATAAAACGGCAAATTTTTGTGAAGTGGGGGAGATGAAAACGAGAGGCAAATGGCAAATAATGTAAATTGCAAGGAGATGAGATTTGTGATTAGGAACCTGGTAGATGTTGACGATGTCTCTCCGGTAACGGCGCTAGAAATTCCTTTTGATGCGGCTTGAACTACATCGGTATTTCCACAAAGAGGAGGGATGATGCAGCGCAATGACGGTAGGTATTTCCCTTAGTGATGAGACCAAGGTTATTGAACCAGTAGGAGAACCACGCAACACTACGTGAACGGCACCTGCACACAAATAACAAATACTTGCAACCCGACGTAAAAGAGGGGTTGTCAATCCCTCCCGGGTAAAGAGATAGATAAATTTGTAGTAGATCGGATAAATAGATCTCGCGGGAACGCGAGATAAAATAAATAACAATAAATTGCAGCAAGATATTTTTGGTTTTTTTGGATTAATAGATCTGAAAATAAAAGATGCAAATAAAAAGGCAAATAGCAATATAGATCTGAAAGTATATGATGGAGAAATAGACCCGGGGCCGTAGATTTCACTAGTGGCTTCTCTCGAGAAAAATAGCATACGGTGGGTAAACAAATTACTGTTGGGCAATTGATAGAACTTCAAATAATTATGATGATATCCAGGCAATAATCATTATATAGGCATCACGTCCAAGATTAGTAGACCGACTCCTGCCTGCATCTACTACTATTACTCCACACATCGACCGCTATCCAGCATGCATCTAGTGTATTAAGTTTATGGAGAAATGGAGTAATGCAATAAGAACGATGACATGATGTAGACAAGATCTATTCATGTAGGAATAGACCCCATCTTGTTATCCTTAATAGCAATGATACATACGTGTCATTTCCCCTTCTGTCACTGGGATTGAGCACCGTAAGATCGAACCCATCACAAAGCACCTCTTCCCATGGCAAGAAAAATCGATCTAGTCAACCTAACTAAACCAAAGATTCGAAGAAGAAATACGATGCTATAAGTAATCATGCATATAAGAGATCAAAAGACTCAAATAACTTTCATGGATAAAAACATAGATCTGATCATAAACTCAAAGTTCATCGGATTCCAACAAGCACACCGCAAAAAGAGTTACATCAAATAGATCTTCAAGAGACCATTGTATTAAGAATCAAAAGATAGAGAGGAAGCCATCTAGCTACTAACTACGGACCCATAGGTCTACAATGAACTACTCACGCATCATCGGAGAGGCACCAATGAGGATGATGATCCCCTTCGTGATGGTGTCTAGATTGGATCTGTGGTTTCTGGAACTTGTGGCGGCTGGAATTGTTTTTCGTCGACTCTCCTAGGGTTTTTGGATGTCCAGGGTATTTATGGAGCAAAGAGGCGGTGCAGGAGGCGGCCGAGGTGGGCACAACCCACCTGGGCGCGCCTGGGCCCCCAGGCACGCCCTGGTGGGTTGTGCTCCCCTCGGAGCCCCCCTCTGGTACTTCTTTGGCCCAACAGGTGTCTTCTGGTCTAGAAAAAATCACCAAAAAGTTTCGCTGCATTTGGACTCCGTTTGGTATTGATTTTCTGCAAAGTAAAAAACAAGCAAAAAACAGCAACTGGCACTAGGCACTATGTCAATAGGTTAGTCCCAAAAAATGATATAAAGTTGCTATAAAATGATTGTAAAACATCCAAGAATGATAATATAACAGCATGGAACAATAAAAAATTGTAGATACATTGGAGACGTATCAGGATGGGGTACCTAAGAAACTAGGATATCCAGGAATACCTGCTATATCATGCTCCATTAAAATAAATTATGTCAAAACTGCTTTGTGTGATTTGGGAGCCGGTGTTAGTGTTATGCCTTTCTATTTATATAGAAGACTTGATTTGAATAAACTCACGCCTTTGCAAATGGCTAACAAATCAACTGCCATACCTATCGGTATTTGTGAGGATGTGCCTGCTGTAGTTGCAAATGTTACTATCTTAACAGACTTTGTTATACTTGATATGCCCGAGGACGACAACATGTCGATTATCCTTGGTACACCCTTTTTCAATACTACAGGGGCTGTTATTGATTGCAACAAAAGCAAAGTCACTTTTCATATCAATGGTAATGAGCATACGGTGCACTTTCCGAAGAAACAATTTCAAGTGAATGGTATCAATTGTATTGAAAAAGCTTCGACAATTACTATTGGAGGTTTTGAATTCCCTCTTCCTACTGCCAAAAAGAAATATGAAACTCTTATTATTGGGGAGATGCATATCCCCGTGAGGTAACCTAGTGTTATACGAAGATTCTTCGGTTTCATGTTACTCGGAAATAGTTTGTTAATAAGACTTGATCAACCTTATTAATGGATTCTTTTTTAGGGGCATGAGGACAATGAATGTAGTAAGCACAACTTTCTGTACCTACTATTTGTTCTTTGTTATTCTTAGTTAAATAAAAGGAAATGCCATCATTATCCTGTTTTCTGAATTATCCGTGCAATAAAAAATGGACCAAAAATAAAAGTGCTCAGAATGACGTAAATTTTAACATGATTTTTTCTGGACTATATCATAATTTTTGCCACTGAACACAACCCTGGGGGGTGCCCCTGGTGCTCACAAGGCACCAGGGTGCGACCACCCATGGGTGCGCCATGGTGGCTTGTGGGCCCCACAGGGGCCCACTCACTTATCCTTTTAGCCCACTTCATCTCTTACCTCTAGAAAAAATCCTGGTTGCTCTCTCCCTCGTGTTCTTGCTCCCACACCTGATATTTTCGATCTCTTTGCTCGGAGCTCCATTTCTGAAACTGTTTTGGGGGATTGCTCCTTGGTATGTGACCCCTCCATTACTCCAATTAGTTTTTGCTTTAGTGGATTATATTTTGCATAATTAGCTGCTCTTGGTGCTACTGAAAATGAGCTTGCATGTTGAATTCTTTGAGTTCCAAGTAGTTTGAATGCTTGATATAGCCTCTAGACATTCATATGAGTATTTGCTATCAATCATGTGAAGTTTTATTGACATCATTTTGTGGCCCAAAAATTTCAGAAATTTATTCTTAGGAAAATGAACTTCTTTAGGAGGAGTTCTTCGAGGAGGAGGCCCTCGGAGGGATCCTAAAGTGAGAGCTCGGTACGTCAAGCGTACGTTGAACCAAGGGCAAGTTCTTCACAGATCGCTGAAGCAAAATCATGCCGGTGGCCGTGTGATGAATTCATGATAGTGCGGGTATTAAGGAAGAATTTGATCAATCTCTACTCCTAAGGGAGCAGTTGGTAGTCTCCGTTCCATGGTTTTTTCCGTCCCACCTTCCACCTTCATCTGGTTTTTTTCCGTCTCTCCTCCCGCCTCCCACGCAACGATCCCGTCGCATGAAAAAAAACAATGAAGACCACATAGCTATTCCCCTCGCATGACAAAAACTCAGACGAAAACAGACGAACAAAAAAAACCGACGAAAAAAAATCGAGCCTGACTCACACGAACGAGGGAGCGAGGCCTCCTTGCGAAAAAAAACTGTTGATCCATACTGCCCTCGTCCATCTCGCTAGGAGGATGATAACCACATGCCAGCCGCCTTCGCCACCACCGATCCCTCCGCTGCCGCTGATCTATTCGCTACGTCGATGAAAACCACGCCCTAGTCGTCGATCCCTTCGCCACCGCCGATCCCTTTGCCGCCGCCGAGGTCTTGGACGAGCCACCCTCGTGGATCCCTTTGCCGCTACCGAGGTCCTGAGGTAGCCGCCGCCACCGCCGCTGGATTCCTCCTCCCCTGCTCCATTGCCACCGGCCAACCCTCACCTCCATGACGTCGTCTCTCGATCTCCATCGATCTTCTCCCTGCTGGATCTGTACACGTGGCTAGATTGACGGATGGAGACCTCCACAGTCACCATTCTTCTCCCTCCCCGACCTCCCGTCGCCGTGCTCCACAGATCTGGCCATGGCCACAATCGACGATGCCAGCCAGGTTGCCACGGTGGTCGCTGCTGGATCCATGGAGGAGCACAACATGGAGCTCACCCGGCCTTCTCCTCATTTTCCTCTAGAGACCTCCATGGCTGGGTCTCTTGATGCCTAGCAATGCTCCCTGTCGGCCTCCTCCACCGGAGGGTGTTGGGAGCCAATGTGAAGTCGCTGCAGAAGCTGCTCACGAGGAAGGTCATCTTCTCAAGACGTCCCTAGCCTTACACACATGCCTGCTCCATCAAGGTACCTAACAACATTTCAAATTCCCAAACTGATCCTTTCACTTGGGCCAGAGGAGATGAGACAGAGGCACCCTGGTTGGGGATGGCCGATGCCCGGAAGGCAGGATGTCACTGGTGCTGGAGAGGGGAGTGAGATATACAGGAGGGGAACAGAGTGATGATGTCAGTTGGGTTGTTGGGGAAATTGTTGTAGCTGCTGTGCTTGCTTGTTTATGTACATGCTTGTGTGCTTGCTATGCCCTTGCATTTTTGTGTGCTGGCGTCCGCTGCTGAGCGTGTTTGTCCTTGTTGCGGCTATTTAGAAAAAAATATATACACTCTTTTTTTGCTGAACACTTCATGATCACACAATACTGATTTTTTTAAATGAAAGCCACCTGAACTTGGTTTGAGCTCTGATGTTGTTGAATGAATCAACATTAACTGGTTTTTATTTTTTGTAATAAACCGACACAAAGTTTCTAATTTCCTAACATAAGAGAATTTTTCAGTTCTATTCCTATAAATCCAATCAAATTTTCTTGGACCCCATTATGTAATTGGCAAGCTACTATATCAGGTGATTGCAGTATCTTGATTGTTTTTGTCATGATTGTTTACGCTGGCAGATTGCCGATCCATGGTATTCTTCTTGCCAATTTCAGTGATGACTTCAATCCCGCTAGGAGTTGATTGAGATAATCCAATATGTTGGAGGTACTCACTGATTAATTTGAGAGGGAGAACCTCATGGAATCAGAAGTATTGACATGTGAACATTAAGTTTGAAAGATTGCAAGAGAATGTACTATGTAGTGCTTTACATGCACCAATAATGTTCTCGAGTTGGTTCATATTTGGTTAGCGAAGAAGGAAAATTTCTTTATATGGACTCTAATTGCTATTGTATATTGCCGTTGACACTGGACATGCTATTATGAAAGAGGAGATCACATCGGAACCTTTGTTCAACCAAAGGATTCCTGCCAAATTTACATCGAAATAATAAGAAGTTAAGGATTTGAGGTGATGTTTTTATCTTCTACGCGTAAGTTTTCCATATAAAGAATAATGCAATGTTCCAACTATTGGTTCTTATATTTTATTAATTGCAACCCGTCTGAATCCCAGTTGTTTTTGTTGGCAGTAATGTTGTGATGGTTCCTGAAATGGTATGCAAAACTTAATTAGGCACTGTAGAGTTTGTTGTGCGATAGGGGAAAATGACTTTGATGCTTAGCTCAGATGTTTGCTTAGTATGTATCCAGAAAAAAAGAATTATAGGCCTAGCTCTGTTAGTCATTGACGAGGTTTCCTTTGTGAGAGGGACTATACTGAATCAGCCCCATGTGAAAATGGGTTGCACGATTTTTGGTGAAGTTAGCTCTGGAATGTTGATTTTTTTAATTAAGGAGGACAACTCCCAATGTCATTCCAAAGAAATGAAACTGATAATACAATGTTTATGTTTGTGTTGCCGAAAGGGATGTGGCGATGTGCTGTTTGGACAGTTTCTAGGTAAATTACTAGGAATTGATGTGGTCTGCGTCTGGTATGTGACATGCCATTTTGGCGTTAGGTCGATTTTCCATCAAGCATGTCGAGGTGTTGTCACTGGTTTATGACGCATTGGGTTGCTATAGGCTGGGTGCACAAGATTTAGTAGACCAAAACATCCTGAGAAAAATGGTGGTCTAAAATCTATGACGTGGGCGGGCGACGAATGATGCACTAGGTTGCGGATTTTATCGAAGGAGTTGTTGTTGTTTGCTTTGAATGACTGACTGAATGCAACACACCTCCGCACCACTCCTTGAGGCATCAGGCTCCCCACAACTGCTGCTCCAATACGTTCCTCTCTTGAGGTATTTGTTCTTGTGCTTGCCAATTATTGTTTAGCTCCTGCGTGTAGTTCCCTATTTGCTCCATCGACAGTCAGCTTATACATTAGCATATGAATTGGATGAACATGGAGCAGAGGAGCATGCACGGATGGGCCCAGAATCACTTAATTCCTTAGTGATGAGTATGTCAACCCGATCCTCGTTACTACAATGGTTACATCAACGGTGCTACTCCATTCACCAAGGTGATAATCAATTTAATCTTTTCCCTTTCTATTGTTTGATTTAATTGTCATTAAGTCATATAGTAGAGATTTTTCTACACAAAAATAGCACAGGTTGGATGATGCACTCAGCGCAGGATCGGATTGTGCTCCCCTTGAGTGTTGGCCTTCAGCGCAGGATCGGATTGTGCTCGATTTGGTTAGGCTCAGCGTCGGTAGGTACAGATCTTGCGGGATAAAGAGGTGGGGAAACAAAGAGACTGTTGATCGTCGGGATGCGGTGGTAACTCTTCTTGACTGCTGATTCAATCTCGGCAAGAGTATTGGGAGCTGATTTCTCGGTTAGTTCTCCTCCGTCTCAAAGATCTTTTATTTTCCTTATTACTTTTGAGAACGAAGATGCTGACTTTGTTGCTCTTCTTGGTTGCAGTTGTGAATGTGCAGACAGGAGAGGAATACATAGACAATGGTGCGGGGCATGCTTGATGCTGGTACCTTTGGTGGCTCCTCTCCCAGGTAGCATAGAGACGGTCTGCACTGTTCTCACTAGCGTGTTGCTTGTTTTCGTCATTTTGTATATGCATGCTTGGTTTGGGGGCTCAAGTATTCCCACTTAGATCTAATCATTTGGTTTGTGTATGTACTGTTCATCGTCTACTTACAATACAATATTACATGTTTAATTAAGGAGCATGAAACTTGAGGCAATGATGCATCTTTTAGGTATTTGAGCATGACATATTGTGCTTTTTTCTGTAGTCTTTTCCCAGTGAAGAAGGCTTTGAGCAGACCAAACTCATACAAGAAGGCTAGGAATTTGCTGACGCTGCTAAGAAATTCATGAAATTGAAAGCCTTCCTATTGAAATATTTTATGCACTGGCAAATACTAGGGGCGTTAGCGACATATTTACTCTTAACATCTCTTGTAATAAGTCACAAATGTCTCCTACTAGCATGGAAAATATGATGTGAGGTATTGTTCCTGAAACGTTGCCAACATATAAGAGCAACATGTATAATAGTATAGAATGACCAATGGTATTTACATTGCTTAGATCATTTTATGCATCTTTTATATTTATAGAGATAGCACATATATTAGCTCACTTGTCTGTGGCTTATGTTTACAGATTTTTCTATTCCTACTAACATTGATCGCTGTAGTTGAAGACGTCATGTCAGCTTACTCCTCTACACTTTACAGCTGGAGCAAACCTTGTTTGTGCCTGTGTGCATGAAAGCGGTACAATTTGTGCAATAAACATAATCAGATATCTTCCTATGACCACTATTGGTTCATAAATTCACCCAAGCACTGTAATCAGATATTTGCCATTGTTAGTTGTCATCGTGGGAGTCAGAAATGCTGATTTCACACAAATCAGGGTAAACAATTTACTAAATACATGATAAATATTTATTCCCTGAATAATTACTTGCAATATATGTCCTTTTTCTATATGAACCAACCATCCACCTTTTGCGCTTTGTTGCACTTTTTTTCACATATATTTTGTAGAAGATGACTCATGTTTAATAATTAAGAGCAACATGTATAATAGTACAGAATGACCAATGGAATTTATATTGCTTAGGTCAGTTTATGCATCTTTTATATTGTAGCATTAATAATTAAGTAACATGGATGCAGCTTATTGTGTTCTTCATGTCGTGCTGAACTAGGGAAGAAGCCCACATGCAGTACATGGCAATCCTTGTCTCTTATTCTGTTTTTCTTGACTTGAGGTTTAGGAATCACCCATGGATGGATTTAATCCCGGCCCTACCTTGACACTTGCTACTATCCATGGCTGGGGGAATAAGATGTGAGTGTGAGCGATGTGTCGTGCGGTGAGAGAGCGAATTGCATTCTTTAAGATAAGAAGAAAAGGAGTGGTTGTTTTCTTTTTTTAGGGAAAGTGACTATTTGCTATGAGAAATGTCACATACTTTTTCTACAGTGAAAATTATCAGAAACCCTAACAAGTCATTTTTGGAGAATAATTACCAACAAGTGACAGGTGAGCCTACAAGTTATTCAAATTTATTAAAATTGTGATGCAACTCACTTTACTAAAAAACATGATGCCACTCACTATGACTAAAAACGGTCACCTACTTGCATCTAGCAGCAGACCAATGAATATATATTGTATATGAGCTTATTTTAATATGTTTAACATGTGTTTTTATGTTTACTTTTGTAGATTAGAGGTAAAGATCGATAGCTCCGGATGATGCTTTGAAAATGCCAATTGACAAAGTTACTGATGTAACTATGGTGGACCAGACTGAAAACTAATTGAGTTTTACATAATCAGAAGAGATGCATATAAATATTTGTTATTCTTTTGTATATATGTTGCACATGATAATACAAAAAGTGAATTTCTATATATGTTTATTGTTGCATATTAGGAGAGAGATTGAGATGAATAATATCAATGTCCAAAAAGAATCCATCGGCAAGGGTACCAAGGCGATGTCGTTGGAAGGGGTAAAAATTCATACAACAAATACAAGTGTATATATGTAACCGAAAAAAAATGAAAGGCCCGTGGCAACGCACGGGCATTCTACTAGTACATTCATAATACTGAGCTCGCTCCCTTCATCGCAGATAAGTGCACCCAACACTACAACCTTACACATTCATTCACTAAAAAGTTTAAGTACCACTCTCGCAATTCTAGAGTCTCATTTCACTTATATGATAGATCCCATGGTATGTCTCTAGAAGCATTCTATGATGCATGCAAAATTCCATATTGGGGTTCGCTTAGCGAACCACCTAGACCTGATTATGAGATGTTTCTTAATATCCTTTGCAATGGTGAGGATAGGGGAGTTATGCAGGCTAGAATAAAAAGTATTCATTTTCCCGCTATTCGTTACTTTGCACTTTTTAATGGAAAATGCATTTTTGGTAAACAATACTGTAGTGCACTTTGTGCCCCCGACTTGAGCATTATTCACACTGCTTTGATATGACTTAAACCGTATAATCTTGGGGAAATTATTGCACGCAGGCTGCACCGTAACGCGGGTAATGGTGATTTATATGAAGGAATTTATGCCTCCCGCATGGCTGCCAGGCTTGGGGTCTCGCCTAGGCCCAATGATCCTATATTACCTGACAAATACTTAGACTTTGAGGCAATCGAGCGCCATGATTTCATTAAGAACAACACTCATAGATATGACTACAACTTGGTATTTGATAAATACCGTGATGTCTCTTTTATTTTGCCTGCGCCTGTTCTCTTTGATTTTCAGAGTAAACAAAGATATTTTCTGCATGAGAATGAGGTGCGGGAGTATAACGCAGTAGTGGAGGCTGCCCGTCTCACTGAGGAGGCTGCACAGAGAGCCTCCATGAGCTACCACTTCGACTATTATCCAGACCAGCGGTGGTGATTACCAAGTTAGGCCAAAAGCCTAAGCTTGGGGAATACGTTTTCTCGCCGACATTACATTCATGTTCTCACATTTCATTCCAGTCGTCGGTGCTCATCCTCTTTTACTGTATAATCCATGTTAGTTTTATTTTTACTTTCTTCTTGTGTGTTTGAAAAACTTTTAGAAAATCCAAAAGTATTTCTCGCTTCTTCTCGATTTTCCTTTCTAGTTTAATTAGTTTGTAGTACTAAAATAAAACTCAAAAAGATTTCCCGTTTCTTCTTTTGCTTTCTGGGAGCTTTCTCGTGTAAATAGTTTTCTCGCTTTTCATTTTCCTTCCGTTAGTTTGCTTTCTTCAGAAAAACTAAAAACTCCAAAAATACTTCAGTATGTTTCTCTGAAACTCTTTTCTTTTGTTGAGTCGTCGTAAGGAGAAGACGACGATGAAAATGTTGAGTGGTTCTCATATGCATTATTGTTGATCTAACAAAGAGCCAATATTACCTTGTCATTTCCTTTGAATAAAATATTTGTAGATTCCATCTTAGTCCACGACACTCTTTCACTATTATTATTTTCATATCATTCGGTCATTGTCGGGGGAACTACCCGTGGCTAGACCCGGCTCTGAGGTTAAGTAATCACTGGAGTTATGTCATTTATGGAGTTAAGTCATATCTGGAGTTAAGTCGGCCGGCTACAATCATGACCCGGCTACAATCTTGACCTGGCCTATTACAAGACAAGTTTTCTGACTCTAAAGATAAGACGGTTCATGGATAAGCCGGCTCACAGAGCTAAGCAGGATCACGGAGATGAGCCGGCTCATGGTTAAGCTGGCTCACAAAGCTAAACAGGCTCATGGAGATGAGTCGGCTCATGGATAAGCCAGCTCACAGATTTAAGCGGCCTCACGGATATGAGTCGGCTGCCAGATAAGCCGGCTCATGGATGAGCCGACTCATGGAGATAAGCATGCTCTGGAGATAAGTCGGCTCATGGAGATGAGCCGGCTCTGGAGACGAGACCCAGCTTGAGGATGAGTCCCAACCTGGAGAGACAAGTCCTGTTTTTCAGGAGTCCAAATACTAGACAGAGAACCCTGATTTGGATGACACGGAGGACTTAGAGTAGGACTCCGACTACGGGTATAACCCAGAATCTCTTGTAACCCTAGGGACTCAACTATTATATAAAGGGAGTCCCTGGGTCATCAGAAGGATGGGTTTTGAAGATATACAAGTCATAGAGACAAGTCAATAGTTCTCGAGATAGAGGTAGCGAAATACCGCCCTTGTAATCAAGATCATCATCACCATCAATAGAAATCAAGTAGGATGTAGGCTTTTACTTCGATCGCGAGGGGCCGAACCTGGGTAAAACTCGCGTCTCTCGATTCTGATCATCCCCATCCAAGCTACTACCTAGTTGCGATGGCCTCATGACTAAGTCCTTTTTCGAGGACATCTGCTGTGACAAAACCACGACAGTTGGCGCCCACCGTGGGGCTTGCGCACAAATGTGTTGTGTTCTTGGAGGGAGCTCTCCGAGGGATTGAGAAAATTCGCGGTCGGCCGGATAAGAAAAGACCAGCTCAAAATCCAGCTCAAGGAAAGTCCGGCTAAAGGAAAATCCAGCTCAAGGAAAGTCCGGCTTAAGGAAAGTCCGGCTTAGAGAAATCTGGCTCAAAGAAAACCCAGCTCAAAATCCGGCTCAAGGAAAATCCAGCTCAAAATCTGGCTCAAGGAAAGTCCAGCTCAAAATTCGGCTCAAGGAAAGTCCGGCTCAAGGAAAATCCAGCTCAAAATCTGGCTCAAGGAAAATCCAGCTCAAGGAAAGTATGGCTTAGAGAAATCTGGCTC
This sequence comes from Thinopyrum elongatum, assembly GCA_011799875.1. Lineage (NCBI taxonomy): Eukaryota > Viridiplantae > Streptophyta > Magnoliopsida > Poales > Poaceae > Thinopyrum > Thinopyrum elongatum. The sequence continues at coordinate 381,488,092 of CM022300.1, forward strand.
AAGGAAATTCGCGGCCGGCCGGATAAGGAAAATCTGGCTCAAGGAAAGTCCGGCTTAGAGAAATCTGACTTAGAAAAATCTGGCTCAAGAGAAATCCGGCTTGTCGCCAAAATCTTGCTTACCCCCAAAATCCGGCTTGTGATCAAAATCTGGCTTATGACCAAAATTTGGCTTGTCACCAAAATCCGGATCTTAGAAGTTCGACATAGCAAAAAAATCCGAGATCTGCGAAAATTCCGGCTCTCAGAAAAATTCGTTTCTCTAAAAATGCCGGCTTTCACGGTCGGCTCGACACCAACTGGGTTACTGAGTTGCAACTCCTACAAGGTCGTCTACCACCTCGAAGTCTCCAATTCTCAAATCTTCATTGTTTATACTGCGTCATCAAACGCTGAGGTTGCCAAAGAGGACAAGCTGCCATGATGCGCAGTTCAAACATGGGTATCCTGCCTTATTGGCAAAAAAGTAAAGGTTGCCAAAGTGGACTAGCTACCATGATGCGCAGTTCAAACATGGGTATCCTGCCTTATTGGCTCATCATATTATGATCAATGGAATAAAACCGGCTTATCTGGACCCCAGATGTTTTGCAGTAGTAGCATTGTCTCATGTATATCCTATGCTGAGTTTTTCCATGATCATATGGTCACTTTGGAGCTTCCAACTCATTGAGTTTATCTAATAACATCCCTCTTGACCTGGCATATGCCACCATAATACTTGGTTAAACTTGCCTGTTAGCTTGATGCTACTCCAAAAAGGTGACCCAGTTGTACTTTTGATAAGTCAATCACACTGATGCCTATCACGGACTTGTTTACCCTGACTTATCAAAGTTAAAACACCGGCTTAAGTCATGTGAGAGACGGCTTTCAGAGAGTTAGGATAAACCATAAGAGGCTACAAGGCCTGCTTCACAGAAGCAAATCAGACTCGAGCCTCGAAAGCCGGTCCTTATGTCGTGCCTCGAAAGCCGACTTGTTATTTTTTTTATGTCATATGCTATTTCTCTCTATATATATCTGTCTATCTATGCATTTTCTTTGCAGGTATCAATTTTTCTAAATTCCCAGGTTACAAATCCGTCAGGTCACATATAATGCCGGGTCATTTAATTGGCCGGGTTTTGGGTTATTCAACCTGTGCTTTGTAGTAAACTACAACACTTATGGATTTATCCACACATATTTGCCGGGTTGCACTGCAACCACAGCCCATGATTCATTTCAAGCACAAAGGCATTATTCCAGGATATTCATACAAACTGATAAATTGATGGGTTGCACTGCAACCACGGTCAAGGATTCATTCAAGCCAGATTAATATCAGTTCAAGATAATTTCTGAAGTGCATGACGACACTAACAGATAAACTGACAAGTCATGCTCCTTCAACTCAGAAATTTCTGAGCCATCCTAATTCAACATTACCTGTATAATTACAAATGGGTTACAACGTATCTATAATTTTTGATTGTTTCATGCTGTTATATTATCAATCTTGGATGTTTAATATTCATTTACTAGCAACTTTATATCATTTTTTGGGACTAACCTATTGACATAGTGCCCAGTGCTAATTACTATTTTTGCTTGTTTTTTACTTTGCAGAATATCAATACCAAACGAGGTCCAAATGCCACGAATTTTTTTTGAGATTTTTTTCTGCCCAAAAGACACCCAGGTAGCCAAAGGAGCACACGGGAGGAGGCCCGTGGGGCCCACTAGGTACCAGGGCGCACCAGGGGGCCCATGCGCGCCCTGGTGGGTAATGGAGCCCACGAGAAGCTTCTCGACCGACTTCCACCTCTATAAATACTCTAAAATCCCAAAAACCCTAGTGGAGTCGACGAAACACTTTTCCAGCCGCCGCAAGTTCCAGAACCACGAGATCCAATCTAGAGGCCTTTTTCGGCACTCTCCCGGAGGGGGCAACGATCAGGAGGGGTTCTTCATCATCCTTGTTGCCCTTCCGATGATGCGTGAGTAGTTTACCATAGACCTACGGGTTTGTAGCTAGTAGCTAGATGGCTTCTTATCTCTTTCTGATCTTCAATACAATGTTCTCCTCCATGTTCTTGGAGATCTATTTGATGTAACTCCTTTTTGCGGTGTGTTTGTTGGGATCCGATGAATTGTGGGTTTATGATCAGTTCTATCCATGAATATTATTTGAGTCTTTGCTGAACTCTTATATGCATGATTGTTATAGCCTCGTATTTCTTCTCCCAAATTTTGGTTTGGTTTGGCCAACTAGATTGATTTTTTTTGCCATGGGAAGAGGTGCTTTGTGATGGCTTCGATCTTGCGGTGCTCAATCTCAGTGACAGAAAGAGACATGACACGCATATATCGTTGCTATTAAGGGTAACAAATTGGGGTTTATTCCTACATGAATAAATCTTGTCTACATCATGTCATCGTTCTTATTGCATTACTCCATTTTTCCATGAACTTAATACACTAGATGCATGCTGGATAGCGGTCAATGTGTGGAGTAATATTAGTAGATGCAGGCAGGAGTCGGTATACTAATCTTGGACGTGATGCCTATATACACGATCATTGCCTTGGATATCATCATGATTATTCACTTTTCTATCAATTGCCCAACAGTAATTTGTTTACCCACCGTATGCTCTTTTCTCGAGAGAAGCCTCTAGTGAAAACTACAGCCCCCGGGTCTATTTCCTATCATATTAAAACCAAAAATAACTTGCTGCACTTTTTCTTTATTTATATTATTTTATGTTTTAGTTAGATCTATTTATCAAATCTCATAAAATTTAATCTATCTCAATACCGAGGAGGCATTGACAACCGCTCTTACGCGTTGGGTTGCAAGTATTTGTTGTTTGTGTGCAGGTGCTGTTTACATAGTGTTGATTGGTTATCCTACTGGATTGATAACCTTGGTTTCATAACTAAGGGAAATACTTACCTTTGCTGTGCTTCATCATCCTCTCCTCTTCGGGGAAATACCAACGCAGATACAAGCAATCAGCATGCGACCCGGCACTTGGGGGCTGCATCATATGATGTTATTCTTTGCAAAGGAGAAGTACATGTAAGTCCCGAGTCGCTGCAGGCATGTACGACCCGACTCTTGGGGGCTACAGTGTTCAGTTGTTTAAACAAATCATAAGGTCCAAATTGAAGACCCGACCCATCACATACTGATGAGCCGACCCTTGGGGGCTACACATGTGAAATGCAAAACATTCAGTTTATGACTGGAGACTCAGATGAACAACCTGGTTTTCTCAAAAAGTTGCAACATTTATATTTAAGCAAGTCTTAAACTATCACTCCATTCTACTCTTAATGACTTGGGGGCTACACTGGCTGAAGTTTTATAAGTATAAGATAGATACAAGTCCCAGGTTGCTGTAGGCAATACAACCCAGCACTTGGGGGCTACACAGTCAAGATATTATTTTATGCAAAGCACCAAGTCATCATGAACTGATAAACTCAGAGCTTGGGGGCTATAGGTAATATGGAGATAAAAAATAGAAGAACACCTTCAAACTCCCAGTTTTGAGCAAGCTGGGTCTCATTTTCTTGGTTGAAGCTTGCAAAGTTTATCTCCTGTAAGTTATTAATAGAAGAACACCTTCAAACTCTCAGTTTTGAGCAAGCTGGGTCTCACTTTCTTGGTTGAAGCTTGCAAAGTTTATCTCCTCTAAGTTATTAACAGAAGAACACCTTTAAACTCTCAGTTTTGAGCAAGCTGGTCTCAGTTTCTTGGTTGAAGCTTGCAAAGTTTATCTCCTCTAAGTTATTCACAGAAAGCACTGGAAGCTAGCTCAACATCAGATGGGTTATTATTCTCAATATTTTTCTGCAAGGAACCAATGTCTGCAAGTTGACTGTGAAACCGGCCTATTGATATGACAAAAGAGACCCAGACATCCCAGGAGCCAGTTCATTGAATAAGCGGCCATTTGAGCAAGCCGGTCACTTAAACATACTAATTATTCTTATTTCAGAAGCTTAGCATGAATGCACGCCAAGCCTATATTCAAGCTAACCTGGGGGCTAATGTCAGGGGAATTACCCGCGGCTAGACCCGGATCTGACGTTAAGTCATCTTTGGAGTTAAGTCGACCAGCTACAATCATGACCTGGCTACAATCTTGACCCAGTTACAATCTTGACGCGGCCTATTATAAGACAAGTTTTCTGACTCTGAAGATAAGCTGGCTCACGGATAAGCCATCTCACAGAGCTAAATAGGCTCACGGAGATGAGTTGGCTCATGGATAAGCCGGCTCACAGATGAGCCGGCTCACGTAGTTAAGCGGCCTCACAGAGATGAGCCGGCTGACAAATAAGCCGGCTCACGGATGAGCCAGCTCTTGGAGATAAGCATGCTCTGGAGATAAGCCGAGATGAGCCGGCTCTAGAGATGAGACCCAGCTTGAGGATGAGTCCCAACCTGGAGAGACAAGTCCTGGTTTCCAGGAGTACAAATACAAGACGGAGAACCCTGACTTGGATGACATGGAGGACTTAGAGGACTTAGAGTAGGGCTCCGACTATGGGTATAACCCAGAATCTCTTGTAACCCCAGGGACTCAATTATTATATAAAGGGAGTCCCTGGGTCATCAGAAGGACGGGTTTTGAAGACAGGCAAGTCATAGAGACAAGTGAATAGCTCTCAATATAGAGGCAGTGAAACACCGCCCTTGTAATCAAGAACATCATCATCATCAATAGCAATCAAACAGGATGTAGGCTTTTACCTTGGTCGCGAGGGGCCGAACCTAGGTAAAACTCGCGTCTCTCGATTCCGATCAACCCCATCCAAGCTACTACCTAGTTGTGATGGTCTCACGACTAAGTCCTTTTTCAAGGGCATCTGTCGTGACAAAACCATGACAGTCGTGCAAGTGAAAGTCAATAATGACGATAATTTGATGAAGTGACTGTGGCAAGGAAAACTATGTATGAACTCAACTTGTTTTTGTTTTTCTAAATATGTTTAACTTAGTATCCATTATTCAACATATTATGAGTAAACATGTTTATGATGACAATTAGAGATTATAGTTGCTCATGCCATGCTTAAGGAGCTAGGAGTTGATAATGATTTATCTTGGGTGTCAACATGCATTAAAATGATTATGATGTATTATGATAGTATGGTATCCCCCTCTGAATGTTTCAAGTGGCTTGACTTGGCACATGTTCATGCATGTAGTTGATTCAAAACCAACATAGCCTCCATGATATTTATGTTCATGGTGTTTATATCTTACTCATGCTAGTATTCAATGTTAATTATTCACAATGCATGATTATGACCGTTGTCGCTTCTCAATCTATTTGCTAGCGTTCACGTGTACTAAGCGGGAATACTGCTTGTGCATCCAAATCTGTAGCGACCCGACCCGAATGGATCGAATCTCTGTGTTCAAGTGTCATCCCTGGATCGGTAATGCTGACACACACAGTACTCGAAGGATTTTATAACAGAGTGCAATCACACACTTATTACATCGAATGTCTCAAAAGAGAACTGATTACAATAAATATGGCTTAAGGCCATCTAAATAAGATAACAGCGGAAGGCTTGGAAGACAAAGTGAGTCCATCAACTCCAACGGCATAGCTGGGTGCACGACAACGACCTAGCACACCTTACTCTTCGTCTGAAAAGTCTGCAACATGATACGTTGCAGCCCGAAACGGGTCAGCACATGGAATATGCTAGCAATATAACACAGTAGAGCAATGAACAGAATAAATGCTAATACTACATGCATATTTGGCTGGTGGAAAAGCTCTAGGGTTATACTGTTTTGCGAAAAGCCAATTTTTCCCTACAACAAAGGAATATATTTTATTTAACTATCATGGTGGTTGTTGAACATTGAGAAGGTAAATCCCCCTCTCAATCCCAATTAAAAGTAATTATTAATCCCAACAAATTAATTTAGAGTGATGGGATTCAATATGATGATCCAAGAACCAGATACTCAAGATGTCCATAACCGGGGACACGGCTAATCATGATTAGTTTGTACACTCTGCAGAGGTTTGTGCACTTTTCCCCACAAGACTCGATCTCCTCCGTTGGATTTCTCGCACTTCATGGTGTTTGAGAAACGGATGACCGAGACACAGTCTTTCAGAAACATTTACTCTTTACTCTGGGTAGACAGTTACACCTACTTTCCCCTACATCTGCTAGCCTACCACTGAAAGAGTCATGTAACATTACTCACTATGCTAGAGCCCATAATAGCTTGTGGCTGCACACGGAAGTTTCTAGCATGAATAATCTTATGATCCTTTGAGCCTGGGTGGCGGACCGTAGGAGGATCACACGGTATATCCCCGGGATCTCCTAGGACAACACTGGTATATCCCCAGGTGCCCAAACAAGCAATCCACCCAGATGTGTATTAAAGTTGCCACCTTAAGTTGACCATAATTAAAAATCTCACATCTGTCATGGATACACTCAAAACCCAATCCACGTCTACGAGCATAGCATGGCAACATAAGCATAGCGTAGAAGTAACTCCCAAGGGTTTTATAATAAAAGGGCAATTGGTTCTACCTCATCATCTACTTCCCAATACCCACAAGTTAATCACATCCTAGTCATGTAGTGTTTGAGGATAAACTAATGCATAAAAACTGGGTATAGAAGAGTATGATCAAAGTGTACTTGCTTGCTGACGATCCGCAAAACCAGGGACTCGTAGTAGCACGCTTCGCACTCGGGAATTCTATCGCAAACAAACAATAGCATACATAAGCAATCAAGCGAAGATGCACGGGTAAAACCCAATGAGAAGACCTAACCAGAAAGTTCAACTGAAGAACTCCGGTTTGCAAAAGAATCAAATCAAACGGAGCAACGAAACTCAAACTGCGAAAGAAACAAGCTTTGATTGCTAATCGGGACTAAAGTCAAATTTTAAGTAGTAAAACTTGTTTAAGTTGGTTAAACAGAAAGAGGGCTTCGAGACGAAGATCTAGGCGCTTGAATCGCCTGATTCCGACAAACGAGCGAAAAGTTATACTAAACGAAAATCGGATCAGAAATCGCGATCGAAATAATCGCGAAAATCCGAGAAAAAGAAAACTAACGAACAGGCTAACGAACGAACGTTCGCTGTCTGCGGTTAAACGTGAAAAACCGTTCGTTAAAACGAACGTACGGACGAACGTCCGCTAAATAATTAAACCGACGGAAAACCGATCTAAAAAGAATAACGGAATTTAAAAAAAACCGAATCTAGATCTAGGGTTTACCAAAAAAACCGAACGTTAACCGGAAAAATCCGGGTGTCGGATCCGGCGAGCGGCGGCTCCGGCGAGGTGAGGCCGCAGCGGCGGCGGGGTGCGGCAGGGAGGGAGGGACGCGGGGGGGGGGGCGCGGTGCAGCGGCGCGGGAGTGTGGGGAGTGCGGGGGGCGCTGCAGCGGCGGCGGGAGGGAGGACGCGGGGGGCTGTGGCTGTTGCTGGCGGCGGTGGGTGTGGGGGGGGGGGGTCGAGGGGGGGCGGGCGGCATATAAAGGGGGGGGGGGGGGGGGCGGACTTGGGGAGGGGGCGACGAGGCGGCGGCGTCCGGACTCCGGCGGAGTCCGGCTCGGCTACGGGAGGAGGAAGGCGGCGGCGGCCTCCTGGCCGGCTGGGCTTCGGCCCAGTTCGGTCCGGCGGATTTTTTTTTAAAAAAAAAAAAAAAAATTCCGCCGAGAAAAAAAATACTAAAGGACTCCAAATTCCCGAAATAAATTTTCCCCGTGCTCTAAAAATCTCCCGGACAAGGTAAACATTTATTTGGGACTCTAATGCAATTTTGAAAAATGCATATTTTTTCTAAATCCAAATAAAATTGCAATAAAATCCAAATAAAATATTTATTTGATTTTAATATTTTTCCTCCAATATTCCATTTATTTTGGAGAAGTCATATTATCTCCTCTCATATATTTTAATATGAAATATTTTCGGAGAGAAAAATAGTTAAACACCAATTGATCCCTGTTTCAATATTTGAGAAAATTCAATATGAAAATGGTGAAATCCCCAACTCTCTCCGTGGTCCTTGAGTTGCTCAGGATTTCGAGGATCGCAAAATGAAATGCAATAAAATATGATATGCATGGATGACCTATGCATAACATTCCAATTGAAAATTTGGGATGTTACAACCTACCCCCCTTAAGATGAATCTCGCCCTCGAGATTCGGGTTGGCTAGAAAATAGGTGTGGGTGGTCCTTCCGGAGGTCTTCTTCGCGCTCCCAGGTGGCTTCATCTTCGGTATGGTGACTCCACTGAACTTTGCAAAACTTGATAACTTTGTTGCGTGTAACTCGGCTGGCAAACTCGAGAATCTTGACGGGTTTCTCCTCGTAGGTTAGATCACTATCCAATTGAATTGCTTCTAGGGGCACTGTATCTCTTAGAGAAATATCAGCCATCTCCGCATGGCACTTCTTCAACTGGGAAACGTGAAACACATCATGAACTCCTGACAGTCCTTCGGGCATTCCAACTGTAGGCAACTTCACCCATACGTCCCAATACTCGGTATGTCCTACAAACCTGGGGCTAACTTTCTTTAACTCCAAAACGTTTCACTCCTCGTAAGGGTGATACTCGTAGATATGCTCTGTCCCGACTTCATAGGTTACCCTCCTTGCGTTTTGGATCGGCACTCTTCTGTCTGGACTGGGCTACTTTCAGTCTATCTCGAATCAGCTTAACCTTCTCTTCGGATTCTTAATCAAATCCGGTCCAAACAACTGACGGTCTCCAACTCATCCCACATCAACGGGTTCTGCCACCTCCTTCCATACAAAGCCTCGAAGGTGCCATCTTCAAACTGGCTTGGTAGCTGTGTTGTATGAGAACTCCGCGTAGGGCAATTGTCATCCCAACTAGATCCATAATCTAGCGCACAAGCTCTTAACATGTCCTCCAGAATCTGATTGACTCTCTCGGTCTGTCCATCTGTCTGCGGATGAAAAGCTGTACTAAACTCTAGCCTGGTTCCCAATGTCTGGTGTAGTTGGCGCCAAAACTTTGAAGTAACGGTTCCTCTATCTGATACGATGGTCCTCGGAACTCCGTGCAGACATACGATCCTGGTCATATATCTTGGCCAACTTCGCACTCGTATATGTGGTTTTCACTGGAATAAAGTGAGCTACTTTGGTCAAAACGATCCAACTACTACCCAGATAGAATCATATCCTGATCGGGTCCTGGGTAATCCGGTGATGAAATCCATGCCAAGTTTATCCCACTTCCATTGGGTATTGGCATAGGCTGTAGCAATCCTGCGGGCTTCTCATGCTCTGCCTTCCACTCTCTGACATACATCACATACGGCTACATACTCAGCAATATCCCTCTTCATACCCGCCCACCAGAAACGCTCTTTTAAGTCCAAATACATCTTGGTGTTTCCGGGGTTGTATCGAGTATGGCGAGTCATGAGCCTCCTGTAGTATCAACTTCCTGATCTCGGCATTATTGGGTACATACACACGGTCCTCAAACCATAAGGTGTCGCGCTCATCTTCACGAAAACCTTTGGCTTTTCCTTTGCGCATTCTATCCTTTATCTCGGCAATTTCTTTGTCCTCTTTCTGAGCTTCTCGAATCCTTCCCAATAATGTTGACTGAACTTCCATAACTGCGACAAAACCTCTAGGGACTATCCCCAAACGAAACTCCCTGAGATCTTCGGATAACCCCTTGGTAAACCTCCGCTTTTGAGGGTATTGACATAACCCTTCCGGCTCAAAGCGTCTGCTACGACATTGGCTTTTCCTGGATGATAATGCAACTTCATATCATAATCCTTTATAAGTTCCAACCATCTCCTCTGCCTGAGGTTCAGCTCCTTCTGAGTGAAAATATACTTCAAGCTCTTGTGATCCGTGTACACATCACAACGGTTCCCAATAAGAAAATGTCTCCAAGTCTTAAGTGCATGAACTACAACTGCTAACTCCAAGTCATGCGTGGCATAATTCAACTCATGTGGCCGAAGCTGACGTGAGGCATATGAAACAACTCTTCCTTCCTGCATAAGTACTCCTCCCAGTCCTAAGCGAGAGGCGTCGCAATACACTTGGAAATCCTTGCGTATATCTAGCGAAATCAGAACTGGGGCTGTAACCAAACGTTTCTTCAGTTCCTGAAAACTTGCCTCACATTCATCTGTCCATTTGAACTTAGTGTCCTTCTTCAGAACTCCGTCATAGAGCTTCGCAATCTTAGAAAAATTCTCGATAAATCTCCGATAATATCCTACAAGTCCAAGAAAACTGCGGATCTCCCCTACTGAGGTGGGTGCCAACCACTCAGTGACAGACTGAACCTTAGTGGGGTCTACTGCTATACCTTCGCCCGATATAACATGTCCAAGAAATCCAACTTCCTTCAACCAAAACTCACGTTTGCTGAACTTGGCATACAACTGATGTTCCCTGAGCTTCTCGAGAACTAAACGCAGATGCTCCTTGTGCTCCTCTTCATTCCTTGAGTATACCAAGATATCATCAATGAACACCACGACAAACTTATCCAAGAACTCCATGAACACCTTGTTCATCATACTCATGAAATAGGAGGGGCATTAGTCAATCCAAATGACATAACTGTGTACTCATATAGCCCATACCGGGTGGTGAAGTGCTGTCTTAGGTATATCCTGTTCTCGGATCTTCAGCTGGTGATACCCTGATCTCAGATCGATCTTGGAGAACACTTTAGCTCCTTGTAACTGATCAAACAAATCATTATCATTGGCAGTGGGTACTTGTTCTTATCGTCACTTCATTCAATGCGCGATAATCAACAACCATTCTCAAGGATCCATCCTTCTTCTCAACTAAGGCACTGGGGCTCCCCACGGTGATGAACTTCGTCGAATGTAACCTTTCTCCAATAATTCCTTGATCTGCTTCTTAATCTCCTCCAGATATTTGCGGGCATCGTATGGCCTCTTGATATTGGTCCGGTGCCTGGCAACAACTCTATCAAGAATCAATGTCTCGATCCGGCGGCATGCCTGTAACTCCTCTGGAAATACATCCGGAAATCTTTCACAATAGCACCTCCTCCTGAAACTCCCGTGAGAGAATTTACTTGGCTCCTTCTAGGCACATGCCTAGATACATACTTGATCCTTTTTTCCCTCCGGGGTGGTAAGCGAAATCGACTTACTCGCACATCGATGCTTCCTCCATACATCGATAGCCAATCCATGCCTATATCACATCCAATCCTTGTGACTTCAAAACTATCAGGTCTGAGGGGAAAACATGACTTCCAATGATCAATGGCATCTGAAAACATCCTGTCTTGCCATATACTCCGCACCGGGTGATCTTACTAACATGGTTGTCCTAAGTACCTTAGTGGGCAACTTATATATCCACGAATCCCTTGATATGTATGAATGCGATGCACCAGTATCGAAAGAACAATTGCAATAAAAGACTTAACCAAAAACTTACCGATAACTGCATCCAGGCTGCTCCTCACCTCCTCCATGTTCACGTGTTCACTTGTCCTCGGTTGAATGGATTGGGCTTCTTCCCAGCGCTTCCATTACCATTGCCGTTCTTCAATCTGGACATTCGTTGGCATAATGCCGTCTTCCCGCACTTGAAACAGGTAATGTGGCTTTGATCCTTCTCGGCGGGTGTGGCTGGGTTAGAGCGGTTCTGATTGCTGCCTGCTCCATGTCCATTTCCATTCTTGTGGCCATTATGGTTGTGTGAACTTCCTCCATTGTGGTTATGACCTCCATGGTTATGAACAAGCCCTCCCGAGTTCGGGGTGAACCGGGGCTTCTGCTGAGCTCCTGAGTTGAACTTCCCTTGTCCATACTTCCTCTTGCGGCTATCAATCTGCTGCTGCTTCCCTTCAATCATAAGAGCTTTGTCTACCAGCTCCTGGTAGTTGTTGAATGTTGCCCACCACCAACTGCATACTCAGCTCATCATTCAACCCTTCCATAAACTTCTCCTGCTTCGCGGCATCAGGGCCACATCATCCGGGCATAGCGAGCTAATTTACTGAACTCATCCACGTACGCCCCACGTACGGTTTCCCTGGCGTAAGTTGCGAAACTCACGCTTCTTCATGCTCATAGCTCCTGCTGAGACATGTGCAGTGCGGAAAGCTTGCTGAAACTGATCCCAAGTGACATTGGCTATAGGGAATGTGGCTGTGTAATTCTCCCACCATGAGGCTGCGGGTCCATCCAATTGATGTGCGGCAAACGCACCTTCTCAGCGTCTGTGCATCCTGCGGTGGTCAACTCCCTTCCAATCCTGCGTAGCCAGTCATCCGCAACTATTGGCTCGGTGCTACTGGAAAACACCGGCGGCTGCAACCTCAGAAAACGGCTAAGTTGTCAACTGGTGGTGGTGGCGGTGGGTTGTTGTTGTTGTTGTTGCCTTGGTTTCTGAACTAGTAGCTGCATCAGGGTATTCTGTCTGTTGAATCAACTGAGGAGCTCCGTGGTAATGCTGACACACACAGTACTCGAAGGATTTATAACAGAGTGCAATCACACACTTATTACATCGAATGTCTCAAAAGAGAACTGATTACAATAAATAGGCTTAAGGCCATCTAAATAAGATAACAGGGAAGGCTTGGAAGACAAAGTGAGTCCATCAACTCCAACGGCATAGCTGGGTGCACACGACAACGACCTAGCACACCTTACTCTTCGTCTGAAAAGTCTGCAACATGATAAGTTGCAGCCCGAAACGGGTCAGCACATGGAATATGCTGGCAATATAACACGTAGAGCAATGAACAGAATAATGCTATACTACATGATATTTGGCTGGTGGAAAAGCTCTAGGGTTATACTGTTTTGCGAAAAGCCAATTTTTCCCTACAACAAAGGAATATATTTTATTTAACTATCATGGTGGTTGTGTGAACATTGAGAAGGTAAATCCCCCTCTCAATCCCAATTAAAAGTAATTATTAACCCAACAAATTAATTTAGAGTGATGGGATTCAATATGATGATCCAAGAACCAGATACTCAAGATGTCCATAACCGGGGACACGGCTATACATGATTAGTTTGTACACTCTGCAGAGGTTGTGCACTTTTCCCCACAAGACTCGATCTCCTCCGTTGGATTTCTCGCACTTCATGGTGTTTGAGAAACGGATGACCGAGACACAGTCTTTCAGAAACATTTACTCTTTACTCTGGGTAGACAGTTACACCTACTTTCCCCTACATCTGCTAGCCTACCACTGAAAGAGGTCATGTAACATACTCACTATGCTAGAGCCCATAATAGTTGTGGCTGCACACGGAAGTTTCTAGCATGAATAATTATGATCCCTTTGAGCCTGGGTGGCGGACCGTAGGAGGATCACACGGTATATCCCCGGGATCTCCTAGGACAACACTGGTATATCCCAGGTGCCCAAACAAGCAATCCACCCAGAGTGTATTAAAGTTGCCACCTTAAGTTGACCATTAATTAAAATCTCACATCTGTCATGGATACACTCAAAACCCAATCCACGTCTACGAGCATAGCTGCAACATAAGCATAGCGTAGAAGTAACTCCCAGGGTTTTTAAATAAAAGGGCAATTGGTTCTACCTCATCATCTACTTCCCAATACCCACAAGTTAATCACATCCTAGTCATGTAGTGTTTGGGATAAAACTAATGCATAAAAACTGGGTATAGAAGAGTATGATCAAAGTGTTACTTGCCTGCTGACGATCCGCAAAACCTAGGGACTCGTAGTAGCACGCTTCGCACTCCGGGAATTCTATCGCAAACAAACAATAGCATACATAAGCAATCAAGCGAAGATGCACGGGGAAAACCCAAATGAGAAGACCTAACCAGAAAGTCAACTGAAGAACTCCGGTTTGCAAAAAGAATCAAATCAAACGGAGCAACGAAACTCAAACTGCGAAAGAAACAAGCTTTGATTGCTAATCGGGACTAAAGTCAAATATTTTACAGTAGTAAAAACTTGTTTAAGTGGTTAACAGAAAGAGGGCTTCGAGACGAAGATCTGGGCGGTTGATCGCCTGATTCCGACAAACGAGCGAAAGTTATACTAAAACGAAAATCGGATAGAATCGCGATCGAAAATAATCGGGAAAATCCGAGAAAAGAAAAACAACGAACAGGCTAACAGAACGAACGTTCGCTGTCTGCGGTTAAACGGTGTGGTAAAACCGTTCGTTAAAACGAACGTACGGACGAACCGTCGATAATAATAAACCCGACGGAAAACCGATTCTAAAAAAGAATACGGAATTTAAAAAAAACCGAATCTAGATCTAGGGTTTACCAAAAACAAACCGAACGGTTAACCGGAAAAATCCGGTGTCGGATCCGGACGAGCGGCGGCTCCGCGAGCGAGCGCAGGAGAGGGAGGGGGCAGGGGGTGAGGAAGGAGGAAGGAGAAGGGGAGGGGAGAGTGAGGTTTGAAGAGGAGAGGAGAAGGTGGAGCAGGAGGAGGAGGCGATGAAGAGGAGGAAGGAGAGAGGAGGAAGAGGCGGAGGGGGGAGGAGGAGGATGATATGTGAGGAGGAGGAGGGGGGGGATGAGGATGGGAGGGGTGGGTAGAGGAGACGGGGAGGGCAGGAATTATAAAGGGAAGGGGGGGGGGGGAGAAGTGGGACACCTTTGTTGGGAGGAAGACATGAGGAGGAGGAGTAAAGGAAGAGGAGGAGAGGTCCGGATAGGAGCAAGGGGAGGAAAAGAGGGGGGGAGGCGGCGGCCTCCTGGGCCGGCATGGCTCGGCCCAGTTCGGTCCGGCGGATTTTTTTTTAAAAAAAAAAAAAAAAAATTCCGCGCAGAAAAACAAATACTAAACGGACTCCAAAATTCCCGAAATAAATTTTCCCCGTGCTCTAAAAATCTCCCGGACAAGGTAAACATTTATTTGGGACTCTAATGCAATTTTGAAAAATGCATATTTTTTCTAAATCCAAATAAAATTGCAATAAAAATCCAAATAAAATATTTATTTGATTTTAATATTTTTCCTCCAATATTCCATTTATTTTGGAGAAGTCATATTATCTCCTCTCATATATTTTTAATATGAAATATTTTCGGAGAGAAAAATAGTTAAACCAAATTGATCCCTGTTTCAATATTTGAGAAAATTCAAATATGAAAATGGTGAAATCCCCAACTCTCTCCGTGGTCCTTGAGTTGCTCAGGATTTCGAGGATCGCAAAATGAAATGCAATAAAATATGATATGCATGGATGACCTATGCATAACATTCCAAATTGAAAATTTGGGATGTTACAAACCTACCCCCCTTAAGATGAATCTCGCCCTCGAGATTCGGGTTGGCTAGAAAATAGGTGTGGGTGGTCCTTCCGGAGGTCTTCTTCGCGCTCCCAGGTGGCTTCATCTTCGGTATGGTGACTCCACTGAACTTTGCAAAACTTGATAACTTTGTTGCGTGTAACTCGGCTGGCAAACTCGAGAATCTTGACGGGTTTCTCCTCGTAGGTTAGATCACTATCCAATTGAATTGCTTCTAGGGGCACTGTATCTCTTAGAGAAATATCAGCCATCTCCGCATGGCACTTCTTCAACTGGGAAACGTGAAACACATCATGAACTCCTGACAGTCCTTCGGGCAATTCCAACTTGTAGGCAACTTCACCCATACGTTCCGATACTCGGTATGGTCCTACAAACCTCGGGGCTAACTTTCCTTTAACTCCAAAACGTTTCACTCCTCGTAAGGGTGATACTCGTAGATATGCTCTGTCTCTGACTTCATAGGTTACCTCCTTGCGTTTTGGATCGGCATAACTCTTCTGTCTGGACTGGGCTACTTTCAGTCTATCTCGAATCAGCTTAACCTTCTCTTCGGATTCCTTAATCAAATCCGGTCCAAACAACTGACGGTCTCCAACTTCATCCCACATCAACGGTGTTCTGCACCTCCTTCCATACAAAGCCTCGGAAGGTGCCATCTTCAAACTGGCTTGGTAGCTGTTGTTGTATGAGAACTCCGCGTAGGGCAAATTGTCATCCCAACTAGATCCATAATCTAGCGCACAAGCTCTTAACATGTCCTCCAGAATCTGATTGACTCTCTCGGTCTGTCCATCTGTCTGCGGATGAAAAGCTGTACTAAACTCTAGCCTGGTTCCCAATGTCTGGTGTAGTTGGCGCCAAAACTTTGAAGTAAACTGGGTTCCTCTATCTGATACGATGGTCCTCGGAACTCCGTGCAGACATACGATCCTGGTCATATATATCTTGGCCAACTTCGCACTCGTATATGTGGTTTTCACTGGAATAAAGTGAGCTACTTTGGTCAAACGATCCACTACTACCCAGATAGAATCATATCCTGATCGGGTCCTGGGTAATCCGGTGATGAAATCCATGCCAAGTTTATCCCACTTCCATTCGGGTATTGGCATAGGCTGTAGCAATCCTGCGGGCTTCTGATGCTCTGCCTTCACTCTCTGACATACATCACATACGGCTACATACTCAGCAATATCCCTCTTCATACCCGCCCACCAGAAACGCTCTTTTAAGTCCAAATACATCTTGGTGTTTCCGGGGTGTATCGAGTATGGCGAGTCATGAGCCTCCTGTAGTATCAACTTCCTGATCTCGGCATTATTGGGTACATACACACGGTCCTCAAACCATAAGGTGTCGCGCTCATCTTCACGAAAACCTTTGGCTTTTCCTTTGCGCATTCTATCCTTTATCTCGGCAATTTCTTTGTCCTCTTTCTGAGCTTCTCGAATCCTTCCCAATAATGTTGACTGAACTTCCATAACTGCGACAAAACCTCTAGGGACTATCCCCAAACGAAACTCCCTGAGATCTTCGGATAACCCCTTTGGTAAACCTCCGCTTTTGAGGGTATTGACATAACCCTTCCGGCTCAAAGCGTCTGCTACGACATTGGCTTTTCCTGGATGATAATGCAACTTCATATCATAATCCTTTATAAGTTCCAACCATCTCCTCTGCCTGAGGTTCAGCTCCTTCTGAGTGAAAATATACTTCAAGCTCTTGTGATCCGTGTACACATCACAACGGTTCCCAATAAGAAAATGTCTCCAAGTCTTAAGTGCATGAACTACAACTGCTAACTCCAAGTCATGCGTGGCATAATTCAACTCATGTGGCCGAAGCTGACGTGAGGCATATGAAACAACTCTTCCTTCCTGCATAAGTACTCCTCCCAGTCCTAAGCGAGAGGCGTCGCAATACACTTGGAAATCCTTGCGTATATCTAGCAGAATCAGAACTGGGGCTGTAACCAAACGTTTCTTCAGTTCCTGAAAACTTGCCTCACATTCATCTGTCCATTTGAACTTAGTGTCCTTCTTCAGTAACTCCGTCATAGGCTTCGCAATCTTAGAAAAATTCTCGATAAATCTCCGATAATATCCTACAAGTCCAAGAAAACTGCGGATCTCCCCTACTGAGGTGGGTGCCAACCACTCAGTGACAGACTGAACCTTAGTGGGGTCTACTGCTATACCTTCGCCCGATATAACATGTCCAAGAAATCCAACTTCCTTCAACCAAAACTCACGTTTGCTGAACTTGGCATACAACTGATGTTCCCTGAGCTTCTCGAGAACTAAACGCAGATGCTCCTTGTGCTCCTCTTCATTCCTTGAGTATACCAAGATATCATCAATGAACACCACGACAAACTTATCCAAGAACTCCATGAACACCTTGTTCATCATACTCATGAAATAGGCAGGGGCATTAGTCAATCCAAATGACATAACTGTGTACTCATATAGCCCATACCGGGTGGTGAAGGCTGTCTTAGGTATATCCTGTTCTCGGATCTTCAGCTGGTGATACCCTGATCTCAGATCGATCTTGGAGAACACTTTAGCTCCTTGTAACTGATCAAACAAATCATTAATCATTGGCAGTGGGTACTTGTTCTTAATCGTCACTTCATTCAATGCGCGATAATCAACAACCATTCTCAAGGATCCATCCTTCTTCTCAACTAAGAGCACTGGGGCTCCCCACGGTGATGAACTTCATCGAATGTAACCTTTCTCCAATAATTCCTTGATCTGCTTCTTAATCTCCTCCAGATCATTTGCGGGCATCCGGTATGGTCTCTTTGATATTGGTCCGGTGCCTGGCAACAACTCTATCAAGAATTCAATGTCTCGATCCGGCGGCATGCCTGGTAACTCCTCTGGAAATACATCCGGGAAATCTTTCACAATAGGCACCTCCTCCTGAACAACTCCCGTGAGAGAATTTACTTGGCTCCTTCTAGGCACATGCCTAGATACATACTTGATCCTTTTTCCCTCCGGGGTGGTAAGCAAAATCGACTTACACGCACAATCGATGCTTCCTCCATACATCGATAGCCAATCCATGCCTAGTATCACATCCAATCCTTGTGACTTCAAAACTATCAGGTCTGAGGGGAAAACATGACTTCCAATGATCAATGGCATCTGAAAACATCCTTGTCTTGCCATATACTCCGCACCGGGTGATCTTACTAACATGGGTGTCCTAAGTACCTTAGTGGGCAACTTATACTTATCCACGAATCCCCTTGATATGTATGAATGCGATGCACCAGTATCGAAAAGAACAATTGCAATAAAAGACTTAACCAAAAACTTACCGATAACTGCATCAGGCTGCTCCTCAACCTCCTCCATGTTCACGTGGTTCACTTGTCCTCGGTTGAATGGATTGGGCTTCTTCCCAGCGCTTCCATTACCATTGCCGTTCTTCAATTCTGGACATTCGTTGGCATAATGTCCAGTCTTCCCGCACTTGAAACAGGTAATGTGGCTTTGATCCTTCTCGGCGGGTGTGGCTGGGTTAGAGCGGTTCTGATTGCTGCCTGCTCCATGTCCATTTCCATTCTTGTGGCCATTATGGTTGTGTGAACTTCCTCCATTGTGGTTATGACCTCCATGGTTATGAACAAGCCCTCCCGAGTTCGGGGTGAACCGGGGCTTCTGCTGAGCTCCTGAGTTGAACTTCCCTTGTCCATACTTCCTCTTGCGGCTATCAATCTGCTGCTGCTTCCCTTCAATCATAAGAGCTTTGTCTACCAGCTCCTGGTAGTTGTTGAATGTTGCCACCACCAACTGCATACTCAGCTCATCATTCAACCCTTCCATAAACTTCTCCTGCTTCGCGGCATCAGTGGCCACATCATCCGGGGCATAGCGAGCTAATTTACTGAACTCATCCACGTACTGCCCCACGGTACGGTTTCCCTGGCGTAAGTTGCGAAACTCACGCTTCTTCATGCTCATAGCTCCTGCTGAGACATGTGCAGTGCGGAAAGCTTGCTGAAACTGATCCCAAGTGACATTGGCTATAGGGAATGTGGCTGTGTAATTCTCCCACCATGAGGCTGCGGGTCCATCCAATTGATGTGCGGCAAAACGCACCTTCTCAGCGTCTGTGCATCCTGCGGTGGTCAACTCCCTTCCAATCCTGCGTAGCCAGTCATCCGCAACTATTGGCTCGGTGCTACTGGAAAACACCGGCGGCTGCAACCTCAGAAAACGGGCTAAGTTGTCAACTGGTGGTGGTGGCGGTGGGTTGTTGTTGTTGTTGTTGCCTTGGTTCTGAACTAGTAGCTCATCGGGTATTCTTGCTGTTGAATCAACTGAGTAGCTCCGTGGTAATGCTGACACACACAGTACTCGAAGGATTTTATAACAGAGTGCAATCACACACTTATTACATCGAATGTCTCAAAAGAGAACTGATTCAATAAATATGGCTTAAGGCCATCTAAATAAGATAACGCGGAAGGCTTGGAAGCCAAAGTGAGTCCATCAACTCCAACGGCATAGCTGGGTGCACGACAACGACCTAGCACACCTTACTCTTCGTCTGAAAAAGTCTGCAACATGATACGTTGCAGCCCGAAACGGGTCAGCACATGGAATATGCTGGCAATATAACACAGTAAGAGCAATGACAAAATAATGCTAATACTACATGCATATTTGGCTGGTGGAAACTCTAGGGTTATACTGTTTTGCGAAAAGCCATTTTTTCCCTACAACAAAGGAATATATTTTATTTAACTATCATGGTGGTTGTTGAACATTGAGAAGGTAAATCCCCCTCTCAATCCCAATTAAAAAAGTATTATTAATCCCAACAAATTAATTTAGAGTGATGGGATTCAATGATGATGATCCAAGAACCAGATACTCAAGATGTCCATAACCGGGACACGGCTAATCATGATTAGTTTTTGTACACTCTGCAGAGGTTTGTGCACTTTTCCCCACAAGACTCGATCTCCCTCCGTTGGATTTCTCGCACTTCATGGTGTTTTGAGAACGGATGACCGAGACACAGTCTTTCAGAAACATTTACTCTTTACTCTGGGTAAAAGTTACACCTACTTTTCCCCTACATCGCTAGCCTACCACTGAAAGAGGTCATGTACATACTCACTATGCTAGAGCCCATAATAGCTTGTGGCTGCACACGGAAGTTTCTAGCATGAATAATCTTATGATCCCTTTGAGCCTGGGTGGCGGACCGTAGGAGGATCACACGGTATATCCCCGGGATCTCCTAGGACAACACTGGTATATCCCCAGGTGCCCAAACAAGCAATCCACCCAGATTGTATTAAAGTTGCCACCTTAAGTTGACCATTAATTAAAATCTCACATCTGTCATGGATACACTCAAAACCCAATCCACGTCTACGAGCATAGCATGGCAACATAAGCATAGCGTAGAAGTAACTCCCAGGGTTTTATAAAAAGGGCAATTGGTTCTACCTCATCATCTACTTCCCAATACCCACAATTTAATCACATCCTAGTCATGTAGTGTTTGAGGATAAACAATGCATAAAAACTGGGTATAGAAGAGTATGATCAAAGTGTTACTGCCTTGCTGACGATCCGCAAAACCTAGGGACTCGTAGTAGCACGCTTCGCACTCCGGGAATTCTATCGCAACAAACATAGCATACATAACAATCAAGCGAAGATGCACGGTAAAACCCAAATGAGAAGACCTAACCAGAAAGTTCAACTGAAGAACTCCGGTTTGCAAAAAGAATCAAATCAAACGGAGCAACGAAACTCAAACTGCGAAAGAAACAAGCTTTGATTGCTAATCGGACTAAAGTCAAATTTTACAGTAGTAAAAACTTGTTTAAGTTGGTTAACAGAAGAGGGCTTCGAGACGAAGATCAGGCGCTTGAATCGCCTGATCCGACAAACGACGAAAAGTTATACTAAAACGAAAATCGGATCAAGAATCGCGATCGAAAATAATCGCGAAATCCGAGAAAAGAAAACTAACGAACAGGCTAACGAACGAACGTTCGCTGTCTGCGGTTAAACGGTGAAAACCGTTCGTTAAAACGAACGTACGGACGAACGTCCGCTAAATACTAAACCGACGGAAAACCGATCTAAAAAAGAATAACCGGAATTAAAAAAAAACCGAATCTAGATCTAGGTTTTACCAAAAAAACCGAACGGTTAACCGGAAAAATCCGGGCGTCGGATCCGCGAGCGGCGGCTCCGGCGAGCGAGGCCGCAGCGGCGGCGGGGTGCGGCAGGCGACGCGACGGGGCGGGGCGCGTGCGGTGCAGCGGCGCGGCGAGGTGGAGTGCGGCGGCGGCGCTGCAGCGGCGGCGGCGAGCGGCGGACGCGGCGGCGGCTGCTGCTGCTTGCTGCGGCGGCGGCGGTGGGCTGCGGCGGCGGGGTGGGTCGAGGCGGCGGGGCGGGCGGCATATAAAGGGCCGGGGGGGGCGACTTGGGCGAGGGGGCGACGAGGCGGCGGCGTCCCGGACTCCGGCGGAGTCCGGCTCGGCTACGGGGAGGAAAGGCGGCGGCGGCCTGCTGGGCCGGCTGGGCTTCGGCCCAGTTCGGTCCGGCGGATTTTTTTTTTAAAAAAAAAAAAAAATTCCGCGCAGAAAAACAAATAAAAGAAATACTAAACGGACTCCAAAATTCCCGAAATAAATTTTCCCCGTCCTCTAAAAATCTCCCGGACAAGGTAAACATTTATTTGGGACTCTAATGCAATTTTGAAAAATGCATATTTTTTCTAAATCCAAATAAAATTGCAATAAAAATCCAAATAAAATATTTATTTGATTTTAATATTTTTCCTCCAATATTCCATTTATTTTGGAGAAGTCATATTATCTCCTCTCATATATTTTTAATATGAAATATTTTCGGAGAGAAAAATAGTTAAACCAAATTGATCCCTGTTTCAATATTTGAGAAAATTCAAATATGAAAACGGTGAAATCCCCAACTCTCTCCGTGGTCCTTGAGTTGCTCAGGATTTCGAGGATCGCAAAATGAAATGCAATAAAATATGATATGCATGGATGACCTATGCATAACATTCCAAATTGAAAATTTGGGATGTTACAAAATCCCTACACCAAAGTTGTTCCAGATGAGTCCACTATATCTACCTGTATGCGGTATTACTCTGCCGTTCCAAGTAAATTTGCATGTGCCACCTCTAATCCTTCAAATAATAATCTCTTTTGTGTGCCCATACCGCTCATGGAGCGACAGGGGGTGGTCAGTATCTTCCATGCTAAGCGGGTTATTCTCATGATGGGGGTTCATTCACCCGTCATTGCACGAGAGAGGCTGGTAAGTGGGATGCCCAGTCCAATAATCAAAATGAAAAATATATATAATGAAACAAACTCCCCCGGAAAGTTGTTGCTATGGAGGGCACCCGTGGATTCGGCTATCCATGGCTTGTGTTTGTTGGTGGAGGGGGATTAAACTTTACATTTCTGCTTGAGAACCGCCGATAATGTGTTTAGAATGGAAGATATTGAAAATTCTTGGTCGTGACATTGACAGGAAAGGCATGACTCTCAAAATTATATTTATCTCTGATTTAAGCTTCGAGCTTTGGCACTGCTACTTGTGATCTGCGTTGGGATTTCCCCGAAGAGGAGAGGATGATGCAACACAGTAGAGAATTATTTCTCTCAGTTAAGAACCAAGGTTGTCAATCTAGTAGGAGAACCACGCAACAACTCGTTAGTAGTACCTACACACAAAATAACAAATACTTGCACCCAATGCAAACAAGGGGTTGTCAATCTTTTGGCGGTTAATTGCAAGGATCAAATCACATAGTGATAGATAGATAAATAAAAACACAAAAGTAAATAAATTAAATAAAATTGCAGCAAGGTATTTTTGTATTTTAATATATGATAAAAATAGACCCCGGGGCCATAGTTTTCACTAGAGGCTTCTCTCTTGAAAATAGCATATGGTGGGTAAACAAATTACTATTGGTCAATTGATAGCAAAGCGAATAATCATGACGATATCCAAGCCAATGATCATGTATATAGGCATCACGTCCGAGACAAGTAGACCGACTCCTTTCTACATCTACTACTATTACTCCACACACCGATCGCTATCTAGCATGCATCTAGAGTATTAAGTTAATAAAGAACGGAGTAATGCCTTAAGCAAGATGACATGATGCAGACAAAGTAAACTCAAGCAATATGAATAAACCCCATCATTTTACCCTTAATGGCAACAATATAAATACGTGTCTTGTCCCCTTCTATCACTGGGATATAGATCACCTCAAGATTGAACCCATCACAAAGCACCTCTCCATTGCAAGGTAAATCAATCTAGTTGGCCAAACCAAATCAACAGATCGGAGAGAAATACAAAGCTATAATAATCATGCATAAAAGAGTTCAGAGAAGACTCAAATAATATTCATGGATAATCTGATCATAAACTCACAATTCATCGGATCCCAACAAACACACCGCAAAAAAAGGATTTCATCAAATAGATCTCCAAGAACATCGAGGAGAACATTGTATTGAAGATTAAAGAGATAGAAGAAGTCATCTAGCTACTAGCTATGGACCCGTAGGTCTGTGGTAAACTAATCACACATCATCGAATGGGCAACAAGGTTGATGTAGAAGCCCTCCGTGATCGTTTCCCCCTCCGGCAGAGTGCCGGAAAAGGGCTGCAGATGGGATCTCGTGAGAACATAAACTTGCGGTGGCGGAAAAAGTGTTTTCGGTGGCTCTCTATTGGTTTCCCGATTTTAGAGAATTTATAAAGGTAGAATTAGGTCAAACGGAGCAAAGGTGGGCCCACGAGGCACCAGGGCACGCCTACCCCCTGGGCGCGCCCTGGTGGTTCATGGCCACGTCCTTCGCCTTCTGACTTCCTCCCGAAGCTTCTAGTGTCTCTTGGCATTTGTACTTCGTTTGGTACTGATATCTTGGAAAACCAAAAACAGCAACTGGCACTTGGCACTAAGTTAATAGGTTAGTCCCAAAAAATGATATATAATGTCATATAATTACACATAAAATATCCAAGATTGCTACTATAATATCATGGAACAATAAAAAATTATAGATACGTTGGAGACGTATCAAGCATCCCCAAGCTTAATTCCTGCTCGTCCTCGAGTAGGTAAATGGTAAAAATAGAATTTTTGATGTGGAATGCTACTTAACATGTTCATCATGTAATCTCTCTTTTGTGGCATGAATAATAAGATCTGAATGATTCAAAGCAATAGTCTATAATTTGACATAGAAACAATAATAATAAGGCATACCAATAACAATATAAAATCATGCCTTTCAAAATATCAATGCTAAAGAATGTTATCCCTACAAAATCATATAGCCTTGTCATGCTCCATCTTCTTAACACAAAGTATTTATCATGCACAACTCCGATGACAAGCCGAGCAATTGGTTCATACTTTTTAACGCGCTTAAGTTTTTTCAACTCTCACGCAATAGATGAGCGCAAGCCATGGATATAGCACTATTGGTGGAATAGAATATGGTGATAGTGCAAGCCATGGATATACCATATCCAATAAGGTACGATTATGACGTTTGGACACACCATTACGCTGTGGTGTTCCAGGTAGTGTTGGTTGTGAAACAATTCCACATTGTCTTAAGTGATTGCCAAACTCATAACTCAGATATTCTCCCCCTCAATCGGATCATAGGAATTTAATATTCTTGTTACGATGATTCTCAACTTCACTCTGAAATTGCTTGAACTTTTCAAACGTTTCAGACTTATGCTTCATTAAGTAAATATACCCATATCAACTCAAATCATCAGTGAAGGTGAGAAAGTAACGATATCCACAGCGCACGTCAACACTCATCAGACCGCACACATAATTATGTATGATTTCCAACAAGTCACTTGCCCGTTCCATTGTTCCGGAAAACGGGGTTTTGGTCATCTTGCCCATGAGGCATGGTTCGCATGTGTCAAGTGATTCAAAATCAAGTGACACCAAAAGTCCTTCAGCATGGAGTTTCTTCATGCGCTTTACACTAATATGACCTAAGCGGCAGTGCCACAAGAAAGTGGTACTATGATTATCAACTCTACATCTTTTGGCATCAATGTTACGAACATGTGTATCATCACTATCGAGATTCAATAAGAATAAACCCCTCACAATGGGTGCATGACCACAAAAGATATTACCCATATAAATAGAACAACCATTATTCTCTGATTTAGATGAGTAACCATCTCACATTAAACAAGATCCAGATATAATGTTCATGCTCAACGCAGACACTAAATAACAATTATTTAGGTTTATCACTAATCCTGATGGTAATCGAAGAGCGAGCGTGCCGACGGCGATCACATCAACCTTGGAACCATTTCCCACGCGCATCGTCACTTCGTCCTTCGCCAGCCTTCGTCTATTCCGTAGTTCCTGTTTAGAGTTGCAAATGTGAGCAACCACAGCGGTATCAAATACCCAGGCACTACAACGAGAGCTGGTAAGGTACACATCAATAACATGTATATCATATATACCTTTGTTGACGTTGGCCCCCTTTCTTGTCGGCCAGATACTTGGGGCAATTCCGCTTCCAGTGGCTAGTTACCTTGCAATAGAAGCACTCAGTTTTGGGCTTGGGTCCAGCCTTGGGTTTCTTCACGGGAGGAGCAAATGCTTTGCCACCCTTCTTGAAGTTTCCCTTATTTCCCTTGCTCTTCTTGAAACTAGTGGTTTTATTGACCATCAACACTTGATGCTCCTTCTGGATGTCTGACTCAGCGACTTTCAGCATTGCGAATAGCTCGAAGACTGACTTGTTCATCCCTTGCATGTTATAGTTCAACACAAAGCTCTTGTAGCTAGGTGGTAGCGATTGAAGAACTCTATCAGTGACCGCCTCAGGCGGGAGCTCAACTCCCAATTCAGCCAGACGGTTGTAATACCCAGACATTATGAGTATGAGCTCACTGACAGAGTCGTTCTCCTCTATTTTGCAGGCATAGAACTTATCGGAGGTCTCATACCTCTTGATCCGGGCATTTTTCTCAAAAATAAACTTCAACTCCTGGAACATCTCATATGCTCCATGACGTCCAAAACACCTTTGAAGTCCCGGTTCTAAGCCATACAACATGGCGCATTGAACTATTGAGTAGTCATCAACACGTGACTGCCAGGCGTTCACAACGTCCACAGTCGCTGGAGGGGTGGCGCACCAAGCGATGCATCAAGGACATAAGACTTTTGGGCAGCCGTGAGGATAATCCTCAGATTACAGGCCCAGTCCACAAAGTTGCTTCCATCATCTTTCATCTTAGCTTTCTCTAGGAACGCATTGAAATTCAAGGGAGCTACTGTGCGAGCCATTAATCTACAACATAATTTGCAAAGACAACTTAGACTATTGTTCAAGATAATGAGTTCAATTAATCATATTACCTAAGAACTCCCACTCAAATCAACATCCCTCCGGTTGTCCGAGTGTGACATGATCCAAATTCACCAACCCAAGTTCGATCATCACGTGAGATGAAGTGGTTTCAATGGTGAACATCTCCATGTTGATCATATCTACTATATGACTCATGTTCGACCTTTTGGTCTCCTGTGTTCTGAGGCCATGTCTGTACATGCTAGGCTCGTTAAGTTTAACACAAGTGTTCCGCATGTGCAAAACTGGCTTGCACCCGTTGTATGCAAGCGCAGAGTCTATCACACCCGATCATCACGTGGTGCTTCAAAACGATGAACATTCGCAACGGTGCACACTTGGGGAGAACACAATCTTGAAATTTTAGTGAGGGATCACCTTATAATGCTACCGTCGTCCTAAGCAAAATAAGATGCATAAAAGGATTAACATCACATGCAAATCATAAGTGACATGATATGGCCATCATCTTGTGCTTTTGATCTCCATATTCAAAGCACCGACATGATCTCCATCATCACCGGCATAACACCATGATCTCCATCATCGTGTCGCCATCGAGGTTGTCATGCCAACCATGCTTCTACAACTATTGCTACTGCTTAGCGATAAAGTAAAGCATTATATAGCGCTTAATGATTGACACGCAGGTCATACAATAATTAAAGACAACCCTATGGCTCCTGCCGGTTGCCGTATTCATCGACATGCAAGTCGTGATAATCTATACAAAACATGATCATCTCATACATCAAATATATCTCATCATGTCTTTAGCCATATCATATCACAACATACCCTGCAAAAACAAGTTAGGCGTCCTCTACTTTGTTGTTGCATGTTTTACGTGGCTGCTATGGGTGACTAGTAAGAACCGTTATTACCTACGCAAAGCCACAACGGTGATATTCAAGCGCCTTTGTCGAATCCGATTCAACTAAGACGGGAGAGATAGACACCCGCCAGCCATCTTTATGCAACAAGTTGCATGTCAGTCGATGGAACCGGTCTCATGTACGTGGACATGTAAAGTTGGTCCGGGCCGCTTCATCCATAATACCATTGAATCAAAATAAGATTAAGGAAGGAAGCAATCTGAATATCAACACCCACAAACTACTTTGTGTTCTACTCATGATGTCATCTACGCATAGACCTAGCTCATGATGCCACTGTTGAGGAATGTTGCATGGGAAACAAAAAATTTCCTATGCTCACCAAGATAAATCTAGGAGATGCACATCTACGAGAGGAGAGATTGGATTTACATACCCTTGCAGATCGCTAAGTGGAAGCGTTAAGAAACACGGTTGATGTAGTCGAACGTCTTCGCGATCTAATCATGATCCGTCCATGAACTCCCGATCAAGTGCCGAACGGACGACACCTCCGAGTTTAGCACACGTGCGGCTTAGCGGCGTCCTCTCCTTCTTGATCCAGCAAGCGAGAGAGAGGGGGTAGATGAGATCGGGACCAACACGACGGTATGGTGGTGGTGGCAGCGGAATTTCAGCAGGGCTTCGCCAAACGCATACCGGTGAAACGTGGGAGGAGTTGGGAGAGGTAACGGGCAAGGGTCGAAGGGTGGCTGCCCCCAACGCCTACCCACCTTTATATACATGTGGAGGGGGCTGGTGTCTTGCCCTCCAAGGCCCTAGGGTCGTTGGCCAAAGGGGGAGGAAGGAAGTCCCACATTTCCTTCCCCACCGATCGCTATCCCCCTTTTTAGTGATCCTGATCTTACCCCCTTGGGATATGATACTATTCCTTTTAAGGAAGTATCTTGGTGCGCCTAGACCAGGGTTGTGGGGACTTTACTCACTACCCACGTTCATGTGGGTCCCCCATGCAGGTGGGCCCCACTTTGGAACCTTCTAGAACCTTCCCTGTACAATACCGAAAAAACTCAAACTTTTTCCGGAACCCCAATAACAACTTTCCATATATAAATCTTTACCTCCGGACTATTCTGGAGCTCCTCATGATGTCCCGGATCCCATACGGGACTCCGAACAACCTTTGGACTTTCCACTATTAATATCTCAATACCACCCTAGCGCTACCAAACGTTAAGCGTGCGACCCCACGGGTTCGAGAATCATGTAGACATGACCGAGACTCCGCTCCGGTCAATAACCAATAGTGGGACATGGATGCCCATATTGATTCCTACATATTCCACAAAGATCTTTATCGGTTGAACCACGATGTCAAGGATTCAGTTAATCCCGTATACAATTCCCTTTGTCCGTCGATATGTTACTTGCCCGAGATTTGATCGTCGGTATCTCCATACCTAGTTCAATCTTGTTACCGGCAAGTCTCTTTACTCGTTTCATAATACAAGATCCCGTGACCAAACTCATTAGTCACATGCTTGCAAGATTCTTGTGATGTTGTATTACCGAGAGGGCCCCGAGATACCTCTCCATCATACGGAGTGACAAATCCCAGTCTTGATCCACGCCAACTCAACAGACACCCTCGGAGATACCTGTAGAGCATCTTTATAGTCACCCAGTTACGTTGCGACGTTTGATACACACAAGGTACTCCTCCGGTGTCAGTGAGTTGCATGATCTCATGGTCATAGGAACAGATACTTGACATGTAGAAAACAATAGCAATAAACTTGATACAATCATATGCTACGTTTATAGTTTGGGTCTTGTCCATCACATCATTCTCCTAATGTTGTGATCCCGTTATCAAATGACAACTCATGTCTATGACTAGGAAACCATAGACATCTTTGATCAACGAGCTAGCCCAGTAGAGGCTCACTAGGGACATGTTGTTGTCTATGCATCCACACATGTATTTGAGTTTCCAATCAATACAATTATAGCATGGATAATAAATGATTATCATGAACAAGGAAATATAATAAGAACCACTTTATTATTGCCTCTAGGGCATATTTCCAACATTCTCCCACTTGCACTAGAGTCAATAATCTAGCATTACATGGTAATGAATCTAACACCCATAGAGTCCTGGTGTTGATCATGTTTTGCCCGTGGAAGAGGTTTAGTCAACGGATCTGCAACATTCAGATCCGTATGTACTTTGCAAATGTTTATGTCCTCCTCCTTGATCGCATCGCGGATGGAATTGAAGCGTCGCTTTATGTGTCTGGTCCTCTTGTGAAACCTTGGTTCCTTGGCTAGAGCAATATCACCAGTGTTGTCACAGAACAGAGTCATTGGGTCCAGTGCACCAGGCACAACTCCAAGATCTGTCATGAACTGCTTCATCCAGACACCTTCCTTCGTTGCCTCTGAGGCAGCTATGTACTCTGCTTCACATGTAGAATCAACTACCATGCTTTGCTTGGAACTGCACCAGCTTACCGCTCCCCCATTTTAGAATATATACATATCCGGTTTGAGACTTAGAGTCATTTGGATCAGTGTCAAAGCTTGCATCGACGTGACCCTTTACGATGAGCTCTTGATCACCTCCGTAAATGAGAAACATTTCCTTAGTCCTTTTCAGGTACTTAAGGATATTCTTGACAGCCGTCCAGTGTTCCACTCCTGGATCACTCTGAAACCTTCCAGCCATACTTATGGCAAGGCTGACATCTGGTCTTGTGCACAACATCGCATACATGATAGAGCCTATGGCAGAAACATAGGGGATGACACTCATCTTTTCTCTATCCTTTGTAGTCACTGGGCATTGAGTCTTACTGAACTTCACACCTTGCAAAACAGGCAAGAACCCCTTCTTGGACTAATCCATTTTGAACTTCTTCAAAATCTTATCAAGGTATGTGCTTTGTGAAAGTCCTATTAAGCGTCTTGATCTATCTCTACAGATCTTGATGCCTAATATGAAAGCAACTTCTCCTAGGTCCTTCATTGAAAAACTATTGTTCAAATATTCCTTCACGTTTTCCAAAAGTTCTATATTATTTCCACTCAGCAATATGTCATCCACATATAATATTAGAAACGCTATAGATCTCCCACTCACTTTCTTGTAAATACAAGCTTCTCCATAAACTTGTATAAACCCAAATGCTTTGATCACCTCATCAAAGCGAAGATTCCAACTCCGAGATGCTTGCACCAGTCCATAAATGGATCACTGGAGCTTGCACACTTTGTCAGCATTCTCTGGATCGACAAAACCTTTCAATTGCATCATATATAACTCTTCCTTAAGGAAACCGTTAAGGAATGTTGTGTTGACATCCATTTGCCAGATTTCATAATCGAAAAATGCAGCTATTGCCAACATGATTCTGACGGACTTAAGCATCGCTATGGGTGAGAAAGTCTCATCGTAGTCAACTCCTTGAACTTGTGAAAACCCCTTTGCCACAAGTTGAGCTTTATAGACTGTGACATTACCGTCCGCGTCCGTCTTCTTCTTGAAGATCCATTTATTTTGAATGGCCTTTCGCCCTTCAGGTAATACTTCCAAATTCCATACTTTGTTTTCATACATGGATCCCATCTCGGATTTCATGGCCTCTAACCATTTATCAAAATCCAGGCCCACCATCGCTTCTTCATAGCTCGTAGGTTCATCGTTGTCCAACAACATGACCTCTAAGACAGGGTTACCGTAACACTCAGGAGTAGTATGTATCCTTGTCGACCTACGAGGTTCGATAGTAACTTGATCCGAAACTTCATGATCACTATCATTAGCTTCCTCTTCAACTGACGTAGGTGCCACAGAAACATCTTTCTGCGCTGCGCTATTCTCTGGTTGAAGTGAAGGTTCAACAACCTCATCAAGTTCTATCTTCCTCCCACTCAATTCTTTCAAGGGAAACTCTTTCTCGAGAAAGGACCCATTCTGAGCAAAAAACACTTTGCCCTCAGATCCGAGATAGAAGGTATACCCAATCACCTCCTTCGGGTATCCTATGAAGACGCATTGTCCGCTTTGGGTTCGAGCTTTTCTGGCTGAAGCCTTTTGACATAAGCATCGCAGCCCCAAACCTTAAGAAACGACAGCTTAGGTTTCTTGCCAAACCATAGTTCATACGGTGTCGTC
This sequence comes from Thinopyrum elongatum, assembly GCA_011799875.1. Lineage (NCBI taxonomy): Eukaryota > Viridiplantae > Streptophyta > Magnoliopsida > Poales > Poaceae > Thinopyrum > Thinopyrum elongatum. The sequence continues at coordinate 381,519,904 of CM022300.1, forward strand.
TCTACGGACTTAGATGGTGCCCTATTTAAAGTGAATCCAGCTGTCTCTAATGCATAACCCTAAATAGATAGTGGCAGATCGGCAAGAGACATCATAGAACGCACCATATCTAATAAGGTATGATTATGACGTTCGGACACACCATTACGATGGTGTTCCAGGTTGTGTTAGTTGTGAAACGATTCCACATTGTCTTAAGTGATTGCCAAACTCATAACTCATATATTCTCCCCCTCGATCGGATCGTAGGAATTTAATCTTCTTGTTACGATGATTCTCAACTTCACTCTGAAATTGCTTGAAGTTTTCAAATGTTTCAGACTTATGCTTCATTAAGTAAATATACCCATATCTACTCAAATCATCGGTGAAGGTGAGAAAGTAACGATATCCATTGCGCGTGTCAACACTCATCGAACCGCTAACATCAGTATGTAGGATTTCCAACAAGTCACTTGCCCATTCCATTGTTCTGGAAAACGGGGTTTTGGTCATCTTGCCCATGAGGCATGGTTCGCATGTGTCAAGTGATTCAAAATCAAGTGACTCCAAAAGTCCATCAGAATGGAGTTTCTTCATGCACTTTACACCAATATGACCTAAGCAGCAGTGCCACAAGAAAGTGGTACTATCATTATCAACTGTACATCTTTTGGAATCAATGTTATGAACATGTGTATCATCACTATCGAGATTCAATAAGAATAAACCCTTCACAATGGGTGCATGACCATAAAAGATATTACCCATATAAATAGAACAACCATTATTCTTTGATTTAAATGAGTAACCATCTCGCATTAAACAAGATCCAGATATAATGTTCATGCTCAACGCAGGCACTAAATAACAATTATTTAGGTTTATCACTAATCCTGATGGTAATCGAAGAGCGAGCGTGCCTACGGCGATCACATCAACCTTGGAACCATTTCCCACGCGCATCATCGCTTCGTCCTTTGCCAGCCTTCATCTATTCCGTAGTTCCTGTTTAGAGTTGCAAATGTGAGCAACCGCAGCGGTATCAAATACCCAGGCACTACAACGAGAGCTGGTAAGGTACACATCAATAACATGTATATCATATATACCTTTGTTGACGTTGGCCCCCTTCTTGTCGTCCAGATACTTGGGGCAATTCCGCTTCCAGTGGCTAGTTCCCTTGCAATAGAAGCACTCAGTTTCTGGATTGGGTCCAGCCTTGGGTTTCTTCACGGGAGGAGCAACTGCTTTGCCACCCTTCTTGAAGTTTCCCTTATTTCCCTTGCTCTTCTTGAAACTAGTGGTTTTATTAACCATCAACACTTGATGCTCCTTCCGGATGTCTGACTCAGCGACTTTCAGTATTGTGAACAGCTCGGAGACTGACTTGTTCATCCCTTGCATGTTATAGTTCAACACAAAGCTCTTGTAGCTAGGTAGTAGCGATTGAAGAACTCTGTCAATGACCGCCTCAGGCGGGAGCTCAACTCCCAACTCAGCCAGATGGTTGTAATACCCAGACATTCTGAGTATGAGCTCACTGATAGAGCCGTTCTACTCCATTTTGCAGGCATAGAACTTATTGGAGGTCTCATACCTCTCGATCCGGGATTTTTTTCTCAAAAATGAACTTCAACTCCTGGAACATATCATATGCTCCATGACGTTCAAAATGCCTTTGAAGTCCCGGCTCTAAGCCATACAACATGGCACACTGAACTATTGAGTAGTCCTCAACACGCGACTGCCAGGCGTTCACAACATCCATAGTCGCTGGAGGGGATGGCACACCAAGCGGTGCATCAAGGACATATGACTTTTGGGCAGCCGTGAGGATAATCCTCAGATTACGGGCCCAGTCCACAAAGTTGCTTCCATCATCTTTCAGCTTAGCTTTCTCTAGGAACGCATTGAAATTCAGGGGAGCTACTGCGCGAGCCATTGCTCTATAACATAATTTGCAAAGACAACTTAGACTATTGTTCAAGATAATGAGTTCAATTAATCATATTACCTAAGAAATCCCACTCAAATCAACATCCCTCCTGTTGTCCGAGTGTGACATGATCCAAATTCACCAACCCAAGTTCGATCATCACGTGAGATGAGGGGTATTCAATGGTGAACATCTCCATGTTGATCATATCTACTATATGACTCATGTTCGACCTTTTGATCTCTTGTGTTCCGAGGCCATGTCTGTATATGCTAGGATCGTCAAGTTTAACCCAAGTGTTCCGCATGTGCAAAACTGGCTTGCACCCGTTGTATGCGAACGTAGAGTCTATCACACCCGATCATCACGTGGTGCTTCGAAATGACGAACTTTCGCAACGATGCACACTTGGGGAGAACACAATTTTTATCTTGAAATTTTAGTTAGGGATCACCTTATAATGCTACCGTCGTCCTAAGCAAAATAAGATGCATAAAAGGATTAACATCACATGCAAATCATAAGTGACATGATATGGCCATCATCTTGTGCTTTTGATCTCCATCTTCAAAGCACCGGCATGATCTCCATCGTCACCGGCATGACACCATGATCTCCATCATCGTGTCGCCATCGAGGTTGTCATGCCAACCATGCTTCTACAACTATTGCTACTTCTTAGCGATAAAGTAAAACATTACATAGCATTTAATGATTGACACGTAGGTCATACAATAATTAAAGACAACCCTATGGCTCCTTCCGGTTGTCGTATCCATCGACATGCAAGTCGTGATAATCTATAAAAAACATGATCATCTCATACATCAAATATATCTTATCATGTCTTTGGCCATATCATATCACCACATACCCTGCAAAAACAAGTTAGATGTCCTCTACTTTGTTGTTGCATGTTTTACGTGGCTGCTATGGGTGACTAGTAAGAACCATTCTTACCTACGCAAAGCCACAACGATGATATTCAAGTTGCTATTTAACCTTCTACAAGGACTGCCTTTGTCGATTCTGATTCAACTAAGGTGGGATAGACAGACTCCCGCCAACCATCTTTATGCAACAAGTTGCATGTCAGTCGATGGAACCGGTCTCATGTACGTGGACATGTAAAGTTGGTCCGGGCCGCTTCATCCCACAATACCATTGAATCAAAATAAGACTAAGGAAAGAAGCAATCTGAATATCAACGCCCACAAACTCCTTTGTGTTCTACTCGTGATGTCATCTATGCATAGACCTAGCTCATGATGCCACTATTGAGGAACATTGCATGGGAAACAAAAATTTTCCTACGCTCACCAAGATCAATCTAGGAGATGCACATCTACGAGAGGAGAGATTGGATCTACATACCCTTGCAGATCGCTAAGCGGAAGCGTTAAGAAATGCGGTTGACGTAGTTGAACGTCTTCGCGATCCAATCATGATCCGTCCACGAACTCCCGATCAAGTGCCGAACGGACGGCACCCCCGAGTTCAGCACACGTGCGGCTCAGTGGCGTCCTCTACTCATTGATCCAGCAAGCGAGCGAGAGAGGGGGTAGATGAGATTGGGACCAACACGATGGTATGGTGGTGGTGGCGGCAGCGGAATTCCGGCAGGGCTTCGCCAAGCGCGTACCGGTGAAACATGGGAGGACTTGGGAGAGGTAATGGGCAAGGGTCGAAGGCTGGCTGCCCCCAATGCCTACCCACCTTTATATAGGCATGGAGGGGGCTGGTGTCTTGCCCTCCAAGGCCCTAGGGTCGTTGGCCAAAGGGGGAGGAAGGAAATCCCACCTTTCTTTCCCCACCGATCGCTATCCCCCTTTTTAGGGATCCTGATCTTATCCCCTTGGGATATGATACTATTCCTTTTAAGGGAGGATCTTGGTGCGCCTAGACCAGGGTTGTGGGGACTTTCCCCACTACCCACGTTCATGTGGGTCCCCATGGGCCCCACTTCGGAACCTTCTAGAACCTTCCCGATACAATACCGAATAAACTCAAACTTTTTCCGGAACCCCAATAACAACTTTCCATATATGAATCTTTACCTTCGGACTATTCCGGAGCTCCTCATGATGTCCCGGATCCCATATGGGACTCCGAACAACCTTCGGACTTTCCACTATTAATATCTCAATACCACCCTAGCGCTACCGAACATTAAGCGTGCGACCCTACGGGTTCGAGAATCATGTAGACATGACCGAGACTCCGCTTCGGTCAATAACCAATAGTGGGACATGGATGCCCATATTGATTCCTACATATTCCACAAAGATCTTTATCGGTTGAACCATGATGTCACGGATTCAGTTAATCCCGTATACAATTCCCTTTGTCCGTCGATATGTTACTTGCCCGAGATTCGATCGTTGGTATCTCTACCTAGTTCAATCTTGTTACCGGCAAGTCTCTTTACTCGTTTCGTAATGCAAGATCCCATGACAAAACTCATTAGTCACATGCTTGCAAGCTTCTTGTGATGTTGAATTACCGAGAGAGCCCTGAGATACCTCTCCATCATACGGAGTGACAAATCCCAGTCTTGATCCATGCCAACTCAACAGACACCCTCGGAGATACCTGTAGAGCATCTTTATAGTCACCCAGTTACGTTGCGACATTTGATACACACAAGGTACTCCTCCGGTGTCAGTGAGTTGCATGATCTCATGGTTATAGGAACATATACTTGACATGCAGAAAACGATAGCAATAAACTTGATACGATCATATGTTACGTTTATAGTTTGGGTCTTGTCCATCACATCATTCTCCTAATGATGTTATCCCGTTATCAAATGACAACTCATGTCTATGACTAGGAAACCATAGACATCTTTGATCAACGAGCTAGCCCGGTAGAGGCTCACTAGGGACATGTTGTTGTCTATGCATCCACACATGTATTTGAGTTTCCAATCAATACAATTATAGCATGGATAATAAACGATTATCATGAACAAGGAAATATAATAATAACCACTTTATTATTGCCTCTAGGGCATATTTCCAACAAATAGGTTAGTCCCCAAAAAAGATATATAATGGCATATATTTGTATATAAAACATCCAAGATTGATACTATAACAGCATGGAACAATAAAAAATTATAGATACGTTGGAGATGTATCAAGCATCCCCAAGCTTAATTCCTGCGCGTCCTCGAGTAGGTAAATGATAAAAACAGAATTTTTGATGTGGAATGCTACTTAACATGTTCATCATGTAATCTCTCTTTTGTGGCATGAATAATAAGATCTGAATGATTCAAAGCAATAGTCTATAATTTGACATAGAAACAATAATAATAAGGCATACCAACAACAATATAAAATCATGCCTTTCAAAATATCAATGCTAAAGAATGTTATCCCTACAAAATCATGTAGCCTTGTCATGCTCCATCTTCTTAACACAAAGTATTTATCATGCACAACCCTGATGACAAGCCGAGCAATTGGTTCATACTTTTTAACGCGCTTAAGTTTTTTCAACTCTCACGCAATAGATGAGCGCAAACCATGGATATAGCACTATGGGTGGAATAGAGTATGGTGATAGTGATAATGCGGAGAAGACAAAAATGGAGAAAGTCTCACATTGACGAGGCTAATCAACGGGCTATGGAGATGCCCATCAATTGATGTCAATGCAAGGAGTAGGGATTGCCATGCAACGGATGCACTAAGAGCTATAAGTGTATGAAAGATCAAAAAGAAAACTAAGTGGATGTGCATCCAACTTGCTTGCCCATGAAGACCTCGGGCATTTGAGGAAGTTCATCATTGGAATATACAAGCCAAGTTCTATAATGAAAAGTTCCCACTAGTTATATGAAAGTGAAAGCATAGGAGACTCTCTATACGAAGATCATGATGCTACTTTGAAGCAGAAGTGTGGAAAGGATAGTAGCATTGCCCCTTCTCTCATTTTCTCCCATTTTTTTTCTTGGCTCTTTTTTGCCTCTTTTTTTTCTTTTTTTTCCACCCGGAGTCTCATCCCGACTTGTGGGGGAATCATAGTCTACATCATCCTTTCCTCACTTGGGACAATGCTCTAATAATGAATATGATGGTCATCACCCTTCTATTTACTTACAACTCAAAAAATTACAACTCGATACTAGAACAAAATATGACTCTATATGAATGCCTCTAGCGGTGTACCAGGATGTGCAATGATCTAGCGTAACATGTATAAAAAATGATGAACGGTGGCTGAGCCACAAATACTATGTTAGCTATATGATCATGCAAAGCAATATGACAATGATGATGTGTGTCATAAAAACAGAACGTTGGAAGTTGCATGGCAATATATCTCGGAATGGCTATGGAAATGCCACAATAGGTAGGTACGGTGGCTATTTTGAGGAAGATATAAGGAGGCTTATGTGTGATAGAGCGTATCATATCACAGGGTTTGGATGCACCGGCGAAGTTTGCACCACATCTCAAGGTGAGAAAGGGCAATGCATGGTACCGAAGAGGCTAGCAAATTGCGGAAAGGTGAGAGTGCGGATAATCCATGGACTCACATTAGTCATAAAGAACTCACATACTTATTGCAAATTTTTATTAGCCCTCAAAGAAAAGTACTACTACACATGCCCCTAGAGGGATAGATTGGTAGGAAAAGACCATCGCTTGTTCCCGACCGCCACTCATAAGGAAGACAATTAATAATAAATCATGCTCCAACTTCATAGCATAACGAGAGACCATACGTGCATGCTTCGGGAATCACAAACCTTAACACCAATATTCTTACTAAACCACAATTACTCACTAGCACAACCCACATATTACTGCCTTTATATCACAAAACTATTGTAAGGAATCAAACTTATCATATTCAGTGATCTACATGAAAGTTTTTATTATATCCCTCTTGAATACCTATCATATTAGGACCAAATTCATAACTTGTGCTAATTGCCATTACTATTGTAAACTCTCAAAAATATATAAGTGAAGCATGAGAGTGCAACTATTTCTTTAAAATATAACCACCGTCGTGCTCTAAAAACATAGTGAAGCACTAGAGCAACTGCCTAGCTGAAAAGATATAAGTGAAGCACATAGAGTATTTGAACAAATCATGAATAATGTGTGTCCCTCTCAAAAAGGTGTGTTCAGCAAAGATGACTATGGCAAACTAAAAAGCAAACAAAGCAAAGACTCATATAATACACGACGCTCCAAGCAAAACTCATATCATGTGCTGAATAAAAATATAGCTCCAAGTAATATTACCGATGGTAGAAGAAAGAGGGGGTGCCTTCCGGGGCATCCCCAAGCTTAGATGATTGGGAGTCCTTGAATATTACCTTGGGGTGCCTCGGGCATCCCCAAGCTTAGGCTCTTGCCACTCCTTATTCCTTCATCCATCATGATCTCACTCAAAACTTGAAAACTTCATAACACAAAACTCAACAGAAAACTCATGAGATCCGTTAGTATAACAAAGCAAATGACCACTTTAGGTACTGTTGTAAACCCATTCATATTTTATTATTTCATTATACCTACTGTATTCTAACTTCACCATGGCTTATACCCCCGATACAATCCATAGATTCATCAAAACAAGCAGACAACACAACGAAAACAGAATCTGTCAAAAATAGAACAGTCTGTAATGATTTGAACAATGACCATACTTATGTAAATCCAAAAATTCTGAAAATTTTGAATAATGTGGTAAATTTTTATATAAATCATGTGTAAAAAATTAAGAATTTTATCACGCTCCAGTGAATTTAAAATTTTTCTGTTACTGGGCAAAAAAGTTTCTGTTTTCTCACAGAATCAAAGCAACTATTATCCAATCATCCCAAAGGCTTTACTTGGCACAAACACTAATTTAAACACAAAAACACAACCATAACAGTAGCATAATTGTGTGCACACTAAAAAACAAGAAAATAACTAGAAAAATTAAGATAGCTATTGGTTGCCTCCCAACAAGTGCTATTGTTTTACGCCCCTAGCTAGGCGTAATGCATAGGTTCAAGTGTTGTCATCCTTCAAATTAATTCCATAGGTGGCCCTCATAATAGATTCATATGGTGTATTAATTCTCTCTCTATGGAAGTGTTCCATACCCTTCTTTAATAGAAATTGAAATTTTGTATTCCCTTCTTTCATATCAATAATAGCACCTATGGTTCGTAGGAAAGGTCTACCAAGTATTATGGGACAAGATGGATTGCAATCAATATCAAGCACAGTGAAATCAACAGGCACATAATTCCTATTTTCAAGAGTAAGAACATCATTTATTATACCCAAAGGTTTCTTAATAGTGGAATCCACTAAGTGCAAATTAAGAGAACATTCATCCACATTGGTAAAATCTAGCACATCACATAAAGATTTTGGTATTGTGGAAATGCTAGCACCCAAATCACATAAAGCATTACACTCATAATTTTTAACTTTAACTTTAGTGGTGGGTTCCCACTCATCATATAATTTCCTAGGTATCGAAACCTCCAATTCTAGCTTTTCTTCTAAAGCTTTCATCATCGCTTTTACAATATGTTTAGTAAAAGCCTTATTTTGTTCATAAGCATTGGGTGAATTTAGCATGGATTTCAACAAGGAAATATACTCAATTAAAGAATAACTATCATAATTAAAGTCCTTGAAATCCAAAGTAGGGGGCACATCACTATTTAAAATTTTTACCTCTCCAAACCCACTTTTTTCAGTTTTTTCATTAAGATTTTCACCCTCCGAACAATGGGGCCGCCTTCTAGCAAAAGCTGACTCTTCTTCAGTACCCTTTTCATAATTTTAATATCACTAAACAAAGATTCAATGGGTGTAGCACCAATCATTTTAGTATCTTCATCATGATTGCGATAAAAATTGGGCGAAATTGCTTTTTCTAAGAATTCTCGCTTAGCCCTCAACCTAGCGGTTCTTTCTTTACTTTCATCCGTGGAAACATAGAGAGAATTAATGGATTCATTAATATCAAGCTTGGGTGGAAAAAATTTATATTTAAGATTTTCCACATCATGAACAATTCTATCCATACTCCTAGACATATCATCAAGTTTACTCAATTTTTCTTCTATCGTAGTATTAAAAACTTTTTGAGCATTAATAAATTCTTTAATATTACTTTCAAAATCATAGGGCATACTATTATTATTATTATTATTATTATAAGAATTATCATAAGGATTTCCATAATTATTAGAGGAATTTCCAGGAAATGACCTAGGATTAAAATTACCCCTATAAGCATAACTATTGAAATTGTTTCGTGAGACAAAATTCACGTCTACGGGATCATTATTTTGCTCAATCAAAGTAGACAATGGCACATCATTAGGATCAATATGAGCACTTTTACTAGCAACCATTTTCATAAGCGCATCTACTTTATCACTCAAAGTATTAATTTCTTCAACAGAGTTCACTTTTTTACTAGTAGAAGTTCTTTCAGTATGCCATTGTGAATAATTTGCCATAATATTATCAAGCAATTTTGTAGCTTATCCTAGTGTGATTTCCATAAAGGTACCACCCGCGGCGGAATCTAGTGTGATTTCTGAGAGTTTATTAATTAGTAGTTGGCAATATGGACGTGTTATAAGACTAGTCCGAAAAGGATATGTATTCAAGGGGGATATAATAAAAACTTTCATGTAGAGCACTGCTACTTCTTGAGCTTGAGTTGGTTTTTCCCTTGAAGAGGAAAGGGTGATGCAGCAAAGTAGAGATAAGTATTTCCCTTAGTTAGAGAACCAAGGTATCAATCCAGTAGGAGGTACAAGCAAGTCTCCAATCTATGCACCTGCACAAACAATCAAACACTTGCACCCAATGCGATAAAGGGGTTGTCAATCCCTTCATGGTCAATTGCAATGGTGAGATCTGATAGAGATAGGTATAAAAGATTACTAAAACGAAAAATAAAATAAAAGTAAATAAATTGCAGCAAGGTATTTTTGGTATTTTTGGTTTATAGATCTGAAAATATATGATGGAAAATAGACCCGGGGGCCATAGGTTTCACTAGAGGCTTCTCTCTTGAATGAAAATAATACGATGGGTGAACAAATTACTGTCGAGCAATTGATAGAAAAGCGCAAAGTTATGACGATATCCAAGGCAATGATTATGCATATATGCATCACGTCCGTGTCAAGTAGACCGAAACGATTCTGCATCTACTACTATTACTCCACACATCGACCGCTATCCAGCATGCATCTAGAGTATTCAGTTCATAAAGAACAGAGTAACGCCTTAAGTAAGATGACATGATGTAGAGGGATAAACTCAAGCAATATGATGAAAACCCTATCTTTTTATCCTTGATGGCAACAATACAATACGTGCCTCGCTATCCCTACTATGTCACTGGGTGAGGACACCGCAAGATTGAACCGAAAACTAAGCACCTCACCCATTGCAAGAAAAATCAATCTTGTTGGCCAAACCAAAACGATAATTCAAAGAGAAATACAAAGATATCAAATCATGCATATAAGAATTCAGAGAAGATTCAAATAATATTCATAGATAATTTGATCATAAATCCACAATTCATCGGATCTCGACAAACACACCGCAAAAGAATATTACATCGGATAGAACTCCAAGAACATCGAGGAGAACATGGTATTGAAGATCATAGAGAGAGAAGAAGCCATCTAGCTACTAGTTATGAACCCGTAGGTCTGAGGTAAACTACTCATGCTTCATCGGAAGGGTAATAGGGTTGATGTAGATGCCCTCCGTGATCGAATCCCCCTCCGGCATATCGCCGAAAAAGGCCCCAAGATGGGATCTCATGGGAACAGAAGGTTGCGGTGGCGGAAATGTATTTTTGTGGATGCCCCTGTTGATCATGGAATATTTGAGGATTTATAGAGCTGAGAGGGAGGTCGGTGGACCCCCGAGGGGCCCACAAGCCAGGGGGCGCGCCCCTACGGCTTGTCGTCGCCTCGTGGGTCTTCTGACTTCATCTCGAAGTCTCGTAGGTGTCTTCTGGTCCAAGAAAAATCATCGTAAAGTTTTATTCTGTTTGGACTCCGTTTGATATTCCTTTTCTACGAAACTCAAAAACAAGGAAAAAGCAGAAACTGGCACTGGGCTTTGGGTTAATAAGTTAGTCCCAAAAATAATATAAAATAGCATATTAATGCATATAAAACATCCAAAACAGATAATATAATAGCATGGAACGATAAAAAATTATAGGTACGTTGGAGACGTATCAAGCATCCCCAAGCTTAAGTCCTGCTCGTCCTCGAGTAGGTAAATGATAAAAAATAGAATTTTTGATGTGGAATGCTACCTAACATATTTATCCATGTAATTTTCTTTATTGTGGCATGAATATTCAGATCCATAAGATTCAAAACAAAAGTTTAATATTAACATAAAAACAATAATACTTCAAGCATACTAATAAAGCAATCATGTCTTCTCAAAATAACATGGCCAAAGAAAGTTATCCCTACAAAATCATATAGTCTGGCTATGCTCCATCTTCATCACACAAAGTATTAAATCATGCACAACCCCGATGACAAGCCAAGCAATTGTTTCACACTTTTGATGTTCTCAAACCTTTTCAACTTTCACGCAATACATGAGCGTAAGCCATGGATATAGCACTATAGGTGGAATAGAATATGGTGGTTGTGGAGAAGACAAAAAGAAGGAGATAGTCTCACATCAACTAGGCGTATCAACGGGCTATGGAGATGCCGATCAATAGATATCAATGTGAGTGAGTAGGGATTGCCATGCAACGGATGCACTAGAGCTATAAGTGTATGAAAGCTCAAAAAGAAACTAAGTGGGTGTGCATCCAACTCGCTTGCTCACGAAGACCTAGGGAAATTTGAGGAAGCCCATCATTGGAATATACAAGCCAAGTTCTATAATGAAAATTTCCCACTAGTATATGAAAGTGACAAAATAGGAGACTCTATCATGAAGATCATGGTGCTACTTTGAAGCACAAGTGTGGAAAAGGGATAGTAGCATTGCCCCTTATCTCTTTTCTCTCATTTTTTTATTTTGGGCTCTTTTTTCTCTTTTTTTTTAATTTTTTGTCCGGAGTCTCGTCCTGACTTGTGGGGGAATCATAGTCTCCATCATCCTTTCCTCACATGGGACAATACTCTAATAACGATGATCATCACACTTTTATTTACTTTACAACTCAAGAATTACAAATCGATACTTAGAAAAAATATATGACTCTATATGAATGCCTCCGGTGGTGTACCGGGATGTGCAATGACTCAAGGGTGACATGTATAAAAAATATGAATGGTGGCTTTGCCACAAATATGATGTCAACTACATGATCATGCAAAGCAATATGACAATGATGAAGCGTGTCATAATAAACGGAACGGTGGAAGTTGCATGGCAATATATCTCGGAATGGCTATGGAAATGCCATAATAGGTAGGTATGGTGGCTGTTTTGAGGAAGGTATATGGTGGGAGTAATGCACCGCAAAAATTGCGCGGTACTAGAGAGGCTAGCAATGGTGGAAGGGTGAGAGTGCGTATAATCCATGGATTCAACATTAGTCATAAAGAACTCACATACTTATTGCAAAAGTCTATTAGTCATGAAAACAAAGTACTACACGCATGCTCCTAGGGGGATAGATTGGTAGGAAAATACCATCGCTCGTCCCCGACCGCCACTCATAAGGAAGACAATCAATAAATAAATCATGCTCCGACTTCATCACATAACGGTTCACCATACGTGCATGCTACGGGAATCACAAACTTTAACACAAGTATTTCTACCAATCCACAATTACTCACTAGCATGACTCTAATATCACCATATTTATATCTGAAAACAATCATAAGTAATCAAACTTCACATAGTATTCAATGCAGTTTATATGAAAGTTTTTATTATATCCCTCTTGGATGCCCATCATATTAGGACTAAATTCATAACCTAAGAAAATTACCATGCTGTTTAGAGACTCTCAAAATAATATAAGTGAAGCAAGAGAGTTCAACAATTTCTATAAAATAAAGCCACCGCCGTGCTCTAAAAAGATATAAGTGAAGTACTAGAGCAAATTGCCTAGCTCAAAAGATATAAGTGAAGCACATAGAGTATTCTAATAAATCACGATTCATGCGTGTCCCTCTCAAAAGGTGTGTACAACAAGGATGATTGTGGCAAACTAAAAAGCAAAGACTCATATCATACAAGACGCTCCAAGCAAAACACATGTCATGTGATGAATAAAAATATAGCCTCAAGTAAATTTACCGATGGATTGAAGACGAAAGAGGGGATGCCTTCTGGGGCATCCCCAAGATGAGGCTCTTGGTTGTCCTTGAATATTACCTTGGGGTGCCTCGGGCATCCCCAAGCTTAGGCTCTTGCCACTCCTTATTCCATAGTCCATCAAATCTTTACCCAAAACTTCACAACACAAAACTCAACAGAAAACTCATGAGATCCGTTAGTATAAGAAAAATAAATCACCACTTTTTTACTGTTGTGAACTAATTATTTATTTATATTTGTGTAATATATACTGTATTTCAACTTCTTCATGGTTCATACCCCCCAATACTACCCATATATTCATCAAAATAAGCAAACAACACAAAGAAAACAGAATCTGTCAAAAACAGAACAGTCTGTGAAGATATGAATTGTTCTAATACTTATGTAACTGAAAAAATTCTGAAAAATTAGGACAGCATAGGAAATTTGTATATAAATATTATTTAAAACATTCAGAGTTTTTCGTCGCTTCCTTGAATTATTAAAATTCTGCAACTCGACGCAAAAGTTTCTGTTTTTCAGCAAGATCAAATCAACTATCACCGTAAGCCATTCCAAAGGTCTTACTTGGCTCAAACACTAATTAAAACACCAAAACACAATTACTACATAGGTAATATTAATAATGTGTATTTTATTCAAAAACAAAAGTAAAACAAAAATTTAAAAATAAAATTGGGTTGCCTCCCAACAAGCGATATTGTTTAACGCCCCAAGCTAGGCATATTGCAATAGGTGTAGGTATTGTCATCTTTGGTATGCAACTCTTTATTAATCAAATCTTCCAAAACTTTTCTCAATAAATCTATCCTTTCCTTTATTTCCCTTCTATTAGGTGAACTTAATTCATGAAAGGGACTTTGATTAGTGATTTTCACATTCATAAACCTGTAATCCGGATCATCACCGTATATATCATCATATAAGACACGTATCTCATTTTTAACGAGTTCCTTAGTCATCTTTTCCAACCAATCACTAGTAAGTCCTTTATAAATTCCCCTTGTTATCTAGTCAAATTTATTATAAGTCTCAAGATACAAGGTTTGAGTGATTTCCGAGTAGGGAACTCTCCTCCTAAGATTGTCACTGTAAGATTGATAATCTCTAGATTCCAAACTGCGCAAAGTTTCTTTATCATGGAGAATTTCTTCAATCGGAGGATGTTCAACATCTTTATTATAGAAAGAAAAAATTTCCCTAGCCTCTTGTATTATAAAATCAAATTCCCACATAAGGATGATAGTGGCAATCTTTTTAGCTTTAGGATGATTAATATTGGGGAGTTCATAAAACTCCTTTTGCAAAGCGGGATGGATGTGCACAAATTTTTCTTTCTAATTTTTCAATAAGCATGACAATGGCATCCGCATAACAATTTGTATCGAGAAGAATAGATCTTTTATTAATTGGCATAGTTCCCGTACAATCAAAGAATTCTTGAATAACACTTTTCCCAATAATATTACCGTCTCCCACATGAAAAGTTTTTGTTTTATAATTAGGAGTTTTAGTTTCATGATCTAAAGAATAGGATCCAACTTTTTCAGCAGGACCCTCAAATTTTTCAATGACAACCTCCCCAGATTCAGACATGGTGGCAACAAATCGATTTAGCTCACAAGCAAACAAAAAGCAAACGAAAAGACGAACGGAAGAAGGGCAAATAAAAAGGCAAATCTTTTTGTATTTTTCTAAAAATCGTTTTAGAAGTGGGGAGAGGCAAATGGCGAATAATGTAATGCAAGATATGAGAGTTTATAATGGGTACTTGTTAGGCTTGATGTAGACCTCCCCGGCAATGGCGCCAGAAATTCTTCCTGCTACTTCTTGAGCTTGCGTTGGTTTTTCCCTTGAAGAGAAAAGGGTGATGCAGCAAAGTAGAGATAAGTATTTCCCTCAATTAGAGAACTAAGGTATCAATCCAGTAGGAGGTACAAGCAAGTCTCCAATCAATGCACCTACACAAACAATCAAACACTTGCACCCAACGCGATAAAGGGGTTGTCAATCCCTTCACGGTCAATTGCAATGGTGAGATCTGATAGAGATAGGTACAAAAGGTTACTAAAACGTAAAACAAAATAAAAGTAAATAAATTGCAGCAAGGTATTTTTGGGTTTTTTGGTTTATAGATCTAAAAATATATGATGGAAAATAGACCCGGGGGCCATAGGTTTCACTAGAGGCTTCTCTCTTGAAGGAAAATAATACGGTGGGTGAACAAATTACTGTCGAGCAATTGATAGAAAAGCACAAAGTTATGACGATATCCAAGGCAATGATTATGCATATAGGCATCACGTCCGTGTCAAGTAAACCGAAACGATTCTGCATCTACTACTATTACCCCACACATCGACCGCTATCCAGCATGCATCTAGAGTATTAAGTTCATAAAGAACGGAGTAACGCCTTAAGTAAGATGACATGATGTAGAGGGATAAACTCAAGCAATATGATGAAAACCCCATCTTTTTATCCTTGATGGCAACAATACAATACGTGTCTCGCTACCCCTACTATGTCACTGGGCGAAGACACTGCAAGATTGAACCCAAAACTAAGCACCTCTCCCATTGCAAGAAAAACCAATCTAGTTGGCCAAACCAAACCGATAATTCGAAGAGAAATAGAAAGATATCAAATCATGCATATAAGAATTCAGAGAAGATTCAAATAATATTTGTTCGCACATGAACACATCATCGTGTACCTCCAACACCGAGGGTGATGCACCGCAGCTCACGTCGAAGGAGACCCACCCGGAAGCGCGGTACACAAGTAATCCGGTGGGCGCTTTTGCAGACCCGAAACCCCACACGCCCGGGAGGGACCCCGTCAGAGAGCGCGGCGGCTATGGGCTGCCCTAGGTCGACCTGATCGCCCCTAGGGCCTAGTGGATCACCGCCCTGCAACAACATGAACCGACGAAGAACGAGGAAGAAGAAGAACAAGGGAGAGGATAAAAGTAAAGTTAAAAAGTGGTAGATGGATTTGTTTGATTGTGTGTTGTTCAACCCGCCATCACCCCTTAGGTATATAAGAGGCAGATGGACTTCCCATACAAGAAAAGGACTCCAAATCACGTCCAAATCTTTCCAAAATTAACCGAACTCGGATTTAGGTAAGTCTGGAACATCAGTTTGGTTTTTAGGTCCCACAGGCCACAAAAAACCTCGGATGAAGATGAGCCCAAAAGCCAATTTAACTAATTCGACGAGACGAACAACTTTCGTGTTGAACATTTTTCAATTCAAGGCCATCTTCAGGGCTGTATTGCTCGCGCAAAACAGACTGTTACTTGCGCTACCCATCAGACACCGTGTCTGATGGGGCGCGCCACTTTTGCCCCGTGACAGGGCCGCACTCAGGTGGCTGTAACATTTACATATGATCTCAGATTGATACAATTTTTATATCAAAATCGATCATTTCGACCAGACGAAGACAATTCATGTAGATCAGTTTTCCATATGAGGCCGTCTCGGGGGCGTAATCAGCCGAACAGTGTTCTGAACACAAAATCTCTGTATTTGGAACACAACTTCGGCCTTAGAAATGAGATCGGATGGCTATGGCCCAAATATCAAAGTTTCTCCTTTTGACGATACAGAACTTTCTCACTTTGAGCACTTTTCCATTTGAGGCCTTCTTAATTATGTTTTTGACTATGCCAAAATCTGGTGTCAACACATGCCCCCCTGTTTTTCGGCAAAACTTGTGTGCCAAAAAAATAACTTGCACGAAGTTTGTTCTAAGCGCGATGTCAACACTCCATCGGCCATTTTGTACATGCTTAGGATGATAAGTATATATTGGCCATTTATATTAGCAACAAAAGTGAAGCTAATCGAACATATAATAATTTGGTATTACCCTTTCATGATGTAAGAAATTATATTACATCCATGGATTAAAATAAGCCCATTGAGGGTAACCAATCATACCTGATGATGAATTTCATAGCATAGGCATCAACGACATAGTTGAGGAATATGGGTAATGTGTGGACCGAAGATGTTGAAACCTTCGGCTTGGTCCTTCATAGTTTTCACCCTTTTCCTTCTTCACCTTTGTCGCACTTCTTGTAATGGAAGCTTGCACATAATTCTTATTTTGAGTACATCCTTTGGGAACCCATGCCATGTTCCTTTCTTCAAGTTCTTGTGCACTAAGTTATTGTAATTTCTTCTTTTGCCAATATGATAAGCCGAGTGAGCACCCCGGCTATGATTTTGTTTGAAGCAATGGCAATTCCTGTTTTACCTTGTGCACTCTCAACTTTTTCTCTTCAGATTTGGCACTTGATTGACTTGTCTCATTTCCTTTAGTAGCCAATGTCAACACTTTAATTGGCTTTTTTCGTTTGAGATCGAATCTGAAGTAGCATTCTTACGACCATCTTTTTTAACACGGTAAACTTGCTTGACCACCTCTTTCTTGTTCCTTGAGCTTCGGACCGATTCCTTATGATTGAAACGGTCTTTGACATGTGCTTGTTCAAATGTTGATCTTTTTGGAGCTGCATAATGTTTGTGAGATGGTCTAAAATAAGATGAAGAATGCGCCCTTGTATCATACTTGTCCCACGATGGATATGGATTTACATGATCATAGGAAGGTACCCATGGCATTGGCATTGGCGGCACAAAATATGGATACGAATATACTGCATTAGAATTCTCATTTTGCCAATACCGATCCTCGGGTTTGCGCCTAGGGGGTGGTCTTGATGCTCTTGAATTACTTGGCCGATAAACATTGTTCTCCTCACTTATTTTCTGATATTTTTCCAATAGTTGCGTGAAAGTGACTTTCGGCTTTTTACCTTTGTGCTTACCTCGGCCTTTGCTTTCTTTGGTTGTGCTTGCACCGATCTTTGGATTTTTTTGTTGCCCCCCAGTACTTGGCATCTTTTGCGCAACCTTGATAGAATTTTCGCCCTCAAGAATATTATCATTATGCTCTTGAACAACTTCCTTACTTGAAAGCTTGATCCCATTATCCATAGTTTTTACCTTCTCATGTTGAAATGGATCGGCTTGAAGCAGCCGATGCAAAAATCGTTTGCCATCAGGACCAATCGGAATAGACTGGTCATCTCTTGGTGTCTCAACAAATTTCAATCGTCCTCTATCAATGGCTGATTTGACCATTTGACGAAACATGTTGCAATCCTTAAAATTATGCTTGGACGAATCATGCAACTTGCAATACATTCGTCCTTTGATTGATGGCTTGACATGGTGATCAAGAATTCTAATGTAATTATTTTTTAGCAACAAATCAAATATTTGATCACACATGCTTGAATTGAAGGTATACTTCTTGTTTTCTAGCCGATCTTGGTGTGCGAACGGCTTTGGAGTTAAGCAAACGAATGGTTCAAATTTGGAATATCCCCATTCGGCTATGCATTGCGTTTTGCACCCTATCTCCGATGTATTTGGATAAGATATTATATTAGCATCAGATTTCTCAAAAGAATTTGACCTTGGCTTTAAATTTCTGAAATGAAAATAGTTAGAATACACATGTCTCAATTGAGACCAAGTGCAAGCCAAGTATGAAACAAGCAAAGCTACCCAATTAGATATGAAATTTTGATAAAGCAATGGGGAAAACTTTGGCTGCAATAATATGTCACTATCGGTCTTTATCAATGGCACAATAGGTTGACCGATATGTTCTATAACAGTTTTATTGCTAACATGTAAATTTCCCTTCTTCATTGGTCTTTCAAAACTACTTATGAGAATTTTTCTTATAGAAGCATCAACAATAAAGTTGCGACCAAATCGGAAGATAGGTAAATCACTTGCTAGACATACCTTTTCAAACACGTTGGGAGAGCATGATGGTTGCGTTACTTGAATGATATGTTGTTCCTCTTTCGAATAGCTCCGCAACACCTTGTCGTCCTATTTTTCTAGAACAGATTCGGCATACATAATATTTGATTCGGTCTTTTCAATAGCCGAATTAACTTTGTTATCTGAATCACCACCTTTTTTGATAATTCTATCCACACCCAATGCTTTCTCTTTTTGACATAATCTAGCTTGGATTGCAGCAGAATTAATAGGCTTTCCCTCTTTTATTAATTCATGTAGAACAGCATTGCATTCGTCCCAAAAAGACGTAAGATTTTTCTTAATGACCCAATCTGGATAGAATTGCCCCCGACACTTTTAGACTCTTTCGGTAACGAGATGTCACCGAAATTTTGTAATTGTGCAGGGAAAACATTGTATGCTACGATACTAGGTGAAGACACATGTGATCCTATAGAATTTTCACTTATTCGGCTATTAGCGTGAAGGTGCGAAGCCGAATTATGAATACCTATAGTTGCATATGATGCCAAAAAATTAGTAGCATGAGGCGTAGCATATGATGATTGAGGGTAATTGGCCGGATAACTAGTAGTAGCGTGGCCAATTCCCCTATCCACCGACATGTTTTGATTAACATATTGCAAGCTAGTTGCCGATGAATAAAAAGGTGAAACACTTTGTTGCATACTATCGGAAGTTCCTATGTGAGGTGTTTCAACTTGATTAACGGAACTCATCATGTTGTTCATCGGCATATGGATTTGTGGGGCTGCCGATGTGTAACACCCCATGTCATTAGCCACAATAATCACTTTTGATAATGACAAGTCAGCATGATTAACAGTGCCAAATCATCATTTGCATCATATTGCATTTTAACTCCTAACTCAAAATTCAAATTAAATTAAAGTGGAAAATAAAAGTTATTCAAAACAGAAACTAAAATGTTCAATAAATAGCAAATATTGCAGAAACAATACTAAAATTGTAACCAACATTTAATAAGTTAATTATGTGACTCAAACAACTTCAAACAGTAGCAAACTGCCACCAATAATAACCTTTTATTTAAATCTGAATTAAATATGAAATTATGTTTTGACAAAACTTGTTTTTGGTGTTAGGATATAACGCACTGTGATTTATGAACTAGGTCACACTTTTTACAAAATTCATTTAGTGCCCAAACAATTAGCAAAACAGAGTTGGAAAGGAAACAGAAAAAGGAAAATAGAAAAAGGCCTAAAAGCTACTGTGCACTCGAGCCTGCTTGCTACAGCGCCGGCCCAGCCCACTCCCACGTCGTCCCCTTCCTCCTGCTCACCCCCCCCTCACTGTCGAACGCGCGCGCGCGCGCACCCGGCCCTCCCCTCGCCTACGCTCGACAACGCGCGCCGCACGCCGCGGACGCCTACAAGGAGCCCCCCTCGACCCCGCGGACGAACCCTAGCACCTTCCCCCTTCCTCCCTCGCTCTCTCCCACCTCGCCCGCCGCCGCCATGATCGGCCTCCGTTGAACCTCGCGGCCACCGTACTCCGTTTGCCTCCCCAACGTGTCTCCGAGGCTCGCTGCCGTCCGCTACGCCGCCTGCCACCTTGGGTTGGAGCTCGGAGCCTCTGCAGCAACCGCGGCGACCGCATCTTCCTCCCCGGCTCCGTCGTCTTCATCGCCGGATCCCACCACCGGCTTCACCGGGCCTTCCCAGCAACGGCAATGAGCCCCTCTCTCTTTTCCCTCATTTCCCACGCTCGATTTCGAGCTCTGGCGCCCGCTACACCGTAGCCCGATCCCTCCGCCACCTGGCCTCGTCGCTGTCGGTGTCAAAACCGGCGGATCTCGGGTAGGGGGTCCCGAACTGTGCGTCTAAGGTCGATGGTAATAGGAGACAGGGGACACGATGTTTACCCAGGTTCGGGCCCTGTCTATGGAGGTAATACCCTACGTCCTGCTTGATTGATCTTGATGAATATGAGTATTACAAGAGTTGATCTACCACGAGATCGTAATGGCTAAAACCCTAGAAGTCTAGCCTGTCTAATTATGATTGCCTGTACGGACTAAACCCTCCGTTTTATATAGACACCTGAGGGGACTAGGGTCGTACAAAGTCGGTTACAGAGAAAGGAATCTTTCATATCGAACGCCAAGCTTGTCGTCTACGCCAAGGAGAGTCCCATCCGGACACGGGAGAGAGCCTTCGGTCTTGTATCTTCATGGCCCATCAGTCCGGCCCACATTACGTTGCCTGGACGCCCGAGGACCCCTTAATCCAGGACTCCCTCAGTAGCCCTTGAACCAGGCTTCAATGACTATGTGTCCGGCGCGCAGATTGTGTTCGGCATTGCAAGGCGGGTTCCTCCTCCAAATACTACAGAACAGACTTCGAGCACAGAAAACGTGTCCGGCTCTGCAAAACAAGTACCGCACACAACCACAGAGAGTATAATATTTCACGAGTCCAATCCGCTGACAGCTTTTTGTAACGCGACACCACGTTCCTGCACGGTCATTATTTCGAACCGTTCTTTAGCCTTCCGCTCCACGCTTTAAGATGCGGTTTCCAGTGGCTCATCTTGTCATAGCAGAGATCGTGTCCCTTAATTACGGGATTCTCATCAATACGGGTGTGGGTAATCCAACCGTGCCGTTTGCATGGCCCTTGGGAATAGGCAAGTTTTAAGGCGAGTGGGGAGGCGCTTGATATTCACTGCCTTTATAGGGAGATAAGGATTCCCCCCTTTCACCCACGCCTTCTCTTTCTCTGCCTCTCCATTCCCGAGCTCCAGCGCCCAAGTTCTCATCTTTTCCGCTTCAAAGAAGCACTCCGACCATGTCCGGATCCGGAGCGCAGGGCAAGTGGATGGCCTCCTCCGTCAAGGAGAAGGACATCACGAAGCTCCGGGAGGCGGGGTATTTGGCCAAGGAAATCGCCCACCAACTTCCGGCCAAGGGGAAGATCATCCCCACCCCCAGGTCTCATGAGAGGGTGGTGTTCATCCCCCACTTCGTCCGCGGATTAGGGTTTCCTCTCCACCCTTTCGTCCGCGGACTCATGTTCTACTACGGGCTAGATTTCCATGATCTAGCCCCAAATTCTTTCCTCAACATCTCGGCATTTATTGTCGTGTGCGAGGCCTTCCTCCGCATCCCACCCCACTTCGGACTGTGGCTGAAGATTTTCAATGTGAAGCCGAAGGTGGTGGATGGCCAACACGCAGAGTGCGGAGGCGCCATGGTGAGCAAGATGCCCAACATCACATGGCCCAAAGGTAACTTTGTGGAGACCGTCAAAGGGTGGCAGCAACTGTGGTTCTATATCACAGAGCCCCGCGACACCACCTGGGCCGCGGCTCCCGAATTCAAGTCCGGAGCCCCAATGCGGCTCACCTCCTGGCTAGAGAAGGGCCTAAATTGGGCGTCGTCGGAAGAGTTGTCAGCGCTACACGCGCGTATCCAGAGTATGGTGGACAAGAACATCAAGCTTGTCAATGTGATCAAGATGATGCTAGTTCGCCGGATCCTTCCATGCCAAAGCCGGACTTGCAATCTATGGGAGTTCGATCCGGCCGAGCACCAGACCTTGCAATAGTTCTTCGGAGCTACGCACGAAGACATCTGGAAGGTGCTTTTTAAGGCCAACAAGAAATGGCCGGAGACGACCGAGGCCGTGGGCACGACCTGGCCCATCCCGCTAGTCCGGTAAGTCTTTCGCGCTTCAAGGTGTATCCTTTACCTGCTTACTCAGGGAAAATGCCTAAGCCTACCTATTTATTCTTTTCAGGGCTGGATGAAGAAGGCAGAGCGGATTAAGTGTCCGGCTCCGCTGCCCGAGGAACCAGCCATCCCGCTTCTGATGAAGATGCTGGTCCCGGCGCCCTACCAGGCGCCGGAGAAGAAGGCCAAGGAGGCGAGAAGCGGCCTCCGTCGCAAGGGAACTTCGGACGCGACGTCCGAAGACGCCGAGACTCACTCCACCGCCGCAGAGGACGACGAGGAGGAGGAGGAAAGCAACTCTCCCCCTGAGGGGGGAAGGAAGAAAAGGGTGGCCCCCATAAATCTGGAGGCAGAGGCGTCCAAGAAGGGGAAGGTCTCCCTCGCGGATAACTCCGCGTGGGACGTCGACAGCAGCCCAGAGCGGCGCCCCCGAGATAAGCCCCTGGCCAAGTCGTGAGTACTCAAAGACCCTGACGCATTCATATATCCAGCCTCTTTTCTCCATAGTTTTAACATGTTGAATCATGTACTTGCAGTCCGGCTTGTTCCGACCTCGAGCGATCCTTATCTTCGGGAAATTCGCTAGACCCGAAGGTGATGGACAGCGGGTCCCTTCTGGCGGCCTCCTCTCCCAAGGCCATGGATGACACCGAGGCATTGTCCTGAAGGATCCCAGGCCAGGGAGAGACGCAGGAGGCCGTCAGCGCAGCGCCAGAGGGTAAAACCTTGGCGGCCGGACACATGGGGGAGCAGATCCCCATGGAGACTGGCCATGGGGGCCAGGTCCAATTCGGCCCCCAGCCGAATACTGTCCCGGAGACCTATACGGCTCCGGAATCCGGCAAGCAACCTCCTTCGAAAGAAGGGGGTGTGCCTATTTCGCCGGTGACCTCTGTCCAACCAGAGGCACCGGACACCCTACTGGAAGCGCTGCGAAGCGCTTCCATTGTAGAGGAACACCGTGCCCTCATGGGTACGGTGATTGAGAAGATTCAGTCTGCAAAAAGCAGACTGACCGACGCCTGCACAAGCCTTCTAAGAGGTTTTGAGGTATAAAACGCAATTATGTAAAAATAATGTCACAGTATAGACAGTAGCCCCTGAGACACTGTCCAGTGGTCGAAAAGAAAAGCCGGACAGAGGATCAAACAATTTTCGCAGGAGACTAACCACACATGTCTATGTGAAAAATGCAGGCATCGCTTCTAGCTGCGACCTCCCATGCTGCCAAAGTCTCCGGACTGAAGCAGAACCTGGAGCGGGCCGAGGAAGAACTCGGCCGTGTGAAAAAGCAGCTGGAGGACAAGCAAGGTATGTCATGACCTTCTGTATATCAGAAAGGATAGATGACTTGTATTCACCATAGTGCCATGATATTTGTAGGAGTGGCGACCGAGGTGGAGGTCCTTAAAAAGGCGCTGGCCGAGGCCCAAAAGAGAGCGGCGGAGGAACAATCCGTCCGCGAAAAGCACGAGGCCAGGGTCGGTGAGGTCCAACAAGAGCTCCAGGATGCTGTAAATAAATGCGAGTCCTTGGAGCGCAAGATTTCGGATCAAGAGTCCGAGCTTGCTAAGGCCCACCAAAGCACACAAGAGGCCCGGGTTGAAGCCCAAGGCACCCTCCAGGAAATCCAAGAGGCCAGAAAAATCACGGCGGGTAAGGCCTTTATAATGCAAAGCAAATTTGTGAAGAAAAGGTACCTCTTACTGACCCGGATTTGGAGTTCTCCAGAAGCGTTTGCGGATCTGCCGCGCAGCATTGCTGATGCTGCAGATTTCTTCCGAGCCGAAGAGGGGAGCTCAACGGAGAAGCTGTTCTGGTCGCAATACCTTGCGCCAGAGCATCCGGTACCCTTCAGCGATCAGCTGAAACAGCTGACCAAACTGCATAGGGCGGCTGAATTGGCCATGAAGGATTTGATAATCCGTCTATGGCCTGCCGAAGCCATACCCAACAGCTACTTCGGGCTCGTGAAGCGACTGGTTGCTGCCTGCCCTCGGCTTGATGTCATCAAGCGGTCGGTCTGCATTGAAGGTGCGCGGATGGCCTTCGCCCGTGTCAAGATACAGTGGGCGAAGATGAACGCCATTAAGCTCGCGACCGAGGGACCGCCCGCGGGCAAGGAGCACCGCATGCCCGAGCGATATTTTGATGATGTCCTGGAGGGATCCCGCATTGTAGCGGAGCAGTGTGCAAAAGACATTATCTTTGGATGAATATATTCATGTTATCCTGCCCTGTAAAATGGAACAAAACTGATGTGTAATATAATATTAGTTGTTTATGTCAAGATTTTTCCTCCTGTGCGGCCGTTTTATTAAATCTGAGAGTTGGCCAGTCGTCGGCTTCAGCCCCCACATAGGTAGTACGGGGGTGTTCGGGATAAAATCTAAACACTCTTGATCCAACGTTTGGTCCTTGAAGGAGGTGTTTAGCGCAACGAACCAGACAATCGGACTATGTGGCTTTATCACCCTCACTTAGCCATAGGAGTTTTATAATAGAAATTTGGGCGCAGCCCCTAGTGAACTAGGGTGCTGTAAACACCTGGTCGGGTAGAGACCGATTCGTCGCATAATGCGGAAAAAATCGCAAAAGATTTGTAACCTCCGAAGAGCTGACCGGCTCACGCCGCATCATGACAGTCAGTTTTCGGCTTTCTCTACTGAGGTGCTCATCCGGATGAACTAGGGCACAATCACAGTAGTTCTCCCTTTACTACCCTAGCCGATATAGCGGAACGTAAGGTAGTAAGCACAGGAGCCGGGCAACCCAACTATTGACCAAAGACATGATTCGGAGCCAATGCATATAATGCTAAATTCGGGGTGCCGAACTATACTGTAAAAAGTGTTCGGACTTTGTTGCCATAATATGGGGCGCAATAAAGCCCCTGGCGAATTTAAGCCGTACAAAGTGTACGGGTGCAATTGATAAGATTATCAAGAAAAAATGAACTAGTAAGCTAGTGCAGCAGAAGTTGGGCCGCGAACTGTTTCCATTATAATTTTATTGATACGTCAAAGCGTATAAGTAGTGCGATAAGCAACAGGGCTATTTAACATGTCATGACCAAGGGAAAACTGCGTGCGGATCCTGAGAACAGGTAGAGTGATCGTCAAAAAGACCTAGCGATTCCCGTGTACCTCAATGCTTCTTGCTGTCTTGGTGTATCTATCCTTCGAAAGGACCGATGATCAGGCCGTCTTGAGGGGCCTGTGGAAAAGAAACCTGAAAAGGATAAAAAAAGAAAAAGTGAAAGTATGTGTGTCCAGGGGAGGTCGAGCCGTATTATGGACCACAATCTAGTTATGCCTCCGTCTATGCCCATGGTATTTTAAGTGCGTATTTATGTACGCATGGTACGAATGCCGCTATTAGGCCGGGACGGAGACGGAGGCCAGATTGCTAGTCTAACTCCTGACGAGCCAGACTGTTATGCTGCGGAGTAGTCCGGATCCGCTTGACAGTGTCCGGGAGCTTGGCCGCTGAATTAAGATTCTGCTTGGCAAGGCCGCTCTGTACTTTCGCTGCCAAGGCCGCGGTGTGCTCCTCGGTACGGAGGGAGCGCTCCGTGTTTCCGTTAACTGTTATGACGTCGCGTGGTCCCGGCATCTTGAGCTTGAGATAAGCATAGTGTGGCACCGCAATGAATCGAGCAAATGCGGTTCGTCCGAGCAGTGCGTGATAGCCGCTGCGGAAGGGGACGATATCGAAGATCAACTCTTCACTTCTGAAGTTGTCCTGGGATCCAAATACAACCTCCAGTGTGATTGAGCCTGTACAGCAGGCCTCTACACCTGGTATGACTCCTTTAAAGGTAGTTTTTGTGGGTTTGATCCTTGAGGGATCGATGCCCATTTTACGCACTGTATCCTGATAGAGCAGGTTCAGGCTGCTGCCGCCATCCATGAGGATGCGTGTGAGATGGAATCCATCAATAATTGGATCGAGGACCAGTGCGGCTGAACCGCCATGACGGATACTGGTCGGATGGTCCCTGCGATCGAAGGTGATCGGGCAGGACGACCATGGGTTGAACTTTGGGGCGACTGGCTCTATCGCGTAGATGTCCCTGAGCGCTCGTTTGCGCTCCCTTTTGGGGATATGAGTGGCGTATATCATGTTCACCGTTTTAACCTGGGGAGGGAACTTCTTCTGTCCTCCTGTGTTCGGCGGGCGGAACTCCTCGTCGTCGTCCTCGGTTTGCGACCCCTTCTCCTTGTTTTCGGCATTTAACTTGCCGGCCTGTTTAAAAACCCAACATTCTCTGTTGGTATGATTGGCTGGTTTGTCCGGGGTGCCGTGGATCTGACATGGACGATCGAGTATGCGGTCCAAGCTGGATGAGCCCGGATTGTTTCTTTTGTATGGCTTCTTCCGCTGGCCGGACTTGGAGCCGCTGAAACCGGCGTTGACCGCCGTGTCATCGGCAGTGCCACCATTGCTTGGGCGCTTGTGCCTGTTGCGTCAGGGCTTGTCATTTCTATTCTTGGCTTCAAAGGTGCCGGCATCGCTTGCAGTGTTATTGCTACGGGCTAGCCAACTATCCTCGCCCGCGCAAAAGCGGGTCATGAGTGCCGTGAGGGCTGCCATGGACTTTGGCTTTTATTGGCCGAGGTGACGAGCGAGCCATTCATCGCAGATGCTATGCTTAAAGGCCGCTAGGGCTTCGGCATCCGGGCAATCGACGATCTGGTTCTTTTTAGTTAGGAACCTAGTCCAGAATTTCCTGGCCGACTCTGCAGGCTGTTGAACTATGTGACTTAAGTCATCGGCATCCGGAGGTCGTATGTATGTGCCTTGGAAGTTGTCGCGGAAGGCGTCTTCCAAGTCCTCCCAGCTGCCAATAGAGTTTTCAGGCAGACTGTTTAACCAGTGCCGAGCTGGCCCCTTGAGTTTTAGTGGGAGGAATTTGATGGCGTGAAGGTCATCGCCGCGGGCCATATGAATATGGAGAAGAAAATCCTCAATCCATACTGCGAGATCTGTTGTTCCATCATATGATTCGATATTTACGGGTTTAAACCCTTCTGGGAATTCGTGCTCCATTACTTCATCAGTGAAGCAGAGGGGATGTGCGGCGCCTCTATATCGGGCCAAGTCGCGATGTAGTGCGGATGTAGTCTGTCTACGGTTTTCGGCCCGGTCATGGTTATGATCGTTACGTCTGGCTTGATAGCCATCGTTGCGCGCCAGGGCATGCCCTCGCGATCCGTAGATCGATCTGGACTGACCTGGTCTGTTCTCTAGGTCTCGCCGCAGGTCATATGTTTGTTCCCGAGCTGTAGTGTCTTTGCCTTTACGGCGAGGTAGTATGGGCAGGTGTTCGGCTTGGGTTGCCGCTTTGTCCCGGCCACGTGGTGGTCGGTCAGCCGCATCACGCATTGATGGCATGGGCTCAAGTGCCTCGTCGTCGAATTGGGGTAGCAGTTTACGCTTCGGGTAACTTTTAATAGGACACTCGAGTCCGTATTCCTCGACTGCCAGGACATCAGTCCATCTGTCATTGAGTATATCTTGATCAGCGTGAAGCTGCTGCTGTTTCTTTTTTAGGCTCCTCGCAGTGGCTATTAGCCGGCGCTTAAAGCGCTCCTGCTCGACGGGTTCCTCAGGCACGATAAAGTCTTCGTCGCCGAGGCTCACCTCGTCTTCAGAAAGTGGAAGATAGTTGCTGTCCTCCGAGTCTTTGTTTATGGCCTGTTCGTCAGGGCTGACTTGCCCATCTTCCCTATTGTCCTGTTCGGAAGTCGGCTCGACGGGATCTTCTTTGTCTTCGGCATCATCCGGAGTATTGTTTTCTCTCGTGCCGGTATTGCTGTCTTTTCCACGGCGTGACTTAGAGCGGTGCCGCTGACGTCGGCGCTTTGGCTGTGTCTCAGGAGGTTTATCCTTGACTGGATCTTTCTCATTATCGCCGTTATTCTCTTTGAAAGTATCCACCATGTACACGTCATACGAGGAGGTGGCTGTCCAGCGCCCAGTAAACGGCGGGTTTTGGGCCTGCTCCTCACCGGCATCGTCGTCCATACCGTCGATGTCTTCGGAGTCGTAATCGAGCATGTCGGTTAAGTCTTCGACAGTGGCAATGAAGTGGGCGGTGGGTGGGAAGCAAAATTCTCCATCATCAGCCTCCAGTTCAAACCGGATATAATTCGGCTGCGAATCCCCCACTAAGGAGAGGGTTTTTAATGAGTTTAGCACATCACCCAAAGGTGAGTGTCGGAAGATGTCCGCGGAGCTGAACTCGACGATCGGCGCCCGATCAAGCTCGATGGGCGCGGACGCACGCGGTTCGGAACCTGTGGCCGGAGACGAATCTGAGGTTTCGGTGACACAGATCCCGTTCGAAGTCGGGTTTGTGTGCGGCTCCAACGCCGCTGAGTCTGCGGCTTCCATGGCGGGGTTGAGCTTCCCGTCCTCGGATGGCGCAATCTGCTCCGGATCTAGGGCCAGAGCAGTTACAGGCGCTATCTCTCGGATATGGTCCGATGACAGATTTAGGTCATGTTCATCGCGGTGGCGGGGAGCGGCTGCCATGGGCTCGAATCCATCGAAGATCAAGTCTTCACGGATATCGGCAACGTAGTTCAAGCTTCCAAACCTGACCTGATGGCCAGGGGCGTAGCTGTCGATCTGCTCTAGGTGGCCAAGCGAGTTGGCCCGCAGCATGAAGCCG
The DNA here is from genome assembly GCA_011799875.1 of Thinopyrum elongatum. Lineage (NCBI taxonomy): Eukaryota > Viridiplantae > Streptophyta > Magnoliopsida > Poales > Poaceae > Thinopyrum > Thinopyrum elongatum. Next base: position 381,549,381 of record CM022300.1, read on the forward strand.
CCGAATACGAAGATCTGGCCGGGGAGAAAGACCTCCCTCTAGGCAGCATCGTTGTGGATGATTGATGGAGCCATTGATTCTTCTAGCGATGACACAGCGGAACTCTCAATGAAAGCACCAATGTCGGTGTCAAAACCGGCGGATCTCGGGTAGGGGGTCCCGAACTGTGCGTCTAAGGTCGATGGTAACAGGAGACAGGGGACACGATGTTTACCCAGGTTCGGGCCCTCTCTATGGAGGTAATACCCTACGTCATGCTTGATTGATCTTGATGAATATGAGTATTACAAGAGTTGATCTACCACGAGATCGTAATGGCTAAAACCCTAGAAGTCTAGCCTGTCTAATTATGATTGCCTCTACGGACTAAACCCTCCGGTTTATATAGACACCGGAGGGGACTAGGGTCGTACAAAGTCGGTTACAGAGAAAGGAATCTTTCATATCGAACGCCAAGCTTGTCGTCTACGTCAAGGAGAGTCCCATACAGACACGGGAGAGAGCCTTCGGTCTTGTATCTTCATGGCCCATCAGTCCGGCCCACATTACGTTGCCTGGACGCCCGAGGACCCCTTAATCCAGGACTCCCTCAATAGGGCCGCACTCAGGTCACTGTAACTTTTACATACGATCTTGGATTGATATGATTTTTGTATCAAAATCGATCGTTTCGACGAGACGAAGACAATTCGTGTAGATCAGTTTTCCATATGAGGCCGTCTCGGAGGCGTAATCATCTGAACAGTGTACTGGACACAAAATCTCAGTATTTGGAACACAACTTCGGCCTTAGAAATGAGATCGGATGGCTATGGCCCAAATATCAAAGTTTCTCCTTTTGACGATACAGAACTTTCTCACTTTGAGCACTTTTCCATTTGAGGCCTTCTTAATTATGTTTTTGACTATGCCAAAATCTGGTGTCAACAATATTCATAGATAATCTGATCATAAATTCACAATTCGTCGGATCTCGACAAACACACCGCAAAAGAATATTACATCGGATAGAACTCCAAGAACATCGAGGAGAACATGGTATTGAAGATCATAGAGAGAGAAGAAGCCATCTAGCTACTAGCTATGGACCCGTCGGTCTGAGGTAAACTACTCACACTTCATCGAAAGGGCAATAGGGTTGATGTAGATGCCCTCCGTGATCGAATCCCCCTCCGGCAGATCATCGGAAAAGGCCCCAAGATGGGATCTCATGGGAACAGAAGGTTGCGGCGGCGGAAAAGTATTTTCGTGGATGCCCCTGTTGATAATGGAATATTTGAGAATTTATAGTGCTGAGAGGGAGGTCGGTGGACTCCCGAGGGGCCCACAAGCCAGGGGCGCCCCCCCTTGGGCATGCCCCTATGGCTTGTCGTCGCCTCGTGGGTCTTCTAACTTCATCTCCAAGTCTCGTAGGTGTCTTCTGGTCCAAGAAAAATCATCGTAAAGTTTTATTCTGTTTGGACTCCGTTTGATATTCCTTTTATGCGAAACTCAAAAACAAGGAAAAAACAGAAACTAGCACTGGGCTCTGGGTTAATAAGTTAGTCCCAAAAATAATATAAAATAGCATATTAATGCATATAAAACATCCAAAACAGATAGTATAATAGCATGGAACAATAAAAAATTATAGATACGTTGGAGATGTATCAAGCACTAAATATGGAATGTATGGTTATATTGATGTCGTAATATGAAAGGATATTGGTTCATGATCATTGGTTATTAGAAATATCGGTATTAAAGCTTGTTATTAAGTTCTCATCTAAGTGTTGGTCATGGCATGGTGGGGAGGTTTGAGCATTTTTATGTCTGAATGAAATCCTTGAGTGTTGTTATAATTGAGGGTGCGCGATGGTTAACTCCTACCAACCTCCTCCCTAGGGGCATGCGAGTAGTACATTGCTTCGTGGGCTAATAGGCTTTCACAGTAAGTATAGGAGTTCTTTATGACTAATGTGAGTCCATGGATTATACACACTCCTACCTTTCTGCAATTTGCTAGCCTCTTCGGTACCATGCATTGCTTTTTCTCACCTCAAGAGTTGGTGCAAACTTCACCGGTACATCCAAACCCCATGATATGATACACTCTATCACACATAAGTCTCCTTATATCTTCCTCAAAACAACCACCATATCTACCTATTATGGCATTTACAAAGCCATTCCGAGATATATTGCCATGCAACTTCCACCATTCCGTCACATGACTTGTGTGTTCATCATCATATTGCTTTGCATGATCATATAGAGCTGACATGATATTTGTGGCACAGCCACCGTTCCTCATTGTTATACATGTTATGCTAGATCATTGCACATCCTGGTACACTACCAAAGGCATTAATACAGAGTCATATTGTTTCAGTTATCGAGTTGTAAGTAAATAAAAGTATGATGCTCATCATTATTAGAGCATTGTCCTAGTCAGGAAAGGATGATGGAGACTATGATTCCCCCATAAGTCAGGATGAGACTCCTGACGAAAAAAAAGGAGGCCAAAGAGGCCAACAAAAAATGAAATGAGAGAAAAAGAGAGGAGGGACAATGTTACTATCCTTTTACCACACTTGTGCTTCAGAGTAGCACCATGTTCTTCATATAGAGAGTCTCCCAAGTTATCACATTCATATACTAGTGGAAAATTTTCATTATAGAACTTGACTTGTATATTCCGATGATGGGCTTCTTCAAATGCTCAAGGTCTTCATGAGCAAGCAAGTTGGATGCACACCCACCTAGTTTTAGTTGAGCTTTCATACACATATACTCCCTCCGTCTGGAAATACTTGTCCTAGAAATGGTTGTATCTAGACTTATTTTAGTTATAGATACATCCATTTTTAGGACAAGCATTTCCGGACAGAGGCAGTAGCTCTTAGTGCATCTGTTGCATGGCAATCCCTACTCCTTGCATTGATATCGATTGATCAGCCTCTCCATTGCCCGTTGATCCACTGAGTTGATGTGAGGCTTTCTTCCATTCTGACTTCTCCTATTGATCTCTACCACCGCATTCTATTCCAACTATAGTGCTATATCCATGGCTCATGCTCATGTATTGTGTGGGGTTGAAAATGCTGAAGCGTGTTATAAGTATGATCCAATTGACTGGTTTGACACCGGGGTGCTCATGATTTATATTTATGCGATGAAGGCGGAGTCATGCCATGCTAACATGATAAAATGACTGGGGATAACATTCGTTAAGGATCGTATATTTGACAAAGTAATGATTATGTTTCTTATATTCATGGATATTATTACATTGATATTATTACTTCATCATTTCTCATTATTTATACCGTAAAGATATTACATGATAAACATGCTAGGTAGCATTCAACATCAAATTTCTTGTTTTTATCATTTACCTACTCGAGGACGAGCAGGAATTAAGCTTGGGGATGCTAATACGTGTCCAACGTATCTATAATTTTTTATTGTTTCATGTTATTATATTATCAATATTGGATACTCTATATGCTTTAATATAAAATTTTGTATCATTTTTGGGAACTAACCTATTAATTCAATGCCAAGTGCCAGTTGCTGTTTTCTGCTTGTTTTTGGTTTTCCAGCAAATCAGTACCAAACGGAGTCCAAACGCTATGAAACTTTTTAATGATTTTTTTTTGGACAGAGACCCTAGAAGCTTCGGGAGGAGACCAGACGATAAACAAGGAGATGACAAGGCAACAGGGCGTGCCCTGTTACCTTGTGGGCCAATGTGTCTCCGTCTGACTTAATTCCACTTCTATAAATTCTCAAATATTGGAAAACCCCCCAGAGAGCCACCCGAAACAATTTTTCCGCCACCGCAAGCGTCTGTTCTTCTGCGATCCCATCTGGAGGCCTTTTTCGATACTCTGCTGAAGGGGGAATCGATCACGGAGGGCTTCTACATCAACCTTGCTGCCCTACCGATGATGTGTGAGTAGTTCACCACAGACCTACGGGTCCATAGCCAGTAGCTAGATGACTTCTTCTATCTCTTTGATCTTCAATACCATGTTCTCCTCGATCTTCTTAGAGTTCTATCCAATGTAATCTTCTTTTGCGGTGTGTTTGTTGGGATCCGATGAATTGTGGGTTAATGATCAGATTATTCATTGAAAGTTATTGACTCTTCTCTGAACTTTATTATGAATGATTATTATAGCTTTGTATTTCTCTCCGATCTATTCGTTTGGTTTGGCCAACTAGATCAATTTATCTTCAGCGCGAGAGGTGCTTTGTAATGGGTTCAATCTTGTGGTGTCCTCACCTCATGACAGAAGGGGTAGCTAGACACGTATTTGTATTGTTGCCATTAAGGATAAAACGAAGGGGTTTAATCATATTGCTTGAGTTTACTTTGTCTGCATCATGTCATCTTGCTTAAAACATTACTCTGTTTGTCATGAACTTAATACCATAGATGCATGCTGGACAACGGTTGATTGGTCGAGTAATAGTAGTAGATGCAGATAGGAGTCGGTCTACTTTTCACGGACGTGATGCCTATATATGTGATCATTGCCATGAATAACGTCATAACTATGTGCTTTTCTATCAATTGCCCAACAGTATTTTGTCTACCCACCGTATGCTATTGTTTCGAGAGAGAAGCCTCTAGTGAAAACTATGCCCCCCGGGTCTACCTTAATCATATTACTAAAATAAAAAATACCTTGCTAAAATTTATTTACTTTTTTTTATCTATCTACCACTATCAGAATTACTCCTTGCAAGTAACGAGTTCAAGGGGATTGACAACCCTCTTGCCCGTGTTGGTGCAAGTATTTGCTTTTGTATGTGTAGATGTTGTTGACGAGAATTCAAGTGGTGCTCCTATTGGTTCGATAACCTTGGTTCTCACTGAGGGAAATACTATCCGCTACTAGATTGCTTCACCCTTCCTCTTCGGGGAAAATCCCAACACAGCTCACAAGTAGCATGTGCCGGCAGCCGGAACACGGGGTGACACTTACCGACAAGCGTTGCTTGGCCGCATCGGACCTTTTGACTGGAGAATCACTCCTATCTGGCGTTGGGTTGGCCGCCGATCAACCACTGCAGGCTACCCGGGGCACGCCAGTGGACGTGCCGGCATTGAACGCCTTGGAGACGTTGACCGGTTACACACAGGCCGCGCTGGTGGTGGCTGTGGAGTAGCCAGCCACAGAGGATCCACACTTGCTGGAGGGGCCACAATCTGCTTTGGTCCCGGGACCCACGTCGATGCGTGGCATGGCTGTGCTACCAGCTGTCGAACTGGCCCCAGAAGCACACATGACTTCAGCAACCACGGTTGCATTGGTCCAAGAGCTGGTGGTGGAGCCACCAAATCCTATCCCAACGGCAAACACAGGGCAGTCCATGGTTCTCCAAGAAGTGGGCCTGTATAAAGCGACCGACACAACTACCCTGCAAGCATCTGCGGATCTCGAGGTTCCTGTCGGCATTCTGGGAACCAGGGTACCCAGACTTGCCTGCCTGCGGCCCACGGTGTGGCTCCCTCGACGGCCTGGTACGGCCCAGCAGCAAGGACTTCAAGACAAGACCCTCGCGATGGCCCTGGCCTCGCGAGGCGGGTGACACCAAGACCTCCAAGGGAACGGCCTCCCTAGGCTACCTCCCGAGGAGCGGAGATTTCTATGCAGGTACCCAGCCTCCCGAGGCTGCGATGACGTGAGCCATGACGACCAAGGCCAGGCGGGCGCCAATAGGCGCAGAGGAGGCAGTTTCCCTTTTGGTGCTAAGGGAGCAAGGACAGGCGTGGGTTCCTGAGGAGTCCTCCAAAGGTTTCCATTCCGGTGCAACAGGACCAAGACCACGAGCTCGGTAGGACGATGTCATCACCGAGCCCACCCCTGCGTCACGACCAGAAGGTTTGCAGGAGAAGACCACCCGGAGCCACCTAGTCCGTAAGGAGGGAGCCTTCTCAGGACCCCGGGGGCATACCCGGAACCAAGGCTCCGGAGGAACACGGATCGCGGTGCAGCAGCAACTCACCAGGGGCCACGAGCACGCCAAGCTAAGTAATTCTAATCATGCCAAGTAGGAGCTTCCGATTAACAGCAATATGAGTATCAGAACGCAAACGGGAAATACTGACATAAAGGCGCAAGCGCCGTGGTTCATTACATGCCCCCAGGGGGCATTTCATAAGTTGTGACACATGAAGCAAAAGAAGGAAAACCCGAAGAGGCTGCCTCCCGAGGACCGCTGCTCCTGAGGCCCGGCTTCACCACCGCCCGCGCTTAGTCGGAGTCCTCCTCCTGCTTGACGGGGGCGTGATGGCGAGGTGGCTCGGCATCCTCTTGAGCGGGGGCGCGGCGGCGTGGCGGCATGCCGTCCTCCTTGGTCCACGCACGGCGATGAGGCGGCTCGTCGTAGTCGTCGTCACTCAAGCCTTTCCCGGAGGAAGCGCCATTGCTAGAGGAGCAGCGGCCATCGCCAAGGGCAAGTTCACCGCGGAGGACGCCACCGCGAGGCGGGCAACACCAAGACCTCCAAGGGAACGGCCTCCCTAGGCTGCTCCCGAGGAGAGGATATTTCTATGCAGGTACCCAGCCTCCCGAGGCTGTGATGATGTGAGCCATGACGACCAAGGCCAGGCGGGCGCCAGCGGGCGCAGAGGAGGCAGTTTCCCTTTCGGTGCTAAGGGAGCAAGGACAGGCGTGGGTTCCCGAGGAGTCCTCCAAAGGTTTCCATTCCGATGCAACGGGACCAAGACCACGAGCTTGGCAGGACGGATTTCATCACCGAGCCCACCCCTGCGTCACTGTGACGCCCCGGGCTCAATTGTGCACTAATCATACACGCAAATGCACACGATCAAGCCTAAGGACTCACGGGAAGATATCACAACACAACTCTAAAACATAAATAAAGTCATACAAGCTTTATATTACAAGCCAGGGGCCTCAAGGGCTCGAATACATAAGCTTGCGTACAAGCGTCAGCGGAAGCATCAGATATCTGAGTACAGATATAAAAGAAAACATAGATAGGCCTTTAGAAGGCGGGGCCAAAGAAAACACTACGATCGAAAGGCGCAGGCCTCCTGCTTGGGACTCTCCGAACCTACTCCTAGTCGACGGCAAGCTCGTAGAAGTATCCACCCTCGGGGTAGTAGTAGCGATTGGCGGCGGGGGCAGCTGTCTCAGGGGCTCTGTCATCTGGTTGCATCAAAAGGATATGGGGAGAAAAAGAAAGCAAAGCAACCGTGAGTACTCATCCGAAGTACTCAGCAAGCAAGGGTCTACACTACATATGCAACATTATCAAAGGGAGGCTGTATATGTAGACTGGGCTGCAGAAATGCCAGAATAGAAAAACAAGGCCTAGTCCTATCGAAGACTAGCATCTTCAGCGGTCTTGCAGCATTAGAAGTGTGTATATTAGTACAGTATAGAATAGTAGTATCATTAAGTCTCAACCTCACCCAGAGATCCTTTCTCGACTCCCTGCGAGAAAGCAATCCCAGAGCCATACTGTCATCAACCTCGGCCAAAGATCCTTTCTCGACTCCCTGCGAGAAAGTAATCCCAGAGCCATAATATCCATATCTCATCTCATCAATATGTTCTAGTTGTATCGATCGGGATACAACTCCGAGTGTCCATTGCCGAGGATCCGGCTATGCATAGATTAGTTCTTCCCTGCAGGGGTGCACCAACTTACCCACCACGCTCACTTAACTTCGGCCGGACACACTTTCCCGGGTCATGCCCGGCCTCGGCCAAACGACACACCGTAGCCCTACCTAAAGCTCAGCAGAGAGGTCCCCGTCGGTCTACATCCTAAGCGCTTAGAGGTCTTGGGCCATCGCCCTGTGCACTCCGAGTCGTTGCGTGCAGGGGGAAGCCAGGCACCAGGGGGCGCCGGTCCGTCCCGGCCGCAATGCTGAACTGGACGTCTGACAGAGCTTTCGGCTGATGCCATGATGCAGAGTACCCATATTTATTCCCGCGTGATGGTTAGTGCTATCGGGCCAGAGGCCCACTCGAATCAGATATCCAAATCGTTAGTACCTTGGGGGTGAGGTAATGAGCAGAGACTCACGATCGATGTGACCCCGTCGCCCCATCTCGAGGACTTGCGGCAAGGGCCAAGAATGCCCGGCCACGCCTCGTATTCATCACTCGGGCACCATCCAGGTCTACCCGTCTCCATATCACTCGCGGGTACCCCTCAGGGTCGACCTACCTTCCAAGTAACAGTGTAAAGTCCAATTATCCGTGTGTCCATAACATCAAGGGAATCCGAGGTATCACCCTTGTTGGCTTCCTACTCGATGTATCCGTCAAGGTGAACTCGGAGGAATCACCCTCGATGGGTTCACACTTGAGGTGTTGCACGACAGCGTCGTTATCGGAAGTGGGGAAGGAGGAATCACCCTCGATGACCACGACTGAATAGTTACTCTACAGAGTTAACATTAGAAGTGCTACACGAGGTTTCACCCTCGGCACTCGATAGTAACGCTCAGTGTCGTTACAACTAAGGGGGGTGATGTGCGGTGCCGGGGCCTGGTCTTCAATCCCGTTGATCGGGTCTTCTGATAATCCAGCGGGGCAGTCGGGACTAGTGGGGTCACTGATAGGTCTCTACCCAGCCTATACTAGACAGTTTATGATAAGCAGGTAAGGTTTCAAAAGCATGTTACAATAAACAGGCTATTCATCAGAATAGGTAAAGCAGTAGCAGCAGCATTTCTAATGCAAGCATGAGAGAGAAAGAATAGGCGATATCGGTATGCTCAAAGGGGGGGTGCTTGCCTGGTTGCTCGGCGGCAAAGGCAAGGTCGTCAATGCTGTCGTCAACCTCCGGAGCTGTGTCGGCCTCGGGGACGACATCGGTGTCGGGGTCTACCGAGAGAGAAGAGGGGGAAGAAACAGTAAATATAAAACAAACAAGAGCATGACATGACAATACGCAGAGCTAGGGGTGTTCTGACGCGAATCTACACGATATAGGTGAAGAGGGAAAACATCCGGGAATGTTTTCCCGAAGTTCGGCATTTTCAGACATGTGAAGCGGAGGGGGACGGTTGCATGTTCCCTATGCTAGGGACGTGTGGCGGACGAACGGACCACGTATTCGGATTCGTCTTGTCGTTCTGAGCAACTTTCATGTACAAAGTTTTTCGATCCGAGCTACGGTTTATTTTCTATGCATTTTAGAATGTTTAATTATTTTCTGGATTTCATTTAATTATTTAAATCAAACATTATCCAGAACAGTACAGGGTGACGTCATCTTGACGTAATGCTGATGTCAGCAGTCAACGGACAGGCTGACCAGTCAAACCTCACCAGTGGGTCCCACTGGTCAGTGACTGGACTAATTAACAGAGTTAAATTAATTAATCTAATCCTAATCAACTAGCGGGACCCACCTGTCAGTGTCTTATACTAATTACAATTAGTTTAAATTTGAATTAGGGTTAATTAGGCACTGGGGCCCACAGGTCAGTGACAGCGGTTGACCAGTCAGTAGGGTTGACTAGTCAACCCAGTCGACCGGGCCCCACCGGGCCCATCGGCAGCGACCCATAGGGGGGCCACGTCGGCGCCACGTCGGACCGGCACCGGAGTAAGCTCCGGCGAGCCCTTTTTGCGGCGGAGTGCCCTGGGCCTCGCCGGAAAACTGCCACGGGCCACCGTTTGGCACAGGGCCGGCCGCATTCGAACGAGCGGACGAAGCCGCATCCGCTCGTGTCAGTCTCGTATGAAGGCGTGGCCGGGGCTGAGTGCTATGACGATGGCGGGCGGCGGTGCTTCGGGCGCTCCACGGGGACGGCAAGGCGGGGCTCCAGCGACTCATCTAACCACCTAGGCGGCATCTAGGGAGCACCAGAAGCACTACAGCGGCACTAGTTCGAGCAGGGAAGCACGGGAGCACGATGCTCGCCGTCCATGGCGGCGGCCGGAGCTCGGTCTTGTGGGGGAGCTACGTAGGGGAGGGAATCACCATCGAAGAGAGAGGGGAGAGAAAGAGGGGCTCACCGAGCGCCTGTAGTCGAGCAAGGTGAGCGCAGGGAGGGGTTTCCGGAGCCGCAATCGACGACGAGGTCGACGGCGTCCGAGGATGAAGAAGACGTCGAAGAGGGCGATGCAGGGGCGGCAAGCTCGAGGCCGGGGTCGGGGAAGACACAGAGGAGCACGTCAGAGCTCGTGGGCATGCCCTCAGGCGACGACGAGCTCGTTGGGCGTGCGGGTGACGGCACTTATGGCGACGGCCGCGCGGGCGCTGGATCTTGGAGGAGGGGAGCGCGGGCGAGAGGAAGAGGTAGAGCGGGGGTGTGGCCCTTAACCACCCACGGCGAGCGGCAGAGCCGCTGTCGAGCGTGCGAGGATGGGGGCCCCGGGCGGGCGCGCGCGCGTGCGGCTGGAGACGACAGCGAGGGGGGGGGGTGAGCAGGAAGTAGGGGAAGAGCGCCAGACGGGCTGGGCCTCCCGGCTGGGTTTTTTTTTTTCCTTCTTTCCTTTTCTGTTTTTCCCTACGTTGAGGCCGACGAGGCTAGGCTGTAGGGTGACGAGCTAGAGACCGGAGAGGTTGAGATATTCGCACACGCCCCAGAGTTCGAACCTTCTTGGGTCTGCGGAGCCCTGAATCCGACATTTGGCGCACCAGGTAGGGGCGTGTCAAAGCTCCGCCTCTTCACCAACCGCGCTCCGCCCTCGCCTCGTGGTTCCCGTGGCAGGCGCCGTCCCACCGACCTGGCCGCTGGGCGCCTACGGGGGCGTCGCGGGCCATCCGACCTTCACTCCCAGCCTGCGGCGGGTGTAGTGGCTGGAGAGGTTCAGGCCTGCTCTACCCCCGTGATATGATGGCGCGGCGGACCCCGAGGAGTTCCTCCGGCTGTATGCGCAGGCCATCCAGGCGGCGGGTGGCGATGACAAGACCATGGCAAATTGGCTCCCTATGGCCCTCACGGAGATGCCGCGCTCCTGGCTGCGCGGCCTCCCCGAGGCCTCAGTGTCTTCCTGGGAGGAGCTTCGCGGCCGATTCATCGCCCATTTTCCGGCACCGGCGCCCCATGCAGTCGGGTCCATCATCGGCGGGTCGCAGGTGCCCACCTCAGGCCGCCATGTCAAGCAGCTCTTCCGTCAGGCGAGAGCTGCTCGGCCGGGGCACGAGGCCTCTTGAGACCGCGAGGCGCCTGAGACCGACATCACCTTTGACTCCAGGGATCACCCTGAAACCACGGCCGGCACCAGTGCGCTCCCCATGATGTGCACGCCCACCATCAGCAACATCGCGGTCACCAAGACCCTCATCGACGGTGGCGCCGGCCTCAACGTCCTCTCCGTGGAGGCTTTCAACCTGCTTCAGGTGCCTTACGATCAGCTCACGCCCACCAAGCCCTTCTCGGGGGTGGTCAAGGGCTCTACCACCCCCTGGGGCAGATACGCCTCCCCGTTACCTTCGGCACGCGCGACAACTACCACACCGAGCTCATCGATTTCGATGTGGCCCGCATCAGCCTTCCGTACAATGCCATCCTGGGGTACCCGACCCTCGCCAAGTTCATGGCAGCGACCCATTCGGGTTACAACATCATCAAGATGCCGGGCAGCAGCAACGTCATCACGGTGGTCGGGGATGCGAAGGATGCGGCCCAGACCCTCAGGCTCACCTACAAAGCTGCGCCGTCCTTGTGCCCTGGTGCCAAGGATGCCTCGGGGGCCCTGGAGGCCGCGCCCGCGAAGAAAAAGCAGTTGTTCTCTCAGGACCGGGCCGAGACGAAGCAGGTGCCTGTCGATAGCGGGGGTGCCGGCCCCACCTTCACCATAGGTGTCGGCCTACCCCTGGACCAAGAAGAGGCGTTGGTTGACTTCCTGAGGGCCAACAAAGATGTATTTGCATGGGAGGCATCCGACCTGGTTGGTGTCCCGAGGGAGGTGATTGAGCACCACTTGATGGTGTGCCCCGGTGTGCGCCCGGTGAAGCAAAAGGCGCGGTGTCAAGCACAAGAGAAGCAAGCATTCATCATCCAGGAGGTTTGCAAGTTGCAACAGGGCGGCGTCATTCGGGAGGTGCAGCACCCAGATTGGTTAGCGAACCCCGTGATCGTCCCAAAGAAAGGGGGGAAGGAGCGCATGTGCATCGACTTCACGAGCCTCAACAAGGCCTGCCCTCAGGACCCCTTCCCGCTCCCGCGCATCGACCAGATCATGGACTCCACCGCCGAGTGCGATCTGTTGTGCTTTTTGGATGCCTTCTCAAGGTATCACCAAATCAAGATGGCAGTGGAGGACGTCGAGAAAACAGCCTTCATCTCCCCGTGCGGTGTGTATTGCTACACCTACATGCCCTTTGGGCTGCGGAATGCCGGGGCGACCTTCCAACGGTTGATGCACATCGCGCTCGGGTCGCGGCTAGGGAGAAATGCGGAGGCATATGTTGACGACATCGTGGTCAAGTCGCGGAAGGCAAGGACCCTAATTGAAGACATGGAAGAGACCTTCGCCAACTTGCGCAAGGTAAACCTGAGGCTCAACCCGGAGAAGTGCGTGTTTGGAGTCCCGTCTGGCAAGCTACTGGGCTTCCTAGTATCGCACAGAGGGATCGAGGCTAACCCTGAGAAGGTCAAAGCAATAGAGAGGATGAGTCCACCTCAGACCCTCAAGGAGATGCAAAATCTCGCGGGGTGCGTCACCTCGCTGGGGCGCTTCATCTCCAAGCTCGGCGAGCGCACCCTCCCTTTCTTCAAGCTGATGAAGAATAAGGGCCCCTTCGAGTGGACTCCGAAGGATGATGTGGCTTTCGAAGACCTCAAGAGGTACCTCACGAGCCCACCCGTGATGGTGGCGCCTCGTCCTCTTGAGCCTCTGGTGCTCTACTTGGCCGCCACACCCCACTCGGCCAGCGCAGCGCTCGTGGCGGTCAGGGAGGGGCACGCTGGCACGGGTGTGCGGCGTGGCATTCTGCGCAAGGGCGCGCCGTCACTACCTCAGGATGGCGCTCCTGAAGCTTCCGCTGCGCCACCGGACAACATGGCTCTCGAGGCCCCCTCAGCTCAAGCAGAGCAGGGCGTCATTAACGCTCCGCCCCTCGTCGAGCACCCGGTGTACTTCGTCAGCACGATACTGCGTGACGCACGCGCGCTACCCCATGCCACAGAAGCTCCTGCTCGCACTCCTCGTCGCCTCCAGGAAGCTACGTCATTATTTCCAAGGCCACCCCATCAAGGTCGTCTCCGCATACCCCTTGGAGAGGGTGCTCTGCAGCCCCACTGCTGTGGGGAGGGTTGCAGAATGGAACATGGAGCTGCAGGCCTTCCAGCTAGAATTCAGCACCACTAGAGTCATCAAGGGCGCGACCCTCGCTGACTTCGTGGCGGAATGGACGGATGCTCCCGACCAGGGGATGGACGAGGGCCAATCCCTCGCACCTGGCAACGAGGCGCCCGACGGCTGGGTCATGTACTTTGACGGTGCTTTCGCGCGGCGGGGCGCAGGGGCTGGAGCCGTACTCATCTCACCGACCAAGGACAAGCTGTGTTATGCCGTGCAGCTCTGCTTCCAGCATGGCGAGAAGGTCTTCAACAACATCATGGAATACGAGGGCCTGATCGCCGGCCTCAGAGCCGTAGCCGCCCTGGGGGTCAAGCGTCTCACCATCAAGGGCGACTCCCAGCTTCTCATCAACTTCTCCAACAAGGAATACAAGCCTAAAGACGAGCACATGGAGGCATATCTGGAAGAGGTACGCAAAATTGAAAAACGCTTCTTGGGTTTGGAATTGTAGCACGTCCTGCGCGACACGAACAAGGAGGCGGACGACATCACCAAGAGGGCATCCCGCAGCGAGCCCCAGAAGCCTGGCATCTTCGAGGAAAGGCTTTTCAAGCCATCAGCGGCTCCCCCCGCCACGGGCCCAGCGCTGCTGCGGGAGGAGCCACCTCTGGCCCCATCCTATGGTGCCTCAGCCTGTGGTCCGACCTCAGGAGCCCGCCTGCTCCTGGCGCTAGAGCCTCAGGAGGGCTGCTGGACCGAGGAGTTCAAGGTGTACCTACTCCGCGGCGCCTTGCCGAAGAAGGAAGAAGATGCGGAACGCGTGGTTCGTCAGGCCACCGCTTATTGCTTGCAGGACAGTGAGCTGTACCGAAGGCGCCCCAACGACGTCTCACTGCGATGCATATCCAGGGAGCAAGGGCACGAGCTGTTGGCCAACATCCACGTTGGATATTGCGGACATCACTCTTCATCGCGCACCCTCGTTGGCAAGGTGTTCCGCAACGGGTTCTACTGGACCACGGCGCTCAACGACGACACGAGCTTGTGCGATCCTGTGAGGCCTGCCAGTTCCACGCCAAGCAGATTCATCAACCCATGCAAGGCCTCTAGACCATCTCACTCTCATGGCCCTTCGCGGTCTGGGGGCTGGATATCTTGAGCCCGTTCCCTCGGGCAGCCGGTGGATACCGCTACCTCTACGTCACCATCAACAAGTTCACCAAGTGGGCGGAGGTGGAGCCTGTGCGCACCATCCCTGCTGGCTCCGCCATCAAGTTCATCAAGGGCCTCGTGAGCCGTTTTGGGGTCCCCAACCGTATCATTACTGACAATGGCTCCCAATTCACCAGCAACCTCTTCAGGGCATATTGTGCTAACCTTGGAACGCAGATATGCTACGCTTCGGTGGCGCACCCGCGGAGCAACGGCCAGGCTGAGCGCACCAACGTGGAGGTCCTGAGGGGCCTCAAGACAAGGAGCTTCAAGAAAAAGCTCGAGGCCTTCGGCAGGGGTTGGCTCGGTGAGCTTCAATCCGTGTTGTGGTCCATCGGCACCACCGCGACTAAGCCCACCGGGGAGACCCCGTTCTTCCTCGTCTACGGGGCTAAGGCGGTCCTCCCACATGAGGTTAGGCATTGCTCCCCGCGGGTCTTGGCATTCGACGAGGCGCATCAGGATGCCTCACGGGGAATTGACCTCGTGCTCGGCGAGGAAGCCCGCCGCCAAGCCTCGCTCCGCGCCGCGAGGTACCAGCAGGCGTTGCGGCGATACCATTGCCGTAGCGTCTGCTCCCAGACCCTCGAGGTGGGTGACCTCGTCCTAAGGCGGGTCCTCTCCAGGGAGGGCCTTCACAAGCTCTCGCCCATGTGGGAGGGCCCGTTAAGGATCGCCCGCGTCTCCAGGCCAGGCGCCGTACGCTTGGAGACGCAGGACGGGGTCCCCATCCAGAATGCCTGGAACATCCTGCACCTTCGTAAGTTCTACCCGTGACACTCTCACGTAATAATGAGTGGGGCTATACACGCCCCGGAGTCTCCCGGTGCGTCGCTCCTCGACCCCGCGGGGACTCCCAACCACGCCCAAGTGGAAGCCCCATGCTCCGCGCTGGCGGACAACACGGTCTTTCAGCGACTATGCCCACACCTAGTGGAAGCCCCATGCTCCGCGCTGGCGGGAAGACTAGAAGACTAGTGTAGCCGCCAGACGCGGCTGTTCTTTTCCTTGCCTTTATGACCAAATTTGCCGCTTCTTGGAATGAAATTTGAAGTTTTCGCGTCTTTATTCAAAAAGGGAGGGAATTCTTCTTTCTTCTTTTCTTTGCTCCCTGTAGAGTTTCTTCTCTTGAATTTCGTTCTTAAGCGGTGTAGTGGCTGCCCGTAGCCCACTCCATCGCGCCCCGCGAGCGGGGGCTGGGCACGGTACACCTGAGCCGGCTTAGGCTGCTCACGTGCACACCTCGCCAAGGCCTTGGCGTCCGAATCCTCGCGCGACGCTCTCGAGCGAGCTAGCGGGCACATACCGATTTCGGTCCCTGGCCCTGTTGGGCATCGTGACCCGGCACACCAGTGACGATCGCCCCTGCTTGGGGGCTGCGGGCGCAAAGCCCCTTGAGGACCCAGAGCCACCTAGTCGGTAAGGAGGGAGCCTTCTTAGGACCACGGGGGCATACCTTGGACCAAAGCTCCGGAGGAACGCGGACCGCGGCGCAGCAGCAACTCACCAGGGGCTACGAGCGTGCCAAGCTAAGTAATTCTAATCATGCCAAGCAAGAGCTTCTGATTAACAGCAATATGAGTATTAGAACGCAAAGGGGAAATACTGACATAGAGGCGCAAGCGCCGCGGTTCATTACATGCCCCCAGGGGGCTTTTCATAAGTTGTGACACATGAAGCAAAAGAAGGAAAAACTGAAGAGGCGGCCTCCCGAGGACCGCTGCTCCTGAGGCCCGGCTTCACCGCCGCCCGCTCTTAGTCGGAGTCCTCCTCCTGCTTGACGGGGGTGTGATGGCGAGGTGGATCGGCGTCCTCTTGAGCGGGGGCGTGGCGGCATGCCGTCCTCCTTGGTCTGCGCACGGCGACGAGGCGGCTCGTCGTAGTCGTCGTCACTCGAGCCTTCCCCGGAGGAAGCGCCATTGCTGGAGGAGCAGCGGCCATCGCCAAGGGCAAGTTCACCGCGGAGGACGCCGCCGCAAGGCGGGCGACACCAAGACCTCCAAGGGAACGGCCTCCCCAGGCTGCCTCCCGAGGAGAGGATATTTCTATGCAGGCACCCAGCCTCCCGAGGCTCTGATGACGTGAGCCATGACGACCAAGGCCAGGCGGGCGCCAGCGGGCGTAGAGGAGGCAGTTTCCCTTTCGGTGCTAAGGGAGCAAGGACAGGCGTGGGTTCCCGAGGAGTCCTCCAAAGGTTTCCATTCCGGTGCAATGGGACCAAGACCACGAGCTCGGCAGGACGGATGTCATCACCGAGCCCACCCCTGCGTCACGACCAGAAGCTTTGTAGGAGAAGACCACCTTTCGTCAGGATAAGATGTACAACTTGTCCGCTTTCGAATTGCCCACTGTGGGTGTAACACCCCATGTCATTAGCCACAGTAATCACTTTTGATAATGACAAGTCAGCATGATTAACAGTGCCTAATCATCATTTGCCTCATATTGCATTTCAACCCCTAACTCAAAATTCAAATAAATTTAAAGTGGAAAATAAAGATTGTTCAAGTTAGAAACTAAATTGTTCATTAAATAGCAAGTAAATCAGAGACAATTCTAAAATTGAAACCAACATGATTGGAATTGGGTAAGTGACTCAAACATCCTCAGACACTGACTAAAGGCAATATTTAATAACCTTTTATTTAAATCTAAATTAAATATGAAATTATGTATTGCCCAAGCTAGTTTTTGGTGTTAGGATATAATGCACTGTGATTTATGAACTAGGTCACACTTTTTACAAAATTCATTAAGTGCACAAACAATTAGCAAAACAGAGTTGAAAAGGAAACAGAAAAAGGAAAATAGAAAAGGCCTAAAGCGCTACTGTGCACTTAGGTCCGCTGGCTACAGCACCGGCCCAGCCCACCCCGCGCTTTCCCCTATCTCACTGCTCACCCGCGCGCTCGCTGTCGCCGCGCGCGCGCATGCCGCGCCTGGCCCCCCTCGCCTCTGCTCGACACCGCGCGACCCCGTGCCTGCCGTGGAGGGATAAGGGCAAGCCCTGCCCCCCTGGCCTCCCTCTCCACTCCCTCTCCCTCTCTCCCCCTTCCCCGTCGCAGCCGAACGCCGCCGCCGCCATGGCTCTGGCCTAGCCGCGTCCACCGTCGCCCGTTCGCCGCCCCGACAAGTCCAACAGCTCCGCCTCGCTTCTCTGCTTTGACTACGCTGCCGGATCGAGCCCCGGAGCTCCTCGCGTTGCCGCATTCTTCCTCGTCTCCGTCTTGGCCACCGCACGACCTCGCCATTGATCTACGCCACCGGTCCACCCCGAGCCCACTGCCCAGTCCCCACGCTTCCCCGGTGAGCTCCTGCGCGTGACGCGCCCTCCCCTGCCTCCTCAAGTCACCTGTAGCGCCCGCTCCACGTTCGGCCGAACCCTCCGCCGCCTGGCCTCGTCGCCGGCGTGGCCACGGCGACCTTTTGGTCCCGTGCGTGCCACTGTCACACTCACCGCACCGCGTAGGCCTCGCTTCGCCCTTTAGATCGCTCGAACGCGCGCTGTTTTGCCGTTCCCGTACCTCGCCCGAAGAACCTCGCCGCCGATGAGCTCGTGGCGCTCAGCTCCAGCCGCAGCAGCCTCCGCCACCGTCACCAAACGCTTCGTCGTGGTCTTGCCGTTCGAAAGAGCCCAGCCACGCTCCTCCCCGTGCCCTGTGCGCGAAACCCGAGCCCTCCCGACGTGCGCCGCCGTTGGTTTCGGTCGCCGGCGTCGAGTCGCCGGTCGGCGCCGACGTGGACGGCCGGACCCCTCCTTTGTGCCACTGACTGCGGGCCCCACGGGGTCCCCTTGACCCCAGCCAACGCTGACTGGGCTGGCCCCTGTCTATGACATGTGGGTCCCTCCAAATAAACTAATTTAAATAAATAGATAAACTGTTAATTAGTTAATTAGTAAACTAAACACTCACTGAACAGTAGGCCCCACACGTTAATTAATCCTATTTAGTTTAAATTAACTCTGTTTAAACTAATCAGAGGCTGACATGTGGGTCCCACTGGACCCACCTGTCAGGTTTGACTCTGGTCAGCCGGGTTTGACCTGCTGACATCATGGTGATGTCATGCTGACATCATCAATTACTGTTCTGGATAATGTTGGATTAAATGGATTAAATAAATTCAGAAAATAGTTAAAACTTTAGAAAATCATATAAAATAATCCGTAGCTCCGATGAAAATAATTCATATATGAAAATTGCTTAGAATTTCGATACGAATCTGAATACGCCCTCCGTATTCCTGTCAGATGCCCCTAGCTAGATGAACATGGAACTTTTAGACCGATTTCAGTAAATGAATAGTGCCCAACTTTAATTAAATAAATCCGAATAAATTCCTAAATTAACTGAATCATTTAGTTAGGCAGTAGAACACCTCTGCATATCATTTAGGCATGTCATACATATTGTTTGCATTTTTGTCGTGGATTTATTGTTTCTCTCCCCTCCTTCTCTCTCGATAGACGCCGAGACCGACGCCGTTGCAGCTGGGTACAACTATGCTACTAACGAGCAACCCGTTGATGACCCCTCCTTGCCAGAGCAACCAGGCAAGCCCCCCCCCCTTGAGCATACAGATATCGCCCATTCCAATTCTCCTGCTTGCATTAGATTTTGCTAATGATAATGTTTGCTCCTCTCCTGATGCATAGCCTGATTTTGTAACCTGTTTATCGTTACCTTACCTGCCTATGTTAAACTGCTTAGTATAGGTTGGTAGTGAACCATCAGTGATCCCACCACCTTACCCTTGTTGCCCCTGCTTGATCATCGATGACTCGATCAATGTGATTGTCGACCAGAGACCGACACATCACTTCACCCCCTTAGTTGTACGACTCTGTATAGTTACTCTCGAGTGCCGAGGGTGATACCTCGTAACGCACTCCTGATGAATACTCTGCAGTGTAGCTGTTCGGTCGTGGTCATTGAGGGTGATTCCTCCTTCTCCACTTCCGATACGACTCTGTTGTGCAACCCCTCAGTGTGAACCTTGAGGGTGATGCCTCATACGTTCACCCTGATGATTTCATCATGTGGGATTCACCGAGGGTGATTCCTCGGGGTTCCCCCCCTTTGATGATATGACCACATGGTTACTTTGACCTTTGTTACAGGCGGGTCGACCCTGATGGGTACCCGCAGGGGGATCTATGATGTCGGGTGTGCCGGAAGGGCACTCGAGTGTGATATTGTGGCGGAGCTTCAGAAACTCTGATTGTCTCCGCGTGATACTAAATGAGCCTATTGGATTTGGGTGTGTGATCTGAGTGGGTCGACGTGCCCTATATGCACTACCACCACGCGGGATAATGGTTATGGGGCCCTCTGCGATGTACGTTTCTCCTGAAAGCTCATCAGACGTCACAGTTCACCGTGCGGGCTGATCGCCGGGACTGGGCTAGATACTTCACTGATGAGTTCAGTGTCACGCCTGCACCCCGGCCAGTCACGCAACGCGCAGGGTGCCCAGGGCGATGGCCCAAGACCTCTGGGTGCATAGGTTAGTCTGGCGTGCTGACCTCTCTGCCGAGCCTAGGTAGGACGCTGCTTCGTGTTGATCTCCCGAGGCCGGGCAATACCTATCAAGTGTGTCCGGCCAGAGGTGATCGAGCGTGTTGGGTAACAGTAGTGCACCCCTGCAGGGAAGAATGATCTATCGATAGCCAGTCCTACGGTAAAGGACGCTCAGTTTGTGTATCCCGATCTACTACTTGAACTGGATACTTGTTACTTAATTGAAGCTTCGGGATTGCTTTCTCGCTGGGAGTCGAGGAAGGACCTCTAGGCTTGCTTCAACATGTTTGCTTAATAAAATGCTATTCTACTCTCTTCTATTGCTGCAAGATGACGGCTTCGTGAAGATGCTAGTCTTCGATAGGACTAGGCCTTCTCTCTATTCTGACTTTTCTGCAGCCCAGTCCACCTATACCGCCTTTCCCCTTTGATAATGTTGCATATGTAGTGTAGATCCTTGCTTGCTGAGTACTTCAGATGAGTACTCACGGTTGCTTTGTTACTTCTTTTTCCCCATACCCCACTTTGATGATACCTCAGATGATGGAGCCCCGGAGCCAGATGCCACCACAGGAGCTTACTACCAGGAGGGTCCAGACGACACGTACTACTGGATCGAGCCAGCCGACCAGGAGTAGGATCGGAGGCTCCCAGGCAGGAGGCCTTCGCCTTTCGATCTAGAGTCGTTGTTTGTGCTAACCTTCTTAAGGCAAAACTTGTCTAACTATGTCTGTACCTAGATATTATTTATGTGACTGACTTATGTATTCAGATCCTCGTGATCCCTGGTCTGTAATATTGTGGATCTCCATTTATTTGTGTTAGAGTTGTGTTGTGATATCTTCCCGTGAGTCCCTATGCTTGATCGTGCATGTTTGCGTGTATTATTAGTGCATGATTGAGTCAGGGGCGTCACAAGTTGGTATCAGAGCTGACTGCCTGTAGGAAGTCCCCTTTCCCATTCCTTGGCCGAAGTTGAGTCTAGACATCAAAAAACTAATTTACTAACTTGGTTGTGTGGCTTACGGGCCCACGTCGCCAATTGGGTGGTATTAGGATCTTTTACTCCTCGTCTATACTCTGGGACTCTGATCTCTCTTCTATTCGGGTTAAATAAAAATTTACTAACGCCGATGTTTAGGATCTCGTAAATCCCGTCTACCCGGAGAGCTGGATATCTGTGCGATTTCCCTGTCATTGATCTGATTAGTGTGATAATCATTTTCCTTTCCATTGTTTTGTTTAACCTTTCCCTCCGAGTTGTGTTAAACTTCTCATTGTCGTTTGACAACCCTGAATTTCCTCTGTTTCAGATGGATCGTTTGTTTCCACCGCATCCTATGACACAGCTTGTGCTTCGCACTTGGGCTCGTGATGCCCCTGGGTTTCCAGCTGTTTTGATCGCCCTCCTGACCAGACTTGGCTACCGCTGGTACCCCGAGTACATGGTCTACGAGGATTACCGCGAGTTCAACCAGGAGCGGTACCATGCTGATGTTCGTATCTATGATCAGCAAGATGACTCAGACACCGAGCTGCACCTTTTCCACGGTATCGGCTTGACGATTGAGATGGCAGTCCATGATGTCGCCTACTCTGCTGTCGCACGTCTCCGAGGAGAGTTCAGCGATATCTTGGATGACTCTGAGTTCCGATACATTCCGTATGCCCCTGCTGGAGATGCTACTGGATACTACACAGCTATCTATGCCCCGTACGAGCCTCGTCGCTACGACCCGCGCGTTCTGATTCAGTGCACTCAGGCTTTGGATCGCACTGTTCGGGCTCTTGCTGTCGAGTTGGTTGCCACTCGAGCATGTCTCTACGATGCTATGACGCAGTTGCTACCCGTTGTTCGTGCAGGAATACATCCGGAGCACATCCTTTACCCGCGCAGGACTCAGATGTATGCTGGTATTGATTGGCCTGTTGTTGGAGGTCACACACCTGCACGTGGACCTCTTCCTACAACTCGAGACCGGGTTCTGCATCAGAGTGCAATGGAGTGCAGGATCCTACCGCGACGAACATTCATCGTCCGCACTCGCAGTTGCCCCGCTTCAGTGGTTTTCCCCGACGTTGATGTAGCCTTTGCTATGTCTCGTTGTGTACTTCCTTACCGCGTGCCTACGCGCCGCCTAGTATGTCTAGCCTTTAAATTTGCGCCGTTATGCTGTCCGCATGTACCCGACTCTGTGTATGGATCTGTATGTCTTAATTGACTACTGTTATGTATCTGTTACACTACTTAATTGTTGTCGAGTTACATCATGCTTGTCGCTAAACACTCGCAATTGCTTTTACTAAACTGCCCCTGTTGAAACTTAGCAGGATGGTTAGACCAGGTGGTCATGGTCGTGGTCGTGCCCCTGAACGCCCACCACCGCCAGACTATATGGCAGCTATGATGCAACAATTCGAGCTCAACCGCTAGTTCATGACTGGGATCATGGCTCAGTTTCCGCATCAGAACAACCAGAACCAGAACCCTCCTTCAATAACTTTGACAGAGTTTATGCGACTCAACCCCACTCAGTTCCGCAACTCTGACAAGCCACTGGATGCTGATGACTGGCTCCATGACATCACTCATGAGATGGAGTCTGCTAATGTCGCCCCTGCCAACTTCGTCACCTTCGCGGCCTTTTTCCTAAAGGGTCCCGCTGCTCAATGGTGGGACACACACAAGCGTACACTGCCTGTTGGAACACTCGTTACCTGGTATGAGTTCCAGGCTGCTTTCCGTGCCTGTTATATTCCTCAGGCAATTATGGAATGGATGAAGACCCAGTTCCGCAACCTCACTCAGGGCAGCAAGACTGTCGAAGCTTATCAGCGGGAATTCCTTGACCTGTCCCGCTATGCTGAAGAAGACATCGCTACAGATGCCCGCAGACAAGAGAAATTCCGTAGTGGACTATACCCAGACCTCGAGCTTGCCCTAGCTGCTCAAGACTACCCCAACTTTGCTACTCTTGTGAACAAGGCTATTGTGGTTGAGACCGCTCAGATGAAGCACAAGGACTTGCAGAAGTGCTATCGTGATGCTGGCTCATCTTCGGGCTCAGCACAGAAGCGTCGAGTCTGGATTCCCAACAACGTGTTCCGTCCAAATGCCCCTGCGCCAAAGAACAACTATGCTGCACCACGTCTGCCTCCTCCACCATCGAGGCAGCCAAAAACTCAAGCTATTCAACACAATGCTCCTCTTCGTCCTGAAGATGGTTTGTGCTTCAAGTGCCGCAAACCAGGTCACCTTGCTAAAGACTGCCGCCAGACTCAGAATCAGTTGGCTTTTCCTTGTACTGGCCGTGGCAATGGTCGTGGCAACAATCAGGCCCGCAACTATAATACTGGGTCTGCTGCACATGGTCGTGGACACGCTTACAACATTGATATTGAAGAAGTCCAGGATCAACCTGCTACTGTGATGGGTACCCTTCTTGTTAACTCAGTACCCGCTTCTGTATTATTTGATTCAGGAGCATCGCATTCATTCATGTCTGAAGCATTTGCATTATCGCATGACATTGCATTTCAAAAGATGAATCTGCCAGTAGTTATCCGCACCCCTGGAGGCCAGTGTCAGACCACTATGATGGCACACAATGTCCCCGTTGAAATTAAGGGGTTAGAATTCCTTGTTTCGCCTTTTTTAGAGCGAGTTGAAGGAGTAGGTTTTATTAGCGGAGAAGAAGCAGTAAATTGGGGCTTATCGGGACTGAAGTCTTCCACCATAGACCTCACACTCGGAATGGATTGGTTGAAAGCTCACATTGCTTCGATCAATTGTGCCACGAAAGTTGTCCAACTTCTTCACCCCTCCGATGAGATAGTGAATTACACCGCCCGAATTACTCGGAATGCTGAAGCTCAGATATATGCTCTGAATGCTTTGAACACCTCACCTCTGGAAGGAATCAAGAACATTCCTGTCGTTCGAGATTTTCCGGACGTCTTTCCGGAAGAACTTCCAGGAATACCCCCGGTTAGAGCTGTCGAGTTTGTCATTGACTTGAAACCTGGCACTGTCCCTATTGCAAAGCGTCCTTATAAGATGCCTCCGCACCACCTTCTCGAGCTTAAGGAAGAAATCAACAAGTCACTTAAGAACGGTTTCATCCGCCCCAGTTCCTCTGCTTGGGGAGCACCTTCACTCTTCGTTAAGAAGAAGGATGGAACTAACCGATTGGTTCAGGATTACCGGCCCATTAACCAAGCCACAATCCAGAATAAATACCCACTGTCCCGGATCAATGATCTTTATGATCAACTTGCTGGATCCTCTGTCTTCTCGAAACTCGACTTGAGGTTGGGTTATCATCAGATCCATGTTTGCGAAGAGGATATCCTGAAGACTGCCTTTGTTACTCGATATGGCTCTTATGAGTACACCGTTATGTCATTTGGTTTAACAAATGCTCCAGCAACTTTCTCCCGGTTGATGAACTATATCTTCATGGATTACCTCGACAAATTCGTCGTGGTTTATTTGGATGATATCCTTATATATTCCAAGAATGAAGAGGAACATGCTGAACATCTTCGGCTTGTATTGGAGAAGCTACGAGAACATCAGTTGTATGCTAAATTCTCCAAGTGTGAGTTCTGGTTATCTGAAGTGACCTATCTTGGTCATGTGATTTCCAAGAATGGCATTGCTGTTAACCCTGAGCGAGTTCAGGCTATTCTTGATTGGACTCCCCCGAAGAATGTCAAGCAAGTCAGAAGTTTTCTCGGACTCGCTAGTTATTGCCGTCGATTCGTTGAGAACTTTTCCAAGATTGCAAAACCATTGACGAATCTGCTCCACAAAGGTGTTAAATTTGAGTGGACAGAAAAATGTCAAGAAAGCTTTCAGACACTAAAAGATAAGTTAACATCTGCCCCAGTGCTAGCACCCCCGGATTCCCAAAAGGATTTCGTGATATACTGTGATGCATCTCATCAAGGATTAGGCTGTGTCCTAATGCAAGAGCGCAAAGTGATTGCTTATGCCTCTCGACAGTTGCGTCCTCATGAAGAAAATTATCCAGTGCATGACCTTGAACTTTCTGCGGTTATTTATGCTCTGAAGCTATGGAGACATTACCTTCTCGGTAACCGTTGCGAGATATACACGGATCATCAAAGTTTGAAGTATCTATATACTCAACCAGATCTGAACCTTCGTCAACAAAGATGGCTCAAAACAATTGCCAATTATGATATGAATATCTCATATACCCCTGGCAAGGCTAATGTAATGGCCGATGCTTTGAGTCGCAAGGCTTATTGCAGCAACCATATGGTTTAGGAAACACAACCTCTTCTCCATGAAGAGCTTCACAAATTGAACCTCCATATTGTTCCACAGGCTTATCTCAGTACCCTGGTTGTTGAACTAGATTTAGAACACAACATTAAGACTATGCAACGGTATGACTCTGAAGTTGAAAGGATTAAGCGATACCTCGAAAAAGGAAAGCCGTCGGAATTCCATCTTGATAAGGATGGGATCCTGTTTTTCCAATGCCGTCTCTTCGTACCCAAGTTCAAGGATGAGAGGGAACACGTTATGAAAGAAGCTCATGACACTCCTCTGTCTATTCATCCTGGTAGCACAAAGATGTACCGTGACATTTGTTAGAGATACTGGTGGCCCAATATGAAGCGAGACATTGCTCGCTATGTTTCTGAGTGTGATGTCTGCCGCCGCATTAAAGCAGAACATCAAAGGCCTGCTGGAACTCTGCAACCCCTTGCAATTCCTGAATGGAAATGCGACAAAGTCCAAATGGATTTCATTACTGGTTTTCCCAGATCTCAGAAGGGTCATGATGCTATTTTTGTCGTCATTGACCGATTCTCAAATGTTGCTCACTTTCTGCCAGTTAAGGAGACAATCACTGCTAGTTAGTCAGCAGACTTGTATGTTTCCCGAATTGTGTCACTCCACGGTGTTCCGTTGGAGATCAGTTCTGATCATAGCAGCCTCTTCACCTCCAGATTCTGGAACAGTTTCCAAGAAGCTATGGGAACTCACCTGTCGTTCAGTACCGCTTTTCAACCTCAGTCACAGGGTCAAGTCGAACGAGTTAATCAAGTGCTCGAAGATATGCTTCGAGCTTGCGTCATCTCCTTCGGTAAGAAATGGGAGGAATCTCTCCCGTATGCTGAATTCTCTTACAACAATAGCTATCAAGCTAGTCTGAAGATGGCCCCATTTGAAGTTCTATATGGTCGTAAGTGTCGAACCCCTCTGAATTGGTCAGAAACTGGGGAACGCTCACTCGTCGGACCGGACATTGTTCAGCAAGCTGAAGAACAACTCCGCATTGTCCGTGAACATCTGAAAACTGCTCAGTCTCGTCAGAAGAGCAACTATGACCGAAAGCACCAGGAAATGGTCTATCAGCCTGGCGAACAAGCTTACCTTCGCATCACCCCATTGAAAGGCACTCATCGGTTCGGAATCAAAGGCAAGTTAGCTCCTCGCTACATTGGCCCATTTCGTATTCTTGCCCGTCAAGGAGAAGTGGCATATCAATTGTAATTGCCGCCAAATCTTTCTCAAGTGCATGATGTCTTTCATGTATCCCAACTCCGTCGCTGCTTCAAGGATCCTATTCGAGCTGTGGATCATGAAATGCTTGAATTGCGTGAAGATCTGTCTTATCCAGAATATCCCATCCGTATTCTTGATCAAGCTGAGCGTCGAACTCGTCAAAAGTCAATCAAATTCCTCAAGGTTCAGTGGTCGAATCATTCTGAAGATGAAGGCACTTGGGAACGCGAGGATCGTCTTCGCGAAGAACACCCCGCTTTCTTTCAGTCTTCCTCTTAATTCTCGGGACGAGAATTCTTGATAGATGAGGAGAATTGTAACACCCCATGTCATTAGCCACAGTAATCACTTTTGATAATGACAAGTCAGCATGATTAACAGTGCCTAATCATCATTTGCATCATATTGCATTTCAACCCCTAACTCAAAATTCAAATAAATTTAAAGTGGAAAATAAAGATTGTTCAAGTTAGAAACTAAATTGTTCATTAAATAGCAAGTAAATCAGAGACAATTCTAAAATTGAAACCAACATTATTGGAATTGGGTAAGTGACTCAAACATCCTCAGACAGTGACTAAAGGCAATATTTAATAACCTTTTATTTAAATCTAAATTAAATATGAAATTATGTATTGCCCAAGCTAGTTTTTGGTGTTAGGATATAATGCACTGTGATTTATGAACTAGGTCACACTTTTTACAAAATTCATTAAGTGCACAAACAATTAGCAAAACAGAGTTGAAAAGGAAACATAAAAAGGAAAATAGAAAAGGCCTAAAGCGCTACTGTGCACTTAGGCCCACTGGCTACAGCACCGGCCCAACCCACCCCGCGCTTTCCCCTACCTCATTGCTCACCCGCGCGCTCGCTGTCGCAGCGCGCGCGCATGCCGCGCCTGGCCCTCCTCGCCTCTGCTCGACACCGCACGACCCCGCGCCCGCCGTGGAGGGATAAGGGCAAGCCCTGGCCCCCCTGGCCTCCCTCTCCACTCCCTCTCCCTCTCTTCCCCTTCCCCGTCGCAGCCGAACGCCGCCGCCGCCATGGCTCCGGCCTAGCCGCGTCCATCGTCGCCCGTTCGCCGCCCCGACAAGTCCAACAGCTCCGCCTCGCTCCGTTGCTTCGACTACGCTGCCGGATCGAGCCCCGGAGCTCCTCGCGTCGCCGCATTCTTCCTTGCCTCTGTCTCGGCCATCGCACGACCTCGCCGTCGATCTACGCCACCGGTCCACCCCGAGCCCACTGCCCAGTCCCCACGCTTCCCCGGTGAGCTCCTGCGCGTGACGCGCCCTCCCCTGCCTCCTCAAGTCGCCTGTAGCGCCCGCTCCGCGTTCGGCCGAACCCTCCGCCGCCTGGCCTCGTCGTCGGCGTGGCCACGACGACCTTTTGGTCCCATGCGTGCCACTGTCGCACTCACCGCACCGCGTAGGCCTCGCTTCGCCCTTTAGATCGCTCGAACGCGCGCCGTTTTGCCGTTCCCATACCTCGCCAGAAGAACCTCGTCGCCGATGAGCTCGTGGCGCTCAGCTCCGGCCGCGGCAGCCTCCGCCACCGTCACCAAACGCTTCGTCGTGGTCTTGCCGTTCGAAAGAGCCCAGCCACGCTCCTCCCCATGCCCTGTGCGCGAAACCCGAGCCCTCCCGACGCGCGCCGCCGTTGGTTTCGGTCGCCGGCGTCGAGTCGCCGGTCGGCGCCGACGTGGACGGCCGGACCCCGCCTCTGTGCCACTGACAGCGGGCCCCACGGGCCCCACTGGGTCCCCTTGACCCCAGTCAACGCTGACTGGGCTGGCCCCTGTCTATGACATGTGGGTCCCGCCAAATAAACTAATTTAAATAAATAGATAAACCGTTAATTAGTTAATTAGTAAACTAAACACTCACTGACGAGTAGGCCCTACACGCTAATTAATCCTATTTAGTTTAAATTAACTCTGTTTAAACTAATCAGAGGCTGACATGTGGGTCCCACTGGACCCACCTGTCAAGTTTGACTCTGGTCAGCCGGGTTTGACCTGCTGACGTCATGGTGATGTCATGCTGACATCATCAATTACTATTCTGGATAATGTTGGATTAAATGGATTAAATAAATTCAGAAAATAGTTAAAACTTTAGAAAATCATATAAAATAATCTGTAGCTCCGATGAAAATAATTCATATATGAAAATTGCTCAGAATTTCGATACGAATCTGAATACGCCCTCCGTATTCCTGTCAGATGCCCCTAGCTAGATGAACATGGAACTTTTAGACCGATTTCAGTAAATGAATAGTGCCCAACTTTAATTAAATAAATCCGAATAAATTCCTAAATTAACTGAATAATTTAGTTAGGCAGTAGAACACCTCGGCATATCATTTAGGCATGTCATACATATTGTTTGCATTTTTGCCGTGGATTTATTGTTTCTCTCCCCCTCCTTCTCTCTCGATAGACGCCGAGACCGACGCCGTTGCAGCTGGGTACGACTACACTACTGACGAGCAGCCCGTTGACGACCCCTCCTTGCCAGAGCAACCAGGCAAGCCCCCCCCCCCTTGAGCATACAGATATCGCCCATTCCAATTCTCCTGCTTGCATTAGATTTTGCTACTGATAATGTTTGCTCCTATCCTGATGCATAGCCTGCTTTTGTAACCTATTTATCGTTACCTTACCTGCCTATGTTAAACTGCTTAGTATAGGTTGGTAGTGAACCATCAGTGACCCCACCACCTTACCCTTGTTGCCCCTGCTTGATCATCGACGACTCGATCAATGTGATCATCGACCAGAGACCGACACATCACTTCACCCCCTTAGTTGTACGACTCTGTATAGTTACTCTCGGGTGCCGAGGGTGATACCTCGTAATGCACTCCTGATGAATACTCTGCAGTGTAGCTGTTCAGTCGTGGTCATCGAGGGTGATTCCTCCTTCTCCACTTCCGATATGACTCTGTCGTGCAACCCCTCAGTGTGAACCTCGAGGGTGATGCTTCATACGTTCACCCTGATGATTTCATCGTGTGGGATTCACCGAGGGTGATTCCTCTGGGTTCCCCCCCCCTTTGATGATATGACCACACGGTTACTTTGACCTTTGTTACAGGCGGGTCGACCCTGATGGGTACCCGCAGGGGGATCTATGATGTCGGGTGTGCCGGAAGTGCACTCGAGTGTGATATTGTGGCGGAGCTTCAGAAACTCTGATTGTCTCCGCGTGATACTAAATGAGCCTATTGGATTTGGGTGTGTGATCTGAGTGGGCCGACGTGC
Source organism: Thinopyrum elongatum (assembly GCA_011799875.1). Classification (NCBI taxonomy): domain Eukaryota; kingdom Viridiplantae; phylum Streptophyta; class Magnoliopsida; order Poales; family Poaceae; genus Thinopyrum; species Thinopyrum elongatum. The sequence continues at coordinate 381,579,163 of CM022300.1, forward strand.
CCTATACACACTACCACCACGCGGGATAATGGTTATGGGGCCCTCTGTGATGTACGTTTCTTCCGAAAGCTCATCAGACGTCACAGTTCATCGTGCGGGCTGATCGCCTGGATTGGGCTGGATACTTCACTAACGAGTTCAGTGTCGCGCCTGCACCCCGGCCAGCCACGCAACGCGCAGGGTGCCCAGGGCGATGGCCCAAGACCTCTGGGTGCATAGGTTAGTCCGGCGTGCTGACCTCTCTGCTGAGACTAGGTAGGGCGCTGCTTCGTGTTGATCTCCTGAGGCCGGGCATTACCCAGCAAGTGTGTCCGGCCAGAGGTGATCGAGCGTGTTGGGTAACAGTAGTGCACCCCTGCAGGGAAGAATGATCTATCGATAGCCAGTCCTACGGTAAAGGACGCTCAGTTTGTGTATCTCGATCTACTACTTGAACTGGATACTTGTTACTTAATTGAAGCTTCGGGATTGCTTTCTCGCTGGAAGTCGAGGAAGGACCTCTAGGCTTGCTTCAACATGTTTGCTTAATAAAATGCTATTCTACTCTCTTCTATTGCTGCAAGATGACGGCTTCGTGAAGATGCTAGTCTTCGATAGGACTAGGTCTTCTCTCTATTCTGACTTTTCTGCAGCCCAGTCCACCTATACAGCCTTTCCCCTTTGATAATGTTGCATATGTAGTGTAGATCCTTGCTTGTTGAGTACTTCGGATGAGTACTCACGGTTGCTTTGTTACTTCTTTTTCCCCATACCCCACTTTGATGATACCTCAGACGATGGAGCCCCGGAGCTAGATGCCCCCACAGGAGCTTACTACCAGGAGGGTCCAGACGGCACGTACTACTGGATCGAGCCAGCCGACCAGGAGTAGGATCGGAGGCTCCCAGGCAGGAGGCCTTCGCCTTTCGATCTAGAGTCGTTGTTTGTGCTATCCTTCTTAAGGCAAAACTTGTCTAACTATGTCTGTACCCAGATATTATTTGTATGACTGACTTATGTATTCGGATCCTCGTGATCCCTGGTCTGTAATATTGTGGATCTCCGTTTATTTGTGTTAGAGTTGTGTTGTGATATCTTCCCGTGAGTCCCTGTGCTTGATCGTGCATGTTTGCGTGTATGATTAGTGCACGATTGAGTCGGGGGCGTCACAGTGGGATCCCTTCCCGCCTAAGCTTTGAGGGAAGAGGACCAAGGCCATTATAAATATAGGTTAGCCACCACCATAGAGACGGACCCCGGGTCGACCGATTCCACCCTCACTACTTGAGCCCTCGCGAGGTCGCTCAAACCACTGTACTAGTTCATCCTCAACCTCCTCGTGAGGCCAATCCACCACAAAGCAGGAGTAGGGTCTTACACCGCAAGGTGGCCCGAACCTGGGTAAACTGTTGTGTTCATCCTCTTCCCCGCTCGCACGAATCCGACGAGGCTAGGCTGTAGGGTGACGAGCTAGAGACCGGAGAGGTTGAGATCTTCGCACACGCCCCAGAGTTTGAACCTTCTTGGGTCCGCGGAGCCCTGAATCCGGCAGTTCCCACTGATAGGCGCCTGGCTGTCGCCACTTTGGTGACGAGCGCAAAGACCAGATCCGAGCCACCCATTGTGTCCCCAAGCGAAGCCATTCAAATTGTGGCCTTGGTGGATACGCCAATTGCTGCTGGGGGCGCGGATGACGACGCGCGGGAGGAGGAGGACCAACATGTAATCTATATAACGTGATGATTATGAAGTTGCAATATTGAGTGAATTAATGAATTGACCAACATATAGAGCAACAAGAAGCAAAACTTACGATCTACATGGTTGACGAGCCTGATGGCCACATTGTCTCGACTTCATGATAGAGCTGGAGATGGTGTACTACCTATATGTTAGCGACTTCGCATTGCATTCATGGATGATGTGCATGTCGTAGGGCCTGAATTTCTTTTGCTCATGAAACGAAGCATGTCCTTTTTGCCAAAAGGCCGAGTCCCCTTGCCTCATGCCTACAAAGTCCGCAGATACGGCCAACCACGCATTGCACAACAACTCATCCTCGATTATCGAGTACCCTGCCATTGTGCTTACTCTAGAAAACAAGAAGTTCAACAAAAAAAGCTTAATGGCATTTGACCGAAGACCTGTCGGGCGGGCATGGTGTCCGCCATGGACGACGTCGGCAGGGGGTGGAGGGTACCTAGTTGTGAAGGGATATTGGATGGACGGTGACGTAGTCCAAGGCAGGCAGGCGCGTGTGTGGAGGCTGCGGACGTCCGAGGATGCCTGAGCGGCGGCCGGAGAGGTACAACGACGGTGTCAGACAAGGAGGGTGCAGATGAAAGCAAAGGGGGGCATGGGTGGAGTGGAAGAAAAGTGGACCAAGAGGGGGGTTTGAGTAGGCCGGGGTGTCGGAATCCTACATGTCGACTATCCAGACTGCCGCATACCACCCCTCCCCCTTCTGGTTTGCGAGAAAACGTACAGGCTGACACATTGACAGACCGATGTGGGACTGCGTTGGATGGCAAACTGCGTGCGGACAACTCCGTCCGGAGGTTTTGATGTCAGCGTTGGAGTTTTTTTTAAGGTGAAGTCAGCGTTGGAGATGCCCTTAGGCTGCAAATTAAGGAGAACTAATAGACCAACCCTACCGGGCCTTTCCAATGGTCCTTCCTTTCCTATTTCACCGAGAATATTTTGAATTTTAGCTAGGCGAAGGTATGTAAGTCAAGTGACCAAAATAGAGACATAATATATGCAGAAAAAAATCAAACAATAATAATCGACGCCCAGTACCATAGATTCAGAGTACATCGTCGTATACATGCAGCAGGCGTGCATAATTTGTCAAATTTTCTGTTCCTTTTGTGCAAGAATGTTGTTGTTACCGCCAAAATCCCTCGAGTGTGGTGCTATAGGACTGTTATTCATCATCTCAAGAACCAAAGTGCAGTGTGGGATTACTACCGAAGAACGCTGTTTGAACTGAGAGAAAAGTTATCTTCCCCGGCTATCGTCGAAGTGAGCCTTCCTGCTGCCCATCCGTTGTTCACTACTCTGCTCCCCTCAATGACCTTGTCGAATGCAGGGAGGCCTTTCTCCTTCCGCTCCTTTCTCTTCCTCCTGTCTTCGTCCCTCTCTTTCCTCAGCCAGCGCTCTACTGTTCTCTGAAATGCAAATGGACCAAAATCTGATGAACATTCTTGATGTGCTAATTAAAACATATTTTCGTTCACATTGATGCTACTTACCATGAGCGATAACTGGCTCATTTCTTTCACCTTTTCTAATGGCAGTGCTAGTTGCAACTTCCCATGAGCAACACAGACCTGAAATCGAATGGCGCCAATAGGTTTTAATAGTTTGCATGAATTTCATGATCTTGTAAAGTATGACTATGAGTGAGGGAACCCACAATGTGAGTTGGCCAGTCATCCAGGCCATCGAAGATATGTGTGGCATAGATAATTGTTGCACCTTGTTCCGCACATTCCTTCTTTAGATATGTCAACAGATTTGCTCTTGCCAACACATCAAGATCAACTGTTATCTCATCAAGAAGAAGAACCTGCATTGCATTTTTACTTTCTTATGAAAATCTTGTTGTGTGCACACAAAGTTGAGAACTTGATAGATCGTTTTGGTAACAAAGCAAGGCAAAACAAACCTTGAATGGCTTGAGAAGTCCCATGCAAATCTGGACTCTTCTCCTCTGACCATCTGATGCCTTGTGCATCCGCCAGGTAAGGTCAACATCCAAAATCTGCAACATGAAAAGTTTAATAATGTAGGACATGAGAGTAAGTGTAATGGTTTATGATTAGGACAAACAGACGAAATGTTATGCCCTAGTTGCTTACATAATTGAAGTGTAAGAGCATCTCCAAGGGCAAACCTAAAATTTGGCACCCCATTTGTCCGCAGAAACGTCCGGACTTTGTCTTCCCCTCCAACGGTGTTCCCCAATTTATCCCCAAATTGTTTGGACATATACGTCTGGGGTAGGCCGGGCATGGCGGACATGTCCGGACAGCCCCATTTCCTCCCCATATATGGGCTTGGTCTGGCGAGGTCTGGACAGTCCGTACATACGGGGCAGGTTCGGGGAGGCCCTTTGGGAGGGTGCTTCTGTGTCCGGACTGTTCGCCCGGACATATGGGGGAGGTTTGAGGAGTGCCCTTGGAGTTGCTCTAAGAATATTATGTCCTAGCTCCTAATTTATAGATCATACGACCAACATACAAAATGCTATGTCCTAGTTCCTAATTTATAGATCAATGATTTACACGGGTAGAGTAACACAAGTACTTTCCCCGAGAAACATAACACACAGACTTGATTTTTTTAATCTCTTCTTGTTGTTCTATCTGCAAATTCGAAGTTGCAGACATGTCCTTTTACATCTCGAAAGGCTCTTCCAAACAATTGGTGTTCCTCCTCAAAGGTATTCTTATACTAGCATACCATTACACAAGGTTCAGGGGCGCCACATAGTCCCAACCGGGTGGATTGGATTTATTTTTTGAGTGGAAGTCCTGGTTAGCTTATTATTTTTACAGGCATGGTGTATGTATATGGACGACACCGGCGAGCCATTCGCTAGAAGCTAGTACATTCACATCTTGAATTTTAATCTTTTCTGAACACCCTTTCAATCACAGAGGCAGAGTCTAGCTTACTGAGCCTGGTGAACTGGTGATGATTAGCTCTATTGCACACTACAATCTTTGTAGGATAACAGTCGTATAGTACCTCAAGGCACATGCTTTAACTGAATTGTCAGGCACTTGGAGTGTTCTTTAATGTACAGCTAGCTAAAATAGTTTATATGCCATTGGCTGTAAGTAGCTAGAGTATGCAAGTATGACCATGACAAACGGGAGATTTCTGGATACAATTAGTTCAGGCCACAGATAATTCTATGCCCTCATGTATGGAACATACTCATTTCCACATAATCCGGCAAAGGGGATGACAAATAAGTAACCAGTATAGAATATTGATGCATGAAAGCAAAGAAGCTCAAATAGCAAACTTCAGTTCTGTGGACATGGTATCATTAAATTTGACAAGTAAATTCCCCAGGGAAAATGTGATTTACAGATAAATTTGTATTGGTAATTTTGGGGTGAACTTGCCTTGATAAGCTCATCTCTTCTCTGAGGATCAACGCCAGTGACACCAAATAGCATCTTCTCTGCCGAAATGTCCATCTGTATATTCACCTGGTAGCCCGCAAAGGCAACATCGCGCCTCCACTGCGTCCATCGGGGAAATTTACAAAATTAAATTCATCGGAAGACGGTTAGTGGCAAAATTCGCGCACGCCTTGATCAATGTTTAGCCTCACAAATGCACAACACAGTCTCCAAAAAGGAAAACAATTGCGCAACGGACGAGGAATGAAATTCTTAAATTGTATGCCCACCTCGCCGCCAAGGTAGCAGAGGTCTCCGGAGGAGGTAAGCGCCGTGTCGTGGAAGGCCGACCTTCCCAGGACCCGAACCATGCTCGGATCCACCATGTGCTTCCCGCCTAGTATCTTCAGTATCGTTGTCTTACCTGCCCCCCACACCCACCCAAATCAAAGCCCGCAAACAGGACGACAGAAACGAGACGAACCGACGAGGGAGAGAGGGGCGGTTTCAGAGGGACCAAGAGCTACCTGCGCCGTTGGAGCCGACGAGAAGGCAGCGCTGACCGGCTTCGAGGGAGAAGCAGACGTCCTCGATGAGGGGCGGTGCTCCGGGCGGCGGCTTGCCGTCGATTCCCGGGTAGGTGAAGGTGAGATTCCTGATCTCCACCGTTGGCGCCATGGTGCGTGGCTGCCCGCCGTGGCCGTAGGTGGAGTCAGAGGCGGAGCTCGGAGCTGTGAGTTTCGGCTGGTGGACAGGACAGGAGAAGGGTAGCGGGCCAACGTGTTGAAAGTTTGCTAGGCTCCGGTTGGTGAGATTGTTGGGCCGCGGTAGGTGGCTGGCCCGGTAGAGACAGCTTTTAATTCGGGAACCCAAGGACAGCACAGGGCCACGTCTCGGTTTTGGAGCCCCAGAACTGGCCACCGACGGACGGCAAATCTGTTTTTCAAAACGAAACGGTGTAGCTATCTGGCGAACGTTCGCTGTGGGGTGAGATTCCAGCGAACGCCCCAAAGCTATCCGATCTGGATCACAGTTTTCGCAAAAAAGAAAACGTAAATTAAATAAGCTGTCATGGCAGTTTTGTAAAATGCCACCCCAAGCGTCCCTGCTGGCGATCCTTCGCCAGGGATTTGCGTCCTTCCAAAAAGGGGAACCCCTGGCAAAAGGTTATCCTAAACTAGCTGGAGATAGGCGCGGCTTGTAAATGCCCGTGTGAGTTGCGTCGTTGGCTTGGTTTGTGATATAAATCAGAAAATAAAATGCCGGAACACTTCTATGTTTCTTTTTTTCATTAGCAGAATCAACAATATAACAAAGCAAACCTTAGAAGTTGATCGTCCAGTGACATGAGAAGCAATACGACGCTAAACAGAACTGCATGTCTTCAGAACATATGGACCGCCGCCCACATTGGAATTTCTGTCGATGTCAGCATCCATAGAAGTACTCCCTCCGTCCCAAAATAAATGACTCGACTTTGTACTAACTTCAGTACAAAGTTAATACAAAATTAAGTCACTTAATTTAGGACGGAGGGAGTAGAACAAAACAGAAAGTTGTAATGTCTAATTAACCGTAGGTTCGCCTCGTGTTGGTGGATCTTTTACTTATGCTCCCAAAGGCCTAAAACCATTATACATGATTGCTTTATTCACAAAATTTACACCGTTTGTACCGTGCCCAAAAAATGGTGGTGAGATTGCTCAGTAGTACTTAGTACTTACTTCATCACTGGCTAGCCATGACGAAATGGTTCTCTCTCGTGTTGTGTCGGGAGAGGAGAAATTGCACAACATAGCCTTCTTGACAGAAGCAGGATGATCCCAAATAAGAACAACACCTATAGGAGTAGCGACAGATGTTGTGTAGACGGTGGTTTCAGACTTATTGTTGTATTTATTTGTAAGTTTTTTTGTGAATAATTAATAAAGTGGCTGCATGCATCGTCCAGATGCAGAGGCCGGGGATCTTCCTTCTTTTCAAAAAAAAAAACAACACTTTATCAATGTATGTGCTCTGGCTTAGCGCTATTAAGCGTCTCGATATATCTCTATAGATTTTTTCCGCCCAATATATACGTAGCTTCGCCCAGGTATTTAATCGAAAAACTATTTTTCAATAACTCTTTTATCATGTTAAGAAATTTTACGTCAATCCCCATTAACAATATGTCATCAACATCAACATATAGTATAAGAAATGCAAACGCGCTCCCACTTACTTTCTTACAAACACAAGCCTCATCGCCGTTCTTGATGAAGCCAAACCCTTTGACCACTTCATCGTAACTAAGATTCCAACTCCTTGATGCTTGCTTGAGCCCATAGATATTTTTTTGAAGTTTGCATACCTTTTCAACATCCTTGGATAAAAAAAAAACTCTCGCGTTGTATCATATACACATCCTCGGTAAATTTTCATTAAGGAAAATCTTTTTGACATCCATCTGTCATATCTCGTAATCAAGATATACAACAATTGCTAGCAAAATCCGTACAAACTCAAGCACCACTATTGGCAAGAATGTCTCGTCCTAGTCAACTTCTTTAACTCGTCGAAAACCTTTTTGCGACAAGTCGAGCTTCATAGGCGAAAATATTTTAATATTCGTTTGTTTCTTCCTATAGATCTATTTATATTCAATTGGCCTCACACTCTCTGGAGGGTCAAGCAAGTTCCAAACTTGATTTTCGTACATGGATTCTATTTCGGATTTCATGGCTTCGAGCCATTTCCCGGAGTCAGGGCCTGCCATTGCCTCTATGTAATTCGTAGGATCATCATTTTCTAACAAAAGATTTCATTATCAAACAAGAAAATTTCATCCTCATACCTGAAAGGTTGAGAAGGATTTATTCATGTCTTATGTGACTCAGCTACAGTCTTACGGAAGTTTCTACATCACATGTAGTTGCTTTCCGTTTAATCGCGGGAGTGACCTCTAGAACGTCTTCTGGTGCCCCGGTCCTTTGGTCTAACATCGAAGATTCAATAATCTCGTGAAGTTGTATTGTCCTCCCGCTCACCTCTTTCGTGAGAAATACTCTGTTTTCGCGACAAACACTTTGCCTTCGGTTCGGTGGTATAAGTAACACTAAATGAAGCACGGAATGGAAATTGCAAATAAATAAATAAATTTGGAATATTTTTCATCTTAGATCAATCAAATAACTACTCGTATTGAACTAATCTAGCATCCATTTTATTTTAGTAATCCATTCTTATTCTATACATTTTAAATAAATTCCCCTAAAAGGTAGAGGATGATCCATGAATTAATCTATAACCATCAACTAAAAAAATTCTAGATGAAAAATAACTTCCTTGGGATAACCTAGAAAGTAACATTTGGGATCGAGCTTATTTGGTTGTAAAATGTTCTACAAAAGCATTGCATCCCAAATTTTTAAGAAAAGACAAGTTGGGTTTCTTCCCATTTCATATCTCATACGGCGTCGTTTGAACAGGCTTTGACGGCACTCTATTCACTGTTAAAGGAAATATTTCTATAGTGTACCCCAAAAAGATGGTGAGAAATCGGTTAGTGACATCATAGATTGAACCATGTCTAATAGTGTTTGATTGCGTCTCTTAGACACACCATTTCTCTATGGTGTTTCGGGCGGCGTAAGTTACGAAATAATTCTGGGGTCTCTAAGATGCTCGCTAAACATGTAAATCAAATATTCTCATCTGATCAGAGCAATTTTATTTTCTTGTATGATGATTTTCTAGTTCTCTATGAAATTCTTCGAACTTCTCAAAACTTTGAGACTTCTGTCTCATTAAGTATATATATCCATATCCACTTAAGTCAACAGTAAAATTTACAAAGTGGAGAAATCCACTGTGCGTCGATACACTCATTAGACCGCACACATCAGTATATATGATTTCTAATAAGTCACTTACCCGTTCCATATGACCAGTGAACGACGTCTTAGTCATTTTCCTCATCAGACAAGACTTGTCAAATGACTCAAAATCAAAAGACTAAAAAATTCCACCACTATGCAGTTTCTTCATGCGTTTCTTTTCGATGTGACCAAGACGCCAGTGCCACAATAATGTGGCATTTATCTTATCACTCAATTTAAGACGTTTGGCACTAGTGTTAAAGTTAAGATTACTACATTCAAGATCCACAAGAAACAACCCATGCCAGACAGGACACTCGACTGGTGTTCGGTCAAATGTCGTTGAGTTTTTTTTTTACCATTCTTGTTGTTTTTTAGAGTAAGCACAATGGTGGGATACTCGGTAATGAAGAATGAGTTGTTGTGCAATGCGTGGAAGGTCGTATCTATAGAATTGCACGCACCAGCCAGCTCACCCAAAAACTCAAACTATGGGAGAGGGACGGACATTATACTCCAACACTCCCCCTCACGTCTATGCTCCTCTGGAGTTTATGATGTGGGAAGCGGAAGCGGGGGCAAACCGCAATTATTTATTGTGTTTACTGGGTTTTGAACCCGGAACCTCTTGGTTGCAAGTTTATTCACCAGCCAGTTCACCCATGAGCTCAAGCTATGGGAGATGGCCGGACATTATACTCCAACAATATCTATGGACTTTGTAAGCATGAGGCAAGGGGGGCTTGACATTTTGGCAAAACGTGCATGCTTCATTTCATGAGCAAAATCACTCTGCGCCCTATGACTTGCAGGAGCAAAAATGCTTTGTGCCCTATGACTTGCACATGATCCATGAACACAATGTGAAGTCGCTGCCCATCGGTATTACTGTTACACGATATCCAACTCTGTCATGAAGTTTTGTGGTGCAATTGCACAAGTGAAGAGAAGATGATCATCGGGCTCACAAATCATTGAGATTATAAGTTTTGCTTCTTGTTGCTCTATATATTGATCAATTCATTGATTCACTCAATGTTACAATTTGATAATTATCACGTTGCATAGTCCGAACGCGCTATCGTTTTGTACCAGAGGATGAAGGGTAGGTCATTTACGTTCATACATTGTTGGATGAAACTCAAGAGGCACAGTGCATGGGACGATGTGTGTGTGTTCAGACTCAAATATCGTTTCTTTTGGAATTGATGAATTCGAAAAGCTTGTAGAACATTCGGTTATCTCGGATGTAATATTTGCATTTGAATTATTATTGTACTAGTGATATTTGCATGTTATTTTTTCCTCGAAAATACGCACGAGTGTACGTACTATATATTAAAGAGAGGATGGGAAGAAGAAAACCCCTCCACCTTGGATGTTACATATTACATGTATGCCAACTCCACGGTCGGTCTATGTAGGATCGAAAGTATGTATAGAGGGGGGGGGGGTGATTAGACTACTTGACCAAATAAAAACCTAGCCTTTTCCCAATTTTAAGTCTTGGCAGATTTTAGCAACTTGGCACAAGTCAAGCAATCAACCTACACATGCAAGTCTAAGAGTATAGCAGCGGAATGTAAAACATTTGCATATGAAGGTAAAGGGAGGAGTTTGGAGGGAGCAAACGCAATGTAGACACGGAGATTTTTGGAGTGGTTCCGATAGGTGGTGCTATCGTACATCTACGTTGATGGAGACTTCAACCCATGAAGGGTAACGGTTGCGCGAGTCCACGGAGGGCTCCACCCACGAAGGGTCCACGAAGAAGCAACCTTGTCTATCCCACCATGACCATCGCCCACGAAGGACTTGCCTCACTCGGGTAGATCTTCACGAAGTAGGCGATCTCCTTGTCCTTACAAACTCCTTGGTTCAACTCCACAATCTTGACGGAGGCTCCCAAGTGACACCTAACCAATCTAGGAGACACCACTCTCCAAAAGGTAATTGATGGTGTGTTGATGATGAACTCCTTGCTCTTGTGCTTCAAATGATAGTCTCCCCAACACTCAACTCTCTCTCACGGATTTGGATTTGGTGGAAAGATGATTTGAGTGGAAAGTAGCTTGGGGAAGGCTAGAGATCAAGATTCATATGATTGGAATGGAATATCTTGGTCTCAATACATGAGTAGGTGATTCTCCCTCAGAAAATGTATACTGGAAGTGTAGGCACGTTCTGATGACTCTCTCCACGAATGAAGAGTGGGTGGAGGGGTATATATAGCCTCCACACAAAATCTAACCATTACACACAATTTACCAAACTCGGTGGGACCGAATCATAAAACTCGGTCAGACCGATTTAGTTCAAAATGTGAACGTTAGAATTTTCGGTGGGACCAACATGTCAACTCGGTGGGACCGATTTCATTAGGGTTAGGGCATAACATAATCTCGGTGAGACCGATCACATAAACTCAGTAGGACCGATTTCTGTAATAGGCAAACAGAGAGTTGGTCAGGCAAACTCGGTGGGACCGATTCGCTCATTTCGGTGAGACCGAAATGTTACGAAAGGGAAACAGAGAGTTTGCATTGCGAACTCAGTGGGACCCATCGCTCATCTCGGTTAGACCAAAATGTTACGAAGGGAAACAGAGAGTTTGCAATCCCATCTCGGTGAGACCGAGATCCCTATCGGTGAGACCGAACTGACTAGGGTTTCTGGCAGTGGCTATGTCAAATGAACTCGGTGGCGCCGGATAGAGCAAATCGGTGGGGCCGAGTTTGACTTTTGGTTTGGGACATATGTGGATATGAGAAAGTGGTTGAGGGCTTTTGGAGCATATCACTAAGCATTTTGAGAGAGCAAGCCATTAAGCAACACCTCATCCCCTTTTAATAGTATTGGCTTTTCCTATGGACTCAATGTGATCTTGGATCACTAAAATGAAAATGTAGAGTCTTGAGCTTTAGCCAATATGTGTCCTTAGCATTTTGAGGGGTCCACAATCCTAGTCCATGCCATGCCAATCATTGAACTTCCTGAAATAATCATCTTGAAACAGCATTAGTTCAATGAGCTATATGTTATTAGGAATTACCAAAACCACCCAGGGATAGTTGCACTTTCAATCTCCCCCTTTTTGGTAATTGATGACAACATATAGATCAAAGCTTCGACAAAAGATAATAAGATTTAGAACATCGTCGCTTTGAGAAGTGTGTGATAAGTAAGAGCTCCCCCTAAATTTGTGCATTATTTGAAATTTGCTTTTGAATGCAAATGCACAATCGATTAGGATCATGGGTTATTCTTCCATGTCACATACATCTTGGTGGAGCGCTCAAAATGATAGAAATTAAAAAACATGCACTCATCACCAAGCGAAGTGAATGATCATATATGGGAAATAAAAGATAATATCATTCAAGCAGGCATTAAAGTATGATATGCTCAAACACATGATCATAAGACATAAAGTATCAATCAAGCACACAAAAGTTTCAACTAAATAGCAAGAGAGACAAAAGAAGCAAGAACACTCTCTCTCGAAGCCTATGATCTATACATTTCTCCCCCTTTGGCAACAAGTTACCAAAAAGTTCGAAAATGCATAGTTCTATGCGTCTCTCTAGGCTTGATCTTCGGGAGGTGGTGTTGAGAGAACTCCAAGGACGAAAGCATCTGTAGAAGTTGATGGAGCTGGTGGAGTTGCAACCGGAGGTGGCACTGAAGCTGTGGCTGCTGGTGCTGATTTAGTGGCTCTAGTGTCAGGCACTGACACTGCAGCAGATCTCTGACCTCTGGGCACTCTCTGAAAGGCATCTGTGGTAGCCTGCCCTTTCTTCTCCTCTGTTTCCTCCTGGAGCTGCTCAACAGCTGTCTGCATCTCAGAATCAGAATTTCTCTTTCTCCTCTGCCTAGTAGCAGCCTTAGGCAGGTTACTAGGAGTACTCCTGCTGCCTTCATCATAACTGCTAGAGGGACTAGTGCCCTCACTCATGTTCACTTGCTCTTCTGATTTGTTCTGGCTATCACTCTGGTCAGACATACTGGCAAAGCAAACTGACAGCAGACCCTGTGAATAGATATAGATGAGATAGAGTGGATGAGCATCACAAAGTGCAGAGCTTTTGCAAAACAAATGAGTCAAAAACTTAGTTTTAGTTTTCCACAGAAAGCATTTCGGAGCTACCGATTTGTTAAACTCGGTGACACCGAAGCAACTTTGGAGTCTAAACTAGTGAAATCGGCCAGACTGAGACACAGTTCGGTGACTCTGAGATTGCTAGGGTTTCACAGAGAGTCGAACTCAGTGTCGGTGTACTAAGTATTGGGCCTTTAGTACCCCATACTTGTGCACGGGCAGTTGTAGCCAAGCCTGCGGCAAGGCTTGTCGGGGAAAACAGTTGGAGATTAGTTCAAGGTTGTCAAAGGGACACTCAAACCAAGAATCAGAGGATCAGGAGATAATAAGAGCTGAAGACCGAAGATTAGGCCCCCGGCAAGATCTTGCCGGGGTGGCTTGCAGAGCCCGGCAAGATTTGCGCCCGGCAAGATTCTATCACTGTGCCATCGCTTCAGCACAGTAACCAGCCTGGCGTTCTGGGCCCTTCTATGGATGCGTGGCAAGGCACCAGTGGAGGAGAGCTTCAGCGGTGCTAATGGGATGGCCCCTTTTTCCATCCCCAAGAAAATGAGGACACCTAAACGGACACCTCATGGTGCTTTAAATGCATTTGTCCTAAACCGTTAGTGGTTAGGTATGATAACCCTGTAGCTACTTTACACCTCAATGTATGTACATTTTGCCACTGTGGTGACCCCTTTGAACATATAAAAGGAGGCCCAAGGCAACTGCTACAGGGGAGAGGATCTTTTGGCCCATTCTGCATGCGTAGCCGCTCTTTGAACGCATTGTTCATCGCAAGCGCTCCTGGAGCTTGGGCTCAAGAACACTCTTAATAAAACAAGGCAGGAGTAGGGTTTTACGCTGATTAACGGCCCGAACCTGGCTAAAAATCCCCTCGCGTCGATCGTTGGTTCTGCTCTTTGCGCATACCTCTCCCCTTGCCGAACCGAAAAAGGGATCCCCGCGATCCCATAGGTGTCGTACGCCGACATCTTTGGCGCGCCAGGTAGGGGGTAGAAGGTTGCGCAAACCTGATCCAGTGATCGGCGCCTCAGTTTCTTCATCGTCATGCCGCCCAAGAAGAAGAGTGCCGCAACGGTGCTACCATCTACGTCCATTTTGCCCGTGCCCTCGCGTACGGGTGACGGCGTGGATGCAGAAGGTAGAGGTTTAGAGCCTCCATGGCGTTCTGGTGATCCAAGCCAGGCGAGCGGCATCGTTCGCAGTGGCGACGGCAATCCGCACGCCGCTGGATCCAGAGATGGGGTTGTGCTGCCTACGGGCGGCGCGGCGAACTCCAGAGATCAGAGGACGCCTCCTAGGACTCCCGCGCCGGCGCAAGCGTCTCGGCCTTCGCAGGTTGCACGCGACGAGCAGCGCCATGGCGCTGGTGGTTCAGGATGCCCTCATGAAAGGACTTCTGTGCATCGATCCCAAGGTGCGTAGGCCCAGCATGCATGCCAAACTGCCGGTGGAAGTGGCGCGCGGTCACGCGATCGTGAAGGTGCTCCTTCTAACATTGTTAGGAGTCAGAGCACCTCACGTACCTCGCACCTGTCGTCGCCGCCTACACCTACGGAAGCTTTGGCACGTGCGCAGCTGCTCCTCGATTTTCCTCCTGCTCCAGAGAAGATGGAGGAGTGGCGATCTACCATCCAGAGCCTCATCGGCTTCGTCAACAAGGATGGGCCGCAGCAGGCAGGGCCCTCGCGGCAGCGGTCCATCGATCCGGCGCGAGCCGATGGATGTGTAAGTATATCCAAAGGTTCAGCCGTGTGCAATACAGCATCCCGGATGTTCATCCTGCCGCTGTTATCGGCGCGTTCCATCAGAATGTGCGTAACCGCAAGATGTGGGAAGAGATGGCAATGAACAAGATCAGGGATATCGCCGAGCTTTTGCTCTAGCTGATAAATGTGCTCGGGCTAAAGAGGGGAGGAGACTTCCCGGCGAGGATGTTGGCGCAGGGGGCGACTCTGAAGGCGAAGATGTTGCCGCCCCGACAAAGAAGGGCCGGCAGCGAAACAAGAAGCGTAAAGGCAAGGCCGTGCTTGCTGTCGAGGGGTCCGGCGATCCTGGCATCGCCAAGAAGGCCAAAGTTGGCGATCCCGGCAAGGAAGTTGCCGGGTGCGCCTCCTGTCAGGCCTTGGCGGCTGCCGACAAGCCGGAAGGATCTGGCAAACAGTATTGCAAGATCCATCGCACCAAGGGCCATGATCTCCAAAATTGCCGGCAAGTTGAACAGCTTGTCGAGAAGCAGAGAGCTGAGTATGAGAGGCGAGACAAGGAGAAGGCCCAAGATAGTGCTGAGGGGTCCGGCAAGAAGCGTGGTGGCCGGGGGGGTCACCGCAGCAAGGCCAAGCAACAGAAGGAGAGGCCCGCTCGAGGCCGTGACAAGGAAGAGGGTGATGATGATGATGATGATGAAGAAGATGATGAGTCCAGTGAGCACGAATTTCAGAAAGCTACAGAGGCCATGTGTATCGACGGAGGCACTTCGTTGCATTCTTCCCACCGTCGACTTAAACAGTGGGTGCGTGAGGTTAATACAACAGAGCCATCATTTGATGCACGTAAACCCCTG
The DNA here is from genome assembly GCA_011799875.1 of Thinopyrum elongatum. Lineage (NCBI taxonomy): Eukaryota > Viridiplantae > Streptophyta > Magnoliopsida > Poales > Poaceae > Thinopyrum > Thinopyrum elongatum. The sequence continues at coordinate 381,594,808 of CM022300.1, forward strand.
AAGTGGTCCAACACGCCTATCATTTTTGACGCCGAGGATCACCCTGATCGCACAACAGCGGTCGGGTGCTTGCCATTGTTGGTTTCACCGACAATCCGCAACCTCAAGGTGACAAAAATGCTAGTTGACGGTGGGGCCGGACTGAACCTAATCTCACCAGACGTGCTCAAAAAGCTGCAAATTCCCGATGAAGATCTCGAGGAAACGGGCACGTTTCAAGGGATCAATCCAGGAAGGACCCAACCAAAAGGCAAGATAACGCTACCAGTAACGTTTGGTAGCGAGCTCAACTACAGGACAGAGAAGGTGGTGTTCGATGTCGCCAAGATCCCCATGTCATACAATGGGATCCTTGGCCGCCCAGCGTTGGCCAAGTTCATGGCAGCATCCCACTATGCATATAATGTGCTGAAAATGCCCGGGCCCTTGAGTGTCATCACTGTCCACTCCGACAAGAAGGATGCGCTCATTTGCTCCGATCAACTCTACCGGGAAGCAGTCGCAGCACCTGCCGGCAAGGCATCTGCTCCTGCCGCTGGAACTCCCGGGGGGAAGAAGAAGACCGGCAAGAACCCTGGCGCAAACTCCGGCAAGCGCACCTCCTCGGAGTGCTGCGCTCCCATTGAGGATGTACCGAGAGTTCCACCGGCAAGAAGAAGAAGTCCAAGGCTGCTCCACCAGAGACAAAGAAGGTGCCCGTCAAGGAGGATGGAACGGGAGGAACTTTCACCATAAGTTCCACCCTTGATGACAAATAGGAAAGCGCGCTCGTTGCCTTCTTGCGGGCGAATGTCGATGTATTTGCATGGCAACCGTCTGACATCCCCGATGTTCCCAGGGAGGAAATTGAGCACCACCTTGCTGCCTGTCCTCACGTGCGGCCCGTCAAGCAAAGGGTGAGAAATCAGGCCTTGAAACGGCAAGAATTCATTGCCGAAGAAATCAGGAAGTTGGAAGCGGCAGGTTTGGTCAGAGGAGTGCTTCACCCAACATGGTTGGCCATTTCGGTTGTGGTGCGCAAGGCAAATGGGAAATGGAGGCTGTGTATTGATTATACAGATATCAATAAAGCCTGTCCTAAAGATCCTTTTCCCTTGCCGCGCATCGACCAGATTGTAGACTCCACTGCTGGTTGTGACCTACTGTCGTTCCTTGATGCCTACTCAGGGTATCATCAGATCTTCATGGCAAAAGAAGATGAAGAAAAGACCGCATTTATCACCCCATGTGGTACATATTGTTTTATACGAATGCCTTTCGGGTTGAAAAGTGCTGGTTCTACATTTGCGAGAGCGGTCCAAATTGGTTTTGAGCCTCAGCTACATAGAAACATAGAAGCATACATGGATGACATAGTGGTCAAAACCAAGAACAAAGCGATGCTCATACAAGATCTAGAAGAAACATTTACAAATCTGCTCAAGATCAATTTAAAGCTCAATCCTGAGAAGTGCGTGTTTGGTGTTCCTTCCGGCAAGCTTCTCGGGTTCTTTGTGTCTCAGCGAGGGATTGAGGCGAACCCCGACAAGATCAAAGCTATTGAGCAGATTGAGGCACCAAGACGCGTCAAGGATGTACGTCGTCTTGCCGGCTGCGTTGCAGCCTTAAGCAGGTTTATTTCCAAATCTGCTGAGCGCGCCCTGCCCTTTTTCAAAATTTTGAAGAAGGTAGGACCAATGAAATGGACTCCGAAAGCGGAGGCTGCGCTGCAAGATTCGAAGAGATACCTCTCTTCTCCGCCGACGCTAGTCACGCCTAGGCCACAAGAGCCGTTGCTGCTATACCTGGCAGCGACAAATCAAGTGGTTAGTGCTGCGTTAGTGGCGCAGAGAGAAGCTGATGAGGAGGCACCGCCAGCGGCGGGACCGCCAAGTGACGCGCCGGGGTCATCCCCGGCAAGGACTAGTGTCGGCAAGACAGGATCTGCGCAGTCAGAAGAACCAGTGCAAAAGAAAAAGATGGTGCAGCGCCCAGTTTATTTTGTTAGCTCCCTTTTGCAAGGAGCTAGGTCAAGATACTCTGGTGTGCAAAAGTTGCTCTTCGGCCTTCTTATGGCCTTGAGGAAGCTGCGCCATTATTTTCAAGCACACGAAAATACCATCGTCACTCGCTTTCCGTTGCAGCGGATTTTGCGGTATCCAGAGGCAACCGGCAGGATCGAGGAGTGGGCGTTGGAATTGTCAAGCTTTGGTCTCAAGTTTGAAAGTACTTCAACGATTCAGAGCAGAGCCTTGGTGGAGTTCATTGCGGAATGGACCCCGACGCCAGACGAGGAAATTCAAGAAACGACTCTCCCCGACAGGGAAACTAATCAAGAATGGGTTATGTACTTTGATGGGGCTTTCTCGCTGCAAGGCGCCGGTGCTGGCGTGCTGCTTGTCGCACCCATCGGAGAGCACCTCAAGTATGTAATCTAGATGCATTTCCCCCGGGAGAGTTCGACGAACAACACTGCAGAGTACGAGGGGCTGCTTGTCGGTCTCAGGATCGTGGCAGACCTTGGCATCAAGAAGCTCATCATCAGAGGCGATTCGCAGCTTGTTGTCAGGCAAGTTAACAAAAAATACCAAAGTCCATTGATGCAAGCTTATGTGGATGAAGCTAGAAAAATGGAAGAGCGCTTTGATGGTCTGCAAACGAAGCACATTCCTCGTGCCGAGAACAGTATTGCTGATGACCTGTCAAAGCGCGCCGCCCTCAAGTTACCTGTGGAACTAGGAACTTTTGTGCTCCATTTGACTCAACCATCTGTGGCACCATCAATGAGGCAAGAAAAGAGAAGAAAGTTGAATTCTGAACAGTACTTTTCGGCAGAGCTCCCTGGAGCCACCAGCAAGGATCTTGCCGGGATCAACGGCAAGCCTGCCGGGGAATGACAGGCTCCGGCGGAGCCTCAGGCTTTCACCGTCGAGACAAATGTTCCCCTGGCGAAAGAGATGCCTTTAGTCCTAGCTGTCGAGCCCCAGGCTCCAGCATGGGCACAACACATTGTCCATTTCCTTCAGACAGGAGAACTCCCCGAGGAGCAGAAAGAAGCAGAAAAAGTAGCCCGTCAGTCTACTATGTACCAGTTCGTCGATGACGTTCTATACAGAAAGAGACCGAATGGTGTGAAATTGAAGTGTATTCCTCGGGAGGATGGACTAGAGCTGTTGGCAGAGATACATGGAGGCATATGTGGCTCTCACATAGGATCAAGAGCACTTGTCGGAAAGGCATTCCGGCAAGGTTTCTTTTGGCCCACTGCTCTCCAGGATGCAACTGCACTAGTAACCAAGTGTGAAGCATGCCAGTTTCATTCGAAGAAATCGCATCAGCCAGCTCAAGCTCTTCAGACAATCCCTCTCTCCTGGCCATTTTCGGTCTGGGGGCTTGACATACTGGGCCCCTTTCCCCGTGCTACTGGGGGCTTTGAGTACTTGTACGTAGCAATCGACAAGTTCACAAAGTGGCCAGAAGTGGAAGCAGTGAGAAAGGTGATGGCACAATCAGCCGTCAAGTTCTTTAAGGGAATAGTTTGTCGTTTTGGTGTGCCCAACAGGATTATCACCGACAACGGCACGCAATTCACAAGTCGCACCTTCATGCAGTACGTCCAAGACCTTGGTGGCAAAATTTGTTTTGCCTCTGTTGCTCATCCGAGAAGCAACGGCCAAGCGGAGAGGGCTAATGCTGAAGTGCTGCGCGGTCTCAGGACCAGAACTTTTGACAAGCTGAAAAAGTGCGGAAGGCGCTGGATTGATGAGTTGCCGGCGGTTCTTTGGTTAATCAAAACGACACCAAATCGAGCCACTGGCCAGACACCCTTCGCTCTAGTCTACGGAGCGGAAGCAGTTCTCCCCACGAAACTCATATACGGGTCACCTCGAGTGCTCGCTTATGATGAGCTTGAGCAAGAGCAGCTGCGGCAGGATGACGCTGTGCTCCTTGAGGAGGATCGTCTTCAGGCTGCTGTGCGAGCTGCTTGCTACCAGCAAGCTTTGCGCCGCTACCATAGCCACAAAGTTCATGCCCGAAGCCTTGAGGAAGGCGGCCTTGTTCTTCGATGGATTCAGTCCGCCAAGAATTCAAACAAGTTGACGCCGAAGTGGGAAGGCCCTTATTGGGTAGTATGAGTCACCAGGCCCGGCGCTGTCCGCCTGGAGACCGAGGATGGTGTTCCAGTGAGTAACTCCTAGAATATCGAGCATCTTCGCAAGTTTTACCTGTGAGTCGCGGTTGCCGGGGGCCCCCGGCAACCACCTTTTGTACAAGTCGTACCCCTAAGGCATGTAATCCTTTGTACAAAGCCAGGCACAGACCCTACGCGCAGATGAATAAGATTAAGTGTTGTGCATTTTTCTTATCGATTTCCATGTTTATATATATATATATGCATGCTTGTCTGAGATATTGTATGACACTTGCTCCCCGTAAGCATTAACGAACCGCCAAGGTTCCATATCTCTATTTTCTCTTCTTTCTTTTTCTCAAAAGATAGAAGGTTTCCTCGCGCGCACGTTTGCTGGGGGGGGGGAAGGAAGATATGGGTACCAGTGGTTCACGTTTAGAATTGACATCTTACCGGAAGAAGTACGGCGACAGAAAGCAAAGTTACAAAACTTTGAGCAAGTTTTCTTTTATTATGAAGTTATTTTCCTTGGACGATTTCGGTCTTTGTATGGAAAACCTGCACGTGAAGGAACCCTTGTCGTAATCGGTTGTGCCCTTATTTTGATTTGAGTCCGCTCAACAGTTTAAGTGGCTGCACTGAGCACGCCAAGGTGTTTTGCCGGCCGCTGCACCTCCAGCAGGCTGCTGAAGTCCCGCACCCAGCGCTCGCGGCAGGTTGCGCGCCGGCAAGCTTTCAGTAAGCGTAGGGTGTGCTCCATACAGAAAGGAATCAGACAAGGGAAATAGCATGCATGTACCCAAACATAAGCAAGTTATGTTACATCAATAAGTTGCCGCAGTTCTAACTTAAGACTTAATTGTTTTTGGCATGGAATGGTGGCGACAAGGGAAAATGAGGTAGCTAGTCCCTGTGCTGGCCTTCGACCCTCTTGATTGAATCTACTTTCTCAAGGATGGGCGTGACAAGCTCCTCAAGTGCTTTGAGATCTGCATCCTTCGGCAAACGATCGAGCACGTTGGTGAGGTCGACGCCAGGGTTCTTGTGCACCACCTTGATGAGCACCTTGCGGAGGACAGCCCGGCAAAGCTTGCGGGATTCATCGGCTAGTTGGGTCGCTCGGTTGGACTGGAGTAACTTCAGAGCATCTATGATTCTTTCAAAGAACATGGTCAACCTGGCGCTCGGAGATACCCTTTCTTCGGAAGAATACTTGAAGTTTGGCAGGCCCATGGTTGACAGCTGTGCTGTGAGCCTCTCCGCAGTGTCGACAAGGCGTTCAGTCCAGATTTTTACCCTCTTCTCATAGTCGATTTGGGCGGCGGCAGCGCTCTTAAGCAAGTTCCTCTCATCTTGGAGATCTTTGCTCAGAGCCTTCTCGCGGGCCCTGCCGTCCTCAAGAGACTTCTCCAGCGTGGTCAGCTTCAGCCTCAGATCGGCAATGATATCATTGGCTGAAGAGAGCTGCTTGGTCTTGTCGGATATGGCAACTTGCATCTCCGCCAGGCTGTGGAGAGTTTTCTCCCTGTCACCTTTGAGCGTCGAGAGCTCCTTGCTATGTTCTTCAAGATCCACCTCCAGCTTCTTCACTTTGTCGCTCAGCTCGTTCTTGGCGGCCTCTACAGCCTCGGCAGCATCGACGGCCTCCTTGAGCTTGCCGGCATGATCTACAGTTAGAGCTTCGAGTGCCTCCTTGTGCTTCTGCTCCAGCTCCTGGGTTCGCTGCGCGACAAGCTTCTCGATTTCTTCATCTTTGCTGCGGAGCTTGGCGGCGAGTGCCTGCTCGCGTGCGGCAAGATCTTCCTCGTGAGCGTCAAGCCCAATGTGACACTCCGTCAGGAGAGCATCTTCAGCGGCAACTCTTTGCGTAGCTTCCTCTTGCGCCTTCTCTATGTCAGATTGTCTCAAGAGGAGCTCCGTCCAGCTTTGGCTCACTTGTTCCCAGTTGGCAGTCAACTCTTGGAAGGCCTCGGCGTACCAGATTTGCATTTGCTCAACGCGCTTTTGAAAATCTGCCTCAGCTGCTTCAACAACTGCAGCTCTGGGATCTACCTTCTCCTTTCGAGCACGGTGGAGCGCTCGGAGCTTGCGGAAATTATCGCCCATGGCCTGAAGGAGCTGATCTTCCTTAGATTTGCTGCCGCTGGCACTTGGTTTGTTGACGATCTCGAGCCCGGCAGCGGTAATGATTTCTTCATCAAAGCTTCCCCTTCGGTCGGTGCCCCAATGCTTGCCGTCCCCGGCAAGTTGACGAACAGGTTCTCGCCAATTTTGAGATATCTGCTTGATGGAGGAACTTGAGATGTTGACGGTTGATCCTCAGCAATCGCCTCGCCAGCAGCTGGGGGCTCCATGGCCGGCGTAGCGCCTGGCGCTCCTGTAGTAGGAATGCCGTCAGTACGGTCACCAGCCTCCTTGCCGGTCCCCTCAGCAGATTCCTTGGCGGCCTCCTCCTGTGTAGCCTTGGCGGTCTCGTCAGCAGCAGCCCTGTCGACTTCGACAGTGGTGTCTTTGGCGGCCTCGCTAGCGGCAATCTCGTCAGCTTCGGCGGCAGCATCCCTGGTGGTCTCTTCGATGACAACGTCGACGTCCATGTGTTCCATCACAGGGAATTCTGAAGGACGAAGGGGGGAAACAAGATAAGACCAAGGATGAAGTTCAAGAAGACAAAAAGAAGAGAAGATGAAGGAGAGAATGACAAGTGCCCTGAGGCAAGCGGCTACCTGCGTAGAGCTGTTGAGGGGTGGTCTCATCCTTTCCGGCAACGTTGGTTGCCGGGGAAGGGTTGCCGGTCCCTCCTCAACCAAGACAGGCTCGTCGGTAGGAGCTCTTGCCGGGGACGCACTTGTGGGCGGCGTGGTTGACGAAGGCATCACGACGGGGAAGTTTTCCAATGACCCTTCTTGTTGCCGTCCTTCTCCTGCAAGGCCCAGAGATATCAGCGGCAAAGGGAGAAATCCCGGCACCCGCCAACAGAAAACGAGTAATGAACTCACGCTGGGGGCTGTGCTAGGGGCTGCGTCAAGGGCTAAGCTCCGGGCTGATGGTGATAGTTTCCGGCACGCTTGCGAAGCCTGCCGGGGGCTTGTCGCCAGTGGAAGTCTTCGCTCTCTTCACCATCCTTTCCGCCAAGGTTTCTGCATCACTGCAGAGACAAGACAAAGCAAGCCAATAAGATCAATTCAGAATTTGGAAGATAAAGGCTACGGCAGGATACTTACTCTTCCTCTTCTCGTTCCGGGCTGAAACCGGAGATGTTGAAATCGACCTCCATCGTAGTGTCCTTATGGGGAGGCGGAGGAGGGGTCCTGGGTCGCTTGGTTGCACCAGGCGCAGGGAGTTGGCATGGCTCTGCTGCCTCAGCCTCCGGTGCTGCTGTGTGGGACGTCCCTGCCGCCCGAGTGGTTGCCGCAGGTGTGTGTCTCACGCGCCGTGCAGGTTGCTGCCGAACTCCCTACCGCGGTGCAGCCTTGCCGGCCGCTTTCTTGCCGGGAGCTTCGCTGCTTGAAGAAGGCTGGTTTGCTGGGACACCAGAGGCAGCTTTCCGAAGTACACGTTTTGTCCTCTTCGGAGCTGGGAGTTCTTCCTGCAGCCCCTCTTCGGTTGCATCCTCATCGGCCGAGCTCTCGGCAGCTGCACTGCTCTGTTCCCCGGCAGCCTTATCCTCCCCGGCAAGATTCTGTTTGGTCATAACTTCTGCGTCGCTGGTTTCCCACTCCGTGAAGCCGACACTGCCGGCCTCCGCGGCAAGATTCGCCTCTTCCACCCTAGTGGGAATGTATGCAACTTCTTCGTCAGTAGTGGCTCGGATGAGGTTTGTTTCTTCCCGGACGGCCCTTTCCGACAGGTTGTCGAAGAATTTCTGTGCTTCCTCCTCGGATGGTTCGACCCAAGTCGCATCAAGACCATGGGCGTTGAACATTGGCATTGTGGCGATGATCGACCCCAGGGCGGAGTTGTTGCACAAAGGGACAATTCTTGCCGGCAACCAATGTTTGTTCTCGCGCTGGAACAGCTTATGGCGGAGAGCGCCAAGTTGCATGGCAGTCAAATTGTTGTTCAATCCAAGGCGCAGCCTCATGATGTCTGCTGCATTCCGGTATTCCCAAGCTGGTCTCCCCTTGATCTGTAAGGGGGCGATGCGGCGGCGGAGGAAATCAAAGCCGATCATCTCCATTGTGAGCCCGACAGCTTTCAGACGAAGGATCCTAGTAGTGGCAATCGTGAGCTTCTCGTCTTCAGCAGCGAAATCGCTCCAGTCGTTGCCACGGACTACCTTCTGCTGTCGGGGCAAACAGAATGGATGGGGATCTGCTTCCTTGATCCAGCACCACTCGGACCGCCATTCATCCCACTTCTCGCGGTAAACCCCTTCTGGGTATATTACCTTGTTCCAAGCCCTTGGGATCCAGGCGATAGAACCGGAGAGGGCATCCCCTTTTTGGATGCGGGGAATAAAGTAATGGCGGAAAAGGGCAGTGTTGGGAACAACTCCGGCAAAGTTTTCACAAAGATGAGCGAAGATGGACATGCACAGTACGGCGTTCGGCGTGAAATCAAGAAGATGGAAGCCGTATGTGTACATAATGTCATTGAAGAAATCAGAGAATGGGGGACAGAGCCCGCAATAGAAATAAGCGACAAAAAAGGGATATCTGTCTGGTCCGCCTTTGGAAGAAGAACCTGGAGCCACGCGAGTTGCGGGGTGAGCCTGCGTCTCCCTCGCCCACATGCACTGGTACCGGTTCTTCAAAGCTCTCGCGTCGAGCGTCGGAGCGAAGACGATGTACTTTTTCCGCATCTTCACCAGCTCGCTCTCCGGAACGACGGCTTTCGCCTCCTTGCCCTTGCCCTTGCCAGCCTTGGGTGGCATGGTGGCTGCGAGGGCGGAAGCCGAGGATAGAGCGGGTGCGGGAGCGAAGAGCGGATAAGGAGAAGTTTGGCTTTGAGCACGAGAAGGAGAAGGCAATGGCGGATTCCAGATTGGAAAGAAGAGGGGGTAAATAGGCAGCGCCTCTGCAGTTCCCTTTTTTATGGGGAAGGAGCGAGGCCGCCTCTTTTACTGCCCAATGTGAATATGCCTCTACAAGCGCGCTGCGGCCGCGGCCGTTCAGCGCACGCGCCCCACGTCGCGCATTCAATGCGCGTAGTGGGGGAACGCAGTAAGCGAAATCATCACGAGCAGTTAATCCCCAACCACGCGTGCCCGTGCACTGTTTGGGCCTAGCCCAACAACGCCTCACACTCGTGTGTGGCCTAGGCCCGGGGGCTCCTGTCAGTGTACTAAGTATTGGGCCTTTAGTACCCCATACTTGTGCACGGGCAGTTGTAGCCAAGCCTGCGGCAAGGATTGTCGGGGAAAACAGTTGGAGATTAGTTCAAGGTTGTCAAAGGGACACTCAAACCAAGAATCAGAGGATCAGAAGATAATAAGAGCTGAAGACCGAAGATTAGGCCCCCGGCAAGATCTTGCCGGGGTGGCTTGCAGAGCCCGGCAAGAGTTGCGCCTGGCAAGATTCTATCACTGTGCCACATCTTCAGCACAGCAACCAACCTGGCGTTCTGGGCCCTTCTCTGGATGCATGGCAAGGCACCAGTGGAGGAGAGCTTAAGCGGTGCTGATGGGATGGCCCCTTTTTCCATCCCCAAGAAAATGAGGACATGTAAACGGACACCACACGGTGCATTAAATGCATTTGTCCTAAACTGTCAGTGGTTAGGTATGATAACCCTATAGCTACTTTACACTTCAATGTATGTACATTTTGCCACTGTGGTGACCCCTTTGAACATATAAAAGGAGGCCCAAGGCAACTGCTACAGGGGAGAGGATCTTTTGGCCCATTCTGCATGCGTAGCTGGTCTTTGAACGCACTGTTCATCGCAAGCGCTCCTGGAGCTTGGGCTCAAGAACACTCTTAATAAAACAAGGCAGGAGTAGGGTTTTACGCTGATTAGCGGCCCGAACCTGGGTAAAAATCCCCTCGCGTCGATCGTTGGTTCTGCTCTTTGCGCATACCTCTCCCCTTGCCGAACCGAAAAAGGGATCCCCGCGATCCCATAGATGTCGTACGCCGACACTCGGTCACACCGATTTGCAGTTTCGGTCAGACCGAAAAGTGCAGGTGCTATGGCCTAAGCCAAATCGATGAGACCAATTTCCACAATTCGGTCGGTCCGAGATGAGTTTGGCGGAAACCTAACCCTAAATTTTCAAATCAAACCTAATCTAATGGAGGTTTTCTCTAGATAGATTGATCTCATACGTGGTAAGAATCATGCCATTGCATTGTGCTAAGAATCGGAGTTAGGAATTAGCACAAAAGGTCGAACTCATACCCTAGTTCGGCGGTGAGTTCGCTACGGCGGCAACGGTGGGGTTGAAATCCATTGACGACGACGGAGACCGGCGGCGGGAGGTCACTGGCGACGAGGAGACGATCCGGAGACCCGAGGCGGCAGAGTAGGACACGCGCGGGCTGAGGGGTTTTGAAGAAATTTCCAAAATCTCACCCGTCGGTATATATATCCTGACCCTGTCGGTGTGACCGAAAGGAACAACTCGGTGGCACCGAAATGCAGAATCGCAAGCGGTTACTGCAACTCGGTGTGACCGAAACGTTCTAATCGGTTGCACCGAGATTGAAAACCTAGATCAACTCAGTGAACTCGTTATGACCGAAGTGGATGAATCGGTCAGACCGAAATGCACAGAGAGGTTTTGGAAGTTTAAGTCTATGATGAATCGGGGACTCCGAGTGCTCCTCACACAGAGTGGTTCGAATCTGACTTGATCAAACTTTGTGATGTAGCATGAATATAGTTTGAGACGAGAAAAGCATAGATAGCTAGAGGAAGTTCTTAGGCATTCTTGTCCATCCATTTGGCAAAAGAGAAAAACCAAACAATCAAAGCAACAAATGGATGTCCTCGAATGAGTAAAATATGCAATCAACATGCTCACACAATAAAGTGGCAAATGAATCATGTGGCAAAGCATGCACAAACACTCTAGCATCTATCAAGCAATTGGCGATGACTAGGTCATCTATATATGAGTATATTGACTTAGGAGTCAAATGAGAACATTTGATCATAGGTCATACTCATTGTTTAAGCACAAGTGGGGTTACCACTTTTAAATAAAGCATTGTTGTGTTCACACCATTAGAGTTGCTTTAGCTCAATTGTTAGAGTAAAGCTCCCCCTAGATGTGATATCCCCCCTAAGAGGGATGAACTAACCTTGGGTTTTGTCGATGATGACTTCATGTAGATGTTGAAGATGTGGATGCTCAATGTTGATGTAGATCATTTGGAGCAATCCTTTGGAGTGAGTTGCACTTTCAATACCTACACGGGTTAGTCCCACAAGGAACAAACAAGGATATCCATAGACATAGAGTGATGTTCACACAAGATGATGTCCATGAAAGCATTAGGTCACCTTGTCCCTTGTCTTACCAACAAGAGGGTTTGTGACTCCTTGAACTAGTGCAAGATATGGAAGTTGTTTGCACTTGTCCTTGCCAAAATGATATGAGTGAAGTATGTTGGCGGAGTCACCCTCAAGAACTCTCTAGTTCTTCTTCTTCGGGATCCACACCATCTTGATGGGAATCCTTGGAGTTGTAGTCGTACTTGACGAAGTAGAACTTGATGTAGTCTTGGGAACCCACTTGACCAAGGCCTTAGGAGCTTCTTCAAATGCATCAATCTTTTCTTGAAGCTTGTCCTTGCCTTTTTGCTTGTGGTCTTGTGGTGGGAGATCATCTTGAGCTTGTGTCCCTTGGAAAGAAGTAGGATCATACTTCTCTTGTTGAGGAACAAACTTCATCTTGGGGTATTGATCTTCTTCCCACTCAACTCCATTGGCATTGAACTTTCGTTCAAAACCAACACCTTGATTCTTCCGGTGCCTTCCTTGCTTGCGTACAATTTCCTCAAATTGCTTACTCCCGGCAAGGCTTTTGTAAACACCTTTCTCTATAATTCCCTTCAATAAGCTATTTTCTTGCTCAAGTGTAACTTGGCTAAGAGAATCATTAGTGGAATCAAGAGAACTACTAGAAGCAACAACATTTGATTTAACATGATTATTGTTACTACTAGAAGAATCTTTCTTACTCTTGTTGCTAGATTTTACTTGTGGCATGTAAGTAGACAAGAGTAAACGCTTGGCAATGTAAGAAGAACTTTTCTTACGAAGATCATCATTGATTGCCTTTAAGAACCCATGCTCTTGCTCAAGGTTGAGCTTTTCAAAGCGTAGCTTCTCATGAGTCTTTAAAAGTTCTCGATGATCTTCTAAGGTAGTTTCATGAGCTAACTTAAGAGTGTTTAGTTCTTTAGTTAGACGCTCAATCTCCTTCTTAACATCATCATTTGTTTTATCTTGATTAGCATGATTAATAGCAAGTTCATCATAGTTTTCATCACTAGAGTTGTCAACAAGTAAATCATCATCACCTAGCAAATCATCTTCATCACTATTGAAATCAACATACTCTGGGTGTGATACCTTTGGGCCTTTAGCCATGAAGCATCTTCCAATTCCTTCATTTGGTGAGTCAAATATGTCGTAGGAGTTGGTTGACACAAGTGCTAGACCGGCAACACCTTCATCTTGAGTATATTCGGAGTCGGAGTGATAACTTCTCTCGGAGTGATGGTCGGAGTCGGAGCCGGATACCCATTCACCAACGTGAGCTTGATGTCTTCGTTTTGTGTAGCTCTTTGATGATTTGTCCTTCCTTTCCGAATACTTGCTTCTGCGAGAGGGTCTTCGTTCATAGCGATCATCTCTACTCCTTCTCTCCCTTGGAGGTGATTCTTCTCTTCTACCTCTTCTTTTGTGTGAATCTTCTCTTCTTTTGTAGGGGGTCGTACACTCATTGGAGTAGTGTCCGGGTCTTCCACAATTGTAGCAATTACGCTCACGGCTTGAAGATCTTTTGTCATTGTAGGACCTTGACTTGGAACTTCTTTCCTTGCTTCTACTCTTGTAGAACTTGTTGAAGTTCTTCACCATTAGGCTCAATTCCTCATTGAAGGTTTGTTTCTCACTTGATGATGTAGGAGTATCACATGAGGCTTTGTAAGCACCACTTGACTTGTTGTGAAGCTCTTCCTTATCCTTGAGTGACATCTCATGAGCAACAATTCTTCCAATGACTTCCGTTGGCTTGAGATCTTTGTAATTGGGCATCATTTGGATCAATGTGCACACGGTATCATATTTTCCATCCAAGGCTCTTAGGATCTTCTTGATGATGAATTTATCGGTCATCTCTTCACTTCCTAAGCCGGCAATCTCATTTGTGATGAGAGCAAGCCTAGAGTACATTTCAGCGACACCTTCACCATCCTTCATTTTGAACTTGTCAAGTTGACTTTGAAGCACATCCAACTTGGATTCCTTGACGGAGTCGGTACCCTCATGCATATCAATCAAAGTATCCCAAATTTCCTTTGCATTCTCAAGACGGCTAATTTTGTTGAATTCTTCGGGGCACAATCCGTTGAAGAGGATATCGCAAGCTTGAGCATTGTATTGCAACATCTTCAACTCTTCCGCGGTAGCTTCATGGTTTGGTTCTCTCCCATCAAAGAATTCACCTTGCAAACCAATACACACAATAGCCCAAACGGCGGGGTTATTTCCAAGAATATGCATTTTCATCTTATGCTTCCAACTAGCAAAATTAGTACCATCAAAGTAAGGACCTCTACGATGGTAATTTCCCTCGCTAGACGCCATACTCTCCTAGGTTGTGAAACCAAGGCTATGATCACCAAAAGCTATGGAAATCAAGGCAAATGGAGACCAAAGCTCTGATACCACTTGTAGGATCAAAAGTATGTCTAGAGGGGGGGGGGTGGTTAGACTACTTGACCAATTAAAAACCTAGCCTTTTCCCAATTTTAAGTCTTGGCAGATTTTAGCAACTTGGCACAAGTCAAGCAATCAACCTACACATGCAAGTCTAAGACTATAGCAGCGGAATGTAAAACATTTGCATATGAAGGTAATGGGAGGAGTTTGGAGGGAGCAAACACAATGTAGACACGGAGATTTTTGGCATGGTTCCGATAGGTGGTGCTATCGTACATCCACGTTGATGGAGACTTCAACCCACGAAGGGTAACGGTTGCGCGAGTCCACGGAGGGCTCCACCCACGAAGGGTCCATGAAGAAGCAACCTTGTCTATCCCACCATGGCCATCGCCCACGAAGGACTTGCCTCACTCGGGTAGATCTTCACAAAGTAGGCGATCTCCTTGCCCTTACAAACTCCTTGGTTCAACTCCACAATCTTGACGGAGGCTCCCAAGTGACACCTAACCAATCTAGGAGACACCACTCTCCAAAAGGTAATTGATGGTGTGTTGATGATGAACTCCTTGCTCTTGTGCTTCAAATGGTAGTCTCCCCAAAACTCAACTCTCTCTCACGGATTTGGATTTGGTGGAAATATGATTTGAGTGGAAAGCAGCTTGGGGAAGGCTAGAGATCAAGATTCATATGATTGGAATGGAATATCTTGGTCTCAACACATGAGTAGGTGGTTCTCTCTCAGAAAATGTATACTGGAAGTGTAGGCACGTTCTGATGGCTCTCTCCACAAATGAAGAGTGGGTGGAGGGGTATATATAGCCTCCACACAAAATCTAACCGTTACACACAATTTACCAAACTCGGTGGGACCGAATCATAAAACTCGGTCAGACCGATTTAGTTCAAAATGTGAACGTTAGGATTTTCGGTGGGACCGACATGTCAGCTCGGTGGGACCGATTTCATTAGGGTTAGGGCATAACATAATCTCGGTGAGACCGATCACATAAACTTGGTAGGACTGATTTCTGTAATAGGCAAACAGAGAGTTGGTCAGGCAAACTCGGTGGGACCGATTCGCTCATTTCGGTGAGACCAAAATGTTACGAAAGGGAAACAGAGAGTTTGCATTGCGAACTCGGTGGGACCGATCACTCATCTCGGTTAGACCGAAACGTTACGAAGGGAAACAGAGAGTTTGCAATCCCATCTCGGTGAGACCGAGATCCCTATCGGTGAGACCGAACTGACTAGGGTTTCTGGCAGTGGCTATGTCAAATGAACTCGGTGGCGCCGGATAGAGCAAATCGGTGGGGCCGAGTTTGACTTTTGGTTTGGGACATATGTGGATATGAGAAAGTGGTTGAGGGCTTTTGGAGCATATCATTAAGCATTTTGAGCAAGCAAGCCATTAAGCAACACCTCATCCCCTTTTAATAGTATTGGCTTTTCCTATGGACTCAATGTGATCTTGGATCACTAAAATGAAAATGTAGAGTCTTGAGCTTTAGCCAATATGTGTCCTTAGCATTTTGAGGGGTCCACAATCCTAGTCCATGCCATGCCAATCATTGAACTTCCTGAAATAATCATCTTGAAACAACATTAGTTCAATGAGCTATATGTTGTTAGGAATTACCAAAACCACCCAAGTAAAGTTGCACTTTCAGTCTACCTATTACAGAGCTAACTTCTGGTATTGGCCCACATAGCCAACGTATGGAACATTAGCTCCATGTTTGCCTTAAAGATACCTGCCTGCTTCCAGCTTTCGCCTTCCCGCTCGATCCTCCTAACAAGTCTGATCATGGAAGGGTGGTCCGCGTCGAACACAATTGAGTTCCGGTGCTTCCAGAGCTCCCAGAAGACTAACATCAACAATGCACGCACATCCCTCGTGCAAGGTGTAGTACTTTGCTTGTTGGCACACCATTGCGTTAAGCTGGACTGGTGACGAGGGATCCAATCTCGTCTGTTTAGGCCGGAGCACACAATGGTCCAAAGCTCCCTCGCAAAAACACAGTTGAGGAGGATGTGATCAATGGTCTTTTGCTCTTGCTCGCTGTAGGGTGATGGAATTGCACGATGTATTGATCAGGTGCAATCGCACGTATATATGATGTACAATGGTGGACCACGACCTTGACTATACATGGAACTAGGAGGTGGGCCCAATACACAATATGCACAAAACACATATACTCAACACCCCCCCCCCCCCCGCAGTCGAAGCGGCGCCATTGCTGACGCAAAGACTGGACCGGAACTCCTCAAATGACGCCGTAGGCAAGCCCTTGGTCATGATATCTGCAAATTGTTGGGAAGTAGGAACGTGTAGAACACGAATATGCCCAAGGGCCACCTGATCCCAAACAAAATGAATATCTAACTCAATATGCTTGGTACGACGATGATGAATCGGGTTGGCGGAGAGGTAGACAGCCGAGACGTTGATGCAGTAGACCACCGTTGCCCTGTCGACAGGACATGAAAGCTCCTGGAGCAGCTATCAAAGCCACGAGCACTCGGCGAGGACATTGGCCACATCGCGATACCCAGCCTCAGCACTGGAACGGGAGACCGTAGGCTGCCACTTGGACGACCACGAGATGAGCGAGGGTCCAAGGAAAACATAGTAGCCTGAAGTGGAGCGACGAGTGTCGGGGCAGCCGGCCCAGTCAGCATCGGAGTAGGCGGTGAGGACGGTGTCGGTGGAGGCGTGCAACGTGACGCCGAGATCCATAGTGCCACAGATATAGCGGGGAATCCGCTTGACAGCAGCCCAATGAACGTCCCGAGGAGCATGCATGTGAAGACACACCTGCTGAACTGCATACTGGAGCTTCGGTCGAGTGAGGGTGAGGTACTGAAGAGCCCCAACAATAGACCGGTAAAAAGCAGCATCCGAAGCAGGAGAACCATCCGTGGCAGAGAGCTTGGCCTTTGTATCAACAGGCGTGGCGGCGGGCTTGCAATTAAGCATGCCAGCACGGTCGAGAAGCTCGTGAGCGTACTTCCGCTGGTGAGGGAAGAAGCCATCCGGACGATGCACCACCTCAACACCGAGGAAGTAGTGCAAAGGACCCAAGTCCTTGATGGCAAACTCAGCGCGAAGACGATTAGTGTCGTCGACATAGAGGAGTAGATATGCAGTGTCGGAGCCCTGGTGGTAGACAAACAGCGATGCATCCGAGTGGGTAGAGCGAAACCCAAGCTGGTGCAGAAACACCGCAATGCGTTGGTACCAAGAGCGAGGAGCCTGCTTGAGTCCATACAAGGACCGCGAGAGCAGACACACGTGGTTGGGATGTGCCGGATCAACGAACCCCGTGGGCTGCTGGCAAAAGACCTACTCCTCAAGGTGACCATGAAGGAAGGCGTCGGAGACATCCATCTGGTGCACCGGCCAGGCATGAGAGACCGCGAGGTGTAGAACCGTGCGGATCATCCCGGGCTTAACCACCAGCGTGAAGGTGTCGGTGAAGTCAACGCCAGCACGTTGCCGGAAGCCACGAAAAACCTAGCGCGCTTTATAGCGGTCAAGGGTACCATCGGGACGGAGCTTGTGTTTGAAGACCCACTTCCCGGTAATCACGTTGGCGTGCCGGGGACGGGGAACAAGCTGCCACGTCCGATTGCGCAGCAAGGCATCTGTGACGCCCCTGACTCAATCGTGCACTAAGCATACACGCAAACATGCACGATCAAGCACAGGGACTCACAGGAAGATATCGCAACACAACTCTAACACAAATAAACGGAGATCCACAATATTACAGACCAGGGATCACGAGGATCCGAATACATAAGTCAGTCATACAAATAATATCTGAGTACAGACATAGTTAGCCAAGGTTTTGCCTTAAGAAGGCTAGCACAAACAATGACTCTAGATCGAAAGGCGTTGGCCTCCTACCTGGGAGCCTCCGATCCTACTCCTAGTCGGCTGGCTCGATCCAGTAGTACGTGCCGTCTGGACCCTCCTGGTAGTAAGCTCCTGCTGGGACGTCTGGCTCCGGGACTCCATCGTCTGAGGTATCATCAAGGTGGGGTATGGGGAAAAAGAAGTACAAAGCAACCGTGAGTACTCATTCGAAGTACTCAGCAAGCAAGGATCTATACTACATATGCAACATTATCAATGGAGAAAGGCTGTATATGTGGACTGGGCTGCAGAAATGCCAGAATAGAGAGAAGGCCTAGTCCTATCGAAGACTAGCATCTTCACGAAGTCATCATCTTGCAGCAGTAGAAGAGAGTAGAATAGCATTTTATTTAGCAAACATGTTGAAGCAAGCCTAGAGATCCTTCCTCGACTCCCAAGCGAGAAAGCGATCCCAAAGCTTCAATTAAGTAACAAGTATCCAGTTCAAGTAGTAGATCGGGATACACAAACTGAGCGTCCTTTACCGTAGGACCGGCTATCGATAGATCATTCATCCCTGCAGGGGTGCACTACTGTTACCCAACACGCTCGATCAACTCTGGCCGGACACACTTGCTGGGTAATGCCCGGCCTCGGTAGATCAACACGAAGCAACGCCCTACCTAGGCTCAGCAGAGAGGTCAGCACACCGGACTAACCTATGCACCCAGAGGTCTTGGGCCATCGCCCTGGGCACCCTGCGCGTTGCGTGGCTGGCCGGGGTGCATGCGCGACACTGAACTCATCAGTGAAGTATCCAGCCCAATCCCGGCGATCAGCCCGCACGGTGAATCGTGACGTCTGATGAGCTTTTGGGAGAAACGTACGACGTAGAGGGCCCCATAACCATAATCCCGCGTGGTGGTAGTGCGTATAGGGCACGTCGACCCACTCAGATCACACACCCAATCCAATAGGCTCATTTAGTATCACGCGAAGACAATCAGAGTCTCTGAAGCTCCGCCACAATATCACACTCGAGTGCCCTTCCGGCACACTCGACAACATAGATCCCCAGCGGGTACCCACCAGGGTGGACCCGCCTGTAACAAGGTCAAAGTAACCATGTGGTCATAACATCAAGGGGGAAACCCGAGGATTCACCCTCGGTGAATTCCACTCGATGAAATCATTAGGGTGAACGTATGAGGTATCACCCTCGAGGTTCACACTGAGGGGTTGCACGACAGAGTCGTGTCGGAAGTGGAGAAGGAGGAATCACCCTCGATGACCACGACCGAACAGCTACACTGTAGAGTATTCATCAGGAGTGCATTACGAGGTATCACCCTCGGCACTCGATAGTAACTATGCAGAGTTGTACAACTAAGGGGGTGTGAAGTGAGGTGTCGGTCTTTGATCGACGATCACGTTGATCGAGTCGTCGATGATCAAGCAGGGGCGTCAAGGGTAAGGTGGTGGGGTCAATGATGGTTCACTACCAACCTATACTAAACAGTTTATCATAGGCAGGTAAGGTAACAATGAACAGGTTACGAAAACAGGCTATGCATCAGAATAGGAACATACATTAACAGTAGCAAAATCTAATGCAAGCAGGAGAAATGGAATGGACGATATCTGGATGCTCAAAGGGGGGGGGCTTGCCTGGTTGCTCTGGCAAGAGAGAGAGAGGTCGTCAACGGGCTGCTCGTCGGTAGTGTAGTCGTACCCAGGTGCAGCGTCGTCGGTCTCGGCGTCTATCGAGAGAGAAGGAGGGGGAGAGAAACAATAAATTCACGGCAATAATGCAAACAAGATGCATGACATGCCTAAATGATATGCCGGGGTGTTCTACTGCCTAACTAAATGATTTAGTTAATTTAGGAATTTATTCGGATTTATTTAATTAAAGCTGTGCACTATTCATTTATCGAAATTGGTCTAAAAGTTACATGTTCATCTAGCTACGGGCGTCTGACAGGAATACGGAGAACGTATTCGGGTTCGTATCGAAATTCTGAGCAAGTTTCATATATAATTTATTTTCATCGGAGTTACGGATTATTTTATATGATTTTCTAAAGTTTTTATTAATTTCTGGAATTTATTTATTTATTTAAATTAAACATTATCCGAAACAGTGTATGCTGACGTCAGCATGACGTCAGCAGTCAACCTGACAGGTGGGGTCCCACCTGTCATTGACTGTTCACTTAATTAGGGTTTAACTAACTAATTACTGTTTAATTAAACTAATTAACTAAATTAGATTAACCTAATTAAATTAATTAATTCACTAATTAATTAATTAATAATTTTAATAATTCATTTTATTTATTATTTATTTATTTCTTTTAAAACGTTCCAGGGGCTGGGCCCCACATGTCATTGGCCCTAGGGGCCTTAGTGGGTTCGGGCGCCTGGAGCGGGCACTGGGCACCCACCTAGGTCGACAAGGGGGAAACGGGTGCTGGGCGCCGGCGGCCACCGCGACGAGCGGCAGCAGCGGCGCAGGGGGCCGGGGATGCGCGCCGGCGCGGCGCAGCAGCAGGGTCGCCGCGGAACGGAAACAGGGCGGCAGTCCGGGGAGCGGCCAGTGGGGCGCGTGAGGCGGACGAGGCCGTGGGCGCCCGATGGGCGCGAGCGCCGGGCGCAGCGGGGTGCCGGAGTTGGCCGCGGGCGCGGTGGTCCGGGGTCGGCAGCGGCACGGGGAGGCGTGGTGAGAGCGGCGCTGCGGGTGGAAGGGCGCGGCGGTGCGGGGACGTGCGCGCGCGGGCGGAGCAATGCAGCAGCAGCAGCCAGTGGCCGAGCGGGCTGGGCGAGGTGCGGGCTCGCGCAGTGGCACGCCGGGCGGGGCAGGGCCGCGATGAGCGCGGTCGGCGCGCGGGTGTGGCGGAGCGAGGCAGAGGAGAAGGAGGGAGGGCCTCACGAGGGATTGTAGGGCACGGGGCAGTGGGGCATGGGGAGGACGACGGGGACGACGGCGTCGGAGACGGGGAGGCAGTCCGGCGAGGTGGCTTCGGCGTCGAGCGGCGGGGCGGCGTCGGGCGTCGAGGGCGCGGTCGCCGTGATCCCGATCTGGATCGGGGGGGGGGGGTTAGGGTTCGGTTGCGGGAGGGGGTCGAGGCCATATAGGCCAGCGGCGGCGGCGTGGGCCGGCCGGCTGGGCCGTGGCCCAGTTGGGCCAGGGGTTTCCTTTCTTTTATTTTTGCTTTATTCCTTTTGCCTTTTTCTTTTTATTTATTCCTATTTTCTGTTTTGCAATTAGTTAGGCCTCAAAATGATTTTTGTAAAACATGGCATCTGCTTCAATAATTACTAGGCATCCTCTATCACTATCAAAAATTAGTTTGGAGTCAATTGGATCTCACACAAATTTTATAACAAATAAAATGCACTAAACCTTGCTGTTTTGGTAAAGTTAGAGCCACCTAATTAATTTATTAATTGTTGGTTAAAATTTTAGAATAGTCTCTGCAATATTTGTTATTTATTGAACATTTTAGTTTCTATGTTGGACAACTTTTATTTTCCACTTTCATTTAAATTTGAAGTTTGGCTTAAGAGTTGAAATGCAATATGATGCTAATGATGATTATGCACTGTTAAACTTGCTGACTTGTCATTATCAAAAGTGATTACTGTGGCTAATGACAGGGGGTGTTACAACATCAAACTCCTCTTGCATCGCAGCCATCCAGAGCGGGTCACGAAGAGCGGCTCGAACGGAGGACGGCAAAGGCGATGGCGTAGAGGTGGATGCCGTGTGGATGTATGCTTCCGAAGCATATCGCGAGCTCGGGCGGAAAACGCCCGTACGGGCGCGAGTGACCGGACCAACCATAGGTGGTGAGCCCGCAGCCACCGGTGAAGACACGCCAGGAGGAGTCGAGGCCGCGACCGAGGTGGCGGCAGAGGGCGACAGCGGCGATGAAGCGGCGAAGGCCGGCGCGGACGCCGGGACGGCGGGGGAGGCCACAGGGGCCGCCGCGTCAGAGGGCGGCGGCGAGGCGGACACTGAGCTAGAGGGAGGCATCAAGGTGGACGTTGAGCCGGAAGGCGGCGTTGAGGCGGGGCCCGCGGGGCTGGGAAGCCCAGCGCTGGACCCGGAGGCAGCCACAGGCGGTGGGTGGCGCGCCTCTAAGCCAGGGGGCGGGCCGAGGGCGGCACGCGAGCTCCCCGGGCGAGACGCCGATGTTCCCACATCGTCAGCGACTGGGGATGGAGAGACGGCCGGGGGTACCTGCTGAAACGGAAACACATGCTCATCAAAGTAAACGTGCCGGGAAGTGAACACGCGGTGGGATAGGGGATCGTAGCACCGATAGCCCTTGGAGTTGGAAGGGTAGCCGATGAAGATGCATGCAACAGAATGTGGTGCAAGTTTATGAGGAGAAGTGTCGGCAGTGCTAGGATAACATAAACACCCGAAGATACGCAGACCATCATAAGAAGGTGGCGTACCAAAGAGGAGATGATGAGGCGTGTAGTTCCACCGCGGGTGACATGGCCGAAGGTTAAGAAGGAGCGATGCGGTAGCAAGTGCGTCCGGCCAGAAGCGAGGCGGCACGTTGGCATGAAACAAGAGCGTGCGAACGCAGTCATTCAGAGTGCGAAGGACGCGTTCGGCTTGACCGTTTTGCTGTGAAGTATACGGGCAAGTGAGACGAAAAATTGTGCCATGGTGCGACAGAAAAGTGCAGAAAGCAAGATTGTCGTACTCTTTTCCATTGTTAGTCTGAAGAGCAAGAATGGGACGCCCAAACTGCGTGCTGACATAGGAGTAAAAAGCCGTCAGGGTGGAAAGTGCATCCGACTTTCGTCGCAAAGGAAAAGTCCACACATAATGAGAACAGTCATCAAGGATAACCAGATGATATAAATAGCCCGAATTACTAGGAACTGGAGAGGTCCACACATCACTATGAATCAACTGAAAAGGAAAAGAAGCAATGGTGGTGGAGTTATTAAACGGAAGACGAACGTGTTTGCCAACACGACAAGCATGACAGGTATGATCCTCTATCTTATTACAACTGAAACTAAAACTCCTAAGAATATGACGAAGAGTGACGGGGTTGGGATGACCCAGACGAGCGTGCCAGAGATCAACGCCGGCGGAGAGAGCGACTGGTGCGGTGGTGGTGGAGGAAGGCGGATGCACCGGATAGAGCTCGTCGGGGCTATCACATCGGTGAAGTACCATCCTGGTTCGAGCGTCCTTGACACAAAAACCAAGCTCGTCAAATTCAACAGTAACAGGATTTTCACGGGTGAAACAACGAACGGAAATAAGATTTTTAATAAGATGAGGTGACACAAGTATGTTAGACAAAGATAAAGGCATGGAATTAGAAGGAAATGAAGTGTGCCCAACGTGTGTGATGGGGAGGGTGGAACCGTCACCGACAATGATGCGGTGGGCGGTGGTGACGGGAGAGAAAGAGGCAAGATTATCAGGATGAGCGAACATGTGAGCAGTGGCCCCGGTGTCCATGTACCAATCACCGCCTCCAGTGTAGTTGTTCGGCGTAGAAGCGGAGTGCAGCGCGACGAGTAACGCCGGGTCCCAAGGCGCCGGTGGCAGCGCCGGCGGAGGTGACAGGGATGCCATCGGGAAGCTGTAGCCACCACTCAGCTGTGGTGGCGGGTACCCTCCATAGGGCTGCGGAGCCGCGTAGTACGCCTGATGCGTCGGGGGACGTGGCACCGGAAGAGTCGGGGTTGGTGCCCGGGGGACCGGCATGGTGTACGCATGGACAACACCGGTCCACGGGTTGTACCCACCGGCCCATGGGGGAGGCGCCTGTGGCTGCTGCTGCTGGTGACGGGGAGGCCCCGCAGGCGGCTGCTGCTGCTGCTGGCCACCGCGCCGGCCTCCCTGGCACCGATCGGCAGGTGGCACGGGTGGGGCGGGCGCGCCGTAGGGGGGCGGCGGCAGGGGCAGCAGCGGCTGCTGCTGCTGCGGGTAGGGCGCCGGCTGCCGCGGCTGTGGAGGGGCGGCGGGTGGTGGTGGAGGACCGCCGCGAGTGGTGCCTGCAGCGAGGGCGGTGTGGATGGCCCGTGCCTTGACCTACTTCATCCGACGCTCCTCCAGCCGGAGGTAAGCCACGAACTTGGCAAAGGAGGGCTCGGGGATGAGCGTGAGGTTCACCGCGGCATTGCCAAAGTCCTCGTTGAGGCCGGCGGTGAGCATGCTGAGGAGGAGATCATCATCGATCTTCGCGCCGATATCGCGGAGCTCGTCAGCGAGAGTCTTGAGACGGCGACAGTAGTCGTCGACGGAGGAGTTGTCTTGGTGGCATCCAAAAAACTCTTGCTGCAAAAAAACGAGACGTTGGAGACGATTGTCGGTGAAGAGTCCGTTCAGCTTGGTCCACACGGCGAGGGCGTCATCACCGTCCTACACGACCGTGTGAAACAGGTCCGGCGAGATGGTGAGGAAGAACCACCGGATGAGCGTGGCGTCGATGGTGGACCACTCATGGTGCGCGGGCACGAGGCTGGAGTCGACGGAGCCGTCCACATGGTCGAGGAGGTTGTACTCCCGGAACACGAGGGAGTAGTACGTCTTCCACGCATAGTAGGAGGAGTCCGCCTGAACAAGGCGGACCGGAACCCGCCCGTAGATGTTGAGGTTGCGGATGTCGGCGGCATCGGGGGGGGGGGGGTGGCGTCGGCGAACGGGTTGGAGGGGTTGAAACCAAATGAGGTGATGGAAGACATGGCGCAGGAGGATGGTGCGGCTAGGGTTAGGGGCTTAGGGTTAGGGCTAGGGGTGGTGGCGGCGGCTGCAGGGAGGGGTGCAGTGGCGGCTTGTGGAGCGGGATGAGGCGCGGCGGCAGCAAGGAGATGCGGTGGCGACTAGGGTGGGTGGCGGCGGCGGCACTAGGGGAGAGGAGGCGCGGCTGCAGGGGTGTCGCGGCGGCGGCTGGCTAGGCGGCGGTGGCGAAGGGAGTGCAGCGGCGGGGAAGGTAGCGCGGCGACAGGGGAGGGTGTAGCGGCGGCGGCGGCGCGTCGGAAGGGCGCGGCGGCGGCTTGGGCGGCAGCGGCGCAAGAGGGTGGCCCGGCGGCGGCGGAGGGAGCGGAAGCTAGGGTTGCAAACCGAAAACTGATACCATGTAGGATGATGAAATTGCACGATGTATTAATCAGGTACAATCGCACGTATATATGATGTACAACGGTGAACCACGACCTCGACTATATAAAGAACTAGAAGATGGGCCTAATACACAATATGCACAAAACACATATACTCAACACTCGCAAAAAGGACAAGCCTCCTGATGATCGAGTCCACGCCTCTCAAGTCTGTCAGAAGTCCAACATGTGTTTTGAAGGGCTAGCCATGTGAAGAAACGGTATTGGAGTGGTGCCTTTGACTTCTAAGTGAAATCCGTGGTGGGTATGACCTGTCGTCCCCAGAATTTTGCTGCATAGACTGATCGAGCGGAGAGAGCACCGTTCTTATCCCAAGACCAGACTATGGAATCCGGGACATCCTGGCATATGTTATTTATGTATGAACTAGCAAAAGGGCCCGTGTGTTGCAACGGGAGAAAAGAATACCACACGCTCTTAATATATAAAAAAATGGTCTATAATCTGAGTATTTTTAGTTACGGCCCAAACAAAGATGGTATTTGCCTACAAAAGCGCAAGTTCATGATTTCACATGTCTACTATTTAAACACGGCTTGCATGTAGATTTAATACGTACAAAGAAATGGACAAGTGATCTTCAATTTCGTCTCCAATCCTGATTTTGCTGAGATGTCCATCCACAATCTGGATCAGTACCGATATGAAAGAAAGACGGATAATGCACTATTCATTAAGATTGCACGCTAGATAGTATTTTTTTAAATGGTTAACAGGTAAAATAACATCATATTCAGATTCTATATATTTTTCTAATCAAATTCCATATATAACAGGTTAAATTTAGAGTTACGGTTTAGAAGATATGAGTATGAATATTTAAAAAAACATTTAATATGTACTACGGGTTTAATGTCAGAAACATTAGGGGGTTTTCTATAAAATAGCATGATGGACTAAGAATACCTTATTTCTTTTATTAGTAAAAATAGGTATAGGTATAGGTATAGGTTATGCTATTTTGCATAATTATTTTGAGTGTTGCAGATTTAAAAAAAATCTAGAGGCGGGCATTTATAGGATAGGATTGAACGGTCGGCTTTCATATCCGTGTTCCGCAGACAAAAACATGTACATTCATTTTAGAGGTTCATATTGGAGATGGCCTTCTTGATCACCGTTCGAAGATGTCCCGACGGACCCTTTGAAATGAGCTAGACCCGAAACGATATCCTTTCCTCAGCGAGTCTGCATCCTGAGCAACCTTCAAATCATTCACAAAAAAAGTCTGCATCCTGTCGTGCATTCCCAAATGTCTTGCCATATAGGGCCCCGGAGCATGGTCCTTTTCGAAACGGAAACACTAACGCCCACACGTGTGGGCGTTTGTATCTCGCCCACACGCGTGGATCCGTGTCCGTTTGTGGGTGCACGAATCTTGGCATGTTTGTGGTGCCACGTAGGACTGGGCTGATGTGTGGGCATTCACTCGGTCGTCCACACGTTCGTTTCATCACACGAAGGGGCCGGCGTGTGGGCGTTTAGCAGTTCGCCCACACGCCAGTTTTCACTCATGCACAAGGGTTGGTGTGTGGGCATTTGCCATCTCGCCCACACGCCCGTCTCCTCTCCCACACCTAAGCTGCCAGTTGCCATGTGTTTTGCAGTATACATGGCAACTGCCCTATTGTGCTTATAAGCAGATGGCAACTCTCTCTTTTTTTTTACCCGAACATGTCAGTTGCCATGTGTTTTGCAGGGTACACGGCAACTGCCCTAGTGTGCTTGTAAGCAGATGGCAACTCTCTCTTTTTACCCGAACATGTTGTTTTGCCATGTCTCTTTATAGCGCTACACGGCAACTGCCTAGTGTTAGTAGGTGGCAACTCCTAAGGTTTTCAAATCATGGCAACTGTAGTAAACCAGACCATACATGGCAACTGCTTAGTGTTAGTAGGTGGCAACCTCTAAAGTTTTCAAATCATGGCAACTATAGTAAACCAGACCATACATGGCAACAGCTGCAGTTGTCCAAAATGGCATCTGGCACTTGACCCGAGATGGCAACTGCAGTTGAGCAACCATGGCAACTGTAGTTGTCCGACATGGCAACTGTAGTTTAGCGACATGACAACTGCAGTTAAACGGACATTGAAGAGGGTCCGGACCATGGCAACTGCGGGGACACGTGGTGACTGTCACGTGGGGCGTGCGGGACCGTGAGGTAGGTGGCTGACAGAGGTCGTGTGGGCATTATGCATTTTGCCCACACGTAGACGTGTGAGAGGGACCGCAAGGAAAAAAAAACGTGTGGGCGCTAGTTGTTTTGCCGACACGTAGGCGTGTGGGCTAGTCCTCGTAGACACCACACAGAACGTGTGGGCAGACCTCTTAACGCCCACACATATGGCAGTTATCATCGTCCTTGGCCTGCACCGATCATGTTTTTACCTGATCGGTTCGTCAAAGCCCCCTCACGAAGACACGTATTCAGCTGCCGGTTGCTGCCTACCGCGGCCCCGCTAGAGTGAATAAGGTGATAAGGAAGATACTGACAGATTCAGGTTAGCTGCAGTTCCACGAAGCAGAGGCGGCGAGGCGCTAAATATAGTTTTCGGCACCTGCCGCGACCGATCGGGCGTGCATGGCGCACGCATGGCTATAGCGCCTCCAGCCGCATGGGCACGAGGGTTTTTTTTTTTGAACAGGGAAAGGCACCGACAGGTGCCAAATACATTAAGCTCTCAAAAAGATACATCAGTTAATACAAAGGCTGGAAAGAGAATAGGTGAGGGAAAGTACAGCCATAAGCAGAGAGCTTAAATCTGAAAGGATGTACAGCAGTACAATCCTTGTGAACTACAGCAGAAAATGTAGAGAAAAAAATTATAGATCTAACAACTGAAACTGGGAAGAAAAAGAAAAGAAGCCCAGCTCTGTAGCAGCACACATCTGGGAAATTTTTCAGAAGAAATCAGCCACAATTGCCGCTGACACATTTGTCTTTGTGCATAGCATCACTAGTCCTGAGAAGCAGAATGAAGAAAGCGCCAAGATAATCTCTTATTGAATCCACCTCTAAAACTGCATGCAGAGAAACAGATTTTAGAAGCAATGCACAGCTTGTAATGTAAATCCCAAGAACTGAGAATTAGATAGCTGAGAGATAATTGGGCAGGTAATGTTTTTTGTGAGCAAAAGCATAGCAGCAAAAGCCAGGCCTATAGGGTTGCTTAGCCACATTGTGAGCAACACCATTAATCTCCCTAGAGATATGGAATACTTGGGAATTAAGATCAGTAGTGAGAAGAATATAATCCGCAAGCATTTTCCTTAAAGCCCAAGGAACAGATACATCCATCACATTACGCAAAGCAGTTATCGATGCCAACTTAAGACAATCAGTAAGAAGAACTGGGTGGCTAATATGAAAATGATTCACCAAGTGAGCGGCGAGGAGGAGAGCCTTTGCTTCAGCTTGCAAGGGGGTGTCCGTAGCCGAAGCTGAAGCTTGAACCTGAATATTCACTTCCAGACCTTGGAATGGTATTCTCAAGTAAATACCAATGCCAGTACCTACCTCACCTGGAGCCAAACCATAATTTTTTTTTGCATCTGAAAGCAGCGTCAGAGTAAATCTTTGGTCTAGACAGCATAAAATCAGATTTTAAAGTGGTGCCTTGCACAAGAGTACTGTCTGTAGAATCAGCATTATGAGGGACAGTAGGAGCAAGAGAAGCTTGAATTTGATCAGTAAAAACATTAGTCATAGCTAAAGCTGCTGTATGAACATGAAAAGGCTTAGCTTTCTTCCTATTAAAAAGATAATCATTTCTAGCTTTCCAAAGAGACCAAAGGAAATTGAGAACATTATGAAGAGAAGCATAAGGATGGTTCATGACAATTAAAGCATGGAGCATACTAGAGATAGAAGGATTTTCACTAACAAGAGCATCCATTCTAATGCACCAAGGAGAAGCAAACCAGGCAGCTCTAGAGAAATCACAAAGGAAGAATAAGTGCATCTCATCCTCTTGCTTACCACATCTACAACACAACTGAGAAATGTGAGTAGAGAAGCGACCAGCTCTTAAACCTGTGGGAAGAGCCTTCCTAAGTAATCTCCAAGCAAAAGTCTTGACCCTAGGAATGATCAGTTTCTGTTTCCAAATGACTCGAAGCAAATTTTTTGTTTGCCCTGAAACCTGGTAAGGGGCATGTCTCGGCTCAGATTGTATGTCCTGCAAGCACAACTTGTAAGTGGATTTAGAAGAGCACAACCCATTAGGAGTAAGATCCCAACAAAGAACATCAGGATTGTCATCCTGAATAATGTCAGTCCGAATGATAGTAGAGGCTAAAGGCTGTTGGAAAAGAGAGAAAATGAGATCATTATTCCAAACCTTCGTACCCTGCATCCAAAGATCTTTAACATAAGATGGGTAAATATATCCTCCAGGTTGAATAATTAAATTATCATAAGTAGATGCCCAATCAGCACACCAAGGAGTGCTCCAAATAGATAAATTCCCTTGAGTGAGTTGATAAGAAGAGTGAGCATGAAGTTTGGGCATAAGTTTGAGAATAGCAGTCCAGAAAGCAGATTTTGGAATACTAGAAGAAGCTCTCCAAATTGAAGTGTCATGAAAATATTTAGACTTAAGAACTAAGTGAAGATGAGAGGAAGGGTCTTTGGCCAGTCTCCAAGCTGCTGCAAGAATTAAGCCTTCATTAATAGCTTTGAGATTTCTAATACCAAGACCCCCTTCATCTTTAGAGTTGCAAATCTCTTTCCAAGCATGGAAACACAGACTTTTACTAGAATTGTTCTCTCTAATTCCAGACCACCAAAAGTTTCTAATAATAGCCGTGAGTTTAGCAATGAACTTCTTGGAGAATAAAATATTAGACATGTAGTAAACAGGAATAGAGGAGAACACAGAACGGATGAGCTCTAGTCTAGCAGCATGGGAGAGCAAATTAGCTTTGTAAGCAGGCAGCTTATTTTGAAATTTATGCAACACAAAGTAATAAGCTGCAGATCTATCATTCGCGGGAAGAATAAGCGGATGTCCCAAATGAGAGAAAGAAGCGTCCAAATTAGCAACAGGGAAAAAAGATTTAATATCTTGAATCGTGGCCTGGATAACATTAGAACTAAAAAGAATGGCTGACTTGGTCCAATTGGGAGTTTGCCCAGATGCAGAACAGAAATTATAAATAATCTGAGCCATAGCACTAGCTTCCTGGACCGAAGCACGACCACAAACCAACAAGTCATCCGCAAACAGAAGAGAATGAATCGGAGGGCAATTTGGTCCAAGAGAAATGCCTTCCAAATGATGGGCCGCAAGGGCCTCATTAAGAGCAAGCGACAATTCATTAATGGCCAGAACAAACAAGGGGACATTGGACAACCTTGTCGGATACCCCTTCCACTTTTAAATTTATGCGACGGTTGGCCATTAATGATGATAGAAAAAGTCGGCGAAGAAATGCAGGCATAGATCAAATTTATAAAATGACCATGCAACCCTTTACGCGCAAGGGCTGAAACTATAAAATCCCATTCCAAACGGTCAAAAGCTTTAGCAAGATCGATCTTAAGCATGAAAGCTGAATGATTCCATGAGCGAAGAGCAAAAGAATGGGCAATTTCTTGAGCAATTATAATATTATCACTAATTCTTCTACCTTCGATGAAAGCTTGCTGAGCAGGATCAATGTAATCCGGAAGATGAGGTTTAAGACGATTGGCCAAAGACTTGGCAATAATTTTGTAAATCACATTGCAGAGGCTAATGGGCCTATAATCCATAGGCACTTGGGGCACAAGTTTTTTCGGAATCAAAGCAATGTTAGTATCACTAATGTGGGGCGGTAGAATACCTGTTTTATAAAAATCAACCACCAGCTGGGTTACCTCATCTCCTATCCACTCCCAAGTTGCAAGATAGAACTCAACATTAAATCCATCCGGTCCTGGCGAGGCATTCCTCTTCATTTCTTTGAGAATCTGCAAAACCTCATTTTTATCTGGAATAATATATGTAGGATCCAGAGATCCCTCAGGCATGTGAGAATTAACAAAAGGTCTATTAGAGGCTGCATGGTGAGAAGAAAA
Source organism: Thinopyrum elongatum (assembly GCA_011799875.1). Taxonomy (NCBI): domain Eukaryota; kingdom Viridiplantae; phylum Streptophyta; class Magnoliopsida; order Poales; family Poaceae; genus Thinopyrum; species Thinopyrum elongatum. The sequence goes on from CM022300.1 coordinate 381,625,852, forward strand.
GATATATCTAAAGTAATTGACAAAAGTATTAGCAATGAGAGCAGGTTTGAAATGAACAACTTCATTCTCATCTTTGACCGAGCAAATAGTATTACGTTTTCTCCTCTTAATGACAGCTTGATGAAAAAACTTAGTGTTATGATCACCATCAGAGGCCCAGCCTTTTTTACTCCTCTGTTTATAAAAAATATTAAGCTGGGAGAGGACATGCTCATAACGCATAGTGAGCTGAGATTCCAAAACATGGTTCTGATGGCTAAGCGGGAGCAACTGAATTTGATTAATACGAGTCTCTAAATCATGAAGTTCTTGTTGAAAAGGCTTCTTTTTTTTGCACCAAACTTTAAGGGATTTAGCTAACGAACCCGTTTTAGCAACAAAAGAAGCAGGGCTGGCATTCGTCCAAACAGATTTAGCATAAGTGTTAAAATCCTTCTCCATTAACCACCAATTTTCAAATTTAAAGGACTGTTTAGGCTTCTCAAATTTACCATCAGTAGAGAAAAGGATAGGAGCATGGTCACTCAAAATAATAGGCAGATTAAGAACTTTAGAATTAGGATAAAGAGCACACCAATCAGCATTAACCAAACAGCGATCTAGACGCCTATGAACAGGATGAGGAGTGTGCTGCTTGTTACGCCAAGTGTAAGCAGGACCACTGAACCCAATATCAAAGAAGCCACAATTCTTAACCAAGGCACGGAAGGCAGACATACGATAATAATTAACATTAGCACTACTGGCATCGGTATCATACAGCAGGTCATTAAGGTCGCCCATACATAGCATAGGTTTACCTAGGTTATCATACACAAAATTAGAGATTTGAGCCCAAATCTCACTAGTCTGCCTATGGTAAGGATCACCATACATACAAACTAAACAGAAGCTAGCACCGGAGGCTATATGAACTTTCGCTAATATATAGTGGAAAGTAGCTGAGTGAACAGACACTTTGAGTTCATCGTTCCACAAAAGCCAAAGCCCTCCCGAAGCACTTCTAGAGGAAACAACAAAACTACTAACCACATCAAATCTATTAATGAGATCAGCCGATCGAACCTTAGATGATTTTATTTCAGAAACAAAGACAACCTGCGCTTTAGTAGAACGGATAAGATTAGCCAGGTATAACATACGATCAGAACCGAGGTCCCGGCCCATACCTCGGCAATTCCAAGCAATGGCTTTCATAGCGCCCAAAAACTCAAACAAATTGCAGCATGACGCGGCTGTGGCGGGTTAGAGGACTATGGATCAGTAAAATTTGAGGTACTGATCTTGTTCCGAGAAGAAGTGCAGCAGGCTTGGATTGGAGTATGACAGAAGAAAGGCTGTCTGAAAAGACTGACTCTTCTCTTAGCGCCAACATCCACACTGACCAACGCCCCTACTAATCTGGGAGAAAGCGGCCTGAACTGGAGAGACAACAGGGCAGCGGTACTGCAGCAGAGCAAGAGGCTCTCTGGATTGAGGCGCGGGCATCAGCCAAATGGAAACAGCAGCGACACAGAAACAGGAGGATGGCTCCAGCAGTTGGATGTTGGCGGGGATGGAGTGTAGGTGGTGGTGGTGGTAGTGGTGGTGGTTGAGGAGAGGATGCGCGTGGCCTTGGGTGCAGAGGAAGTGGGGGCCGAAGCGGCGGATGCGGAGGACGGTGACGACCGTCGTGGTGAGGGGGGAGCGGTGGTCTGGGTCGTTGCTGGGGTTAGCGTTGGCCGAGCTGGAGGAGATGAAGAGGGTGTTGCAGGGACGCGCGGCGGCGACTGGGGAGGCTACGGTGACGGATACGGCGGCGACGACGAGGACGAGCATCGGCTGCCCGATCCAGCTTGGAGAAAACGGGGATTCGACTCAGATAGGATATGGCATGGATCCAATCGGGTTGAGATGAGAGAGGAACGAACAAGAAACAGAGAGAACAGAGAGAACAGAGCAGCAGGAGAGAGGCAGAGGTTCGCCACTGGACGAGGCAGATCCAGCGGGACCAACCACGGAGTTGAGGGATTGGGGAAGAGAAAGGAGATGAAGCAGTGGAAATCAAGGATTAGGGGAGGAATTGGGGAAGAACAGAGGAAGGAAGATGGGGTACGGCATATCGCCAGTCCAGAAAAGTCTCGAGGCTTTCTCCCCTTTTCTCGCATGTGAGTAGGAGCAACGATATGGGCGCGAGGGTGGCGCCCAGGTTCCAGCCGGCGGGGGCGCGTGGACGAAGAAGGGGGAGCACGCGCGCATCTGCCACGCCGCCCCGACGCCCATGTGGCGACGGGCAAGCGCGAGAGCTCGCATGTCGCCCGACGTACATGGCCACCCCGCGAGTCATAGCAATCTGCATCGATCACGTTCCATGGAGCAGAGCCCACACGCATGCGTCCCTGACCTGTCGTCGCGCTTGTCTGAATCTTTTGTTTTTGCTTCCATGGAAATTTTGCTTCTATTGTGCTATGGAATGTGATCGATGCGGATTTCCGCGGTTGGGGCATGTGGAGTACATGTTCGTACGTACAGCCGCATGGGCCAGGCGATGATCTGCTGAGGCGTTGTCTGACATGAGTTGAAGTTGCCAAATTGGATGCTCGGTGCGTAATACTAGTATTTTTCTTTCTCCAAAAGTATACTAACCATGTACCATAGCTTTATAAAAGACACCGGTCAACCGATTAAATTTGGACTGATCACCGCACAGTAACCCGATTCGCCGTTAGATTTGGCCTTTCCTTCGCGTCGTCTTCCTCCCTCCATCGCTCCCGAGAGAGAGAGAGAGAGAGAGAGAGAGAGAGAGAGAGAGAGAGAGAGAGAGAAGAAATCCCAACGCTCCCCGCATGCAAAACACCCCCTGCCCCCATGCCGCTTCCATGCCCCGGCCGTCATGGCCGTAGCCGACGAGCTCTGACGAGGTCTCCTCAGTGGCCAGTCGAGCGGTGTTGTAGTTGCTAGCAACAAAAAACATATCATCGCCATGGATAGGGTTGCAGCAAAAAACACCTCGATCTTCTTCCCCAACAAATCTCGCGACCCTTCAACACCTCGGCTGAAAAAACACCCCTGCACCACCGCTGCAGCTCGCTGTCGTTTTTGGTTGCAGCTCTTATTCGCACGGGCATGAAAGCAGCAAACGTCGACATTGGTAGTAGCAAACATTGACAACAGTATCAGCAAAAGACACACAGTCGCGGATCTCAGTAACCTCATGAAGAAATGGATGCAACAATCGACAACGCAGTAGTAGCAAAAACCAAAATGGTAGTAGCAAAAGTGGTACAATTGTTCCAACAAAAGAAGTGATGGCAGCAAAAATTTGGTCAATTCCTACAAAAATCAAAGACGGTGGTATCAAATTGGTACACTGGTTCCAACAAGTAAACAAACATGGTAGCAAACGTTTTGGTTAGTTCCAATAAAAAGGAAGACTGTGGTTGTAGGATCAAAAGTATGTCTAGAGGGGGGTGACTAGACTACTTGCCCAAATAAAATCTATCATTTTACCAATTTTAGTTGTGGGCGGATTTTAGCAATTATGACAAGTAAAGGAATCAACTTACACATGCAATTCTAAGAGTATAGCAGCGCAAAGTAAAACATTGCATATGAAGATAAAGAGAAGGGTTTGGAGAAGGCAAACGCAATGGGGACACAAAGATTTTTGGCATGGTTCCGATAGGTGGTGCTATCGTACGTCCACGTTGATGGAGACTTCAACCCACAAAGGGTAACGGCCGCGCGAGTCCACGGAGGGCTCCACCCACGAAGGGTCCATGAAGAAGCAACCTTGTCTATCCTACCATGGCCATCGCCCACGAAGGACTTGACTCACTCGGGTAGATCTTCACAAAGTAGGCGGTCTCCTTACCCTTACAAACTTCTTGGATCAACTCCACATCATGTTGGAGGCTCCCAAGCGACACCCAACCAATTTAGGAGACACCACTCTTCAAAAGGTAATAGATGGTGTGTTGATGATGAGCTCCTTGCTCTTGTGCTTCAAATGATAGTCTCCCCAACAATCAACTCTCTCTCACAGATTTGGCTATGGTGGAAGAAGGATTTGAGTGGAAAGTGATGTCTACTACACAACTTGTTCTTGTAGATTCGTGTTGGGCCTCCAAGCGAAGAGTTTTGTAGGACAATAGCAAATTTCCCTCAAGTGGATGACCTAAGATTTATCAATCCGTCGGAGGTGTAGGATGAAGATGGTCTCTCTCAAACAACCCTACAACCAAATAATAAAAAGTCTCTTGTGACCCCAACACACCCAATACAATGGCAAATTGTATAGGTGCACTAGTTCGGCGAAGAGATGGTGATAAAAGTGTAATATGGATGGTAGAAATATATTTTTGTAATCTGAAAATAAAAAACAGCAAGGTAGCAATTGGTAAAACGGAGCACAAACGGTATTGCAATGCTTGAAAATGAGGCCTAGGGTCCGTACTTTCGCTAGTGCAATCTCTCAACAATGCTAATATAATTGGATCATATAACCATCCCTCAAAGTGCGATGAAGAATCACTCCAAAGTTCTTATCTAGCGGAGAACATAAGAAGAAATTGTTTGTAGGGTACGAAACCACCTTAAAGTTATTCTTTCCATTCAATCTATTCAAGAGTTCGTACTAAAATAACGCAAAGTTATTCTTTCCGTTCAATCTATCCAAGAGTTCGTACTAAAATAACACCATATGATACGCATCAACAAACTCTAATGTCACCTAGATACTCCAATGTCACCACAAGTATCCATGAGTTAATTATACGATACGCATCAAACAATTTCAGATTTATAATACTCAATCCAACACAAAGAACCTCAAAGAGTGCCCCAAGATTTCTACCAGAGAAACAAGGACGAAAACGTGCATCAACCCCTATGCATAGATTACCCCAATGTCACCTCGGGAATCCGCGAGTTGAGTGCCAAGACATAGACCAAGAGCTCTCAAATCCATAAATGTATTCAATCCGATAAAACGAAATCTCAAAGGGAAAACTCAACTCACAACAAGATAGAGAGGGGAAAACACCATATGATCCAACTATATTAACAAAGCCCGCGATATATCAAGATCGTGACATCTCAGGAACACGAGAGAGAGAGAGAGAGAGATTAAACACATAGCTACTGGTAGAAACCCTCAGCCCTGAGGGTGGACTACTCCCCCCTCATCGTGGTGGCCGCCGGGATGATGAAGATGGCCACCGGTGATGATTTCCCCCTCCGGCAGGGTGCCGGAACGGGGTCTAGATTGGATCTCATGGATATAGAGGCCTTGCGGCGGCAGAACTTCTGATCTAGGGTTACCCCTGATGGTTTCTCTATTTATAGGAATTTTTGGCGTTGGTTTCACGCTAAGATGGGCCTTGAGGTGAGCACAACCCACCGGGGCACGGGCAAGGGCCCAGGCGCGCCCCGGTGTCTTGTGCCCTACTCCTTCACCTTCTGGTCCTTCCACGAAGCTTCTAGTGCCTCTTTTGTTCCAAAAAAAATCATCAAAAAGTTTCAGCTCATTTGGAGAACTTTCATTTCTGCACAAAAAACAACACCACGGTAGTTCTGCTGAAAACAGCGTCAGTCCGGGTTAGTTCCATGCAAATCATACCAAAACCATATAAAATTATTGTAAACATGGCATGAATACTTCATAAATTATAGGTATGTTGGAGACGTATCAGAAAGCAACTTGGGAAGGCTTGAAATCAAGGTTCAAATGGTAGGAATGGAATCTCTTGATCTCAACACATGAGTTGGTGGTTCTCTCTCAGAAAATGGATGATGCAAGTGTAGGCACGTTATGATGGCTCTCTTCTATTATGAAGAGGGAGTGGAGGGGTATATATAGCCTCCACACAAAATCCAACCATTACACACTTTTGGTCCATCTCGGTGGCACCGATTAGTAAACTCGGTGGCACCGATCAGTACAAAAATATGAACGTTAGGAATCTCGGTGGGACCGACTGGAACAACTCGGTGGGACCGATGTGCTAGGGCTTAGGGAAAATTTCATCTTGGTGGCGCCAATTGCGTCAACTCGGTGAGACCGAAGTGAAGCAATAAGCAACAGAGAATCTGTCAAGCCAACTCGGTGAGACCAAAGCGAATGCAACAAGTCACAGAGCACTGGCAAGGCCATCTCGGTGGGACCGAGATCCTTATCGGTGTGACCGAACTATTACGGTTTCTGGCAGTGGCTATGTCATATGAACTCGGTGGCTCCGGGTAGGATATATTGGTGGGGCCGAGTTGCATTTTAGGTTTTGGACATATTTGGATGGAGAGAGTGGCTGAGGGTTTTGGAGCAATATCACTAAGCATTTGAGCAAGTAGACCATTAAGCAACACCTCATCCCCTTTTAATAGTATTGGTTTTTCTATGGACTCAATGTGATCTTGGATCACTTAAATAGAAATGAAGAGTCTTGAGCTTTTGCCAATCCTTGTCCTTAGCATTTTGAGGGGTCCACATCTCTATCTCATGCCATGCCATACATTGAACATCCTGAAATATTTATCTTGAAAGGATATTAGTTCAATGAGATATATGTTGTTATGAATTATCAAAACCACCCAGGGATTAGTTGCACTTTCAATCTCCCCCTTTTTGGTAATTGATGACAACATATAGATCAAAGCTTTGACAAATGATTAAATGAATGAAATACATCGTAGCTTTGAGAAGTATGTGATAAGCAAGAGCTCCCCCTAAATTTGTGCATATTTAAAATTTTGTGTTTGAATGCAGATGCACAATGGATTAGGATCATGGGTCACTCTTCCATGTCACATACATCTTGGTGGAGCACACAAAATGATAAGAGTGGAATAAAATGCACGCATCACCAAAGACATAAGTGAATGATCATACACAAATAATTAAAGAGGTAAGCATTAAGCGCACATTAAGCAAAGTATGATCAATCACACAACCAAACATAGCATCTCACGAGCATCAAACGATCAAGTAGCACGGATCAAACGAACATAGTAGCAAAAAATAATAAAAAACAAAGAGCAAAAAGCGAGACACACACACACTCTCTCTCTCTCTCTCAAAGCCTAATGATCTGTACAATTTCCCTCCCTTTGGCAACAAGTACCAAAAAGCTTGAAAAGGTATAGAGCTATACGTCTCTCTAGGCACGATCCTCCAGAGCTCCTGAAGGGGTCTTCTGGCTTGTGGCTCTGGTGTGCATAGATGGCATTGAGAGAACTACGTCTGCAAATGCCTCTAAAGATGTCTGCTGAACTGGTGGTGTAGATACTGGAGGTGGCACTCAAGCAGTAGTGGCAGGTGCAGAGTGAGTGGTCCTCGTGTCTGCAACTAGCACAACTGAAGACTTGGGTGCCCTTGGCATAGTCTAGAACCTCTGAGTAGTAGGGTGCTCATCTCCATCCTCAGCATCATCTCTAAACTTCTCCACAATAGATTGAATCTCTGTGACCTTGACATCAAGATTGTACATCTTGTCCTCCACAATCCACTCTAAGCTCTCCTGGTTCTTGGCTAAATTGGCCAGACTTCGCTCAATCCTCAGTGTTGCTTCCAGAAGATATGTCATTTAGTCTTGCTTTGTCTTGAGATTTGCAATGGGTGTGTTGGGAGCTGTAGCTTCTTTTGCTGATTTTGTTGCTACTGCTGCTGCCTGAGCCTCCTCTTGAGCTGCAACAGATGTGGGGTGTAAGGCATCCATCACCACCACATTATCCTCGAACTCTAGCTGAAGAGGGAGGTACTCATGATCTAGTAGATATGTGTCTGTACCAACTTTGGAGTTGATAAGCATCTGAATGTGTGTGGCATATCCACGAGATATCTTCTGGTCAGCAGTTGTCCTCTTAACCGTCTCTACAATCAAACTCATAACTTTGAAATTCTGAGGTGGGGAGTCAAACAAGTGAAGAAAACTGATGGAGTGGCCAAGTATCATCTTGTCATCTCCAGACTTGGTCAAAAGAGTATGCCTCAAGATAGTTTTGGTTGTGGCCAACCCAGCTACCAAGTGCTTGACTGACCCAAGCTTGTGTATTCCAAGATCTTTCTTGGGAATTTCCTTGTATATATTTGCCATTGAGTTGTGGTCCATACTGGGCTTCCCATAAACATCAATATCATCTTCATCTTCATTAGGGGCATTAATAAGTGCAGCCCAGTCAGAGATTGATGACTGGTACTTATGTCCCTCAGTCATCCATGCAATCTTCCCATCTGGATAGAAGTGTGTTGTGGAGTAGAATTGCATGATCATCTCATCATTCCACTTGGTAAGCTTCTGACCAACAAATGCATCAACTTCGGCAAGTCTGAAACTCTCATGAATGTGGGGGAAATAATCTTCATTAGCATCAATGTATTTCTAGTCCACCCACTTCATGTCACTGACAATGGGCTTCTTATGAAGCAAAACTGTTTCATAGAAATCTTGTTGTTCTGTGGTGTGGAAATGGTAGTCACAAGAAGTCCTACTTCTGACAGAGTAGGGATCAACTTTCCTCCACTCTCGTAGACCCTTGTCCTTTCTGAGCATCATGTTTTCTGCAACAGGGTGTGCATTGTCATGGTCTGGGATCTTGGGCTTGAGCTTCCTGAGCACTAGTGGCCCATCATCATCCTGAACCTCTGGCACTGGGGCCTTGTTCTTCTCAGCAGCTCAAATGTTTCTTGTAGACCTCTTAGGTGCAGAAACCTTGGACTTTGACTTGGGCTTGGAGGGAGTAGCTATCTTCATGGCATCTACCATGAGTTTCTGTGTTTTAGCTGGAGGTGCAACAGGTTCCTCCTCCTCCTCCTCTTCTTATTCTTCCCTCATGGAAGGCTTTCCAAGCACTGTAGCAGTGATTTTCCTAGCCCTTTTCTTTTTCTTACCAACAACAGCTTCTTCACCACTTGATTCCTCAAGTCACTAAAAAAAAGACACATCCGTGACATTTTGGCCCGAACAAAAAGTTTTTCTCTCATGCTTATGCCACTTCTATGACAATAATTGTGACAAAACCACGTATCATCATAGATGTGGTGGGCTCCTACTTCTATGACAAAAAATCATGACAAAAAATGGGCTTTTCATCCTGGGCAGGCCGGGGATGCACCTGCATGACATTCTTTGGGCTGTCCATGACGGAAAAAAATCGTGGTAGAAGCGAGGGCGAGGAAAATTTCAGGGAGTCCCCAGTTACGGTGGGTGGTCGGGGCCGAGCGATGCACGGAGGTTTGCGCGTTTCTCTCGTACACGTACGAGCGTGTGTGTGAGGCATTGGGCTCTAACTGAACCCGAGCGAGGCGTTCGCTTACTGAACCCGAGCGATTGCACTAGCTACGTTACTAAACCTGAGCGATCGTTCAATTGGCTGTTAACTGAACCCGAGTGATTCCTTCGCTACTACTGCTAACTGAAGCCGATCGAACCTGATTCTTAATGAACAGTGACCATTGTTGGGGGTTGGATGAACACGACGCATTCCGTTGCCTCCCGATGAACACGACGCATTCCGTTGCCTCTAGATGAACACGGCGCAGTTTCTCCGTTCCGACCCAGCCGGTTGGCTTCCGATGAACAGGACGTCGTTGCTGCCATCCGTTGACTCTTCATGTACACGAGCCCTGGCCGTATGTATGCGTGAGTAGGTGTTCGAGACCCCACCCGTATGTACGTACGTGACCATATATTTTTGACATGTGGCTATACGTATGTGTACACGGTTTAGAAGGGACTGCCTGAACTGCTACGTCGGGGGCTCTACTACTACACATGTCGCTGCTTGCTCGGCCACGGTTCATTGTTGCAGAGAGACTGATCGAGCAGTATGTACGTACACGTTCGTGACCAGACAAACAACGCTACGTACGCTTCGACTAGGTGGGTCCCATCTGTCAGGGAGGATAAGGAGGCACTTCCTTGTGTGCGAAGATATAGCTGGTGGGTCCCAGCTGTAAGGGGGAAGAATTATTTTTTTTGCCCGTAATATGGACGCACTTCCTTGTGTGCGAAGATGTAGCTGGTGTGTCCCAGCTGTCAGGGGGGAAACATTTTTTTCGCAAAATACAGAGGCCCTTCTGGTGGGTCCCCGCTGTCAGGTGGAGGAATAATTATTTTGCGTGCAATAAGGAGGCACTTCCTTGCTGCGGCCGTGGACCCAGCTGTCAGCCTCTCCACGTACAGTCCTCTTCCAATGGAAGTCGTTCCTTGAACACGTTGACCACGCTTCGCCGAGAGCACCAAGGCGGTGGACGACGGCGAGGCCTAGGAAGGGAATGACCCGGAGTCGGGGAAGACTCGACAGTTGTTTCCCACGCTGAAAGTGCAACTAATCCCCGGGTGGTTTTGGTAATTCATAACAACATATAGCTCATTGAACTAATATCCATTCAAGTTTAATATTTCAGAAAGTTCAATGAATGGCATGGCATGGACTAGAGATGTGGACCCCTCAAAATGCTAAGGACACATATTGGCAAAAGCTCAAGACTCTTCATTTATATTTTAGTGATCCAAGATCACATTGAGTCCATAGGAAAGCCAATACTATTAAAAGGGGATGAGGTGTTGCTTAATGGTCTACTTGCTCAAAATGCTTAGTGATATTGCTCCAAAGCCCTCAACCACTTTCTCATTCCAAATATGTCCAAAACCCAAAGTCAAACTCGGCCTCACCGATTCTTTCTATCCGGTGCCACCGAGTTCATATGACATAGCCACTGCCAGAAATCCTAACAGTTCGGTCACACCGATACGGATCTCGGTCTCACCGAGATGGCCTTGCAAACTCTCTGTTGTCTGTTGCAATTATTTCGGTCTCACCGAAAATGCGATCGGTCACACCGAGTTGGCTTGACATCTTCTCTGTTGCCTTATTGCTTCACTTCGGTCTCATCGAGTTGATGCAATCAGTGCCACCGAGTTGATGTTTGCCCTAAGCCCTAGCACATCGGTCCCACTGAGTTGTTCCTGTCGGTCCCACCGAGATTCCTAATGTTCACATTTTGAACTGAATCGGTCTCACCGAGTTCTTCAATTCGGTCTGACCGGGTTGGGTCAAATGTGTGTAACGGTTGGATTTTGTGTGGAGGCTATATATACCCCTCCACCCCTTCTCCATATGTGAGAGAGCCATCAGAACGTGCCTACACTTCCAGCATACATTTTCTGAGAGAGAACCACCTACTCATGTGTTGAGATCAAGACATTCCAATCCTACCACAAGAATCTTGATTTCTAGCCTTCCCCAAGTTGCTTTCCACTCAAATCATCTTTCCACCCTATCCAAATCTGAGAGAGAGAGAGTTGAGTGTTGGGGAGACTATCATTTGAAGCACAAGAGCAAGGAGTTCATCATCAACAAACCATCTATTACCTTTTGGAGAGTGGTGTCTCCTAGATTGGTTAGGTGTCGCTTGGGAGCCTCCGACAAGATTGTGGAGTTGAACCAAGAAGTTTGTAAGGGCAAGGAGATCACCTACTTCGTGAAGATCTACCCGAGTGAGGCAAGTCCTTCGTGGGCGATGGCCATGGTGGGATAGACAAGGTTGCTTCTTCGGGGACCCGTCGTGGGTGGAGCCCTCCATGGACTCGCGCAACCGTTACCCTTCGTGGGTTGAAGTCTCCATCAATGTGGATGTATGATAGCACCACCTTTTGATCCTACAAGTGGTATCAAATCTCCGTGTCATCATTGCGTTTGCACTCTCCAAACCCTTCCCTTTACCTTCATATGCAATGTTTTACTTTTCGCTGCTACACTCTTAGAATTGCATGTGTAGGTTGATTGCTTGACTTGTGCTAATTGCTAAAATCTGCCCACAACTAAAATTGGGAAAAGGTTAGATTTTTATTTGGTTAAGTAGTCTAATCACCCCCCTCTAGACCTACTTTTGATCCTACAAGTGGTATCAAAGCTGTGGTCTCCATTTGCCTTGATTTCCATAGCTTTGGTGATCATAGCCTTGGTTTCACAACCTAGGAGAGTATGGCGTCTAGCGAGGGAAATTACCACCGTAGAGGTCCTTACTTTGATGGTACTAATTTTGCTAGTTGGAAGCATAAGATGAAAATGCATATTCTTGGTCATAACCCCGCCATTTGGGCTATTGTGCGCATTGGCTTGCAAGGTGATTTCTTCGAGGATGGAAAAGAACCGGATCGTGAAGCGTCCATGGAAGAAATGAAGATGTTGCAATACATTGCTCAAGCTTGCGATATTCTCTTCAATGGATTGTGCCCCGAAGAATTCAACAAAATCAGCCGCCTTGAGAACGCAAAGGAAATTTGGGACACTTTGGTTGATATGCATGAAGGTACCGAGTCCGTCAAGGAATCCAAATTGGATGTGCTTCAAAGTCAACTTGACAAGTTCAAGATGAAGGATGGTGAAGGAGTCGCTGAGATGTACTCTAGGCTTGCTCTCATCACAAATGAGATTGCCGGCTTAGGAAGCGAAGAGATGATCGACAAATTCATCATCAAAGAAGATCCTAAGAGCCTTGGATGGAAAATATGATACCATGTGCACCTTGATCCAAATGATGCCCAACTACAAAGATCTCAAGCCCACGGAAGTCATTGGTAGAATTGTTGCTCATGAGATGTCACTCAAGGATAAGGAAGAGCTCCACAACAAGTCAAGTGGCGCTTACAAAACTTCAAGTGATGCTCCTACAACATCAAGTGATAAGTAAGTCTCCAATGAAGAATTGAGCTTAATGGTGAAGAACTTCAACAAGTTCTATAGGAATAGAAGCAAAGAGGGAAGTTCCAAGTCAAGATCCTACAATGACAAAAGATCTTCTAGTCGTGATCGTAATTGCTACAATTGTGGAAGACCCGGACACTACTCGAATGAGTGTACGGCTCCCTACAAGAAAAGAGAAGATTCACCAAAAAGGAGGAGTAGAAGAGATGAATCACCACCTAGAGAGAGAAGGAGTAGAGATGATCGTTATGAACGAAGACCCTCTCATAGAAGCAAGGATTCGGAAAGAAAGGACAATTCATCAAAGGGCTACACAAGACGAAGACATCAAGCTCACGTTGGTGAATGGGTATCCGGTTCCGACTCCGACAACTACTCCGAGAGAAGCTATCACTCCGACTCCGAATATACTCAAGATGAAGGTGTTGCCGGTCTTGCACTTGTGTCATCCAACTCCTACGACATATTTGACTCACCAAATGAAGGAATTGGAAGATGCTTCATGGCTAAAGGCCCTAAGGTATCACACCCCGAGTATGTTGATTTCAATAGTGATGAAGATGATTTGCTAGGTGATGATGATTTACTTGTTGACAACACTAGTGATGAAAACTATGATGAACTTGCTAGTAATCATGCTAATCAAGATGAAATGAATGATAATGATAAGAAGGAGATTGAGCATCTAACTAAAGCACTAAACACTCTTAAGTTAGCTCATGAAACAACTCTAGAGGATCATAGAGAGCTTTTAAGAACTCATGAGAAGCTACGCTTCGAGAAGCTAAATTTAGAGCAAGAGCATGGGTTTCTAAAGCTATCAATGATGATCTTCGAAAGAAGAGTTCTTCTTACATTGCCAAGCATTTACTCTTGTCTAACTATATGCCACAAGTAAAATCTAGCAATAAGAACAAGAAAGATTCTTCCTCTAGTAGTAACAATAACCATGTTAAATCCAATATTGTTGCTTCTAGTAGTTCTCTTGATTCCACTAATGATTCTCTTAGCCAAGTTACACTTGAGCAAGAAAATAGCTTATTGAAGGGAATTATAGAGAAAGGTGTTTACAAGAGCCTTGCCGGAAGTAAGCAATTTGAGGAAATTGTACGCAAGCAAGGAAGGCACCAGAAGAATCAAGGTGTTGGTTTTGAACGAAAGTTCAATGCCAATGGAGTTGAGTGGGAAGAAGATCAATACCCCAAGATGAAGTTTGTTCCTCAACAAGAGAAGTATGACCCCACTTCTTTCAAGGGAACACAAGCTCAAGATGATCTTCCACCACAAGACCATAAGCTAAAGGGCAAGGATAAGCTTCAAGAAGAGATTGATTCATTTGAAGAAGCTCCTAAGGCCATGGTCAAGTGGGTTCCCAAGACTACGTCAAGCTCTACTTCATCAAGTACGACTACAACTCCAAGGATTCCCATCAAGTTGATGTGGATCCCAAAGAAGAAGAACTAGAGTGTTCTTGAGGGTGACTCCGCCAACATACTTCACTCATATTCATTTTGGCGAGGACATGTGCAATCAACTTTCATATCTTGCACTAGTTCATGGAGTCACAAACCCTCTTGTTAGTAAGACAAGGGACAAGGTAACCTAATACTATCATGGACATCATTATATGTGTGCTTCACTCTATGTCTATGGATATCCTTGCATGTTCCTTGTGGGACTAACCCATGTAGGTATTGAAAGTGCAACACACTCCAATGGATTGCTCCAAAAGATCTACATCAACATTGAGCATCCACATCTTCACTATCTACATGAAGTCATCATCGACAAAACCGAAGGTTAGTTCATCCCTCTTGGGGGGATATCACATCTAGGGGAGCTTTGCTCTAAAAAATTGTGCTAAAGCAACTCTAATGGTGTGAACACAACAATGCTTTATGTAAAAGTGGCAACCCCACTTGTGCTTAAACGATGAGTATGACTTGTGATCAAATGTTCTCATTTGACTCCTAAGTCAATATACTCATATATAGATGACCTAGTCATCGCCAATTGCTTGATAGATTCTAGAGTGTTTGTGCATGCTTTGTCACATGTTTTATTTGCTATCTTATTGTGTGAGAATGTTGGATGCATAATTTTCTCCATTCGAGGACATCCATTTGTAGTTTTGATTGTTTGGTTTTTATTGGCCAAATGGATGACAAGAATGCCTAAGAACTCCCTCTAGCTATCTATGCTTGTTCTCTTCTGAAACTCTATTCATGCTACATCAGAAAATTTGAACAAGTCACTTTCGGACCCTCCGGGTGAGGAGCACTCGGAGCCACCGATCCGTCAAGGGCTATCTTCCAAAACCTCTTAATGAATTTTGGTCAGACCAACTCATTCCAATTCGGTCTCACCGAAACCATTAAGTTGATCTAGGTTTTCACCTCGGTGGAACCGATTATAACGATTCGGTCTCACCGAGTTGCAGCAACTGCAAGCAGTTTTGCATCTCGGTGACGCTGAGACATTCCACTCGGCGCCACCGACAACATATGGGTATATATACCGCGGACCGATCATTTGGAAATTTCTTCAAACCTCTCGCTCCCGCACCCCATTGCTGCCGCCCCTTGGTCTCCGGATCATCGCCGTCTCCACCTGTGCACCGTCGTCGCAGGTCTCCGCCGCCGTCAACGGACATCGCCGCCGCCATAGCGAACCACCACCAAGTTTGGGTATGGTTCGGCCCTTTGTGCTATCTATTTACTCCGATTCAATGCACAAAGCAAATGCCTTTATTCTTGCCACGATTGAAAGCTTCTTATCCACACAAATCATTCTCTAGATTAGATTTGATGCAAAATCTTAGGATTAGGTTTCCGCCGAACTCATCTCGGACCGACCGAACTGAAGTTTTCGGTCACACAGATTGGCCTTGGCCATTGCACTAAGTACAACTCGGTCTGACCGAAGTGTACTAATCGGTGAGACCGAAAGCAATTTCTCAATGAAACCCTAGCATCTCGGAGTCACCGAACTGCAACTCGGTCTAACCGAAACTTCATGTTTAGACTTTGTTAGTGCTTCGGTGTCACCGAGATTATCAAATCGGTAGCTCCGAAATGCTTTCTGCAGAAAACTAAAGTTAAGGTTTGTCTCAATTTTGCAAAAACCAGATGTATTTTGTGATGCTCATCTACTCTACCCACACCCATCTATTCACAGGGTCAGTTGCAGAGATGTCAGAAGCCAGTGACAACCAGAACAAGTCTGAAGAGAAAGTCAACCTCAGCGAGGGCACTAGTCCCTCTGGTAGCTATGATGAGGGAAGCAGAAGCACCCCTAGCAACTTGCCAAAGGCAGCTACCAGGCAGAGAAAGAAGAGAAATTCTGATAGTGAAGATGAGGACTTTGTGATTGAGGAGGAAGTGACCTCCGAGAAGAAGGTGCTCAAGAAGGAATATGGCACTGCTGCTGCCACCAAGCCAGGGTTGCAAAAGAAAGCTCCTGCTAAGAGGACTCCAATGTCCAAAGCCAGAGCTTCAAATCAAGAGACTATGCAATTCACACTTGAGCCTAGAGAGGAAGAAGAAGCTGCTGGTGGGAAGAAGAGGAAGGAAAGGGTTAGGAATACCATTGCCAGAGTGATTGGAAGATCATCCATGATGAGGGATGATGAAGAAGAAGATGAGGAGGAAGAACTAGCTGCACCTCCTGCCAAGACTAAAAAACTCATGAGTGATGCTATGAAGTCTGATGCTGCTCCTTCAAAGCCCAAGTCTGCCCCCAAGCCCACAGCTCCAGCTCAAGCACCCAAGCCTTCTGTTCCAAAGAGATCAACTAGGAACATCTCAGCTACAGAGAAGAACAAGGCCCCAGTGCCTGAAGTCCAAGAAGATGATGAGCCACTGGTGCTCAAGAAATTGAAGCCCAAGATCCTAGATCATAATGATGGTCATCCAGTGGCAGAAAACATGAAGTTGAGGAAGGACCATGGTTTGAGACTATGGAGACAAAATGATCCATATGCCACAAGGAGAAGGACTATTGTGGACTATCATTTTCATACCAGAGAACAGCAGGACTTCTATGAGACTGTCTTGTTGGACAAGAAGCCCATAGTATGTGACATGAAATGGGTTGACTGGGAATACATTGATGACAATGAAGACTATTTTCCTCATGTGCATGACAGCTTTAGATTGAATGGAGTTGCTAAGTTTGTTGGACAAAAATTGACAAAATGGAACGATGAGATGATCATGCAGTTCTACTCTACTTCCCACTTCTACCCTAATGGTAAGATTGTGTGGATGACTGAGGGGACCAGATACCAGTCATCAATTTCTGAATGGGCCAAGCTTATCAATGCTCCCAAGGAAAGTGAAGATGATCTTGATGTGTATGGAAAACCCAGGAAGGATCACAACTCCATGGCTAACATATACAAGCCTATTCCTGATGCAGCTTTGGAGACACACAAGCTAGGTTCTATATATTATCTGCTTGCTAGTTTGACCACAATGAACACTATCTTGTGGCATACTTTGTTGCCCAAGTCTGGAGATCACAGGATGATACGTGGTCACTCCATCAACTTGCTTCACTTGTTTGACATCCCCCAGAAGTTCAAAGTCATGAGCTTGATCGTTGAGACAGTAAAGAGGACAGCAGCCGACCAGAAGAGATCTTGTGGATATGCCCCACACATCCAGATGTTGATCAACTCCAAGGTTGGAACTGAGACATGTCTGCTTGACAAAGAGCATCTACCCCTGAGGCCAGATTTTGAGGGCAATGAGGTTATCATGGATGCTTCCCATCCTACATGTGCTGAGGCCCAGGAGAAGATTGAGAAAGCAAATGCTGCAAAAGCAGCAAGTGCTCCAGATGCTTCAACAGTGAATCTCAAGACCAATCAAGATCAACTCAGTTATTTGCTTGAGGCTACCGTGAGGATTGAGAAGAGCTTGGCCACCTTGTCTCAGAATCAGGAGAGTCTCGAGAGGATCATTGAGACAAAGATGCATGACCTTGATGTGAAGGTCATAGAGATTCAGACCATTGTGGAGAAGTTAAGGGATGATGATGATAGACCCACTACCAACAGGTTCTAGTCAGTGCCAAGAGCACAGAGGTCTTCAACTGTGCCAGTTGCAGATTCCAGGACTACTCTATCAGCACCTGTAGCCACTGCCACAGTTGCCCCTCCAGTATCCACTCCTCCAGCTCCACAGACTTCAACAGAAGCATTTGTAGACGCAGTCATCTCAATGCCATCTACGCACACCGGAGCAACAAGCCAGAAGACCACTTCAGGAGCTCCCAGAGATCGTGCCTAGAGTGCCGCATAGCACTATATGTTTTCGAACTTTTTGGTAACTTGTTGCCAAAGGGGGAGAAAGTGTATAGATCATAGGCTTCGAGAGAGAGTGTCTTTTGCTTTTGTTGATCTTATTTGCCTTGCTACTTTGGTTTGTTTGGTTGTTGCTACTCTTGCTACATTGGTGTTATGCTCATGAGATACTTATGTGATCATGTGTTTGATCATACTACGCTTAATGTGTGCTTGCATGGTCATATCTATGAATGTTTGTGTATGATCAATCACTTGTATCCTTGGTGATGAGTGCATGTTATTTAATTCTTATCATTTTGAGCGCTCCACCAAGATGTATGTGACATGGAAGAGTGACCCATGATCCTAATCGATTGTGCATTTGTATTCAGATGCAAATTTTAAATAATGCACAAATTTAGGGGGAGCTATTGCTTATCACATACTTCTCAAAGCGACGATGTATTTCATTCATATTATCATTTGTCGAAGCTTTGATCAATATGTTGTCATCAATTACCAAAAAGGGGGAGATTGAAAGTGCAACTAGTCCCCGAGTGGTTTTGGTAATTCATAACAATATATAGCTCATTGAACTAATATCCATTCAAGTTTAATATTTCAGAAAGTTCAATGAATGGCATGGCATGCACTAGAGATGTGGACCCTCAAAATGCTAAGGATACATATTGGCAAAAGCTCAAGACTCTTCATTTATATTTTAGTGATCCAAGATCACATTGAGTCCATAGGAAAGCCAATACTATTAAAAGGGGATGAGGTGTTGCTTAATGGTCTACTTGCTCAAAATGCTTAGTGATATTGATCCAAAGCCCTCAACCACTTTCTCATTCCAAATATGTCCAAAACCCAAAGTCAAACTCGGCCTCACCGATTCTTTCTATCCGGCGCCACCGAGTTCATATGACATAGCCACTGCAAGAAACCCTAACAGTTCGGTCACACCGATACGGATCTCGGTCTCACCAAGATGGACTTGGAAACTCTCTGTTGCCTGTTGCAATTATTTTGGTCTCACCGAAAATGCAATCGGTCACACCGAGTTGGCTTGACATCTTCTCTGTTGCCTTATTGCTTCACTTCAGTCTCACCGAGTTGATGCAATCAGTGCCACCGAGTTGATGTTTGCCCTAAGCCCTAGCACATCAGTCCCACCGAGTTGTTCCTGTCGGTCCCACCAAGATTCCTAACGTTCACATTTTGAGTTGAATCGGTCTCACCGAGTTCTTCTATTCGGTCTGACCGAGTTGGGTCAAATGTGTGTTACGGTTGGATTTTGTGTGGAGGCTATATATACCCCTCCACCCCCTTCTCCATATGTGAGAGAGCCATCAGAACGTGCCTACACTTCCAACATACATTTTCTGAGAAAGAACCACCTACTCATGTGTTGAGATCAAGACATTCCAATCCTACCACAAGAATCTTGATTTCTATCCTTCCCCAAGTTGCTTTCCACTCAAATCATCTTTCCACCATATCCAAATCTGAGAGAGAGAGTTGAGTGTTGGGGAGACTATCATTTGAAGCACAAGAGCAAGGAGTTCATCATCAATAAACCATCTATTACCTTTTGGAGAGTGGTGTATCCTAGATTGGTTAGGTGTCGCTTGGGAGCCTCCGAAAAGATTGTGGAGTTGAACCAAGATGTTTGTAAGGGCAAGGAGATTGCCTACTTCGTGAAGATCTACCCGAGTGAGGCAAGTTCTTCGTGGGCGATGGACATGGTGGGATAGACAAGGTTGCTTCTTCGTGGACCCTTCGTGGGTGGAGCCCTCCGTGGACTCGCGCAACCGTTACCCTTCGTGGGTTGAAGTCTCCATCAACGTGGATGTACGATAGCACCACCTATTAGAACCACGCCAAAAATCTCCCTTGTCATCATTGCGTTTGCACTCTCCAAACCCTTCCCTTTACCTTCATATGCAATGTTTTACTTTCCACTGCTACACTCTTAGAATTGCATGTGTAGGTCGATTGCTTGACTCGTGCTAATTGCTAAAATCTGCCCACAACTAAAATTGGGAAAAGGTTAGATTTTTATTTGGTCAAGTGGTCTAATCACCCCCCTCTAGACCTACTTTTGATCCTACACACGCGGAGGGGAGTACGAGGGTTTACTGGTTCGGCTGCAGTGTGAGGCCGCCGTCGCCGGAGAATAACAGGAGGTCTAGGTGAGTACAGGGATGGCCAGGCCAGCGATGGGAGTAGGGTGGGCGGTGAGGCCTGCGCGGCAGCATAGCCGGCCATGGGAGGCAGGAGCAGGCGGCACGGCCGGCGCTGGTTTGGGCGGTGATACGTCTCCTACGTATCTATAATTTTTTATTGTTCCATGCTATTATATTATCTGTTTTGGATGTTTTATATGCATTAATATGCTATTTTATATTATTTTTGGGACTAACTTATTAACCTGGAGCCTAGTGCCAGTTTCTGTTTTTTCCTTGTTTTTGAGCTTCGCAGGAAAGGAATACCAAACGGAGTCCAAATGGAATAAAACCTTCGCGATGATTTTTCTTGGACCAGAAGACACCCAGGAGACTTGGAGTGCAAGTCAGAAGAGCCACGAGGTGGCCACAAGGGGGAAGGGCGCGCCCCCTGCCTTGTGGGCCCCTCGATGACCCCCTGACCTAGATCTTCCTCCTATATATTCACATATATTCCCAAACCACCAGAAGCATCCACGAAAACACATGAGATCCCATCTTGGGGCCTTTTCCGGCATCCTGCCGGAGGGGGATTCGATCACGGAGGGCTTCTACATCAACTCTATTGCCCTTCCGATGAAGCATGAGTAGTTTACCTCATACCTACGGGTCCGTAGCTAGATGGCTTCTTCTCTCTCTTTGATTCTCAATACAATGTTGTCCTTGATGTTCTTGGAGATCTATCCGATGTAATCTTCTTTTGCGGTGTGTTTGTCAAGATCCGATGAATTGTGGATTTATGATCAGCTTATCTATGAACATTATTTGAATCTTCTCTGAATTCTTTTATGCATGATTTGATATCCTTGTAATTCTCTTCGAACTATCGGTTTGGTTTGGCCAACTAGATTGGTTTTTCTTGCAATGGGAGAAGTGCTTGGCTTTGGGTTCAATCTTGCATTGTCCTCTCCCAGTGACAGTAGGGGCAGCGAGGCACGTATTGTATTGTTGCCATCGAGGATAAAAAGATGGGGTTTACATCATATTGCTTGAGTTTATGCCTCTACATCATGTCATCTTACTTAAAGCGTTACTCTGTTCTTCATGAACTTAATACTCTAGATGCAGGCAGGAGTCGGTCGATGTGTGGAGTAATAGTAGTAGATGCAGGCAGGAGTCGGCCTACTTGACATGGACGTGATGCCTATATTTCATAATCATTGCCTTGGATATCGTCATAACTTTGCGCTTTTCTATCAATTGCTCGACAGTAATTTGTTCACCCACCGTATTATTTGCTATCTTGAGAGAAGCCTCTAGTGAAACCTATGGCCCCCGGGTCTATTTTCCATCAAATTACTTTTCGATCTACTATTTTGTAATCTATTATTTTCAGATCTATAAACCAAAACCCTAAAAATATTTACTTTATCTTTTGTTTAGTTTTATCTATCTCTATCAGATCTCACTTTTGTAAGTGACCGTGAAGGGATTGACAACCCCTTTATCGCGTTGGGTGTGAGTGTTTGATTGTTTGTGCAGGTATTGGTGATTTGTGCGTTGTCTACTACTGGATTGATACCTTGGTTCTCTAACTGAGGGAAATACTTATCTCTACTTTGCTGCATCACCCTTTCCTCTTCAATGGAAAAACCAACGCAAGCTCAAGAAGTAGCAGGCGGCTGGAGTAAGAAGACTAGAGGTTGAAGAAGCATGACGGCCGTTAGATGGACATTGTGCGGTCACCGCAGCTAGAATCATTTATATTGACTAAGTTGACAAAGCCCTGCGTCCGTGTCAACTTAGTAGGCCCACAAGTCAGCCTCCAAATATGGTGGGTCCCACCTAGTAGCAGGGGTATTCATTTTTTTGTGCGTAATAAGGAGGCACTTCCTTGCGTGCGAAGATATAGCTGGTGGGTCCGAGGTGTCAGCGGGGGTGTTAGGGCATATTTCTCCCTAAGTGGTTTTGGTGATTGATGACAATGTGTTTGCGGACTAATCGTGTGCATTGAGCATTTCAGACTAGAAAGCATATGGCACAAGATGATTCGTGCCCCTCGGAGTTTCAAGTGAAGACGGTTTTCTTTCCTTCGTTTCTTTTCTGCTGGATTTGAGTCATAGGGAAAACCGTACTATCAAGAGGGTGTCCGCTTCGGAAAGCTTCGGGTGGAATCAACACGTACACACTCATATTGCACCCATCGCCTCTTTTTGCTTCATTGGAGTTGTCCTTCGTTTGTGTCGAAGAAGGGGTGGAGAGCTGCAAGCGGTAGTACCGCGGGCAGCAGCGGTAGTACCGCTTATAGGCGGTAGTACTGCTGCTACTCCCGCTCGTACTACCACTCGTGGTTGGGGCCTCTATTTTTTGTGTCAGGTTTTACGGTAGTGCCTTAGGGTCTCTACCGTGCTACCTGTTCGCCCCTAGAAAACAAGCGGTAGTAGCAGCAGTAGTAGAAGCGGTAGTACCGCCCCTACTACCGCGGCTACCACCGCCCGTTCCTCTGTTTTCTCCCCTGCTCTTCTAATCACCTGTGCATCCTATAAGGAGCGGTAGTACCGCTCCTAGAATGGTGGTACCGCGCCTGGAGCGATAGTACTGCTTGCTTGCGGGACGAGGGGTGCATAACCGTTGGATTTGTTCCCCACTATAAAAGGGGGTCTTCTTCCTCAAGAAGACTCACCTCTTCCTCCCCCAAACTCCATTGTTGCTCCAAAGCTCATTTTCGCCCGATCTCTCTCCCTAGCCAATCAAACTTGTTGATTTTCTAGGGATTGGTTGAGAAGGCCCCGATCTACACTTCCACCATGAGAAATTTGATTCCCCCACTAATCCCTTGCGGATCTTATTACTCTTGGCTGTTTGAGCACCCTAGACGGTTGAGGTCACCTCGGAGCCACATTCCATTATGGTGAAGCTTCGTTGTGTTGTTGGGAGCCTCCAATTAAGTTGTGGAGATTGCCCCAACCTTGTTTGTAAAGGTTCGGTCGCCGCCTTCAAGGGCACCACTAGTGGAATCACGGCATCTCGCATTGTGTGAGGGCGTGAGGAGAATACGGTGGCCCTAGTGGCTTCTTGGGGAGCATTGTGCCCCCACACCGCTCCAATGGAGACATACTTCCCCTTAAAGGGAAGGAACTTCGGTAATACATCCTCGTCTTCACCGGTCCACTTGTGGTTATCTCTTACCTTTACTTTGTGCAAGCTTTACTTGTGTTGTATCCTTTGCTTGTACTTGTTGTAGTTGTTGTTATTATCATATAGGTTGCTCACCTAGTTGCACATCTAGACAACCTATTTGTTGCTAAACCTAATTTGTGAAGAAAAGCAAAAAATTGGTAGTTGCCTATTCACCCCCTCTAGTCAACCATATCGATCCTTTCAATTGGTATCAGAGCCTCGTCTCTTTATTAAGGGTTTCTCCACCCGAAGAGTATGGCTGACACCGGGGAGGATGTGCCCGAGGCCATGGAGTTGACTTCAATCACACGAGACGACTTAAATGAATCCATGGCTTCACTTAAGACGTCTATGATGACCGAAGTCAAGTCCATGCTTAAAGAACTGCTTGAGGGGTTGAAAGCCACTCTCGATCCTTTGCTTGTGGTTAATCCCACCGCATCAGAGTCGGAGGCCAATTCTGGCAAGGAAGCGGCTAAAGGTACTCAAACTTCTTCCCCTCTCAACAAGAAATGGATGGGAACCTTTGCCTCGGTTCCCCATCCCCCGGTCTATGGAGGACCGGTCCCTACACCGCGCATTAATCATCTTGGTCCTCCTCCTAAGCTTGTTAGCGGCGATTTTGCTAATTGGGTTTTTCGCATTAAGTCTCATTTGAATCACAGCTCAACAAACCTTTGGAGAATCATTGAGCAAGGCTTCTACCCACATGATCCAAACAACCTCACCCCAAGAGAAGAAGTGGACAATCAATACAATCACTCTGCCTTGTTCGTCCTTCAAGGTGTGGTTCCTCCCGTAGATCTATCTCACTTGTGGCCCTTCACTCATGCAAAGGATTGTTGGGAACACATCATATCTTTGTACAAGGGGAGCTCAAGCACCCAACGGTCCAACTTTGAAGTGGTTCTTGATGAGGTCAATGAATTCGTGATGCTAGAAGATGAGGATCCGCGTGATCTCTACCGGAGGGTGACAACTCTTGCGGTTGCTCTCCAAGACCATGGGAGCAAGGATACGGATGACAATTGGATCAAGCGCAAGTTTCTCAAGGCCATCATGCCATTCACCAAGGCCATGTCCTCCGTGATTCGTCAAAGGCCGGATTTCCACACCTTAAC
This sequence comes from Thinopyrum elongatum, assembly GCA_011799875.1. Lineage (NCBI taxonomy): Eukaryota > Viridiplantae > Streptophyta > Magnoliopsida > Poales > Poaceae > Thinopyrum > Thinopyrum elongatum. Next base: position 381,650,295 of record CM022300.1, read on the forward strand.
CTCAAGTGAAGTGTTGGATGAGTTTATTGCCATGAACAAGACCGCCGACAATGCTCTTGCTCGTGTCCGGTCAAAGAAAAGCTCTCCCACTCTTGCCTTGAAGGCCAAGACCATTCTGGAAGAAGAAGAGGAGAGTTGCCCCGAGGACACCAAATATGCTTACCATGAGCACATGGCTCTTGCGTCAAGGCAATTTTGGGGCAACAAGAGGAACTCAAGGCCCAACTTCACCAAGAACAACTCATGTTGCTCAAAGAACAAGCAACATGTGAGGACTTGCTACAATTGTGGCAATGTGAGTCACTTTGTGGCGGGTTGCCCTTATGAGAAGAGGGAATACAATGGTGGCAAACTCATTCGCAAAGACAAAGCCAAGTCTTTCCCAAGCAAGACCAACTTCACCAAGAAGATACCTCCAAAGGGCTTGGTGGCACATGAAGAGTACACCTCCAATGATGATGAGGAAGATACAAGTGGAGAAGGAATGGCAATGGCGACCATTGCCATTGCCACATCTTCCCCCTCCAAGGTGTCCCTCTTCGACGCCCCCAACGAGAACACCATTGCCAAGTGTCTCATGGCCAAAGGTATCAACAAGGTAACCTCAAACATCAAAACCACCATCACTAATACTCCTTCATTGTTAGATTGTGTTGATGATAGTGAGGTGGTGAATGTTGATGAAAATGAGTTTGCCAAGTTTGTGGGTAAGCTCAAGGGTGAATCCAAGAAGCACTTTGTAGCTCTCTTGGAACAACTTGATGAGGCCAATGACATCATTGAATCCCATGAGGATACTGTCTCCAAGTTGGAGGGGCATAGTCATGACTATGCCGATGAGATTGCGGATCTTTCCATTGCTCTTGAGGAAGAGCGAGGTCTTCGTTTGACTCTTGAGGAGTCACACAATGTTGATCATGCTAAATTGCAAAAAGATCTTGATCATGCTATTTTCTTACTCGTGTGCTTAAATCCGAGAAAGTTGCACTTGGGGTTGGCCATGATAGACTCAAGGAAGAGTTTGATACACTTGACAAGGCTCACAAGGTCTTGAAGGGTGTTCATGCTTCTCTCAAAGAGTCTCGTGATCAACTTCAAGTGAAGCTAACCAAGGAGATTTTCGCGTGTCCTCCTTTCGTTCTAATTGATAATGCCCATGCTACTAACCCTTGTTGTGAGCATGTGCATCTTGTGGAGGAAAATGCCAAGTTGAAGAAGCAACTTGATAAGGGCCTTGTGACATGTATACAAGGCGAAAAGAACCTCAATGACCTTTTGAATAACCAAAAGGAAGTTGTGGCAACGGAAGAACTTGGGTTTGTACCCAAGTCAAAGAAGAAGAAGAAGAACAAGACCAAGCAATGTCTCCCGCTCAAGGAAACCTTTGTCAAGGCGGGTGAGGGTACTCGTGAGAATAATAAGAACAAGGAATTGGGTGGTAATGCCAAGAAGGGCAAAACCACCCCTACCAACAAAGCCGGCGACTTTAACCCCTCTTATGTCTTGTGTCGTGCTAGTGATGGGCATGTTTATGCCAAATTTGTTGGTTCTTCTTATGAGTACATTGAATGGTCTATTTGGGTTCCTAAGACCCTTGTTACTAACATCAAAGGACCCATTCAAGAATGGGTACCTAAATCCAAGCATTGATCTCTTGTAGGAGTTTGCTTCCGGTGGGGTGTCATGGTTGCTCGATAGTGGAGCAACAAATCATATGACCGGGAGCAAGGACTTGGTGGTGGATGTGCATCCAATTCCATCTATGCCCACCCATGTCCAATTCGGTGATGCTTCAACATCTAAGGTATTGGGACTTGGCAAGGTGATCATCTCTCAAGATTTATCTATTGAGAAGGTCATGCTTGTTGAGTCCCTTACATACAATTTACTTTCCGTTCGTCAACTTGCACTTATGGGCTTTGCAACATTCTTTGATCTTGATACCATGGCCCTTTTCTAGAGCAAGACTCTTAAAGTAGCTTTTGTTGGGCATGTCGAGAACGGTCTCTATGTGGTGAACTATTTGGAGTGACCCACTAAGACCGCGACTTTCCTAATGGCTAAAGTTGATGTGGGTTGGCTTTGGCATCGCCGACTAGCCCATGTCAATATGAGATCTTTGCAAAGTCTCCTCAAAGGGGATCATCACTGGTACCGTAACATGATATACAAACGGGTTTTAACCTCTTTCCGTGACGGCATTCTGAACCGTCGCCGAGTGAGTGATTGCGATAGGGGGGTCCTTCCCACACAACCCAAAAACCGTCGGGGATAGGCGAGCGGCTACTGACGACCGCCATAGAATAAATGTATGAGAAGTCACCCCAGTCCCACATGTCATGTCTCGACGTTACGTTTCTGATCCAAGAGACATCCCAAATGATTACGCCGCTATAGTCGTGTGAAAAAGGTGGACATCAACATTTAATCTATCGAAGTGTTTGCGATAGGTACGTTATCACACACAGTTCAAGAATGTAAAATGTGTGCGGTGCCTCAACTAACACCAACGTGTCCATTTTCATAATTGTGTGCGATAGGTATTCCTATCACACACGCACACAGGTTTGAAATGTTTGCCGTATTACCATGAATAGCACACACATATGAGACGAAACCGTGTGTGCGTCCGTCGGGCATCGCAAATGTTTCACGTCAAAGAACCGTCTGTTCTCTATTTTTCATCGCACACGCTGTTTTCTTTCTAACCATGTGCACATTATTTTATTCGCTCCTATATAATTTTATTTTTCCCTGTAATTTATTATTCGAATTGGAAATTTTGAAATATGAAATGTGGAATTCAAATTCTCAGCATAATGGTTCAACAACCAATCCATAAATAAAATTCTCAGTACAATATGTTCAGTAATTACAGGATTAGACATCAATTAACTATGATGAACCACAATATTTAGAGGCGGTAAAGGTGAAGAGACAAGTGTAAATCATTTTGGTTGCCGATGGTGTTGAAGAAGCAGAATGCCCATAATGTGCCCTCCTGCATGCCATAGGCACGAATAACTTTTATCCAACCCCTTGCGACGATCGCCCGCCCATCCTTCACCGCCTTCAGGAAGACTTCTAGAGCATTATTATGGTAGCATGACTTATATACTTTAACCTTAGTTGCCTCCACTCTGGTCATGTAGTTTGCAAGGTAATCATCAGTAAATAGCTTCGGAACCCATTGAAAAGAGAAAAATTTCAGATACTCAGGTCTAATAGAGTACCTTGTTGTGGGCAGGGGGAAAAGGCAACACATTACTTACCATCCTAAAGTTCACTGTTGTCTTGGACAAAGTGTGAATAAAGAGCTTAATTCCCATCACCCATTTCTTTCGCCTAACAATCTTTCTTAGTTTCCTCACTTGACGCTTGTTCATGAATATCTCATTGCCACATACGCAAAAGGGATCGAAGCGTGGATCAGTACCGCTCATATATGTACCAACAAGCAACCAGTAAATGTTAGAAGCTAAACTGAGATTGCACAAATGATGTAAAATACAACTACCTATGTTCCTAAGTACAAGTATTTTTAGAGATTTCAATATGAACTACATACGGATGTATATAGAATTATAGACATAGTTTAGATTAGAATCTAGATTCACTCATTTTGCTTTGTATGTAGTCTATATTGGAATATCTAAAAATACTTATATTTAGGAACAGATGGTGTATAAGACATGGGATGCATCTAACCTCGACGGCAAACAACAGCATCGCCCATTGTAGCCCTGTGTAAGTACATGGAAAGCCAATGTTAACTACAACAGGGTTAACATCCACCAAAAATAGCAAATGGTAATAAAATGGCAGCATTTGTAGTGATATCTTCATTGCGAAAGAGTAGCACGGTAGCAAAGGGACGGATTAAAAAATGGATAGAATTTTTTACTGCAACAAACAAGCTAGTATAGCCATTGAAACTGGTACTGATAGAAATGAAATTGTCAGAGTTAAACATCACAAGGCAGGTGCTACTAGAGCAGAGAATGACCCTGTTGTCTATAAAAAGGTAGGGAAAATAGATAAGATGGGCTAGGCATGTTCACTGCAACATGCTTAATACATGAACCGTACAAAAGATGGCCATTGCAACTGGTATTGGTAAGATTCAACTGGTGAGTTCATACTTGGTATGTCCTGAGGGGTAGTTGATGGGGCACTTCATATGGATAAGAGCCCGCCCCAAGTTGACCGCAGCGGAGGCGAGGTGTTCCTACGGGTCGAAGAGTGGATCAGTGCCGCCGACATGTGTACCTACAAGAAGCAAGTAAATGTTAGAAGCCAAACTGCAATTGCACAAATGATGTAAAATACTGTAAGACATGGGATGTAGCTAACCTCGATGGCAAACAACAGCATCGCCCGTTATGGCCCTGCGTAAGTACATGGAAAGGCATGTTAAGTACAATAGGGTTAGCATCCACTAAAAATAGCAAATGGGTAGCATCTCTAGTATATCTTCATTGCGGAGAGTAGCACGGTAGCAAAGGGACAGAGCAAAAAATGGATACAACTGTTAATTGCAACAGGCTTAACAGCATCCTAAGTCATGTTTTGTAGTTTGTAGCCATTGAAATACAACTGTTAAAAAATGGATACAACTGTTAATTGCAACAGGCTTAATAGCCATTGAAACCAGTACTGATAAAAATGCAATTGGCAGAGTTAAACATCGCAAGGCAGGTGCTGCCAGAGCAGAGAACGGCCCAGTTGTCTATAAAAAGGTAGGGAAAATAGCTAAAAGGTGTTAGGCATGTTTACTACAACATGCTTAATACATCAACCGTACAAAACATATCCATTAATTGCAACTGGTATTGGTAAGATTGAACTGGTGAGTTCATACTTGGTAAGTCCTGAGTGGTAGTTGTTGGGGCACTTCATCTTGGCCAGAGCCCGCCCAAAGTCAGCGGCGGCGGAGGCGAGCTGTTCCTCCGGGTCGAAGCATGGATCAGTGCTGCTGACATGTGTACCTACAGGCAACCAGTAGATATTAGAAGTTAAACTGCAATTGCACAAATTATGTGAAATACTGTAAGACATGGGATGCAGCTAACCTCGACGGCAAACAACAGCATCGCCCGCTATGACCCTGCGTAAGTACATGGACAGGCATGTTAAGTACAACAGGGTTAGCATCCACCAAAAATAGCAAATGTGCAGCATCTCTAGTGATATCCTGAGTCATGTGTTGTAAGTTTGTTGCTGGTATTGGTGAAATTGAGCTGGACAGTTAATACTTGAACATCACACAGTGTGCAGTACTGAAATAAACAAGGCACGAACATGCTTAATACATCAACCGTACAAAACATAGCCATTGTAAGTGGTATTGGTAAGATTGAGCTGGTCAGATCATACCTGGTAAGTCCTGGGGGATAGTCGCTGGGGCACTTCATCTGGGCCAGAGCCCGCACCAAGTCATTGTCGGCGGAGGCGAGGTGTTCCTCTGGGTCAACACACACAGCAGCCATCGCGCCATCGACCGCCATCAGCTCCTCGACCTCCACGTGATATGTGGTTGGGCTTGCGCGGCGATGCTCTGGAGGTAGGGGCGGTGGGGATTTGGAGGCATGAGGATGTTTCGCAGGCGTCATTTAAGCAATCAGGCCGGGGCCATGATAGAGATCGGTGGGTTACCTGAATGGATCGATGATGCTCGGGCAGAACGTAGATGTGGTTGAAGCTGTGGTTGCGGCGGCGGTGGTTTGAGCTACCGGTAAGGGGGAGGGGGGAGATACTGAGGAAATTTGATGGGTGGGGATGTGGTGGGAGAAATAAATTCTGAAATCGCGCGCCTAATAAAAATTTTGCTGCGAAACTTGAAACTTGGGCGGGGGAAACACACAACACAAACGAAGCGCGTAAAATACTCGTGTGCGAGAAAAGAGAAAATTGGCAGATCCCGTCTCCAAAAAAATGTACACGTGTTGATTTTTTCGGTCAATGGTACGCTTGCTTTATTAGGAAACATCGCACAGGTAACTGACTTATGGATCATTAACGCAAAAAAAAGCACACGGGTACGCCATAGAAACCGTGTGTTTTGTGATCTTCTAATAATTCTTATATCTATCAGCATCTCCAACGGCGGCTAGCTCTAGTCTCCGGTGGCTGCGGGCGGACGTTTCGGGAGTATTTAGGGCCGGGGTGCAGCTACAAAACTTCAGTGAACACATGCTAATCAACGCTCAAAGCCCTCAAAGGATGCGCTTACCGACATTGTACGTTAATAATAGATAGTACCAACTTAAAGTACTACTGGTAATTTACTCCGAAACTAGTACGTATGTAGTACTGGTAGATGCTCGTAATTAATTATACAAACTTACGGGCGACACACACACTAACTACTTCTCACATGCTGGCATCGGGGCATGCTGGCCAGACATCGTCGTTCTCCTTCCCGGCCTTTTAGGCGGTAGCCCACCGTGCTTCGATCTCCGCCGAGCTCTCCTCAGCACGGCGTGCGGCCTCTTCTTTCTTGCAGCGGTGGGACACTCTTTTCTTGACTGCTTTCTGCCTTTTCTTCTCCTTCTGTGTGGCTTTGGCCGCCTCTAGATCCACCGCCCATTCGGCCATGGCAGCATCAAAGTCCGCCCACATGCTTGTGCGGCCGCCGGTGGCGATGAACTCGGCGCGGCGGGATGCCATTGCTTCCTTACCATGTGTGCGGTCGTGGGCGGTGAGGAACGTGGCGCGGTGGGATGCCATCGCTTCCTTACCAGTTACTGTGCGCTGCGGTACCATGAACGACGCTTGGAGAGAGCTCTGGGACGGAGTGGCCGGACAGCAGTACAGTGCGGTGGTTTTTAGGAGCTTAACGACAAACGACGAAGGAAATTTGGCTTCCCTTACAATCTTGCTCATTCATTATCGCACACGGTTCATCTCCATCGCCTCCGGAAACAGTGTGCGCTGAGCCTATTGTGTGTTGCGTTATGATTGGCTGGAACCCCAGCCACGCGGATCACGCGTGTGCACTGTAGGATGCGCCGCGATCGAATGACAATCCATGCCCCTCACATCACACCCGTGCAGCTATAGCTGGATTGGATTTATATGCGCTAAATGCCTAGAAAATGCACATAATCCCCTAAATATGGTAAATGAACCCAGAAAAGTGCCAAATTTGAACACGGTGATTTGCAGGGTGTATATTCATCATAGAAAAAAACTCAAGGTCAAAGAACGAAGAAAATTTGGATTCCCCTTCAATCTTGGTGATTTCCCTCTCGAAAGCATGGAACTTCCTCGGTGATGGTTTGATTTATGAAGGGCGTGCATGACAACATAAGCCAAACCTTCTCAAATTTTTACCAGGGCATGGTGAGGCCATACCATGGCACCATGCCAGGCGTCATGTTTTTCAAGCATTTATTTCATTTTTCTATAGTTGAAAACCCAATAAACAAATGTTTGTGGTTGACTATTGCCACACATTTCATCGAAATATCTGCCCATTCCTTGTAAAAGGCATGAGAATTTACTAAATGGCATGAGCATGGTTTTACAGGCCGTTCTTGTGCACCCTTTCATGCACCGATTGTTTGAACTTGAATTATGTGCATTAATGCCTAGAAAATGCAATAATCCCCTAAATATGGTAATGAACCCGGAAAAGTGCCAAATTTGAACATGGTGATTTGCAGGGTGTATGTTCATCGTAGAAAAAAACTCATGGACAAAGGACAAAGGAATTTTGGATTCCCCTTCAATCTTGGTGATTTCCCCCTCGAAACCATGAAACTTCCTCGGTGATGGTTCGATTTATGAAAGGCGTGCATGACGACATAAGGCAAACATTCTCAAATTTTTACCAGGACACGGTGAGGCCATACCATGGCACCACACTAGGCGTCATGTTTTCCAAGCATGTATTTCATTTTTCTATAGTTGATAACCTAGTAAACGACGCGTTTATGGTTGACTATTGCCACACATTTCCTTGAAATATCTACCCATTCCTTGTAAAAGGCATGAGAATTTACTAAATAGCACGAGCATGGTTTTCCAGACCATTCTTGTGCACCTTTTCATGCGCCGATTGTTCAAATTTGAATTATGTGCATTAATGCCTAGAAAATGCACATAATCCCCTAAATATGGTAAATGAGCCCAGAAAAATGCCAAATTTGAACACGTTGCATTGGAGGGGGTATGTTGATCGTTGAAAAAAAACTGAATGACAAACTAGGACGGAAATTTAGATTCCCCTTCAATCTTGGTGATTTCCCCCTCGAAACCATGAAACTTCCTTGGTGATGGTTCGATTTATGAAGGGCATGCATGAAGACATAAACCAAACATTCTCAGCTTTTTACCAGGGCACGGTGATGCCATACCATGGCACCATGCCAGGCGTCATGTTTTTCAAGCACGTATTTCATTTTTCTATAGTTGATAACCCAGTAAACGACGCGTTTGTGGTTGACTATTGCCACACATTCCCTTGAAATCTCTGCCCATTCCTTGTAAAAGGCATGAGAATTTACTAAATACCACGAGCATGGTTTTCCAGACCGTTCTTGTGCACATTTTCATGCATCGATTGTTCAAATTTGAATTATATGGATTAATGCCTAGAAAATGCACATAATCCCCTAAATATGGTAAATGAGCCCAGAAAAATGCCAAATTTGAACACGTTGCATTGGAGGGGGTATGTTGATCAAAGAAAAAAACTGAATGACAAATTAGGAAGGAAATTTGGATTCCCGGCCCCTTCAATCTTGGTGATTTACCCCTCGAAACCATGAAACTTCCTCGGTGATGGTTCGATTTATGAAGGGCGTGCACGATGATATAAGCCAAACCTTCTCAAATTTTTACCAGGGCACGACGAGGCCATACCATGGCACCATGCTAGCCGTCATGTTTTTCAAGCATGTATTTCATTTTTCTATAGTTGAAAAACTAATAAATGACGCATTTGTGGTTGACTATTGCCACACATTTCCGTGAAATCTCTGCCCATTCCTTGTAAAAGGCATGAGAATTTACTAAATAGCACAAGCATGGTTTTCCAGGCTGTTCTCGTGCACCTTTTCATGCACCGATTGTTTGAATTCGAATTATGTGCATTAATGCCTAGAAAATGCACATAATCCTCTAAATATGGTAAATGAACCCGGAAAAGTGCCAAATTTGAACACGGTGATTTGTAGGGTTTATGTTCATCGTAGAAAAAAACTCATGGACAAAGGACAAAGGAAATATGGATTCCCCTTCAATCTTGGTGATTTACTATCGCACACGATTCATCTCCGTCGCCTCTGTGAACCGTGTGTGATCACCCGCACATGCAAAAGGAAAAAGAAAACCCTCGCCCACTTCGTCCCCACCCACTCGCCGCGGACTCCTCCGCAACTCTGCATGACATTAACTGCTATCGCGGCGGCCACCCTAGGCTTGACGGCTGTCGGCGGCGGGCGGAGGTCGCGCTCCAAACGGCACGGGATTTCGCCCCTACCGCTTGCCGTCGCCTATCTGCACCGACTTGCACCGACATTCTAAACTCTGGTCGATTGGGGTTTTCCGCGGGATTGGGCCGGGGATTTTTCTCATGGAGAAGGTAATCAATTTAGCGAAATATTCACTCATCTCTTATCGCAGTCCGTCCGTCGCTGTTAATCAACCGGCGGAAATCACCGTGGATTCATTTTTCTTCTAGCTAATTTGAGGGTTTTCATTCATGTGTCCACAGTGCGAGCACAAATCGGGAAAGTGTGGTCGCAGCCAGTTGGAAACGAAGTTCTATCTCACCATTCCGGATGACTTCAGGGAGCGCTTGGTATATTCAATCTCACCCTACCACGGTCAGCATGGGCTAAATTTGTGAACATATACTGCCTATTGCTACATTTGGATAAAAGGTACGGTGCCACGTGCAGCCTAGATGTCGAAGCCGATTTTTTCCCTATATTAGGCAAATTTATGATGTATTGTTCATTCAGTTACTCTCATATTTGCATCAAATCTTTGTTACATTATCTATTTTTAATTATATATTTTTGTACTTTGCTTTCAGCTATATATATTAATCTGTTCTATCAGTTACTCCCATATTTGCATCTTGCTCTATTATTTTAATATATCTAATTTATGATCTTAATTTTCATTTCAAGCAGTACATCCCTTGCTTTGCAAGAACAGGAGTAGAAGGAAATCTTGGGCTTTACTTTGTTGATGACTCCATGGATGTCATATTGACAACGCATCATGGATTTACAATGACAGTTAGCGTAAAACTTGATAAAGATGGTCACTCCTATTTTGATGCGGACCTTTGAAGAAAAATGTATAAGTGTTATGAACTGAAAGCTGGCAATAAAATTCTAGTGCATGCACCACAGCCTGGTCTAATTAACATGGATGTTTACTTCCCCAACGTCATCAGCCGATCAAAGTCTGATCGAGGTTAGTGTCCTTTCAACTTTCTCCATGCTGGCATATTACTTATCAAAATCAGGGTATTTGTTTTGACTAATTGATCACTATTAGTATTTAAGCAACCAATTGTGATTTCATTTTCTGACTCCGTTCCTAGGCATTAACAAATTCTATTTACCAATTTATGCGCACTATATATTCTTCTGCCATGTTCTGAATAAATAATACCTTTCCACCTTTTAAGCAGGATATGTTGGATGCATAGTTAATGATCTGTATGTTACTAAGCGTACCAAATTTCACTGGAAAGATATGAAGCATGTCATAAAATTTGTTGATAATCTGACAGAGATAGCACATCGTATGAACACTGGATTTTGGATGGGATTAATTATACCTATGGTGCACACATTGAACAAGACCAATTGTGTGCACAAAACGCTGGTACAAAGTCTTATCTTTATGTTGATGCTCATAAACTATATATATCTTCAACGATATGTTACAATTGGTTTTTATTCTACATTTCAACAAAAATTGCCCGCTGTAGCTGTTCCTGGATCGATTTCCCGGCGTGGTCGAATTACACTTGTGCCTGCTAATAACGCCAAAGTGATAGCAAGGTACTGCATTTCCTGCAGAAATGGAACCATTCAAATTAACAAGTTCTCGCTTGTCATGGCAATGCATCCATATTGGAAAATTGGAGACACTGTTCTACCCATGCTCTACCAAGGCACAGGAGGGTTCTTCCTTTTCATTGATGAGATGCCGAGTGATCAAGCTGCTTCCAGCGGATAGTTGTGGTTGTTGGCCCTCAGCCTCTTAAAATGTGCTAGCTATTACTATGTTAAGTATGTAGATATGGACCATATGGTTGTTGGCCCGCAACCTCTTAAAATGTGATAGTTGTTACTATGTTAAGTATGTAGATATGGACCATATGGTTGTCAAAACCGTGTTACGAAGATCCTCCTTTGTCGAATAGTGTAACCACTATATATATGTTATTCAAATGCTGTTAGCCAAGTTCTTAAATTTTCATGGAAAGTATTAGTATCGTACACAGTTTATTGAGTTTAAGCGTGTGCCCGGTAGAGCGGTAGAGTAGAGGATGTCCACGTTTTGGACGTGGCGATCAGCACCGATGTCCAGAAGGCATTTGCATATTAATTGTCCATATTGCAAATTCACAAACGTGTTAACATAAGGAACGTATGTGTAACTTACTAATCATCGCACACGAGTACTCGCAGACGCATCGTGTGCGATACTCCTAGCCACCGCAAGCAGCTAGTTTGCTTTTTTCAAAGTTTTTTGTACACACAGAATCGCACACGAATTAACTGTAGTAACCGTCTGTGTTACAATTTCTCATCGCAAACATTTCATCCGAGTGGGCTGTTTGCCGCGTATCACACACATCTTGTTTACACGAATCATTTGTGTTCTTTTGGCTCATCGCAAACAGTTCATCTATGTGAACTGTATGCCGCATATCACACACATCTTGTTAAGTTGAACCATTTCTGTTGTGTTCCCTAATCGAAAATAGTTCGTCCGAGTGAACCGTATGTCGTATATCACATACACCTTGATCTGGCTAACCATTTCTGTTGCATTCCCTAATAGTAAATAGTTCATCTGAGCGAACTGTATGCCGTATATCGCACACCCCTTGATATGGCTACCCATTTCTGTTGTTCTGTCTCATCGCAAACAGGTCATATGGATCGCAAACAGGTCGTATGGATCAACCATATGCCCTGCATCACACACGCAACTAAAATCTGAACCATGTTTGATGTCTCCGCCATCGCAAACGTTTTGCATCTTTTTTGATGATTTTTTTACATCACCGCTTGCGATTAATGCATCGCACATAGTTTTGTCAAAGGGTCTCTGATCGTAGTGTCGCGTTAGCAGCATCCTGCAGTACTGCATGTCCATGGACTAACAAATGTGAGTTTTGCCAAAGATCGTGCTTGCAGTGCTTGTATTGAAGGAAAGCTACATGAGACGGCTCACCGACCCTCGACTATCATCTACTCGAAGAGGCCCTTGGAGCTCCTTCACATGGATCTCTTTGGTCCTCCATCCTTTGACAGTCTTGGTGGAAGAAAGTATTGCTTGGTAATTGTGGATGACTACTCAAGATATACATGGGTATACTTCTTCAATAGGAAGAGTGAGGCCCAACAAACCGTCATCAACTTTGCAAATGAAGCTCAACATCAACATGAAGCAAAGATTTTGATGATTAGAAGTGACAACGGCACCGCGTTCAAGAACTACACCTTAGATGAGTTTCTTAGTAACGAGGGGATCAAGCACCAATATGCCGCACCCTATACCCCTCAACAAAATGGTGTGGCGGAAAGGAAGAACCGGACGTTGATGGACTCAACAAGGACCATGATGGCGGAATTCAAATCTCTGTACAACTTTTGGGCCGAAGCCATCAACACCGCATGTCATGCATCCAATCGGCTCTACCTTCGCAAAGGCTTGAATAAGACTCCATATGAGATACGTACCGGTAACAAGCCCAACCTCAAGTACTTTCGGGTGTTCGGTTATAAGTGCTTTATTCTCAAGAAAGGTGTTCGTTTGTCTAAATTTGAACCTAGATCTCAAGAGGGCATATTTGTTGGTTATGCTACAAACTCTCATGCTTACCGTGTCCTCAACAAGTCCACCAGACTCATTGAGGAGATGTGTAACATGGAGTTTGATGAAAATAATGGCTCCCAAGTGGAGCAAAGTGGTCTTTGTGATGTAGGTGACGAAATTCCTCCTCAAGCTATAAGAAGAATGGGGATTGGTCAAATACTCCCCATTGAGGAACCCCTTGTGGCCGAAGGAGAAGGACAATGCTCTACTCAAGTGGAGCCATCACCAACGCTAGACCCACACGCCTCCGAAGAACAAAATGAAGGTCCTGAACCCAATGAACAAGATCAAGGGCAAGATCAACCTCATGATGATGGTGATGCACCAAGTGATGCCCAAGATCAAGTTCATGATACCGATCAAGCTCAAGATCAAGAGGCTTCTCAAGATCAAGGGCAAGCTCAAGACGGTGCTCAAGATGAACAAGATGATGATCCTCAAATGCCTATTGAGGAACTTTTGGAGCGCCATGCCGCCAAGGTGGCTTCCAAGCTCGAGCGTCAACAACATGTCATGCAGAACGTGCTTAGAAGCTTGAGAGAAGGGGTAACTACTCATAAACAATTGTCAAACTTTTGTGAGCATCACGTGTTTGTTTTGTGTGTTGAACCCCAAAAGGTACATGAGGCGCTCGATGATGAGGATTGGCTTGAAGCCATGCATGATGAACTCAACAACTTCGAGCACAACCAAATTTGGGAATTAGTGCCAAGGCCAACGGAGGAACACAATGTCATTGGAACCAAATGGATCTTCAAGAACAAGCAAGATGCGAATGGTGTGGTTGTTCGAAACAAGGCAAGATTGGTGGCATGATACGTCTCCAACGTATCTATAATTTTTTATTGTTCCATGCTGTTATATTATCATTCTTGGATGTTTTACAATCATTTTATATCATTTTTGGTACTAACCTATTGACATAGTACCCAGTGCCAGTTGCTGTTTTCTGCTTGTTTTTTACATCGCAGGAAATCAGTAACAAACGGAGTCCAAACGCAGCGAAACTTTTTGTGGATTTTTTCTGGACCAGAAGATACCTGTTGGGCCAAAGAAGTACCAGAGGGGTGCTCCGAGGGGAGCACAACCCACCAGGGCGCGCCTGTGGGCCCAGGCGCGCCCAGGTGAGTTGTGCCCACCTCGGTGACTCCCGCACCACCTCTTTGCTCTATAAATACCCCAATATTCTAGAAACCCTAGGGGAGTCGACGAAAATCAATTCCAGCCACCGCAAGTTCCAGAAACACCAGATCCAATCTAGACACCATCACAGAGGGGTTCATCATCCTCATTGGTGCCTCTCCGATGATGCGTGAGTAGTTCATTGTAGACCTATGGGTCCGTAGTTAGTAGCTAGATGGCTTTCTCTCTCTCGTTTGATTCTCAATACAATGGTCTCTTGGAGGTCCATATGATGTAACTCTTTTTGCGGTGTGTTTGTTGGGATCCGATGAACTTTGAGTTTATGATCAGATATATGTTTTTATCCATGAAAGTTATTTGAGTCTTCTTTGATCTCTTATATGCATGATTGCTTATAGCCTCGTATTTCTTCTCCAATATTTGGGTTTTGTTTGGCCAACTTGATCTATTTATCTTGCAATGGGAAGAGGTGATTTGTGATGGGTTCGATCTTACGGTGCTTGATCCCAGTGACAGAAGGGGAACCGACACGTATGTATCGTTGCTATTAAGGATAACAAGATGGGGTCTATTTATACATAAATAGATCTTGTCTACATCATGTCATCCTTCTTATTGCATTACTCCATTTTTCCATGAACTTAATACACTAGATGCATGCTGGATAGCGGTCGATGTGTGGAGTAATAGTGTAGATGCAGGCAGGAGTCGGTCTACTAATCTTGGACGTGATGCCTATATAATGATCATTGCCTGGATATCGTCATGAGTATTTGAAGTTCTATCAATTGCCCAACAGTAATTTGTTTACCCACCGTATGCTATTTTTCTCGAGAGAAGCCACTAGTGAAACCTACGGCCCCTGGGTCTATTCTTTGTTATATTTGCCTTCACGATATATTTTTATTTGCTTTTATTTTCAGATCTATTAAACCAAAAATACAAAAATACCTTGCTGCAATTTTTATTTATTTATTTTATCTCGCGTTCCCGCGAGATCTATTTATCCAATCTATTACAATTTTACCTATCTTTTTGCCCGTGAGGGATTGACAACCCCTCTTCTACGTCGAGTTGCAAGTATTTGTTCTTTGTGTGCAGGGGCTGTTTACGTGGTGTTGCGTGGTCCTCCTACTGGTTCGATAACCTTGGTCTCATCACTGAGGGAAATACCAACCGTTGTTGTGCTGCATCATCCCTTCCTCTTTGGGGAAATACCGACGTAGTTCAAGCAAACATCAAAAGGAATTTCTGGCGCCGTTGCCGGGGAGGATCAAGTCAAGATAGTCTCCCGGCCACTAGCCAATTCTGGCGCTGTTGCCGGGGAGACATCATCAACATCAACCAGGTTCCTAATCACAAATCTCATCTCCTTGCAATTTACATTATTTTCCATTTTCCTCTCGTTTTCCTCTCCCCCACTTCACAAAAATTTGCCATTTTATTCGCCCCCTTTTTTTTCGCCGGTTTCTCGTCAGATCTGTTTTTTAGTGCAATCTTGTTGCGTAGTCACCAAGACTCAAGAGAACACCAAGTTGTGTGATTTCTCAAATACCAACAACAATGATTTTATTAGCACTCCGATTGCTCCTCCCGCCACTAGTGCGGAGTCTTGTGATATTAATACTGCTTTGCTGAATCTTGTTATGAAAAATCAATTTTCTGGTACTCCTAATGAGGATGCCGCATCCCATCTTAACACATTTGTGGATTTATGCGATATGCAAAAGAAAAAAGATGTGGACAATGATATTGTGAAGTTGAAATTATTTCCGTTTTCTTTGCGAGATCGCGCAAAAATTTGGTTTTCTTCTTTGCCTCGCAATAGTATCGATTCTTGGAATAAGTGCAAGGATGCTTTTATTACTAAGTATTTTCCGCCCGCAAAAATCATTTCCCTTAGAACCCAGATCATGAATTTCAAGCAACTTGAACATGAGCATGTTGCACAATCTTGGGAAAGGATGAAATTGATGCTAAGGAATTGCCCAACTAATGTGTTAAATCTTTGGATGATCATACAAAAAATTTATGCGGGGTTGAATTTTGTTTCTCGTAATCTTTTAGATTCCGCCGCGGGGGTACTTTTACGGAAATTACTTTGGGTGAAGCTACTAAGTTGCTTGATAATATTATTGCAAATTATTCGCAATGGCATACCGAAAGAGCTCCTACTAGTAAAAAAGTCAATTCGGTAGAAGAAATAAATTCTTTGAGTGAAAAAGTTGATGCTCTTATGAAGTTGGTTGCTAATAAAAATGTTCCTATTGATTTTAATGATGTGCCTTGGTCTACTTTGATTCAGCAAAATAGTGATGACACAGATGTGAATTTTATCTCGCGAAATAATTTCAATAACAATGCTTATAGAGGTAATTATAATACTAGGCCTTTTCCTAATAATTCCTCTAATAATTATGGTAATTCCTATGGTAATCCTTCTTATAATAATAATAGAAACACCTCTTATCTTTAGAATAATATTAAATAATTTATCAATAAAAAAATTCAATGCTACGATAGAAGAAAAGCTGAATAAAGTTGATGATATGTATAGAAGTATTGATAGAATTTCTCATGATGTAGAAAATCTCAAGATAAATTTTTTTGTGCCTAAGGTTGAAGAATCAATTAAAGCTCTTTATGTTTCTATGGATGAAAGTAAGAAAAGAACCGCTATGCTTAGAGCTAGAAGAGAATTTTTAGCAAAAGCGTTTTCTAGTGATTGCTTTCATAAAAGTGATGAAGATCTTAAAATGATTGGTGTTTCTTCTATTGATTCTTTGTTTAGTAAAATTAAGAGATGAAAAAGGGACTGAAGAAGAGTCAACTTTAGCTAGAAGGCATCCTGATAATTTGGAGGGTGAAAATCTTGTTGAAAAATTTGATAAAAGTGGGTTTGAAGAGGTCAAGACTTTAACTAGTGATGTGCCCACTCTTTTGGATTACAAAGACTTTAATTATGATAGTTGCTCTTTGGTTGATTGTATTTCTTTGTTGCAATCCATGATAAATTCACCCCATGCTTATGAACAAAATAAAGCTTTTACTAAACATATTGTTGATGCTATGATGAATGCTTTTGAAGAAAAGTTGGAATTAGAAGTTTCAATTCCTAGAAAATTATATGATGAATGGGAACCTACTATCAAAGTCAAGATAAAAAATTATGAGTGTTTTGCTTTATGTGACTTGGGTGCTAGTGTTTCTACAATTCCGAAATCTTAATGTGATGCGCTTGGCCTTACCGATATTGAAGAATGCTCTTTAAATTTGCACTTGGTGGATTCTACTATTAAAAAGCCTATGGGAAGAATTAATGATGTTCTTATTCTTGCAAATAGGAATTACGTGCCCATAGATTTTATTGTTCTTGATATTGATTGCAATCCGTCTTGTCCAATTATACTTGGTAGACCGTTTTTACGTACTATTGGTGCCATGATTGATATGAAAGAAGGCAATATTAAATTTCAATTTCCACTAAGGAAGGGTATGGAACACTTCCCTAGAACTAGAATTAAGCCACCATATGAATCAATCATGAGGGCATCATATGGATCTAGAACTAAAGATGACAATACTTAGATCCTTTGCATTATGCCTAGCTAGGGGCGTAAAACGATAGCGCTCGTTGGGAGGCAACCCAACTTGTATCTTTTTGCTTTTTGGTTTTCTTGCTGTTTTCAATAAAATACCCAATTATGACTCTGGTTAGATGTGTTTTTGTGGTTTAAATTAGTGTTTGTGCCAAGCAAAGCCTTTGGGATGATTTGGGTGATAGTTGATTTGATCTTGTTGGAAAACAAAAACTTTTGTGTCCAGTAAAACAATTTTGAAAATTCACAGCAGAGTCGAAAAATTCTGAATTTGTTTTACAGAAGATTGATATACAAATTTCATCTGTTGTCCTAATTTTTCAGAATTTTTGGAGTTACCGAAGTATGAGAACAATTCATATCTTTGCAGACTGTTCTGTTTTTGACAGATTCTGTTTTCTTTGCATTGTGTGCTTATTTTGATGAATCTATGGTTTCCTTTGAAGAGTTTTTGCCATAGAAAAGTTAGAATACAGTAGATATAATGCAAGAACAAAATTTGAATAGGTTTTCTACAGTACTTAAAGTAAAGATTGGTTTTCTTATACTAACGGATCTCACGAAGGTTTTGTTGAGTTTTGTGTGATTGAAGTTTTCATGTTTTGGGTGATATTACGATGGATGAAGGAATAAGGATTAGCAAAAGGCTAAGCTTGGGGATGCCTAAGGCACCCCAAGACAATATTCAAGAAGTATCAAGCAACTAAGCTTGGGGATGCCCCCGAGTGGCATCCCCTCTTTCTTCTAACGACCATCGGTATTTTACTTGGAGCTATATTTTTATTCATCACATATAATGAGTTTTGCTTGGAGCGTCTTGTATGATATGATTCTTTGCTTGTTTTGCTTTTTAAGTCTTGAATCCTTGCTGGACACACCTTTTTGAGAAAGCCAAAAATTATGCTATGCTCGCTCCTATGCTTCACTTAAATTTTTAGAGCTATGGAATTGCTCTAGTGCTTCACTCATATCTTTTTTAGCACGGTGTGCTTTAGAATTTTTGAAGAAATGCTCTCATGCTTCACTTAGATTTATTTGGGAGTTAGTAATTTTTTTAAGAAATTCTCTCTTGCTTCACTTAGATTATTTTGAGAGAAAGAAATATTATGCTCATGTTCTTCACGTATATTTGTTTGAGCTTATTAAAAGCAACATATGAAATTAGTTCCAAAGTGATAGATATCCAAGGAGGATATAATAAAAACTTTCATGAAGATAATTAGTCAAAATAAACTTGGTTCTTTGTAATGGTTTTGAGATATGATATGTGATTCATGTTGATGAGTAATTATGCTTTAGTAAGAATATTAGTGTTAAGGTTTGTGATTCCCTATGCAAGCACGAAAGTCAATAGTTATGCAATGAAATTATATCCTACTTGTGGTGCATTATTCGGTGTTAATTATGCTTAATGCTCGCTTATGAGATTTTTCGTTTCTTGGTTGGACGCTTCTCAATCTTTTTGCTAGACTTCATTTGCACTAAGTATGATCACTACTTGTGCATCCAAAACCCTTTAAACCAGTTTTGCCATATGAGTCCACTATACCTACCTATATGCGGTATTTCCATGCCGTTCTAAGCAAATTTGTATGTGCCATCTCTAATTTTCAAAATAAATTTCTCTTTTGTGTGCTCGTACCGCTCACGAGGCGGTGAGGGGTGGCCGATATTTTCCATGCTAGATGTGTTATTCTCACGATGAGTGTTTATTCACTTGTCATTGCACAAGAGTACGGCAAAGGTATTAGGGATGCCCAGTCCTGAAATGAAAAATGAATTTAATTTATGTTGTCAAATAATAAATTCCTTGGAAAGTGTTGGTATGGAGGGCACCCGTGGATACGGCTAGCCATGGAAAGTGAAAGTATGGTGGAAAAAGGAATAAACTTTATTTTCTGTTTGGGAACCGCCTATGATATATCTAGCATGAAAAGTGTTGGGAACTCTAAGTCGTTCTCGTTGGTGGGAAAAGTATGCCTCTCAAAATGTTTTTATCTCTCAATTTTCGCTTTGAGCTCTGGCACCTCTACAAATCCCTACTTCCCTCTGCGAAGGGCCTTTCTTTTACTTTATGCAATTTTTATTTTTACTTGAGTCTCCATCTTCTCTTATAAAGCACCAACTAAGGGGCACTATGATCGTACTTGAGCATTGGGTATAGCTAGTATTCGAGTGTATTTCATGAATGGATCAATGATTGAGCATGATGGGCTAGGGATAACTTGCTTTAGCGTTGATATTTTGAAAGACATGGTTGCTTCTTGATATGCTTGAGTATTAAAGTCTTCATGTCAAAACTAGACTATTGCTTTGAACCATATAAAAGTCCAAATGTCCATGCTACAAAGAAAAGAATATGTGATGAACATGTTAGGCAGCATTCCACATCAAAAATTCTGTTTTTATCATTTACCTACTCGAGGACGAGCAAGAATTAAGCTTGGGGATGCTGATACGTCTCCAACGTATCTATAATTTTTTATTGTTCCATGCTGTTATATTATCATTCTTGGATGTTTTACAATCATTTTATATCATTTTTTGGTACTAACCTATTGACATAGTGCCCAGTGCCAGTTGCTGTTTTCTGCTTGTTTTTTACATCGCAGGAAATCAATACCAAACGGAGTCCAAACGCAGTGAAACTTTTTGTGGTTTTTTTCTGGACCAGAAGACATCTGTTGGGCCAAAGAAGTACCAGAGGGGTGCTCCGAGGGGAGCACAACCCACCAGGGCACGCCTGGGGGCCCAGGCACGCCCAGGTGGGTTGTGCCCACCTCGGTGGCCTCCCGCACCATCTCTTTGCTCTATAAATACCCCAATATTCCAGAAACCCTAGGGGAGTCGACGAAAATCAATTCCAGCCACCGCAAGTTCCAGAAACACCAGATCCAATCTAGACACCATCACGGAGGGGTTCATCATCCTCATTGGTGCCTCTCCGATGATGCGTGAGTAGTTCATTATAGACCTACGGGTCCATAGTTAGTAGCTAGATGGCTTTCTCTCTCTCGTTTTATTCTCAATACAATGGTCTCTTGGAGATCCATATGATGTAACTCTTTTTGCGGTGTGTTTTTTGGGATCCGATGAACTTTGAGTTTATGATCAGATCTATGTTTTTATCCATGAAAGTTATTTGAGTATTCTTTGATCTCTTTTATGCATGATTGCTTATAGTCTCATATTTCTTCTCCGATATTTGGGGTTTGTTTGGCCAACTTGATCTATTTATCTTGCAATGGGAAGAGGTGCTTTGTGATGGGTTCGATCTTACGGTGCTTGATCCCAGTGACAGAAGGGGAACCGACACGTATGTATCGTTGCTATTAAGGATAACAAGATGGGGTCTATTTCAACATAAATAGATCTTGTCTACATCATGTCATTGTTCTTATTGCATTACTCCGTTTTCCCATGAACTTAATACACTAGATGAATGCTGGATAGCGGTCGATGTGTGAAGTAATAGTAGTAGATGCAGGCAGGAGTCGGTCTACTAATCTTGGACGTGATGCCTACATAATGATCATTGCCTGGATATCATCATGCGTATTTGAAGTTCTATCAATTGCCCAACAGTAATTTGTTTACCCACCGTATGCTATTTTTCTCGAGAGAAGCCACTAGTGAAACCTACGACCCTCGGGTCTATTCTTTATTATATTTGCCTTCGCGATCTATTTTTATTTGCTTTTATTTTCAGATCTATTAAACCAAAAATACAAAAATACCTTGCTGCAATTTTTATTTATTTATTTTATCTCGCATTCCCGCGAGATCTATTTATCCAAACTACTACAATTTTACCTATCTTTTTGCCCGTGAGGGATTGACAACCCCTCTTCTACGTCGGGTTGCAAGTATTTGTTCTTTGTGTGCAGGGGCTGTTTACGTGGTGTTGCGTGGTCCTCCTACTGGTTCGATAACCTTGGTCTTATCACTGAGGGAAATACCTACCGTTGCTGTGCTGCATCATCCCTTCCTCTTTGGGGAAATACCTATGTAGTTCAAGCAAACATCATGGCACAAGGCTACTCCCAAGTCGAGGGCATCGACTACCGTGAAACCTTTGCGCCCGTTGCTCGTCTTGAATCTATTCGCATGTTCTTGCATATGCATCTCATCATGATTTTAAGTTGCAATAAATGGATGTGAAAAGTGCATTTCTTAATGGTCCTTTGAATGAGTTGGTATATGTCAAACAACCTCTAGGATTCGAGGATCCCAAACTGCCCAATCATGTACACAAACTCAAGAAGGTACTCTATGGCCTTAAAAAAGCCCCACGTGCGTGGTATGAGCACCTTACCGAGTTGTTGCAACATCGTGGGTTTGAAATTGGGAAAATTGATCCCACTCTTTTTACTAAGAGGGTCAAAGGGGATTTGTTCATATGCCAACTATATGTTGATGACATTATTTTTGGTTCTCCTAGCAAATCTTTCAATGATGAGTTTGCCGCACTAATGACCGAGAAGTTTGAGATGTCTATGATGGGAGAGTTGAAGTTCTTTCTTGGTTTCGAAGTCAAGCAAAGGAGAGAAGGAACGTTCATCAACCAAGCCAAGTATACCCAAGGCATGCTCAAGAGATTCAAGCTAGATGATGTCAAGCCGATCAAGTTTCCCATGCCCACCAAATGCAAGCTTGACAGTGATCCCAATGGTAAAGCTGTGGATCAAAAGGTATATCGCTCCATGATTGGATCCTTGCTTTACCTTTGTGCACCTAGATCGGATATCATGTTGAGTGTGGGAATTTGTGCATGGTTTCAAGCCGCACCTAAGGAAAGCCACTATGTGGCGGTCAAGCGAATCTTTCGATATTTGGCTCATACCCCAAACTTTGGCCTATGGTACCCCAAAGGAGCAAGCTTCAATCTCATGGGTTATTCGGACTCGGATTGGGCGGGAGATTGTGTGGAGAGGACGTCAACTTCTGGAGGGTGCCAATTCCTTGGTCGCTCTTTGGTGAGTTGGTCCTCGAAGAAGCAAAATTGTGTGTCTCTCTCCTCCATCGAGGCCGAGTATGTAGCCGCCGCAAGTTGTTGTGCACAATTGCTATGGATGAGGCAAACTTTAAAGGATTACGGTGTCACTTGTGACAAAGTGCCTCTTCTATGTGACAATGAAAGTGCTATCAAGATTTCTCACTATCCGGTGCAACATAGCAAGACAAAGGACATTGAGATTCATCATCATTTCATTCGAGACCACATCAAGCGTGGAGATATTGAGATCATCTACATCAACACTCAAGAGCAACTAGCGGATATTTTCACCAAGCCTCTAGATGAAGCAAGATTTCGCGAGTTAAGGCATGAGCTAAATATCATTGATTCGAGCAATGTGGCTTGAGTCCAGGCACACCCCACCGCACTCATCATTCTATCTTATTCTAGATGTAGGCATGGACATAGGGGGAGTGTTGTTCTCTCAATGAACTCTCCCTCCCCCCATTATGCATAAATTGATCAAGTCTTTCACATTAGCCATTTTTTATGGTACTTGTGCTTCAAAGATGAGTTTTGGTCACGGGCCCAAGGTTAAAATCTTCGTGGTGCCATACTGATTGACTCAAACATAGGTGGCTTCGGCCACCGCCCTCTCCTCGAGAGGCTTCTCCTCGTGTTCGACTGTTGTTGTTTTTAGTCTTGAGGTTTGTGTGTGTGTTTGAGACACTTCTTGTGTTCTTCTCTTTTCCTTTGCCTTTGTGCTTGGGGTGTCTCTTCCGGTTGCTGTTGTTCCTTGTCTTGTCTCTCTCGAGTTTTTCTTGGTCTTCTCGTTTGCATAAGCCAACCTTTTTCCTTTTTGCTCATGCCTGTTTTCGCCTGTGCGGTACTACCGCTGAGCCAGCGTAGTACTACCGCTTATTAGCGGTACTACCCCCCGGCTCCACGATACTACTGCGCTGTGAGTTTGAACGGGGGTTATGAATTAGGGCAGGGAGTGGTTTCTCTCCCCCATACCCATTCACTCGCTCCCTCATCTCTCTCTCAGGCGGCGAACAGGTGGCGGAGGGCCACCGCCGGGCCGCCGCCTCCGGGCCGTCTTCCGCGTTTTCGTCCGATGGGATCGATCCCTACCCTCTCGCATTGCCATGGATGCTGGTATTGCCCCCGTTCTTCTCCTCTTTGGTTCTAGTTTTTGGATCTAGGTTTTAGGGCAATATCCATTGCATTCTTCGATTTTTGGCCAAATCGGGGCGTGAGTAGGACGTAGAAGATTGCTAGAGTAGGTAGATTGAAGGTTTAACTGCAAAAATTTGAATTTGGCATCTTCAGTACTACCGGATCTCTCTGCAGAAGTTGTCTGCCCCGTTGACATCCGCCTCGAGCGGTACTATCGCTTGTAGGTGGTACTACCGCTGGGAGGTGCGGTACTACCACTTAGAGCTGCCAACTTCAGCTTTTCCCTGTTCCATCTTCACTCTTGTGTCTCTCTTTTTCCTTTGGCTTATGCAATTTGCCTCTTTCGTGTTCTTGTGTGTGTGTTCCAGGTGGTAGTAGCTCCGCGCATCAGGCTCATCGCAAGAATCCCGCCCGTACCGGTGGCTCCAAGCGCTACCGTTCTGCCGATGTGTCAGTGGGTAGCACCATGCCAGAGAGTGGCTCAGTGCCTGTGAGTGGCTCCGGTGAGCAGCCAAGACAGAGAGTCAAAGTGACTGCGTCCAAGAACAGGGGGCCCAAGGGGGCTCATCAGATGTCTGCTCTGGAGTTCGGTACGGCTCATAAGTGCAATCCGTACCGGGAGCCTCAGGATCCTTCACTTGTCCAGTGCATGTTTTGGAACAAGTTTCAGCAGTCTATCTTCCATGATGTGTTGAAGGGAAAGAAGAATCTATTTGTGAAAGTCAAGTCTGTTGATCTCACTCACATCGAGAGGGACTTGCCTTAATTTGGAGCCGCACTTCAGAGGTGTGAGGAGCTGGACATCAAGAGGATCATCTCTTTCAACAAGGATTTTGATGCGGAGCTTGTGGCCCAATTCTATGCCACAATACACTTTGGGCATGATGAGGACATGACTCTCACCTGGATGACCAATGGTTGACGTCTGTCTACTACATGGAAGAGCTTCATGGAGAATTTGTCGTATGACGATCAGGGCGCCCGGACCCCAGTTGGGTTTCGCCCTCATCAGGAGGCTTCTGCTACTCACAAGGAGGCTCTGTGGCCTTTCTCTACCAGGAAGGTGTCTGAGACTGGGCATGTCTCCTATGAGCTCTGGCCCTTTCTGGATATCATGCATCTGATCTTCAGGAACACTTTGTTCCCTCGTGTTGGCAATCAGGATATGGTGCATTCCTATCTGGCGGACCTCCTTCTTTTCTGCCAGAAGCAGCAGGGCTCTCAGGAGGTGTTGGATGTCTCTCATGTCATGTGGTCAGAACTTCGTTGTGCGATCTTGGAGCGCAAGTGCATCATTTATGGCCCCTACCTGATGCAGCTCATTGAGGAGACATGGGTGTCTATGTTTCCTGATGAGGAGCTTCTCACTGGAGACCTAGTGTCTCATGATGTTATTCAGCTGAGGCAGAAGGAGAAGTGGGGAATGACAGCTCCTGCTCCACCAGAGCATGACATAGTTAGGTCTGAAGATGATGATGAGCCAGACTATGAGCCGTCTAAGGAGCCCACTTGGGCTAAGAAGCTCAAGCAGAAGATGAAGAAGTTGTTTTGCCTACAGGCCAAGGGACAGTACAACGCTCACGTGGCTGCTAAGAAGGCACGATGTCGTGACAAGGCCATTATGAGGCAGGTGGGCCTCACAGTTTCTGATGGTTCAGAGGAGAAGATCACTGCTGAGGAGTCTTGGGTCAGAGTGCACTGCCCATGGACCAATTCTGATGAGGGCACTGGGGGCCCTACACCTGCTGCACAGGAGTCTGAGGAGGAGGAGCACGATTGATGATGTCTTGCAGTGTTGCTACCACCTTCATTCTTAGGTGTACTCTCTGCCCTTTTGGTGTCTCAATGCCAAAGGGGGAGAGAGTTTAGGGATTTGCAGTGTGTCGTGAGTCGAGTGTGTGTCGTGAGTTGAGTGTGTTTCTCTCATTTTCCATTGCTTTCCTCGATTGAGCTCTTTCATTTGCTTTGGTTTGTGGTTGTCCCGTGTGTTCGAGACCATATGGTGTGAGACATATGAGCTATCCTATCTCTATCTATTTATGTCAATTACTTTATGCTATTAATTGCTTGTGAGATGTATCTTATGCTTATGCTTTTATCCGTATGCTCACATATTTGTACTTGCATGCTTTCATCTTATTATGTTTGTGCAAGTAGTGCTCGGTCTATAAAATATAGGGGGGGTGTGGACCCTATATGTGTGTGCTTTGCATTCCAAAGCATATCTAAAATAGTGCACACATCTAGGGGGAGCCTGTCTATATTTTGTAGATTGTGGGTCTGCACACCTCTTTTTACTATATCCTTTTTGCAAATCCCGCTTTGTCATCAATCCACCAAAAGGGGGAGATTGTTAAGGCATATTTCTCCCTAAGTGGTTTTGGTGATTGATGACAATGTGTTTGCGGGGTAATCGTGTGCATTGAGCATTTCAGGCTATCAAGCATATGGCACAAGACGATTCATGCCCCTCGGAGTTTCAAGTGAAGACGGTTTTCTTTCCTTCGTTTCTTTTCTGCTGGATTTGAGTCGTATGGAAAACCGTACTATTAAGAGGGGGTCCGCTTTGGAAAGGTTCGGGTGGAATCAACACGTACACACTCATATTGCACCCATCGCCTCTTTCCTCTTCATTGGAGTTGTCCTTCGTTTGTGCCGAAGTAGGGATGGAGAGCTGCAAGCGGTAGTACCGCGGGCAGCAGCGGTAGTACCGCTTATAGGCGGTAGTACCGCTGCTACTCCCACTCGTAATATCGCTCGTGGTTGGGACCTCGATTTTTCATGTCGGGTTTTACGGTATTGCCTTAGGGTCTCTACCATGCTACCCGTTCGCCCCTAGAAAACAGGCGGTAGTAGCAGCAGTAGTAGAAGCGGTAGTACCACCCCTACTACCGCGGCAACCACCGCCCGTTCCTCTGTTTTCTCCCCTGCTCTTCTAATCTCTTGTGCATCCTATAAGGAACGGTAGTACCACTCCCAGAATGGTGGTACCGTGCCTAGAGCGGTAGTACCGCTTCCTTGCGGGCTGAGAGGTGCATAACGGTTGGATTTGTCCCCCACTATAAAAGGGGGTCTTCTTCCTCAAGAAGACTCACCTCTTCCTCCCCCAAACTCCATTGTTGCTCCAAAGCTTATTTTTGCCCGATCTCTCTCCCTAGCCAATCAAACTTGTTGATTTTCTAGGGATTGGTTGAGAAGGCCCCAATCTACACTTCCACCAAGAGAAATATGATTCCCCCACTAATCCCTTGCGGATCTTATTACTCTTGGGTGTTTGAGCACCCTAGACAGTTGAGGTCACCTCAGAGCTACATTCCATTGTGGTGAAGCTTCGTGGTGTTGTTGGGAGCCTCCAATTAAGTTGTGGAGATTGCCCCAACCTTGGTTGTAAAGGTTCGGTCGCTGCCTTCAAGGGCACCACTAGTGGAATCACGGCATCTCGCATTGTGTGAGGGCGTGAGGAGAATACGGCGGCCCTAGTGGCTTCTTGGGGAGCATTGTGCCTCCACATTGCTCCAACGGAGACATACTTCCCCTCAAAGGGAAGGAACTTCGGTTCCACATCCTCGTCTTCACCGGCTCCACTTGTGGTTATCTCTTACCTTTACTTTGTGCAAGCTTTACTTGTGTTGTATCCTTTGCTTGTACTTGTTGTAGTTGTTGTTAGCATCATATAGGTTGCTCACCTAGTTGCACATCTGGACAACCTATTTGTTGCTAAAACTAATTTGTGAAGAAAAGCTAAAAATTGGTAGTTGCCTATTCACCCCCCCTCTAGTCAACCATATCGATCCTTTCAATTGGTATCAGAGCCTCGTCTCTTTATTAAGGGTTTCACCACCCGAAGAGTATGGTTGACACCGGGAAGGAAGTGACCGAGGTCGTGGAGTTGACTTTGATCACACGAGATGACTTAAATGAAGACATGGCTTCACTTAAGATGTCTATGACGGCCGAAGTCAAGTCCATGCTTAAAGAATTGCTTGAGGGGTTGAAAGCCACTCCTGATCCTTTGCTTGTGGTTAATCCCACCGCATCGGAGTCGGAGGCCAATTCCGGCAAGGAAGCGGCTAAAGGTACTCAAACTTCTTCCCCTCTCAACAAGAATGGGACGGGAACCTTTGCCTCGGTTCCCCCTCCCCCGATCTATTACAGCCCATTTTCTTCAGGAATTTATTACAGCCCATTTTCTGCCCAGGACCACGGTCAAAAAGTTCAACCTAATTTTGCATATTTTGGTGGAGTCCGAACTGTTTTAATCCAGAAATGATAAACATTTATTTTTTTAAGAACTTATTGATTTGCCAAATAAAATATTGTTTTATTTTTGTAAGATAATAAGACGTGGGACAATTGAGTTGGTTTTAGGGAAAACCAGTGGTAAAAAAAATCAGCGCTGGGAGGGAAAACAAAAAAAAAGGATGTAAAGATGAAACGGGAACTTTACGTATTTTCAATATAATAATACATGTATATGAACTAGTAAAACTATAGGTAGAGATTAGAAAACGGAAGTAGGACATGGCGTTTCAAGAGGAAAATAGAACTGGGCTGTGTGTTTTCATCAGTAAAAAAACTGCCTGCGGATGTTCTAAGATAAAATATAACTAAGGCTGGCGGGTAGAGGCCAGTTGATACCTGCTGGATCTTTGTGCCCCATTGTCATCATGGATGGGCCTGTTAAAAACAAAACCAAACCTGGGTAGTCTACAACCCAGTTGAAACTTGCTCGACCTGAAAAAACAATATACTTGGATCCCAGTTATCTGTCTGTACTTGCAGAATTCTCTCGTTTATTGAC
Source organism: Thinopyrum elongatum (assembly GCA_011799875.1). Classification (NCBI taxonomy): domain Eukaryota; kingdom Viridiplantae; phylum Streptophyta; class Magnoliopsida; order Poales; family Poaceae; genus Thinopyrum; species Thinopyrum elongatum. Next base: position 381,679,054 of record CM022300.1, read on the forward strand.
TACGTTGAAAACTTCATGGGTTTCACCGTCTCAGACGTCAGCATTATTTTTCCATCGTGATAATAAGTGCATGCACTTGCTTGCGTATGGCCATGGACCTGCTGGTTTCGTACGGTTAGGCTCTGTATGGACAGCCGTCTTGAGGTTCCACGGACGAATTTCATGCAAATCGGATGGTTTTCAGTGAAAGCAAACTAAATCATTGCATTTTACATATTTGTTTTTATTATGGAATATTTTACATATTTCAACTAATAATAACCGACTAGGCCTTTTTTTAGTCCATGGGAGGCGCTTCACGCGATCGAGGTCACGACACTTAATTATTCTGGAAGGCCCAAATCCATCGCTCCTCTCTTTTAACAATTTGCAGTTGGGCTTGGCATGCCACAGCCTAGTTTCGATGTGCTGCGTCCAACTATCAGCCTGTGAAACTGGATGGATCTCGTGCGTACTTCAAAGATGTAAAAAAATTGGAGAACTGGGAATTCAAATGACAGGTGCTTATGCTACCCATCAAATAAAAAATCAGGTGCCTGAAAATTCATTTCGAAATAAATGATCCAGCTTTATATCCACGTCGACCCTCGACATGATGGATGGAAACAAATGCCAAGTTCATACCGAAAGATCCTTAACAACAATACCAACTTGCAGACGACCAAGTAGTACAAGTACCAATACCAAACTAACTTATAATCTTTTTAGTCCTGGCCCTAGTGTTCGTTTGGTAGAAAATCTTGCAGACGACCAGCTCCCTCTCCTTCTCTTGCTCCAAGTCCCCGAGGTGGTAATGGTGCATCACCCAGTTGGTCCTCTGCTGGTCGAAGTTCTTGTTGGTGTGCAGCACCAGAACCTTTTTGCTGCCCGTCTGCCGGCCGTTGACCATCACCGGCAAGGTATTGCCGGTCTTGTGCCACATTGCATGCATGCCGCACTCCGACTGTATCTTGCCACGCATCTGCGTGCCCCTCTTGAACACCCTAGAGTTGCGTTGGAAGAAATGCTTGCTTAGGCCACTCAGTGTGATACCTATAGTATTGGCGAATAAAAGTTTTAGGGTACGTAGTTGGCATTTTCATAACATCTTTGGCATGTTGCAGTCACTTGCTTCACTTTTTATTAACTGTCAAATTGTAATTGCTTCACTAGGTCTGCGTCTAAAAAGAAAAATAGAGGTATAAACAAAGGAATATGTTTGTGCAAGTAGATGGCCGATCGGTGTCTCACCTGGATGTTTCTCAGGATGGGTGTAGCATATGCCGTGCTCGTTTTCGATGGTTGGTATGAACAAATTGATGAGAGGGTGAGATCTCGTGCTGTCAGCACTCACTTTGGCCTCAAGGTGCTCGATCAGCTCATGATCAGTGGGATCGAACTTGACGCCAGCCGGCAGCACCGTCCAATCCTTCTTGGACTTGCATCGGTTAATTCCAGTTAAATGGTACTCAATGTATGATCAATCAACTATTTTAAGTAAATGATGAAAGATTTCGACACATAAGTGGTACTCCAAATCTTATTTAGGATACACATTTATTCATCCACTTTATTCATACACATACAATTTTTTTATTGTCATCATATTTAGGATAAACACATTTGGAATTTCATTGAATTGGAGCATATGATGGTATTTGCTTCCACTAGCTCAATGATCCATATTTGAATTGAATGGACAATCTAAGTTTCGAGTTGGAGACATTGATTTTCAAAACTTGCACTTTTTTTGCGTGCACAACAAATAAATTCTCAGCCATGATATCATAGTCGGCCGTACAAGAGTAGAACTTTAATTTCAGCCGGCAAAAGCTTTCAAACTTCCCGCTCACATCGAAATATCTCGCGCCCGAAAGTTTAGCCCTGCGATATTCCTGTTTTACCCCTGGCACATGAACGGAAAAGGACAGCTTTGGTAACTCCATTGTTTTCCCCTCTTTGCCCCCAACATTCTTCCCTAGAGCCCCTCCCCTTCCCCTCCCCGCCTCCTCCCCCCAACCCCGTGAAGCTGCCGAATCTAGTCCTCCGCCGCAGCGGTGGACCTCACACCCCGCCGGATCTACCTTCCGCATCTTGGAACCCCCAACTGCCAACTCGCCACTTCACCGGAGCCGCTTCAGTGACTAGCTTCTCCATCGCTCCAGATCTCCTTGACCGCCATCATGGTCCACCGCACTGGATCTGCCTGACCGGCGCCCTCATCCACCACAGTGTAGGCCCTTCACCGACTCCCTCGTTCACCACATCGCTAGCCCTTCATACAAGCCCTTGTCCGCCGCAACAGATCTGCCTCACCAAAAGCACTGTACACCGCGCCGGATGTGCTTCGCCGACGCCTTCGTCCACTGCACCGGACCCGATCCACGGATGCCATATTCAACTCCACTGGCTCTACTTTACTGACACCACAGCCTCATCAGGTTATTTAGATTTGTACTCCTTTGGTTTTTCTCTTCTTTATCATGGAACTATTCACTTACCATAGATCAGCTTTCTTGTATGTTGACAAGCGCCGCAACCGAAGCACCGGAGCCGCTTCAGCAACGGCGACAGCCGACCCAAACTCAACCGCAACACGAGCACCATCGATGATCCTTAGCTTTCACGTATGACAACGATGCCCATACACCGCCGAGAATCAGGTACTATTATCAAACTTCTGGCGCCTACATTCACTTTCTTAGCATAAGCACCGCACCTTCGAATTTCTTCAGGGCATCATTCAATTTTTCATGTGATACGTTATTCTGCTTGCACCTGTAGGGCCATACGTCTGGCAGTGAACAGGTTACATATGCTGAATTACAAATCAGTGCACATATAGTTACAATGCTTTTGTTTTGTCCTAAGTATTACTGTACTTCCTAGATATCACTGCCTACTATTTTACTTCTTGCTTGCTATATTTATGATAATGGTGTTGTTCTGATGCCACCTGTTGGTTACAATTATTGTACTAGACTGCTTCTAGGCCTTGTTTGGATACTCTAACTTAGCTAGAGGTTAGAGTTAGTTTCTAGCTCATGACTAACCCTGAACTAACTCTAGCCAAAGAGGTGTCTGGATGACAGGGTTAGATTGACAATAAATACCTTAGGAGAACTAGCTCCAATTAGCACCTCTTGGGTGGGATAGTTTTTTTGGGTGGGTTAGATGCAACTAGCTCAAACTAGCCCTGATGTTTGGTTACTTTAGGGCTATTTGAGCCCAAACTAGCTCAAACTAACTCTAACCCATGGATCCAAACAGGGCCATGTTCTCTATGCTTAATTACGCATCAGCAAACTAGCTTGTGGTTCCACTGCTTTTTATTTGTTTTACCCTACATTTTCCGATGCTAGCTATTATATCACTGCTCCGAGCCTCTGTTCATTACTTTTTTGTGCGTTCTTCATCTTCCCAAGTTGCATGACTAATTTGATGCTTCTATTCATTATGGAGCTACCAACCCCCATCAAGCAAAATATTTGTTATTTTGGGGCTGGCACCTCGAACAAGCATAAAAATAGAGTGAAGCACATATATTGTCGTGTAAGCACACACCCTTCTTTCATTAGTTTAGATTAACCATTGATGATCAATTCAAACTAGTGCATGTGATTAAAATTAGTTTTACCTAAATAGAGGGGGAAGAATAAACTACAACAACTAGATTTGCAACCACGGGATGCTGATGATATCCTCAAAGAACATTGCAACACCAGCGAGGCTTCACATCAACTTATGGTAAGCCAGTGTGTTTTAGTACATGTGAAATGTAATGCGTGTGGGCTGCTTTCTTGTCTTGTGCCCTCAACCTGTAATCCTACAGAATTACAAATAGTTTCGTTGTCTACTTTGCTATATTGCTTGATTTGAATGCTTGTTTGTTACTTGTTAGGCTATACCTAAGTTGGCCAATATGTCAGCAGTGGCTGCTGTAGTATCGTAAAGAAATGCATGCCTAATTCATTTGACAACTTAACTTTTCCTATGAACTTCGTCACAAGACTGTCTGTGTAGTTTATGTGAGGCCACACTGTTTAAGTGCTTTCTCAGATTATTTCAACTGCTTATATGCCTGGGCAACTTAAATATAGCGGTGGTACACTGCCTTTCATCTTACCATTTTAATTTGTTTTCGGCTGATGCTGCTTCAAACCATTTAAAAATAGCTTGCCATGCTCGACAATAATTCGTATGTCATTTACCATGTAAGCTTACTACCTGGATCATGCGATAACTATCTCTTACTTATGTCCAGTGGAAACCTTTCAGGATGCCGTTCACACTAGGATACAATGTACAACCCCAGAATCTATTTGTGGAAGCAGTGCACCATCCATGTTACCAGATGGTAGCAGTTCAGAGGCAACACCATTGGAGAGCAGTCTGAGCACATATATTATAGTTCTTGAGGCTCTACTAGAGGCAGAAAGAGATGGTGTGTCTGCCATGAATGAGGTAATCTTGATCTTGAGGCTGGAAATTATGAAATTAGCTGCACGCATTATGCAAGCAAGCCATGAATTGGAGGAAGTAAGAATGTTGCATTTGAAGACGGAGGAGGTCCTGCTGCTTCTGCTATCTGAAGCAAGGGTAATCCCAGTTCTTCTTTAGATACCAGTTGAAATTGTCATTAGATTAGTATACTTGCATGTTGTGTCATGTCTCTGAATGGATTATGTTGTAAGACCCCTTTGTTGTCCATGTGTTGTAATGATCTGAATTTTTTAGGCGAGGTAATCCTCGGTACTTGTATGATTGACATAAAGTGAACTATTTTTCGTGTGAGCAGATTGTATTGGATGAAATAACAGTTTGACTCAAAGTGTATCCAACCTACTGAATTTGAAGATCACGTCATTTCTAAATCATATTCATATATAAAGGTGGAATAAATCTTTGTTGTGGTTTTGAAGAAATAAATAACAAAACGTAGAATGATGTATGGATATTCGTAATCGAATACAAATTGGATTTGAATTTAGTTGCCAGGGCCCAGGGTAAACGTGAATGCTAATTCTCCCAAATTTTGAGCGAAGCGGCAAAACACCCACTATCTTTTGTCGGCTGCCCGAAGCCAGCGTTTGCGAGATGGAAATTGCTGTCTACCCTTGACACTTCACACCCTAGTCGGCCCGATTTCCACTGCTGTCGATAGGGGTAGGTTAGTAATTTCAATCAGACGTAACACGACCGCGTGTCTCCCCATTCAGACATGGTGGGCGCCAAACATGGGCGGCAAACACACATTTGATTCAAACTCATTCGAAAGAACTCTCTCTCTCTCCCTCCATTTTCCGATTCATACACGTGGGCAGCAAAACAAACTTTCCTCATCCGAAATTGATGTAGGCAAATATTTTAAATAGGGGCAGGTGTGTAACTTCCCTCAGATGTGACACAACCGCCCTATTTGTCAACCCCGTTCATACACCATGGGCACCAACCGTGGGCGGCAAAACACCCTCTCCTCGCCCGAAATCGCTATCGGCAAATATTGGGGAGATGCAAGATTACCGTCCTATCCCCAACCGATGAGATGTCTGAAATTTTAAATGGGGGCTAAGTTCGTAACTTCCCCACATTTCAGACAAGCACGTCCCAAAGTTTGAGATCCCATCCCCCTCCCCCTCCATTTCCCCATTCATACACCGTCAGTGCGACAACAACCTCCCCACACCGGCCAACCTCCTCCGTCCGCCACCCCATCCTCCACCTTGCCGGAGCCGCTAGCCCTACCCCATCATCCACTGCAAGAGATGGATGTCTCTCATCCACGGCGCCGGACCAGGATCCTTTCATCGCGTCCTCTCGATTCATCGGCGCCATCGTCCACCTTGTCGTTGCCGCTACTACGACCGCCTCGTCCATGGCAACAGGACTTATCCCCCGATCTGGTCGTCTGCCGTCTCAAGTCTTCTTCCACGCTCCCGACAGCCATCGCACCCACAGCACCCTCAATGTATCAGCAGGGGCCTACACAGCATCGCAAGAGAGGTGGTACTCTTTCATATCTTCTTAAGTAATTTATCTCACCCAGAAAATAGATCGTAACTTGTTTCTTTTCCTGTCCATACCAAATCACAGTAGCTAGTTGAAAGCAAACATTGGTTGCGAAGTAGCCTTTGTCCGATTTGCACCTTCAGATCCGCCATGGCACGGTCACTATACTCGTAAAGCTTATGGTTTTTCCCCTTTATATTCACTACCATCATCGTAGGTGCTTCGTGTCGTGCTAGCACTGCTCCTCAAGACCTCAACCCATCAAGCGAAACAACATGCCACTCATAATTCCAAAGCTTAGTTGTTGAAATACGAATCTGATATGATGCTCATATTACTAAAACAGAGAATGTTTAGTTGGTCAGCTAATGTTCCTATATTCGTTTCGAAAAGCATGTGCACCACATATAGAGAGACAACAGGGATTTGCATTTCTCTGTGCGCTCTGGTTTATCATGGGTGGGTAACACACATTGTATTATCTAAAATCTTCTTGCTCTTTGTTATCATGTTCCTCTTCTGTTCTTCTTAATAAGTATATGACTTCCTCCATTCCTAAATTGCCTTGGGTGTGTGTGGGTTGTGGTGGCGTGCGTTTTTACCTGGTGTTGTTCATCGTTGGTTTATTTATAAAGCGGGGCGAAAGCCTTTTTCGGTAAAACATAAGTCTTTTTAGATATTCCAATAAGAACGACATACGGATGTACATAGACATATTTTAGAGTGTACATTCACTCATTTTGCTCCGTATGTAGTCCGCATTCGAATCTCTAAGAGACTTATATTTAGGAATGGAAGGAGTAGTACAATATGTTCCTTATCGGGAATTGGAGCAGGGATATTTGTAGTCGACAGGTCTATTGGGTCGCTTCAGATGGATGCTTTCAACTATTCTAGATGGTCTGCCATAATATCCGGGAAATGCTTGGAGCTATGTCGTCTTGGAGAGTCTAGACTGATAGTAACAGTATTGTGCCTTCAGTTGAATAGAGCTGCCCCTTTTGGGGTCGAAGCCTTTCCAAACCCTTTCTAGCCGTACCGGCAATACAAGCCCATATGGTCCAGCTAGTTCCACTTTTCTGATTTTACTCGTGATGCTTAGGATTTTCCCCTTTTATCTACACTACTATGATCTGCGTAGGTGCTTTCTGTCGTACTAGCAGTACTCCACCCTTCAAGCTAAACAACACATCACTCATAATTCCAAAGCTTAGTTGTTCAAATATGATTGTGATATGATACTAATATTACTTAACAGAAACATTTCATTGGTTAGCTAAAGGTCCCACTTGAGTTTCCAAATGCATGTCACGACATATAGAGAGACAGCAGGAATTGCATTTCTTTGTCACTTGTTGACTTGAAAGTGTAACTAATCCCTGGGTGGTTTTGGTAATTCATAACAACATATAGCTCATTGAACTAATATCCATTCAAGTTAAATATTTCAGGTAGTTCAATGATTGGCATGGCACATGGACTAGATATGTGGACCCCTCAAAATGCTAAGGACAAATATTGGCAAAAGCTCAAGACTCTTCATTTCTATTTTAGTGATCCAAGATCACATTGAGTCCATAGGAAAAGCCAATACTATTAAAAGGGGATGAGGTGTTGCTTAATGGTCTACTTGCTCAAAATGCTTAGTGATATGCTCCAAAGCCCCCAACCACTTTCTCAATTCCAAATATGTCCTAAACCTAAAGTCAAACTCGGCCCCACCGATTTGATCTATCCGGCGCCACCGAGTTATTTTGACATAGCCATAGCCAGAAACCCTAATCATTTCGGTCTCACCGATAGGGATTTCGGTTTCACCGAGATGGGATTGCAAACTCTCTGTTTCCCTTCGTAACATTTCGGTCTCACCGAAATGAGCAATCGGTCCCACCGAGTTCGCAATGCAAACTCTCTGTTTCCCTTTCGTAAAGTATCAGTTTCACCGAAAGGAGCGATCGGTCCCACCGAGTTTGCCTGACCAACTCTTTGTTTGCTTATTGCTAAAATCGGTCTCACCGAGTTCATGCAATCGGTCACACTGAGATGAGGTTTTGCCCTAACCCTAGAGCATCGGTTCCACCGAGTTGATCATGTCGGTCCCACCAAAAATCCTAACGTTCATATTTTGAACTGAATCGGTCTCACCGAGTTCTTCTATTCGGTCTGACCGAGATGGGTCAAATGTGTGTAACGGTTAGATTTTGTGTGGAGGCTATATATACCCCTCCACCCGCTTCTCTATTCAAGAGAGAGCCGTCAGAACGTGCCTACACTTCCACTACTCATTTTCTGAGAGAGAACCACCTACTCATGTGTTGAGACCAAGACATTCCAATCCAACCACAAGAATCTTGATCTCTAGCCTTCCCCAAGTTGCTTTCCACTCAAATCTTCTTTCCACCATAGCCAAATCTGTGAGAGAGAGTTGAGTGTTGGGGAGACTACCATTTGAAGCACAAGAGCAATGAGTTCATCATCAACACACCATTTATTACATTTTGGAGAGTGGTGTCTCCTAGATTGGTTAGGTGTCACTTGGGAGCCTCCGTCAAGATTGTGGAGTTGAACCAAGGAGTTTGTAAGGGCAAGGAGATCGCCTACTTCGTGAAGATCTACCCGAGTGAGGCAAGTCCTTCGTGGGCGATGGCCATGGTGGGATAGACAAGGTTGCTTCTTCGTGGACCCTTCGTGGGTGGAGCCCTCCGTGGACTCGCGCAACCGTTACCCTTCGTGGGTTGAAGTCTCCATCAACGTGGATGTACGATAGCACCACCTATCGGAACCACGCCAAAAATCTTCGTGTTTACCTTGCATTTGCCTTCTCCAAACCCTTCCCTTAACCTTCATATGCAATGTTTTACTTTCCGTTGCTACACTCTTAGAATTGCATGTATAGGTTGATTGCTTGACTTGTGCTAAGTTGCTAAAATCTGCCAAGACATAAAATTGGGAAAAGGCTAGATTTTTATTTGGTCAAGTAGTCTAATCACCCCCTCTCTAGACCTACTTTCAATCCTACAAGTGGTATCAGAGCTTTGGTCTCCATTTGCCTTGATTTCCATAGCTTTGGTGATCATAGCCTTGGTTTCACAACCTAGGAGAGTATGGCATCTAGCGAGGGAAATTACCACCGTAGAGGTCCTTACTTTGATGGTACAAATTTTGCTAGTTGGAAGCATAAGATGAAAATGCATATTCTTGGACATAACCTCGCCATTTGGGCTATTGTATGTATTGGTTTGCAAGGTGAATTCTTCGAAGATGGAAGAGAACCGAATCGTGAAGCAACCACGGAAGAATTTAAGATGTTGCAATACAACGCTCAAGCTTGCGATATCCTCTTCAACGGATTATGCCCCGAAGAATTCAACAAAATCAGCCGTCTTGAGAATGCAAAGGAAATTTGGGATACTTTGGTTGATATGCATGAAGGTACCGAGTCCGTCAAGGAATCCAAATTGGATGTGCTTCAAAGTTAACTTGACAAGTTCAAAATGAAGGATGGTGAAGGAGTCGCTGAAATGTACTCTAGGCTTGCTCTCATCACAAATGAGATTGCCGGCTTAGGAAGTGAAGAGATAACTGATAGATTCATCATCAAGAAGATCCTAAGAGCCTTGGATGGAAAATATGATACCATGTGCACTTTGATCCAAATGATGCCCAATTACAAAGATCTCAAGCCAACGGAAGTCATTGGTAGAATTGTTGCTCATGAGATGTCACTCAAGGATAAAGAAGAGCTTCACAACAAGTCTAGTGGTGCTTACAAAGCTTCATGAGATGCTCCTACATCATCAAGTGAGAAACAAGTCTTCAATGAAGAATTGAGCCTAACGGTGAGGAGCTTCAACAAGTTCTACAAGAGTAGAAGCAAAGAGAGAAGTTCCAAGTCAAGGTCCTACTATGACAAGAGATCTTCTAGTCGTGAACAAAATTGCTACAATTGTGGAAGACCCGGACACTACTCCAATGAGTGTACGGCTCCCTACAAGAGAAGAGAAGACTCACCTAAAAGGAGAAGTAAAAGAGAGGAATCACCGTCTAGAGAGAGGAGGAGTAGAGATGATCGTTATGAATGAAGACCCTCTCGCAGAAGCAACGATTCAGAAAGGAAGGACAAGTCATCAAAGAGCTACACAAGATGAAGACATCAAGCTCCTATTGGTGAATGGGTATCCGGTTCCGACTCCGAACACTACTCCGAGAGAAGTTATCACTCCGACTCCGAACATACTCAAGATGAAGGTGTTGCCGGTCTTACACTTGTGTCATCCAACTCCTACAACATATTTGACTCATCAAATGAAGGGATTGGAAGATGCTTCATGGCTAAACGCCCCAAGGTATCACACTCTGAGTATGTTGATTTCAATAGTGATGATGATGATTTGCTAGGTGATGATGATTTACTTGTTGACAACTCTAGTGATGAAAACTATGATGAAATTGCTATTAATCATGCTAATCAAGATAAAACGAATGACAATGATAAGAAGGAGATTGAGCGTCTAACTAAAGAACTAAACACTCTTAAGTTAGCTCATGAAACTACCTTAGAGGATCATCGAGAGCTTTTAAAGACTCATGAGAAGCTACGCTTTGAAAAGCTCAATCTAGAGCAAGAGCATGGGTTCTTAAAAGCAATCAATGATGATCTTCGTAAGAAAAGTTCTTCTTACATTGCCAAGCATTTACTCTTGTCTACTTACATGCCACAAGTAAAATCTAGCAACAAGAGCAAGGAAGATTCTTCTTCTAGTAGTAACAATAATCATGTAAAATCCAATATTGTTGCTTCTAGTAGTTCTCTTGATTCCACTAATGATTCTCTTAGCCAAGTTACACTTGAGCAAGAAAATAGCTTATTGAAGGGAATTATAGAGAAAGGTGTTTACAAGAGCCTTGCCGGAAGTAAGCAATTTGAGGAAATTGTACGCAAGCAAGGAAGGCACCGAAAGAATCAAGGTGTTGGTTTTGAATGCAAGTTCAATGCCAATGGAGTTGAGTGGGAATAAGATCAATACCCCAAGACGAAGTTTGTTCCTCAATAAGAGAAGTATGATCCCACTTCGTTCAAGGGAACACAAGCTCAAGATGATCTTCCACCACAAGACCACAAGCTAAAAGGCAAGGACAAGCTTCAAGAGGAGATTGATTCATTTGAAGAAGCTCCAAAGGCCTTGGTCAAGTGGGTTCCCAAGACTACATCAAGTTCTACTTCATCAAGTACGACTACAACTCCAAGGATTCCCATCAAGCTGATGTGGATCCCAAAGAAGAAGAACTAGAGAGTTCTTATGGGTGACTCCGCCAACATACTTCACTCATATTCATTTTGGCAAGGACAAGTGCAATCAACTTTCATATTTTGCACTAGTTCAAGGAGTCACAAACCCTCTTGTTGGTAAGACAAGTGACAAGGTAACCTAATGCTTTCATGGACAACATCATATGTGTATTTCACTCTATGTCTATGGATACTCTTGCATGTTCCTTGTGGGACTAACCCGTGGAGGTATTGAAAGTGCAGCTCACTCCAATGGATTTCTCCAAATGATCTACATCAACATTGAGCATCCACATCTTCAACATCTACATGAAGTCATCATCGACAAAACCCAAGATTAGTTCATCCCTCTTAGGGGGGATATCACATCTAGGGGGAGCTTTACTCTAATAATTGAGCTAAAGCAACTCTAATGGTGTGAACACAACAATGCTTTATGTAAAAGTGGTAACCCCACTTGTGCCTAAACGATGAGTATGACCTATGATCAAATATTCTCATTTGACTCCTAAGTCAATATACTCATATATAGATGACCTAGTCATCGCCAATTGCTTGATAGATGCTAGAGTGTTTGTGCATGTTTTGACACATATTTCATTTGCTATCTTATTGTGTGAGCATGTTGGATGCATAATTTTCTCCATTCGAGGACATCCATTTGTTGTTTTGATTGATCGGTTTTTCTTTTTGCCAAATGGATGGACAAGAATGCCTAAGCACTCCCTCTAGCTATCTATGCTTTTCTCATCTCAAACTCTATTCATGCTACATCACAAAGCTTGATCAAGTCATATTCGGACCCTCCGAGTGAGGAGCACTCGGAGCCACCGATTCGTCATAGACTTAACTTCCAAAACTTCTTAGTGCATTTCGGTCTGACTGATCCATCCCATTCGGTCACATCGAGTTCATTAAGTTGATCTAAGTTTTAATCTCGGTGCAACCGATTTGAACCTTTCGGTCACACCGAGTTGCAGCAACCGCTTGCGATTCTGCATCTCGGTGCCACCGAGTCGTTCCACTCGGTCACACCAACTGGACATATATACCCACGGGCTAAAAATTTGGAAATTTCTCCAAATGCTTCGCCCGCGCCTGTCCAGCTCTGCCGACTCAAGGTCTCTGGATTGTCTCCTCGTTGTCAGCGTCCTCCTGCCGCTGGTTTTCGCCGCCGTTAACGGGAATCTTCACCGCCGTTGTTGCCGTAGCGAGTTCATCGCCAAGTTAGGGTATGAACTCGTCCCTTTGTGCCTTCCCCACTCCGATTCCGAGCACAAAGATCAATGCCTATATTCTTTCCACGTTTGAGACTATTCTATCCACTGGAAACTCCGTTAGATTAGATTTGATGCAAAAATTTAGGTTTAGGTTTCCGCCGAACTCATCTCGGACCGACCGATATTAGGATTTCGGTCTCACCGATTTGGCTCAGGCCATAGCACAAGTATTTTTCGGTCTGACCGAAACATACCAATCGGTGTGACCGAGTTCATTTCTCTATGAAACCCTAGCATCTCGGAGTCACCGAACTGTGTCTCGGTCTGACCGATTTCACATGTTTAGACTCTAAAGCTGCTTCGGTGTCACCGAGTTTGTAATATCGGTAGCTCCGAAATTCTTTTTGTAGAAAACTAAAACTAAGTTTTTGACTCATTTGTTTTGCAAAATGGCTGTCCTTTGTGATGCTTATCCACTCTATCTCAACCTATCTATTCATAGGGTCAGCTTTCAGTGTCAGAGATGTCAGACAATAGTGACAGCCAGAACAGGTCAGAGGAGCAAGCAAATCTCAGTGAGGGCACTAGTCCCTCCAATAGCAGCAATGATGAGGGTAGCAGAAGCACCCCAAGCAACTTGCCTAAGGCTGCAACTAGGCAAAGGAAGAAGAGAATCTCAGATTCTGAAGATGAGGACTTTGTGGTTGATGAGGAGGTCACCTCAAAGAAGAAGGTAGTCAAGAAGGAGTATGTTGTTTCTGCTACTGCCACCAAGCCTAGCATAAAGAAGAAAGTTCCTGCCAAGAGAGTGCCTATTTCAAAAGCCAGAGCCTCCACTCAGGAAACTATGGAGTTCACTGCTAAACCAGGAGAAGAAGAGGCTGCTGGAGGCAAGAAAAGGAAAGAAAGGGTCAAGAAGACCATGGCCAGAGTGATTGGTAGATCTTCAATGATGAGAGATTCAGATGAAGATGATGAGGAAGAAGATGCTGCACCAACTCAGAAATCTCAGAAATTAATGGGAGATGCTATTAAGTCTAGGGCAGCTCCATCCAAGCCCAAGACAGCTCCCAAGCAACCTTCACAAGCTCAAGCTCCAAAGCCAACAGCACCCAAGAGAAGCACAAGAAATATCTCAGCTGCAGAGAAGAACAAGGCCCCAGTGCCTGAAGTTCAGGAAGATGAGGAGCAGCAAGTGCTCAGGAAACTCAAGCCAAAAATTCCAGATCATGATGACACTCATCCCATAGCTGAAAACATGAAGTTGAGAAAAGATGCAGGTCTCAGACTATGGAGGCAGACAGACCCCTATGCTACAAGGAGAAGGACTGCTGTGGATTACAGGTTTCACACCAAGGAGCAGCAAGACTTTTATGAAACAATACTTTTGGACAAGAAGCCCATAGTCAGTGATATGAGATGGGTTGACTGGAAATTCATTGATGACAATGAAGATTACTTCCCTGGAGTTCATGAGAGTTTCAGGATGAATGGAGTTGACATTGTTGTTGGTCAGAAGCTGACTAAATGGAATGATGAGATGGTGATGCAATTCTATTCAACTGCACATTTTAACCAGATGGCAAGATAGTTTGGATGACTGAAGGTACAAGGTACCAATCTTCAATTGCTGAGTGGGCCAAGCTGATCAATGCCCCTGAAGAGGCAGAGGATGACACAGATGTCTATGCCAAGCCCGGGAAAGATCATAACTCCATGGCTCACATGTACAAGGAAATTCTAGATGCTGCATTGGCGACTCACAAGTTTGAGTCCATTTACTATCTGCTATCAGGGCTGTCTACAATCAACACTATATTGAGGCATACTTTGTTGCCCAAATCAGGAGATGACAGGATGATCAGAGGGCACTCAATCAACTTGTTACATATGTTTGATGTGCCAGAGAATTTCAAGGTGATGACCTTGATTGTTGAAACAATTAAGAGGACTGCAGCAGATCAGAAGAGGTCATGTGGATATGCCCCACACATTCAGATGCTCATCAACTCCAAGATGGGCACAGGCACATATCTGCTAGACAGAGAGCACCTTCCCCCGAGGCCAGACTTTGGGGACAATGTTGTTTTCATGGATGCATCACATCCTACATCTGTGGAGGCTCAGGAGAAGAGAGAAAAAGCAAAGGCAGCAAAGACTTCCAAGATTCCAGATGTCTCAGCTGTAAATCTCAAGACCAAGCAGGATTAGCTCAGCTATCTGCTTGAGGCCACTATGAGAATTGAGAAAGGACTAGACACCCTGACTCAAAATCAAGAGAGTCTTGAGAGGATCATTGAAACAAAATTTTATGATCTAGACTTGAAGGTCACAGAAATTCAGACCACAGTTGAGCAACTTCAAGAAGAAGCAGAGGACAGGAGAGGAAGAGCTACCATAGAGGCATTTCAGAGAGTGCCTAGAGCCAACAGGTCTGTAGCTGTGCCAGTCAGTGACACAAGAGCCACCACTTCAGCACCTGCAGCCACTGCCCCAGTTGCCCCTCCAGTTGCAACTCCTCCAGTTCCTCAGTCATCATCGGAAGCTTTTGCAGATGTTGTCCTCTCCACGCCATCTTCGCACACCGGAGCTCCCGGAGATCGTGCTTAGAGTGCCGCATAGCACTATGCATTTTCAAGCTTTTTGGTAACTTGTTGCCAAAGGGGGAGAAAGTGTATAGATCATAGGCTTCGAGAGAGAGTGTGTTTTGCTTTGTTTGCCTCTCTTGCTACTTGTTATTTGCTCGTTTGTTTGCTACAATATTCGTGCTTGTGTGTGAGATAATCTTATGATCATGTGATTGATCATATTATGCTTTAATGTGTGCTTGAATGATGATACCTTATTACTAGTGTATGATCAATCATATTTGCCTTGGTGATGAGTGCATGCTATTTATATTCTATCATTTTGAGCGCTCCACCAAGATGTATGTGACATAGAAGAGTAACCCATGATCCTAATCGATTGTGCATTTGCATTCAAAAGCAAATTTTAAATAATGCACAAATTTAGGGGGAGCTCTTGCTTATCACATACTTCTCAAAGCGACGATATATTTCATTCATATTATCATTTGTCGAAGCTTTGATCTATATGTTGTCATCAATTACCAAAAAGGGGGAGATTGAAAGTGCAACTAATCCCTGGGTGGTTTTGGTAATTCATAACAACATATAGCTCATTGAACTAATATCCATTCATGTTAAATATTTCAGGTAGTTCAATGATTGGCATGGCACATGGACTAGAGATGTGGACCCCTCAAAATGCTAAGGACAAATATTGGCAAAAGCTCAAGACTCTTCATTTCTATTTTAGTGATCCAAGATCACATTGAGTCCATAGGAAAAGCCAATACTATTAAAAAGGGATGAGGTGTTGCTTAATGGTCTACTTGCTCAAAATGCTTAGTGATATGCTCCAAAGCCCTCAACCACTTTCTCAATTCCAAATATGTCCTAAACCTAAAGTCAAACTCGGCCCCACCAATTTGATCTATCCGGCGCCACCGAGTTCTTTTGACATGGCCATAGCCAGAAACCCTAATAATTTCGGTCTCATCGATAGGGATTTCGGTCTCACCGAGATGGGATTGCAAACCTGTTTCCCTTCGTAACATTTCGGTCTCACCGAAATGAGCGATCGGTCCCACCGAGTTTGCAATGCACACTCTCTGTTTCCCTTTCGTAACTTTTTGGTTTCATCGAAAGGAGCGATCGGTCCCATCGAGTTTGCCTGACCAACTCTCTGTTTGCTTATTGCTGAAATCGGTCTCACCGAGTTCATGCAATCGGTCACACCGAGATGAGGTTTTGCCCTAATCCTAGCGCATCGGTCCCACAGAGTTGATCATGTCGGTCCCATCAAAAATCCTAACATTCACATTTTGAACTGAATCGGTCTCACCGAGTTCTTCTATTCGGTCTGACCGAGATGGGTCAAATGTGTGTAACGGTTAGATTTTGTGTGGAGGCTATATATACCCCTCCGCCCCCTTCTCTATTCAAGAGAGAGCCATTAGAATGTGCCTACACTTCCACTACTCATTTTCTGAGAGAGAACCACCTACTCATGTGTTGAGACCAAGACATTCCAATCCAACCACAAGAATCTTGATCTCTAGCCTTCCCCAAGTTGCTTTCCACTCAAATCTTCTTTCCACCATAGCCAAATCTGTGAGAGAGAGTTGAGTGTTGGGGAGACTATCATTTGAAGCACAAGAGCAAGGAGTTCATCATCAACACACCGTTTATTACCTTTTGGAGAGTGGTGTCTCCTAGATTGGTTAGGTGTCACTTGGGAGCCTCCGTTAAGATTGTGGAGTTGAACCAAGGAGTTTGTAAGGGCAAGGAGATCGCCTACTTCGTGAAGATCTACCCGAGTGAGGCAAGTCCTTCGTGGGCGATGGCCATGGTGGGATATACAAGGTTGCTTCTTCGTGGACCCTTCGTGGGTCGCGCAACCGTTACCCTTCGTGGGTTGAAGTCTCCATCAACGTGGATGTACGATAGCACCACCTATCAGAACCACGCCAAAAATCTTTGTGTCTACATTGCGTTTGCCTTCTCCAAACCCTTCCCTTTACCTTCATATGCAATGTTTTACTGTCCGCTGCTACACTCTTAGAATTGCATGTATAGGTTGATTGCTTGACTTGTGCTAAGTTGCTAAAATCTGCCAAGACATAAAATTGGGAAAAGGCTAGATTTTTATTTGCTCAAGTAGTCTAATCACCCCCCCTCTAGACCTACTTTCGATCCTACATGACTGCCTTTCTTGTCCATACCAAATCTTAGTTGTTATTTCAAAGCAGACATCAGTTGCTAAGTACCCTTTGCGCGGTTTGCAGCTTCTGATGTGCCATGCCGTTGCCACGGTCAACACTATACTCATCATGCTTACAGTTTCCCCATTTTATGATGACCACGATCAGCCTACGTGATTCGTGTCGTAATAGCACTGCTCTATCCATCAAGCTAAACAAGCTTAGTTGTACAAATTCGAATTTGATATGATGCTGATATTAGTAAAACTGAGACAGATTTAATTGGTCAGCTAAATGTTCCTACTTTAGTTTCGAAATGCATGTGAGCCACATATGGAGAGACCAGAAGGAATAGTATTTCTCTGTGCGCTCTGGTTCATCATGGGTGGGCAACACACATTGTATTATCTAAAATTTGCTTGCTCTTTGTTATCATGTTTGTCTTCTGTTCTTCTTAATAAGTATATTACTTCCTCCGTTCCTAAACTGCGTTGGGTGTGTGCGTGTGTTGTGGTGGCGTGCGTTTGTATAGGGTGTTGTCCATCGTTGGTTTATTTATAAAGCGGGGCGAAAGCCTTTTTTGGTAAAACATAAGTCTTTTTAGATATTCCAATAAGAACTACATATGGATGTATATAGACATATTTTAGAGTGTACATTCACTCATTTTGCTCCGTATGTAGTCCACATTAGAATCTCTAAGAGACTTATATTTAGGAACGGAGGGAGTAGTACAGTATGTTCCTTGTCGAGAAGTGGAGCAGGGACATTTGCAGTCGACAGGTCTATTGGGTCGCTTCAGATGGATGCTTTCAACTATTCTAGATGGTCTGCCATAATATCCGGGAAATGCTGGGAGCTATGTCATCTTTGAGAGTCTAGACTGATAGTGACAATATTGTGCCTTCAGTTGAATAGAGCTGCCCCTTTTGGGGCCGAAGCCTTTCCGAACCCTTTCTAGCCGTACCGGCAATACAAGCCCATATGTTCCAGCTAGTTCCACTTTCTTGATTTTACTCGTGATGCTTAGGGTTTTCCCCTTTTATCTACGCTACGATGATCTGCGTAGGTGCTTTCTTTCATACTAGCAGTACTCCACCCTTCATGCTAAAAAACACAACACTTATAATTCCAAATCTTAGTTGTTCAAATGTGATTGTGATATGATACTGATATTAGTTAACAGACACATTTAATTGGTTAGCTAAAGGTCCCACTTGAGTTTCCAAATGCATGTCCCGACATATAGAGAGACAACATGAATTGCATTTCTTTTTCACTTGTTGACTGTCCTTTCTTGTCCATACCAAATCTTAGTTGTTATTTCAAGGCAAACATCGGTTGCTAAGTACCCTTTGCGCGGTTTGCAGCTTCAGATCTGCCATGCCACTGCCACGGTCAACACTATACTCATCATGCTTACGGTTTCCCCATTTTATGATGACCACGATCAACTTACGTGATTCGTATCGTAATAGCACTGCCCCACCCATCAAGCTAAAGAAGCTTAGTTGTACAAATTCGAATCTGATATGATGCTGATATTAGTAAAACTGAGACAGGTTTAATTTGTCAGCTAAATGTTCCTACTTTACTTTCGAAATGCATGTGAGCCACATATGGAGAGACCGAAAGGAATAGAATTTCTCTGTGCGCTCTGGTTCATCATGGGTGGGCAACACACATTGTATAGAAAGACTTGTAATATCCTCAATATGCTTGCTCTTCTTCTCTTCTTGAACATGATCCTCTTATCTTCTTCTTTAATAAGTATAGTATGTTCCTTGTTGGGAAGAGTAGCAGAGACATTTGCGGTCGACAGGTCAGGTCGAGTTGTTCTTCCTTAGTATATTTTGAATCTGTCAGGTCAGGTCGAGTCGAGTTGTTCTTCCTTACTATATGTTGAAGCTGTCATCTGCGAAGTATCATTACTTCTGGAGCTCTCTTATTTTGAGTAGTAGGCCACATTATAATAACGCACACACCAAATTACAGCACGCATGGCATCTCTCAGAAGAATTGCAGAGATAGCACATAGGAGTTTACAGGGAGGCAGTATTGGATTAGAATCACTTTTGCATTACAAAGATAATCTCACTTATTTTTATGTTTTCATGCATGTCAGGTATTGAACATGATCAAAATGAATATGAGAATGGGCGCACGAGAGGAATATTGCGGAACAATCCACTAGCTAACAAACTTGTCATGGTGGTGGATGGCCTATCTTATCCACCCATCAAGGTGCATGCTCTAACTTGGCAAGGTTGTATTGGTTGCACATATCTTGCATATGACCTCTTACATTACTTCTACTTTGCACCATCTGCTTAGTTTAAGCATCATATATGAGTACATGCCATACCTATCCATTTTCTGTACCTATTCCATGTGTCATCATACTATGTTTTTCCAGTCAAATGTTGTTCTTTCGTAATAGATGTCCAAAAGGAAGAGGGTGAGTCCAAATCCTCAAAGAGTACAAACTAAGTATTTGGAAAAGGCAGTGATACATGTTAAATCAGATAGATCAACAGCCACACAAAACACAGGCCCAACTGTACCACACTTTACCCCTACTCCACTGGCCAAAGCCCTATTAGAACTGCAAAGAGCCCAGCGTCAGGTATTGTCTATGATATCAATTCAAAATTTGAACTCCTACATTTCTACATGTGCCTTCCCATCTCTCTTGTATGAAAACTAATTTCAGATGAATCTCCTTTCTCAAAGGATCATAGGATCTCACAACAATACTGGGCACTGCATTGCTCTTGTCAGTACCTCTTACCCTTTGTCAGCATACTTACACTAATTGCTGTTTGATTATGTAGCATCACTGTAAATGTTTACTTCCTTATCCTTCCTTTGCTCGAAATTATAAGATCTATATTTACTCTTACATAAATGTAGAATTAACACAATGGTTATGAAGTTCTAGATTGCTCATGTAAGTACATGTTGTCATGTACTCCCTCCGTATCGAATTAATTGTTGCTCAATTGGATGTATTTAGAACTTAATAGTGCTAGATACATCCATTTGAGCGACAAGTAATAACGGACGGTGGTAGTATTACTGTACTTGCATTGCGAGATAGTTGATTGTCTAGCATTACTCTGCATCTTATTTGCCCTGCCCTCCACTTTCTCCAAATTATCAGATCTACATTGACTCTTACCAAAATGTTGAATAAAGCCAATGCCAATGCACATGTTGATGTCTGCATTCCTCTTGTCAGTACCTTTTGCCTTGTAACATTGTACTTAATTAATAGCTATTTGATTATGTATCATCATTCTGCACCTGAGCTTCATTATCCTCTATTTCTTCCAATATTATTTGATCTATATTTACTCTTTAAAAAATATAGAATAAAGGCAACGCTTATAAAGAAGTTTCTTTGGGGAATTTCTTGAATTATCCTTCCATCGACATGGAGAAGGGCATTGTCCAGCCCGTGTTAACATGTAATGTAAGTTCATCATTCTCAAGCCTTCAAACCTTGTTCTAGTATAGATTTGGATATGCATCATTTCCTCCACTGCTGTTTACTTTGGTGTTTACATCTGATTGGATGTTTACAACAACTGACAGTTTTAAATTGTAGTTGTAAAAACATGTTCCTTATGCAGAACATATCCATTTATTTTCTGATTGGACAGAATTGTCAGCACCCTGACTATCATTGCTTATATATTTGTGAAACCTATTACGTGTCTCCTGGTTTCTCTTTCAGAGTCATATCTCTTATGCCAGGGCAGAACTTTAGGGAAGATAGTGAGCCAAACCATCTTGAAGAGAGCGAGATGACCCCAAGATCATGTCTTGATGAAGACTATGAGTTGAAGCTACTCACCAGCAGCTGTGAGACAACCTATGTGCAGTTGCTGCCTCAATCAGTTCGACTTCTTCAGTCTCAACTTAAAATGGAAAGTCTTGCTTCAGCTCAGCTCTGACTTGATGTCAATGATGTAAAGAAGACCTCAGAGGACAGACATGCGCGCTTTCTTGCGACGCAGCTAGGGTTAGAGCATCTATTGTTGACACAACTGAGGTCTCATCAGCTTGTTCTGCTGCTTGTGGTGCACCTCCAGGGCAGGCCTATTGCCTTCTGAAGTGCTCTCAGTTTTGTATATTCTTTTGTCGGCGCATTTATATGCACTGGTGGCGACCTTTGATGCCCAGTGTATGTAATCTGCGGTCTCGTTGCTCTTTATTATCACCATTGGCGAACTTTGATGCCTAGTGGATGTAATATGCCGTAATTTCTTTATTGTATAGTCTAGGTTTATTCCTAGTCGGTATGCTGTAATTTAGGCCGGAAGCTTCAACGGATCTCAATGTTGTCGGTCTTCAAGCCGGCCCGTAACTCGCTATATATGGGCCAAAACGTGGGCCTATAATCATCTTGGGCCATTAGCAGGTCTAAACGTATAGTAGTTTTCCACCTTTAATAGGCAGAGTAAAGTTCTGGCCAGTTGGGCCAGAGAATACCATGTGCTTTTAACAGGCTAAAAACTAGATTGGGCTAGCGTTGAGCCGAAAAATTCACGGGCCAATACAAGCCGAAACTGTGTTAGGCCCATGTTTGGTTCAAATAGCAAACGAGTCGTTAACATGCCAAAATGTAACTCGGGCTCTATTTGGCCCAATTAAATTATAGGCTTTAAGCAGGCCGGTATCAACGCGGGCTGTAGGCCCATCTGTGTCACGTGCCATTACCAGATGGGCTATAAGCAGACCGGATTCAACGCGGGCTGTAATTATGCCCAACTGTTACATAGGCCATTAACAGGCCGATAGGCACATTGGGCTGAAATTTATCCACGAAGACTACGGGCCGTTAAGAGGCCTAAAGTCACTTCAGACAAGAAATATCCCAGTTTCAGCATGGGCCGTTAAATGGGCTAAAGTGAAACTGGGCCGACAACAGCCTAGATGCACCAAGGGCCGCTAACAGGCTGAAACGATTATCAGGCCAAACTGGTAAACGGGCATTTAACATGCTGAAATACAAACCCGACTTAGAATGGGCCCAAAAGAACAATGGCCTGTTAACGGGCCTGATCTGATATGGGCCATAATTTAGCCCAAAACACGACAGGCTGTGAATGGGCCAGATCTGATACGGGCCTTAATTTGACCCAAAACATGGCAGGTTGTTAACGGGTCGGCCCACTAGTGTCTGAAAAAATATGGTGGGCCTTTAGCTGGGCCAGCCTTTTTACCTTAAATGGGCCACTGTTGGGCTGTGCCACATGTCGACATATCATAGGCGTCTTCCGTCCATTGTAGGGATGACATCTGTCCCAACGATGAGCTGACATGTGGATCCTCCGGCGAATGAGAATTTTACATGTGGAAAATCCCCATTGGTCCGGGCTGTTAACGGGTTATCGGATTCAAACCAGAACCCGATAGCTTAACAGCGACCCATTACGGTGGATGCCACATGTCGGTTACCCTTGAGAAAACACTTCCATGACGCGTGATTTATTGGCATGGAAGTGGACACTTCCGTGATGATAATTTTGGTATTGTCATGGAACACTTCTACGACAGCACAGGTATGACTATCTTGATTCTGTCATAAAATCGTCATGGATGTACATGCATGACAGAAAACGTGACCTACTGTGACAAACACGTATCATCAAGAAAGTGTATTTTTTTGTAGTGAGTGTGAATGTCATTGTTTCTTTAGGAGCTGAAGCTTTGTCAGATTTTTTCTTGGGGACCTTTTTGACTGCTGCCCTGACTTTTGCACTTGGCTGAGTGCTAGCTGCAGAGCCATACTCTTTCCTCAGAACAGCTTTCCTTTTGGAAGTGGCCTCATCTGCCACAAAGTCCTCATCTTCACTATTAGAGGTTTTCTTCTTCTTTGTCCTGGTGGCAGCCTTAGGAAAATCTGGAGAACTCCTCTCCCCCTCATAGTATCTCTCATTGGGACTAGAGCCTTCACTTAGATCATGATTCTGTTCTGACTCATTCTGGCTGTCACTGGCACTTGAGATCTTGCAAAGCTGACCCTATGAATAGTTGGGTATGGGCAGAGTACATGAGTTATCACAAAAAGCAGATAGTTTTTCAAAAATTTGAGTCCAAACTTTAGTTTTAGTTTTCCACAGAAAGCATTTCCGAGCTACCGATTTGATCATTTCGGTGATACCGAAGCACTCATAGAGCCTAAACACACAATTTTGGTTGGACCGAGTTGTGGTTCGGTGGCTCCGAGATGCTAGGGTTTCACTGAATCTTTACTTTCAGTATCACCGATTTGTACGCTTCGGTGGAACCGAGTTGTACATGTGCAACGGCAAGAGACAATCGGTGGGACCAAAAATTTCATTTCGCTAGGTCCGAGACAATCGGTGGGATCTATTCTAATGAATTTGTTTGGTGGATAGATCAATCTCAAACGTGGCAAGATACTAGGCAAGATCCTTGTGCATTGAATAGAAGAAAGAAAGCACGAGGAGATCGAATCTCACCCTAACTTGGTGACGATCCTCTACGACGGGAACGATGGAGTAGATTCCGTTGACGGTGGTGGATTCCTGCGGTGAAGGTGCATAGGAGACGACGGCAATGATCCAGGGACCAAGGGGGCGGCAGCAATGGGGCGCGGGCTCGAAACATTTGAAGAATTTTTCAACCGTACGGGCCGCAAGATATATATACCCATGTGTTGTCAGTGGCACCGAGTGGAACGAATCGGTGGCACCAAGAAGTGAAACTGCGTGCAGTGACAGCAAATCGGTGGGACCAAGTCGGTCTAATCAGTAGCACGGAGATGAAAACCTAGATCAATCTAAAGCTTTCGTTGTGACCATGTTTGAGAGGGTTGGTCTGACCGAAATGCAGTAGAAGGTTTTGGAAGGCAGCCCTTGACGGATCGGTGGCTCCGAGTGCTCCTCACCCGGAGGGTCTGAAAGGAACTTGTTCAATTTTTGTGATATAGCATGAAAAGAACTTGAGACAAGAAGAGCATAGATAGCTAGAGAAAGTTCTTAGGCATTCTTGTACATCCATTTGGCCAACAAAAACCAGAACAACCAAAACAACAAATGGATGTCCTCGAATGGAGAAATATGCAAACCAACATGTTCACACAATAAGATATCAAATGAAATATGTGTCAAACATGCACAAACAATTCTAGCATCTATGAAGCAATTGGTGATGACTAGGTCATCTATATATGAGTAAATTGACTTAGGAGTCAAATGAGAATATTTGATCATAGGTCATACTCATCGTTTAAGCACAAGTGGGGCTACCACTTTTACATAAAGCATTAATGTGTTCACACCATCAGAGTTGCTTTAGCTCAATTTTTAGAGCAAAGCTCCCCCTAGATGTGATATCCCCCCAAAGAGGGATCAACTAACCTTGGGTTTTGTCGATGATGACTTCATGTAGATAGTGAAGATATGGATGCTCAATGTTGATGTAGTCCATCAAGAGTTGGGAGCAATCCTTGGAGTTTTGCACTTTCAATACCTACATGGGTTAGTCCCACAAGGAACATACAAGGATATCCATAGACATAGAGTGAATTGCACATATGATGATGTCCATGAAAGCATTAGGTTACCTTGTCCCTTGTCTTACCAACAAGAGGGTTTGTGACTCCATGAACTAGTGCAAGATATGGAAGTTGATTGCACAAGTCCTTGCCAAAATGAATGTCAGTGAAGTATGTTGGCGGAGTCACCCTCAAGAACACTCTAGTTCTTCTTTGGGACCCACATCAATTTTATGGGAATTTTTGGAGTTGTAGTCGAACTTGATGAAGTAGAGCTTGACGTAGTCTTGGGAACCAACTTGACCATGGCCTTTGGAGCTTCTTCAAATGAGTCAATATCTTCTTGAAGCTTGTGCTTGCCTTTAAGCTTGTGGTCTTGTGGTGGAAGGTCATCTTGAGCTTGTGTTCCCTCAAAAGAAGTGGGGTCAAACTTCTCTTGTTGTGGAATGAACTTCGTCTTGGGGTATTGATCTTCTTCCCATTCAACTCCATTGGCATTAAACTTCCGTTCAAAACCAACACCTCGATTCTTCTGGTGCCTTCCTTGCTTGCTTACGATTTCCTCAAATTGCTTACTCCCGGCAAGGCTTTTGTAAACACCTTTCTCTATAATTCCCTTCAATAAGCTATTTTCTTGCTCTAGTGTAACTTGGCTAAGAGAATCATTAGTGGAATCAAGAGAACTACTAGTAGAAACAATATTGGATTTAGCATGATTATTCTTACTACTAGAGGAAGAATCTTTCTTGCTCTTGTTGCTAGATTTTACTTGTGGCATATAGGTAGACAAGAGGAGACGTTTGGCAATGTAAGAAGAACTCTTCTTTCGAAGATCATCAATGATAGCTTTTAGAAACTCATGCTCTTGCTCTAAATTTAGCTTCTCGAAGCGTAGCTTATCATGAGATCTTAGGATCTCTCTATGATCCTCTTGAGTTGTTTCATGAGCTAACTTAAGAGTGTTTAGTTCTTTAGTTAGAAGCTCAATCTCCTTCTTATCATTATCATTCGCTTCATCTTGATTAGCATGATTATTAGCAAGTTTATCATTTTTTTCACTAGTTTCATCAACAAGTAAGTCATCATCACCTAGCAAATCATCTTCATCACTATTGAAATCAAAGTACTCGGGGTGTGGTACCTTGGTGTCGGCATAGGAAACCTATGGGACCGCGTGGATCCCTTTTATGGTTCGGCAGGGAGAGAGGTATGCACAAAGAGCAGATCCAATGATCAACGCGAGGGGATTTTTACCGAGGTTCGGGCCGCTGAGAAGCGTAATACCCAACTCCTGCTTTAGTTTATTGTGAGTGTTTAAGCCCAAGCTCCAGGAGCGCTTGCGAGGAATAGTACGTTCGAGCAGCAGCTACGCATGCAGAATGGGCCAGAGAGTCCTCCCCCTTATAGCTACGCCTTGGGCCTCCTTTTATACGTCCAAGGGGTCACCAACAGTGGCGTACAGTACATACAAGAGGTGTAAAGTTGCTACAGTGTTTACATGCTTATCACTGACGATTTAGGACAAACGCATTAAATGCTCCGTTTAGGTGTCCCTTGCTTTCTTGGGGACAGAAAAAGGGGCCGTCCCATCAGCACCACTTAAGCCCGTCCACCACTAGTGCCATGAAACGCATCCAGGAGGACAAAACCCAAATGACAGGCTGGTTGCTGCGCTGGAGCAGTGGCAGGGTGCCGGGACCTTGCCGAGTCTTCGCGATCCCCCCCCGGCAAGCATCTTGCCGGGAGCCAAGCCCTCGGTCTTCTGTCTTCTGATCATTGGCTTGAATGCCTCCTTGATAGTTTTGCATTTGCTCCCAGCTGTCCCCCGGTAGGCCTTGCTGCTGGTATGGCTACAACCACCCATGCACAAGTATGGGGTTCTAAAGGACCCAAACTTTAGTACACCGACACTTGGGGCCTTTAGCCATGAAGGATCTTCCAATTCCTTCATTTGGTGAATCAAATATGTCATGGGAGTTGGATGACACTAGAGCAAGTCCGGCAACACCTTCATCTTGAGTATAATCGGAGTCGGAGTGATAGCTTCTCTCGGAGTAGTTGTCGGAGTCGGAACCAGACACCCATTCACCAATGTGAGCTTGATGTCTTCGTCTTGTGTAGCTCTTTGATGACTTGCCCTTACTTTCCGAATATTTTCTTCTTCGAGAGGGTCTTCATTCATAACGATCATCTCTACTCCTTCTCTCTCTTGGAGGTGATTCATCCCTTTTACTTCTCCTTTTTGTTGAGTCTTCTCTTTTCTTGTAGGGAGCCATACACTCATTGGAATAGTGTCTGGTTCTTCCACAATTGTAGCAATTATGATCACGACTAGAAGATCTTTTGTCATTGTATGACCTTGACTTGGAGCTTCTCTCTTTGCTTCTAGTCTTGTAGAATTTGTTGAAGTTCTTCATCATTAAGCTCAATTCTTCATTGGAGGCTTGCTTTTCACTTGATGATGGAGGAGCATCACTTGAAGCTTTGTAAGCGCCACTTGACTTGGTGTGGAGCTCTTCCTTATCCTTGAGTGACATCTCATGAGCAACAATTCTACCAATGACTTCCGTGGGCTTGAGATCTTTGTATTTGGGCATCATTTGGATCAATGTGCACACGGTATCATATTTTCCATCCAAGGCTCTAGGGATCTTATTGATGATGAATTTGTCGGTCATCTCTTCACTTCCTAAGCCGGCAGTCTCATTTGTGATGAGAGCAAGCCTAGAGTACATTTCGGCGACTCCTTCACCATCCTTCATCTTGAACTTGTCAATTTGAATTTGAAGCACATCCAACTTGGATTCCTTGACGGACTCGGTACCTTCATGCATATCAACCAAAGTATCCCAAATGTCCTTTGCATTCTCAAGACGGCCGATTTTGTTGAATTCTTTGGGGCACAATCCATTGAAGAGAATATCACAAGCTTGAGCATTGTATTGCGACATCTTCAATTCATCCGCGGTCGCTTAACGATCCGGTTCTCTACCATCTTCAAAGTATTCACCTTGGAAGCCAATACGAGCAACAGCCCAAATGGCGGGGTTATGACCAAGAATATGCATTTTCATCTTGTGCTTCGAACTAGCAAAATTTGTGCCATGAAAGTAAGGACCTCTATGGTGATAGTTTCCCTTGCTAGACGCCATACTCTCCTATGTTGTGAAACCAAGGCTATGATCACCAAAGCTATGGAAATCAAGGAAAATGGAGACCAAATCTCTGATACCACTTGTAGGATCGAAAGTATGTCTAGTGGGGGGTGATTAGACTACTTGACCAAATAAAATCTATCATTTTCCCAATTTTAGTTGTGGGTAGATTTTAGCAATTATGACAAGTCAAGGAATCAACCTACACATGCAATTCTAAGAGTATAGCAGCGGAAAGTAAAACATTGCATATGAAGGTAAAGGGAATGGTTTGGATAAGGCAAACACAATGGGGACACAAAGATTTTTGGCGTGGTTTCGATAGGTGGTGCTATCGTACGTCCACGTTGATGGAGACTTCAACCCACGAAGGGTAACGGCTGCGCGAGTCCACGAAGGGCTCCACCCATGAAGGGTCCACGAAGAAGCAACCTTGTCTATCCCACCATGGCCACCGCCCAAGAAGGACTTGCCTCACTCGGGTAGATCTTCACAAAGTAGGCGATCTTATTGCCCTTACAAACTTCTTGGATCAACTTGTCGGAGGCTCCCAAGCGACACCTAACTAATATAGGAGACACCACTCTCCAAAAGGTAATAGATGGTGTGTTAATGATGAACTCCTTGCTCTTGTGCTTCAAATGATAGTCTCCCCAACACTCAACTCTCTCTCACGGATTTGGCTTTGGTGGAAGAAGGATTTGAGTGGAAAGCAACTTGGGAAGGCTAGAAATCAAGGTTCGAATGGTAGGAATGGAATCTCTTGATCTCAACACATGAGTAGGTGGTTCTCTCTCAGAAAATGGATGGTGGAAGTGTAGGCACGTTCTGATGGCTCTCTTCTATTATGAAGAGGGGGTGGAGGGGTAGATATAGCCTCCACACAAAATCCAACCATTACAGACTTTTGGTCCATCTCGGTGGCACCGATCAGTACAAAAATATGAACGTTCGGAATATCGATGGGTCCGACTGGAACAACTTGGTGGGACCGATGTACTAGGGCCTAGGGCAAACTTCATCTCGGTGGCGCCAATTGCATCAACTCGGTGAGACCGAAGTGAAGCAATAAGCAACAGAGAATCTGTCAAGACAACTCGGTGAGACCGATTGCATAAACTTGGTGAGACCGAAGCAAATGCAACAAGTCACAGAGCGCTGGCAAGGCCATCTCGGTGGGACCGAGATCCTTATCGGTGTCACTGAACTGTTAGGGTTTCTGGCAGTGGCTATGTCATACGAACTCGGTGGTTCCGGATAGGATATATGGTGGGCCCATGTTACACTTTAGGTTTTGGACATATATGGATGGAGAGAGTGGCTGAGGGTTTTGGAGCAATATCACTAAGCATTTGAGCAAGTAGACCATTAAGCAACACCTCATCCCCTTTTAATAGTATTGGCTTTCCTATGGACTCAATGTGATCTTGGATCACTTAAATAGAAATGAAGAGTCTTGAGCTTTTGCCAATCTTTGTCCTTAGCATTTTGAGGGGTCCACATCTCTATCTCATGCCATGCCATACATTGAACATCTGGAAATATTTATCTTAAAAGGATATTAGTTCAATGCGCTATTCAAGAATTCTTTTGATTAATCAGTTAACGGGCCAGTTAATCGCTACTCATAGGGTGACCGAATCGAATAGCACATATTCATCGTGTTAACTTGTCAGGCCGATTAATTGGCCAGTTAGACCGATTAATTGGTTGTTAGGCCCATTAATCGCTGCGAACCCATTAACTTGTGGGCAAACAAAGCCCAATTTTTTTCCGTGTAACCACTCCCATCCCCCTCTCGCTCCTCAATAGCTAGGATTCGACCAAACAGTAGCATATTTTGGTATATTACTTAGCTGAGAGCACGAGAGTATGGTATAATACATAAAAAACTAGATATATGTTGGCAATTCCTATTTAAACCGGTTAATGGTCGACCGATTAATCTAGTTAATAGGCCGATTCACCGATTAATCACTACTCCCAAGCCGACCGAGCAGCTACCAGTTACCGATTTCTTGAACAATGGTTCAGTGATATATATGTTGTTATGAATTACCAATAACACCCGGGGATTAGTTGCACTTTCAGTGGTAGCAAAATTTGAAGCTGGTTCCAACAAAAGAAAACATCATCGGGATCTCCAGCACTTTGTCGCCATAGCTTCAACTTTCGGAAAAGAAGTTATTGAGCATACAACGGAGCATGGATATTAAACAAATGAATCCTTTATTGGAGCACACTTTGGATTTTCATCAAACATCTTGTAGGCTTATATAAAAAAGAACCTACACAACAAAGATGGGAAACTCCGAGTATTAAATCTAAAGAAAGGAGTGGGACAGAGAGAGGAGACAAATCAGCAAGAATAGTACAACACCTTAGTCCTAGCCAAATTACAGACCCGGCCAAGGCATGGAGCTCACCATAGTGGCTTGATGACCTCCGACCTCCTTCTTTGCCAAAACCAGTGCGACTGACATTTTCCGGCCACTTGCAGGTCCTGGATTAGCTGAGGAGGGAAAGTGCAGCCACTTGCGCTGCCTCACACCGTAATGTTGTGCCACTTGAAGCTGTGACCAGTGTGGGAGGAGGAGCTCGATATAATAAGGTGGAAGGAAGCAAGGATGCGATGACGAGAGAATGGAGCAACTTGACGCGAGCAAGGTGTTCCTGGTGGCGAGAGAATGGCGGCAACCATCGAGAAGAAGGGAGATCATGAGGGACAAAGAGAAATCATGATGAGAAATGTGTATGGCGGCCACATAGGTGAAATCCGCAAGGTCATGCTTCTAGGATTTTTACCTCCTCGCGATGCAGAAGAGAGGAGAGGAGGAAGATCATGAGGAGCAGTGAGCTCACCACCCAAACGATCCTTCTGGCGACCAACCCCTGATGTCGCCATCAGTGACATCCATGCCACCACCAAAGAACAAAGCGTCACCTCAGCCACAATACCGTTGGTCATAACGGTAATTGTCCCCTAAGGCCTCATTTGGCATAAGAGGTTTTGTGAGGGGTTTGAGGCGATTTCCCAAGCGGGGATCGTTACCTCGTAGAATCCTATTTCATCCGTTTGATACACGGGGTTGCCACTGGTACAACGAGGTGTTATACACACGGTTTTTAACCCCTTTCCATGATGGCATTTTGAACCGTCACCAAGTGAGTGACTACGATAGGGGGGTCCTTCCCACATGACCCAGAAACCGTCGGGGATATGGAGCCATGATGCATAGGCCTTGCCAAATGTAGTCATATGCGATGCAGCACACACTAAATTCTTTCGCACGTATGGGATCGGTGATTAAACGTTTCTAATGACGCAGTGAAACCAAACGGTGTGTCGTAATGAACCGTTTGGGAAACAGTATGTAAGGCACACGGGCCAATATATGAACTATGCGCGATATGTGCCCCATCACACATGAGTTTTCTGCGGAACCCGTCTGCCATGCAAGACTCCATCGCACACGTTTCCCAACAATTACCGTGTGTGATAATGTTCTATCACAAACGGTTCAGGAGCCCCTTCGCACACATACAAGTGTTGCAGACCGTTTGTGATTTGTTGTGTATCACCGACGGTTGCAGCAAGAGTGACGTGTGCTTTCCCTTTGGGATCCCACACGTTTCCTGAAAAATTTATGACTGGGATTGTATTTTACATTGGGCACGGTTTACTCCGAGCTCTCGTGTGCGATAATGTGATATCACAAATGGTTCCGGAGCCCCTACGCACACGTAGTAGTGCTACGAATCGTTTGCGATCTACTGTGTATCATCGACGGTTCCGCTACGATTGACGTATGCATTCCGATGTGGATCGCACACACTCATTTTGTTGAACTGTGTGCGGAGCAATTGCCAGGTTAAAAAAATCCCATTTGAATCGGTATGCAAAAAGGAAATTTGCCACAATATTCAATTGAACAAATAGTGTCCACAGGAAGAACATTCATCAGATTTCGCAACAATTGCAATTGAACAAATGGTAGCTAAATTCCAATGATTTTTGACATATATATGCATTACATAATTAATCATAGTGTATGAAATACGAAGACCTCATCAGATGGAAAACAATGGATCCATGCGTATATGTTTAGCGGCTAACTCTTACTCATTGTTTCAGGAGAACGCATGCTGAAATTTTCATTATCACCAGTGGGATTGATGTAGTGATTCAGGAAGAAGTCGCTGATAAATCTCAGAACCATCAGCAATTCACCAGCGGGGAGTGGTTCAGGGGTCCTCGGTTCTAAGATGAGCTGCAATATTTTTAAGATGAGAATGTGCCATATGAGTGGAGTAGAAGATATTAATTAAGATAGACTTACTGGTACTAATTCGCGAGCATCTTCACAACTATCAGCAGATTTGCAGATGGAGATCATGTGTCTGCAAACATAGTATCCACAAAGGTTGGTCCCTGCTTGTTGCTGAGGACACTGAATTTTTTTGTACAGAATTAGTCATGTATTTGTCCAGTTAGGAACAACCTAACCGGTGTTAGATGTGTTTTTTTCTTTGGACAGAAATAGAAAGAGGTTTATTTAGAAGCTTGAACATTTGACTAGCGTAAGAAAAGGTATTTGCAGACTATTGGATACATTTTCCGAAAATAATGGATTTCGGTGTGTTACGAGAGAAACGATCTCGTGCTGTAGAGGTAGTTCCCTCTTGAACAGGTTCTGTCGGCGTTCTGGGAACTAGGGTACCCAGACTTGCCTGCCTGTGGCCCACGGCGTGGCTCCGTTGATGGCCTGGTACGGCCCACATCCAAGGCCACCAAGACAAGACCCTCGCGAGGGGCCAAGCCTCGCAAGGTGGACGAGACCAAGACCTCCCGAGGGAGCGGCCTCCCCAGGCTGCCTCCTGAGGAGCGGAGATTTCTATGCAGGTACCCAACCTCAGGAGGTTGCGATGACGCAATCCATGACGACCAAGGCCAGGCGGGCGCCAGCAGGCGCAGAGGAGGCAGTTTCCTCTTCGGTGCTAAGGAGGCAAGCGCAGGCGTGGGTTCCCAAGGAGCCCGGCAAATGTTTCTATTCCAGTGCTACAAGACCAAGACCGCCAGGACGGAAGGACGGATGTCATCGTCGAGCCCACTGCTGCATCACAACCAGAGGCTTTGCAGGTGAAGACCACCTTTCGTCAGGATAAAATGTACTACTTGTCCCCTTTCAAATTGGCCACTGTGGGATCCCTTCCCGCCTACGATTTGGGGGAAGAGGACCGAGGCCACTATAAGTATAGGCTAGCCACCACCGTAGATGGGGCAGATCAATTCCACCCTCACCCATAGACCTCGCGAGGTTGTACATCCTTTGTGCTAGCTCATCCTCAGCCCCTCGTGAGGCCAATCCACCATAAAGTAGGAGTAGGGTCTTACACCACAAGGTGGCCCGAACCTGGGTAAACTGCCGTGTTCATCTTCTTCCTTGTTCGTGTGCAACAAGCTAGGCCGTAGGGCGACAAGCTGGTTGGCTGGATAGGTTGAGTTATTCGCACACGCCCCAGAGTTTGAACCTTTCTTGGGTCTGCGGAGCCCTGAATCCAACATTTGGTGCACCAGGTAGGGGCGTGTCGAAGCCTCTCTTCCACCATTCGCTCCGCCGCCGTTCCGTCGTTCCCATGGCCGACGCTCGCCATGTCCGTGGCGAGCGCCGGGCCGCTCGCATCGCCCAGACAGTGTCGTGGGCAATGGCGCTCCTCGCCGCTCTGCGTCCCCGGCGGCTAACGCTGCCACTGACCCGGCTGCTTGCGAACAATAGGACTCGTTGCTGCCGCCGTCCGTGCGGCGCGATGGCCGCACCGCAACTCCATCACCCACTCCAGCCACGACGTCGTCTTCTCATGTTCGTCGTGGGCCAGTGAACGCGCATGCTACACTGCTCATGGCGCGAGAGCTTCTGCGCTACCCCCCGGCCAACGACCTCTATGACGACTGGCTCGGCCACATCACCGAGCTCGTCAACTCCACTAGTGAAGCCCCTACACCGTCCCGTTCACCCCATCCCCCGCCGTCCCTAGCGGGCGATGTGGTTCACGGCGCACCTCCTCCTCCTCCTCTGCACGGCGCGGACCCCGAGCCCAGGCGAGAGGCAACCCAACGCGACCCGCCGCGCAGGGCGCCGGTGCGCGATGAAGAAAGCTGCCAGGTGGTGCAGCGGCCCCAAGGAGAAGCGCGTGCGCTTCTAGCGCCACCGCGTCAAGACCGTGTGTCGCCGGAGGCGGTGGCGCGTGGGCGACAAGATCAAGCCCCCCCCCCCGTGTGACCGGTACCTATGAGTGCAGCAGGCTGCTGTGCTTTCACCCCGGAGCTGCGCCGCGTCGTCTGGCCCGGCAAGTTCAAGCCGAATCTGCCTCCACACTACGACGACACTCCTGACCCCGCTGAGTTCCTCCAGCTCTACGAGCTGAGCATTGAGGCGGCGAACGGCAACGACAAGGTCATGGCGAACTGGTTCCCCATGGCCCTCAAGGATGGCGCGCATTCTTGGCTCCTGAACCTTCCGGTGGGGTCGATCTCCTCCTGGGACGAGCTGCGCGAGCATTTCATCGCCAACTTCTAGGGCACTCATGACCGTGCTCCTGCAGCAGGCGACCTGCGGCGCATAAAGCAGCAGCCGGGCAAGGCCTTGCACAAGTACATACAACGCTTCACGAACGTTCGCCTCAAGCTCCCGAAGGTGTCGGACGAGGCCATCATCACGGCGTTCTCCAATGGCGTCCGCGATGTCAAGATAAAGGAGGAACTCGCCATCCATGAGGACTTGTGTTCGGCTCTGGAGATGTTCAACATGGCAACCAGATGCACGAGGGCCGAGGAAGGTCGCCTCTCCCTCCTGGAGCTTCTGGAGGTCGACCCTGAATACAAGAAGGCTAAGGCTAAGGAAATGAAGCGCAAGGGCCCCGCCGTGCTGGCCACGGAGCCCGAGATGAAGCGTGGCCATGACCATGATGAGCCTCCTAGGGGCAACCGCCCGTTCTGCGTCTTCCGCAACATCCACAGCCACAACACCAACGACTGCCAGGAGCTCAGGCAATCCGCGACGGGCGCTTTGGACGCCGCCCCGAGCGCAACGACCGTGGAGGAGCCCACGGTGGAGGCCACTAGGACAACCGCAACCCCCGCCAAGACTGGCGCGACCAACCTCGTGATGGCCCCTGGCGAGACCTGCCTCATGAGGATCGCCCCCAGGGCAATGCCGGCCTCCCTCCGCTGCCGCCACCGCTAAGGAGAAATGACGACAACCGCCAAGATGATGGGGCTGGGGGCTTCCAAGAGCCTCGAGCGATCGCCTGCATCCTGGGTGGCGCTCAGGCCCCCACTTCTCATCGCGTCTTCAAGCAGTTCGCTCGTGAGGTAAACACGGCCCTCCCTAAGCTCGAGGCATCGCGCCCCCTCGGGTGGCCCAAGCACGCCATCACCTTTGACTCCATGGACCAGCTCAAGTGCTCAGCCGCCGCCGGCGCGCTCCCAATGCTCTGCACGCCAACCATCAGCAACGTCCTTGTCACCAAGACCTCATCGACGGTGGTGCGGGGCTCAATGTTCTCTCTGTCAAGACGTTCGAGATGCTCCAAGTACCATACGACCAGCTTCTACCCACCAAGACTTTCTCAGGGGTCACCGATGGCTCCACTGTCCCCATAGGGCAGATCCGCCTCCCTGTCACCTTCGGCAAGCATGACAACTACCACACCGAGCTCGTTGACTTCGACGTCGCCCACATCCACCTCCTGTACAATGCCATCCTCGGGTATCCGGCCCTCACCAAGTTCATGGCAGCAACTCACCACGGCTACAATGTCCTCAAGATGCCAGGAAGTGGCGGCATCATCACAGTCGCCTGTGACGAAAAGGATGCGGTGTGCTCCCTCGAGCGCACCTACCAGGCTGCGGCGGCCGAGAACACTGATGACGAGGGTGCCGTCCTACCTCCTGAGGCCGTCCCCAAGAAGAAGAAGCATCTCCTCCTAAAGGGCCGTCAGGAGTCTGGGGCGTCCGATGGTCGTGCCTCAGGCCCCGCGCCCTCTGTTGGGGCATCTTTCCCTCTTGCATAGGGAGGCGCGCCCGGCGCCCCCCTCAGGATGGGCTCGGGGGCTCTCCTCTGGAGGGCCTCTGACCTGACCAGCGTGACGAGGGAGGCGTTCAGGCACCACGTGGAGGCGTGCTTCGACGCGCGCCTCCGTGAGGAAGGCGTCAGGCGCGAGGCTCCGGGTGCTCAGGAGTTCATCACCAAGGCAATCGAGGAGCGTCAGGAGGCGCGAGCCATGCGTGGTGAGCATCGCCCCGCACCACCCGGTGCAGCTGCCGCCCATGACATGGGTGGCGAGCTGCGCGTCTATGTCAACATCCCAGGCATCAACAGGGCTGCTTCGCAGGACCTCTTCTGGCCGTCCCGCGTTGGCCAGAGCGGGGGCTACCCCTGCAGCTACGTCTGCATGCCATTTGGCCTGCTGAACATGGCCGCCTCGTACCAGCTCCTCATGTAGGGAGCCTTGGCGGCTCACAAGGCAAGGCGCCGGGCGGTCCTGACTGAGGAGGTGACGGACCCTCGCGAGCCCCCCAGACCTCCGAAGCCTCCCGGGACTCAGGAGCCGGTCGGCTCATGAGGAGCAATCTCTACAGTATGCATCTTCAGCTAATTCAACGCTTCTACAACAATGGTGCCAGGTGACTCTTTGGTTTGTTCAACTGAGGGCGCCCCTCGGGCTGCATTATCCTCAGGCTGCTAGGGCCCAACCCCGCAGCTGTATCGTTTTGCGCATGTATCGGAACTGGCTTTGCTTTCATGAGTTTCCTAAGTACCTCAACTGCCTGTCCAGTGCTTTGTCACTATGATGTCGCTGCGCCCTCACGAGCCCGCCCGTGGCCGCCTCACAATTAAGGACTGGCACGGCGTCTGTGCTCGGGTTCGTCCCTGCAGCGTCGACAAACCCAAGCGACCGAGCTCTGTCCCACGGGCCAGCTCCCGTGCGCGTCACCTCCCGTGGTCCTTGGTGCCTTGTTCTCGCGTGAGCTCATCGCGTGTGGGCAAGTGCGGGTGCACGCCCCAGTTCATACAACCGCAGTTCGGCGCTTCGCCGCAGTGGGAGCCATGCACTGGCTGTCTTTCCGTGGGATCATTGCATGAGAAGACTTGGCACGGTGTCTGTGCTCGGGTCCATCCCTGCAGCGTCGATAAAACCAATGGCTGAGCTCTGTCTGACAGGCCGGCCCCATTCACGTCACCTCCTGGGGTCATTGGTGTCCGGCCTTCTCATGCGATAACCTCCAGAGGGGCATTCGACACAGGGCCCCCCCATCGCCCCGCAAGTTTCTTACGCGCGCCCCGCGCTGCAAAAATCAGGCGCAACCCACCTTGAGGTAGGGCCTCGTGAGTCCCGCGCTGGCTCACGAGTGCCCAGATACACCTCCTCCAGTTCTGCCGTGCTAGCCACGCGTACGAACAGGGATGTACACGCCCCGGAGTCTCCCCCAGCGGGAACTCCCACCCACGCACCAGTGGAAGCCCCATGCTCCGCGCTGGCGGATGACACGGTCGAGGAGCGACTATGCCACGATAAAGTGGAAGCACCATGCTCCGCACTAGTGAATAAACAACTGAGGGCGCCCTCGCGGCCGCACCAACCTCAGGATAGCCTCTCGGCTCTACGACCGGCAACACCCCACAGCTTCCCCCTCGGGAGGATCGCGCGAGGGGGCTGAGCACGGAGGCTGTGCTCAGGCCCCGCCTGGCACACGCTACCCTACCAGGTCTGGGTACCTGGTCTTCTCGCGTTCCCCCCAGGCGAAAGCTGGTGGTCAAAGGTATGAGGGCTTCTCGCATGTCAAGGGAGACCTCCTGAGCATCGCAACTCAGGGGCCTCACTAGTCACGTAGCCCCTCGCCCCTTGGTGTCGTCCTGGTGATCCGGACGCCCCAACGGCGGTCGAGGTATGCACGGGGCTGGGCCCAGCCGATGCAGAGCGCGAAGTCCTACACCCCGGCGTCCATGTTTCCTTCATGAGGGCTACTCGCACGTCAAGGGGGACCTCTTGAGCATCATGACTTAGGGGCCTCACTAGTCACGTAGCCCCTCGCCCCTTGGTGTCGTCCTGGTGATCCGGACGCCCCAACGGCGGTCGAGGTATGCACGGGGCTGGGCCCAGCCGACGCAGAGCGCGAAGTCCTACACCCCGGCATCCACGTTTCCTTCATGAGGGCTGCTAGCACGTCAAGGGGGACCTCCTGAGCATCGCGACTCAGGGGCCTCACTAGTCACGTAGCCCCTCGCCCCTTGGTGTCGTCCTGGTGATCCGGACGCCCCAACGGCGGTCGAGGTATGCGCGGGGCTGGGCCCTACCGACGCAGAGCACAAAAGCAAGCACGAAGGAAACTTGACGCAATTAGGAAACCACGGGGTCCTAATGATTATTACAAGCACAGATTGTTCCACGAGCTTAAACAGAAACCTTACGCGTCCACGAGGCACGGTAAATGTTGCAGGGTAAAACTAAGAAGGAACGCCAATGCCGCCACCCACCCCGCTCGTTGGAAGCCCCTCGTGGACAACGCCGCCACCGTCCTCACCGCTTTCGACTTCTGCTGCGGGAGCCTCAGAGATGGGAACTCAGAGGAACTTCCCCAGCAGCGTCCACCTAGTCCCTCACAGTCGCTGCGGCAGCATCGCGCGACTCGAGTGCCACCGGGTTGATCAGGCCGTTGAGGTCGAAGCCGGGGTCCTGGAGGTAGAGGTGGCTGAAGACGCACGTCGTGGCCGCAGTGAAGAGCGAGCAGCACTCCACCTCCAGGTAGGAGTCCACCGCAGCGGCGGCACCCTTGAGTGCCTTGGCAAGCTTGGGGAGGAGCCCTGCAAGACCGTCTTCAGGAATCGCTAGCGGCTCTTTGTACCCTTGAAAGCACAAGTACTCCCTGGGTGGTTTTGGTAATTAATATCAACATATCTCTTGTTGGATAAATACTTTTATCTAGTATATTTCAGATGAGTTCAACAGTGGAGTGGCGTGGACAAGAGGATGTGGAACCCCTTCAAGATGCTAAG
The DNA here is from genome assembly GCA_011799875.1 of Thinopyrum elongatum. Classification (NCBI taxonomy): domain Eukaryota; kingdom Viridiplantae; phylum Streptophyta; class Magnoliopsida; order Poales; family Poaceae; genus Thinopyrum; species Thinopyrum elongatum. The sequence goes on from CM022300.1 coordinate 381,718,063, forward strand.
GACAAAGGACTGGCTCAAGCTCTAAAGCTCAAGACTCTACATTTTTATTTTAGTGATCCAAGATCACATTGAGTCCATAGGAAAAGCCAATACTATTAAAAGGGGATGAGGTGTTGCTTAATGGGTTGCTTGCTCAAAGTGCTTAGTGATATGCTCCAAAGACCTCAACCACTTTCTCATATCCACATATGTCCCAAACCAAAAGTCAAACTCGGCCCCACCGATTTGATCTGTCCGGCGCCACCGAGTTCAATTGACATAGCCACTGCCAGAAACCCTAATCAGTTCGGTTTCACCGATGGGATCCCGGTCTCACCGAGATGGGCTTGCAAACTCTCTGTTTCCTATTGCACTTATTTCGGTCCCACCGAAATATGCAATCGGTCCCACCGAGTTTGCTTGACCAACTCTCTGGTTAGCTTATTACCAAAATCGATCCCACCGAGTTTGTGTAATCGGTCAAACTGAGATGAGGTTTTACCCTAACCCTAGCACATCGGTCCCACCGAGTTGATCATATCGGTCCCACCGAAAATCCTAACGTTCACATTTTGAACTAAATCGGTCTGACCGAGTTTTGTGATTCGGTCCCACCGAGTTTGGTAAATTGTGTGTAACGGTTAGGTTTTGTGTGGAGGCTATATATACCCCTCCACCCACTCTTCATTCGTGAAGAAAGCCATCAGAATGTGCCTACACTTCTAGCATACATTTTCTAAGAGAGAACCACCTACTCATGTGTTGAGACCAAGATATTCCATTCCAATCATATGAATCTTGATCTCTAGCCTTCCTGAAGCTGCTTTCCACTCAAATCATCTTTCCACCAAATCCAAATCTATGAGAGAGAGTTGAGTGTTGGGGAGACTATCATTTGAAGCAGAAGAGCAAGGAGTTCATCATCAACACACCATCTATTACCTTTTGGAGAGTGGTGTCTCCTAGATTGGTTAGGTGTCACTTGGGAGCCTCCGTCAAGATTGTGGAGTTGAACCAAGGAGTTTGTAAGGGCAAGGAGATCGCCTACTTCGTGAAGATCTACCCGAGTGAGGCAAGTCCTTCGTGGGCGATGGCCATGGTGGGATAGACAAGGTTGCTTCTTCGTCGACCCTTCGTGGGTGGAGCCCTCCGTGGACTCGCGCAACCGTTACCCTTCGTGGGTTGAAGTCTCCATCAACGTGGATGTATAATAGCACCACCTATCGGAACCACGCCAAAAATCTTCGTGTCTCCAATTGCGTTTGCACACTCCAATCCCATCCCTTTACATTCTCGCAAATTGCATGCTTTACTTTTCGCTGCTCATATACTCTTGCCATGCTTGCTTGAAATGTATTGTGAATGTTTAAACTTGTGCTAAAACTCCACCTTAACTTGAAGAAATTAAAAACTGCTACTTTTCTTTGTTGAGGGTCTAATCACCCCCCTCTAGACACCTCTTCTCGATCCTTTCAATTGGTATTAGAGCATTGGTCTCCATTGCTTTGGTTTAATCACCATTGGAGGAATATGGATGAGTCTATGTTGGGGAGTCTTAGACATAGAGTGCCTATACTTGATGGTGAATACTTTCATGAGTGGAAAAATGAGATGCTTGTGTTTTCAATGAATATCATTTGAGCAAGTACATTACTAGCCCTTGTGCACCCATTGTTGATCCTTTGCATCCTACCCTTGATGAGTCTATTGACTTGATCCACAATCTTAGAACTATCAATCTTATCATTAGAGGACTGCCTAGAAATTTGATTGTTTGCTTGCCTGCTCTTGATTGTGCCTATACCATATGGAGATTTCTTGAGGAACGATTTCCAAACTATTCCTTGCAAAATCTAGATGTGATTCTTCAAAAGTCCATTGCTTTAAATAAGATGAATCCTAAAGACCCTAAGTTTGGTGATTGTTTATTTGAGCTTCGTGACCTTATGCGTGCCAAAGGAGATGTTGGAATCATTAGCAATATCATTTCCGAAGTCATTAGAATTCATAAAGATGAACATTGTGATGATCATTTATCTAATGAATCACTCTCTCTAGGAATTGATCCATCACAAGACGATGTTGAACACGGATACTATGCTGAGGATGATGATAGTGACTTCGATCTCGTCGAATCTATGAGACACTTTGGTCTTATGGCTAATCTTCGCGGCTACATGGCTGGAGGAAAGGAATGGGTTCTTGATAGTGGATGTACCGATCACATGACCGGAGACAAGGATATGTTTCGTGAGCTAGCTGAAAACGACGGCCCTCGAAAGTATGTCACTTTTGGTGATAACTCAAAGGGTAAGGTGGTTGGCCTTTTTAAGGTGGCCAAGTTCATTTGACATAGCCACTACCAGAAACCCCAATCAGTTCGGTCTCACCGATGGGATCCCGGTCTCACCGAGATGGGCTTGCAAACTCTCTGTTTCCTATTGCACTTATTTCGGTCCCACCAAAATATGCAATCGGTCCCACCGAGTTTGCTTGACCAACTCTCTGGTTAGCTTATTACAAAAATTGGTCCCACCGAGTTTGTGTAATCGGTCAAACCGAGATGAGGTTTTACCCTAACCCTAGCACATCGGTCCCACCGAGTTGATCATATCGGTCCCACCGAAAATCCTAATGTTCACATTTTGAACTAAATCGGTCTGACCGAGTTTTATGATTCGGTCCCACCGAGTTTGGTAAATTGTGTGTAACGGTTAGATTTTGTGTGGAGGCTATATATACCCCTCCACCCACTCTTCATTCATGAAGAAAGCCATCAGAACATGCCTACACTTCCAGCATACATTTTCTAAGAGAGAACCACCTACTCATGTGTTGAGACCAAGATATTCCATTCCAATCATATGAATCTTGATCTCTAGCCTTCCCCAAGCTGCTTTCCACTCAAATCATCTTTCCACCAAATCCAAATCTATGAGAGAGAGTTGAGTGTTGGGGAGACTATCATTTGAAGCAGAAGAGCAAGGAGTTCATCATCAACACACCATCTATTACCTTTTGGAGAGTGGTGTCTCCTAGATTGGTTAGGTGTCACTTGGGAGCCTCCGTCAAGATTGTGGAGTTGAACCAAGGAGTTTGTAAGGGCAAGGAGATCGCCTACTTCGTGAAGATCTACCCGAGTGAGGCAAGTCCTTCGTGGGCGATGGCCATGGTGGGATAGACAAGGTTGCTTCTTCGTCGACCCTTCGTGGGTGGAGCCCTCCGTGGACTCGCGCAACCGTTACCCTTCGTGGGTTGAAGTCTCCATCAACGTGGATGTATAATAGCACCACCTATCGGAACCACGCCAAAAATCTTCGTGTCTCCAATTGCGTTTGCACACTCCAATCCCATCCCTTTACATTCTCGCAAATTGCATGCTTTACTTTCTGCTGCTCATATACTCTTGCCATGCTTGCTTGAAATGTATTGTGAATGTTTAAACTTGTGCTAAAACTCCACCTTAACTTGAAGAAATTAAAAACTGCTACTTTTCTTTGTTGAGGGTCTAATCACCCCCCCCCCCTCTAGACACCTCTTCTCGATCCTTTCAACCCTCCCCCATGGATGGAGCGCAACGCCTTGCGGAACCTGAGCTCGAGGGCCAGGAAAGTCTCGCGGTCCATGGCCGCCCTCTGCTCGGCGGCAACGAGGGCCTTCTCCCTGGTCTCCAGTTGGGCTGTCGTCTCGGAGACATGCCGAGCGTGGGACGCCTGGGCTTCGTCCACCTTCGCCTTCAGCTAGGCCAGATGGTCGCACTCCATTGCCTGGTCAGCGGACACCTGGGCCAGCTCGGTGTCTCAATCGGCGAGCTTCGCCTCACAGGCCTTGAGGCCCTCCTCCTGTTGGCGGAGCCACGACGTAGCCGCGGCGTCTCGATCGGCAACCTCAGCCTGCGTTGTGTCGCGAGATGCTCTGGCGTCGACAGCCTCCTTCCTGCTCTCAGCGCTGGCAGCTTCAGCCCGGCTCCAGGCCTTCTCAACGGAGGAGTTGGCCTAGGCCCACCCCGAGAGAAGCCCCAGGCGCTCCCTCGTGAAGCACCTGTCGGCATCCTGAAGGTCCGCCCGAAGACGACCAAGCGCAACGTAGGCCTCGTCCTTGGCCCCGGGCCTGACCATGGGACCGCAGTACACAAGCGCCAGGGTTGGAGGAGAAGGTGGCGCGAGCGCAGTGAGTTGCTCCGCGGCTCCAGAGGAGTTGGCGAGGTCAGATTTGATGGCCGCGGGCTCTGAACATTGCCCGGGCGCAACGGGCACGGATAGCTCCACTGCTTGCTGGCCCATAGGGACCGGCCCCTCCAGGGGCGGCACCACCATGTCCTGAGAGGCCCGCTCCATAGCGAGGGGGCGAGGAACGTCCTCCCCCGCCCGCGCCGGAGTCGCTGCGCCTATGGTAGGAGGTGGCGTCTCCGGATCCCGAGCTTCCTCCTTCCTCTTCTTCACCACGACGCCTGAGGGAGTCCTGGATTAAGGGGTCCTCGGGCGTCCGGGCAACGTAATGTGGGCTGGACTGATGGGCCATGAAGATACAAGACCAGAGGCTCTCTCTCTCGTGTCCGGATGGGACTCTCCTTGGCGTGGAAGACAAGCTTGGCATTCGGATATGAAAGATTCCTTCCTCTGTAACCGACTTGGTGCAACCCTAGTCCCCTCCGGTGTCTATATAAACCGGAGGGTTTAGTCCGTAGGGATAATGATAATTAGACAGGCTAGACTTCTAGGGTTTAGCCATTACGATCTCATGGTAGATCAACTCTTGTAACACTCATATTCATCAATATCAATCAAGCAGGACGTAGGGTATTACCTCCATAGAGACGGCCCGAACCTGGGTAAACATCGTGTCCCTCGTCTCCTGTTACCATCGATCTTAGACGCACAGCTCAGGACCCCCGACCCGAGATCCGCCGGTTTTGACACCGTCATTGGTGCTTTCATTGAGAGTTCCGCTGTGTTGTCGCTAGAAGACTCGATGGCTCCATCAATCATCCACAACGATGCTGCGGTGAGGGAGGTTTTTCTCCCCGGCCCGATCTTCGTATTCGGCGGCTTCATGCTGCGGGCCAACTCGCTTGGTCATCTGGAGCAGATCGACAGCTACCCCCCTGGCCATCAGGTCAGATTTGGAAGCTTGAACTATGTTGCGGACATCCGCGGAGACTTGATCTTCGACGGATTCGATCCCATGGCAGCCGCTCCCTGCCGCCGCAATGAACATGACCTAAATCTGTCATCGGACCATACCTGGGAGATAGCTCCTGTAACTGCTCTGGCCCTAGATCCAGAGCAGACTGCGCCATCCGAAGACGGGAAGCTCAACCCCGCCACGGAAGCCGCAGACTCAGCGGCGTTGGAGCCGCACACAGACCCAGTGGCGTTGGAGCCGCACACAGATTCAGCGGCATTGGAGCCGCACACAGACCCAACCTCAAACAAGATCTGTGTCATCGGAACCCCGGATTCGTCTCCGGCCACAGGTTCCGAACCGCGTGCGTCTGTGCCCATCGAGCTCGATCGGGCGCCGATCGTTGAGTTCAGCTCCGCGGACATCTTCCGGCACTCACCTCTGGGTAACGTGCTAAACTCATTAAAAACCCTTTCCTTAGCGGGGGACTCACAGCCGAACTATGTCCGGTTTGAACTGGAGGCTGATGATGGAGAATTTTGTTTCCCACCCACCTCCCACTCCATTGCCACTGTCGAAGACTTAACTGACATGCTCGATTACGACTCCGAAGACATCGACGGTACTGACGACGATGCCAGAGAGGGGCAGGCCCAAAACCTGCCGTTTACGGGGCGCTGGACAGCCACCTCCTTGTATGACGTGTACATGGTGGATACCCCCAAAGAGGATAACGGCGATAACAAGAAAGATCCAGTCGAGGATACACCTCCTGAGACACGGCCAAAGTGCCGACGTCAGCGGCGCCGCCCTAAATCATGCCGTGGAAAAGACAGCAGCACCGGCACGAGGGAAAACAACACTCTGGATAAGGTCGAAGACAAAGAAGATCCCATCGAACCGACTTCCGAACAAAATGATAGGGAAGATGGGCAAGCCAGCCCGGAAGAACAGGCCATAAACGAAGACTCTCAGGATAGCAACTATCTTCCACCTTCCGAAGACGAGGTGAGCCTCGGCGACGAAGACTTTATCGTGCCTGAGGAACCCGCCGAGTAGGAGCGCTTTAAGCGCCGGCTAATAGCCACTGCGAGGAGCCTGAAAAAGAAACAGCAGCAGCTTCACGCTGATCAAGACCGACTCAACGATAGATGGACTGATGTCCTGGCAGCCGAGGAATACGGACTCAAGCGCCCCATTAAAGGTTACCCGAAGCGTAAACTGCTACCCCAATTCGACGACGAGGCACTCGAGCCCATGCCATCAACACGTGATGCGGCTAACCGACCACTACGTGACCGGGACAAAGCGGCAACCCAAGCCGAACACCTGCCCATACTACCTCGCCATAAAGGCAAGGACACTACAGCTCGGGAACAAACATATGACCTGCGGCGAGACCTGGAGAACAGAGCAGGTCAATCCAGATCAATCTACGGATCGCGGGGGCATGCCCTGGCGCGCAACGACGGCTATCAAGCCAGACGTAACGATCATAACCGCGCCCGGGCCGAAGATTGCCGACGAACTCAATCCGAACTACGTCGTGACGTGGCCCGATATAGAGGCGCCGCACACCCCCTCTGCTTCACTGATGAAGTAATGGAGCACGAATTCCCAGAAGGGTTCAAACCCATAAACATCGAATCATATGATGGAACAACAGATCCCGCGGTATGGATCGAAGATTTTCTTCTCCATATTCATATGGCCCGCGGTGATGACCTTCACGCCATCAAATACCTCCCATTAAAGCTCAAGGGGCCAGCTCGGCACTGGTTAAACAGTCTGCCTGAAAACTCTATTGGCAACTGGGAGGACTTGGAAGACGCCTTCCGTGACAACTTCCAAGGCACATATGTACGACCCCCGGATGCCGATGACTTAAGTCACGTAGTTCAACAGCCTGGGTAGTCGGCCAGGAAATTCTGGACTAGGTTCCTCACTAAAAGGAACCAGATAGTCGACTGCCCGGATGCTGAAGCCCTAGCGGCCTTTAAGTATAACATCCACGACGAATGGCTCGCTCGTCACCTCGGTCAAGAAAAACAAAAATCCATGGCAGCCCTTACTGCTCTGATGACCCGCTTCTGCGCGGGAGAAGATGTTGGGGAACGTAGTAGTAAATCAAAAAAAATTCCTACGCATCACAAAGATCAATCTATGGAGAGACTAGCAACGAGAGAGAGAGGAGTGCATCTTCATACCCTTGAAGATCGCGATGCGGAAACGTTGCAAGAACGCGGTTGGAGGAGTCGTACACGCAGCGATTCAGATCGCGGTCGATTCCGATCTAAGCACCGAACAACAGTGCATCCGCGTTCAACACACGTGCAGCCCGGTGACGTCTCCCGCGCCTTGATCCAGCAAGGAGGAGGGAGAGGTTGGGGAAGACAGCTCCAGCAGCACGACGGCATGGTGGTGGAACTTGCAATTCTCCGGCAGGGCTTCGCCAAGCTCAAACGGAGGAGGAGGAGGTGTTGGAGAGGGGGAGGGCTGCGCCAGGGGAGAGGTTGTGGCCTCCCTCCCACCCCTCCACTATTTATAGGCTGGGGGGGAGAGGGGGCCAGCCCCCTAGATCCCATCTAGGGTTGGGGGCGGCGGCCAAAGGGGGGAGGAGTGCCTCCCAAGTCAAGTGGAGGCCCTCCCCTTTAGGGTTTCCCCTCTCCCATGCGCATGGGCCTTAGGGGGGCTGGTTCCCCTATCCCATTAAGGCTAGGGCGCCCCCTTACAACCCATGCTGCTGTATTGGACGTGGTGGAACACTTTCCGGACTTCCGGACCCCTCCGGAATCCTCCGGAACCTTTCGAAAGCTTCCCGGTACAATACCGAAAAAACCGAAACTTTTTCCGGAACCCCAATAACAACTTCCCATATATAAATCTTTACCTCCGGACCATTCCGGAACTCCTCGTGACGTCCGGGATCTCATCCGGGACTCCGAACAACATTCGGTATTCACATACTATTTCCCATAACAACCCTAGAGTCACCGAACCTTAAGTGTGTAGACCCTACGGGTTCGGGAACCATGCAGACATGACCGAGACATCTCTCCGGCCAATAACCAACAGCGGGATCTGGATACCCATGTTGGCTCCCACATGTTCCACGATGATCTCATCGGATGAACCATGATGTTGAGGATTCAATCAATCCCGTATACAATTCCCTTTGTCTACCGGTATGATACTTGCCCGAGATTCGATCGTCGGTATCCCTATACCTTGTTCAATCTCATTACCGGCAAGTCTCTTTACTCGTTCCGTAACGCATGATCCCGTGGCTAACTCTTTAGTCACATTGAGCTCATTATGATGATGCATTACCGAGTGGGCCCAGAGATACCTCTCCGTCATACGGAGTGACAAATCCCAGTCTCGATTCGTGCCAACCCAACAGACACTTTCGGAGATACCTGTAGTGCACCTTTATGGTCACCCAGTTACGTTGTGACGTTTGATACACCCAAAGCATTCCTACGGTATCCGGGAGTTGCACAATCTCATGGTCTAAGGAAATGATACTTGACATTAGAAAAGCTTTAGCAGACGAACTACACGATCTAGTGCTATGCTTAGGATTGGGTCTTGTCCATCACATCATTCTCCTAATGATGTGATCCCGTTATCAACGACATCCAATGTCCATGGTCAGGAAACCGTAACCATCTATTGATCAACAAGCTAGTCAACTAGAGGCTCACTAGGGACATGTTGTGGTCTATGTATTCACACATGCATTACGATTTCCGGATAACACAATTATAGCATGAACAATGGACAATTATCATGAACAAGGAAATATAATAATAACCACTTTATTATTGCCTCTAGGGCATATTTCCAACAGTCTCCCACTTGCACTATAGTCAATAATCTAGTTACATTGTGATGAATCGAACACCCATAGAGTTCTGGTGTTGATCATGTTTTGCTCGTGGAAGAGGTTTAGTCAACGGATCTGCGACATTCAGATCCGTATGCACTTTACAAATATCTATGTCTCCATCTTGAACATGTTCACGAATGGAGTTGAAGCGACGCTTGATATGCCTGGTCTTCTTGTGAAACCTGGGCTCCTTGGCAAGGGCAATAGCTCCAGTGTTGTCACAAAAGAGAGTCATTGGGCCCGACGCATTGGGAATAACTCCTAGGTCGGTGATGAACTCCTTCATCCAGACTGCTTCCTGTGCTGCCTCCGAGGCTGCTATGTACTCCGCTTCACATGTAGATCCCGCCACGATGCTTTGCTTGCAACTGCACCAGCTGACTGCCCCACCATTCAAAATATACATGTATCCGGTTTGTGACTTAGAGTCAACCAGATCTGTGTCGAAGCTAGCATCGACGTAACCCTTTACGACGAGCTCTTCGTCACCTCCATAAACGAGAAACATATCCTTAGTCCTTTTCAGGTACTTCAGGATGTTCTTGACCGCTGTCTAGTGTTCCATGCCGGGATTACTTTGGTACCTTCCTACCAAACTTACGGCGAGGTTCACATCAGGTCTGGTACACAACATGGCATACATAATAGACCCTATGGCTGAGGCATAGGGGATGATGCTCATCTTTTCTCTATCTTCTGCCGAGGTCGGGCATTGAGCCATGCTCAATCTCACACCTTGTAATACAGGCAAGAACCCCTTCTTGGACTGATCCATATTGAACTTCTTCAATATCTTGTCAAGGTATGTGCTTTGCGAAAGACCAATGAGGCGTCTCGATCTATCTCTATAGATCTTGATGCCTAATATGTAAGCAGCTTCTCCAAGGTCCTTCATTGAAAAACACTTGTTCAAGTAGGCCTTTATGCTTTCCAAGAATTCTATATCACTTCCCATTAATAGTATGTCATCTACATATAATATGAGAAATGCTACAGAGCTCCCACTCACTTTCTTGTAAACACAGGCTTCTCCATAAGTCTGTGTAAACCCAAACGCTTTGATCATCTCATCAAAGCGAATGTTCCAACTCCGAGATGCTTGCACCAGCCCATAGATTGAGCGCTGGAGCTTGCATACCTTGTCAGCATTATTAGGATCGACAAAACCTTCCGGCTGCATCATATACAACTCTTCCTTAAGGAAACCATTAAGGAATGCCGTTTTGACGTCATTTTGCCATATCTCATAATCATAGTATGCGGCAATTGCTAACATGATTCTGACGGACTTCAGCTTCGCTACGGGTGAGAAGGTCTCCTCGTAGTCAACCCCTTGAACTTGTCGATAACCCTTAGCGACAAGTCGAGCCTTATAGATGGTCACATTACCATCCCCGTCTGTCTTCTTCTTAAAGATCCATTTGTTCTCTATGGCTTGCCGATCATCGGGCAAGTCTGTCAAAGTCCATACTTCGTTTTCATACATGGATCCTATCTCAGATTTCATGGCTTCTAGCCATTTGTTGGAATCCGGGCCCGCCATCGCTTCTTCATAGTTCGAAGGTTCACCGTTGTCTAACAACATGATTTCCAAGACAGGGTTGCCGTACCACTCAGGTGCGGAACGTGTCCTCGTGGACCTACGAAGTTCAGTAGCAACTTGATCCAAAGTTTCATGATCATCATCATTAACTTCCTCTCTAGTCGGTGCAGGCACCACAGAAACATCTTCCTGAGCTGCGCTACTCTCCGGTTCAAGAGGGGGTACCTCATCAAGTTCTACTTTCCTCCCACTTACTTCTTTCGAGACAAACTCTTTCTCTAGAAAGGATCCATTCTTGGCAACAAAGATCTTGCCTTTGGATCTGAGGTAGAAGGTATACCCAATAGTTTCCTTAGGGTATCCTATGAAGACGCATTTTTCTGATTTGGGTTCGAGCTTTTCAGGTTGAAGTTTCTTGACATATGCATCGCATCCCCAAACTTTCAGAAACGACAGCTTAGGTTTCTTCCCAAACCATAATTCATACGGTGTCGTCTCAACAGATTTTGACGGAGCCCTATTTAAAGTGAATGCGGCAGTCTCTAAGGCATAACCCCAGAATGATAGCGGTAGATCGGTAAGAGACATCATAGATCGCACCATATCCAATAGAGTGCGATTACGACGTTCGGACACACCATTACGCTGAGGTGTTCCAGGCGGCGTGAGTTGTGAAACAATTCCACATTTCCTTAAGTGTGTGCCAAACTCGTGACTCAAATATTCCCCTCCACGATCTGATCGTAAGAACTTTATTTTCCTGTCACGTTGACTCTCTACCTCACTCTGAAATTCCTTGAACTTTTCGAAGGTCTCAGACTTGTGTTTCATTAAGTAGACATACCCATATCTACTTAAGTCATAAGTGAGGGTGAGAACATAACGATAACCACCGCGAGCCTCAACGCTCATTGGATCGCACACATTAGCATGTATGATTTCCAATAAGTTGGTTGCTCGCTCCATTGTCCCGGAGAACGGAGTCTTGGTCATTTTGCCCATGAGGCATGGTTCGCACGTGTCAAATGATTCATAATCAAGAGACTCCAAAAGTCCATCTGCATGGAGTTTCTTCATGCGTTTGACACCAATGTGACCAAGGCGGCAGTGCCACAAGTATGTGGGACTATCATTATCAACCTTACATCTTTTGGCATTCACACTATGAATATGTGTAACATCACGTTCGAGATTCAATAAGAATAAACCATTGACCAGCGGGGCATGACAATAAAACATATCTCTCATATAAATAGAACAACCATTATTCTCGGATTTAAATGAGTAGCCATCTCGCATCAAACAAGATCCTGATACAATGTTCATGCTCAAAGCTGGTACTAAATAACAATTATTAAGGTTTAAAACTAATCCCGAAGGTAGATGTAGAGGTAGCGTGCCGACGGCGATCACATCGACCTTGGAACCATTCCCGACGCGCATCGTCACCTCGTCCTTCGCCAGTCTCCGCTTATTCCGCAGCTCCTGTTTTGAGTTACAAATATGAGCAACCGCACCAGTATCAAATACCCAGTAGCTACTACGAGCGCTGGTAAGGTACACATCAATAACATGTATATCACATATACCTTTGGTATTGCCGGCCTTCTTATCCGCTAAGTACTTGGGGCAGTTCCGCTTCCAGTGACCGTTTCCCTTACAATAAAAGCATTCAGTCTCAGGCTTGGGTCCATTCTTTGGCTTCTTCCCAGTAGCTTGCTTACCGGGCGCGGCAACTCCCTTGCCGTCCTTCTTGAAGTTCTTTTTACCCTTGCCTTTCTTGAACTTAGTGGTTTTATTCACCATCAACACTTGATGTTCCTTTTTGATCTCCACCTCCGCTGATTTCAGCATTGAATATATCTCAGGAATGGTTTTCTCCATCCCCTGCATATTGAAGTTCATCACAAAGCTCTTGTAGCTAGGTGGAAGCGACTGAAGGATTCTGTCAACGACCGCATCATCTGGGAGATTAACTCCCAGCTGAGACAAGCGGTTGTGCAACCCAGACATTTTGAGTATATGCTCGCTGACAGAACTATTCTCCTCCATCTTACAACTGTAGAACTTGTCGGAGACTTCATATCTCTCGACCCGGGCATGAGCTTGGAAAACCATTTTCAGCTCTTGGAACATCTCATATGCTCCGTGTTGCTCAAAACGCTTTTGGAGCCCCGGTTCTAAGCTGTAAAGCATGCCGCACTGAACCAGGGAGTAATCATCACTACGTGACTGCCAGGCGTTCATAACGTCTTGAGTTGCTGGGAAAACAGGTGCATCACCTAGCGGTGCTTCTAGGACATATGCTTTCTTGGCAGCTATGAGGATAATCCTCAGGTTACGGACCCAGTCCGTGTAGTTGCTACCATCGTCTTTCAGCTTGGTTTTCTCTAGGAACCCGTTGAAGTTGAGGGCAACATTAGCGTGGGCCATTTGATCTACAAGTCATATTGTAAAGATTTTAGACTAAGTTCATGATAATTAAGTTCATCTAATCAAATTATTCAATGAACTCCCACTCAGATAGACATCCCTCTAGTCATCTAAGTGATACATGATCCGAATCGACAAGGCCGTGTCCGATCATCACGTGAGATGGACTAGTCATCAACGGTGAACATCTCCATGTTGATCGTATCTTCTATACGACTCATGTTCGACCTTTCGGTCTTCCGTGTTCCGAGGCCATGTCTGTACATGCTAGGCTCGTCAAGTCAACCTAAGTGTTTTGCATGTGTAAATCTGGCTTACACCCGTTGTATTCGAACGTTAGAATCTATCACACCCGATCATCACGTGGTGCTTCGAAACAACGAACCTTCGCAATGGTGCACAGTTAGGGGGAACACTTTCTTGAAATTTTAGCGAGGGATCATCTTATTTATGCTACCGTCGTTCTAAGAAAATAAGATGTAAACAGATGATAAACATCACATGCAATCAAATAGTGACATGATATGGCCAATATCATTTTGCTCCTTTTGATCTCCATCTTCGGGGCACCATGATCATCATCGTCACCGGCATGACACCATGATCTCCATCATCATGATCTCCATCATCGTGTCTTCATGAAGTTGCCTCGCCAACTATTACTTCTACTACTATGGCTAACGGTTAGCAATAAAGTAAAGTAATTACATGGCGTTTTTCATTGACACGCAGGTCATACAATAAATTAAGACAACTCCTATGGCTCCTGCCGGTTGTCATACTCATCGACATGCAAGTCGTGATTCCTATTACAAGAACATGATCAATCTCATACATCACATATATCATTCATCACATCCTTTTGGCCATATCACATCACACGGCACATGCTGCAAGAACAAGTTAGACGTCCTCTAATTGTTGTTGCAAAATATTTTTACGTGGCTGCTATAGGTTTCTAGCAAGAACGTTTCTTACCTATGCCACAACCACAATGTGATATGCCAATTTCTATTTACCCTTCATAAGGACCCTTTTCATCGAATCCGATCCGACTAAAGTGGGAGAGACAGACACCCGCTAGCCACCTTATGCAACTAGTGCATGTCAGTCGGTGGAACCTGTCTCACGTAAGCGTACGTGTAAGGTCGGTCCGGGCCGCTTCATCCCACGATGCCGCCGAATCAAGATAAGACTAGTAACGGCAAGAAAATTGACAAAATCGACGCCCACAACAACTTGTGTTCTATTCGTGCAAGAAACTACGCATAGACCTAGCTCATGATGCCACTATTGGGGAACGTAGTAGTAAATCAAAAAAATTTCCTACGCATCACCAAGATCAATCTATGGAGAGACTAGCAACGAGAGAGAGAGAGAGGAGTGCATCTTCATACCCTTGAAGATCGCGATGCGGAAACGTTGCAAGAACGCGGTTGGAGGAGTCGTACACGCAGGGATTCAGATCGCGGTCGATTCCGATCTAAGCACCGAACAACGGTGCCTCCGCGTTCATCACACGTGCAGCCCGGTGACGTCTCCCGCGCCTTGATCCAGCAAGGAGGAGGGAGAGGTTGGGGAAGACAGCTCCAGCAGCACGACGGCGTGGTGGTGGAACTTGCAGTTCTCCGGAGGGCTTCGCCAAGCTCAAACGGAGGAGGAGGAGGTGTTGGAGAGGGGGAGGGCTGCGCCAGGGGAGAGGTTGTGGCCTCCCTCCCACCCCTCCATTATTTATAGGCTGGGGGGAGACGGGGCCGGCCCCCTAGATCCCATCTAGGGTTGGGGGCGGCGGCCAAGGGGGGGAGGAGTGCTTCCCAAGTCAAGTGGAGGCCCTCCCCTTTAGGGTTTCCCCTCTCCCATGTGCATGGGCCTTAGGGGGGCTGGTTCCCCTAGCCCATTAAGGCTAGGGCGCCCCCTTACATCCCATGCTGCTGTATTGGACGTGGTGGAACACTTTCCGGACTTCCGGACCCCTCCGGAATCCTCCGGAACCTTTCGAAAGCTTCCCGGTACAATACCGAAAAAACCGAAACTTTTTCCGGAACCCCAATAACAACTTCCCATATATAAATCTTTACCTCCGGACCATTCCGGAACTCCTCGTGACGTCCGGGATCTCATCCGGGACTCCGAACAACATTCGGTATTCACATACTATTTCCCATAACAACCCTAGAGTCACCGAACCTTAAGTGTGTAGACCCTACGGGTTCGGGAACCATGCAGACATGACCGAGACATCTCTCCGGCCAATAACCAACAGTGGGATCTGGATACCCATGTTGGCTCCCACATGTTCCACGATGATCTCATCAGATGAACCATGATGTCGAGGATTCAATCAATCCCGTATACAATTCCCTTTGTCTACCGGTATGATACTTGCCCGAGATTCGATCGTCGGTATCCCTATACCTTGTTCAATCTCGTTACCGGCAAGTCTCTTTACTCGTTCCGTAACGCATGATCCCGTGGCTAACTCTTTAGTCACATTGAGCTCATTATGATGATGCATTACCGAGTGGGCCCAGAGATACCTTTCCGTCATACGGAGTGACAAATCCCAGTCTCGATTCGTGCCAACCCAACAGACACTTTCGGAGATACCTGTAGTGCACCTTTATGGTCACCCAGTTACGTTGTGACGTTTGACACACCCAAAGCATTCCTACGGTATCCGGGAGTTGCACAATCTCATGGTCTAAGGAAATGATACTTGACATTAGAAAAGCTTTAGCAGACGAACTACACGATCTAGTGCTATGCTTAGGATTGGGTCTTGTCCATCACATCATTCTCCTAATGATGTGATCCCGTTATCAACGACATCCAATGTCCATGGTCAGGAAACCGTAACCATCTATTGATCAACGAGCTAGTCAACTAGAGGCTCACTAGGGACATGTTGTGGTCTATGTATTCACACATGCATTACGATTTCCGGATAACACAATTATAGCATGAACAATAGACAATTATCATGAACAAGGAAATATAATAATAACCACTTTATTATTGCCTCTAGGGCATATTTCCAACAGAAGATAGCTAGCTCGCTCGTAGAAGCAACAGTGCCAGTGATCCGGGCACTTCCGAAATTCGAGACGACAACGTCAAGCCACAACGCACTAAACATAAGCGTCGAAATAATAATGAAGGAACGTGAGACATGGCGGTAAACGCCGGATTCAGCGGCTCCAAAACCGGTCAACGGAAAAAGCCATTCAAGGCAAATAGAGACGGACCATCCAATTTAGACAAGATACTGGATCGGCCCTGCCAGATTCTTGGCACCCCCAATAAACCAGCCAATCACACCAACCGAAGCTGTTGGGTCTCTAAACAAGCCGGCAAGCTTAACACCGAACACAAGGGGAAAGGGCCGCCCAGTGACAGCGAGGACGAAGTGACTCGCCAGCCAAACACCGGGGGTCAGAAGCAGTTTCTCCCCGAAGTAAAAATAGTCAACATGATACACGTGACACACATCCCTACACAAGAGCACAAACGCGCACCACAGGAGCCAGGCACATCAAAATCAAGCCAATGGGCGGCCTGCCCGATCACTTTTGATCAAGAGGACCACCCAGCCAGTATCCATCATGGAAGTTTGGTAGCTTTGATCCTCGATCCAATTATCGATGGGTTCCATCTCACGAAAGTCCTTATGGACAGCGGCAGTAATCTTAATCTACTCTACCAAGACACTGTCCGCAAAATGGGCATTGATCCTTCACGAATCAAGCCCACCACAGCTACCTTCAAAGGAGCAGTGTCCAGCGTAGAAGCTCATTGTACGGGCTCAATTACACTGGAAGTCGTTTTCGGCTCGCCGAACAACTTTAGAAGCGAAGGCTTGACCTTCGATATTGTACCGTTTCACAGCAGCTATCACGCACTACTCGGGCGTTCCGCTCTTACTCGTTTCAATGCGGTCCCACATTACGCCTATTCCAATCTTAAGATGCCCGGTCCACGCGGCGTCATCACGATAAACAGAAATACGGAACGCTCCCTCCGTACAGAGGAGCGTACTAGGGCTGTTGCAGCTGAAGTACACAGCGGCCTTATCAAGCCGCATATCTCATCGGCCGTCAAGCCGTCGGTCTCTACTAAACAGGACCAATCAATCTTAGAGCTGGATTAGCAGTTCGGCCTCCGTCGTCCACCCTATATAACCGTGAAGTTTACACCGCGCATACATCATTATGCACTTAAAATACCATGGTCATCGGCGGAGGCATAGTACGGACAGGCCTACAATGTGGTCCGCACCCTCATAATCCTTTTTCTTTTTTTTTCTAACTATTTTTTTACAACAGGTGATTCCAAGCCTGGTCATCTTACGGACTCTTTCGAAAGTTCGGCGTTGTAAATAACCAAAGGCTATTCCTACTAAGGAGTCCTTTAACCAAGGCAAGGCAGCGCAGACGTGCGACAGGACGGCCTAGTGATTTTTGTAAGACCGCATTCTTTATTTTATACCTGTAAATTGCCTTTTTTCTCAACCCTCAGCCCCCGGCATGTTAAATAGCCCGGGTAGGGGTGCTATAATCTGTTGAATTACGTTTGACGTATCAATCAGATTCCAGTGAACATAACCTGTTTTCAGTACTCGCTTTTTCTACGTACTGAATTTCGCTTCTTTGGTTGTTTCACGAACGCACCTCGGCACAAATTGCCAGGGGCTCGACACGGCAACACATGAGTTGCCGACAAGTCTGAATAGCTTTTCAGCATACTTCGGCGTCACGAGTTTGGCCTTATATGCAGCACCTCCGAATCATGTCTTGGGTCAATATTTGGGTTGCCCGGCTCCTGTGCTTACTACCTTACGTTCCGCTATATTGGCTAGGGTAGTAAAGTGAGAACTACTGCGATTGTGTCCTGGTTTGCCCAGAAGAGCACCTCAGTAGAGAAAGCCAAAAACTGACTGTCATGATGCGGCGAGAGCTTGTCAACCACTCGATGACTCACCAGAGTCTTTCGCGATTCTTTCCGTACTACACGAAGGACCGTTTTCCGGTCACCTATGTAACGCACCGTACTCGGGAAAACGCGTACATACCAGGGGCTATATCGTAGACCCGCCGTCAAACTCCTATGGCTAAGTGAAAGTGTTAAAGCCCTATAGTCCGATTGCCTAGTTCGCCGCATTGACACCTCCTTCATGGACCAAGACGTTGGGTCAAGAGTGATCAAGTGTTTTTCCGAACACCCCCGCATTATATGCGAGGGGGCTGAAGCCGACGACTGGCAAACTTTCAGATTATATAAAGAACGGCCGCACAGGAGGCACCAAAACTTTTAGGCAAAAGTATAAAAATATGGCCTTAATATATCATAACATTATTTTTTCATAGTTGGTATATTCACTCGAACATCATATTTTTCGAGCACTGGCCCTCTATCAAGCGGGCACCCTCTAGGACGTCCTCAAAATAATGCTCCGGCATATGATAGTCCTGGCCCTCGGGTGGACTCTTCGCTGCAATATCGGTGGCCTTCATCTTCGCCCAGTACGTCTTGACACGGGCAAAGGCCATCCGTGCACCCTCAATGCACGTTTACCGCTTAACAGCGTCGATACGCGGCACCGCATCAACAAGTCCCTGCACCAAACCGAAATAACTATTCGGAATTGGCTCAGTCGGCCACAGCCAGACCATGACATCCTTCATGGCAGATCCAGATATTTTGTGGAGCTCGGCTCACTGGGCCATCTGTTCGTTCAGCAACAGCGGACGCTTCGGCATGCTGAATTGCGAGCAGAAAAGCTTCTCCGTTGCACATCCTTCTTGCGCTTGGAAAAACTGCGCTGCATCGGAGACACTCTTCGGCAAGTCCAAGAATGCGTCTGGAGAACTCCACATTTGATTAAGGGGGGCATACTTCGGATCGCCGAATTTAGTCTGTAATAAGAAAGGCTTACCGGCCGCTATCTCCCCAGCTTGCCGGACCTCTTCCCGAGCCGCTCTAGACTCGGACCGGGCTTCTCTCGCCTCTTGTAAAGCCTTGTTGAGTTCGACCGTTCTGGCTTTGTTATCCTTCTTGAGGAATTCGCATTGGACATTGGCATCCTTTAGCTCGTGCGTCATGGTAGATATTCTCTCCTCGCACTGGCGCCGAGCAGCCTGTTCGGCCTCTAACTCAGCAGCTGCCTTTGTGGCAGCCGCCTCACTCATCCTGGCTTGCTCCTTGGCCCGGGCAAGCTCAGCCCGTAGGGCCTCAACTGCGGCAGCATTATCTGCAGTTATACATATCTCATTATACAGTTTTTAGCGTCATGCTCATATTATCATACTTACATATACTGACTGCCCCAAATAATATACCTTGCGCCTTGTCAAGCCGCTTGTTAATAAGTGTGAGGTCCTCCTCTGCCACTTCAGCCTTGCACCTTCTGTCGCTTGGGCAGTCATCATGGATGAAACAACCTGTGTTCCAATCTATCAGATTATTTCCTGGGAATATCTTTTTTGATCCTCTGATCGCCTCCCTTCGGACGCCAACCAGAGTCTCAGGGGCTACTATCTATACACAGGTACATTTTGTACATTGAACTGCAATTAAAAATATTACATTGCATACCTTGAAGCCTCTTAGCAGGCTCATGAAGGATTCATTCAATCCGCTTCTCGCGGATAGAATCCTCTCAACTACCGTACCCATTAAGGTACGATGTTCCTCTGAAACAGACGCATATTGCAGCATGCCCGTCATTGTATCCGGTGCCCCCGGATCCCTGGGAACGGCCACGGGAGTACGGACTCCCTTCGAAAGAACGTGTTTACTCGGCTCAAGAGTCGTCCCTGGCTCTAAACCGGATAGTCCGGGCCCTTTATTGTTGGCCCCCATTGGGGCAGCATGCCCCGGACTCCCGACGGCCGAAGTATCACCTTCGGGTGTAGTTTTCATCATCCCTCGCATCGCTTGTTGGTCGGGAGAGATCCTCCGGGACGACACCTCGGAGTAGTCTGCCTTGTCGGGCGAGAAGGTTTGTGGAGGCGTCTCGCTTTCCATCATCTCCGGAAGAAGATCCCCCGAAGAGGAGGACTGCTGAGGAAGGCAGCGTGCCGGACTGCAAAACATACATTTTAATGTTACTCTGGTAACCAGAAAGCAATGGGATATGTTTCGGATGCCCCTGTTCACTTACGATTCGGCTAAAGGCCTGTCCTTACGGAGGAACTACGCGACAACGTCGTCTTCAGAGCCCGAGCCACCTGACAGGGACATCTTCCCTCGCTTAGGAGCCCTTGCTTCCAGATCTTCGGAAGCGGCCCTTTTCTTCCCATCAGGAGAGGGGATGTCGATTTCTCCTTCTCTTTTGTCTCCGGAAGGGGGAGCTCCAATCTCCCCGGACGGAGTGTCTGGTGTACCTTTAGAAAAGACGCCACCTTTGGCCTTATTGCTCTCCTCTTTGTCCCCCTTGGCCGACACTTGGTATGGCACCGGAGCCAGCATCCTTGTTAATACAGGATCCGCTGAGTCTTCGGGAAGAGGGGCCAAACACCTAATTCTTTCCGCCTTCTTGATCCAGCCCTGGTCGAAGATGGTTTTCTTAGTATATTGTTGCGAGATATCTAACTAAATTGTGTTCGGGAGTTGAGGGCTTACCGAGGTGTCCGGATGGTTGCAGTCGAGGCCGATGTCCTCGGTAGTATTCGGCCACTGTTTTCGTGTCCCAAAGAATAACTCCCACATTCCTTTATGCGTCGTGCCAAAGAAGTGCTGAAGAGTCCGGGGTCCTTCCGAATTAAACTCCCACATGCGGAGGGGCCGTCGCTGGCACGGCAGGATCCGGCGGATTAACATTACCTGAATTACATCGATGAGGCCGGTGTCCTTCTCAAGGAGGCTCCGAATGCTGCTCTGTAGCATCTGCACTTTGTCCGTTGATCCCCAGTCCAGCCCCTTATTAATCCATGATGCAAGCCGTAATGGAGGGCCAGGCCGGAACGCATGTGTAGCTGCCCACTTGGTACCACGGGGTTCAGTGATGTAAAACCACTCCTGTTGCCATAGGTTGGAGGTTTTCGGGAAAGAGCCTTTTGGCCAAGGTGTGTGGGTGAGTTTGCTCACCATCGCACCACCGCACTCCGCTTGCTTCCCATCGACCACCTTCGGCTTCATATTAAAGGTCTTGAGCCATAAGCCAAAGTGTGGGGGAACACGGAGAAAGGCCTCGCATATGACGATGAACGCCGAGATGTGAAGAAAGGAGTCCGGTGCTAGATCATGGAAAGCTATCCCATAATAGAACATGAGTCTGCGGACGAAGGGGTGGAGAGCGAACCCGAGCCCTCGGAGGAAGTGAGAGATGAATATGACCCTCTCGCCGGATCTGGGGGTAGGAATGACCTGCCCTTGAGCAGGGAGCCTATGGGGGATTTCCGCGGTCAGGTATTTTACGCCCGGAGCTTCGCGATATCCTCCTCTGTAACGGAGGAAGCCACCCACCGGCCTTGAGGGTTGGGTCCGGACATGACTAGGAGGCTCGGAGCGAATAAATTGAGCCTTGGGTGCTAGAGCTCGAGGTTGGAAAGGATGAGGCATAGGGGAGAAGGACGGGTCCGCGCCCCTTTATAAAGGCAATGAATATCAAAACGCCCCCTCCTGAGCCTCAAAACCTGCCTATTCCCAAGGAATCATACCAATGGGACGGTTGGGTTACCCTCACCTGTATTGATGGGAATCCCGTAATAAGGGGACACGATCTCTGCTTTGACAAGATGTGCTAATAAAACCGCTTCTCAAAACATGGAGCGAGAGGCTGAAAAGAAAAACGGTTTGAAATAATGACCGTGCAGGAACGTGACGTCGCGTTACAAAAAGTTGTCAGCAGATTGGACTCGTGAAATATTATACTCTCCACGGTTGTGTGTGGTACTTGTTTTGCAGAGCCGGACACGTTTGCTGCACCCGAAGTCTATTCTGTAGTATTCGGAGGAGGAACCCGCCTTGCAATGCCGAAGACAATCTGCACGCTGGACACATCGTCCTTGAAGCCTGGTTCAGGGGCTACTGAGGGAGTCCTGGATTAAGGGGTCCTCGGGCGTCCGGGCAACGTAATGTGGGTCGGACTGATGGGCCATGAAGATACAAGACCGGAGGCTCTCTCTCGTGTCTGGATGGGACTCTCCTTGGCGTGGAAGACAAGCTTGGCGTTCGGATATGAAATATTCCTTCCTCTGTAACTGACTTGGTGCAACCCTAGTCCCCTCCGGTGTCTATATAAACCGGAGGGTTTAGTCCGTAGGGATAATGATAATCAGACAGGCTAGACTTCTAGGGTTTAGCCATTTACGATCTCGTGGTAGATCAACTCTTGTAACACTCATATTCATCAATATCAATCAAGCAGGACGTAGGGTATTACCTCCATAGAGAGGGCCCGAACCTGGGTAAACATCGTGTCCCTCATCTCCTGTTACCATCGATCTTAGATGCACAGCTCGGGACCCCCTACCCGAGATTCGCCGGTTTTGACACCGACAACGCCCACCCCTGGTCATCGGGGCGGGAGCACTATGAGCAAGGTGAGAGTATATGCTGAGCAGAAACAAGGTAAGATGCTTACTCGTTGGGATCGATGTACGCCCTCCTCTTCTCCCTCTTAGCCAGGGCAGGGGCATCCCCGCTCTTACTTGGCGCGGCCTTGGTTGGGCCGGGGGAGTTGGCGTGGCGCTCTTCAGCCGGCCTCGGGGCGGCGCTGCCTTTCAAGGTGGAGGAACCGCCCTGAGGAGCCGCAGCGAGCATTGCCACGTCTGCCCCGCTCTTCTTCGGCATCGACTGGTCCGGCCTGCCGAGGGCCCGAGGGGTGGCCCCCGATCTCGTGAGGACCCCAGTGGAGCCCGGGGGTTTCATGGCCGGGGGCTTGTCGGCGTCGGCTTCAGGGAGGCCTCAGAGGAGTTCGCCTCGTGACGGGAAGAGATCTCCGCTACGTCATCCTCGGTCGCCTCCGAGTCCTCCTTGCCTTCTTTGCCAACACTATCACCGGAGGACACCGGCACCGAGGCGTCGGGGCGCTCGGGCGGCATGAGCCCTAGCTCGTTGAAGATAGGCATGGCGGCAACCAGCGCCTCCCTGTCAGCGCGGCAGTACAGCGGGGCGTAGGCCTTCGGGAGGTTGCCCGGCTCACCCTCGAGCAGGGTGTTCATGGCCTTGTCTAGCTCCTCGCCTGTCAAGCCCTCTGAGTGCAGCCTGATGTCGTCCGTCGTGCCCTGGTACTCCCACATGGGGCGCGTGTGCGACTGGAGCGGGGCCAAGCGCCGCACCAGGAACTCCTTCACGAGCATGCCCCCCGTCAGCGCCCTGGCATCCAAATCTACGGTCATCCTCCTCAGGATAGGTGTTGCCCGGGGGTCGGAGAGCTTCTCATGACCCCACCTGTCAAGCTTCTCCGACAGCTAGGTCGGTAGTTCCAGCCGCGCGTTGAGGCCCTTGGCGTCCATGAAGACCCACCGGCGTCAGAAGTTGTCCACCTTCTTTCCGTCCCTCATGAGCAGGTTGTTCTTGTGGACCGCGACAAAGGACACGCAGCCGAAGTGCTGGGCCAGATCGTGCAGTCGTAGGTAGAAGAAGTGCCGGAGGAGCAGAATGGAGGGCCTCACGCCCATGAATGCCTCGCAGTAGAAGGCAAAAATGGACAGGAGAAGGATGGAGTTGGGTTGAAAATGCAGGGCCTGAACCTGGTAGTGGTTGAGGACGGCGGCGAAGAACACGGAGAAAGGCGGAATGAGCCCCGCAAAGATGTTGTGGAGGAAGAAGGGGTAGAACATCTCCGCCAAGGTCCTTTGCTCGACGGAGCCGGCCAGAAGCGTGGTCTCTTTCCACTCTTTGTGATCACTCGCCATCAACGGGAGCGCAGCGGCGAGGTGCCTCTCCTCGGTGATGGAGGACGTGCCGAGGGCCGGCGCAGGAGAGGGGGAAGGGCTTGACGCCTGAGCGGCCGGCTTCATCTTCCTGGACGCCTTTCATGAGATCTTGAAGGAAGGGGGAGGAGCGTGGCCGGATCTGGAGATGTTCTCGGCTGGGAGAAAGGGGATCTGGAGCGGGGCGAAGGGAGAGCAATGATAGCTCAGTAGCAGGCGCCAGCCTTTTGTCAGCCTGGGCAATTGGCGAGGCATCGTGTGAAGCGAAGACGCCCACGTCCCATCAAGTGCCACGCGTCAGCCTGGCCTGCAGGTGATTGGGGTCCGCGGTGTCTCACCCTTGCCCTTTGGCTTCGCCTCGAAGCAAAGTCCGAGTGCGCCTTGGGCCCGGGGGCTACTGTCGGTGTTCTGGGAACCAGGGTACCCAGACTTGCCTGTCTGCGGCCCATGGCGTGGCTCCCTCGATGGCCTGGTGCGGCCCACCTCCAAGGCCACCAAGACAAGACCCTCGCGAGGGGCCAAGCCTCGCAAGGCGGACGACACCAAGACCTCCCGAGGGAGCGGCCTCCCCAGGCTGCCTCCTGAGGAGCGGAGATTTCTATGCAGGTACCCAACCTCAGGAGGTTGCGATGATGCAAGCCATGACGACCAAGGCTAGGCGGGCGCCAGCAGGCACAGAGGAGGTAGTTTCCTCTTCGGTGCTAAGGAGGCAAGCGCAGGCGTGGGCTCCCAAGGAGCCCGGCAAAGGTTTCTATTCCAGTGCTACAAGACCAAGACCTCCAGGACGGCAGGACGGATGTCATTGTCGAGCCCATTGCTGCGTCACAACTAGAGGCTTTGCAGGAGAAGACCACCTTTCATCAGGATAACATGTACTACTTGTCCCCTTTCAAATTGGCCACTGTGGGATCCCTTCCCGCCTACGATTTGGGGGAAGAGGACCGAGGCCACTATAAGTATAGGCTAGCCACCACCGTAGATGGGCCGGACGATTCCACCCTCACCCATAGACCTCGCAAAGTTGTTCATCCTTTGTGCTAGCTCATCCTCAACCCCTCGTGAGGCCAATCCACCATAAAGCAGGAGTAGGGTCTTACACCGCAAGGTGGCTCGAACCTGGGTAAACTGTCGTGTTCATCTTCTTCCTTGTTCATGTGCATCGAGCTAGGCCATAGGGCGACGAGCTGGTTGGCTGGATAGGTTGTGTTCTTTGCACACGCCCCAGAGTTCGAAACTTTCTTGGGTCTGCGGAGCCCAGAATCCGACAGGTTCCCTGGTTTAGTTTTCCACAATGCGAGCACACTGCAAATGAAGATGAATTTTGACAACATCAATTATTGAACCAGATATGAATGCAAATTAATTTCAACATCATAGAATTCAATACCTATCCATGAATTGTTGAAGATGCGTCAGATCCTGAGCGTTTGTTGACTCTCTGAGAGAATCCATGTAGTAAACTATGTTCTCGCTTGGAACAATGAATACCAATACCCAGTGATTGCTACGTATTAAGAAAGCATGAACTTACAAATTATGTCAAAATCTGAAAGACAATCAGTGTATGCGTGGTTGTTTACTTGACTTACCGTTCATGATATGGCCAGAGAAATGATTCTGCATGGGACGTGTTTTCGAAGATACGGACGACCGTGTTAATGGCCCACTCCCGTGCATCCTTACCATCTAATGTTGTGCCATTTGCTAATGCAGGATCTATGAAATACACACTCTCCCTTTTTCTTCTTTGCGCGTTCAATCCCTTGAGAGGAATAAAATGCAGTTAGCTATTTATCATTTACAGCCTTGTATGGAGAAGTTGATCAGAGTTTGTGAAGTACTTACAAAATCAGGCATCTAACAAGAGTGGCATCGAGCTCGTTGAAGTTGAAGAAGATATGTAAGCCCTCGAAACTCACACTAATGGAACCAACATCGTGTCGGAAATGATCTCTATTGTAGTGGACTAGCAGAACATGATGACCTGCTAACATTTGATCCATGCAATATTTATGTAACTCGCGGCAACTGGAGCTGCACTCATCAAAGTATTCGCCAACAAGAAATGGCTAGCCATGGACGTAATTGCGTGCTTCAAGTACCTGTGCTTTATTTTTAGCAAGCAGCAAAGTTATTTCTTCATCATCCATGCCATCAGAAATAATATTACTCCGCGATTCAAACAACTTGTTGTTAATTTGGTTCTGGGCGATGAGTGCTTTAAGTAAGAGGCAATCATTCTCTTTCCTATTCGCTCTCACGGTGCGCTTCCTCATGGGTGCAGCCTTTTTGCCCGCTTCCTTCTTGGTACTTGAAGCATTTCTGGTACAATGTCTGGTTGGTTGAAAGGCAGACTGCCGAGCAGACGGTGAAGCTTCGATGGACTGCTTACCAGACGGTGAAGCTTCGACGGGTTGCTTAGCAGAAGGTTTAGCTATGCCGGACTGCTGAGCTGGCGGTGCTGCTGTGGCAGACTGCTGGGCTGTAGGAGCAGAGACATCGGACTGCTGACGATGCGTTGAAGCTATGTCGGGTTTCTGCGCAGGTGGTGCCAACTTGTCGGTGTGCTGAGGAGGCCGTGCCAATGCGTTGGTTTACTGAGCAGGAAGTGCTGACGCATTGGTATGCTGATCATGTGGCTGCGGACCGACGGACTGATGAGCAGTCGGTTCTGGACCTACAGATTGCTTAGCAGGCGGTTTCGAAGCATCAGACTACTTAGAAGTCCGTTCCACCAGGTTGGTCTGTTGAGCATGTGCTGCAGCTGGGTCTCCCCCCGCTGCTTCCGCGGCCGGCATCTGAACTGGTGGTGCGTCTTCAGCAGTTGTAGGCCTTGCCACTGGCTGCTCTGGGGCGGACGATGACATGGCATGTAGGGCACAAAGTTGAGCCGGCTGATCACAAGTTGATGCATGAGCCATCTGTCGGATTTTGGGTTCTGCAAACCCTTGAGAGGTTTGAACTCTGGGGTGCGTGCGAAGAACTCGTCCTCCCCGGTCCGCCTACTCGCTAATCTCATAGCCTAGCTCGACGAACTATAAGGAAAAGAGACACAGTAGTTTGCCCAGGTTCGGGCCACCTTGTGGTGTAAAACCCTACTCCTGCTTTGTGGTGGATTGGCCTCGAGGGGCTGAGGATGAACTAGTACAGTGGCGAACAGCCTCAGGAGGAGAGGTGTTCTTGAGCTTGAGTGAGCTGGTGGAGTGAGGGTGATCTGAATGATCCATCCAAGGGTCTGATCTGATCCCCCTCTATGGTGGTGGCTAAGTCCTATTTATAGTGGCCTTGGTCCTCTTCCCAAATGAAAGACGGGAAGGGATCCCACAACGGCCAAATTCGAAGGGAGACAACTAGTACATGCTATCCTGACAAAAGTAGTCTTCACCTGCAAAAGCCTCTGGTTGTGACGCCGTGGTGGGCTCGGTGATGACCTCCGTCCTGGCGTCCTGGCGGTCTTGGTCTTGTTGCACGGGAATGGAAACCTTTGGCTGATTCCTCAGGACTCCGCACCTGCGCTTGGCTCTTTAGCACCAAAGAGGAAACTGGTACACTGCGCCCGCTGACGCCCGCTTGGCCTGGGTCGTCATGGCTCATGCCATCCGGACCTCATGAGGTGAGGCTTGCATAGAACTCTCCGCTCCTCAGGAGCCAGCCTGAGGAGGCCGCTCCTCGTGGAGGTCTTGGTGTCTTCCGCCTCGCGAGGCTTGGCCCCTCGCGAGGGTCTTGAGTTGTTGTTGCTGAAGCTGGGCCGTACCAGGCCATCGATGGAGCCACGCCGTGGGCCGCAGGCAGGCAAGTCTGGGTACCCCCGTTCCCAAAACACTGACAGTAGCCCCCGAGCCCAAGGCGCGCTCAAACTTGGCTTCGAGGCGAAGCCAAGGGGCAAGTGCGGAGCGTCGCGGAGCGCCGCGGGCCCTAACCGCCTGCGGCCTTGGTCGACGCATGGTGATTGATGAGACGTGGGCATCTCCGCTTCCCCACGCCGCCTCGGCAACCGTCCCTGGCTGACAAAAAGGCCGGCGCTTGCCGGTGGGCCTTCATTGCCTTTCTTCCATCTTGCTCCAGATCCCCTTCTCCTTCTGCTTAGCACGCCTCCAGATCTGCTGAATCCTTTCCCCGGACTCGCCACCGATGGCCACCAACAAGGTGAATTCATTGGCCTTTGTCGCGCGCTTGGCTCCCTGGTTTGAGCTGGCCTTGAGCGGGTCCTCCATCGCCGAGGAGAAGCACCTTGCCGCCGTGCTCCCGCTGACGGCGGGCGGCGACAATGAGGGAGGTGAGACGGCGCTCCGGGTCGGCTCTGCCCAGCCGGAAGCCTTGGGTGACACCTTCTACCCCTTCTTCCTGCACAGCGTCTTCACCGGGCTGGTTCCCCCTTTCTCCCGTTTCTTCTACGCCGTCCTCAACCACTATGGTCTCCACGCCCTCCATCTTCATCCCAACTCCATCCTCCTCCTGTCAATCTTTGCCTTCTACTACGAAGCGTTCGTTGGGGTGACGCCCTCTATCGCACTGTTCCGCCACTTCTTCTACCTCCGGATAAGCAGCGGCCAGTGCTCTGGGTGCGCCAGCTTCATCGCGGCCAATGGGAGCAACGCGATCTCGCGGGCCGGGAAGAAGGTGGAGGACTTCCGGAACAAGTCGATCTTTATGGACGCCAAGCGCTCCCACGCTCGGCTAGAGCTGCCGACCGCGCTGCCGAAGCCCCTAGATCGATGGGCTCACGAGAAGCTCACCGACCCCAGGGTGAAGCAGTTGCTGGAGAGGATGACGGCCGACCTGAAGGCGGAGGACCTGAAGGCGGAGAAGCTAACAGGGGCCATGATCGTCAAGGAATTCCTGACGCAGCGCCTGGCTCCGCTCCAGGCGCACTCGCGCCCCCTGTGGAGCTTCAAGGGCGCGGAAGACGACCTCTGGTTGCGCCCGGATAACTTGTCTGATGAGGAGCTGAGCAAGGTCGTGCGCACCTTGCTCGGGAAGGACCAGGGTGGCCCCTCGGATGCCCATCTCCCGTTGTACCATCGCGCCGACGGGGAGAAGATAGCTACCGCCATGCCTGTCTTCAACGAGCGGGGGCTCGTGCCGCTGGAGCCTTCCCTGCCCGCGGGCTCCCCAGTGCCGGTGTCCTCCGGCGATCCCTCCGGGGAGGAGGAGAACGAGAGCTCGGAGGTGACCTTGGAGGAGGTGGGGGAGACTTCTCCCCCACGGCGGAGCGAGCTCCTCCGCACCTTCTCTAACGACGACGCCGGTGAGCACCCAGTCAGGGAGTCATCGCGCTCCGCCGGGTTCACCACGAGGTCTAGGGGCACCCCTCTGAAGAAGCTGAAGCAGGGTGTCCCGAAGAAGGACAGGTCGTCGTTGCTTCCCCAAGGTGGCGCCTCCGCCCCGCCGTCGGCCGCTGCAGATCCGGACGCCGTGCGCTCATCCGCTCCCGAGAGCGCGGCGGGGCTCGCGCCCACGAAGCATGTGGGCATTGCGCTCCTGAAGAGGACGAGGGAGTACGTCGCCACAGATCAGTAAGCACACCATCTTGTCTTTGCTTCCTGCTCTTGACGTAGTGCTCTGACATTTTCCTCTCTGCGGCTAGGCCAATGCCGGCGGTGAAAAGGAAGAAGGAGGAGGCGAGGGCTCCTGAGGCTAAGTAGCCCACCTCGGCCCCGGAGGTTCTGGCACAGACGGACGAGGCTAGCTCGCGTCCTCCTGCCGCAGGGTTGCCCTCGCAAGGCTCAGGGGCCCAGCCTCAGGAGAAGGATGCCCCTGCGGCCGCGCTGGCTTCAGAGATGCTTGCCTTCAGCGCGCCTGCTGACGACCCGGGTGCTCCGGAGCCCCCGGCCATCCTTGCTGCTGCTGCTTCGCCAGTCTTGATGCCGTCGCCGTATCCTCTTCTAGCCGCCACGCCGGCGGGCCGCGGCTCTTCTACCACGCTCGGTGCTCTAGAGTAGGCCTTCTCCGCGTTGGATCAACTCTGGAACGATCTTCGGGGCCCCGACCGGCGCCGGGGGTCGGGGCGCCTGGAGCTGGTCTCGGGGTGGCTCCAGGCTGACTCGTCCGTCAGGGCGGCCTGGGACCAGGCCGACGCTGCTGAAGAGGAGGGCCAGAAGGTGGCCGGCGTGGCCGCCGGCGCACGTGACGTGGCGTTGAAGGACGCGAAGGAGCGTTGCCGCGCGGCAGAGGCCGAGCTGAAAGCCCTCCGCGACGAGCAGGCCACCCGCGCCCGCCAACTCAAGGAGTAGGAGGAAAAGCTGAAGGAGCGGGAGTCTGCGGTCGCCGGTCATGACGCCGAGCTGGAGCAGGCATCTCGGGAGCAGGCCATGGAGCACGGCCGCCTGGAGAAGCTGAAGGAGAAGGTGGATGCGGCCCAGGCATCCCACGCCCGGCTTGTTTCTGACAAGAAGGCTCGGCTGAAGGCCAGGGAGAAACTCCTTGCCAAGGCTGAGGAGGCGGCCACCGCAGGGCATGCCGCCTTTGACTCCCTCGAGCAGAGGTCTCGCAAGGCACTGCAGGATCTCTATGGAAGCGGGCACAAGGAGCCGCTGGTGACTCCGGAGGAAGGCCCCGCCGGGTTTCTCCCCAAGCTCGTCGCGGCGCTCGAGGGCATCATCATCGGAGTGGGCCCCATGGTGGAGGGAGAAGCCCGCGCGCTTTCGTCCTCAGCCACAACACGCGTCTTCAGCCACCACCATCTTCGAGACTCCAGCTTCGACTTTGGTGCCCTGCTCGAGCCCGTGGACCCTGAGCTCCAAGACGCTGCTGTCGAGGCCGTGAAGGGTCAAGTGGAGGCCCTGCTGCGGAAGTTCCTCGCCGTTGACCCCATGCCTACGGCTGACGGCAAGGACGGCGGCGACGCCGTTGGTGACGGGACTCCCCAAGCGGGCAATGGTGGCGTCCAAGGCTAAAGGAGATGGCGGCGCTTTCCCCTTGTTCTATTCCTACAACATGTATCGTGCCTCATGGAGGTGTAAGAACTTATGGTTTGGAACTTTAAGAGACAGTATGTTTTGTAATAATTTGCGAAGGTTCTGCGGTTTCCTTTCCGTTTGCTTTGATGTTCTACGTCGGCAGGGCCCGGCCCTGCGCATACCTCAGCCGTCGTTGGGTCATCCGGATCGCCAGGACGAGACCAAGGGGTGAGGGGCTACGTGGCCAGTTAGGCTCCTGAGTCGCGATGCTCAGGAGTCCCCCTTGACGTATGAACAGCTCTCGGGAAGGAGACACAAGAGTGGGTCTTGGCGTTCTGCGTTGGCAGAGCCCGGCCCCGCGCGTACCTCAGCTGCCGTTGGGGCGTCCGGATCGCTAGGATGAGACCAAGGGGTGAGGGGCTACGTGGCCAGTTAGGCTCCTGAGTCGTGATGCTCAGGAATCCCCCTTGACATACGAACAAAAACCCCCATACCTGTCCTTGCCGGGCTTTCGCTCAGGAGGGATGCGTGAAGACCAGGTCCGAGGGACCTGGCAAGGTGGCGTACACCAGGCATGACCTCAGCATAGCCCCCGTGCCCAGCCCCCTCGCGTTACTCTCCCGAGGGGAAAGCAGCGCGGTGAGGCTGAACACCGAGCCTGGTGGCTCTCTTGAGGTTAGTGCAGCCGTTAGGCTGCCCCTAGTTGTTTATCACCAGCGCGGAGCATGGTGCTTCCGCTCTTGCATGGGCATAGCCGCTCCTCGACCGTGTCGACTGCCAGTGCGGAGCATGGTGCTTCCACTAGTACGTGGGTGGGGGCTCCCTCTGAGGGGAGACCCCGGGGCGTGTACAACCCCGCCCTGACACGTGGCTTGCACGGCAGGGCTAGAGGAGGTGTGTATGGGCACTCATGAGCCAGCGCGGTACTCACGAGGCCCTACCTCAAGGTGGTTTGCACCTGAATTTGATTCGTAGCACTTGTGATAGTCCTGTGAGATGGTTAGGCAACCTGCACCGAGTGAATCTCCTGAGGTTATCGCATGAGAAGGCCAAACACCAATGACCCCAGGAGGTGACGTGAATGGGTCCGGCCCGCCAGACAGAGCTCAGCCGTTGGGTTTGTCGACGCTGCAGGGACGGACCCGAGCATAGACGCTGTGCCCAGTCTTCTCATGCGAATGTCCTGAAGAAAGACAACTGGCGCGCGGCTCCCGCGGTGGCGAGGCACCGGGTCGCGCGCCCTAACTTACCGGCCCCCGATTAGCTCATGCGAGAACAAGGCACCAAGCACCATGGGAGGTGATGTGCACGGGAGCTGGCCCGCGAGCCAGAGCTCAGCCACTTGGGTTTAGCGACGCTGCAGGGACGGACCCGAGCACAGACGCCGTGCCAGTCCTTAATCATGAGGTGGTCGTGGGTGGGCTTGCAAGGGCGTACGACGTTCGTGGTGATGAAGCACCGAAGAGTCAAGTGATAATCATAAATAAACTCATGGATAGGGTAGAGCTAGTTCTGATAGATGCAAAACGATACATGCCGCAGGGACGGACCCACGCGGCTTGGGGATAATGCAGCCCGAGGGGCGCCCCCAACTGAACAAACCAGAAAATGTCACCTGGCACCGTTGCTGAAGAGATGTTGGAGTAGCTGAAGACGCGTGCCGCAGAAGTCACTTCTCATGAGCTGCCCAGGCCCTGAACCTCGGGAGGCTCTGGGGGGCCGGGGGGCTCACGAGGATCCATCTCCTCCTCTGACAAGATCGCCTGGCTTCTGGCCTCATGAGCCGCCAGGACGCCCCGCATGTGGCGCTGGAATGTAGCAGCCGCGCTCGACAAGCCCAAAGGCATGCGAACATAGCTGTGAGGGGGACCCTCGCACTGGCCAGCGCGGGACGGCCAGAAGCGCTCCTGAGATGCGGCCTTGTTGAGCTCTGGGATGTTGACGCAGACGCGCAGCTCACTGTCCTCGCCGGGACAAGGAGCCGCGTCGGGTGGTGGGCGATGGTCGCCTCGCATAGCTCTTGCCTCCTGAAGCTCCTCGATTGCCTTGGTGATGAATTCCTGAGCACCTGGCACCTCGCGCCTTGTACCCTCCTGGCGGAAGCGCGTGCTGAAGCACGCCTCCACATGGTGCCCGAGTGACTCCCTCATGACGTTGGCCAGGTCAGAGGCCCTCCAGAGGAGAGCCCCCGAGCCCAGCCTGAGAGGGGCGCCGGGCGCGCCTTCCTATGCGAGAGAGGGAGGCGCCCTGTCAGTGGGCGTAGGGCCCGAGGTGGTGCCGCTGGACACCCCGCTCTCCTGAGGTCCTTGGCAGAGCAGCTGCTTCTTCTTCTTGGGGACAGCCTCAGGAGGGTAGACGGTGCCTTCATCGTCTGGGTTCTCGACCGCCGCAGCCTGGTAGGCGCGCTCGAGAGAGCACACCGCGTCCTTCTCCTCGCAGGTGACCGTGATGACACCGCAGCTCCCTGGCATCTTGAGGACATTGTAACCATGATGAGTCACCGCCATGAACTTGGCCAGGGCCGGATACCCAAGGATGGCGTTGTATGGAAGGCAAATGTGGGCGACATCGAAGTCGATGAGCTCAGTGCGGTAGTTGTCGCGCTTGCCGAAGGTGACAGGGAGGCGGATCTGCCCTATTGGGGTGGTGGAGCCATCGGTCACTCCTGAGAAAGGCTTGGTAGGCTGCAGCTGGTCATAAGGCACCTGGAGTCGGTCGAATGTCTCGATGGAGAGAACGTTGAGCCCCGCACCGCAATCGATGAGAGTCTTGGTGACGAGCACGTTGCTGATGGTAGGCGAGCAGAGCATCAGGAGAGCGCCGACAGTTGCCGCGCACTTGAGCTGATCGGATGGGCCGAAGGTGATGGTGCACTTGGACCACCTGAGCGGACGTGTTGCCTCTAGCTTGGGGAGGGCCGCGTTCACCTCACGGGCAAACTGCTTGAAGATGCGATGAGAGGCAGGGGCCTGAGCGCCGCCCAGGATGCAGGCGATGGCACGAGGCTCCTGGAAGCCCCCCAGCCCCCTCGACCTGGTGGTGGTCGTCATTCCTTCTTGGTGGTGGCGGCAGCGGAGGAAGGTCAGCGTTGCCCTGAGGACGGTCCTAACGAGGCTGGTCCCTCCAGGGGCCCTCGCGAGGCTGGCCCTGCCAGCGGTCCTCACGAGGCTGATCGCGCCATTCTTGGCGGGGGTCGCGGCCGTCCCAGCGTCCTCCACCTCGGCCTCCTCCGTGGCCATAGCCTCGGTCGCTGTGCTCGGGTCGTCGACCGAGGCGCCCGTCGCGGATGGCCCTGAGCTCCTGGCAGTCATTGGTGTTGTGGCTATGCACGTTGTGGAAGACGCAGAATGGGCGGCTGCCCTTGGATGACTCTGGGTGGTCGCAGTCGCGCTTCATCTTTGCTTCGACCGCGAGCACGACCGGTCCATTGAGCTTCACGTCCTTGGCTTTGGCCTTCTTGTCTTCTCGGTCAGCCCCTGGGAGCTCCAGGAGAGAGAGGTGACCTTCCTCAGCTCTCGCACACTTGGTTGCCATGTTGAACATCTCTAGAGCCGTGTACAGGTCCTCATGTATGGCGAGCTCCTCCTTCATCTTGACGTCGCGGACGCCATCAGAGAACGCCGCGATGATGGCCTTGACCGACACCTTGGGGATCTTGAGGCGGACGCTGTTGAAGCGCTGGATGTACTTCTGCAAGGTCTCTCCTGACTGCTGCTTGATGTGCCGCAGGTCACCCGCAGCCGGTGGACGGTCACGAGTGCCCTGGAAGTTGGCGACGAAACGCTCTCGCATTTCGTCCCAAGAGGAGATCGATCCTGCCGGCAGGTTCAGGAGCCACGAGCGCGCACCATCCTTGAGGGCCATGGGAAACCAGTTCACCATAACCTTCTCGTCGCCGTTGGCTGCCTTGATGCTCAGCTTGTAGAGCTGCAGGAACTCGGCAGGGTTGGGGGTGCCGTCGTAGCGCGGAGGCAGGTCGGGCTTGAACTTCCCCGGCCAGACGACGCTGCATAGCTCCGGAGTGAATGCGCGGCAACCCGCTGTGGTCACGGGAGCCCGTCGTGGAGGTGGAGCCTGGTCTTGGCACTCGCGCGCCACCACCGCAGGCGGTGCGCGGTCTTGACGTGGCGGTGCAGGGAGTGCACGAGCATCTTCTTGCGGCCGCTGCACCACCTGGCAGCTTTCATCTTCACGCGTCGGCGCCCTGCACGGCGGGTCGCACCGCGGGGCCTCCCGCCTTGGCCCGAGGGCGACGTATTGACGGGGAGGTGGAGGAGGTGCTCCGTGGGCTACGTCACCCGCAGCAGGCAGCGGGTGAGGTAGCGCGCGAGACGGTGCGGGAGAGTCCCCGACGGCGCTGACAAGCTCGGCGATGCGGTCCAGCCAGTCTTCGTAGAGGTCGTTGACGGGGCGGTTGCACAGGAGCTCGTGCGCCATGAGCAACGCAGCCTGCGCGTTCCCCGGCCCGCGACGAGCATGAGACGACGAACCAGCCGGAGTCAGCGACGGGGTGGCGGTGTGCCCATCCCGCCGCACAGAACGGTGCAGTGATGAAGTTTGCTGCTCGTGCCCCGCGGGGCCAGTGGCGGTGTTCGCCACTGGAGACGGGGGACGGCGAGGGCAGCCGTCACCCGCAAGCGCTGTCTGAGCAACGCGGGCGGCGAGGGTGGCCTGGCGCTCAGCACGAGCTCAACGAGCGTCAGCCATGGAAGTGGTGGAGCGGTGGTGGATCAACCGGCGGGCGAGAGGCTCCGACGCACCCCTACCTGGCACGCCAAATGGTGGATTTTTGGTTCCGCAAACCCTTGAGAGGTTCGAACTCTGGGGTGCGAGCGTAGAACTCGTCCTCCCTAGTCTGTCTACTCGCTAATCTCACAGCCTAGCTCGACGAACTGTAAGGAAAAGAGACACAGCAGTTTACCCAGGTTCGGGCCACCTTGCGGTGTAAAACCCTACTCCTGCTTTGTGGTGGATTGGCCTCGAGGGGCTGAGGATGAACTAGTACAGTGGCGAACAGCCTCAGGAGGAGAGGTGTTCTTGAGCTCGAGTGAGCTGGTGGAGTGAGGGTGATCTGAATGATCCGTCCGGGGGTCCGATCCAATCCCCCTCTACGGTGGTGGCTAAGTCCTATTTATAGTGGCCTTGGTCCTCTTCCCAAATGAAAGGCGGGAAGCGATCCCACAACGACCAAATTCGAAGGGAGACAACTAGTACATGCTATCCTGACAAAAGTAGTCTTCGCCTGCAAAAGCCTCTGGTTGTGACGCCGTGGTGGGCTCGGTGATGACCTCCGTCCTGGCGTCCTGGCGGTCTTGGTCTTGTTGCATGGGAATGGAAACCTTTGGTTGATTCCTCGGGACTCCGCGCCTGCGCTTGCCTCTTT
Source organism: Thinopyrum elongatum (assembly GCA_011799875.1). Taxonomy (NCBI): domain Eukaryota; kingdom Viridiplantae; phylum Streptophyta; class Magnoliopsida; order Poales; family Poaceae; genus Thinopyrum; species Thinopyrum elongatum. The sequence continues at coordinate 381,754,193 of CM022300.1, forward strand.
AGCACCAAAGAGGAAACTGGTACACTGCGCCCGCTGGCACCCGCCTGGATTTGGTCATCATGGCTCACGTCATCCGGACCTCTTGAGGTGAGGCTTGCATAGAACTCTCCGCTCCTCACGAGCCTGTCTGAGGAGGCCGTTCCTCGCGGAGGTCTTGGTGTCATCCGACTCGCGAGGCTTGGCCCCTCGCGAGGGTCTTGAGTGGTTGTTGCTGAAGCTGGGCTGTACCAGGCCGTCGATGGAGCCACGCCGTGGGCCGCAGGCAGGAAAGTCTGGGTACCCCCGTTCCCAAAATACCGACACCATCGGATTACGAGTATTAGGTTCTTTGGGGGAAGCACGCGAGAGCTGCTGTGGCAAGGAGAGCGTCACCGGTTGAGGGGTGACATTGGTTGCTCTTGGCGGGGCTTCAGGGATCTCATCCATGAACTCTATTTCCTTTCGTGGCCACTGGATGTGATGTAACAGTGTTTCTCCCAAGGTCCTTTGCTCATCAAAGTCTCCTAGGACATTCTTCAGGGCAAATTCATTGAATTCAGGCTTTACTTCAGTCACGTAGCACTTCACACAGCCCGGCTTCAATGGCACATTGTCCAACAAGAGGCCCTCTTCCAAGAAGGGTGGGCAAACCCATGCTGTTGCACATTTTAATGTACCTTTATAATGTGTAAGCACGCCCTTCAGTCTGTCTTTCATTCCAGAAAGATCAAATATAGCATCATCATGAGCAGCTGCAGTCTCAGTGTCGCTAGGGTCAGCTGATCTACAGCTACTCTTGTGCGGTGTTGTCGCGCAATAACCAACATCCTCCAAGCCCTTCTCCCCTCCCATCTGCATCATCATTGACTCCTCAATATCCTTTCGAACAGCCGGATACATGTCCTTCCTCAACCTTTCATACAATTCATTCTGCTTCATTTCACTCCTCGCTTTTTTCATGCTGAGCCTCTCTTCTTTGCTGAGTGTGAAAGCCCTCTTGTGCGGGACATTAACACCTATACCCCTTGCACGGCCAGGGGGCTCTCTTGTTTCCAGAGCATCGGACAGAATGTCACATGGCCCTGAGTTCCTGTAGAACCTTTCAGGGATCTTGGAAGCCTTTAACATCATGCGATACAGTTCTTCGTCATGTGAGTTTTCAAAGTAATAAGTTGCGTCATCACGCCTCCTTGCACGTGCCCGCAAGTAGTCTCTAGCGCGTTCGCCCCTGATTTCACTAAAGGCCGGTTTCCCACCCGCAGCTACTGCTTCTTTGTCCTCCTGGTCCTATATCGGTTTCATGTCGTAGTATCCTGCGACACCCATACGGTGGGGGTGTGTGTTCCTCTTCTGAAGTTCCGATTGCTTGGCACTCTTCTCAGCAAACTCTATAGTTGCCCTGACCCTTTTGAATTCTGCCCAGTCTACCTTTGTAATTTGGGGGTATGCGGGGATTGGGTCCTTGCCTTCACTCAAGTACTTCTTGTACAGCACGTGCTTCCAGTTTCTCCAAGCATCCCTAGCCTTCTTCAGTGCAGCGTGTTCCACCTGCATTATCCACTGCTCTGGAATGTTGAAGTGATCTATGATCTCCCGGACTATCCTTTGCCGTGTTTCTGTGTCAGCCTTCCGAAACCCAGGCAGATTAATGCTGAGCCTTGCCCTGCCAACAAATCCACACATACTCCTGAACCTCGTGCATGCTTTATCTGGTTTAGTTGGAGCCCAAGACTTTAAATCGATCTCGGTTACTTCATATACACCTTTAAGCTGGTGTGTGGGCTTCCTTGGAGAGTTCCTCCGTGTCCTGAACGGAAGGGTAATTGCTGCAGCTCTATCCTGTTCAAGATTACTTGATCCCTCACCATCTGCTGAAGACCTAGGGTTGTCGGAATCAGATGAAGATACATCGCCTAAAGCATGAGTGCTGTCGCTGCTACTCGGCATCTACAGAGAACACATGCGAAACTCAGGAAAGGAGGATAAGCATAAAACTAACAAATTGGTATCAAGCTGTCTAAACATTTCATGCAATAATTTAGAAAATGTACGGCTTATTTGTTAAGTTTGTGTGACTCGGGCGCCCACGATCTGTAAATCGACAGTAACTTATTGGAACAAATACAACTTGTATGTACTAGTTTGAAAGGTAGATAATGAACATAAATACGTTCTCCGTTATTTTATATCCAATTTGGGAACATACGGAATGAAATAGGAAGAGGGATTGCGGAAATATGCCTCACCTTGATGGAGAGCGGTAACTAACAGGTTTCTTAATGCAAACCCGGCAGGACCACAGGAGAGGCGAGGGTTACAGGATCGATATGCTCGAGGGTGGCTGGTGAGCAAACGAAGATGGCGAGGCGCGGACAGCCACGTGTTGGGAACGACAGTGGAGGTAGGGTTGACGCCGAAGAGCGGGCACACGGCCCGGGTGAGCACACTGGCGCCGGAGAGGGTTCTGTTGTGGATCTGGGGGAGGGGGGAGCTGGCGATGGAGATTGGGTGGACTAATTGAGTGAAACGCGGGCGGGCGGTGGGGGGGTGTTGGCGGCCTAGGTGAAAAGGGTGAAAAAATATCCCCGGTCGCCGCGCGGAAAGGCCTATGCAAACGGTTGCCTCTAAGCGCTCGTGTGCACAAAGAGCATAATTTCGTTTGAAATGAAGACGTGAGTTCATCGTTTCCCCTCTAATTTTTTTCCATGGTAAGCAATCACCATTATACTACAAGTTTGATTTGCTAGCGCATTTCAGGTCTCGTGTGCTATATTTAAGACATTTCTTGGCATTTACCGTGCATTTTGGCATATAAATCAAATCCTAGCTGGACTGCATTTGCTGTCGAAAGGGATGAGGATTGCCGTTCGATCTGGGAGCATCCAACGGTGCAGACGTATGATCCGTGAGGTTTGGGTTCTGGCCAATCAGAACGCACGACCCAGATCACACGCGCAGCAGGGGGACATCGGCCATGGATTTGTAGGCACACGGCTTTCGTGAGTGAACCATGTGCTACTTGAAAACATTTACATGAACTAACAGCATATTTTCGTTTGAATGAAAACATGAGTTCATTGTTTCGCCTCCAAATTGTTTTCCACGGTAAGAAATCACCATTGTACCCTATGGTTCAATTTTCTGGTGCCTTTCAGGTATCGTTTGCTATATTTGAGTCGTTTGCTTTAGTCGCAACTACACGTGGGTGCTAGCAAGATCATTTGTGTGTTGCTTTGGGAGTTTTCATTCATTGTTCGAGAAACAGGAAAAAAATTCAAACAGTTTGGCCGCAGGGTGTGGCTAGAGGCGTAGGCCTTGTTGGTATTTTAATTACAGGAAATGCATATAGAGTCCGGAAATAACAAAAATCGGTGTGTCACCGTGGCGTGCTCTCAGGATCCCATGATTTTTTTTAGTAAAGTTTGGCACAAGTTTTGATGCTCACACCTTCCAAATCGGAGCATCTCACAAGAAGGATCATAGTTTCCAAAAGGAGACGCGGCACTTCGGACTCCAATCGTCGGTGACTACATCGTTCCGCCTCAAATTTTTTCATGGTAAACAATCACGTATATACCCTAGGTTGATTTCCTCGCCCATTTCAGGTCTCGTCTGCTACATTTAAGTCATTTTTTTGCACTTACCTTGCATTTAGTGCATATAAAATCAAAACCATACTACAACTACATCTGGGTGTTAGTTAGTAGAGAAGGTGTACAAATCATTTGTGTGTCGCTTTGCGAGTTTTCATCCATCGTCCGAGAAACGGGGAGAAGTTTCAAACATTTCGGCCGCGAGGTGCGGCCACCGGCGTAGGCCTAGTTGGTATTTTAATTACAGGGAATTCAGATGGAGTCCAGACATCATCAAAATCGGCGTGTGCCCGTGGCGTGCTCTCACGACCCCGTGGAAAAAATTTGGTGAAGTTTGGCACAAGTTTTGATGATCGCTCCTTGCAAACCGGAGCATCTCACAAGAAGGATCATGGGTTCAAAAAGGAGACATGTCAATTCAAACTCCAGTGGCCGGTGACTTCATCGTTTGGTCTCATAAAAAAATTCACGGTACGCAATCACCATTATACCACGGGTTTGATTTTATAACGCATTTCAGGTATCGTTTGCTATATTTAAGACATTTCTTGAATTTAACATGAAATTTGTGGATATAAATAAAATCACAACCGGAACTGCATGTGCTGTCGAAAGGGATGAGGATTGCCGTTCGATCAAGGAGAATCCAACGGTGCAGACGTACGATCCGTGTGGTTGGGGTTCTGGCCAATCAGAACGCATGACTCAAATCACGCGCACGGCGGGGGGGCATCGGCCACGGTTTAGTAGGCACACGGCTTTCGTGAGTGAACCGTGTGCTATTTGAAAACATTTACATGAACTAACAGCATATTTTCGTTTGAATGAAAACATGAGTTCATCGTTTCGCCTCGAATTTTTTTTCCACGGTAAGAAATCACGATTGTACCCTATGGTTTGATTTTCTGGTGCATTTGAGATCTCGTTTGTTATATTTGAGTCATTTTTTGCACACACACACACACACACACATATATATATATATATATAGTCGCAACTACACGTGGGTGTTAGCAAGATCATTTGTGTGTCGCTTTGCGAGTTTTCATTCATTGTCCGAGAAACGGGAAAAAACTTCAAATAGTTTGGCCGCAGGGTGCGGCCAGAGGCATAGGCCTTGTTGGTATTTTAATTACAGGAAATGCATATAGAGTCCGGAAATAACGAAAATCATTGTGTCACCGTGGCGTGCTCTCACGATCGCATGGAAAAAATTTGGTAAAGTTTGACACAAGTTTTAGTGCTCGCACCTTCCATGCCGGAGCATCTCACAAGAAGGATCATAGTTTCCAAAAGGAGACGCGGCACTTCGGACTCCAAATCGTCAATGACTACATTACTTCGCCTTGAAAAAAATCATGGTAAACAATCACAGATATACCCTTGGTTTGATTTTCTGGCACATTTCAGGTCTCGTCTGCTATATTTAAGTCATTTTTTTCACTTACCTTGCATTTAGTGCATATAAAGTCAAAACCCTAATACAACTACATGTGGGTGTTAGTTAGGCTACTTATAGTGGGGAGTATCATATACTAGTATCATGCATATGATACTAGTGTATGATACTACCTTCATAGTGCATAATATCATAGAGTAGTATCATAGATGGCCGTATTAATGGCCATGCATGACACAAAGTGTCGTGGTTCAACACGACCACCTATGGGGCCATCGGGCCCTTGTGGTTGGGCAAGGGGGGAAGGGCGCGTTGCACAAAGAGCGAAGACCGTAGAGCAGCATGGCAGTGATGACACAGTCGGTTTTTACCCAGGTTCGGGCCGCCGCGAGGCGTAAAACCCTACTCCTGCTTTGGTGGATTGATGAAAGGACCGTGGTGGAGACGCAGTGCTCAAGCCCAGTAGGGTTGCCTCGGGATGAGAGCAGCTATGCGCGTACGAGTGTACAAGGGTCCGAATCCTTTCTAGGGTTGCCACGGCCCTCCTTTTATAGGTCAAGGGGTTACCCCAATGGCAAAACAGTCATTATCCAGTTATTAGATAGCCACAGTGCTATCATACCTAACTCTGCAGACAGGATAGGGTGCATTAAATGCACTGCTTAGTGTCACATTGCGGGGTAACCCGGCAAGCTTTGCCGTGCTATTCATCCACCTTCTCGCCTGCCTGCGTGACACGCCTCTGGACGGGTGTCATTTGGGGGTGATCTTCCTCAGAAATGGCTGCCACGTGCCAAATAATAGCCACTTAATCACTTGGGGACATGACACCGCACCGATGGGTGACTTGCATTGCTGTGAGGTGGAGTGGTGGCACCTTGGTGGGGTGATCCGCCCTCGGCATCCCCGGCAAGCTTGCCGGGGAGTCTTGAGACTTGTCTTCGGGGTGACCTCGACCTTGCCAGGCTCGCCTGCCCGGCAAGGGAGGTTTTTCCTTAGTGATATCTTGCTTCTTTGGCTTGTCTTGGTCTTCTTGATCCGCCCTTTGATTTCTCAAAGAGCTATATCTTCTGCTTGGCCTTGTCTTGGATGCTGTAACCTTACCCTTAAGCTAGTGTATAGTCCGGGCAACATACACCAGGGTTTGTTGCACCAACAAGAGCCCTCGGGCCTGGTCCGAACGCGCTGCTGAGCGTCATCGGGGTAGGCTCTGTCCAGTACACAGGCAAAGAGTTTGTGGTCGCTCATCCTTGAGATTTTCTTTGCTTCTTCATTAACCTGTGCTTGAGTCAGTTTTCGGTTTTTTCGCGCGTCGTGCACGGCATTATGAGGGAGTTGCGAGCCACGATCCGTGGGCTACCCACGCCCCATGTTCACGGGGCGGTAACTGCCATTCCACTAGCTTCTCCGCTTCAGGCGTTTCTGCCACGTATGCTGCATGCATTGCATAGGGTTGGTGGCGGACGCGGAGGGTGCAGAAATGTGTGCATGGCGGAAAGCCAGACGCCATGGATTGGCGCAGGGGGTCGGCCTTGATTCCATGAGCCATTGATGGCGCGGGGAATTCGGATTGGTAGAGCGGGGCAGTTGGCCCCTTGGTGAGGAGCCAGCCCCCGGCCCTGTTCGCCTATAAAGAGGGAACGTGGGCGAGGTGTTGGCTCACACCTATCTCCTCCTTCTCCTCTCTTCTGGCATCATTTTTCCATCATGGTGAGGGGGAGAGGTCGTGGTGGCACTCCAGTGGTGGCGACGAGGGCTTCTGCTCGACAGCGCCTCCCTCCTCCTGTCGGGGATGTGGGAGCTGAGCCCACTGTGATGGGAGGCGGGAGAGGACGGGGACGCGACTGTCGCGACACTCGTGGTCGAGGAGGACGGGGCGGTGCGCTGATCGCACCTCCTCCGGCCGCAGGACCCGAACAAAGGCCACGTTGGGAACCAGCTGCTGGAGTTTATTGTCAAGCTGCGAGGGCCTCCGCGCAGCCGGCTTCGGCTCCCCACTCCATTTGCAAGAGTGATGGAAGTTGAGCAGCCGCCGGGGCTGAGGCTGCACATGAGGGGCTGCTGTAATGGCAGCATGCGGGCGGACGTGGAGTTCCCCGCTCCTCATGTCATGCTTCTCCGGCGCGGTTGGAAGACCTTTGCGCATGCCCACAGCTTGGCGGCCGGGCACATCCTCCATTTCAAGTTAATGGACGCCACCCTGCTCTTCGTTAAGGTCTTCGGACGCTCGGGTGCTCGCTTAGGGTGCTGCGTGGAGAGCTCGACCGACAACAAAAGCTCCTCCTTGAGCGATAGTGACGAGGAGGACAGTGACGGCAATGACGACGGCGCTGACGGGGAGGACGATGGCTCCGACTCCGGCTGAACACCAGCCACACCATCACCGTTAGGCGGCAGCACCACCATTTGCACCTGCATCTCCTCTCCGGCAAGGCGATTTGCCGGGGAGTTGGATTTGGAGGTGTGGATGGTGTGTCCGGCTCCTCCAGCAGCCTTCCAGCTGGGCCCCGACAGGCTTTCTCATGGGCTCCGGCTTCGTTCGCCCTGCCGCATCCTGCTAGCCGTGGTGGCGGTGACCAGCAGGTCGTCTCCGCCACTCTCTTCACCATCACCTTCGCCCGCGCCCTCTCGATCTTGTCAGACTCCGCCTCGCGGGTTCTGACGAGGTCAGGCTGGGCTTCTGCCCAGGCACTCCTTTTGCCCTCTTCACCTTCCACCGTAGTTCCTAGGAGGAGAGGGACAACAAAGGGATTACGGGGCACTTATCTTTTTTCAGTCTAAAATATGTAGGCCCTTGCCAAACTTTAGTCTAAAATATGTAATCTTCTTTTATCGATGTTTGTGCCCTGTAAGATCTGTACTTGCTTATCCGCATATTAATAAAAAAGACAAGCCTTGTAGGGCACTTGTGCATGTACCATGTCCATGCAGAGGTGGGATGCCTCTATACGTTTAAGTAAACAAGTTTTCTCCGGCAAGCTATCTTGCCGGTGCCTTTCGTTTGTTGCCGCGGGGCTTGGCCTGCCGGGCACAAAACTATGGAAAGGGACCAGCTCCTCGTTGAACCTTCTCCGTCAAAGGCCACTACAACCACCCTGATCGAAGCAACGTTCGGGACACGGGATGGGAGCACCTATGCTTAAAAGGTGACGAGGTTCTCATATGCACAAGTTTTCACCTTACAGAACAAGTATGGATAAGAAAGAACTTATCTGTTTGGCTTATCGGGGACCGATATGTAGGCTTGTCTTCATTTCTTCTCTTCGGGACTAGGTCCACGGCAAGAACCCTGCAGCTTAGTGCAGAGGAAAACAATGCTACATATGCCCTTATCTACATGATCATGCGATGCTCCTGTTATGCTTATGCATGCATGCAGGTTTTTGGGGCCCCCAGCGCTTCGTTTATTATCTGTTGCTCAGGGTCTGCACCTAGCTTTGTACAAAGGGTTACATGCAACATCGGCAAGGCTTGTACAAAAGGGGCTGCCGGGCAGGGCCCGACAACCGTGCCTTACGGGTAGAACTTACGGAGATGCTCAATATTCGATGAGTTTTGTATCTGAATGCCATCTTTGGTCTCCAGACAGACTGCGCCAAGTCTGGTGACTCGTACTACCCGGTAAGGGCCTTCCCACCTCGGCGTCAACTTGTTTGTACCCTTGGCGGACTGAACGTGCCTAAGGACAAGGTCGCCTTCCTCAAGGCTCCAGGCATGAACCCTGCGGCTGTGATAGCGATGCAGGGCTTGCTGGTAGCGTGCAGCACGCGCAGCAGCCCAGAGACGGTTCTCCTGAAGTAGCACAGCGTCATCACACCGGTGTTGTTCTTGCGCTACTTCATCGTAGGCAAGTGCTCAAGATGACCCATATATGAATTCTGTGGGGATCACTGCTTCTGCCCGATAGACTAGGGAGAAGGAAGTCTGGCTGGTAGCTCGATTTGGTGTCATTCTGAGGGACCAAAGAACCACCGGCAGCTCGTCGATCCATCGTCTGCCACATTTCTGCAGCTTATCAAATGTTCTTGTCTCGAGTCCTCGCAGCACTTCAGCGTTCGCCCTCTCAGCTTGTCTGTTGCTTCTGGGATGAGCAACAGAGGCAAATGAGACCTTGCTTCCGAGGGCATGAATGTATTGCATGAAGGTGCGGCTTGTGAATTGGGTGCCATTGTCAGTGATGACTCTGGCGGGTACCCCGAAACGGCACACCAATCCTTTCAAGAACTTGATAGCTGACTGTGCGGTCACCTTCTTCACGGGCTCCACTTCCGGCCACTTTGTAAACTTGTCGATTGCAACATACAAGAATTCAAAGCCCCCGGTAGCACGGGGGAAGGGGCCCAAGATGTCGAGCCCCCAGACCGAAAATGGCCACGAGAAAGGGATCGTCTGGAGAGCTTGAGCAGGCTCATGGATATTCTTGGAGTGGAACTGGCAGGCTTCACATCTGGTGACTAGCTCAATTGCATCTTGGAGGGCCGTGGGCCAGTAGAAACCTTGCCGGAAACCTTTTCCAACAAGGGCCCTTGATCCAATATGGGAGCCGCACATGCCTTTGTGTATCTCTGCCAACAGTTCCTTTCCTTCTTCCCGGCAAACGCACTTCAATTCACACCGTTGGGCCTCCTTCTGTATAGCGTGTTGTCGATGAACTGATACATACTGGCCCTTCGGGCTACTCTTTCAGCTTCTTCTTGCTCTTCGAGAAGTTCTCCTGTTTGGAGGTAATGTACTATGTGCCGTGCCCAAGTTGGAGCCTGAGGCTCAACAACAAGGATCAGCGGCACCTCCTCGTTCACGGGAGGGCATGCCTGACCGCAAAGACTGGTAGTCCGGCGGGAGGGTGCTGCTCACCGAGCGAAGGGGAGTTGTTCCCGCCAAGCTCTCTGCTAGAGGCTTTGAGAAGCTCTGCCGGGAAAGGCTTGCCGGAGTCCAGTTTCCTCCTCTTTCTGGCCATTGTTGCCGGGGATATGGAGGGCTGAGTCAGGTGGAGAACAAAAGTCCCTGGTTCCACAGGAAGCTTTTGCGCAGCGCACTTTGATAGATGATCAGCAATGCTGTTTTCCACACGGGGTACGTGCTTTGTTTGCAATCCGTCAAAGCGCTCCTCCAGCTTTCTCACTTCCTCCACGTATGCCTCCATCAATGGACTCTGATAATCCTTGTTCACTTGCCTCACCACAAGCTGTGATTCCCCTCGTATGATCATCTTCTTAATCCCCAACTCCATCGCAATTCTGAGCCCGGCAAGGAGTCCTTCATATTTTGCAGTGTTGTTGGTTGCCTCGTCCTGAGAGAAATGCATCTGGACCACGTACTTGAGGTGCTCCCCAGTGGGTGCAACGAGAAGCACGCCAGCTCCTGCACCTTGTAGGGAGAAGGCACCATCAAAGTACATGATCCATTCCTGGGGCGCTTCCTTGCCGGGGATAACTGTCTCCGGTGTTTCTTCATCTGGAGTTGGTGTCCATTCTGCAATGAACTCTGATAATGCCCTGCTTTGAATAGTTGATGTGCTCTCAAACTTCAAACCAAAGCTTGATAACTCCAAAGCCCATTCCACTATTCTGCCAGTGGCCTCAGGGTTCCTCGGTATGCGTTGCAAGGGGAAACATGTGACAACCGTGATCTCGTGGGCTTGGAAGTAGTGGCGTAGCTTCCTTGAGGCCATGATGAGGCCAAAGATCAACTTTTGCATGCCAGAATACCTTGATCTAGCCCCCTGCAGTAGGGAGCTAACAAAGTACATTGGCTGCTGCACCACCTTCTTCCTTGCCATGATCCTGGAATTGTCTTCGTTGCCCCACTCCTTTTCGTTCTGACCTGCACCTGATCTTGCTGGGATGAGTTCACTTTCCTCTCTGGAGGGGATGGTAGTCACGACTGCTCCTTCACCTACTTCCCACTGGGCCACCAGCGCTGCACTAACCACTTGATTGGTTGCCGCTAGGTACAGCAGCAACGGCTCTTGTGGTTTAGCAGCGACTAGGGTGGGAACAGAGGATAAGTAGGTCTTCAAATCTTGCAGCGCAGCGTCCGCCTTCGGGGTCCACTCCATGGGCCCTGCCTTCTTCAAGATTTTGAAGAACGGCAAGGCGCGCTCGGCAGACTTGGAAATGAACCTGCTCAGCGCAGCAACACATCCAGTCAAACGCCTCACATCTTTAACTATCTTGGGTGCTTGAATCTGCTCGATTGCCTTGATCTTGTTGGGGTTGGCCTCTATCCCCCGGTGGGATACGAAGAAGCCAACTAGCTTGCCAGAAGGAATGCCAAATACACACTTCTTTGGGTTCAGCTTCAAGTTGATCCTGCGCAAATTTGCAAAGGTCTCTTCCAAGTCCTGAATGAGAGTTGATTTGTGCTTGGTTTTGACCACTATGTCATCCATGTAAGCTTCAATATTCCTATGTAGCTGGGACTCAAAACCAATTTGCACTGCTCTTGCAAAAGTGGATCCAGCGCTCTTTAACCCAAAGGGCATCTGTACAAAACAGTACGTGCCGCATGGGGTTATGAACGCGGTCTTCTCTTCGTCTTCCTTGGACATGAAAATCTGGTGGTACCCGGAGTAAGCATCCAAGAAGGAAAGCAGGTCACATCCGGAGGTGGAATCCACAATCTGATCGATGCGTAGCAAGGGGAATGGGTCCTTCGGGCATGCTTTATTCAGATCTGTGAAATCTATGCAAAGCCTCCACTTCCCATTTGCCTTGCGCACTACCACTAGATTTGCCAACCATGTTGGATGTAATACTCCTCTGACCAAACCAGCAGCTTCAAGTTTCTTGATCTCATCAGCAATGAATTGCTGCCGCTCCAAGGCTTGCTTTCGAACCTTCTGCTTGACGGGCCGAGCATGAGGGCAGACTGCAAGGTGGTGCTCGATTACCTCCCTAGGAACACCGGGGATGTCAGATGGTTGCCAAGCAAACACATTGACATTCGCCCGCAGGAAGGCAACGAGCGGGCTTTCCTATTTGTCGTCCAGGGTGGAGCTAATAGTAAATGTACCATCAGCGCCATCCAGCCCTACCAGGACCTTCTTCATAGCAGGCGCAGCAACCTTTCATCTCTTGCCAGTGGAACTCTTCGGCAAGTCATCGACAGGTGCAGCACACTCCGGAGATGCGCGCTTCCCGGATTCCTTGTTGGTATCCTTGCCAGCTTTTCTCCCTTGCTTGTTTTCCTTGGCGGGGACTGCGGCTTCCGCGGCCTCGGCAGCGACCGCGTCCCGATACATCTTGTCCGTGCATATAATGGCATCCTTCTTATTTGATGGGATAGAAATAACGCCCATTGGTCCTGGCATCTTCAGGGTATCGTAGGCATAGTGGGATGCCGCCATGAACTTTGCCAGAGCAAGTCGTCCAAGTATCCCATTGTATGGCAACGGAAGCTCAACCACATCGAAAACAATATTCTCAGTCTGGTAGTTCAATTCACCTCCAAACATCACTGGCAGCGTGATCTTCCCCTTCGGACGACTCCTGCCGGGGTTGATCCCTTGAAAGGTGCCAGTAACCTTGAGCTCTCTTTTGTTATCTGCAGCTTGCTGATGACCTTGGGAGAAATCAGATTTAACCAGGCCCTGCCGTCAACTAACATCTTTGTGACCTTGAGGTTGCGGATCATTGGTGAAACCAACAACGGCAAGCACCCTACCATGGTGGTGCGGTCAGGGTGATCCTCTTCATCAAAGATGATGGGCGTGCGGGACCATTTGAGTGGTTTCTGAGAATCTGCCGCTAGCTCCATAGCATTGACCTCACGCGCCCACTGTTTAAGCTGGCGGTGAGAGGAGTGCAAGGATGCACTTATGTCAATGCACAGGGCGTCAGTGGCTTTCTGGAACTCCTGCTCGCTGGTTTCCTCTTCATCCCCTTCATCACTCTCTGATACGTCTCCAACGTATCTACTTTTCCAAACACTTTTGCCCTTGTTTGGACTCTAACTTGCATGATTTGAATGGAACTAACCCGGACTGACGCTGTTTTCAGCAGAACTGCCATGGTGTTATTTTTGTGCAGAAATAAAAGTTCTCGGAATGACGTGAAAATCCACGGAGACACGTTTTGGAATTAATAAAAAATATTGGCGAAAGAATCAGCATCAAGGGGTCCATACCCTGTCCACGAGGGTGCAGGGCGCCCCCCTGGGGCGCGCCCCCCTGCCTCGTGGGCCCTCTGGGACTCCACCGACCTCAACCCCAACTCCATATATTCACTTTCGGGGAGAAAAAACCCAGAGAGAAGGATTCATCGCGTTTTACGATACGGAGCTGCCGCCAAGCCCTAATCTTCCTCAGGAGGGCTGATCTGGAGTCCGTTCGGGGCTCCGGAGAGGGGAATCCTTCGCCATCGTCATCATCAACCATCCTCCATCACCAATTTCATGATGCTCACCACCGTGCGTGAGTAATCCCATCGTAGGCTTGCTGGACGGTGATGGGTTGGATGAGATTTACCATGTAATTGAGTTAGTTTTGTTAGGGTTTGATCCCTAGTATCCATTATGTTCTAACATTGATGTTGCTATGACTTTGCTATGCTTAATGCTTGTCACTAGGGCCCGAGTGCCATGATTTCAGATCTGAACCTATTATGTTTTCATGAATATATGTGAGTTCTTGATCCTATCTTGCAAGTCAATAGTCACCTACTATGTGTTATGATCTGGCAACCCCGAAGTGACAATAATAGGGACCACTCCCGGTGATGACCATAGTTTGAGGAGTTCATGTATTCACTAAGTGTTAATGCTTTGGTCCGGTACTCTATTAAAAGGAGGCCTTAATATCCCTTAGTTTCCAATAGGACCATGCTGCCACGGGAGGGTAGGACAAAAGATGTCATGCAAGTTCTTTTCCATGAGCACGTATGACTATATTCGGAATACATGCCTACATTACATTGATGAACTGGAGCTAGTTCTGTGTCACCCTACGTTATAACTGTTGCATGAGGAATCGCAACCGACATAATTATCCATCATTGATCCATTGCCTACGAGATTTTCACATATTGATCTTTGCCTAGTTACTTTTCCGTTGCCACTGTTATGATTGCTACAAAAACTGCTACTGTTACTTTTGCCACCGTTACCGTTACTTCCATATTACTTTGCTACTAAATACTTTGCTACAGATATTAAGTCTTTCAGGTGTGGTTGAATTGACAACTCAACTGCTAATACTTGAGAATATTCTTTGGCTCCCCTTGTGTCGAATCAATAAATTTGGGTTGAATACTCTACCCTTGAAAACTGTTGCGATCCCCTATACTTGTGGGTTATCAAGACTATTTTCTGGCGCCGTTGCCGGGGAGCATAGCTCTATTCTTTGAGTCACTTGGGATTTATATCTGTTGATCACTATGAGGAACTTGAAAGATGAAAGAACCAAGATTTTTCCCTCAACTACGAGGGGAGGTAAGGAACTGCCATCTAGCTCTGCACTTGATTCACCTTCTGTTATGAGTAAATTTGCGACACCTACACCTGTTATTGATTCTGATATGTCGCATGTTATTGATGATGCCACTTCTGCTATGCATGATGCTTATGATGAAACTACTTCTATGCTTGATAATACTGTGCCATTAGGTGAATTTCTTGATGAACAACTTGCTAGGGTTAGAGAGAATGAAATTATTGAAACAGATAATATTGATGAAAGTGATGATGAAGATTCTCCCCCTAGATATGAATTGCCTGATGTGCCTGAGGGTTATGTTATGGATGAAGAAACTGCTAGAGACCTTTTTGCTTGCAAAGATAGATATGATCTTAAGAAACTGTTAGCTAAGCTGAAAGAAAAGTCTTTGAATGCTAGAATGAAATATGACCCTGCTTTTGCTACTTCACCTATCTGTATTTCTGATAAGGATTATGATTTCTCTGTCGATCCTGAGTTAATTACTTTGGTTGAATCTGATCCTTTTTATGGCTATGAATCTGAAACTGTTGTGGCACATCTTACTAAATTGAATGATATAGCCACCCTATTCACTCATGAGGAAAAAATTTATTACTACTATATCCTTAAGTTATTTCCGTTCTCATTAAAGGGTGATGCTAAAACATGGTTCAATTCTCTTGCTCCTGGTTGTGTGCGTAGTCCCCAGGATATGATTTATTACTTCTTTGCTAAATATTTCCCCGCTCATAAGAAACAAGCTGCCTTAAGGGAAATATATAATTTTGTGCAAATTGAAGAAGAGAGTCTCCCACAAGCTTGGGGGAGGCTTCTCTGATTACTTAATGCTTTGCCTGATCATCCTGTAAAGAAAAATGAAATACTTGATATCTTTTATAATGGACTAACCGATGCTTCCAGAGACCACCTGGATAGTTGTGCTGGTTGTGTTTTCAGGGAAAGAACTATTGAGCATGCTGAATTGCTATTGAATAATATATTGAGTAATGATAATGATTGGACACTTCCTGAACCAACTCCTAAGCCAACTCCGAAGAAAAGGGGTATTCTATTTCTCAGTCTTGAAGATGTGCAAGAGGCAAAGAAATCTATGAAAGAAAAGGGTATTAAAGCTGAAGATGTTAAGAATTTACCACCTATTGAAGAAATACATGGTCTTAATAACCCGACACAGGTAGTAAAGGTAAATTCTCTCTATAGATTTGATGAAGGTGATATTCCTCGTAATAAGTCTGCTAGCCAATGCTTGGATGAGTTTGATAATTTTATTGTTAAACAAGAAAACTTCAATCCTTATGTTGGTAGACAATTGAAACGTAATGCTTATATGGTTGAACACTTGAGTGATTATATGTCTAGAGTTAAAGGTGACCTTAAACTTATTAGTAAACATTCTTCTATGGTTACCACTCAGGTAGAACAAGTGCTTAAAGCACAAGATGATTTGCTCAATGAATTAAATAATAAGAAAAATGATAATGCTGTTAGAGTTATGACTAGAGGGGGTAGAATGACTCAGGAACCTTTGTACCCTGAGGGCCACCCTAAGAGAGTTGAGCAAGATTCTCAGAGAACTAATGTTGATGCACCTAGTCCTTCTAAGAAGAAGAAAAAGAAAAATGATAGGACTTTGCATGCTTCTAGTGAACCTGTTGTTGACACACCTGAGAATCCCAATGATATTTCTATTTCTGATGCTGAAACACAATCTGGTAATGAACATGAACCTAGTGATAATGATGATGTTCATGTTGATGCTCAACCTAGCAATAACAATGATGTAGAGATTGAACCTGCTGTTGATCTTGATAACCCACAATCAAAGAATCAACGTTATGATAAGAGATACTTCGTTGCTAGGAAGCACGGTAAAGAAAGAGAACCATGGGTTCAGAAATCCTTGCCTTTTCCTCCTAAACCATCCAAGAAAAAGGATGACGAGGATTTTGAGCACTTTGCTGAAATGATTAGACCTATCTTTTTGCGTATGCGTTTGACTGATATGCTTAAAATGAATCCTTATGCTAAGTATATGAAAGATATTGTTACAAATAAAAGAAAGATACCGAAAGCTGAAATTTCCACCATGCTTGCTAATTATACTTTTAAAGGTGGAATACCAAAGAAAGTAGGAGATCCAGGAGTACCAACTATGCCATGCTCCATTAAAAGAAACTATGTTAAAACTGCTTTATGTGATCTTGGAGCCGGTGTTAGTGTTATGCCTCTCTCTTTATATCGTAGACTTGATCTGAATAAGTTGACACCTACTAAAATATCTTTGCAAATGGCCAATAAATCAACTGCTATACCGGTCGGTATTTGTGAGGATGTGCCTGTTGTGGTTGCAAACGTTACTATTTTAACGGACTTTGTTATTCTTGATATTCCCGAGGACGATAGTATGTCGATTATCCTTGGTAGACCCTTTTTGAATATTGCAGGGGCTGTTATTGATTGCAACAAAGGCAATGTCACTTTTCATGTTAATGGTAATGAGCATACGGTATACTTTCCGAGGAAACAACCTCAAGTCCACAGTATCAATTCTATTGGAAAAATTTCAACGATTACTATTGGAGGTTTTGAATTCCCTCTTCCTACTGTCAAGAAGAAATATGATATTCTTATTGTTGGGGACATGCATATCCCCGTTGAGGTAACCTAGTGTTATTCGAAAATTCTCCGGTTTCATGTTATTCGGAAAGAGTTTGTTAACAAGACTTGATCAACCTTGTTAGTGGATTCCTTTTGATGAGCACGAGATGGATGAAGTTAGAAAGCACAACTCTCTGTACCCTCCTTTTACTTTCTGTTATTTAGATTAAATAAAGCAAAAATAGTATTTTCTGTCTGTTTTCTGAATTATCCTTGCAATAAAAATACCCCGAAAATAAAAGTTCTCCAAATGTCCTGAAAATGAAATATGATTTTTTGTAGAATATTTAAGAATTTCTGGCACTGAGAACACACCAGGGGGGCCACCATTTGGCCACGAGGGCACAAGGCGCGCCCACCCCCTGGGGGGCGCCCCCTGCCTCGTGGGCCCCACGAGGACCCCCTCCACTTATTCCAGCACCCACTCACTTCGTCTTCCTCCAGAAAAAATCTTCCCATAGCTCAAACCCGTGTTCTAGCTCATCTTGCTGCCATTTTTGATCTCTTTGCTCAAAGCTCCATTCACAAAACTGTTTTGGGAGATTGTTCTTCGGTATGTGACTCCTCCAATGGTCCAATTAGTTTTTATTCTAGTGCTTTATTTATTGCAAATTTTTGCTGCTAAGGTGACCCTGTTCTTGAGCTTGCATGTCAAATTTATATGGTCCAAAGTAATTTTAATGCATGATATAGCCTCTAGGCACTTGTGGGAGTAGTTGCTATCAATCTTGTTGAGTATGTTTCACTTTTATTTTGAGTCACTAAAAATCTCAGAAATTTTTCAGAGAAAGAAAAAATGCATAGGAAAATGTACCAAGGTGGTTCCTCAAGGAAGCAAGGACCAAGGCTCGCGATACGTGAGCCGGACAATGAACCACCGAGGGAAGCTCAAGTGCGGCCTTGTGAATGGCCGTCAGAGGAGTTTATGGTCCAGGCAGGCATCAAGGATGAATTTGATGAGTATGTGCGTAATGCTGATCTTGAGGACTTCATGTCAGATAAGTGCCTACAGTACCACTACCTAACTGATTCCTTTGTAAGGAGGTTTAAATTTACATCCTTGCGCAATTCTCACACTGTTTTATTTGATCTTTATGATAAATCATATACCATGGACCTAGAAGATTTTAATACTGCTTGTAAACTGCCGCAGTGGGGCAATGTTAGTGAACCCCGCAAATTTGAATATAAAGACTTTCTTGCTAGTATCACTGTGGGGGAATCTAGAGAAATCACACAAGCTACCATAGGGAGCATTCATTTCCCTTCCATACATTATTTTGCTCTCTTTATAGGTAGATGCATTAACGGTAAAGATGAGGCTTGTCACATGTGCGTTCCAGATCTTAGTGTCCTCAAGAGTGCGGTATTAGGTGATAAACAATATAACTTGGGGGCCATTGTTGCACGAAGGTTGCATCTTAATGGTACAAGTGGAGATTTGTTTTGTGGAATTTATGCAACTCGTGTAGCTAATTATCTTGGGGTACCCATACATGGAAATGATAGGGAGTTGCCTCCTGCTTATCTAGATTAGAGTGCTATGGTCCGCCATCAGTTTCTTGAGAGGAATGAACAGTTCCTCCAATACCGACTAATCTTTGACAGACAGCGCACTGTCCGTGTTGCCCTCCCTGCTCCTACTTTCTTTAACTTTCAGGCAAAAAGGAGATATGTTATAACCAGGGAGGAGGTGAACGAGTATGAGAGGAGGACGGAGGCAGCTCGCCTCCAAGCTGCAGCTCTTCAGGCAGTAGCTGCTGCATCTCAGTACAACCCCGGCTACAACTTTGGATATCCGCCAGGCCAGCAGTGGCCATAGACCAACTTAGGACAAAAGCATAAGCTTGGGGGAGTACGTATTTCTCACCGACATTACATTCATGTTCACACACTCATTCTAGTTGTCGGTGCTCATACTTTTTCATTGTACTATCCATGCTAGTTTATTTTCTTTTCTAAGCCTTCTTCTTGTGTGTTTGAAAAACCTTAAGAAAAACCAAACAAATTAGTTGTAGCTTTTAGCTAGTTTACTTTCCATGCCTGTAGTAGTAGTAATTAAAAGAAAACCCAAAAAGATTTTTTGTTCTTCTTTTGCTTGTTGGGAACTTTCCCGTGTAAATAGTTTTATTTCTTTTCTTATTCTTTGGGGGTCGAGAGGAGAAGACCATGATGAAAATGTTGAGTGGCTCTCATATGCATTATTATTGATTTAACCAAGAGCCCATATTACCTTGTCTTCTCCCTTGTATTAAATGCTTGCAGATTCCAGCTTAGTCCAATGCACGTGCACTATTATTATTATCCACACCATTCGGTCGTGCGAGTGAAAGGCAATAATGACAATATAAGATGGACTGAGTGAGATGAGAGAAGCTGGTATGAACTCGACCTATCTTGTTTTTGTAAATATGATTAGTTCATCGTTCCTGATTCAGCCTATTATGAATGAAACATGTTTGCAATGACAATTAGAGATTATAGTTGCTCATGCCATGCTTAATTAGCTAGGAGTTTTTAATGGTTTATCTTGCGTGCCAACATGCTATTAAAATGGTTGTGATGTGGTATGATAGGGTGGTATCCTCCTTTGAAACGATTCGAGTGGCTTGACTTGGCACATGTTCACGCATGTAGTTGAAACAAAATCAACATAGCCTCCACGATATTTATGTTCATGGTGATTTATATCCTACTCATGCTTGCACTCATTGTTGATTAATCTTAATGCATGTTCATGACTGTTGTCGCTCTCTAGTTGGTCGCTTCCCAGTCTCTTTCTAGCCTTCACTTGTACTAAGCGGGAATACTGCTTGTGCATCCACTTCCATAAACCCCAAAGTTATTCCATATGAGTCCACCATACCTTCCTATACGTGGTATTTACCTGCCGTTCCAAGTAAATTTGTATGTGCCAAACTCTAAACCTTCAAATAAAATTCTGCTTTGTATGCTCGAATAGCTCATGTATCAACTAGGGTTGTCTATATCTTCCATGCTAGGTGGGTTATTCTCACGATGAGTGGACTCCGCTCATCACTCACGAGAAAATGGCCGGTAACCGGGATGCCCAGTCCCATGCTCAAATCAAATCAAAATAATTGCAAACAAAACTCCCCCAGGATTGTTGTTAGTTGGACGGCACCCGTTGTTTCGGACAAGCCATGGATTGATGTTTGTTGGTGGTGGGGGAGTATAAACTTTACCATTCTGTTTGGGAACCGCCTATAATGTGTGTAGCATGGAAGATATCGAGATCTCTTGGTTGTTATGTTGACAATGAAAGTATGCCACTCAAAATATTATTTATCTCTATTTCAAAACCCGAGCTCTGGCACCTCTGCAAATCCCTGCTTCCCTCTGCGAAGGGCCTATCTATTTACTTTTATGTTGAGTCATCATCCTCTTATTAAAAAGCACCAGTTGGAGAGCACCGATGTCATTCGCATGCATTGCTATTAATTTACATTGAGTATGACTGTGACTGGATCTCTTTTACCATGAATTACAATGTCTAGTCAGTCCTTGATCTTCAGGGGTGCTCTGCATTTATGTTTTGCGGTCTCAGAAAGGGCTAGCGAGATACCATCTTGTTATATCATGTTATGATTGTTTTGAGAAAGTGTTGTCATCCGAGATTTATTATTATTGCTCGCTAGTTGATTATGCCATTGATATGAGTAAACATGAGGCCTAAATGTTATTGTGAATATGGTTAGTTCATAATCTTTGCTGAAAACTTGAATGCTGGCTTTACATATTTGCAACAACAAGATCAAACAGAGTTTGTAAAAGTTTTTCTTTATCACTTTCAATTTGTCAACTGAATTGCTTGAGGACAAGCAAAGGTTTAAGCTTGGGGGAGTTAATACGTCTCCAATGTATCTACTTTTCCAAACACTTTTGCCCTTGTTTTGGACTCTAACTTGCATGATTTGAATGGAACTAACCCGGACTGACGCTATTTTCAGCAGAACTGCCATGGTGTTATTTTTGTGCAGAAATAAAAGTTCTCGGAATGACCTGAAAATCCACGGAGACACGTTTTGGAATTAATAAAAAATATTGGCGAAAGAATCAGCATCAAGGGGTCCACACCCTGTCCACGAGGGTGCAGGGCACCCCCCCCTGGGGCGCGCCCCCTGCCTCGTGGGCCCTCTGGGACTCCACCGACCTCAACCCCAACTCCATATATTCACTTTCGGGGAGAAAAAACCCAGAGAGAAGGATTCATCGCGTTTTACGAGACGGAGCTGCCGCCAAGCCCTAATCTTCCTCAGGAGGGCTGATCTGGAGTCCGTTCGGGGCTCCGGAGAGGGGAATCATTCGCCATCGTCATCATCAACCATCCTCCATCACCAATTTCATGATGCTCACCGCCGTGCATGAGTAATCCCATCGTAGGCTTGCTAGACGGTGATGTTTTGGATGAGATTTACCATGTAATCGAGTTAGTTTTGTTAGGGTTTGATCCCTAGTATCCATTATGTTCTAAGATTGATGTTGCTATGACTTTGCTATGCTTAATGCTTGTCACTAGGGCCCGAGTGCCATGATTTCAGATCTGAACCTATTATGTTTTCATGAGTATATGTGAGTTCTTGATCCTATCTTGCAAGTCAATAGTCACCTACTATGTGTTATGATCCGGCAACCCCGAAGTGACAATAATCGGGACCACTCCCGGTGATGACCTTAGTTTGAGGAGTTCATGTATTTACTAAGTGTTAATGCTTTGGTCCGGTACTCTATTAAAAGGAGGCCTTAATATCCCTTAGTTTCCAATAGGACCGCGCTGCCACGGGAGGGTAGGACAAAAGATGTCATGCAAGTTCTTTTCCATAAGCACGTATGACTATATTCGGAATACATGCCTACATTACAATGATGAACTGGAGCTAGTTCTGTGTCACCCTATGTTATAACTGTTGCATGAGGAATCGCATCCGACATAATTATCCATCATTGATCCATTGCCTACGAGCTTTTCACATATTGATCTTTGCCTAGTTACTTTTCCGTTGCCACTGTTACGATTGCTACAAAAACTGCTACTGTTACTTTTGCCACCGTTACTGTTACTTCCATACTACTTTGCTACTAAATACTTTGCTACAGATATTAAGTCTTTCAGGTGTGGTTGAATTGACAACTCAACTGCTAATACTTGAGAATATTCTTTGGCTTCCCTTGTGTCGAATCAATAAATTTGGGTTGAATACTCTACCCTCGAAAACTGTTGCGATCCCCTATACTTGTGGGTTATCACTCTCGTCATCGCATTCCTTCTTCCCATGGCCTCTTGCAGGCTTCCCTTGATGCTGAGGGACCTTGCCAGGGCGACTTCCTCTGCCACCTCGGCCCTTCCCGCCAATGCCATCTTGGTCTCTCTCTTTGTCACGCTTCCCGTACTCAGCCTTCTGCTTCTTGATGTGTTACTCAACTTGATGACACTCTTGAAGATCATGGCCCTTGGTCCGATGGATCTTGCAGTATGGCCCGTCAGCCTTCCCAGCCTTCTCGGCCGCCACAGCTTCCCGGCAGTCATTGCATGCGGCAACTTCCTTGCCGGGAGCTTCGGTCTTGGCCTTCTTGCCGGTACTAGGAACGCCAGACCCTTCGACAGCCAGAACTGTCTTCTCCTTGCGCTTCTTGTTGCATTTCTTGTTCTTCTTCTTCTGATCGGCAACATCGTCATCGTCCTCCGAGTCAACGTCGACGCCGTCTTCTTCTCCGGGGAGTCGCCTCCCCTCCTCTGTTCGGGCACACTTATCCACCAAAGTGTATAGCTCATTCACAGTCTTGGGCAAACGGACGTTCATCTTGGAATGTATCCTGCGGTTGCGTACGTTGGACTGGAACGCAACTATCACAGCTGCCGGGTGGATTTCCGGAATGTTCCTGTGCACCCGGCTGAATCTCTACATATACTTTCGCAAACTCTCTCCTTCCTTCTATGGGAGGATCTGCAAGTCGTTGGGCCGCCCTGGTTCTTGATGGCCACCCGTGAAGGCGCCAACGAACTCATTGCACAGGTCAGCCCAGGTCGAGATGGAGTTCTCCGGTAAGTGCATCAGCCACGACCTCACATTTGGCTTGAGTGCCAAAGGGAAGTAGTTGGCGAATACCTTCTCATCTCTTCCTCTGGCGGCTTGAATAGCGATGGTGTAGATGCTCAAGAACTCTGCTGGGTTCAGTCTTCCATCGTACTTTTTTGGTATCTCTGGCTTGAACGTACGGGTAGACGGCTAACGGACTTGCTGCAGCTCGCGAGTGAAGGCAGGACACCCAACCTCAAAAGGCAGGTATCCATCTCCACTGGGTGCGGGCTCGTCGACGTCGGGACCATTGCACCTATCAGACTGGCGGCAGGTGTCGCGGCGCCGTCCTATGGTGACGCGCGTGTCTTCCCCTCTTCTGTCTTCTAGGACCCGCCGCTGATCTCGACGGGCTCGAGGATCAGAGGAAGCCATTGATACCTCGTCGGGTTCTTGATTGCGTGGCTATGGCCGCGGCCCCTGCGCTGGCTGCCGTGGAGGGGACTACACCGTAGGAGTGACCCCTTCGGTTCGGCCAGCGGCTCGGGCCGTTGTTGCTGCCTGCGGAGGCCGTGACGGGCCTGCTCGCTGTGATCCTCCCGCCTCAGCGAAACCAATCAGGCTCTGAATGGTGGCTCTCCACTAATCCATTTGATCGGCCACTGGCGGAAATCTCAACAGGAGTTGGGCCCGCGCCATGGCTTCTGAAGCGGTGCTCGGCATAGACGACGACGCAGATCACGACGTCGCCTGACTCCTGACGGTGCCGGTAGTGGCGGCGCCGTGCTCTCGTCACCGCGAGCCTGTCGCCAAGGTGGCGTGGTGACGAGGTGGATGTGCTTGGGGATTTACGACCCCATTCGGCGCATCGCCTTGGCCAGCTTGCCCTGGGGATGGCGCGTGCCCTGCAGCCGCACCCGCAGCAGGGGCAGCTAGAAGGCTGTGATTCGCACCACAGCGAGTGCTATCGCTACGGCTACGTCCTTCAATGAGGTGGAGAGGCGGAGATAGGATATTCTTCCCACCCGCATCTTGTGGAGCATGGCCGCTAGGATGCTGTTGACGTTGTCCACCCCCGGCGCCCCCTGCTCCCGCTTCGGCTGTAGGGGGAACGGTGATGGCACCGCCTGCGCCAGTCACATCCCCCGCCGTGTCCACGTCCCCGTGCGCCCCCGTAGCCCCCACGCCATCAGTGGCCGCATGCGAGGGGGCCTTCGAGGTGGACGGGTGAGCTGTAGCACCGGGCATTTTCTTGGGCGCCATGGATGATGAAGCCATCGATGAAGAAGATGATGATGAAGATGACGCGCTGCTTACACCCTCGGGTTCGCACAAGCGCTCCCCCCTACCTGGCGCGCCAAAGATGTCGTGGTTCAACACGGCCACCTATGGGGCCATCGGCCCCTTGTGGTTCCGCAATGGGGAAGGGCGCGTTGCACAAAGAGCACAAACCGTAGAGCAGCACGGCAGTGATGACACAGGCAGTTTTTACCCATGTTTGGGCCGCCGCGAGGCGTAAAACCCTACTCCTGCTTTGGTGGATTGATGAAAGGACCGTGGTGGAGACGCAGCGCTCAAGCTCGGCAGGGTTGCCTCGGGACGAGAGCAGCTACGCATGTACGAGTATACAAGGGTCCGAATCCTTTCTAGGGTTGCCACGGCCCTCCTTTTATAGGTCAATGGGTTACCACAATGGCAAAGCAGTCATTATCCAGTGATTACATAGCCACAGTGCTATCATACCTAACTCTGCAGACAGGACAAGGTGCATTAAATGCACCGCTTAGTGTCACATCGCAGGGTAACCCGGCAAGCTTTGCCGTGCTATTCATCCACCTTCTCGCCTGCCTACGTGACACGCCTCTGGACGGGTGTCATTTGGGGGTGATCTTACTCAGAAATGGCTGCCACATGCCAAATAACAACCACTTAATCACTTGGGGGCATGACACCGCACCGATGGGTGACTTGCGTTGTTGTGAGGTGGAGCGGTGGTGCCTTGGCGGGGTGATCCGCCCTCGGCATCCCCGGCAAGCTTGCCGGGGGAGTCTTGAGACTTGTCTTTGGGGTGACCTCGACCTTGCCAGGCTCGCCTGCCCGGCAAGGGAGGTTTTTCCTTAGTGATATCTTGCTTCTTTGGCTTGTCTTGGTCTTCTTGATCCGCCCTTTGATTTCTCAAAGAGCTATATCTACTGCTTGGCCTTGTCTTGGATGCTGTAACCTTACCCTTGAGTCTGTGTAAAGTCCGGGCAACATACACCAGGGTTTGTTGCACCGATACAAAGTAGTATAGCATTTATTATGTTACAGTATCTACCTATGTTACTCTAACCCACTCTCCCTTCTTTAATTCTTTGCCACATCATCTTATTTGCTATTCCCGAGTGCATGATACCGGCTATGATACCCCCACTATGGCCAGCCTTAGCAAAGAAGGTGTACAAATCATTTGCGCGTCGCTTTGCGAGTTTTCATCCGTTTGTCCGAGAAGCGGGGAGAAGTTTCAAACATTTCGGCCGCGAGGTGCGGCCACCGACGTAGGCCTAGTTGGTATTTTAATTACAGGAAATTCAGATGGAGTCCGGACATCATCAAAATTGATGTGTGCCCGTGGCGTGCTCTCACGACCCCGTGGAAAAAAATTGGTAAAGTTTGGCACAAGTTTTGATGATTGCTCCTTCCAAATCGGAGCATCTCACAAGATGGATCATGGTTTCCAAAAGGAGACGTGTCAATTCAAACTCCAGTGGCCGGTGACTTCATCCTTTGGCCTCATAAAAATTTCCACGGTACACAATCACCATTATACCACGGGTTTGATTTTCTGGTGCATTTCAGGTATCGTTAGCTATATTTAAGACATTTTTTGAGTTTAACATGCATTTTGTGCATATAAATAAAATTACAACCGAAACTGCATTTGCTATCGAAAGGGATGAGGATTGTCGTTCGATTTGGGAGCATCCAACAGTGCAGACGTATGATCCGTGGGGTTTGGGTTCTGGCCAATCAGAACGCACGACACAGATCACGCACGCGGTTTGGTCGGCACACGGCTTTCATGAACGAACCGTGTGCTATTCGCAAACCAGATTGTATATCTTCTGTTCATACATGAGTGAAATCAATTGAGTGTGCTACCTCTATGGTATAATAATAATAATAATAATAATAATAATAATAATAAACAGTTCATATTCATTGTCTGAGCAGACAGCATATCATGGTCAACATATATAATGGTTCTTACATCAACAGAAAACCGGGTATAACTCACAAATTCAATACACACGACAGTTCTAAATTGAACGAAATAAGTTGCAGGGTAGGCATAAAGACTAGTCTTACGGCTTAATTCCCATGTACCTGGGGGAACTGGGATCATTACGTTGACCCCGAATGAACTTGGGTTTTCTGATGATTTTACGCTTCTCTGTTAGAGGGGTGCGTGATCCCTTGGCTGGCAACTCAGCAAATTCATCGTACTCGTCCTCATCGGCAACATCCTCGACACCCAGTACCCTCCTCTTGCCATGCATCACTACATGGCAGTTCTTATGCAAGGGGTCTTCCGCATAGAAAATCTGGGTAGCATCGCTGGCAAGAATGAACGGGTCCGCGTGATATGCCATCGTTGTCCTGTTAACACATGTCTTCCTGTAATCATCAACCTTTACCTGACCAAGAGGGATCCATGTGCGACTGAATAATGCCACCTTAACTTTCACATAGTTAAGCTCCCAAATCTCTTTGATGGTTCCATAGTATACCCTTTTATCAACTTCATCTACAGTCATGCATTCTATTCGAACAGAGCTGTTCTAATATGAGGTCTTCTCATCATGTTCCTCAGTGTCGAACGTGTAGCCATTTATGTCATATGCTTGGTACGTCAGCATCGTACGTGATGGCTTTTGTGCCAACCACGTAGCAATGTCATCGATGGATCCTTGTGCCAAACGATTCTTCTGCCATTCGGCATAGTTCTTTGTGTGCTCCTTCATCTCCACATCTGATGAAGGCACCATTGGTAAGAAGCTTTGGCGTATCTCCGCCAAGTGTTCTTCGGCATAAGCGCTGAGAACTGGGCTGTTAAGCAGTACCGTCAAATGGGCTTTCTCTGCCAATTCTCCGGGTGCAGCCTTTTGCGTGCCAGCAATGACCGGCTTACCTTTCAGCCTTCCCTCATGGCGAGAGAGGGGCAAACCTATAGGTCTTTGTTTCATGTATTCGGTGCAAAACTCAACCACCTCCTCCGTGGTATAACCTTGTAGGATGCTTGCCTCTGGATGGTTTTGGTTCCAACAATAGCACTTCAGTATTCCCATGAACCGCTTGAAGGGATGCATGTTGCGAAGAAACACAGGACCACAATAGTTTATCTCGTTGACAAGGTGCACAGTGAGATGGACCATGACATCAAAGAATGACGGTGGGAAAACATCTCTAGGTTGGACAATATTCTTGCAATATCATCTTGCATATGATCCAACTCTTCAGGATCTACAACTTTCTGCCATAGTTGGTTGAAGAAATCATAGAGCTCAATGAGTGTGTTTCTTATATCTTTGTTCATCAGATTCCTGATGGCCACCGGGAGGATTTGTGTCAACATTACGTGGCAATCATGTGACTTCATGTGTCCCTACTTCATTTTACCTGAGCTCACATCCATGAGACTTCTGATGTTTGCGGAGTAGGAAGAGGGTGTCTTAACTGACAACAAATAGGTCAAGAACTCTGTTGCTTCTTCTGTACTAAAATTGTAACTCTGGCGAGCGTTGATGAATTTGTTATCATCTTCTGCTTCACTCTTGCATTTTGATTGATCAGCAAGCATATCGAGCCGTGCACCGTCACCATCCTTTGTTTTACCTTTAATCTTGAGCAGAGTACCAATGATGCTTTCACATACGTTCTTCTCTACGTGCATGACATCGATGCAGTGACGTACATGTAGAATCTCCCAGTAAGGTAATTTCCAGAACACCGACTTCTTCTTAAACACTTGATCCTTGGGTGTTTGTTTCACCGTCAAAGCGTGCTTCTTGCCAAGCACAACATTAATTTGTTTAGCCATGTTGTGGACCACCTCCCCAGCATAGGGTCTTGGGCCCACATCTACCTCTACCGTACCATCAAATTCAGCCTTCATCTTTTGGTATGGGTGATTTCTCCGTAAGAACCTACGATGATGCAAACACACGGTTTTGCGCGAGTTGGGAAGAAATCTGCTAGCTGTCCTATCCATGCATGTGACACACCCTACATCTCCCTTTGTTTTCTGCCCCGATGTGTTGCCTAATGTCGGCATATCTTGAATGGTGTGCAGCATGGCATGTAGATCAAAAATCTCCTTTTTGTAAGCATCATAACATTTTACAACAGGCGCATCTATCCACACTGTCAGCAGTTCTTCTACCAGTAGCTGAAAGTAAATGTCGATGTCATTTCCAGGTTGCTTCGGGCCTTGGATAATCATTTACATCATAATGTATTTTTTCTTCATACACAACCAAGGAGCTAGGTTATATATGCACAGAAGCACCGGCCATGTGCTGTGATTGGTGCTCATATCGCCAAAAGGATTCATCCCGTCAGTACACTCCTCGAGCCTTATACTTCTAGGATCCTGGGCAAAGTCTTCAAACTTGTTGTCGATTAATTCCCACTGAGCCCTATCTTTTGGGTGCCTCATATATTTATCCGCAGTTCGCTCATCATGATGCCACCACAACCTCTTTGCCTCTCTAGGGTTTGCAAACAAATGCCTCAACCTTGGAATTAAAGGCAAGTACCAAACAACCTTGAACGGGATTCCTGTCATGATCTCGTCGTCCAATTTGTACTTGTCCTTTGCTCTCCTGCGCTTGTATCCTTCATGCTTGCATGTGGGACATGCACGCAAATCTTTGTACTCACCACGGTACAATATACAATCATTCACACAAGCGTGTATCTTCTGTACTTCAAGTTCCAATGGGCAACCAATTTTCTTCGCTTCGTTCGTGCTTCTGGGGAGCACATTATCTTTCGAAAGAATTTCTTTGAAAAGACCTAACATCTCTGTGAAGCCCTTGTTTGATAGACCGTTTGTTGCTTTAAATCTGAGAAGCGCCAGGGTGGCACTCAACTTGGAATATTTCTTTTTGTAACCTGGATACAATTCTTTCTTGGAGTCCGCATCAATGGTTGGCAGATCCTTGTACCCAATCATATCCTTTTTTGGGCCCTTGAAATCTGCAATCATAGCAGCAAAATCTGGCATATCAAGATCATCGTCATCTGCGTCACTGTCTTGGTTTTCCAGTGGGCGTTTCGGCTTTCCGGTGTTCCATTGGTAGCTTGACGCCTCTGCCCTGATGTTAGATTCAACATCCATGTGACACTGACCAGGATTTGGCATCTCGCAGCCCTGGGTATATTCATCCATGACCTGCTCTTCACCGTGTCTGGTCCAACGTGTATATCCATCCATGAATCCCCGAGAGAGTAAGTGCCACTGGACATCTGCAATTTGACGTGACTCTGTATTGGCACAATGAGTACATGGACACAGGATGTAATCCGCATCACTAACTCTGTCACGCCAGTGATAAAATCTGTGGTTCTCTGATTCTTCATCCATTGAGATCGTTCCATCTGCACCACACGAATGGTAATTAAAAACAAAAAAACAACATTAATACATGGATTAACTGATGCCCAAAGATGCGTGCATAAATCACAAGGTTTTATTTTCATAATTACTGAGGGCGCTCCATATTGTTATCCAGACGTGCAATGAGAAAAATTAATGGCCAGTCAATTTACACGCAGAGTACTACCACACTACCCTTAGGAATTGAATACCTTAATTAAGCCACTCACGAAAAGAATACCTTAATTAATTAGCCGCGCGGTGACCTCCACCCAGCAGACAGAGAAGCGCCATGCAGCGGCACGCCGAGACAGCAGGGTCAAGGAGCAAAGCTTTGTGCGGCTGCCGCCTGAAGTTCGACCTCCACTATCCCGCCATCGACCACGATGGATGTGCTCCAATCACGCCGCCGCCGACCTCGATGGTTGAGCTCCTCCTATCTCCCGCCGCAGACCGAGGATTGACTGTAATGCCCAAGATGCAATTCTATCCCAATCATGTGATGAACTCATGATTAGGGGCACAATCGCATTTCGAGCACGTAGCAAGGTGGCATACAGATACATACAACCAAGTGAATAGATAGAATATGAGATCCAGGCAACACTAGCCCCAGAATAGCATAAATATGACAATCATCATACAATCATCCATACATATAGTAGAGTCCGACTACGGACTAGATAAAAAGGAAAACACCACCCTGCTACTATCCCCGGATACTCCGACTAGGACCTCTATTGATCGTCCAAAAACGAAACATAGAAACGCCCACGATCCTCATCAAACTCCCACTGGAGCTCAGTGGCATCTCCTGCATCAGACTCAACGGTACCTGCAACTATGTTTGTAGTATTCTGTGAGCCACGGGGACTCAGCAATCATATCACCCACAGTATCAAGACTAACAAAGCTTAAATGAGTATGGCATGGTTAAGTGGTGGAGTTGCAGCAAGCACTAAGCATATGTATGGTGGCTAACTTACGAATACAAGAATAAGATAAGCAACTACGCAAACGGTCGCAAACTAGTAATGATCAAGAAGTGATCCTGAACTACTTACGTTCAAACATAACCCCACCGTGTTCTCCTCCCGAACTTCACCGAAAAGGGACGATCACAGTTACACACGTGGTTGGTGCATTTTAATTGAGTTTAGTGTCAAGTTCACTACAACCAGATATTAAAAACTCCCATCTGCCACATAACCGCGGGCATGGCTTTCGAAAGTTTAAACCCTGCAGGAGTGTCCCAACTTAGTCCATCACAAACTCTCACGATCAACGGAGGAAAATCCTCCTCCCGAAACAACCCGATTAAGCTCGGAATCCCGGTTCACAAGACATTTCGACAATGGTAAAAAAAATAGCAAGACCTCCCGACGTGCCGACACCCTGATAGTAGCCGCGCGTATCTCGTCTCAGGCCATGATCAGATGGGACAAGCTACAAGTAGAACCTATCCTCGAGTTTCCCCGTGGTGGCCACGCAGGCTGCCCGGTTTGGACCAACACTCATGAGGAGCACTGGCCCGGGTTGTTGATTAAGAATCCTCAGGTTAATTACTCCCTATGCAAATTTTAGTTGTTATTAGGCAAATGGTAAAACCAAAGTTGGGCCTTGCTGGAAGAGTTTTATTCAAAGCAAACTGTCAAGGGAGGCCCATAAACCCCGACCGCGTTAGGAACGCAAAATTCAAGGAACATAACACCGGTATGACGGAAACTAAGGCGGCAAGAGTGGAACAAAACACCGAGCAAAAGGCCAAGCCTTCCACCCTTTACCAAGTATATAGATACATTAATTAAATAAGAGATATTGTGATATCCCAAGATATCCATGTCCCAACATGGAACAACCTGCAACTGCACCTGCAACTAGCAACGCTATAAGAGGGGCTGAGCGAGCGATAACATAGCCAAACAACGGTTTGCTAGGAAGGTGGGTTAGAGGCTTGACATGGCAATTTAGGAGGCTTGATAAACAAGTGGTAGGTAGCGTGACATAGCGATAGCAACGAGCAACTAGCAAGCAAAGATAGTAGTGATATCGGGGGTAATGATCATCTCGCCTGAAATGTCCTCAGTGGTATCGGTAACTTGCTCCTCGTGAACGTACTCGACAGGGTCCTTGGACTCGAACTCGTCTCCCGGAACTACCCACAAGAAGCACAAGCATACAATAAACACACAAGGAATGGCAAGGAACACATAATTCATGCAAAACTAACATGGATGCATAAGCAGAATGGTATGCACGGGGTTACGGTTCTACCGGAACGAGGAATACGTCAACGGGAAGGAAACGGCAAGGACATGATGGACATGGGCATAATCTTGGTAACCCAAGCATGCCACTGAAAAGATTGGAAGATTTCGGTTGAAATCGATATAAGGATCACCGGAAACGGATGCACGGTTTGAAAATGATAAGCAAAACCATATGCAATGCAATCTGCTGAAAACAGCAACATAGCCACTTAGATGCAAAGTTTAAATATGCTACGGCACTCCAACATATAAACAAATGGCATGGCATTGACGTACATGTTAAGAACTACAAAACATGATTACTGAGCTACTGCTAAAAAACCACTAGAATATGTTTAAAACAGCATGGCAAGATTGCAAGTGTTAACAGTTTTACAGACCTAGCAAAATACATGGCAGAAAACAGATCTGATTAGCAATGTTCAGGGCTAGTAAAATAGATGCTACAGGAACAGATCATGGCAAACAAGAGCATGGCATGCTAGTACTATATGCACTAAACAAAACTCCCTCACTGAACTTATTCTAGATCTTGATAGAAAAGATGCTAGCTTCATGTAAACAGGAGCAAAAGATATAAACTATTTCAGACGGCAAAATAAACTAGCATGGCAAAACAGCATTAAGTAGGAATGTTTGCAAGCTTGTTTAACTCACTACAAGGCATATCATGGCATGTGAATAAACTAGCAGTAAGATGGCATGTTTGCACTCCTACTCATGTCATGGAAGTGCTCATCAGAAAAGCACACAAAAATATATAAAAAGAACAAAAGAGCATATGCTATAGAAATAACATGTTCATGAACTTGCTCAAATGCCACCACTGGATTAGTGGGATTTTTCTAGCCCAAAAACATATATAATATGTTGGGGTCATCATGGAAAAATCTTCACAAATGCTCAAAATGCAATACTGCCTGAAATGGAAATGACAGAATTGGCACTTTCCTCAAAGGGAAATGTCCAGGAATGGACTCGCCTTAAATGGAAAGATTCCCTTGCCCGAAATGGAATGTGCTGGATTTGAATAAAAGAAAAAAGAGAAAGAAAAAGAAGAAAAGGAAGGAGGGGTTGACAGGTGGGTCCTGGCCCGTGTGTGGCTGATGAGTGGGTCCCGCAGGGTCCCACATGGCAGTGACTCGCGGTGGCCTCCAAAACAGAGGAAGCAGGGGAGATGTCAGCAGTGATGCGGCGCGGCGGCGAGGCTGCCAGAGTTGCTCCGGTGACCGAATGGCGCGGTGGCGGAGCGCAACGGGATCGCCAAGGAATCCCGTACACACGCATAGCAAGAACGACACCGGACAACGATGGGAACGACGCCGGCGACGAGGTGACAGAGACGCGACGGCGGAGGGCACGAGCATGAAGCGGGGGCCTAAGTGGGCGGCAGAGCGCATGGTTCGGACGCTCGCGGTGCTAGGGACCTACTGGACATGTGCAGCTAGGCGGACGGGGCTCGGAGCACTCGCCGGAGACGAGGTCCGACACGATGGGTATGGCGATCGAGGCAAACAGCGACGGAGCGCGCTTGCGAAGGGTAAAATGGATGGGGAGATGCGTGTGCTCACCAGGAGCTCGGAGGTGAGCTCCGTTGGTCGGGAGGTGGACGGAGACGGCGATGGCGGCGATCGAACAGCTACAGCGGCCGGAGTTGAAGACAAGGAAGAAGGCGGCACGGAGGAGGTCCTCGTCTCCACATAGTTGACGATGGGGACGTAGTCGACGTCGGGGAAGATGGCAGACATGGTAGGTGGGGCTGAAGATGACGGTGAGCACGCCGGCGACGAGGCCGTGCGCCCAGATGCACTCTGGACGGGATCAGGGTGGTGGATCTGGTGGCTCTAAGCTACTGGCGGCGGCAGAGGAGGGAAGAGGGAAACCCTAGAGGGTTGGTGGGCAAGGGGAGAGGTTAAAAGGGGGCCGGAGGCGTTGAGCTAGAGCTCGCGTGCTCTCGACCACGCGGTCCCCATGGCGACGGCGAGAGGAGGATGAAAAGGTGGGTGAGCGCGCATGTTCGGTCACTGACCGCTAGGGCCGGCTTGGCCACGTGGGCGCACGCTAGCAGGGGTAAGCAGGCGCGCTGGTGAGAAAAGGCAAGAGGGGCGCGCGCTGGGCTGGCTGGCGCGTGGGGCTAGCTGGGCCGCGCTAGGAGGCCGGCCCAGGTGGGCTGCTGCTGCTGCTGCTGGGATGCCCTGCTTCTTCTCTCTTTCTTTTCCTCAGACAGAAAATAAAGACAGAAAAGCCTAGAAATAAAGGAGAGGTGTATGAGAAAGATAAAAATATCCTCATGACCCTGGATTTATGCTCTATTTTAATAAATTGGTTTGGACAATTTTAGAGGTAGAAAAATAAAACAAGTTTGAATATAATTCAAACTTGAGGCATTTTTGAACCTAACCAAAACAACTTCAAAAGAGGTGAAAATTTGGCAGAGAGGTTTAGGACATTGTGCAAGAATATTGGGGAGAAAATGAACATTTATGGAGGAGGGCAAGATGGCACTTGCAACAAATGGAAGAAAGGGAAGGAAGGAGAAGTGATGGTGCAAGAATCACACATGGAGCATGCAACATGCATGAATATGACAATGCACATGATGATTATGAGAATGCAAAACGACATATGCACAAAACAAGAATGACATGGCAATGCAATAAATAAAACAACAAGCAAAACAAAAGAAGCCACAAAAGAAGGACCCACATGGAACTAGATGAAGAACAAGTTGGATATATTGCCAAAATGGGAAGTGTTACATATGGGGTGTTACATTGACCTCCTATGACGCCGCCACCGCCGACCGACCAAGGATTGACCTCTTATCCGGTAGCAACTGCCTAGGACGCCGCCGCCATCTCTATCCACAGAACGGCTATTTTATTTTTTGACGGATATCCGCAGAGCGGCTGTTTACACAGTATCACTGTAACTCAATTATATGTACAGGGTAGTACATCACATAGGGTTATGTCACGGCAACCGTGTCTCACCTATGTTGAATTCTCACACGGTTTGGTGCGGAAATCGTGTGTGAAGTTGTAATACCTAACACAAACGACATGTATAAACAGTGTGCTGTATACAACATATAGTGCCATAAGTAGTTCCCGACCGCTAGCTTATCCCCACAGTTTCCCCATTTCCCCCAAATCCCTAGATAGCCGCCAAATTCCCTCGCGTGGCGCTAACATTGGGGGAATGCGGACGAGTGGTGCTGATGGTTTCGGTGCGGCTGCTCCTGCTCGTATTGCCGCTATCTTCAGCGCCGCCACGATGGCGGTCGCCGCCGAGCACTTGCCTAAGGTCATCAGAAGGCAGGTGTACTACGGATCTGAATCGTCCTGTCAGGTTCCAATCTATCTCGATCTTTTTTAGCATGTCCAAAGTAGCTCCTTGTTGAATCCGTCCTGAATGAACCCCCCCCCCCAAGAAAGCGATCTGCCACCGGATCCGGAGCATGACTCCAGGCTCCCGCAACACGAGTTCGACTCTGAGTTTTGCGCCACCGAGAAGTACCAAAAGCTGAGTTGTGTGCACGGGCACACTCCCGCTCGACATGTATGCACAGAGGGATTTGACATTGGCAGGCGGTTTCTCAGTTGCCCCTTAGAGGTTAGTGCTAAGTTCATCATTTTACTTGAGTTAATGCCACCGCTCATCCTGAATACTATTTAACATTGGCAGGTATATGAGGCTTGTGCCTTTGTTAATTGGCTGGATGAAGAATGGCATGGTAGGGCTCGGAGTGTTATCACCAAGCTCGCAGAAGATAACGTAAAGCTGAAGAAGAAACTGGCTGATCTGGAATGTACAATCGGTACAATGAAGCAAGAAAGAATCAATCACAGGCAACAGATGAAAGCAAGAGACAAGAAGGAACTAGCATTTGTAGTTGTGGTTGTCACATTAGCCATGTTCTATGCACTGTTTGCAATGATGATTAGGGGTTTTGTTTGACCGTATTGCTAAAGCACATCTAGATGTGCTCTAAGTAATGCACATCTTGGTCCTATGCCATTGATGTTACGCGAAGATTCGTGCAGATATATTCCTTTGTATTTTTTTTCTTTTCCTTTGTAGTTTGATTATTACTGGCTTCATCAATAAGAAGAGCTCAATGTATTGCTTCCCAATTGTCCTACTCCGTTCGTACCGGTACCGGTGCATAATCCCAAAACTCGTTCCTTGTTTTTGGCCTGAAAAAAGAAATCAGCCAATAGGAGTCCTACGGCTAGTATGCATTCAATGACTTCAGACTACTTAGCATAACATGCATGCAATGGTCAATTCTCTGCACGCAATGGTATTGATTACCAAATACTAATCATCAAGTTCTCTCGTTTTTCCCCCACCTAGGTCGCCGGTACAGAGGGAGTAGAACTACTACGAAAAATGCTTGTTTCATATTTGGACGCTCCAACGCGTGTGCGTAATTAATTATCACATTGAGAACTGCGCAACCCCGGGAATTTGGAGCGACTGGGTACAAATAATTGCGGTTCATTATATGAGCGGTTAGATAATATGTCAACCCCGCTTCAATTGGCATTCCTCTTCTCTACATACCCCGCTTACGTGTCCACCATCTTCATCGTCCCCAATAGGCTGCGCTACACACTTGCACACACTCCGCAATCTCGCTTCCTCACGGTTTTTATACGACTGTAGCCATGTCGAGCGACAGCGAGGACGACAGTTCGGCTAGCAGTCTGGCGCCCGATGATAGGTCAACATCGGAATCATCCCGCTCGTCTTCCATGAGTCCGGCGTCGAGCCCAGACCTTGATTATATCCGGATCATGGAAGGGACGCCACCTCCGGAGTCATCAGACGACAACCAGATGGACGAGGAACCGTCGGAGGACGAAGAAGAGGACGACGATGATGATGAGGAGGAATGGTCGAACGAGAAGGAGGAGGACGACAACAACGACGATGACGACGATGGCGGCGATGAAAAGCCAACGGTCTGCGGCAAGAAGCATCCTCGCCAAGACGATGTGGCGGGGCCATCCAACAACAACAACAACAACAAGAAGGACTAAATTAAGCAGACTATATATATCTCTGTTTCCGTTCGCTCATATTAATTCATTATCTCTGTTTATCCTGTCAATCTCATCGCAGACGGTTAGTAATACGTATTTGACAGAGATCTTCTACATTATCGCCCACAGGTTGGTTTCATGAACAGTGTGCCCTGACGAGCACACAATTCACAAAAAAAGACCATATGGGCTGTCTATAATGATCGCACACAATTCTGATTACCAACCTGTTTGCCGGGTATCACACACATCTTGTTACGCTGAATCATTTGTGTTCAACTCGATCATCACAAACGGTTCATTGGAGCGAACTGTATGCCGTATATCACACACAGCTTGATCCGGCTGCCCGTTTCTGTTGCTCTGTCTCATCGCAAACAGTTCGTATGGATCAACCGTATGCCCCGCATCGCACAAGCAACTAAAATCGGAACCGTGTTTGATGTATCCTTCATGGCAAACGTTTTGCATCTTTTTTGACGGTCTTTTTACATCACCGTTTGCGATTAATACATTGCACACAGTTTCGTCAAAGGGTCTCTGATCGTAGTGTCGCGTTAGCAGCATCCTGCGGTAGTGTGCTGTTGGTGCACTAATTTGCTTCCGTATGGTTTGGAGATTGTTGTCATAAACAATGTGGGATTAATGTGTTTGCTAGTGCACATAGAGTGTCAAGTCCCTGAAGTCATGAGAAGTTTGGTACAAACTCTGAAGATAATCTCCTGCGTGGCAGTGAAGATTATCACCGAAGATTATGCCAGTTGAAAGTGACCCCCCAAAATTGCTAACGTGAAGCAACTGGTTCGGTGCTTGTCTGAAGAAATTGACTGTAGCCGAGAAAATCGATTTACCACTTCCCCCTTTTATAGGGCAGTCAAAGGCCAGGTGGTCGCCTCACCTTAGGGTATGAATCATTGTTTCCTGTTGCATCATGCAGTCTATGCGCGCAAAGATTAAGGCGTGTGTGTTGATGACACCGCTAGAAATCTGGAAGCACGATCTCCTTATTGACAGGACATGCCAATAGAAACGGCCTTGAGCAACGATATACCTAATAATGGGTATTGACTATACAGTTCTACTCTGCCACAGGAAATGATGCTTCTGTTCTCAGTCGGAAAGCTGTCAGGGTTTGACCCAGTCGCCAAAGCCTCTCATGGCAAGTCTTCGCAGCTAAGCTAAGGAAATACCTTGGGCCTGCTAAAATAAATAGTGCCGAGAGGGTAGGAATCTTTTTAAAAGATGTCTCTTATTATCTGGGGTTGTAAAACACATGGTTGTAATCGGGAAGGCCAGGAAGACCTCGAAGCCGAGCTTATCCTCGGAATTAGGAGCCAGCGTGGAAGCCGAAGACTTAAGATTGTGAAGCTATCCTGAAGAAGATGCCCGGCGTCCTCGGTTTGAACACTAGTTCAGTGGCTCTTGACGGTGTCCTGGACTAGGGGGTACACACCATGTTGGCCCACCACTTATGGGTCGGGCCAAGGACCTACCGATAACAGATAAATGGGTCGCATGCGCCCAAGCCCTCGGCACAATGAAGATGAAGATCTCCGAAGACTTAGCGTACACTTCAAGGCATATTTGAATGATAGGCATACTTATTCCTAGACTGTAACCGACCATGTGCAAACCCTAGATACCCCGGTGCCTATATAAGTCGCGGGGTTTAGTCCGTAGAGGCACGATTACAGGCTTTAGAGGCTAGAACTCATTCATTCGATCTCAATGTAGATCATACTGTACTTTGTACCCCTCACAATCAATATAAACAAGAGCTATGATCTCAACGTAGATCATACTATACCCTGTACCCCCTCACAATCATTATAAACAAGAGCATGACGTAAGGTTTTACCTCCATGAGAGGGCCTGAAGTTGGGTAAAACACCGTGTCCCTACTCTCTCATGATACCTTCTTGCTCAGATCACCAGCTTGGATCCCCTACCCGAGATGCGCCTGTTTTAGCACCGACAGCCATGGCAGAGCAAGAAGGAAAGGATGGAAGGAAAGACTGTAGTGGTTTGTGGATATGGGTGTGATACGTCTCCAACGTATCTATAATTTTTGATTGTTCCATGTTGTTATATTATCAATCTTGGATGTTTTATATACATTTACTAGCAACTTTATATCATTTTTTGGGACTAACCTTTTAACTTAGCGCCCAGTGCCATTTGCTATTTTTTGCTTGTTTTTTACTTTGCAGTCAATGAATACCAAACGAAGTCCAAATGCCACGAAACTTTTTGCAGATTTTTTTCTGGCTAGGAGACCCTGGAAGCTTCTGTAGGACACGAGAAGAGGCTCGTGGGGCCCACTAGGTACCAGGGTGCGCCAGGGGCCTCCGGCGCGCCCTGGTGGGTAGTGGGGCCCACGGGCACTGCCTTGACCTACCTCTGAATCTATAAGTACTCTAAAATCCCAAAAACCCTAGGGGAGTCGACGAAACACTTTTTCCTCTGCCGCAAGTTCCAGAACCACGAGATCCAATCTAGAGGCCTTTTCCGGCACTCTGCCGGAGGGGGCAATGATCACGGAGGGGTCCTTCATCATCCTTACTGCCCCTCCGATGATGCCTGAGTAGTTTACCATAGACCTACGGTCCGTAGTTAGTAGCTAGATGGCTTCTTCTCTCTTTTTGATCTTCAATACATTGTTCTCCTTGATGTTCTTGGAGATCTATTTGAAGTAACTCTTTTTGCGGTGTGTTTGTTGGGATCCGATGAATTGTGATTTTATGATCAGATCAATCTATGAATATTATTTGGTTTTTCTCTGAACTCTTTTATGCATGATTGTTATAGCCTCGTATTTCTTCTCCGATTTATTGGTTTGGTTTAGCCAACTATATTGATTTATCTTGCCATGGGAAGAGGTGCTTTGTGATGGGTTCGATCTTGCGGCTCTCAATCCCAGTGATAGAAGGGGACATGACACACATGTATTGTTTCTATTAAGGGTAACAAGACGGGGTTTATTCCTACATGAGTTTATCTTGTCTACATCATGCCATCTTTCTTAATGCATTACTCCATTTTTTCCATGAACTTAATACACTAGATGCATGCTGGATAGCGGTCGATGTGTGGAGTAATAGTAGTAGATGCAGAATCGTTTCAGTCTACTAATCTTGGACGTGATGCCTACATACATGATCATTGCCTTGGATATCGTCATAATTATTTGCTTTTCTATCAAGTGCTCAACTAGTAAATTGTTTACCCACCGTATGCTATTTTCTAGAGAGAAACCTCTAGTGAAAACTATGGCCCCGGGGTCTATTTTCTATCATATTAAAACAAAAAATACCTTGCTGCAATTTTATTTTATTTTATTTATTTTGTGTTTTAGTTAGATCTATTTATCAAAATCTATACAATTTAATCTATCTGAATACTATTGAGGGATTGACAACCCCTCTACGCATTGGGTTGCGAGTATTTGTTGTTTGTGTGCAGGTGTTGTTTACATAGTGTTGCTTGGTTCTCCTACTGGATTGATAACCTTACTTTCATAACTGAGGGAATACTTACCTCTACTGTACTGCATCATCCCCTCCTCTTCGAGGAAATCCCAACGCAGCTCACAAGTAGCAGTAAGAATTTCTGGCACCGTTGCCGGGGAGACATCATCAACATCTATCAAGTACCTACGCATAAACTCTCATCTCCTTGCAATTACTTTATTTGCCTTTTGCCTCTCGTTTTCATCTCCCCCACTTCTAAAAAAATTACATTTTTTTTTTGCCTTTCTCTTGTTTGATCCTTTTTGTTATGGCTAGTTATTCTCTTGTCTCGCTCACCCCTGAAAATGAAGTTCTCACCTTTAAGCAAAGGGGGGAGAGAATTTAAAAGATGCTTGGTATAGGATTTGTGATGCTCATAATAGATCTATTCATAAGCAATCCACCACTATCCTTCTTCAAAAAAATTATGTGGGCATTACTACTTGGTATAGATTTGTTCTTGATACTATTACTAGAGGGAATTTCTTAAGTTGTCCCCCTATGGATGCTTTCAATGCTATGGGAAATTTAGTGGGATCACCACCTATCATTGTCAATGAAACAATTTTAACTCTTGAGCATGTCATGCAACGGCTAGATGCTATCGAAAAGAAAATGCTCACTGTAGAACATATTGAAAATTTGGATAAAAAGATCCATAATCATGCCACTCGAATCGGATCAAGGATAGGGGATACTCTTAAAACACTGAAAGAGAAAAGACCCATAGTTAATGAGAGGGTAGAAGAGAACCCCGCTCGAATCTATAAGTTGGAAGAAATTTTTAGTAACTTGAGTTTAGCTTTTTCTTCCATTAAAACTATAGAAAAGACTCCTCCTAAGAAGAATTGCAAGTCTACCTACGCTCCTAAGAACAAGGGTGCCACTTCTAGTAGCGACAAAGATCTTAAAATGATTAGTATTCATCCCAATTTTATTGAGTTGATAAAGAAACCTACTCACAAGAGTGAATTCTTTAATTTTATTCCTAGAAGTGTGATCATTGAGAATATGCATGCTATATCTCTAAAGAATTATGAATGTGTAATGGAGGAAACCAAAGATGACAACACTTGAAACTATACATTATGCCTAGCTAGGGGCATAAAACAATAGCGCTTGTTGGGAGGCAACCCAATGAATAAAATAAAATTTTCACTTTTTATTTCTGTTCTTGTGTGTTTGCACAAGTATGCTACTGTTATGATTGTGTTTTAGTGTTTTAATTAGTGTTTGCGCCAATTAAAGCCTTTAGGATTATGTTGGATGATAGTTCATTTGATCCTATTGAAAAACATAAACTTTTTTGCCCAGTTCTGGAATTTTGTAAATTCACATAAATGTGGAGAAATTCTTAATTTCTTACACATGATTGATATACAAATTTCCCACGTCATCCTAATTTTTCAAAAAATTTAGAGTTACAGAAGTATAGTCAATATTCAGATTGCTACAGACTGTCCTGTTTTTGACAGATTCTGTTT
Source organism: Thinopyrum elongatum (assembly GCA_011799875.1). NCBI lineage: Eukaryota > Viridiplantae > Streptophyta > Magnoliopsida > Poales > Poaceae > Thinopyrum > Thinopyrum elongatum. Next base: position 381,796,250 of record CM022300.1, read on the forward strand.
TCGTTGCGTTGTGTGCTTATTTTGACGAATCTATGGATTGTATCGGGGGGTATAAGCCATGGTAAAGTTAGAATACAGTAGGTATAATGCAATAACAAAATATGAATGGGTTTGCAACAGTACTTAAAGTGGTGATTTGTTTTATTATACTAACGGATCTCACGAAGGTTTTGTTAAGTTTTGTGTGTTTGAAGTTTTCAAGTTTTGGGTGAGATCACGATGGATGAAGGAATAAGGAGTGGCAAGAACCTAAGCCTTGGGGATGCCCGAGGCACACCAAGGTAATATTCAAGGACTCCCAAGCAACTAAGCTTGGGGATGCCCCGGAAGGCATTCCCCTCTTTCTTATAACGACCATCGATAATTTTACTTGGAGCTATATTTTTATTCGTCACATATCATGAGTTTTGCTTGGAGCATCTTATATTATATGAGTCTTTACTGGTTTTGCTTTTTAGTTTGTCACAATCATACTTGTTGAACACACTTGTTTGAGAGAGCCACACGCATATCATGATTTGCTAGAATTGCTCCATGTGCTTCACTTAAATTTTTTTGAGCTAGGCAGTTGCTCTAGTACTTCACTTATATCTTGTTGAGCACGGTGATGGTTTAATTTTTGAAGAAATACTCTCATGCTTCACTTAGATTATTTTGAGAGTTAGTAAATTTTTGAACAAATACTCTCATGCTTCACTTAGATCATTTTGAGAGTTAGTATATTTTGAAGAAATGCACTCTCATGCTTCACTTGTATTATTTTGAGAGTTGAAAATTTTGAAGAAATATTTATGCTCTCGTGCTTCACTTAAATCTTTTTGAGAGTTAAGAATAGTAATGGTAATTTTCACGAGATATGAATATGGTCCCAAAGTGATAGATATCCAAGGGGGATATAATAAAAACTTTCATGAAGATCATTGGACATTATAAACTTGATTCCTTGCAATAGTTTTGCGGTATGGAGATAGTGATATGTGCGCCATGTTGGTGAGTAGTTATGCTTTAGTAAGAATATTGGTGTTAAGGTTTGTGATTCCCTATGCAAGCACGAAAGTCAATAGTTATGCTATGAAGTTACATCCTACTTGTGGTGCATTATTCAGTGTTAGTTATGTCTAATGCACGTTTATGATCATTTTCGTTTTTTGGTTCGTCGCTTCTCAATCTATTTGCTAGCCTTCATTTGTATTAAGCGGGAATACTGCTTGTGCATCCAATTCCTTAAACCCAAAGTTGTGCCAAATGAGTCCACCATACCTACCTATATGTGGTATTTCCATGTCGTTCCAAGTAAATTTGTACGTGCCAACTCTAATTTCAAAATAAATTTCCTTTTGTGTGCCCGTACCGCTCATGAAGCGGCATGGGGTGGCCAATCACTGGTACAGCGAGGTGCTATACACACGGTTTTTAACCCCTTTCCGCGACGGCATTTTGAACCGTCGCCAAGTGAGTGACTGCGATAGGGGGGTCCTTCCCACATGACCCAGAAACCGTCGGGGATAGGGAGCCATGATGAAGAGGCCTTGCCAAATGTAATCGTATGCGATGCAGCACACACGAAACTCTTTTGCACTTGTGGGATCGGTGATTAAATGTTTCTAATGACGCAGTGAAACCAAACGGTGTGTCGTAATGAACCATTTGGGAAACAGTATGAAAGCCACACGGGCCAACATATGAACTGTGTGCGATATGTGCCCCATCGCACACCAGTTTTCTGTGAAACTCGTCTGCCATACAAGAAACCATCGCACATGTTTCCCAACAATTACCGTGTGCGATAATGTTCTATCACAAACGGTTCAGGAGCCCCTTCGCACAAATACAAGTGCTGCAGACCGTTTGTGATTTGTTGTGTATCACCGACGGTTGCGGTAAGAGTGACGTGTGCTTTTCATTTGGGATCCCACACGTTTCCTGAAAAATTTACGACTGGGATTGTATTTTACATTGGGCACGGTTTACTCCGGGCTCTCGTGTGTGATACTGTGATATCACAAATGGTTCCGGAGCCCCTACGCACACGTAGTAGTGCTGCAAATCATCTGCGATCTGTTGTGTATCACCGACGGTTCCGCTACGATTGACGTATGCTTTCCGATGTGGATTGCACACACTCATTTAGTTGAACCATGTGCAGAGCAATTGCCAGGTTAAAACAAAAATATCCCATTTGAATCGGCATGCAAAAAGCAAATTCGCCACAATATTCAATTGAACAAATAGTGTCCACAGGAAGAACATTCATCAGATTTCGCAACAATTGCAATTGAACAAATGGTAGCTAAATTTCAATGATTTGTCGACATATATATGCATTACATAATTAATCATAGTGTACGAAATACGAAGACCTCATCAAATGGAAAATAATGGATCCATGCGTATATGTTTAGCGGCTAACTCTTACTCAATGTTTCAGGAGAACGCATGCTGAAATCTTCATTATCACTAGTGGGATTGATGTAGTGATTCAGGAAGAAGTCACTGATAAATCTCCAAACCATCAGCAATTCACCAGCGGGGAGCGGTTCCGGGGTCCTCGGTTCTAAGATGAGCTGCAGTATTTTTAAGATCAGAATATGCCATATGAGTGGAGTAGAAGATATTAATCAAGATAGACTTACCGATACTAATTCGCGAGCATCTTCACAACTATCAGCAGATTTGCAGATGAAGATCATGTGTTTGCAAACATAGTATCCACAAAGGTTGGTCCCTGCTTGTTGCTGAGGACAATGAATTTTTTTGTACAGAATTAGTCATGCATTTGTCCTGTTAGGAACAACCTAACCGGTGTTAGATGTATTTTTTTTCTTTGGACAGAAATAGAAAGAGGTTTATTTAGAAGCTTGAACATTTGACTAGTGTAAGAAAAGGTATTTGCAGACTATTGGATACATTTTCTGAAAATAACGGATTTCGGTGTGTTACCGGAGAAACGATCTCGTGCTGCAGAGGTAGTTCCCTCTTGAACAGGTTCCCTGGTTTAGTTTTCCACAATGCGAACACACTGCAAATGAAGATGAATTTTCACAACATCAATTATTGAACCAGATATGAGTGCAAATTAATTTCAACATCATAGAATTCAATACCTATCCATGAATTGCTGAAGATGCGTCAAATCTGAGCGTTTATTGACTCTCTGATAGAATCCATGTAGTAAACTATGTTCTTGTTTGGAACAATGAATACCAAGATCAAGTGATTGCTACATATTAAGAAAGCCATGAACTTATGAATTATGTTGAAATCTGAAAGACAATCAGTGTATGCGTGGTTGTTTTCTTGACTTACCGTTCATGATATGGCCACATAAATGATTCTGCATGGGACGTGTTTTCGAAGATACGGATGACCGTGTTAATGGCCCACTCGGGTTCATCCTTACCATCTAATGTTGTGCCATTTGCTAATGCAGGATCTATGAAATACACACTCTCCCTTTTTCTTCTCTGTGCGTTCAATCCCCTGAGAGGAATAAAATGCAGTTAGTTGTTTATCATTTACAGCCTTGTATGGAGAAGTTGATCAGAGTTTGTTAAGTACTTGCAAAATCAGGCATCTAACAAGAGTGGCATCGAGCTTGTTGAAGTTGAAGAAGAGATGTAAGTCCTCGAAACTCACACTAATGGAACCAGCATCGTGTCGGAAATGATTTCTGTTGTAGTGGACTAGCAGAACATGATGACCTGCTAACATTTGATCCATGCAATATTTATGTAACTCGCAGCAACTGGAGCTGCACTCATCAAAGTATTCGCCAACAAGAAATGGCTGGCCATGGACGTAATTGTGTGCTTCAAGTACGTCTGCTTTATTTTTAGCAAGCAGCAAAGTTATTTCTTCATCATCCTTGCCGTCTGAAATAATATTACTCCCCAATTCGAACAACTTGCTGTTAATTTGGTTCTGGGCGATGAGTGCTTTAAGTAAGAGGCAATCGTTCTCTTTGCTCTTCGATCTCAGGGCGTGCTTCCTCATGGGTGCAGCCTTTTTGCCCGCTTCCTACTTGGTACTTGAAGCACTTCTGGTACAAGGTCTGGTTGGTTGAAAGACAGACTGCCGAGCAGACAGTGAAGCTTCGACGGACTGCTTAGCAGACGGTTTAGCTATGCCAGACCGCTGAGCTGGCGGTGCTGCTGTGATGGACTGCTGGGATGTAGGAGCAGAGGCATCGGACTGCTGAGCATGCGTTGAAGCTATGTCAAGTTTCTGCGCGGGTGGTGCCACCTTGACAGTGTGCTGAGGAGGCTGTGCCAATGCGTTGGTTTGCTGAGCAGGAAGTGCTGACGCATTGGTATGCTGATCACGCGGCTACGGACCGACGGACTGATGAGCAGTCGGTTCTGGACCAACAGACTGCTTAGCAGGCGGTTTCAAAGCATCAGACTGCTTAGCAGTCCGTTCCACCAGGTTGGTCTGCTGAGCATGTGCTACAGCTGGGTCTCCCCCCGCTGCTTCAGCGGCCGGCATCTGAACCGGTGGTGTGTCTTTAGCAGTTGTAGGCCTTGCCACTAGCTGCTCTGGGGAAGATGAAGACATGTCCTATACGGCACAAAGTCGGGCTGGATGATCACAGGTTGATGCATCAGCCGTTGGATTACGAGTATTAGGTTTTTGGGGGAAGCACGCGAGAGCTGCTGTGTCTAGGAGAGCGTCACTGGTTGATGGCGACATTGGTTGCTCTTAGTGAGGCTTCAGGGATCTCATCCATGAACTCTATTTCCTTTCGTGGCCACTGGATGTGATGTAACAGTGTTTCTCCCAAGGTCCTTTGCTCATCAAAGTCTCCTAGGACATTCTTCAGGGCAAATTCATTGAATCCAGGCTTTACTTCAGTCACATAGCACTTCACACAGCCCGGCTTCAATGTCACATTGTCCAACAAGAGGCCCTCTTCCAAGAAGGGTGGGCAAACCCAGGCTGTTGCACATTTTAATGTACCTTCATAATGTGTAAGCACGCCCTTCAGTCTATCTTTCATTCCAGATAGATCAGATATAGCATCATCATGAGCAGCTGCAGTCTCAGTGTCGCTGGGGTCAGCTGATGCACAACTACTCTTGTGCGGTGTTGTCGCACAATAACCAACATCCTCCATGCCCGCCTCCCCTCCCATCTACTGGCTATCTGTCAGTGTTAGAGTCTTCTGCATCATCAATGACTCCTCAATATCCTTTCGAACAGCTGGATACATGTCCTTCATCAACCTTTCATACAATTCATTCTGTTTCATTTCACTCCTCGCTTTTTTCATGCTGAGCCTCTCTTCTTTGCTGAGTGTGAAAGCCCTCTTATGCGGGACATTAACACCTATACCCCTTGCACGGCCAGGGGGCTCTCTTGTTTCTAGAGCATCGGTCAGAATGTCACATGGCCTTGAGTTCCTATAGAACCTTCCAGGGATCTTGGAAGCCTTTAACATCACGCGATACAGTTCTTCGTCATGTGAGTTTTCAAAGTAATAAGTTCCATCATTACGCCTCCTTGCACGTGCCCGCAAGTAGTCTCTAGCGTGTTCGCCCCTGATTTCACTAAAGGCCGGTTTCCCACCCGCAGCTACTGCTTCTTTGTCCTCCTAGTCCCATATCAGTTTCATGCCGTAGTATCCTGCCACACCCATACGGTGGGGGTGTGTGTTCCTCTTCTGAAGTTCCGATTGCTTGGCACTCTTCTCAGCAAACTCTGTAGTTGCCCTGACCCATTTGAATTCTGCCCAGTCTGCCTTTGTAATTTGGGGGTATGTGGGGATTGGGTCCTTGCCTTCACTCAAGTACTTCTTGTACAGCACATGCTTCTAGTTTCTCCAAGCATCCCTAGCCTTCTTCAGTGCAGCGTGTTCCACCTGCATTCTCCACTGCTTTGGAACGTTGAAGTGATCCATGATCTCCCGGACTATCCTTTGCCGTGTTTCTGTGTCAGCCTTCCGAAACCCCGGCAGATTAATGTTGAGCCTTGCCCTGCCAACAAATCCACACACACTACTGAACCTCGTGCATGCTTTATCTGGTTTAGTTGGAGCCCAAGACTTTAAATCAATCTCGGTTACTTCATATACACCTTTAGGCTGGTGTGTGGGCTTCCTTGGAGCGTTCCACCATGTCCTGACCGGAAGGGTAATTCCTACAGCTCTATCCCGTTCCAAATTACTTGATCCCTCACCATCTGCCCAAGACCTAGGGTTGTCGGAATCAGATGAAGATACATCGCCTGAAGCATGAGTGTTCTCGCTGCTACTCAGCATCTACAGAGAACACATGCGAAACTCAGGAAAGGAGGATACGCATAAAGCTAACAACTTGGTATCAAGCTGTCTAAACATGTCATGCAATAATTTAGAAAATGTACGGCTTATTTTTTAAGTTTGTGTGACTCGGGCGCCCACGATCTGTAAATCGGCAGTAACTTATTGGAACAAATACATCTTATATGTACTAGTTAGGAAGGTAGATAATGAACATATATACGCCCTCCGTTATTTTATAGCCAATTTGGGAACATACATAATGAAATAGGAAGAGGGATTGCGAGGAAATATGCCTCACCGCGATGGAGAGCAGTAACTAACAGGTTTCTTAATGCAAACCCTGCAGGACCACATGAGAGGCGAGGGTTACATGATCCATATGCTCGAGGGTGGCTGGCGAGCATAATTTCGTTTGAAATGAAGACGTGAGTTCATCGTTTCGCCTCTAATTTTTTCCCACTGTAAGCAATCACCATTATACCACAGGTTTCATTTGCTGGCGCATTTCAGGTCTCGTGTGCTATATTTAAGACATTTTTTGGCATTTACCGTGCATTTTGGCATATAAATCAAATCCTAGCCGGAATTGTATGTGTTGATGAAAGGGATGAGGATCACCGTTCGATCTGGGAGCATCCAACGGTGCAGACGTACAATCCCTGGGGTTTGGGTTCTGGCCAATCAGAACGCACGACTCAGATCGCGCGCGCAGCAGGGGGCATCGGCCACGGTTTCGTAGGCACACGGCTTTTGTGAGTGAACCATGTGCTATTTGAAAACATTTACATGAACTAACAGCATATTTTCGTTTGAATGAAAACATGAGTTCATCGTTTCAACACCAAATTTTTTTCCACGGTAAGAAATCACCATTGTACCCTATGGTTCGATTTTCTGGTGCATTTGAGGTATCGTTTTCTATAGTCGCAACTACACATGGGTGCTAGCAAGATCATTTGTGTGTCGCTTTGGGAGTTTTCATTCATTGTTCAAGAAACGGGAAAAAAATTCAAACAGTTCGGCCGCAGGTTGCGGCCGGAGGCGAAGGCCTTGTTGGTATTTTAATTACAGCAAATGCATGTAGAGTCCGGAAATAACGAAAATCGGTGTGTCACCATGGCGTGCTCTCAGGATCCCATGGAAAATTTTTGGTAAAGTTTGGCACAAGTTTTGATGCTCACACCTTCCAAATCGAAGCATCTCACAAGAAGGATCATAGTTTCCAAAAGGAGACGCGACACTTCGGACTCCAATCATTGGTGACTACATCGTTCCACCTCGATTTTTTTTTCACGGTAAACAATCACGTATATACCCTAGGTTTGATTTACTGGCCCATTTCAGGTCCCGTCTGCTATATTTAAGTCATTTTTTTGCATTTACCTTCCATTTAGTGCATATAAAATCAAAACCGTACTACAACTACATCTGGGTGTTAGTTAGCAAAGAAGGTGTACAAATCATTTGAGTGTTGTTTGCGAGTTTTCATCCATTGTCCGAGAAACGGGAAGAAGTTTCAAACATTTTGGCCGCGAGGTGCGACCACCAGCGTAGGCCTTGTTGGTATTTTAATTACAGGAAATGCATATAGAGTCCGGAAATAACGAAAATCGGTGTGTCACCGTGGTGTGCTCTCAGGATCCCATGGAAAATTTTTGGTAAAGTTTGGCACAAGTTTTGATGCTCACACCTTCCAAATCGGAGCATCTCACAAGAAGGATCATAGTTTCCAAAAGGAGACGCAGCACTTCGGACTCCAATTGTCGGTGACTACATCGTTCCGCCTTGAATTTTTTTTCACGGTAAACAATCACGTATATACCCTAGGTTTGATTTTCTAGTCCATTTCAGGTCCCGTCTGCCATATTTAAAATATTTTTTTGCATTTACCTTGCATTTAGTGCATATAAAATCAAAACCGTACTACAACTACATCTGGGTGTTAGTTAGCAAAGAAGGTGTACAAATCATTTGTGTGTCGCTTTGCGAGTTTTCATCCATTCTCCGAGAAACAGGGAGAAGTTTCAGACATTTCGTCCGCGAGGTGCGGCCACCGGCATAGGCCTAGTTGGTATTTTAATTACAGGAAATTCAGATGGAGTCCAGACATCATCAAAATCGGCGTGTGCCCGTGGCGTGCTCTCACGACCCCGTGGAAAAAAATTGGTGAAGTTTGGCACAAGTTTTGATGATCGCTCCTTGCAAACCGGAGCATCTCACAAGATGGTTCATCATTTCCAAAAGGAGACGTGTCAATTCAAACTCCAGTGGCCGGTGACTGCATCGTTTGGCCTCATAAAAAAATTCACGGTACGCAATCACCAATATACCACGGGTTTGATTTTCTAACACATTTCAGGTATTGTTAGCTATATTTAAGACATTTTTTGAATTTAACGTGCAATTTGTGGATATAAATAAAATCACAACCGGAACTGCATGTGTTGTCGAAAGGGATGAGGATTGTCGTTCGATCAAGGAGAATCTGACGGTGCAGACGTACGATCCATGGGGTTTGGGTTCTGGCCAATTGGAACACACGACAAAGATCGCGCGCGCGGCAGGGGGTCGGGGGGGGCATCGGCCACGGTTTAGTAGGCACACAGCTTTCGTGAGTGAACCGTGTGCTATTTGAAAACATTTACATGAACTAACAACATATTTTGTTTGAATGAAAACATGAGTTCATAGTTTCGCCTCAATTTTTTTTTCCACGGTAAGAAATCACGATTGTACCCTATGGTTCGATTTTCTGGTGCTTTTGAGATCTTATTTGCTATATTTGAGTCATTTATATATATATATAGTCGCAACTACACGTGGGTGTTAGCAAGATCATTTGTGTGTCGCTTTGCGAGTTTTCATTCATTGTCCGAGAAACGGGAAAAAACTTCAAACAGTTCGGCCGAAGGGTGCGGCCAGAGGCGTAGGCCTTGTTGGTATTTTAATTACAGGAAATGCATATAGAGTCCGGAAATAACGAAAATCATTGTGTCACCGTGGCGTGCTCTCACGATCGCATGGAAAAAATTTGGTAAAGTTTGACACAAGTTTTAGTGCTCGCACCTTCCATGCCGGAGCATCTCACAAGAAGGATCATAGTTTCCAAAAGGAGACGCGGCACTTCGGACTCCAAATCGTCAATGACTACATTGCTTCGCCTTGAAAAAAATCATGGTAAACAATCACAGATATACCCTTGGTTTGATTTTCTGGCACATTTCAGGTCTCGTCTGCTATATTTAAGTCATTTTTTTTCACTTACCTTGCATTTAGTGCATATAAAGTCAAAACCCTAATACAACTACATGTGGGTGTTAGTTAGGCTACTTATAGTGGGGAGTATCATATACTAGTATCATGCATATGTTACTAGTCTATGTTACTACCTCTATATTGGGGAGTAACATATGTGTGGTGTCATGCAACACTTCATTTATTAGGTTGTAGACTCATCTTGTTATGGTATGTGTGATGTTACAGTAACTAGCTATGTTACCACATGCCCCTATTTCCTCATTAATTACTCGCCACATCATCGGTTTTGCCTAGAGATGTGTGATGTTATTACTCCCACTGTGGGTAGTCTTCGCAAAGAAGGTGTACAAATCATTTGTGCATCGCTTTGTGAGTTTTCATCCGTTTGTCCGAGAAGCAGGGAGAAGTTTCAAACATTTCTGCCGCGAGGTGCGGCCATTGGCGTAGGCCTAGTTGGTATTTTGATTACAGGAAATTCAGATGGAGTCCGGACATCATCAAAATCGGTGTGTGCCCGTGGCGTGCTCTCACGACCCCGTGGAAAAATTTTGGTAAAGTTTGGCACAAGTTTTGATGATCGCTCCTTCCAAACCGGAGCATCTCACAAGAAGGATCATGGTTTCCAAAAGGAGACGTGTCAATTCAAACTCCAGTGCCCGGTGACTTCATCGTTTGGCCTCATAAAAATTTCCACGGTACGCAATCACCATTATACCATGGGTTTAATTTTCGGACGCATTTCAAGTATCATTAGCTATATTTAAGACATTTTTTGAATTTAACGTGCATTTTATGCATATAAATAAAATTACAACCGGAACTACATTTGCTGTCGAAAGGGATGAGGATTGCCGTTTGAGCTGGGAGCATCCAACGGTGCAGACGTACGATCTGTGGGGTTTGAGTTCTGGCCAATCAGAATGCACGACTCAGATCACGCGCGGTGTTTGGTTGGCACACGGCTTTCATGAACGAACAGTGTGCTATTCGCAAACCAGATTGCATATCTTCTGTTCATACATACTGGAGTGAGATCAATTGAGTGTGCTACCTCTATGGTATAATAATAATAATAATAATAATAATAATAATAAACAATTCATATTCATTGCCTGAGCTAACAGCATATCAAGGTCAACATATTAACGGTTCTTACATCAATAGAAAACCGGGCATAACTCACAAATTCAGTACACGCGACAATTCTAAATTGAACGAATTAAGTTGCAGGGTCGGCATAAAAACTAGTCTTACGGCTTAATTCCCATGTACATGGGGGAACTGGGATCATTACATTGGCCCCGAATGAACTTCGGTTTTCTGATGATTTTACGCTTCTCTGTTAGAGGGGTGCGTGATCCCTTGCCTGGCAAATCAGCAAATTCATCGTACTCGTCCTCATCGGCAACATCCTCGACACCCAGTACCCTCCTCTTGCCATGCATCACTACAAGGCAGTTCTTATGCAAGGAGTCTTCCACATAGAAAATCTGGGTAGCATCGCTGGCAAAAATGAACGGGTCCGCAACCTCTTTGCCTCTCTAGGGTTTCAAACAAATGCCTCAACCTTGGAATTAAAGGCAAGTACCAAACAACCTTGAACGGGATTCCTATCTTGATCTCGTCATCCAATTTGTACTTGTCCTTTGCTCTCCTATGCTTGTATCGTGCATGCTTGCATGTGGGACATGCACGCAAATATTTGTACTCACCATGGTACAATATACAATCATTCACACAAGCGTGTATCTTCTGTACTTCAAGTTCCAATGGGCAAACAATTTTCTTTCTTTCGTTTGTGCTTCTGGGGAGCACATTATCTTCCGGAAGAATTTCTTTGAAAAGACCTATCATCTCTGTGAAGCCCTTGTTTGATAGACCATTTGCTACTTTAAATCTGAGAAGCGCTAGGGTGGCACTCAACTTGGAATATTTCTTTTTGCAACCTGGATGCAATTCTTTCTTGGAGTCTGCATCAATGGTTGGCAGATCCTTGTACCCAGTCATATCCTTTTTTGGGCCCTTGAAATCTGCAATCATAGCAGCAAAATCTGGCATATCAAGATCGTCGTCATCTGCGTCGCTGTCTTGGTTTTCCAGTGGGCGTTTCGGCTTTCCGGTGTTCCATTGGTACCTTGACGCCTCTGCCCCGATGATAGATTCAACATCCATGTGACAATGACCGGGGTTTGGCATCTCGCAGCCCTGGGTATATTCATCCATAACCTGCTCTTCACCGTGTCTGGTCCAACATGTATATCCATCCATGAATCCCCAAGAGAGTAAGTGCCACTGGACATCTGCAACTTCACGTGACTCTGCGTTGGCACAATGAGTACATGGACACATGATGTAATCTGCATCACCAATTATCCTCTTTGTACTTTCAGCCAAATTCATAAACTCTGTCACGCCACTGATAAAATCTGTGGTTCTCCAATTCTTCATCCATTCATATCGTTCCATCTGCACCACATGAATGGTAATTAAAAACAAAACAACAACATTAATACACGGATTAACTAATGCCCAAAGATGCGTGCATAAATCACAAGGTTTTATTTTCATAATTACTGAGGGCGCTCCATATTGTTATCCAGACGTGCAATGACAAAAATTAATGGCCAGTCAATTTACACACAGAGTACTACAACACTACCCTTAGGAATTGAATACCTTAATTAAGTCACTCACGAAAAGAATACCTTAATTAATTAGCCGCGGGGCGACCTCCACCCAGCAGACAGAGAAGTGCGATGCGGCGGCACGCCGAGACAGCAGGGTCGAGGAGCAAAGCTTAGTGCGGCTGCCGCCTGAAGTTCGACCTCCACTATCCCGCCTTCGACAACGATGATTGTGCTCCAATCACGCCGCCGCCGACCTCGATGGTTGAGCTCCTCCAATCTCCCGCCGCAGACCGAGGATTCACCTCCTATGACGCCGCCACCGCCCACCGATCGATGATTGACCTCTTATCCGGTAGCCACTGCCTAGGCCGCCGTCGCTGCCATCTCTATCTGCAGAGCGGCTGTTTTATTTTTTGATGGATATCCGCAGAGCGGCTGTTTACACGGTATCACTGTAACTCAATAATATGTACAGGGTAGTGCATCACATACGGTTATGTAATGGCAACCGTGTCTCACCTACATTGTCTTCTCACACAGTTTGGTGCGGAAATCGTGTGTGAAGTTCTAATACCTAACACAAACGACATGTATAAACAGTGTGCTGTATACAACATATAGTGCCGTAAGTATTTCCCGACCATTAGCTTATCCCCACAGTTTCCCCATTTCCCCCAAATCCCTAGATAGCCTCCAAATTCCCTCGCGTGGCGCTAATATTGGGGGAATGCGGACGAGTGGTGCTGATGGTTTCGGTGCGGCTGCTACTGCTCGTATCGCCGCTCTCGGCAGCGCCGCCACGACGGCGGTCGCCGCTGAGCACTTGCCTAAGGTCATCAGAAGGCAAGTGTACTACGGATCCAAATCGTCCTGTCAGGTTCCAATCTATCCCGATCTTTTTTAGCATGTCCAAAGTAGCTCCTTGCTGAATCTGTCCTGAATGACCCCCCCCCCCCCAAGGAAAGCGATCTGCCACCAGATCCGAAGCATGACTCCAGACTCCCGCAACACGAGTTCGACTCCGAGTTTTGCGCCACCGAGAAGTACCAAAAGTTGAGTTGTGTGCACGGACACACTCCCACCCGACTTGTATGCATAGAGGGATTCAACATTGGCAGGCAGTTTCTTAGTTGCCCCTTAGAGGTTAGTGCTAAGTTCATCATTGAGATAATGCCACCGCTCATCCTGAATACTATTTAACATTGGTAGGGATATGAGGCTTGTGCCTTTGTTAACTGGCTGGATGAAGAATGGCACGGCAGGGCTCAGAGTGTTATCACCAAGTTCATAGAAGATAACGTAAAGCTAAAGAAGAAATTGGCTGATCAGGAATGTACAATTAGTACGATGAAGCAAGAAAGAATCAATCACAGGTAATAGATGAAAGCAAGAGACAAGAGGGAACTAGCATGTGTAGTTGTGGTTGTCGCATTAGCCATGTTCTATGCACTGTTTGCAATGATGATTAGGGGTTTTGTTTGACGTTATTGCTAAAGCACATCTAGATGTGCTCTAAGTAATGCACATCTAGGTCCTATGCCATTGATGTTACGCGAAGGTTCGTGCAGATATTTTCCTTTGTCTTTTTTTCTTTTCCTTTGTACTCCCTCCATTCCTAAATATTTGTCTTTTTAGAGATTTGAAATGGACTACCACATATGGATGTATATAGACATATTTTAGATTGTAGATTCACTCATTTTGCTCCGTATGTAGTCACTTGTTGAAATCTGTAGAAAGACAAATATTTAGGAATGGAGGGAGTAGTTTGATTATTACTGGCTTCATCAATAAGAAGAGCTTAATGTATTGCTTGCCAACTGTCCTACTCCATTCGTACCGGTACCGGTGCATAATCCCAAAACTCGTTCCTTATTTTTGTCCTGAAAAAAGAAATCAGCCAATAGGAGTCCTGCGGGTAGTATGTATTCAATGACTTCAGACTACTTAGCATAACATGCATGCAATGGTCAATTCTCTGCACGCAATGGTATTGATTACCAAATACTCCCTCCGTCCCAAAATAAGTGACTCAACTTTGTACTAACGTTAGTGCAATGTTGAGTCACTTATTTTGGGACGGAGGGAGTAATCATCAAGTTCTCTCGTTTTCCCCCACCTAGGTCACCGGTACGGAGGGAGTAGAAGTACTATGAAAAATTCTTGTTTCATATTTGGACGCTCCAACGCATGTGCGTAATTAATTATCACATTGAGAACTGCGCAACCCTGGGAATTTGGAGTGACTGGGTACAAATAATTGCGGTTGATTATATCAGCGGTTAGATAATACGTCAACCCCCACTTCCATTGGCATTCCTCTTCTCTGCATACCCCGCTTAAGTGTCCACCATCTTCATCGTCCCTGGCAGGCCGCGCTACACACTTGCACATACTCTGCAATCAAGCTTTCTCGCGGTTTTTATACGACCGCAGCCATGTCGAGCGACAACGAGGACGACAGTTCGGCCAGCAGTCTGGCGCCCGATGATAGGTCAACATCAGAATCATCCTGCTCGTCTTCCATGAGTCCGGCGTCGAGCCCAGACCTCGATTATATCCGGATCATGGAAGGGACGCCGCCTTCGGAGTCGTCAGACGACAACCAGACGGATGAGGAGCCGTCGGAGGACGAAGAAGAGGACGACGATGATGAGGATGAGGAATGGTCGAACGAGGAGGAGGAGGATGACGACAGCAACGACGATGACGACGGTGGCGGCGATGAAAAGCCAACGGTCAGCAGCAAGAAGCGTCCTCGCCAAGACGATGTCGCGGGGCCATCCAACAACAACAACAACAACAAGGACTAAATTAAGCAGACTGTATATATCTCTGTTTCTGTTCGCTCATATTAATTTGTTATCTCTGTTTATCCTGTCAATCTCATCGCAGATGGTTAGTAATACGTATTCGACAGAGATCTTCTACATTATCGCCCACAGGTTGGTTTCCTGAACTGTGTGCCCTGACAAGCACACAATTCACAAAAAAAGACCGTATGGGCTGTCTATAATGATCGCACACAATTCTGATTACCGACCTGTTTGCCGGGTACCACACACATCTTGTTACGCCGAATCGTTTGTGTTCAACTCGATCATCGCAAACGGTTCATCGGAGCAAACTGTATGCCGTATATCGCACACACCTTGATCCGGCTGCCCGTTTATGTTGTTCTGTCTCATAGCAAATAGTTCATATGGGTCAACCATATGCCCCGTATCGCACACGCAACTAAAATCAGAACCGTGTTTGATGTATCCTTCATCACAAATGTTTTGCATCTTTTTTGACCTTTTTTTACATCACCGTTTGCGATTAATGCATCGCACACAGTTTCGTCAAAGGGTCTCTGATCGTAGTGTCATGTTAGCAGCATCCTGCAGTAGTGAATATTTTCCACGCTAGGTATGTTATTCTAAAGATGAGTGTTTATTCACTTGTCAATGCACGAGAGTGTGGCAGGTAATAGGGATGCCTAGTCTTGAAATGAAAAAAATTATATATGTTTCTCATAATAAATTCCTTGGAAAGTGTTGGTATGGAAGGCACCCGTGGATACGGCTAGCCATGGATTGTGTGAGAATGGTGGAAAGGATATAAACTTTATTTTATGTTTGGGGACCACTTATGATTTATCTAGCATGGAAGATATTGGGAATTCTCGGTCGTTTTCGTTGACAGGAAAAGCATGCCTCTAAAAATAATTTTATCTCTCAATTTAAGCTATGAGCTCTGGCACCTCTCAAATCTCCGATTCCCTCTGTGAAGGGCCTATCTATTTATTTTTATGCAATTTTTATTTTGATTGAGTCTCTATCTTCTCTTATAAAAGCACCAACTAGGGAACACTATTGTCATACTTGTGCATTGGATGTAGCTAATATTTGAGTGTGTTTCATGAATGGATCAATGATTGAGCATAATGGGCTAGGGACAACTTTGTTTAGCGTTGATATTTTGAAACACATGGTTGCTTGTTGATATGCTTGAGTATTAATGTCCTCATGTCAAATTATAGACTATTGCTTTGAATCATTTAAAGTTCAAATGTCCATGCTAAAAAATAAAAGAATATGTGATGCACATGATAGGCAGCATACCACATCAAAAATTCTGTTTTTATCATTTACCTACTCGAGGACGAGCAGGAACTAAGCTTGCGGATGCTGATACATCTCCAATGTATCTATAATTTTTTTGTTCCATGATGTTGTATTATCAATCTTGGATGTTTTATATACATTTACTAGTAACTTTATATCATTTTTTGGGACTAACCTATTAACTTAGTGCCCAGTGCCAGTTGTTGTTTTTTGCTTGTTTTTTACTTTGCAGAATATCAATACCAAACGAAGTCCAAATGCCACAAAACTTTTTGGAGG
Organism: Thinopyrum elongatum; assembly: GCA_011799875.1. NCBI lineage: Eukaryota > Viridiplantae > Streptophyta > Magnoliopsida > Poales > Poaceae > Thinopyrum > Thinopyrum elongatum. The sequence continues at coordinate 381,812,782 of CM022300.1, forward strand.
TTTTTTCTGGCTAGGAGAGACCTTGGAAGCTTCTGGAGGACACGAGAACAGGCTTGTGGGGCCCACTAGGCACCAGAGCATGCCAGGGGCTTCCGGCGCGCCCTGGTGGGTAGTGGGGCCCACGGTGAAAGCACAAGTGCACCCTGGGTGATTTTGGTAATTAATGTCAACATATCTCTTATTGGACTAATACTTTTATCTAGTATATTTCAGATAAGTTCAACAATGGCGTGGTAAGGACAAGAGGATGTGGAACCCCTTCAAAGTGTCAAGACACATATTGGCAAAAGCTCAAGACTCTTCATTTATATTTTAGTGATCCAAGATCACATTGAGTCCATAGGAAACCCAATACTATTAAAAGGGGATGAGGTGTTGCTTAATGGTCTACTTGCTCAAAGTGCTTAGTGATATTGCTCCAAAACCCTCAACCTCTTTCCCTTCCAAATATGTCCAAAACTCAAAGTCAAACTCAGCCCCACCGAAATGATCCATCCGGCGCCACCGAGTTCAGTTGACATAGCCACGGCCAGAAACCCTAGCAATTCAGTCACACCGATACAGATCTCGATCTCACCGAGATGGCCTTGCAAACTCTTTGTTGCCTGTTGCAATTATTTCGGCTCACCGAAATGTGCAATCGGTCCCACCAAGTTTGCTTGGCATCCTCTATGTTGCCATATTGCTTCACTTCGGTCTAACCGAGTTGATGCAATCGGTGCCACCGAGTTGATGTTTGCCCTAAGCCCTAGCACATCGGTCCCACCGAGTTGTTCCAGTCGGTCCCACCGAGATTCCTAATGCACATTTTGAACTGAATCGGTCTCACCAAGTTCTTCTATTCGGTCTGACCGAGTTGGGTCAAATGTGTGTAGCGGTTGGATTTTGTGTGGAGGCTATATATACCCCTCCACCCCTTCTCCATATGTGAGAGATCCATCAGAACGTGCCTACACTTCCACTACTCATTTTCTGAGAGAGAACCACCTACTCATGTGTTGAGACCAAGATATTCCAATCCTACCACAAGAATCTGGATCTCTAGCCTTCCCCAAGTTGCTTTCCACTCAAATCATCTCTCCACCATAGCCAAATCTGTGAGAAAGAGTTGAGTGTTGGGGAGACTATCATTTGAAGCACAAGAGCAAGGAGTTCATCATCAACACACCATTTATTACCTTTTGGAGAGTGGTGTCTCCTAGATTGGTTAGGTGTCGCTTGGGAGCCTCCGACAAGATTGTGGAGTTGAACCAAGAAGTTTGTACGGGCAAGGAGATCGCCTACTTCATGAAGATCTACCCGAGTGAGGCAAGTCCTTCGTGGGTGATGGCCATGGTGGGATAGACAAGGTTGCTTCTTCGTGGACCCTTCGTGGGTGGAGCCCTTCGTGGACTCGCGTAACCGTTACCCTTCGTGGGTTGAAGTCTCCATCAACGTGGATGTACGATAGCACCACCTATTGGAACCACGCCAAAAATCTCCGTGTCTTCATTGCGTTTGCACACTCCAATCCCATCCCTTTACTTTCTTGCAATTAGCATGCTTTATTCTTTCGGCTGCTCATACTCTTCCCATGGTTTCTTGAAATGTATTGTGAATGCTTAAACTTGTGCTAAAACTCCACCTCAACTTGAAGAACTTAAAAATTGCCACTTTTACTCGTTGAGGGTCTAATCACCCCCCTCTAGACCCCTCTTCTCGATCCTTTCAATTGGTATCAGAGCTTTGGTCTCCATTGCTTTGGTTTAATCACCATTGGAGGAAGATGGATGAGTCAATGATTGGGAGTATTAGACGTAGAGTGCCTATGCTTGACGGAGAGTTCTATAATGCTTGGAAGAATGAGATGCTTAAGATTTTCAATGAATATAATTTGAACAAGTACATTACTAACCCTTACATGCCCCCATTGACCCCTTGCATCCTACCCCCGATGAGTATCTTGACATGACCCGCAATCTTAGAACTATTGATCTTATCATGAGAGGATTGCCTAGAAATTTGCTTGTATGCTTGCCTACATTTGAATGTGCTTATACTATATGGAAATATCTTGAGGAGCGTTTTCCAAACTATTCCTTGAAAAATCTAGATGGGATTCTTCAAAAGTCCATAGCTTTTCATAAAATGAATCCTAGTGATCCTAAATTTGATGGTTGTCTATTTGAGCTCCGTGACCTTATGCGTGCCAAAGGAGATGTTGGAGTCATTAGTAGCATCATTTCACAAGTCATTATAATTCATAAACATGCACATTGTCATGGTCATATATCTAATGAATCACTCTCTCTAGGTGATGATCATTCACATGATGATGTTGAGCATGGATATTATGATGAGGATGATGATAGTGACTTTGATCTTGATGAGTCAATGAGACACTTTGGTCTTATGACTAACCATCGTGGTTACATGGCCGGAGGAAAGGAATGGGTTCTTGATAGTGGATGTACCGATCACATGACCGGAGACGAGGACATGTTTCGTGAGCTTGCTGAAAATGATGGTCCCCGAAAGTATGTCACTTTTGGTGATAACTCAAAAGGTAAGGTAGCTGGCCTTGGTAAGGTGGCCATCTCCCATGATAGCTCTATCCAAAATGTTATGCTCGTTGAATCTCTTGGCTACAATTTACTTTCCGTATCTAGACTAGCCGATTTCGGTTTTAATGTTCTATTCACTGAAGTAGATTGCCAAGTGTTTCGAAGAGATAACCATAATATTGTCTTTACCGGTACCCGTAGAGGTGATCTATACATTGTTGATTTCACTAAGAGAGCTCAACCTTGAACTTGCTTAATTGCTAAATCTTCTAAAGGTTGGTTATGGCATAGAAGGTTAGGTCACGTGGGCATGTGAAATCTTGATAAGCTTATTAAAGGTGATCATATCCTTGGTGTTAAAGATGTTATATTTGACAAGGATAGACTTTGCAGTGCTTGTCAAGCAGGAAAACAAGTTGGAGGAAGTCATCCCGTGAAGAACATCATGACCACGAGAAGACCGCTTGAGCTACTTCATATGGATCTTTTTGGTCCCAATGCCTACAAGAGTCTCGGTGGTAACTCGTTCGGATTGGTCATTGTTGACGACTTTTCAAGATTTACGTGGGTGTTCTTTCTTGATGATAAATCGCAGGTCCAAAAGATTTTCAAGAACTTCGCTAGGAAGGCCCAAAACCAATTTGAAGTAAAGATCAAGAAGGTTTGAAGCGACAACGGAACGGAGTTCAAGAACGCCAATGTGGACACTTTTCTTGACGAAGAAGGAATTTCACATGAGTTCTCGGCTACGTACACACCTCAACAAAATGGAGTTGTTGAGAGGAAGAACCAGACACTTATTAAGATGGCAAGAACGATGCTTGATGAATACAAGACGCCAAGACACTTTTGGGCGGAAGCGATTGAGACAGCTTGTCATGCTACAAATCGACTATACCTTCACAAGCTTCTCGGCAAGACGGCATATGAGCTTCTCACCGGTAACAAACCCCAAGTTGCATACTTTCGAGTATTTGGCTCAAAGTGTTACATTCTTGCTAAGCATCGTCGCTCAAAATTTGCCCCTAAATCTCATGAAGGTTTCCGACTCGGTTATGGCTCAAACTCTCACACTTACCGTGTCTACAACAATTTCACCCGAAAGGTTGAAGAGATGGTAGATGTGAAGTTTGATGAATCTAACGTCTCGCAAGTAGAGCAATTGCCAATTGATGTAGAAGACAAAGATCCTTCGGAAGCAATTCAAGATTTGTCCATTGGCAAGATTCGCCCAACGGAGGTGAAGGAGAGTACCTCATCCGTTCAAGTGAAAGCCTCAACTTCACACCAAGGTGAACCACAAGTTGACTTGGAGGCATCCACAAGTGGAACATGTCAAGACAAAGGAAACGAGGAAGTACAACAAGATGAACCTCATCGACCTCCTTCTCCACCTCCACAAGCGAACAACAACGCCAACAACTATGAAGAAGGACAAGAAGAAGAAGAAGAAGAAGACAATGAAGAGGATGTTCCACCCTGACCCAAACAAAAGCTCTCACGAGTTAGAGCAAGAGTCACAAGAGATCATCCCGTCGAACAAATCTTTGATGATATTCAAACCGGGAGAATTACTCGCTCTAAAACTCATTTGGCTAACTTTTGTGAACATTACTCATTCATTTCTAGTATTGAACCTATGAAGGTTGAAGAAGCTCTTGAGGATCCGGATTGGGTGAATGCTATGCATGAAGAGCTACACAATTTCGAGAGGAATCAAGTGTGGACGTTGGTCGAAAAGCTGGACGACAACCACAATGTCATTGGAACCAAGTGGGTGTTTCGGAATAAGCAAGATGAGGATGGACAAGTTGTACGCAACAAGGCCCGTCTCGTCACTCAAGGCTACACTCAAGTCAAAGGTATGGACTATGGTGAGACTTATGCCCCCGTTGCTAGACTTGAGTCCATACGCATCTTACTTGCTTATGCCAATCACCATGATATCACTTTATACCAAATGGACATTAAAAGTGCTTTTCTAAATGGTGAAATTGAGGAGGAAGTTTATGTTAAACAACCTCCCGGCTTTGTTAATCCTAAGAAACCTAATCATGTCTACAAACTTCACAAAGCTCTTTATGGTCTTAAACAAGCTCCTGGAGCATGGTATAAATACTTGACCAAGTTTCTTATTGAAAAAGGCTTTGAAATTGGGAAGATTGATTCTACACTTTTTACTAAAAGGGTTAATGGTGAACTATTTGTATGCCAAATTTATGTGGATGATATCATATTTGGTTCGACTAACCCTCATTTTAGTGAAAAGTTTGGAAGGCTAATGTCAGAGAAGTTTGAGATGTCTATGATGAGTGAACTCAAATTCTTTCTTGGTTTGCAAATCAAGCAAACTAAGGAAGGTACTTTTGTTTCTCAAACAAAGTATACCAAGGACCTTTTCAAGAAGTTCAACATGCAAGAAAGCAAAGGTATGAAAACACCCATGCCTACTAGTGGACATCTTGACTTGACTAAGGATGGCAAACCGGTTGACCAAAAGGTTTACCGCTCTATGATTGGTTCATTGTTATATCTATGTGCCTCCCGTCCCGATATTATGCTAAGTATGTGCATGTGTGCACGATATCAAGCGGCCCCTAAAGAATGTCATCTTAAGGCTGTGAAAAGGATAGTGAGATACTTAATTCATACATCAAAATTTGGCATTTGGTATCCTAAGAGGTCCTCTTTTGATCTTAATGACTACTCCGATTCGGACTATGCCGGTGACAAGGTTGATAGAAAGTCCACTTCGGGTACTTGTCAATTTCTTGGTAGATCCCTTGTGTCTTGGTCCTCCAAGAAACAAAACTTGGTATCCTTATCCACCGCCGAAGCGGAATACATTGCCGCCGGATCATGTTGTGCTCAATTACTTTGGATGACCCAAACCCTTAAAGATTATGGGATACATGTGAAACATGTTCCATTGCTTTGTGATAATGAAAGTGCTATTAAGATTGCTCACAATCCCGTGCAACATTCTCGAACTAAGCATATTGAAGTTCGTCATCATTTCATTCGAGATCATGTTGCTAAAGGTGACATCAATCTTAAGCATGTTCGTACTGATAAGCAATTGGCGGATATATTCACCAAACCGCTTGATGAGAAAGTATTTTGCCGTTTGAGAGGTGAATTGAATAGCATTGATGCCTCAAGCTTGGAGTAGAAACTCCATTTGGATACATGCAAGGCATGAGCCTTTTATGAATAATCCTTGATATTTCTCTTATGATGATGATCATATGTCTTGGATCTATACTTGTACCCTTGCATGTTATCTAACCCTTGTAGGTACTTGGAGGAACCCAAATCTATGAGATTGCAAATCACTCACATTTTGAGAAATCTTTACATCACCAAGTCCCTACTATATGGATGTTGAATACAAGGAAGCATGAACTCACTCGACATATCCTTTGACAATTTCTATATATCAAATTTCAATTGATATCAAGTTTCATGATTGTCATTTTGGATACACAAGTACTTTCCTTGCTAGACTAACCCATGTAGGAAGATGAACTTCAACTTCAAAAGGTGCTCCCAACTCTTGATGGACTACAACAACCTTGAGAAACCAACACAAGTTCAACTACATGATCAACATCACAACCCAAGGTATGATATTCCATCTTAGAGAAGCTTTGTTCCAAGACATGAGACAAAGCAACTCAATGAGATGTGAATACATCAAAATGCTTAAATGAAAAATGGTAACCCCATTTTGAGCTTAAACGATGAGTATGACCTATGATCAAGTGATCTCACTTGACTCCTAAGTCAATATACTCTAACATAGGTGACTTTGTCGCCGACCCCTTCTAGATGAAGTTCTCTAGTGTTTCTCTGTTCACTTACTTTGTGTTCTTGCATATATTTCTTGCTATCTTGTTCCCCTTATAAAAAACTTCATCTAGTTCTCTTTTCTATGTTTCTGTTGTTAACTCATTGCAAATCTTTCAGTTAATTCCTTGCAAATTCTTGTGAGATTTCCTTTGGCAAGTGAGCTGAATTGACAAGATTTTTACTCTGTGTTGAACTCGGTCCCTCCGAGCAAAACCTATCGGTCTGACCGAAGCACAAGGCCCCATTGTGAATAGTTCATCGGTACAACTGACACGGACTAGCTCGGTCGCACCGATCAGGACCCTCTATGACTCTGTTCACTCGGCGTCACCGACGGAAAATAATCGGCGTCACCGATTTCAACTCTGAGAAAATGCTTTGCCATGTTTACTACCTATCTTTTTCCAGCTCCACTCGATGAATCTTCTCTCTACAAGCATCATGGATTACCTACTACTTTGTAGTGTCTCTCAAGGACCACACCTACTTAACTCATGCTCCAGAAGTGCCCTTCTTGGAAATTGATGTCAAAGGGGGAGAGAGAGAGCACATCAAAGCTTATCTTATGAGCACAATCTAAGCTCTTCCAAATGCTAGTAAAACAAAGAGGAGAGAAGTCACATGTCTTCTAGAGGGGAAAGACATGTCAATATATTTGATCTTAGTTATTGTTATTGCATATCATTGTTGCTCTGACTGTGGTTAATATTACCCTTTCTTGCACTAATTTTCTCTTGCTCTGATTTTCTGTTACCCTACCTTCTCCCATTATCCAATATCAGATTCAGGGGGAGAAAACGTCCATATCTAAGGGAAGAAAATCTTTAAAATTCATTGCATATCTTTAAAAATCTTTGGGGACATGTCAATATCTAAATGGAGTACCTAGTACTCACCCATTACATGTCATCCCAGTCTTCGTACTCTTGTGGTATCCTAGAATTGCTTTACCTAGAGTGTTCTTGTGTTATCTAACCCTGTTTTCTCAAGTCCACTCCCTCTAAAGCCAGCCCAAGACCACAAGGTAAGTATATGCATCACACTCATGTGCATGATGATCCCTTGCTGATGTATATATTGTTTGCAAGAAGGTTTCATGAACATGGAGGTACACTTCTTATACACATCATTTGCTCTGATGCATATAGCCAAGATGCATGTAACTTATTGCTTGCTCTGTCATCCTCATGCATTCACATGCTCTCATATTCCAACTTCACATGATTGCATACATGTAGGGGGTGCCTATGCATGTTACATGTCTTTCCAAAGCTTTACTTAATACCATGTATATCTTTAATCCTAAGCTTTGATGTATGTTTTGTCATCAATTACCAAAAAGGGGGAGATAGAAAGCACAAGTGCTCCCTGGGTGATTTTGGTAATTAATGTCAACATATCTCTTGTTGGACTAATACTTTTATCTAGTATATTTCAGATAAGTTCAACAATGTCGTGGTAAGGACAAGAGGATGTGTAACCCCTTCAAAGTGTCAAGACACATATTGGCAAAAGCTCAAGACTCTTCATTTATATTTTAGTGATCCAAGATGATATTCTGTCCATAGGAAAGCCAATACTATTAAAAGGGGATGAGGTGTTGCTTAATGGTCTACTTGCTCAAAGTGCTTAGTGATATTGCTCCAAAACCCTCAACCACTTTCCATTCCAAATATGTCCAAAACTCAAAGTCAAACTTGGCCCCACCGAAATGATCCATCCGGCGCCACCGAGTTCAGTTGACATAGCCACAGCCAGAAACCCTAGCAATTCGGTCACACCGATACGGATCTTGGTCTCACCGAGATGGCCTTGCAAACTCTCTGTTACCTATTGCAATTATTTTGGTCTCACGAAATGTGCAATCGGTCCCACCGAGTTTGCTTGACATCCTCTCTATTGCCCTCTTGCTTCACTTCGGTCTAACCGAGTTGATGCAATCGGTGCCATCAAGTTGATGTTTGCCCTAAGCCCTAGCACATTGGTCCCACCGAGTTGTTCCAGTCGGTCCCACCGAGATTCCTAACGTTCACATTTTGAACTGAATCGGTCTCACCGAGTTCTTCTATTCGGTCTGACCGAGTTGGGTCAAATGTGTGTAACGGTTGGATTTTGTGTGGAGGCTATATATACCCCTCCACCCCCTTCTCCAATGTGAGAGAGCCACCAGAACGTGCCTACACTTCCACTACTCATTTTCTGAGAGAGAACCACCTACTCATGTGTTGAGACCAAGATATTCCAATCCTACCACAAGAATCTTGATCTCTAGTCTTTCCCAAGTTGCTTTTCACTCTAATCTTCTTTCCACCATAGACAAATCTGTGAGAGAGAGTTGAGTGTTGGGGAGACTATCATTTGAAGCACAAGAGCAAGGAGTTCATCATCAACACACCATTTATTACCTTTTGGAGAGTGGTGTCTCCTAGATTGGTTAGGTGTCGCTTGGGAGCCTCCTACAAGATTGTGGAGTTGAACCAAGAAGTTTGTGCGGGCAAGGAGATCGCCTACTTCGTGAAGATCTACCCGAGTGAGGCAAGTCCTTCGTGGGCGATGGCCATTGTGGGATAGACAAGGTTGCTTCTTCGTGGACCCTTCGTAGGTGGAGCCCTTCGTGGACTTGCGCAACCGTTACCCTTCGTGGGTTGAAGTCTCCATCAACGTGGATGTACGATAGGACCACCTATCGGAACCATGCCAAAAATCTATGTGTCTTCATTGTGTTTGCACACTCCAATCCCATCCCTTTACTTTCTTGCAATTAGCATGTTTTATTCTTTCCGCTGCTCATACTCTTGCCATGCTTACTTGAAATGTATTGTGAATGCTTAAACTTGTGCTAAAACTCCACCTCAACTTGAAAAACTTAAAAATTGCCAATTTTACTCGGTGAGGGTCTAATCACCCCCCTCTAGACCCCTCTTCTCGATCCTTTCACACGGGCATCGCCTTGACCTACCTCCGACTCTATAAATACTCTAAAATCACAAAAACCCTAGGGGAGTCGACAAAACACTTTGTCTGTCGCCGCAAGTTCCAGAACCACGAGATCCGATCTAGGGGCCTTTTCCGGCACTCTGTCAGAGGGGGAAACGTCCACGGAGGGGTTCTTCGTCATCCTTGCTGCCCCTTCGATGATGCGTGAGTAGTTTACGACAGACCTACGGGTCCGTAGTTAGTAGCTAGATGGCTTCTCCTCTCTTTTTGATCTTCAGTACAATGTTCTCCTTGATGTTCTTAGAGATCTATTTGATGTAACTCTTTTCGTGGTGTGTTTGTTGGGATCCGATGAATTGTGAGTTTACGATCTGATCTATCTATGATTATTATTTGAGTTTTCTCTAAACACTTTTATGCATGATTTTTATAGCCTCGTATTTCTTCTCCGATTTATTGGTTTGGTTTGGCCAGCTAGATTGATTTATCTTGCCATGGGAAGAGGTGCTTTGTGATGGGTTCGATCTTGCGGTGCTCAATCCCAGTGACAGAAGGGGACATGACACGGATGTATCGTTGCTATTAAGGGTAACAAGATGGGGTTTATTCATACGTGAGTTTGTCTTGTCTACATCATGTCATATTTCTTAATGCATTACTCCGTTTTTGCATGAACTTAATACACTAGATGCATGCTGGATAGTGGTCGATGTGTGGAGTAATAGTAGTAGATGCAGAATCGTTTCGGTCTACTAATTTTGGACGTGATGCCTATATACATGATCATTACTTTGTGTATCGTCATAATTATTTGGTTTTCTATCAATTGCCCAACAGTAGTTTGTTTCCCATCGTATGCTATTTTCTCGAGAGAAGTCTCTAGTGAAAACTATAGCCCAGGGGTCTATTTTCTATCATATTAAAAGCAAAAATACCTTGCTGTAATTTTCTTTTATTTATTTTATTTTGTGTTTTAGTTAGATCTATTTATCAAAACCTATACAATTTAATCTATCTCAATACCATTGAGGGATTGACAACCCCTCTACGCGTTGGGTTGCGAGTATTTGTTGTTTGTGTGCAGGTGTTGTTTACATAGTGTTGCTTGGTTCTCCTACTGGATTGATAACCTTAGTTTCATAACTGAGAAAAATACTTACCTCTACTATACTGCATCATCCCCTCCTCTTCGAGGAAATCCCAACGCAGCTCATAAGTAGCAGGGTGTGGTTGCAAGGAAGGAGAAAGGGAGACAACGGCGCATTATGAAATGGGGAATGGAAAGCCTAGGGCACACTGCTTCCACCATTTATGCAGGCGCTCAGGGGCTGCATCCCCCTACCTCGCAGTAATGGGCGCATTTCCCCATGCTCCCATTACCCCCAGGATTTCCACTGCGGTTCACACTGTCCTATGCGGTTGATTTGACCGAACAAGGGGCTTGCGACACGTGGGGCCCGTCATTGAAAGGACCTGACCCTGACAACATGTTGGACACGCATCCGGCAGAGGCCCGTGGGCTACTGTAGGTAGCGTGACCATTGGGTTCACGGACCCAACTACGCATGAACCACGGTCGCCTCCTGGTCAAAACCAAGAAGATAAAGGAGCTCTCCATTGACAAAACTCCCTCCATCCGCTTCATGGCGGTATGCAGATCTTCGTCAAAATCATCGGAGCTCTCCATTGACAAAACTCCCTCCACCGCTTCATGGCGGTATGTTGATCTTCGTCAAAATCATCATCGACAATACCATAAAAAAGGAACCCAAGCTCCGTGGAGGCATGCAGATCTTTGTCAAATTTTGTTGCATCCTTCTCTGTGCCAAACAAGTACCGAGAGGAGCAAGACCGAGCCGCCCCATAACGAGACAGACGGCCAGCACTCAGGAACACCAACACTCGGCAACGACTCCTCCAGTTGGCCCGCACTCAGCAAGCGTCGACAGCAAGTTACCGTCCGCCCCCACGCGTGGCGCACATAGAGCTTTCGTGCCACCTGACAGGGGCGCAGGCGTGCCAATGGAGGGACAAGACGCAAGGGATGAATCACCCCGTATTTCACCGCATGGTGTACACCTGTACAGAGGCGCGTCACGTCCAGATCAAGTGGCACTATGGGCGGTGGTGACAAGACAGTCGTTCGTTCCCGATAGTCAGAAGACGATGACAACTCATCGCCCATTCAATGCATTTACCTACCTAGTTTGGCCAGGTAGTTTTCTTAGTAACGAATCCACTGTGGTATCTCTGTGGTATCTCTTGAGCTATAAAAAAGCACAAAGCTAGTAAACTAATAGGAAAAGAGGACGACTTTTTGACAAAACTATTGGATCTACTCCAGAGGGTGGACACTTGGTAGAACACCGTTAAAAGCCACACTGTTAAAAGCTACACAAAGTAGGAGTGACGTATTACGCAATCATACGGCCTGAACTTGGGTAAACCATTTGTATTTATTGTGTCTCATTGTGCATTTATTGTTGAGATAGATCCTCACCTTGAGCCCGCGCCCCGTTTACGAATCGGCAAGGGCGTTTTCGGTCTTTGGTGTCTCGCACACGCACGACCAGAGTCGGTCCACTGTGGCGCGACTGTGTGTGGTTGCCAATGGACCAATGTAGGTGTTGTTCTATCAATGCTCTTCAGTTTCCTTCGTAAGAAAATAGTTCTATACGTTAGGCGTGCCAGTCGATAGTTATATCAATGTATCACTAGGAACAGAAAGGGACTTCATGTGCAGTTAATATCAGTTGTCCTGGGCCTAGTTGCTCTGACATGCTCTACATGGAGCAATTTAACTGAACGGCTTTACGAGGGCACCGTGATGCTACGTGCGCGTCTCTTGTGCGGGGACGTCATGAAGTCGGCTGAGTCCAGTCAACTGACGGTTCCCTGGCTGTTTTGCCACGGAACGAGAATCAAATCGTAGTTTTCAGCACCGGCCATGTCCGACTGTAAAAATACACTACGTAATCCAGGACAGTAACACGACGGCAGAGCAAGCAATCGACGCTCGCTGTCTGACCTCACGTTTCGCAGCTGCATCGGAGGGTACGTGGATTTGTTAAGTTTCCAAAATAAGGTCGACAGACTACCATTTCACCGACGAAATTTTCGTTGTCCATTTCACCGGCCAGTCATGAGATCGACACTTGGACAGCACTCGGAGCCCCCACCGGTGGAGCACGTCGTGGGCACAGCGACCCCGGAGCGGGGCTGTTTGGTTCTCAGCCACGTATCACCACATTTTGTCATGTCTCATCTTACGCAAGTTTGATCAAGTTAGATAGATGATACTTTATCTTAAGCAAGTTTGATCAAGTTAGATGGGTATTTGATTCTAGCCACACCTAAGGCAGAATTTTTTTTTATGAGTAGTAAATCCCACATGTTATAGACACAGAAAATGTGACAAGATTTCTTTAAGCAAGCTAAAGTGTGGCTAACAATTTAAGCAACTCAAATTAGACAAGTGTGGCAAAAATAATATGACAACATAAGGCAAACAAAGTCGCAATCCAAACAACCCGAAATCCTCACAATCAAAACACTGACAGGATTGAGCAAAGGGGACCGCATACTACTAGTACTAGAATAGTATGCCAGACTGCTGTAGATAAAACGGGGGCCACCCGTCGACTCGCCCGAATTGTACTTTCGAGTTGGGGTAGCTGCTGGGCCGACGTACGTACTACATTCTACGTCATAATCCATGTTAAGCTCCGTTACAGCACGAGAACCATCCAGGAACGTGAAGAAGATTTCTAAAAAAAAAAAGGAACGTGAAGAGGGTTCATTTGGGACAAGGATTGCCCGTGTTTCACGCCTTGCAGCACCCCGAGCGTCATTTCACAAAGAGAATGACAAGGAGAGCAGAGCTGACAAACGGAAGTGAGAGAGAAATTGACGTGAAAAATATATGCCATAATTTTTGCAGCTTCCTATTTGATTCACACATAATTCTGTCATACAGGACGAGACAACACTCTACTTCACAAAGGTTCAAGGGTATTCACATAGGTGGAGACTTTCGACCAAACCTCCTATCATAACGTACTTGAAATGATACTACTAACTTAGAACCGAACAGACGCAAAAATACCAATGCTTATAGGTGGCCACTCTGGCACGGGCACTCGACGAGGGGCTGCTGGCCCGCGCAGCTGCCGGAGCTAGCCGACCGGGGATTACGCAGCCGAGGGCGCGGTGACGTACTTGACGGTACCGGCTTCCGCAAGCGCTGCGCGGAGCGGCTTCTTGGCCGCTGCCTCGAGCTCGTCGGCGTCCGCGGCCAGGGCGGGCAGGCCCTTGAAATCGAGGCTCTCGTCGTTGTAGATATCCCACCAGTTCCTGACGAGGATCCTGATGTCCTCCCTGTCCATGTTCTCCTCTTTGCCCGTGAACCTCCATGGCTTCGATCCCTGCGACCGAATGCAAGCAATAATCAGAAACCGAACGAAATTCATACCAGCGACCTCTGGGTAGTCCACTTACCGCAGCGCAGTAGTGCACCACCTTGACCTTCTCCAGCTGCACGTTCTCTGGGTGCCTCCAGAGCATCGCCAGCACAAGGTTGTAGACCAGCGGGATCGGCTTGTACTGCTCCCTGAAGAACATGTTCAGGAAATCCTGCAGATTAAGGGAGCAAGAACAAGGTGAGCACGAACGCCATTATTACTGCTAAATCTGGACTCTCGAAACGAAAGCATCAGCGGCTTACCTGCTCCGCGAACGGGGTCGTCGGCGTCACGCGGAGGGTATCAAGGAGCGCCTTGGCGGTGGCCATGCTGGGCTCGTGCACGAACATGCCGGCGTTGAAGTAGAGCGCCGGCGGCGGGCCCATCTCGGCGGCCGGCCACGTCACCTTGTTGGGACACTGCTGGCAGTAGCCGATCTGGTACTGCGGGGTGTGGCTCCACGTCTTCTCGCAGAAGCAGTCCATCACGGCGTAGAAGTGCCCCTTGGGCAGATCAAACAGCTCGTCGATGTTGTCGAACACCTGGATGTCGGCGTCAAGGTACACCATCCTCTCGTACTCCACAAACTGCGCTCAAAACCAAATCGAAGAACAGATCAGCACGCCATTACTACCATACACACTGACAAACGTTAGCGAGACAGGCAGGTGGTATCGTAATTTACCTCCCAGATGCGGAGCTTGGAGTAGTTGATGACGTAGTACGCCATGGCAAACTGGGTCTGGTTCTCGGGCGGGTACACGGGGGCGATCTCGCGGACGATGCAGCCCTGGGAGACAAGGATCTTGCGGTGGAGCTCGGGCACGTCGGGCAGCACAGCCACCACCAACGGGTAGGCCGAGCCAACCTTGCGCCGGCCTTTGGCAAGCCCAACCACGCCCATCCAGTAGTCCCCCGCCCCCGCTAGGAACGTCACGTACGCCTTCGTCGCGGGCTTCGCCGCCGCCACGGCAGCCTTGGCGGTCATCTTGCCGGCCAGCTTGGGAGCCATCTCGTCTCGGGGAGGAAGCTTCGGGTTCGGGCCTGAGCTTTTGTGTCGGATTCAGAGGCTCGTCGAGAGTGGGGTTTTTGGCTTGGATTTCTGATGAGGTTTCACGGTGGGTGGCGAGGCTATAAATAAACGCAGGGCGGAATGGTCCACTGGATAACGCCAGGCTCCTCCACACCCACGTCGTCGGTCAGGGAGCATGGCCTGTGCGATCGGACGCGTACGCCTGGCGAAGATTGTAGATCGGACGGCCGGGACGCCGTGGACGGAAGCTTCTCGCGGGGGCAGTTTCGGTAGTGGCGGCAGGAAGGCACGAGAAGTGTACAGAATGCGAGAGCGCTCTTTCGTCCCCTCTCCATGCCACGGCGGGCCCCGCATTCACTGCCATGGTTAAACCGAAATTGGATTGTTAATCGAGTGAGAAGGGCGCTAATTGCTCTTGTGATTGTGTTTAGTTGCGTACGTACATGGCAACCGTTGCAGAATCTCTGGAGTGATCGTTGCCGATTAGTCAAAATTATGCAAAAGGCAAAGGTTGAAGGCAATTGATGATCCATTTTAACTAGAGTTTACTTTCTTGGGTGGATATTCCTGTCGTCGGATCAATGGACATTCATCCCCCCGTCGTCCTACCTTAGATCCCACTGACATCTGAACTTGAATGAGAAACAAATATCCTATACCTATGTTCCTGATGCCACGAAAATAATGGTGAATCATTCCCCTCCCATTTTCATGAATAGATTCCTTCCTTATTTGATTACTAGAATCTTTCCTTTATCAATTATTTTTCACTAGAACCTTTAAGATTTTCAAGTTTTACGTCGTCCCCCCTTCTTCTAGTCTAGTGTTCCTAGGAACCGATGGAAAAAATTACACACATTTCTACTGTACCAAAGCTCCTGCTCATATTGATCGTAGTACCTACCGTGAGAGTCCGTGTGAAGGACTAAAATATGCCAACACATACCACCGCTGTTGCTGAACAAACCTAAAGTGTAACACGTGCGCGGGACCAAAAGGTTCTCCATAGTTTTCCGGTCGTTTTTCGAAGTGGACACTGTGCCCTACTGCCCATCGCAACTGATAGATGTATCTACAGTTTCTATTTGAGTCTTTCACTCATCACACACAAAAAAATTATCACGAAGCTCCCGTGTGACCTGTCTCTTGCTGCCACGCAGGATTCCCAAACGTTGTGCCGTATTCCAGCAGGTGGCTGAACGGTAGTAGTAGGACTTAGGAGTCGGACGTATCGCCTGCCGTCCGATCTTGCCGGACGTATTGCCTGCCGCCGGATGTCATTTTAACACCTAACGAATGGAAGAAGCGGTCAACAAGAGATGACGGGCGTCCAGGGTGGCTCTGGCGTAGTTTTATCGAGGTATACGATCGTGACATGACTCACCGTTGAGCGATTGAGGCGCACTCCTTGCTGCTACCCCCTCCCCCCGCGCCGTCGCCCTCCGCCGCCCGCCAGGAAGCTCCTTCGTTCGTTCGCTCCGGCTGCGCCGCCGCCGGAGGGCACGGCGGGGCGGATCCGCCCCCTCGAGATCCACCAGTCGCTGCCGACGGGAAGCACCCCCATCCGCCCCCTCCGTTGCGCCGCCGCCGAAGGCAGGTTGCGCCCCGGGATGATGGCGGCGTGGCAAGCGCCCCGGAATGATGTTCGGACCAGGGGCGTGCGATGATTAACTCCTACCAACCTCCCCTTAGGGCCATAGAGCACCATGTTCAAGTAGGGATTACAGCGGGGTGAGAGAGGGTACACCGCTGCACACAGAGGTAGAAACACAGAGACGAAGAAAGTTGTTGATGACGGCAGCAAAGTTGTTGGAGTAGATAGCCGTCACAATGGTTCCCCCAGCAATGTTTTGACGCCACCGGGAGAGGGAGGGGGGGGGGGGGAAGGCCCCCCTCCTTCATCTTCTTCTTGCTTGGCCTCTCCTCTAGATGGGGAGAGGGTTCCCCTCTGGTCCTTGGCCTCCACGGCCCCCGGAGGGCTCCCGCCCTTCGAGATTGAATCTCTCCTCCTCTGTTTCTCTAGGTTTTCTTGATTTTCTAGTCCCGTTTTCTGCCCAAACATCGTTTCTTTTATAGTCGGAGTTCAATAACTCCGATCGGGCTGAAATTTTTACCTCGAAGGAGAGCTCCAACCGACTTACGGTTGGGCCACAAGGCACCATAGCACGCCTAGGGGGTAAGCATGTCCCTGGCTTACGAGGCCCGCGGGCCTCGTCTTGCGTTGATTCTTGCACCACAAGGCACCATGGTAATGACGGTGGCGAAGTTGTTGGAGTAGATCGCCGTCAAGATGGTTCTCCTAGCGACATTCCGGCGCCACCGGGGGAGAGGGGCAGAGAGCCCCCCCCCTCCGTCCTTCTTCATCATCTTGATTGGCCTCCCCCTAGATGGGGAGAGGGTTCCCCTTCCGATCCTTGTCCTCCATGGCCCCTAGAGGGCGGGAGCCCTCGGAGATTGGATCTCTCCTCCTCTGTTTGTCTAGGTTTTCTCGATTTTCTGGTTCTGTTTCTGGCCGAACACCGTTTCTTTTATAGCCGGAGTTTCGTAACTTCGATCAGGGTGAAATTTTCACACAATTCCCCCCCCCCCCCCCCCCCCCCCCTCATAATTAGCTTCCTTACGCCTGAAGGAGAGCTCCAACCGACTTACGGTTGGGCCACAAGGCACCATGGCACGCCTAGGGGGTAGGCGCGCTCCCTGGCTTGTTAGGCCCACGGGCCTCGTCTTGCGTTGATTCTTGCGCCATAAATTTAGATATATTCTATAAAAAAATCCACGTAAATGTTTAGGTCATTCCGGCTCTGTGAATTTTTTCAAAAAATATGTAAAAGTGGTATGATAATAGCATGAAACAATCAAAAATTATAGATACGTCGGAGACGTATCAGTTACCAGTACACTAGAGCTGGCAGAACAAACCAGAGACACACATAGATAGCATAAGAACAAGTTTAACATAGTACGAAACTTATTAACAAGTAGTTTTAAATCAAACCAGCACGACATAGTCTTAAAATGAAACCAATACTCCCAATCAGGCAACAGAGAGCTCTCTAGACATTCACAGCGAAGGCATCATCGCTTCTTACACTTGGGGCTAGTTCTTTTGACGGCTTAAAAAATAAGCCGCCTCCTCCCCAGCTTTTTCATAAGCTGTCTCCCTTGTTCATTGGGGCTTCTGAACTAGTTATGGAATTACTAATCTAGAAGCCTCAATAAATTTTGGAAGCGGCTTATTTTTTAAGCTCAGAAGAGACAACTTATTTTTTAAGCCACCCAAAAGAACTGGCCCTTGGTGACCACCTCAGCGTCGTCGTTGTTGAAGACGATTACCTTCAGGGTGTCGGGAGTCAGCATCTTGAAGGTGACCATCTAGCCGATCCTGATCTGGTGAGCGGTGGTGAAGGGGGGCCAGCCCTGATCAAATGTGACCTTGTCATTGATCATCTGGACCGTGACCCTCCATGCAAAGTCGGTGTTCGTCTTTAGCTTGAACTCCTGAGGGATGGCGGGGAAGTATTCATGAAGTCTAGAGGCATAGGCTGGCACTCCAACTTTGGGGCAAGGATCACCCTGCGGAAGTGGGTTGGCCCTCCTCCTCATGGTAGTGGTCGTAGTTCCTTCGCTTGTCGCTGGGGCGCTCCTCCACCACCACGTCGTCATTTAAGCGCGACACCACCTCCTTGCACTTATCTAACGGCGGCACAACCTCCTTGCCCTTCTCTCTGGGCGCCACCAGCCCCTTGCCCTTCGTGTTCTTTGTGTCAATTTGCGTTATGAACAATGATACGTCTCCAATGTATCTATAATTTTTTATTGTTCCATGCTATTATATTATCAATCTTGGATATTTTATATGCATTATTATGCTATTTTATATCATTTTTTGGGACTAACCTATTAATGTAGCGCCAAGTGCCAGTTGCTATTTTTTCCTTGTTTTTGCCTTTACAGAAAATCAATACCAAACGGAGTTCAAATAGAACGAAACTTTTTGACTATTTTTCTGGGACCACAAGACACCCTAGAAGCTTCGGGAGGAGGCCAAAGGAGCCACGAGGTGACGACAAGCTCGTAGGGCACGCCCCGGAGGAGCGCTCCCCAAGCTCGTGGGCCCCCTGTGTCTCGTCTAACCCTAATTCTTCTTCTATAAATACCCAAATATTCCCCGTAGACCAGAGGGCACACCAAAAATACTTTTCCGCCGCCGCAAGTTTCTATCCTCGTGAGATCCCATCTGGAGGCCTTTTTCGGTACTCTGCCGGAGGGTGATTCGATCACGGAGGGCTTCTACATCAAGCTTGCTGCCCTTCCGATGATGTGTGAGTAGTTTACCACAGACCTATGGGTCGATAGCTAGTATCTAGATGGCTTCTTCTCTCTCTTTGATCTTCAATACAATGTTCTTGGAGATCTATTCGATGTAATCTTCTTTTGCGGTGCGTTTGTTGAGATTCGATGAATTATGGGTTTATGATCAGATTATCTATTAATATTATCTGAGTCTTCTCCGAACTCTTTTATGCATGATTAAGATAGCTTTGTATTTCTCTCCGATCTATTGATTTGGTTTGGCCAACTAGATTGATTTTTCTTGCCATGGGAGAGGTGCTTTGTAATGGGTTCAATCTTGCGGTGCTTATTCCCAGTGACAGAAAGGGACATGACACATATTTGTATTGTTTCCCTTAAGAATAAAAAGATGGGGTTTGTTCATATTGTTTGGATTTATCCCTCTACATCATGTCATCTTGCTTAAGGCGTTACACTGTTCTTGTTAGCTTAATACACTAGATGCATGCTGGTTAGCGGTCGATGTGTGGAGTAATAGTAGTAGATGCAGGCAGGAGTCGGTCTACTTGTCACAGACGTGATGCCTATATTCATGATCATTGCCTTAGATATCGTCATAACTATGCGCTTTTCTATCAATTGCTCAACAGTAATTTGTTTACCCACCGTATGCTTTCTTTCAACAGAGGAGCTTATAGTGAAAACTATGGCCCCCGGGTCTATTTTTACCATATTATTTTCAGATCTATAAAATCAAAAACACAAAAATACCTTGCTGCAATTTTATTTACTTTTATCTTATTTTGCACTTTTACTTATCTTTTATATCTATCAATATCAGATCTCATCCTTGCAATTAACCGTGAAGGGATTCGCAACCCTTTTATCGCGTTGGGTGCAAGTATTTGTTTGTGTGTATAGGCACAACCATTGGTGACTTGTGTGTTCCTTCTAATGGATTGATACCTTGGTTCTCAACCGAGGGAAATACTTATCTCTAATTTGCTGCATCACCCTTTCCTCTTCAAAGAAAAAACCAACGCAAGCTCAAGAAGTAGCAGGAAGAATTTCTGGCGCCGTTGCCGGGGAGGATCTACATCAAGCCTACCAAGTACCTATCAAAAACTCTCATCTCTTGTATTTACATTATTTACAATTTGCCTCTTGTTTTCATCTCCCCCACTTCTAAAATGTTTTCAGAAAAACACAAAAATATTTGCCTTCTTTCCATTCGCTTTTTAGTTTGCTTGTGTGCTAGATTGCTTGCTTTGCCATCATGTGTAAATGTGAAAAGGCTATCATCGAAAACACTAGTAAAAATCTTGAGGAAAAGTTTGAATCTTGTGCTCTTAATCATGAATCTTTTGAAATTGAAACCCCCGCTCATCTTAAAACTAAGATCTATCATGTGGGTGATGGGAACATTATTGGAAATAATATTATTCAGGAATTCTTTGATTGCACGGGAGTATGCGTATAGATAGGGGATCTATTCTTCATAATGCAAATTGCTATGCGGATGCTATTTCCATGCTTGTCATTAAATTAGAGAGAGAATTTCTACATATCCATCCGGCCTTACAAATATGTTTTACGAACTCCCCAATATACATGACCCCAAGGCTAAGAAAATTGCTACCGTTATCCTTATGTGTGAATTCGATTACATAGTCCGAGAGGCTAGAGAAATCTTTGCTTACTATAATACAAATTTTGAGCATCCCCCAATAGAAGAAATTCTTTATGACAAAGAAACCTTACGTGGTTTGGAATCTAAGGATTATGTTGCTTTTAGCAACAATCTAAGGAAAATAGTCCCTTATGCGGAAGTTATCCAAGCTTTGTACATTGATGCTTATGATATATTTAATTGGGTCACTAAGAGAATTGATGAAGGGTTTAATAAAGAATTAATTGAAGAGATGTCTAGAGAACCTATTAAAAGTGAGATACATGTTTTATATGAAGATGTTTATGGTGATGATCCTGAGTATGAAATTATGAATGTCAAAATTACTAATTGCAGCCCTTTCCATGCACTAAGCTCTCCCGCTAAAAAGGAAGAACACGAGAAAAGAAATTTACTAAGAAAAGTCTTGAAAGATTTGATTAGAAAGGAATTGAATACCAAAGATGACAATACCTAGATCTATGCAATATGCCTAGCTAGGGGCATAAAACAATAGCGCTTGTTGGGAGGCAACCCAATTTTATTTTATGTTTTTTGCTTTTTTTTAATAAATATGCAATTATACTTCTGTTATGATTGTGTTTTAGTGTTTTAACTAGTGTTTGTGCCAAGTAAGACCTTTGGGATGATTTGGAAGATTGTTGATTTAATTCTGTGAAAAAACAGAAACTTTTGCGTCAAGTAGCAGAATTTTTAAAATTCACTAGAGCTGATAAAATTCTGATTTTTTTACACTTTATTGATATACAAATTTCCCACGTTTTCCTAATTTTTCAGAATTTGTGGAGTTACAGCAGTTTGGCTAAAGTCCAGATTATTACAGACTGTTCTGTTTTTGACAGATTCTGTTTTCATTGTGTTGTTTACTTATTTTGATGGGGGGTGTCGGTGTCAAAACCGGTGGATCTCGGGTAGGGGGTCCCGACCTGTGCGTCTAAGGTCGATGGTAACAGGAGACGGGGGACACGATGTTTACCCAGGTTCGGGCCCTCTCTATGGAGGTAATACCCTACGCCCTGCTTGATTGATATTGATGAATATGAGTATTACAAGAGTTGATCTACCACGAGATCGTAATGGCTAAAACCCTAGAAGTCTAGCCTGTCTGATTATGATTGCCCCTACAGACTAAACCCTCCGGTTTATATAGACACCGGAGGGGACTAGGGTTATACAAAGTCGGTTACAGAGAAAGGAATCTTCATATCGAACGCCAAGCTTGCCATCCACGTCAAGGAGAGTCCCATCTGGATACGGGAGAGAGTCTTCTGTCTTGTATCTTCATGGCCCATCAGTCCGGCCCACGTCACGTAGCTCGGACGCCCGAGGACCCCTAAATCCAGGACTCCCTCAGTAGCCCCCGAACCAGGCTTTCAATGACGATGTGTCCGGAGCGCAGATTGTCTTCGACATTGCAAGGCGGGTTCCTCCTCCGATTACTTCGAAGTACCTGACTCAAGGATCTGTATTCGGCCTTCCATTTAATGTCATGCTCATTGGCTTCCACGCCTTCATGACTTCAGTTTCCACGTGTCGAGCGAATACGAGAGGTCGGGATATTTTTGCACATAACTCCCTGACCATGTAAGAAGGGCGTCTATTAAAAGAGATTGGATCTTCAGATCCATTCCACGCCAAGCGGGAAATCCTCAAAGCTTGCTAGGAGAAACCATTCCAACATGGCTAGTGCTCCCAGTTCTTCCACCCGCCTCCACGGCTCCAAAAAAGGCGATTGGGAAAGATGTTCCGTATCCCATGATCAGCTGGTGAGGCTCCAAACACAGGGATTTCTTCCCCCCGCGGATCTGGTCCCTGTTCAAGCAGGTTTGACCTCCTTTTCAGGCGAAGCTTTGGCGTAAAATTTCCCCAATCCAACTAGGGGGGAACGGGTGTGCTTCATTTCTTATTTGCTAAGAGGCGTCGGGTTTCCAATCCACCCTTTCCTCCGAGGACTCCTGGAGTATTATGGCCTCCAACTACACAACCTCACGCCGGCCTCTATCTTGCACATCGCGGGTTTTGTTGCCCTTTGCGAGCTTTTCCTAGGCTGTGAAGCCCACTTTGATTTATGGAGAAAACTATTCTGCCTCGTCCCTCGTACCCAAGAGGGATCCATATTCGAGGTGGGCGGCGCCGAAGTATGGCGCATAGCTGGGACCGGATACTTATCCGGCACACCGAAGAAGGCGTCCGAGGAGTGGACCTCAGAAAGGTTTTATATTGAGGACGTCGCTCTCCCTGACCCAATCCGAATGGGTCTCCCTGAATTTTCCAGCACTCCCTTGAAGAAACGCCACAGCTGGCGCCCTAGGAGCCTCAAGGAGGAAGATAGTGCGGAAATCCATCAATTAATGAGCAAGATGAAGACGCTCGCCCAGTCCGGATTATCAATAATCGAGGTTATGGCGATCTCCATAGTGCGGGGTGTCCAGTCACTCCAATTTAGAGGGCTCCCTATGTGGCACTACAATGGGGAAGATGACGCCTCACGCTGTGGCCGGAAAGGTCCGGACACCCCCGTCATTCTGGCCAAAATATTGGCCGATCTGTACGAAGGGGAGAAAGAGGAATTTATTCGTCTTAAACGCCGAGAGGGTTTTTCCATGTACAATCCTCCCACCTGGGTGAGTTTTAATCCCACCACCATACTCAATCTTTTCCATCAGTCACTTTTGACTGATACTAACCCGTCCATTTGTAACAGGAATGGCGAAAGGTCGTCACGGGGATCTACAGCCCCGCTCCACAGCCGGAGGACCATAACCGGGATCTTGACCCCGGATTCGAGGAGGATCCGGACATATTTGTGGAGCTAGAGGAGGGAGTATTTTACCAGGCGAGCTACGATGGCACAAAAGTGGCCATTATAGCAGACTATCCCGGCCTCCTACCTGCCTCACACGTAAGTAATCAGGAGACCTCTCCTCCGAAAGAGCTTCCTCATTCTGCCTCACCCACCGCACTGTCTCGTGTTCCAAAGGGGAGGCACTCGGCGCGCCATGTTACACCAGAGGCGACTCAAAAGAGGGCGGCGCCTACGTCGGGCAAGCCTTCGAAGAGGAAGGCAAACAAAGTCACAAGCGAGCCGTCGTCAGAAAGGTATGGCTTCGTAAATATGCCCCTTGGTAGTCACATCCAACTGTGACATTGTCTGTTTGTGTTTCATCAGGAAGAGCGTTCGCCGGACTATGTCCGGGGGTCCTGCAGGTCACGCTCCCAACAACCAGACTCCAGAACCGGCCATAAAGATGAGGGCCGGTACGGGAGTGACGCCGGATTGTCCTTCGGCAGAGGATTCGGATGATGTATCCGTCACAAACTCTGAAGTGGAGAGTGCCATGAATCATCGGCGCCGGAGGGCCGCTCTTCGCGACCCCGGCTTTACAAAAGAGGCATTCAATGCCTTCAGCTCGGCTGATGCATAC
Source organism: Thinopyrum elongatum (assembly GCA_011799875.1). Lineage (NCBI taxonomy): Eukaryota > Viridiplantae > Streptophyta > Magnoliopsida > Poales > Poaceae > Thinopyrum > Thinopyrum elongatum. The sequence continues at coordinate 381,837,015 of CM022300.1, forward strand.
ATCCGAGCCGCTCGAGACGGGCTTACCAGAGCCACAGACCAGCATTTGAAAGATATGCGGGTAAGTTCACATCGCACAAACCTGATAATTATATACCAGTAGCCCCCGAGACTTGAAGCAGTTGATACAATTGATTTAAGGATCATTGTATAACCAGGTGCTTACAGAGAAGAACAACCTGCTGTCTCAAGAACTGGAAAAGTGTCGGACTCAGCTAACTGCTGCCACCGCCAAATTGGAGAAATCCAGGAAGGCGTCGCCTGGTAGTGTTTCCCTCCATCGAGAAAATATAATCATATACCAGCAATGCTAACATTGTTGCATATCTCTTGGCAGGATCGTCAGATCAACTGAAGGAGGCACTTGAAACGCGCAAGCGGATAAACAAGAAGCCAAAAGGCTACTGGCCGCGGGCGAACGCATGCTGACACGGGTCAGGGAGGATCAAAACAAGCGGCAGGATTCCAACACCCTGCTGGGCGAAGAACTGAAAGATGTGCGAGCCCAGCTAGCTGACTCCGTGAAGGAAAATAAGAGGCTACGAGGCGGCATATTCAGTATGCCTTCGAACTTACCTCCGTGTAATTCGGCGGGGAAAAGAACTGACAGATTTATGTCTGCAGGTATGCTGACCGACCGTCCCGAAGAGGAAATGTCCGGATCTTCAGGCGATCTGCTACAAGAGCTGTCGCAACTGCACGAGCGAGCTCGGCAGGCAATGCGGAGTGTTGCCAAGGCCTTGTGGCCATCCGCCTCCCCTCTAGGAAGTATGGAGGAACTTGTGCAGCTATTCAAAGGAGCGCGGAGGCGCTTCTGATTATGGAAGATATCGGCCTGCCGAGAAGGTGCGCGAGAGGCCTGGGCCATGGTGAAAACACGGTATACCAAGCTTGATCCGAATCATATGGCTCGGGTCGGACCTCGAGGATCAGACGGAAAAGAAGTTCCAGTTAGTTTAGTATATGACCAAGTAAAGGTAGCCGCCGAATTGTCCCAACAGGATTGTAGGCTAGACAGCCTGTTGGACGGCATAGAGGAAGAAGCTTTTGAGTCTAAGTGACTATGCGCTTTGATTGACAAATTTGTCCCTAGCCGGATTGTAAAACGATTGTCATGGCGGACCTTTTCGCTTCGACCTCCGGACCCGAAGGTGCGGAGTGTTTCCGAATACCCACACGGTAATATAAACCGGGGTATGCGTGGAAACCAGGCGTAGGGGTCATAGTTGCTTGAACAGACAAGTTGTATCCGGCTAGCTATGTTATATTACATGTAATTGTAAGAAACATCTTCGAGAGAGAATAGTTCCATTAAGGGTTCCTTTCTCTGGGTGAACATGCGTTAATGTTCATGTCCGAACTGTGATTAAAAAATCGCAGTATACATAGCATCTAGGGGTTCATGGTGTAATGAGTGAAAGAAAAACATCTTTAATCCGCCGACCGAATATTCCCTTAAGAACGCTACCTTTCGGCTTCACCCAGTCTGAGGTACACATCCGGATGACCCGGCAGTAACAATCGCAGAGGTGCTCCCTTTATGCCCTAGCCGAACTAACGGGAACGTAGGGCATAAGCACAGGAGCCAGGCAACCCAGCTTGGCCAAAACTTAAGTCATATCGATGCATATAATGGCAAAGAAAAGGTACATATGAGGAAAAGACACATATGTGGTGAGCTTAATGCTCGGAAAATAATAATAATAATAAGCTTCTGTACAAGAAGCCCCCAGGTATTATGGACGTACCTATTTAAGGATGTGTACGTCATAGGTGCGCGGTTTAGCCGCTCAAGAGCTTAAAGCTATGGAAAAAAAATGAAAGAGAAGAGAGAAAAAAAAGGTAATGGACAAAAAGGGAGAAGAAGACGAACAAAGAGTCCGGCTCTAGGCGTAGAATCTTCGGAGTCTGGCGGCGTTCCATGGGTTCGGCTCCAAGCGATTGTTTGATGCATCACGCAGTCGATACACTCCTCTAGTGAGAACTTCATCAATGATGAAGGGACCCTCCCATTTGGGCTTGAGTTTGTCCTTTTTCTTCTCTGGTAAGAGTAGAACGAGTCCGCCAACATTATAAGTCTTGGCCCGCACTTCTCTGCTTTGATATCTGCGAGCCTGTTGTTGATACAATGCGGAACGAGCCTTTGCGGCGTCGTGCTCCTCCTCCAGGGCGTCTAAGTTGTCCTGCCGATCAAGCTCGGCCTCTCTCTCTTCATACATGCGCACTCGTGGTGAGTCATGCATAATGTCGCAGGGCAACACGGCCTCTGCGCCGTACACCATGAAGAATGGTGTGTACCCGGTAGTGCGGTTGGGCGTGGTCCGCAGCCCCCAGAGTGCGGAGTCGAGCTCCTCAACCCAGTGCTTGTCTGATTCTTTCAAAGACCGCACTAGTCTGGGCTTAATGCCGCTCATAATAAGACCATTGGCTCGTTCGACTTGGCCACTTGTTTGCGGGTGATAGACGGAGGCATAATTGAGCTTGATGCCCAGGTTAGCGCACCAGGTTTTCACCTCGTCGGCTGTAAAATTGGAGCCGTTGTTTGTGATAATGCTGTGTGGAACACCATAACGGTGTACGACACCGGATATAAAGTCTATCACTGGTCCGGCTTCGGCCGTTTTAACCGGTTTGGCTTCAATCGACTTAGTGAATTTATCTACCATGACCAGCAGATATTTTCTCTTGTGGCTTCCCCCTTTAAGGGGTCCGACCATATCAAGCCCCTAGACCGCGAAAGGCCATGTAATGGGGATTGTTTGTAGCGCAGTAGGCGGCATATGGCTTTGATTAGCGAAAAGCTGGCATCCGACACAACGTTGGACAAGGTCCTGTGCATCTGCTCGGGCCGTAGGCCAAAAGAAACCTGTACGGAAGGCTTTACTCACAAGGGCCCGAGCCGCGGTGTGGTGACCGCCAAGGCTAGCATGGATTTCGGCCAGGAGCTGCCGCCCCTCTTCTTCGGAGATACATCTTTGAAGGACTCCGGTAGCGCTTTTCTTGTAGAGCTCACCGTCATGGACCTTGTAGGCTTTCGAGCGCCGGACAATGCAGCGAGCCTCGTTAGGATCCTCAGGGAGCTCTCGCCTATTAAGGTAGGCCAAGAAGGGTTCGGCCCATGGGGCAATTACTGCCATTATGAGATGGGCCGATGGTGTTGCTTCCGTGGCTGAGCCCCCGATGATATCGGTATTGTGCTCGGACTCAGGCGGTATGATCGGGTCCGGGCTAGTGTTGCCGCTTTCATCCTGCCACACCACGGATGGCTTGAAGAGCCGTTCCAGAAAGATGTTAGGCGGGACGGCATCGCGCTTGGCTCCCATGCGAGCAAGGACGTCCGCCGCTTGATTGCTTTCTCGAGCCACATGATGAAACTTGAGTCCCTCGAACCGGGCTGATATTTTGAGTACGGCGTTACGATAGGCCGCCATTTTCGGATCTTTTGCGTCAAAGTCTCCGTTTATTTGGGATATTGCGAGATTTGAATCCCCGCGCACCTCCAGACGTTGTATTCCCATGGAAACGGCCATTCGAAGACCATGCAGTAAGGCCTCATATTCGGCTGCATTATTGGAGTCTGTATATAAGATTTGGAGTACGTATTGGACTGTGTCTCCCGTTGGGGATGTTAAGACGACGCCCGCTCCCAAACCGGCCAGCATCTTAGAGCCATCGAAGTACATGACCCAGTTGGAAATATGTGCCGTACTCTTTAGGGAGTTCGGCCTCTGTCCATTCGGCGATGAAGTCAGCCAACACTTGGGATTTAATGGCTCGGCGCGGTTTATACGTTTTGTCGAATGGCAGGAGCTCAATGGCCCATTTGGCAATCCGGCCCATAGCGTCGCGGTTGTTTATTATGTCATTGAGTGGTACTTCGGAAGCCACCGTGATCGAGCATTCTTGGAAGTAGTGCCGTAGCTTTCGGGATGCCATGAAGACCGCGTATGCTATCTTTTGGTAATGAGGGTACCGGGATTTGCATGGTGTGAGGACAGTGGATACATAGTATACCAGCTTCTGAAGCGGGAATTTGTGTCCGTCCTCCTCTCGTTCAACAACGAGCACTGCGCTCACCACCTGGTGAGTCGCAGAGATGTATAACAACATTGGTTCGCCGACGTTTGGCGCGGCCAGGATTGGGTTGCTTGCTAAAAGAGCCTTTACTTCTTCCAGTCCAGCCGTTGCTGCATCCGTCCACTCGAAGTGGTCGGTGCGTCGGAGAAGGCGATAGAGTGGCAATGCTTTTTCTCCAAGTCTGGAGATAAAGCGGCTTAAAGCTGCCACACATCCGACTAGTTTTTGGACCTGTTTAAGGTTGGTTGGTGTAGCCAATTGTGACAAAGCTCGAATTTTGGCTGGATTTGCCTCGATTCCTCTACTGGAAACAATGAAGCCTAGCAGCTTTCCAGCGGGAACACCGAAAATGCACTTTTCCGGATTAAGCTTGATGTCATATTCACGGAGGTTGTCGAATATGAGGCGTAAGTCGTCTATTAATGACTCGACGTGTCTGGTCTTGATGACGATATCATCTACGTATGCTTCAAATGTCTTGCCAATTTGCTTCTCCAGGCATGTTTGAATCATGCGTTGGTAGGTAGCGCCGGCGTTTTTAAGCCCAAAGGGCATAGTGTTGAAGCAAAAAGGCCCGTATGGGGTGATGAATGCCGTTGCGGCTTGATCGGACTCCTTCATTTTGATTTGATGGTATCCGGAGTATGCGTCGAGGAAACACAGTGAGTCGTGTCCTGCGGTAGCATCAATGATCTGATCGATGCGGGGGAGGGGGAAGGGATCCTTGGGGCCGGCTTTGTTGAGGTCTTTGAAATCGACGCATAGGCACCAGGATTTATCCTTCTTTGGTACCATCACCAGGTTTGCTAGCCAGTCCGGATGTTTTATTTCTCTGATGAATCCGGCCTCAATTAACTTGGCTAGCTCCTCCCCCATAGCCTGTCGTTTGGGTTCAGAAAAGCGCCTCAGTGTTTGTTTGACCGGCTTGTATCCCTTCAATATATTGAGGTTGTGTTCGGCCAACCTGCGTGGGATTCCTGGCATATCAGAAGGGTGCCACGCAAATATGTCCCAATTTTCGCGCAGGAACGCTCGTAATGCAGCGTCGACCGTTGGGTCCAGCTGTGCCCCGATAGAGGCTGTCTTCTTGGGGTCCGTTGGGTGGACCTGGAATTGGACGATTTCGTCTGCTGGTTTGAAGGAGGTGGATTTGGGTCGCTTGTCCAGGATTACGTCGTCCTTATCCACCGTGGAGCGTAGTGCGGCTAATTCTTCGGCCGCGAGGGCTTCGGACAATGCCTCGAGGGCCAGGGATGTGGTTTTGTTTTCGGCGCGGAGTGCTATGTCCGGATCACTGGAAAGAGTGATAATACCATTGGGCCCGGGCATCTTGAGCTTCATGTACCCATAATGAGGTATAGCTTGGAAGCGTGCAAATGCATCTCGCCCCAATAGGGCGTGATATCCACTGTTGAAAGGGGCCACTTGGAAGGTTATCTCTTCGGACCGATAATTCTCCGGTGTGCCGAATACCACGTCGAATGTGATTTTTCCCGCGCACCGCGCCTCCCGACTGGGAATGATTCCTCGGAAGGTCGTGCTACTTTGTTCGATGCGGCTCCTGTCTATTTCCATTTTGTCGAGTGTGTCCTCATAGATGAGGTTTAGTCCACTGCCGCCGTCCATGAGTACTTTGGTGAGCCGACAGCCATCCACGATTGGACTGAGGACCAAGGCAGCTGGTGCCCGGACTGTCCTGGATTTTGGTTCGTCACTGGCATTGAAAGTTATGGCCGTGTCGTTCCAGGGGTTTATTGCTGCGACTTGGCAGACTTCGGCGAGGTCGCGGAGTGCCCTTTTGCGCCTATTGTTTGAAGCGAAGGTCTCGAAGACCGTAAATACTCTGAGGTCGTCGTCTTCCGGGGGGTGTTGTTCTGAGGTGTTTTTGGTGAGGATATCTTTGCCGCTCTTGGCCACTTGCTGGAGTATCCAACATGCTCTAAGGTTGTGAGTTGGTATGGTATCCGGTGTTGTGTGTATTTTGCATGGCCTATCGAGCCATCCCTCCAGAACGGTTCCGCGCCCCGTAATGGGCTTAGATTTCTTTACTATTGGGTCGGGCACCCCATGGGGGTGCATCCTTTTTGCTCGAACTAGGGGTTGAGTGGAAACCAGTGGTTCCCAACGAGCTGCCTGAGTTTTCCAAGCGCTTTCCATTGCGCAGTACTTCTATACTATGGTTGTCAAGTCAGCGAAGTGTGATACGCGACGGCGGTTGATGGCGTTGAGGATTCCTTCGTCCGTGCAATTGTTGCAGAATTCTGAGATCGCGTCTTTGTCGCGGCAATCTTCAATCTTGTCCTTGACAAGGAGGAATCTGGCCCAAAAGTGATGGACTGTTTCCTGAGACTGCTGTCGTACGTACATGAGATCACGTATATCTGGGTGGGTGGGTGGCTTTAAATCCGAACCCTGACCCAGTTTAGGATCCGGAGTTTGAGAAACTTCCGAGCTTAATAATTCGGGCTCCGGGATATCGACTGATTTTTCAGGCCCGTCGTCCGATTCTAGGTTCGGAGGACAGGGCGTGCCGTTCCGCAGACAGGTATCCGGCTCTTCGAGCTCGGAAATCCGAACATAGTTCATCCTCAACACAGGGGAAGAGTTGTTGTTTTGCCCTTCTACCACCGCTATCTGATGGGTGATCGGTGGAGATTTGATTTCTCTCTGATCGGGTTTAAGCCCAATCAGATCGTAGTCTGCAGCGACCCCCAAAGCGGTGATGCGATCCAGGAGTTCATTTAAAGACGACAACTCCGTCGGATCCATCCGTTTGGAGTATTCGGAGTCAACGCGGAGGCGATTTTCGATGACCCGAGAAGTCATCGTCGGCTTAACGGCCGGACGGGCGGTCATGATAAAGCCGCCCAGCCGAAGGGTTTGGCCTGAGGCCAGGGCTCCTCCGGAGGTGATATTGTCCTTGATAATAAGGTGAGCCATCAACCCTGTCTTCGACGTCACAGCGGAACTCTCAATGAAAGCACCAATGTCGGTGTCAAAACTGGCGGATCTCGGGTAGGGGGTCCCAAACTGTGCGTCTAAGGTCGATGGTAACAGGAGACGGGGGACACGATGTTTACCCAGGTTTGGGCCCTCTCTATGGAGGTAATACCCTATGTCCTGCTTGATCGATATTGATGAATATGAGTATTACAAGAGTTGATCTACCACGAGATCGTAATGGCTAAAACCCTAGAAGTCTAGCCTATCTGATTATGATTGCCCCTACAGACTAAACCCTCCGGTTTATATAGACACCGGAGGGGACTAGGGTTATACAAAGTCGGTTACAGAGAAAGGAATCTTCATATCGAACGCCAAGCTTGCCATCCACGTCAAGGAGAGTCCCATCTAGACACGGGAGAGAGTCTTTTGTCTTGTATCTTCATGTCCCATCAGTCCGGCCCATGTCACGTAGCCCGGACGCCCGAGGACCCCTAAATCCAGGACTCCCTCAGGGGGTATGAACCATGGTGAAGTTAGAATACAGTAGATATAATGCAAATATAAAATTGGAATGATTTTACAAGATTACCTAAAAGTGGTGATTTGCTTTATTATACGAACGGATCTCCTGAGCTTTCTGTTGAGTTTTGTGTTGTGAAGTTTTCAAGTTTTGGGTGAAGTTTCGATGGACCACGGAATAAGGAGTGGCAAGAGCCTAAGCTTGGGGATGCCCATGGCACCCCAAGGTAATATTCAAGGACAACCAAGCGTCTAAGCTTGGGGATGTCCCCGAAGGCATCCCCTCTTTTGTCTACAATCCATCGGTAAATTACTTGAGGCTATATTTTTATTCATCACATGATATGTGTTTTTCTTAGAGCGTCATGTATTGTACGAGTCTGTACTTTATTTGCTTTTTAGTTTGCCACAATCATGCTTGCTAGACCACTTGTATAGCAAGCTGTTATAGAAACGGTTTTTAACCCCTTTCGGCGACGGCATTTTGAACCGTCGCCTAGTGGGTGTGGGCGATAGGGGGGTCCTTCCCACACGACCCAGAAACCATCGGGGATAGGCCCTCCAGTCACACACGCTGGGCAAAATGAGCTCGTGTGCGATGGGCGAGCGATCAAATACAATTATACATGCCCAATCGGTTTCGGTTGTACGTACATCACACACAGTCAGTCCCAGACAAACATTTCCGTTCGTATGTACATTCCACACAGTCAATCCAAGGAATACGTTTCCATTCGTATGTACATCCCACACAGTCAATCCAAGAAGTATGTTTCCATTCATATATACATCCCACACAGTCACTCCAAGTAAAACATTTCCGTTGGCACGTACATCACACACAAGTTTCCCCGTTAAATCATTTGTGATAGCGTTGCCATTGCAGATGATATTAACAATTTTATCATTTGCGTTATTGAATGCATCACACACGGTGCGTAGAAGAAACTGTGTGGAATAGGCTGTCCATCACACACACTTTTTATGTGGAAAACGTTTGCGCAAGGTGGCCTAACGCAAACAGTTTTCAAGAGGAAGTCGTGTGTGATTGTTCATTGATCCAACGCGTTTTCTTCCTAGAAATTGTGTGCGTTGTCTGAGCTCATCGCCCACGGTGTTTTCTCAATAACCGTTTGCAATAGAAAACCCCAATTAGCAAGCTAATTGGCCTATTATTAATAATCCATTTATTAATGAAATTGACATTTCATATTAAGCACACAATATATTTCATTTTCATATTAAGGAAGCGGGATTTCATAATTGAAATACATCAGAGTACAACATCATATAGGTTCAGCACTCAGCTACCCCATTACACAACTGTACCAGTACCAAGTTTCACATGCAACATCTATAACCTTTCGAAATTAGCATCATAGACGGTACATAGACAGATGAATCTCATCTGGAAAACTGCTGAAGCGGAAGGCGAATATTGAGCCTTCATTGATGTTAAAGGTCTTTGCAACTTTAGGTCAGTGCCTGTGGATGATTGACCATCCATCCTTCGCCCTCTTCAGGAAGACTTCAATATTGAATCATGGGTGTTGTATGAATACCTTACTCGCCTCCTGACCATACAGGTGGTTTGAGAGGTAATCATCAGTGAACTGCTTTGGAAAACAAGGATATGCATAAATATCTTCTCTAGATTTGAAATGGCGCAAAGGAATAAAAAAGACAAGTTATAATAGTTAGTACCATCCTGTAGTGAATTGATGTCTTCTTCATTGTGCAGACAAAGATCTTGTTGTTTTTTGTCGCTAATTTCTTTATCCTAACAATCTTTCTGAGTTTCTTGACTTGACTGATATTCATGGACAACTCATTTCCCCATATGCAAAAAGGGTCGAACTGTGGGTCAAAACCTCTGACAGCAGGACCTACATGTGCAAGACCAAATTATTAAAAACCTAAATATTAGAATGGTTCCTGCAATTGCACAATAATGTGCTATTAGACAAAGGACCATGCATGTGCAAATCTCGATTGTAAACCTCAGTGATTCCCATTGTTTCCCTGTAACACACATAAGGTAGCTAGTGATCAGGTTAAGTGAGGGTTGGCATGCTATCAGTAAAATATGTTGATGAAAAATAAACACATTGTAGATTCATCAGATTAATTCGAGCCACATGGAAAAGCCATTTATCCAAACCAAGCATGATTAAGAACTAGGAAATATAACAATTGTATATGTTTCTCATGTATTAAGTGTAGTCAAATTCGATTTATTCCTCACATGCATAACAATACAAAATTCTACCCACAACAATTGGACATCGCATTGCAGAATTGAACCAAGCAGTTAACTAAACACCACAACAAATGAACCAAACATTAACTGAGCACCACATTGCATTATATAACATACTCCTAATAGAAGATCAGACAGTTAACAAAACCAAGCATGCTTGACAACTTGGAAATATAGCAATTGTATTTGTTTCTCATGTATTTTGTACAGCCAAATTCGATTTATTTCTCACATGGAAGACAATACAAAATTGCACCCGGAAGAATTGAACATCACATTGCAGAATTGAACCAAACAGTTAATAAGTGAGCACCACATTGGACGACATATAGAACATATACACTAGAGGAACATATTGCATGGTAAAAGTACATAGGATAATTCACTAGAATTTGTTATGGAAAGGCAGGAGCAACACATGCAACAGGTAAATCGAGCATGCTTAACCGGCGTAGCTAGCTAACTGAACATAGGTCCTTATAGTGAGCTATTAAGACAAGCTACTCCTCATCGTTGGAGATATCGATGCTGATTGGCTCCTTGGACATGGAAGAGGGCGAGGCCTACACATCGTGGGTGCCCTCCTCATAGTGGTGAGTTGCCTGAGCCGCTCCGGGCACCAACCTGTTGGTTCTCGACTTGAGGTAAGCACGGGCACGCTGAGAAAACACCTCGTAGTCTTCGTCGAAGGCACCGACGGTGGCCTCGAAAAAATGCCATGAACTGTCGTTTAAAGCAGCCAACTGCATTGCAGCATCGGTGCGTGAGGCGTTGACGGTGGCCTCGATGGCGAGGTGCTCCTCCAAGATCTGGGGGTCGGCACGAATGACAGCCATCGCGACCTCATCCGCGCGTGCGGCCGCGATTTGCTTCTCCGCTGCCAAATGCTCCTTGAGCTCCTGGCTATACTGCGTGCACCATGGCTTAGGGCGACGCTTATTTGGGGTAGGGGTCGGTGATTTGGGTGGAAGGTGTCGCGCCGGCGGTCGGGGCATGTGGGATGTAGAAGGAAGAGGAGGATGGGGGTCAGGTGTGGATTACCTGCCTGAATCGACGAGGCCGAGCAGCGTGAAGGAGGGTCACCGGCGAGGAGGCGGCGCTGCAAGCAAGGAGTGAAGGTTTGAACTTGGAAAGGAAGGCACAAACAGGAGAAATATGGATTTTGGTAAGGGGGAGGGGTCCGAGAGGTAGATATTTCCGCGGAAGCCAAAATTTTTGGATCGCTGCAGCGAAAAAACTGGCGCGCAAAGTGTCATCAGACACGGTCCCTTATTCAGCATTGTGTAAGATATGTGAACATCACAAATGATTCATATAGCTTACCCCGTGTGTGATGAGTTTGAACGTGCAAATTTTGGTTCGAATATCCCTGGTTATAGTGGTCATCCACGTCATTGCATAATTTGGGTACACAAAGGAGCCTACAGCACACCCACACTTCTTAATCGAGCAAGTTCAGCAATTACACAGAGCTAGCTGACCTAAACATTACTCTAACAAATTAAAGACCGGTGCTCTAAATTAAACAAAAAGTACTACTCCGGCTGGCGCTCGTCGATCTCCACCGCCTCCTCCATGTCCAGCTCGCGCCCGACGATCTCCTGGGGAAGGGGCTCCATGGCATCCATCGCACCATACTCGGCGAGCATCTCGCCATCCGTGTCCACCATCTCTTTGGAAAAGGCCGCCACGAGCTGGGCGTGGGTGGCCATGATCTAGGCTTGGACGGGCTCCGTCGTGGCAAGGTATGCCGCGAAGGAACGGACGGCTGCTCGGACGCTCTCGGCGATTGCCAACTCTTCGACGGTGGGTTGCCGACTATTGTCAGAGAAGCTTCGTTCGATTTGTGCTGTGACCACCACGAGCTGGGCGTGGGCGGCCTCCATCAGGGCTATGGTTGCCGCTGCGGAACGGATAGCTGTTGTGCCGCTCTCGCCAGTTGCTATCCCCGACGCAGATGTTGCTGCCGCCACCTGAGCAGCAACAGCGGCCGCTTGGGCTGCCTTGGCCGCCCGGTCACAAATTGCGGCTGCGCTCATGCAGCTTGTTACCACGCGCATGGCGGCTGCGGCCGCGCTCTCGCCGGAGTGGGCCGCCGAAGTGGCCCTCACGACACGGGTCCACGTCCCCATCTTTCACCGGCGATGATTGAACAGTGAAATGATATTTGGGGAGCGAGCTAGTGTCCTTGACGCACCGGCTGTGGACTGTAGTCGATGCACCTTCTCGCGTAAGCCATATACGTACTACTCCGACGGTGCTCCAAGATATTTTGTACTACATCTCACACGGTTGGTGATAATAAACTGTGTGCAGTCTACTTGATTTTTCGTCTTGATTTGAAATACATAATTGGGTCACATCGGCAAGGGAGGGTGTTTGAATTGCTAGAACTTTTATCTGCAGTGAACATGCAACTATAGGTGTGTCGTCAAAAAAATTGGAATTATTCAGGTTTCGTTTGGACATTTTTATACATTAACTTGGTTTTCTAGGCATTTCAGGTGCACAATTCAAAATTAAACTACATGCACATCCTCCGGTGCACCAAAATGGGTTGTAAAATCATATATGTGTCCATGGGTTGATGCTTATGTCACATGCAAGAAATGGTGATGAATTTCAAACACCTCGGCGCTGTGGCTCGCCGGCAAACATTGAGATACTTGGTTTTGAAATTCTAGTAAATCCAAAACTCGTCTGAAATTCGTGAACCTTGGCATGCTATCATGGAATGGCATCAACATGCTGTGGTAAAAAAATTATCCCATTTGGGGCAGGTTTTGGTATAAGCTTCTCACAAACCAGAGCTTCTCACAAGAAGCCTCATGGTTCCGGTAGGGAACGTGTCACCTTTGTGGACAAAAAGATATTCGTTGCCTCTTCTTGCTTTCAAATTTTTTCTGGGGTCAACATAGAACAACAGGAGTGTCGTGTTAAATTTTGGAATTTTTTGGGGTTTGTTTGGACATTTTTATACATTAACTGAGTTTTCTAGGCATTTATGTGCATAATTCAATTTTGAACTACAGGCACATGCTCCAGTGCATAAAAATGGGTTGAAAAATCAAATATGTGTCCTTGGTTGCATGCTTAGCTCCCATGCAAGAAATAGTAATGAATGTCAAACACCTCAGCACCGTCGCTTGGCCGCAAACATTGAGATACATGGTTTTAAAATTCTTGTAAATCCAAAACTTGTCTGAAATTCATGAAACTTGGCACGCTATCATGGAATGGCATCAACATGCTGTGGTAAAAACATTGTCCCATTTGGGGCAGGTTTTGGTATAAGCTTCTCACAAACCAGAGCTTCTCACAACAAGCCTCATGGTTCCGGTAGGAACATGTCACCTTTGTGGACGAAACATATTCGTTGCCTCTTCTTGTTTTCATTTTTTTTCTGGTGTCAACATAGAACAACAGGAGAGTAGTGTTAAATTTTGGAATTTTTCGGGGTTCCTTTGGACATTTTTATACATTAACTGAGTTTTCTATGCATTTATGTGCATAATTCAAATTTGAACTATAGGCACATGCTCCAGTGCATAAAAATGGGTTGAAAAATCAAATGTGTGTCCTTTGTTGCATGCTTAGGTCCCATGCAAGAAATGAGAATGAATGTCAAATACCTCGGCACCGTCGCTCGGCCGCAAACATTGAGATACATGGTTTTAAAATTCTAGTAAATCCAAAACTCATTTGAAATTCATGAAACTTGGCATGCTATCATGTAATGGCATCAACATGTTGTGGTGAAAAAATTGTCCCATTTGGGGCAGGTTTGGGAATAAGCTTTTCACAAACCAGAGCTTCTCACAACAAGCCTCATGCTTCGATTAGGGAATGTGTCAACTTTGTGGATGATACGTCTCCATCATATCTACTTTTCCAAACTCTTTTGCCCTTGTTTTGGACTCTAATTTGCATGATTTGAATGGAACTAACCCGTACTGACGCTGTTTTTAGCAGAATTGCCATGGTGTTATTTTTGTGCAGAAATAAAAGTTTTCAGAATGACCTGAAACTTCATGGAGATCAGTTTTAGAATAAATAAAAAATATTGGTGAAAGAATCAACTGAAGGGGGCCCACACCCTGTCCACAAGGGTGGGGGGCGCGCCCACCCCCCCAGGGCGCGCCATCTGTCCTTGTGGGCCCCCTGGACCTCCACCGACCTCAACTCCAACTCCATATATTCACGTTCAGAGAGAAGGATTCATCGCGTTTTACGATACGGAGCCGCCGCCACCTCTTGTTCTTCCTCGGGAGGGTAGATTTGGAGTCCGTTCGGGGCTCCGGAGAGGGGAAATCATCGCCGTCGTCATCATCACCATCCTCCATCACCAATTTCATGATGCTCACCGCCATGCGTGAGTAATCCCATCATAGGTTTGCTGGACGGTGATGGGTTGGATGAGATTTACCATGTAATCGAGTTAGTTTTGTTAGGGTTTGATCCCTAGTATCCACTATGTTCTAAGATTGGTGTTGCTATGACTTTGCTATGCCTAATGCTTGTCACTAGGGCCCGAGTGCCATGATTTCAGATCTGGACCTATTATGTTTTCATGAATATATTTGTGTTCTTGATCCTATCTTGCAAGTTATAGTCACCTACTACGTGTTATGATCCGGCAACCCCGGAGTGACAATAGTCGGGACACTTCCCGGTGATGACCGTAGTTTGAGGAGTTCATGTATTCATTAAGTGCTAATGCTTTGGTCCAGTTTTCTATTAAAAGGAGGCCTTAATATCCCTTAGTTTCCAATAGGACCCTGCTGCCATGGGAGGGTAGGACAAAAGATGTCATGCAAGTTCTTTTCCATAAGCACGTATGACTATATTCGGAATACATGCCTACATTATATTGATGAATTGGAGCTAGTTCTGTGTCACTCTATGTTACAACTGTTGCATGATGAATGCCATCCGACATAATTATCCATCATTGATCCATTGTCTACGAGCTTTTCACATATTGATCTTTGCTAAGTTACTTTTCCGTTGCCACTGTTACAATTGCTACAAAACTGCTACTGTTACTTTTGCCACCGTTACCGTTACTTCCATACTACTTTGCTACTAAATTCTTTGCTGCAGATATTAAGTCTTTCAGGTGTGGTTGAACTGACAACTCAGCTGCTAATACCTGAGAATATTCTTTGGCTCCCCTTGTGTCGAATCAATAAATTTGTGTTGAATACTCTACCCTCGAAAACTGTTGCGATCCCCTATACTTGTGGGTTATCAAGACCTTTTTCTGGCGCCGTTGCCGGGGAGCATAGCTCTATTCTCTGAGTCACTTGGGATTTATATCTGTTGATCACTATGAAGAATTTGAAAGATACTAGAACCAAGATTTTTCCCTCAACTACGAGGGGAGGTAAGGAACTGCCATCTAGCTCTGCACTTGATTCACCTTCTGTTTTGAGTAAGCTTGCGACACCTACACCTGCTAGTGATTCTCATATGTCACATGTTATTGATGATGCCACTTCTGCTATGCATGATGCTTATGATGATACTACTACTTTGCTTGGTAATACTGTGCCACTAGGTGAATTTCTTGAAGAACAACTTGCTAGGGTTAGAGAGAATGAAATTACTGAAACTGAGGATATTTTTGAAACTGAAGATTATGATTCTCCCCCTAGATATGAATTGCTTGTTGTACCTGAGGGTTGTATTATGGATGAGGAAGCTGCTAGAGACTTTCTTGCTTGCAATGATAGAGATGATCTTAAGAAACTGTTAGCTAAGCTGAAGGAAAAGTCTTTGAATGCTAGAATGCAATATGACCCTAAGTTTGCTACTTCATCTATCTTTGTTACTGATAAGGATTATGAATTCTCTGTCGATCCCGAGTTAATCACTTTGGTTGAATCTGATCCTTTCTATGGTTATGAATCTGAAATTGTTGTGGCACATCTTACTAAATTGAATGATATAGCCACCCTATTTGCTCATGAGGAAAAAATTCGCTATTACTATATTCTTAAATTGTTTCCTTTCTCATTAAAGGGTGATGCTAAGATATGGTTTAATTCTCTTGCTCTTGGTTGTGTGCGTAGTCCCCAGGATATGATATATTACTTCTCTCAAAAATATTTTCCTGCTCATAAGAAACAAGCTGCCTTAAAGGAAATATTTAACTTTGTGCAAATTGAAGAAGAGAGTCTCCCACAAGCTTGGGGGCGGCTTCTCCAATTACTTAATGCTTTGCCTGATCATCCTCTCAAGAAAAATGAAATACTTGATATCTTTTATAATGGACTAACTGATGCTTCTAGGGACCACCTAGATAGTTGTGCTGGTTGTGTTTTCAGGGAATGAACTATTAAGCAAGCTGAATTGCTATTGAATAATATACTGAGTAATGATAATGATTGGACACTTCCTGAACCAACTCCTAAGCCAACTCCGAAGAAAAGAGGTATTCTATTTCTCAGTCCTGAAGATATGCAAGAGGCAAAGAAATCTATGAAAGAAAAAGGTATTAAAGCTGAAGATGTTAAGAATTTACCGCCTATTGAAGAAATACATGGTCTTGATAACCCAACACAGGTAGTAAAGGTAAACTCTCTCTATAGATTTGATGAAGGTGATATTCCTCATAATAAGTCTACTAGTCAATGCTTGGATGAGTTTGATAATTTTATTGTTAAACAAGAAAACTTCAATGCTTATGTTAGTAGACAATTGAAACGTAATGCTTAGATGCTTGACCACTTGGGTGATGATATGAGTAGAGCTGTTAATGATCTTAAGCTTATTAGTAAACATGCTTCCATGGTTACAACTCAGGTAGAACAAGTACTTAAGGCACAGGATGATTTGTTTAATGAGTTGAATAGTCAGAACAATGATAATGCTGTTAGGGTTATGACTAGAGGTGGTAAAATGACCCAGGAACCTTTGTATCCAGAGGGCCATCCTAAGAGAGTTGAGCAAGATTCTCAAAAAATTAATACTGATGCACCTAGTCCTAATAAAAAGAAAAAGAAAACTGATAGGACTTTGCATGCTTCTAGTAAACCTGTTACAGATACACCCGGGAATCCCAATGATATTTCTATTTCGGATGCTGAGACACAATCTGGTGATGAACATGAACCTAGTGATAATGTTAATGATGATGTTCATGTTGATGCTCAACCTAGTGATGATAATGATGTTGAAATTGAATCCGCTGTTGATCTTGATAACTCACAATCAAAGAATCAACGTTATGATAAGAGAGACTTTGTTGCTAGGAAACATGGTAGAGAAAGAGAACCATGGGTTCAGAAACCCATGCCCTTTTCTCCTAAGCCACCCAAGAAAAAGGATGATGAGGATTTTGAGCGCTTTGCTGAAATGATTAGACCTATCTTTTTGCATATGCGTTTGACTGATATGCTTAAAATGCCTCCTTATGCTAAGTATATGAAAGATATTGTTACAAATAAAAGAAAGATACCTGAAGCTGAAATTTCCACCATGCTTGCTAATTACACTTTTAAGGGTGGAATACCAAAGAAACTTGGAGATCCAGGAGTACCAACTATACCATGCTCTATTAAAGGAAATTATGTTAAAACTGCTTTATGTGATCTTGGAGCCGGTGTTAGTGTTATGCCTTTCTCTTTATATCGTAGACTTGAATTGAATAAGTTGACACCTACTGAAATCTCTTTGCAAATGGCTGATAAATCAACTGCTTTACCCATTGGTATTTGTGAGGATCTGCCTGTTGTGGTTGCAAACGTTACTATCTTAACGGACTTTGTTATTCTTGATATTCCCGAGGACGACAGTATGTCGATCATCCTTGGTAGACCCTTTTTGAACACTGCAGGGGCCATTATTAATTGCAACAAAGGCAATGTCACTTTTCATGTTAATGGTAATGAGCATATGGTACACTTTCCGAAGAAACAACCTCAAGTTCATAGTATCAATTCTATTGGAATTTTTTTAACTATTACTATTGAAGGTTTTGAATTCCCTCTTCCTACTATCAAAAAGAAATATGATATTCTTATTATTGGGGACATGCATATCCCCGTTGAGGTAACTTAGTGTTATTCAAAAATTCTCCGGTTTCATGTCATTCGGAAGAAGTTTGTTAATAAGACTTGATCAACCTTGTTAATGGATTCCTTTTGATGAGCATGAGATGGATGAATTTAGAAGGCACAACCTTCTGTACCCACCTTTTACTTTCTGTTATTTAGATTAAATAAAGCAAAAATAGTATTTTTCTATCTGTTTTCTGAATTATTCATGCAATAAAAAATGTCCCAAAAATAAAAGTTCTCCAAATGCCCTGAAAATTTAGTATGATTTTTTATAGAATTATTGAGAATTTCTGGCACTGAACATGCACCAGTGGGCCACAAGGGTGGAGGGCGCGCCCTACCCCCCTGGGCACGCCCACTGTCATGTGGATCCCACGTGGCCCCCCTTCACTTATTCCAGCACCCATCCACTTCGTCTTCCTCCAAAAAAAATCATCCTAGTGCACAAACCCGTGTTCTAGCTCATATTGCTGCCATTTTCGATCTCCTTGTGTAAAGCTCCATTTGCAAAACTGTTTTGGGGGATTGTTCTTCGGTATGTGACTCCTCCAATGGTCCAATTAGTTTTTGTTCTAGTGCTTTATGTATTGCAAATTTTTGCTGCTGTGGTGACCTTGTTCTTGATCTTGCATGTCAAATTTATATGGTACAAAGTAGTTTTAATGCATGATATAGCCTCTAGACACTTGTAGGGGTAGTTGCTACCAATTTTGTTGAGTTTGGTTCACTTTTATTTTGAGTCACTAAAAAATTCAGAAAATTTTCAGAAGAAGAAAATGATGAGGAGATTGTTGAGAGGCTCTTCGAGCCGGGGTTCAAAGGAGAAAGAAAATGAGGAGAAGGAGAAGCCCAAGTACAATCTTCCTCGCACCGTAGAGGTTCGGCCGAATGAATGGCCATGTGATGCATACTTGGAAGCGGCCGGAATTTATGAGGATTTCTATTATTTGGCTGAGAATGCAGGCATCACCGACTTCCTCCACGACCAGTGTGATCAGTACCTCCTACTCACTAATACTTTCATGCAAAATTTTCACTTTCATGCTAGGAGATCACCACCCACGGTAGAGTTTCACTTATATGATGAGCATAAGGAGATGACGCTTTATGACTTTTGTGAGGTTTGTAAATTACCTTATGAGGGTAGCGTCGACGAGCCACGTCCTAGAGATGTGGAAGATTTTATTGATGAAGTTACCGTAGGGGAAGGGAGAAAGGTGTTCGGAAGCGAGAGTATCTAGTTTACATTTTCCTGTTTTGCACTACTACTCATTATTTGCGGGGAGATGTTTAATTGGTCGCGGGGACAGTGGAGGCCTTAGTGCTCCTGACCTTGCCATTTTGCGCCATGCTTTACTTCGTGATAGAACTTTCAGTTTAGGCGCTATGGTTGCTAAATGGTTAAGTTTAAACCGTACAAAAGGTCCTATTTTCGGAGGTATCTTCGCCTCCCGCCTTGCTAGACGCTTCGAGATACCCATTAGGCATGATGAAAAAGAGGAGAAGTTATTGCCTACTATATACTTAGATTATGAAAGCATGGTAGCACATAAGTTTATTCGATATGATAAGGAAAAGAGACTCATATATAACCTGGTATTTAGCGAGGATACTTTTCAGATAATTACCTTGCCTGCACCTACTTTGTTCGATATTCATTCAGGCAGGTACTTCATTTTTCCCGCGGACATTCATGCATACTGGGAGGGGACGCGATCCCCAGCTCCTGAGTCAGAACCATCGCCTGATCCATATCAGCAGTCTATTTATCAATGGGAGCCACAGGAGCTCGCTAACCAGTAGAACCCCCAGGATCCTCCTCAGTACACCGGAGAGGGCTACTTTGATCCATGGGCATAGACCAACTTAGGCCAAAAGCCTAAGCTTGGGGGAGTACGTATTTCTCACCGACATTACATTCATGTTCACACATTCATTCCAGTTGTCGGTGCTCATACTTTTTTTCATTGTATTATCCATGTTAATTTATTTCTTTTTCTTGCTTTCTTCTAGTGTGTTTGAAAAACTTTGAGAAAAGCATAAAATTAGTTGTAGCTTAGTTTACTTTCCATGCTTAGTTATAGTATTAAAGAAAACCCAAAAAGATTCCTCGTTCTTCTTTTGCTTGTTGGGAGCTTTCCCGTGGAAATAGTTTTTCTCGTTCTTGTTTTATTTTCTTCAGAAAAGCAAAAACTCCAAAAACATTTCAGTGTATTTCTTTGAAATTCTTTTCTTTTCTTTGGGGGTTGAGAGGAGAAGACCACGATGAAAATGTTGAGTGGCTCTCATATGCATTATTGTTGATCTAACAAAGCGCCCATATTATATTGTCTTCTCCTTTGAATAAATGTTTGCAGATTCCAGCTTAGTCCAATGCACGTGCACTATTATTATTATCCACACCGTTCGGTCATGCAAGTGAAAGGCAATAATGACGATATATGATGAAATGATTGAGATGAGAAAAAACTGGTATGAACTCGACCTATCTTGTTTTTGTAAATATGATTAGTTCATCATTCTTGATTTAGCTCATTATGAATGAAACATGTTTTCAATGACAATTAGAGATTATAGTTACTCATGCCATGCTTAATTAGCTAGGAGTTTATAATGGTTTACCTTGCGTGCCAACATGCTTTTAAAATGGTTGTGATGTAGTATGATAGGATGGTATCCTCCTTTGAATGATTCGAGTGGATTGACTTGGCACATGTTCACGCATGTAGTTGAAACAAAATCAACATAGCCTCCACGATATTTATGTTCATGGTGATTTATATCCTACTCATGCTTGCACTCAATGTTGGTTAATCTCAATGCATGTTTATGACTGTTGTTGCTCTCTAGTTGGTCGCTCCCCAGTCTTTTTCTAGCCTTCACTTGTACTAAGCGGGAATACTGCTTGTGCATCCACTTCCATAAACCCAAAGTTATTCCATATGAGTCCACTATATCTTCCTATATGCGGTATTTACCTACCGTTCCAAGTAAATTTGCATGTGCCAAACTCTAAACCTTCAAATGATAATCTGTTTTTTATGCCCGAATCGCTCATGTAGCGACTGGGGGCTGTCAGTATCTTCCATGCTAGGTGGGTTATTCTCACGATGAGTGGACTCCGCTCATCATTCACGAGAAAATGGCTGGTAATCGGGATGCCCAGTCCCATGCTCAAATCAAATCAAAATAAATTAAAACAAAACTCCCCCAGGATTGTTGCTTGTATGGACGGTACCCGTTGTTTTGGACCAGCCGTGGAGTGTGCTTGTTGGTTGAGGGGGAGTAAAAAACTTTACCATTCTATTTGGGAACCGCCTTTAATGTATGTAGCATGGAAGATATCGAGATCTCTTGGTCGTTATGTTGACAATGAAAGCATATCGCTCAAAATTATATTCATCTCTGTTTCAAAAAAGCTCGAGCTCTGGCACCTCTACAAATCCCTGCTTCCCTCTGCGAAGGGCCTATCTATTTACTTTTATTGTTGAGTCATCATCCTCTTATAAAAAGCACCAGTTAGAGAGCACCACTGTCATTTGTATGCTTTGCTATTAATTGATATTGAGTATGACTATGACTGGATCTCTTTCACCATGAATTATAATGTCTAGTCAGTCCTTGATCTTCAGGGGTGCTCTGTATTTATGTTTTGCGGTCTCAGAAAGGGCTAGCGAGATACCATCTTGTTATATCATATCATGATTGTTTTGAAAAAGTGTTGTCATCCGAGATTTATTATTATTGCTCGCTAGTTGATTATGCCATTGATATGAGTAAATGTGAGACCTAAATGTTATTGTGAATATGGTTAGTTCATAATCTTTGCTGAAAACTTGAATGCTGGCTTTACATATTTGCAACAACAAGATCAAACAGAGTTTGTAAAAGTTTTTCTTTATCACTTTCAGTTTGTCAATTGAATTGCTTGAGGACAAGCAATGGGTTAAGCTTGGGGGAGTTGATACGTCTCCATCGTATCTACTTTTCCAAACTCTTTTGCCCTTGTTTTGGACTCTAATTTGCATGATTTGAATGGAACTAACCCGGACTAACGCTCTTTTCAGCAGAATTGCCATGGTGTTATTTTTGTGCAGAAATAAAAGTTCTCGGAACGACCTGAAACTTCACGGAGATCAGTTTTGGAATAAATAAAAAATATTGGCGAAAGAATCAACTGAAGGGGGCCCACACCCTGTCCACAAGGGTGGGGGCGCGCCCACCCCCTAGGGCACGCCATCTGTCCTTGTGGGCCCCCTGGACCTCCACCGACCTCAACTCCAACTCCATATATTCATGTTCGGGGAGAAAAAAATTAGAGAGAAGGATTCATCACGTTTTATGATACGGAGCCGCCGCCACCTCCTGTTCTTCCTCGGGAGGGCAGATCTGGATTCCGTTCGGGGCTCCGGAGAGGGGAAATCGTCGCCGTCATCATCATCAACCATCCTCCATCACCAATTTCATGATGCTCACCGCCGTGTGTGAGTAACCCCATCGTAGGTTTGCTGGACGGTGATGGGTTGGATGAGATTTACCATGTAATCGAATTAGTTTTGTTAGGGTTTGATCCCTAGTATCCACTATGTTCTAAGATTGATGTTGCTATGACTTTGCTATGCCTAATGCTTGTCACTAGGGCCCGAGTGCCATGATTTCAGATCTGAACCTATTATGTTTTCATGAATATATTTGTGTTCTTGATCCTATCTTGCAAGTTATAGTCACCTACTACGTGTTATGATCCGGCAACCCCGGAGTGACAATAGTCGGGACACTTCCCGGTGATGACCGTAGTTTGAGGAGTTCATGTATTCATTAAGTGCTAATGCTTTTTTCCGGTTCTCTATTAAAAGGAGGCCTTAATATCCCTTAGTTTCCAATAGGACCCCGCTGCCACGGGAGGGTAGGACAAAAGATGTCATGCAAGTTCTTTTCCATAAGCACGTATGACTATATTCGGAATACATGCCTACATTATATTGATGAATTGGAGCTAGTTCTGTGTCACCCAATGTTATAACTGTTGCATGATGAATGCCATCCGACATAATTATCCATCATATATCCATTGCCTATGAGCTTTTCACATATTGATCTTTGCTAAGTTACTTTTCCGTTGCCACTGTTACAATTGCTACAAAACGGCTACTGTTACTTTTGCCACCGTTACCGTTATTTCCATACTACTTTCCTACTAAATACTTTGCTGCAGATATTAAGTCTTTCAGGTGTGGTTGAATTGACAACTCAGCAGCTAATACTTGAGAATATTCTTTGGCTCCCCTTGTGTCGAATCAATAAATTTGGGTTGAATACTCTACCCTTGAAAACTGTTGCGATCCCCTATACTTGTGGGTTATCAGTGGACGAAACGATATTCGTTGCCTCTTCTTGCTTTCAAATTTTTTTCTAGTGTCAACATAGAACAACAGGAGTGTTGTGTTATTTTGGATTTTTTCGGGGTTTGTTTGGACATTTTTGTATATTAACTGAGTTTTCTATGCATTTATGTGCATAATTCAAATTTGAACAACATGCACATGCTCTGGTGCATATAAATGGGTTGAAAAATCAAATGTGTGTCCTTGGTTGGATGCTTAGGTCCCATGCAAGAAATGGGGATGAATGTCAAACACCTCGGCACCGTCGCTTGGCAGCAAACATTGAGATACATGGTTTTAAAATTCTAGTAAATCCAAAACTCATCTGAAATTTATGAAACTTGGCATGCTATCATGGAACGACATCAACATGCTGTGGTAAAAACATTGTCCCATTTGGGGCAGGTTTGGGTATAAGCTTTTCATAAACCAGAGCTTCTCATAACAAGCCTCATGGTTCTGGTAGGGAATGTGCCTCCTTCGTGGACGAAACGATATTTGTTGCCTCCTCTTACTTTCAAATTTTGTCCTAGTGGCAACATAGAGGAACAAGAGTGTCGTGTTAAAATTTGGATTTTTTGGGGTTCGTTTGGACATTTTTATACATTACCTGAGTTTTCTAGGCATTTTATGTGCATAATTCAAATTTGAACTACAGGCACATGCTCCAGTGCAGAAAAATGGGTTAAAAAAATCAAATGTGTGTCCTTGGGTGCATGCTTAGGTCCGATGCAAGAAATAGGAATGAATTTCAAACACCAGGGCACCGTTGCTTGCTGGCAAAATGTTGAGATACTTTGTTTTTAAATTCTTGTAAATCCAAAACTCATCTGAATTTCATGAAACTTGGCATGATATCATGGAATGGCACCCGACATGCTGTGGTATTTTTTGTGTCCAATTTGAGAGAAGGCGCACTTGAATCAACAGCCAACAAAGGCATTTTGAAACAAATAGATGCCACCTTATCATCTCAAACGTTTGTATAATTTAAATCATGGGCGTTCTATTAACCATTCACGTGATGCCATGCGTCACACTTTTAATGGCTAAGAGGTGCCGTGCGGACAGCTGCTTGAGTAGACGGGAGGCGTGCGAGCGTAGTCCGCTGCGCAGGCTGACCGGGAGGTGTGCAAGCTGTCCTCCAATGCGCAGGCTCACCGGGAAGCGTGTGAGTTGTACGCTGCGCAGGCTCACTAGGAAGCGAGCCCTTTCACTTCCATGGCCGCTCGCCATGCTCGCATCCTCTCCATTAATGGCGGTCGAGCCACTGTTTAATACGGGCGGCCTTACTGTTCGCCTCCCATTCCCCTGCCACAGACCTCCACCAACGCAATGGCGCAGAAGGATCATCTGCCACTAGTCTTCCAGTTTGGTGAAGTCGACTCCGAGCCGGACGAGATAGAAAATAAGGAGGAATGGGGCCTCATGGACATGGCCCTAAACCAGCTGGCCACGGCGGTTGCTGCTCCCGCGCCCATCCTAGCTCCCATCCCCGCGCCCGTGCCAGCGACCATCCCCGTAGCATTGACGGGCTGGTCGCCGAGCACTATCGCAGAGCTGGAAGCCGCGGGCGTCAGCGAGGTCCCCACGGACCAGCGTGAGTTCGTGTACATGCTAGCACCAGCGCTCGTGGCTGTGCCCGTGCGCGTCCCTGCACCCACCACGGTGCCAGTCCTCGTGCGTTTGCCTGCACCCGCCGCGCCCGTGCCCGTGCACGCGTCCCCCTCAGCATCATGGGACGCTGCCGTCGACCGCTACCTCACAGCACCGCGAGTTGCCGTCCTCCCGCGCCCCGCTCGTCGATTGTGCGATGATAGGATGTTTGATTTCCAAGTGAAGAACATTATGTGTTGCCTTGAAGACTTCAACAACGGCGTCCCGCAGGACGACAACGACAACGCTGGCGTGGCACGCCGCCTCCGCCGCCGCCGGAATTAGTTTTTTTGGGTTTAATACTGTATCTCGATCATATGAATATAAAGTCGTAGTGTGACTGAATGAAACATATGGTTTGAGCAAACTTGCATTTTTCTCTCTGAATGTACAGACTTATCTAACGATTTAAAAAACATCAATGGTTTTTAAATTTAAAACACTCATCGCAAACGTTTAATATAGAACACCCGTATGCAAACTGACAACTTCCCCAGTAAGCCAGGGGAAAATATGCCGAGCAGGATTTGTAGAGCTCTTCATCGCAAACATTTTAGATAGAACACCCGTATGCAAAGCGAGAGCTACGGTCTTCCGCAGTAAGCAAAGGGAAAAATTTGCCGTGCAGGATTTGTGCATCCCTTCATCGCAAACAGTTCAGATTGTATACAGTATGCAAAGTGAGAGCTATGGTTCCTTTTCCGCTAAGCCAAGAGAAAATCTGGCACGCGGGGTTTGTACAACCCTTCAATGCAAACGATTTTTTGGATGACCCGTGTGCAATCACGTACAGACAATTTGGTAAGATTTGCATCTGTCATATTGGGCATATTGCCATTTGTCAAACTGGAAAGATTGACATTTGTTGATCTAGTAACATTGCCCTTTGTCAACCTTGTAACACTGCCATTTGTCAAAATTTGCAGCTAAAAATCACTAGCACTATCTAATTTTTGCAACTAAAATTCAGTAAGCATAGATTTCATTCATAGATTAAGCGGTTGTTCTTTATACAAACAGTTCAACTCGACAGCTGAACTGACCAAACTCTTCCCCAATTGTTGCCAACCATGTACTGAAATAGTTAGTTCAACCCTATATACTAGCTAATTTTAAGTACGTTGTACAATTCAACCACATCTATAGTCAAATGAACTGAACAAAATAGCCCCTAAATACTACTACTATGGAGGGGCTTTGTACTACTTCTAGCAGCCTCTCCTCTGCCGAGCGCGCTCAGTAAGAGGCAGAGGAGGAGGAGCCTACCGACGAGCTGGACAACTACAATCCGGTGCCTGCCGATGCTGCACCTTCAGCGACGCTCGCCTCGAACGCCCTCTGCCGCTCCAGTTGACCCCTCTCAAAGCGGCGGGACTCCTCGTAGATCTCCTTATTCCTCGCCTCTGTGGCGGCGTGTGCTGCGGCCACGACGGTGGTAAGACTCTTTGTGTGCTCGACGAGGCGCTCCTCCTCCTCCCGCAGGAACTCGATGTAGTGCGCAAGGTCGCTGACGCACGTGCGGGCCTCCACCTCCACCTCCCGACTTCGGGCGGCGGTGGCGAAGCGGGTGATGACCCCGATGGTCGACAGTGGGATGGCGGCCCCGGCAACCGATGGTGGGGTGGCGGCCATAACTGCCACCTCCCGCCTTCAGGGCGCGGTGGCGGAGCGGGTGATGGCCACGGTGGCTGACAGTGGGGTGGCGGCCACGATGGCCACCTCCCTCCTTCGGGCCGCGGCGGCGGAGCGGGCGATGGCCCTGGCTTTCGACGGTGGTGTGGCGGCCACAGCGGTAGACGGTGGGGTGGCGGCAACGGCGGCCGACAACAGCTGCGGACGGGCAGCGGCGGCGGAGCGTGTGCTTTGTGTTGCGTGCACACCCAACAGGGACGCCACGCGCACTACACTACATCAGGGACTGCGCCGACGCCGCGGTGTAGCCTCCCAGCTGGAGCTGTCCTCTGATGACAGCGGAGTGGCTGAGCGACGACGACGAACTAGTGCCATTGGCGGTTTTGGGAGAAGCAGACGAGGTAAGCTACAGGGAGGGGGGAATGCGACGTAGGACTCACCGACCGTGAGGGTTTATATAGCAGACCAGTAACAATTGGGATTTTGGGGGATTTCGCCGAGTCGGGCGGGAAGCTTCCGCAGCTATGCGCGGGAACCTGTGCGGTTGCGCGGGAACGGGCTCACCGACGATTCATTGGTGCCACTTCGAGCCACCATTTGGCCAAAAGAATGCCCCCGCGCGCTGCTCAAGCTTGCGCTCGAAGCCGTCTACCGCAGCGGGGTGACCAGACGTGTGAGAGGAGGACGAAACGACATGTACACATACGGCTAATAAAAAAATGTTTGCGATTTAATTACCTACTACCCCCGTCCTGGTTTATAAGTCCTCTTTTTTTGTGTGCCAAATTTTGACTAGAGATTTAACTAATAAAATACGAATGCATGTCGCCAAAGATTATATCGTTGGATTCGTATTTGAACATAGTTTCCAATTATATATTTTTTATAACATGCATTAACATTTTTTTAGTTAAATTTAAGGTCAAAATATGACACAGAATATAAAGGGGACTAATAGACCAAGACGGAGGTAGTTGCACACAGCCGCTCTCTACGCAGCATCGCAACTGCCGACCGGCTTGTAGACGACCATTCCCTGCTTGTTCAAGTGCTCTATGCGTGTGGTTGCTTGTGGTTGAGGCGGCCGCGGCACGCTCTGCTCGCGTCCCGCCATGCGCGCTCTGCTCTCGCATCCCTCCACGCGCGCTGCCAGTGTTTGGGGCCAGCGCACGATCACATACGTTCATGCTGCCATTATGCATGCGGTTGCGCCGGGCGTGGCGCCATGATGCAGTTACCCGCTGCAAAAACTGCCACGCGGACATGCCGAGAATCCAGGCCGCCCGGCCCCCATTTATTCCCGCGGCCATTTACCTTCATCTCTCGCCCACACGACACAATAAGCACACCCACGACGACACATACAGAGAGGACATCCATCGGTTCCAATGGCGCTCCCCGTGGCTCCAATGGCGCTCCCAGCGACCGATGACGGCAACGAGGGGCAGTTCACCACGCATCACGTAGTGGACACCCACATGAGGGGGAAGGACCTCTCGGTGGTGTACACGAACGAGCCGGTCTTGGTGGAGATCTCCATCCAGACTATGGAGCACTTGCTTGCTGAGGACAAGTACCAAGTGGTCGGCTTCGACCTCGAGTTCACCAGCGGTCGTGCCAGGCAAGATCAGAAGGTTGCCGCCGCCCAGTTGTGCATGCGACATGACGTCCTCGTCTACCATTACCACCTGGCCAAAAGGCCTTGCGAGCGTTTCTCCAGGTTTATCAACAGCTTCGACTACAGTTTCGCTACGGTAGACACCACCAACGATCTAAAAGCGCTCAAGGTTTCGGGCTTGACCTGCCAGAATCTTGTCAACATCCATGACCACTACAAGGTCTGGGGCAACACCAACAACAAACAAAACTCCCAGGTTGACCTTGCCTCGGCCATCATCAACCCCTACTACATGAAGATGAAGGATGAGAGCAAGAAGGACAAGAACGCCTGACACAGTGCCTGACATCAGAGACTGGATGAAGAACACGTCAAGTACGCGGCCAAGGACGCATACACAAGCTACGAGATGTACAGGTGGATCGTTGACATGAGGAAGTGTCTTCCTCCTACCCCAGATGAGGGATCGAGCCACAGAGCGGTGGCGGGAGCGTCACAAGGAGTAGATGACTAGACGATCGTTTCTCCTAGTTTAGAATGCATGCAATTGTTTATTGAGGTGTGTACGAATGATCAGTATAGTCACTTATGTAATTGGATGTTTATTTTAGTTATATATGTTGTTCTTCTGTAGACAGAGCAAATCACACGGCTTATTAGCACCAATCGTCTGTGTTATTATTGGTCTTCGCACACATTTCTGATTACGGACCTGTTTGTCGCGTATCACACACATCTTGTTCAGTTGAACTGTTTCCGTTGTCTTGGCTCATCGCAAACAGTTCATCCGAGTGAATTGTGTGCCCTCCATCGCACACACCTTGATCTGGCTGACCGTTTCTATTGTGTTGCCTAATCACACACAGTTCATCCTAGTGAATTGTATATCGTATATCGCACACACCCTCATCTGGCTTACCGTTTCTGTTGTTCTGGATCATCGCAAATAGTTTGTATGGATTAACCGTATGCCACGCATTGCACATGCATCTCTGATCTAAATCGTGTTTGACGTCTGTGCAATCGCAAATAGTTCTTCTCATTTTTGACAGTTTTCTTACACCATCATTTGCAATTAATGCATGGCACACAGTTTCGTCGAAGGGTCTCTGATAGGACTGTCGCATTTGGACCATCCTGCAGTAGTGGACACACCTTTTGAGAGGGACACACATTAATCGTGAATTTGTTAGAATACTCTATGTGCTTCACTTCTATTTTTTGAGCTAGGTAGTTGCTCTAGTGCTTCACTTATATCTTTTAGAGCACGGTGGTGGTTACATTTTAAAGAAATTGATGAACTCTCATGCTTCACTTATATTATTTTGAGAGTCTTATAAATAGTATGGCAATTTGCTTGGGTTATGAATTTAGTCCTAATATGATGGGTATTCAAGAAGGATACAATACAAACTTTCATGAAGATCATTGAATACATGAGAAGTTTGATTCCTTGCATTTGTTTTGAGATATAAAGATGGTGATATTAGAGTCATGCTAGTGAGTAATTGTGGTTTAGTAAGAATATTTATGTTAAGGTTTGTGATTCCCGAAACATGCATGTATGGTCTCTCGTTATGCTATGAAATTGGAGCATGATTTATTATAGATTGCATCCTTTGCATGGAGGTCGGGAGCGCGCGATGGTTAACTCCTACCAACCTCTCCCCTAGGAGCATGCGTAGTAGTACTTTGCTTCAAGGGCTAATAAACTTTTGCAATAAGTATGTGAGTTCTTTATGACTAATGTGAGTCCATGTATTATATGCACTCTCATCTTTCCGCAATTTGCTAGCCTCTTCGGTACGTGCATTGCTCTTTCTCACCTCGAGTTGTGGTGCAAACTTCGCCGGTGCATCCAAACCCCGTGATATGATACGCTCTTTCACACATAAGCCACCTTATATCTTCCTCAAAACTGCCACCATACCTACTTATTATGGCATTTCCATAGCCATTCCGAGATATATTGCCATGCAACTTCCATCTTCCGTTTTATTATGACACATATCATCATTGTCATATTGCTTTGCATGATCATATAGTTGACATAGTATTTGTGGCTTTGCCACCGTTCATATTCTTATACATGTCACGCTAGATCATTGCACATCCCGGCACACCGCCGGAGGCATTCATATAGAGTCATATTTTTGTTCTAGTATCGAGTTGTAATTCTTGAGTTGTAAGTAAATAAAAGTGTGAGGATCATCATTATTAGAGCATTGTCCCATGTGAAGAAAGGATGATGGAGACTATGATTCCCTCACAAGTCAGGATGAGACTCCAGACGAAAATGAAAAAAGAGGCCAAAGAGCCCAAAATAAATAAAAAAGAGGCCAAAGAGCCCAACAGAAAAAATATATAAAAGAAGAGAAAAATGAGAGAAAAAGAGAGAATGGACAATGTTACTATCCTTTTCTACACTTGTGCTTCAAAGTAGCACCATGTTCTTCATGATAGAGAGTCTCCTATTTTGTCACTTTCATATATTACTAGTGGGAATTTTTCATTATAGAACTTGGCTTGTATATTCCAATGATGAACTTCCTCAAATGCCCGAGGTCTTCATGAGCAAGCAAGTTGGATGCACACCCACTTAGTTTTCTTTTGAGCTTTCATACACTTATAGCTCTAGTGCATCCGTCGCATGGCAATCCCTACTCCTTGCATTGACATCAATTGATGGGCATCTCCATAGCCCGTTGATTAGCCTCGTTAATGTGAGACTTTCTCCTTTTTTGTCTTCTCCACACAACCTCCAACATCATACTCTATTCCACCCATAGAGCTATATACATGGCTCACGCTCATATATTGCATCAGAGTTGAAAAAGCTGAAGCGCGTTAAAAAGTATGAACCAATTGCTTGGCTAACACCGGGGTTGTGCATGATAAATACTTTGTGTTAAGAAGATGGAGCATGGCAAGACTATATGATTTTGTAGGGATAACTTTCTTTAGCCATTATATTTTGAAAAGACATGATTGCTTTTTAGTATGCTTGAAGTATTATTGTTTTTATGTCAACATTAAACTTTTGTTTTGAATCTTAAGAATCTGAATATTCATGCCACATAAAGAAATATTACATGATAAACATGTTAGGTAGCATTCCACATCAAAAATTCTGTTTTTACCATTTATCTACTCGAGGACGAGTAGGAATTAAGCTTGGGGATGCTTGATACGTCTCCAACGTATCTATAATTTTTTATTATTCCATGCTATTATATTATCAATCTTGGATGTTTTATATGCATTATTATGCTATTTTATATCAATTTTTGGGACTAACCTCTTAACCTAGTGCCAAGTGCTAGTTGCTGTTTTTTCCTTGTTTTTGCCTTTATAGAAAATCAATACCAAACGGAGTCCAAATGGAACGAAACTTTTTGACGATTTTTCTTGGACCACAAGACACCCTAGAAGCTTTGGGAGGAGGCCAGAGGAGCCACGAGGTGACGACAACCTCGTAGGGCGCGCCTGGGGGGCGCCCACAAAGCTTGTGGGCCCCCTGTGGCTCATCTAACCCTAATTCTTCTTCTATAAATACCCAAATTGTCCCCATAGACCAGAGGGCACACCAAAAAAACTTTTCTGCCGTCGCAAGTTTTTGTCCTCGTGAGATCCCATTTGGAGACCTTTTTCGGTACTCTGCCAGAGGGGGATTCGATCACGGAGGGCTTCTACATCAACCTTGCTGCCCTTCCGATGATGTGTGAGTAGTTTACCACAGACCTATGGGTCCATAGCTAGTAGCTAGATGACTTCTTCTCTCTCTTTGATCTTCAATACAATGTTGTCCTCGATGTTCTTGGAGATCTATTCGATGTAATCTTCTTTTGCGGTGTGTTTGTTGAGATCCGATGAATTGTGGGTTTATGATCAGATTATCTATGCACTACAGGAATCAGAGAATTTGCCGTCAGCCCATTCTTTGTCGTCTGCCAGCCGACGACAAATAAGGTCTTTATCATCAGCTTCCGATAAGCGGACGACAAAGAACAGCCTGATGGCCAAGATCCTATTTGCCGTCCGTGCTCTCTTTGTCGTCTGCCAACCGATGGCAAAGAGCATACAAGCAGACGGCAAAGAGCCCACCTGGGTCCCACTTGCGCTCGCAGATAGTTAGGTCAAACGGACGGACAGGATGCCGTCCGCTAGCGGACAACAAAGCTGAGCAGACGGCTATGATCGGAAAAAGCAGACGACAAAGAAAGCATGTCGTCCGCTAGCGGACGACAAAGCTCAAAGATGCCTAAGGTGCCTAACGGCCTCGGCCCCGCCCCACCTCCCCCCCTCTCTCTCTCTCTCACCCTCTCCTCTCTCTCCTCTTCTCTCCTCCAATCTCTCTCTCTCCCTCTCTCCTATCCTCCTCTTCTCCATCTCGACTCTCTTCCTCCGTCTCCCTCTCTCTCTCCCCTGCTCCCCTATCCTCCCTTCCCCTCTCTCCTCTCGTCTCTCCTCTCTCTCTCTTCCTCTCATCTCTCCCTCCTCTCCTCGTCTCTTCTCATCTCTCTCTCTCTCCTCTAGCCTCCTCATTCGTCTTCCCTCTCCAAAATCCTCAATCGTCGATTCTACTCTCATCTTCTCTCGTCTGGCCTCTCTCTCTCTCTCCATCAATCCTTCTCTCTCTCTCTCCGGCGCAGCCGCCGCCCCACCGCTGCCCTGCCGCCCCACCGCCGCCCCGACGACCCACCACCACTGTAACACCCCGAGTGGTTAGCTACAGTAATCACCTTCTTGATTATGCCATGTCATCAGGATCAACAGTGCTTAATCATCATTAGTATCATATCTCTTTTCAAATTCAAATTCAAATTCAAATGGAAATTCAAACTTAAAGTGAAAATAAAAGTTGTTCAAATCAGAATCTAAAATGTTCATTAAATGGCAAATATTCCAGAGACAATTCTAAAATCATATCCAACATTCACTAAATTAATTAACTGACTCTAACAGCAACAAAACAACAGTATTTAATCCTTTTTAATTAAATAAAATCCCAAATGAAAACCTTTGGACTCAAAACCATTATATTGCAGTGGCTTATAATGCACCATATTTATTTGGGCTAGTCTCATAGTTTACAAAAGTGGTTTGAAATAAAAACAAAAGACAAAAGGCAAAACAAAACAGAAAATAGAAAAATAGAAACAGAAAATAAAATAAAATAAAAAGAAAAGGCCTGCAGTGGCTAGGCTCTAGTCTACAGTGCGGCCCAGCCCACCGTGCCTGTCCCCTCCTTCCTCCTCTGTTCACGCTCGCTCGCTATCGTCTCCCCAGCACATGCGCGCTCGCCCGGGCCTGGCCTCCCCTCTCCTCTGCTCTGCACCGCACTCGCCGTGGGGGATAAGGACGAGCCCCGCGACCCCCCTAGCGCCCCCAGTTTCCCCCTCTTGCCCCTCGCCGCACTCTGCCCCGCCAGATCCCCATCGCCCGAACGCCATCGCGCCGTCCAGCTCCCTCCACCGCGGCCACCGTCCACCCCTTGCCTCGCCGAAGAGTCCAGGAGCACCGTAGCGTCGTCCTCATCATCTACGTCGAGTCGCACGACGCCGGACGGCCCCGTGATGCCACCCCAACCTCGACTTCCTCCTTGGGCTCCGGCGGCCACCGCGTCGATCCGCGCCACCTCGAGCTCCTCCGGCGTCCCCTGGCCTCCTCGTCAACGCTGTGAGCACATGCGCACGCTCCCCTCTGCCCCCTCCATTTTGCTGTCGCGGCTAGCCCCGCCGCCGCGCCCGCGAGCTCGCCGCTGTTTGTAGCAATGCTGCCGTAGCCGCAAGCCACGCAGCTCGTGTCCGAACCCCGCAGCGAACTCCTCGTTCTCCCAGGAGTCGAATGCATGCACGCGCGCGCCTCCCCAAGCCCCATCGCCACGGATCTGCATACGGCCGAACGCCGGCGGCAGCCGCGCTCGACGTTGCCGACGGTGCAGCCTGTCCCAGCCCCCGACGACGCCGCGAATGGATGCGCGACTCAGCCCGCTGTCGAACGCGCCACTCCACGCGCCAAACGGTGGCCGGAGGCGTGATCCCGACCACTTCCGGCGAAGCTCGCCACGTTTTTGGTCGCCGGCTCGTCGCCGCTGTCGCGCCACCGCCCGCGCTGACGTGGCCGGCCCGGGGCCACCCCCTGGGTCACTGACCCGTGGGCCCCAGGGGCCCTGCCGACCAGTTGACCTGGTCCACCATGCTGACTGGACCAGCCCATCCAACTGACAGATGGGGCCCACCCCCTAATTAATGAAATTAATTTAATTAACCTATTTATACACTGATAGATGGGCCCAGACGCTTAATTAACTAAATTTAGTTTTTACCTAAACTCTGTTAGCCCCCTGAGTATGACATGTGGGTCCCACATGTCACGTTTGACCTGGTCAACCGACCAGTTGACCGCTGACATCACCATTGCGTCATGCTGATGTCACCCTGTACTGTTCTGGATAATGTTGATTTAAATAAATATTTAAATTCCAGAATTTAATAAAAACTTTAGAAAATCATATCTTTTAAACCGTAATTCCGATGAAAATAATTTATATATGAAAAATGATCAGAAAAATGAGACGGATCTGAATACGCTACCCACATACCAGTTAGATGCCTCTAACTATCTGAACATGCAACTTTTTGCTTGTTTCAGATAAATGAATAATGCGTGACTCTAATGAAATAAATCCAAACAAAGTCCTAAAATAACTAAATGACTTAGACATGTCTTCAGGCAACCCTGCACTGCACGTTAGCGTAGCCTGCCCTGTGTTGCTCCTGTTTACTATGTATTTATACTGTTTCCTCCCCTCTTCTCTATCGTTAGACCCCGACGTAGCTCCGGAGCCTGACGCCACCATTGACGACCTTGCCCTTGCCGCCGAGCAACCAGGCAAGCACCCCCTTTTTGAGCATACCGATATCGCCTATTCTTTCTCTCTCATGCTTG
The DNA here is from genome assembly GCA_011799875.1 of Thinopyrum elongatum. NCBI lineage: Eukaryota > Viridiplantae > Streptophyta > Magnoliopsida > Poales > Poaceae > Thinopyrum > Thinopyrum elongatum. The sequence continues at coordinate 381,872,120 of CM022300.1, forward strand.
CATTAGAATTGCTACTGCTACTGCTTTACCTATTCTGATGCATAGCCTGTTTATTGTAACCTACTATTGAAACCTTACCTGCTTATCCTAAACTACTTAGTATATGCTTGGTAGAGACCTATCAGTGACCCCACTTATCCCGAGTGCCCCGCTGGATTATCCGAAGACCCGATCAACGGGATTGAAGACCAGGCCCCGGCACCGCACATCACCTCCCTTAGTTCTAATGACACTGCAGCGTTACTATCGAGTGCCGAGGGTGAAACCTCTTGTAGCACTTCTGATGTTAACTCTGTAGAGTAGCTAATCGGTCGTGGTCATCGAGGGTGATTCCTCCTTCACCGTTTCCGATAACGACGCCGTCGTACAACACCTCAAGTGTGAACCCAGCGAGGGTGATTCCTCCGAGTTCACCTTGACGGATACATCGTGTAGGAATCCAACGAGGGTGACACCTCGGATTCCCTTGATGTTATGGACACACGGATACTTAGATTGTACTGTTGTTACTTGGAAAGGCCGGTCGACCCTGAGGGGTACCCCCGTGTGATGTGAAGGCGGGTTGCCTGTATGGTGCCCGAGTGATGAATACAAGGCGTGGCCGGGCATTCTTGGCCCTTGCCGCAAGTCCTCGAGACGGGGCGACGGGGTCACATCGATCGTGAGTCTCTGCTCGTTACCGCAAGCCCCTAGTCCACTAACGATTTGGATATTTGATCCGAGAGGGCCTCTGGCCTGATAGCACTAACCATCACGTGGGCATAGTATGGGCGTTCTGCATCGTAGCATCAGCCGAAAGCTCTGTCTGACGTCCAGTTCAGCACTGCGGCCGGGCTGGGCCGGCACCATCCTGAGGGGTGGAGCCTGGTTCGCCCGGCACGCAACGACCCGGAGGGCGAGGGGCGATGGCGAAGATCCCCTTGCGCTTAGGATGTAGATCGACGGGGACCTCCCTGCTGAGCTATAGGTAGGGTTGCGGTGTATCGTTTGGCCGAGGCCGGGCATGACCCAGAAAAGTGTGTACGGCCGGAGTTAAACGAGCATGGTGGGTAAGTTGGTGTACCCCTGCAGGGAAGAAAACTACTATCGATAGCCGATCCTACGGTAACGGACACTCGGAGTTGTATCCCGATTGATACAATTAGAATTGGATACTATGGCTCTGGGATTGCTTCTCACAGGGAGTCGAGAAGGGATCTCCGGACGAGGTTGATGAATGTATGGCTATGGGATTGCTTTCTCGCAGGGAGTCGAGAAAGGATCTCTGGGTGAGGTTGAGACTTAATGATACTGCTACATTATATTGTACTGTTCTACTCTCTTCTAATGCTACAAGACCGCTGAAGATGCTAGTCTACGCTAGGACTAGGCCTTCTCTCTATTCTGGCATTTCTGCAGCCCAGTCCACATATACAGCCTCTCTTTGATAATGTTGCATATGTAGTGTAGATCCTTGCTTGCTGAGTACTTCAGATGAGTACTCACGGTTGCTTTGCTTTCTTTTTCCCCCATATCCTTTTGATGCGACCAGATGACGGAGCCCCGGATTCAGCTGCCCCCGCCGACGATCGCTACTACTACCCCGAGGGTGGATATTACTACGAGCTTGCCATCGACCAGGAGTAGGATCGTAGGATCCCAGGCAGGAGGCCTACGCCTTTCGATCGTAGTGTTTTTCTTTTGTCCCGCCTTCTAAGGGCCTTTCTGTGTTTTCTTTTATATCTATACTCAGATATCTGATGCTTCCGCTGACGCTTGTACGCAAGCTTATGTATTCGAGCCCTCGAGGCCCCTGGCTTGTAATATAAAGCTTGTATGACTTTATTTATGTTTTAGAGTTGTGTTATGATATCTTCCCGTGACTCCTTAGGCTTGATCGTGTGCATTTGCGTGTATGATTAGTGCACGATTAAGCCGGGGGCGTCACAAGTTGGTATCAGAGCCGACTGACTGTAGGAACCCCCTTTCCAACTCCTTGGCCGAAGTTGAGTCTAGTGGTCCAAAAACTAATTTACTAACATGGCTGTGTGGCTTACGGGCCCACGTCGCCAATTGGGTGGTATTAGGATCTTTTACTCCTCGACCTTTACTCTGGGACTCTGATCTCTCCTCTATTCGGGTTAAAATTTTACTAACTCCAACATTAGGTTCTCGTGATCACATCCACCCGGTGTTCTGAAATTTCCCCCCTTCCTTCAAGATTGCTGGCCAGGTTCTGCTTGCAGGATCCTTTTGTCGAGGGCACCCTGTGTTGTCACTTGCAGATTCCTCGCTCCAGCAGTTTTCTCTGACGTGGATGTAGCCTTTGCTATGTCACGTTGTTGTAATCCTCACCGCGTGCCTGCGCGCCGCCTAGTTTGTCTAGCTGCGAGCGTTCCTGTGCGCGTACTATCCATTTGAATCCAACTCTGTGCATGGATTGGTATGTCTTTAACGACTACTATCATATATCTAATGCCTTTCCTGTTCTTTCCCGTGTTACATCATGAATAACTCCATACACCTGCAGTTTTACTTGCTAAACTGCCCCTGTTGGATTGGCAGGATGGCTGATGATCCTCCACCTCCACCCAATATTGCCGCAATGATGCAACAGTTTGAATTGAACCGTCAGCTCAACGAGAATCTTGTAAGACGTTTGGAACACAACGAGGCAAGTCAGGAGCCTGGACCAATCTCGCTGCCAGAATTTGTGCGCCTCAACCCGAACGTTTTCCGCAACTCCACCAATCCTATGGATGCTGATGATTGGCTTCGTGACATCCTGTTTGAAATGGAGTCAGCTAATGTTGCCCCTGACAGTTATGTCACCTTTGCGACATTCCACCTGAAGGGCCCAGCTGCTCAATGGTGGGAAATCCACAAGGGTATGTTGCCTGCTGAAACAGTAACCACTTGGCAGGAATTTCAGTCAGCCTTTCGTGCACGGTACATTCCTCAAGGTCTGATGGACCAGAAGAAGCAAGAGTTCCGCAAACTTACACCGGGCACAATGACTGTGGATGAATATCAGAGGAAGTTTCTTGAATTGTCCCGCTATGCTAAAGACGATGTCTGCACTGACGCCCGCAAGCAGGAGAAATTCCGTGAAGGACTGCGTACTGACATAAACCTCGCACTTGCAGTCCATGATTGCACAGACTTCGCAACGCTTGTCAGCAAATCTTTCCAAGTTGAAACAGCTCTGACTAAATGCTAGGAGTCGCTCAAGTGCACTCGTGATGTTGGCTCATCCTCGGGTCAGCCTGCTCAGAAATGTCGAGTCTGGATCCCACACAATGTTCATCATCGACCTGCTCCAACACCAAGGCCGTCTTATGTTGCACCTCGTCTGCCTCCGCTGCCAAGACAGCTGACGATTCAGGGTGGACAACCCAATGTTGAAGCTCCTCCCCATAATGATGGTTTATGCCGCAAGTGTGGACAGCCAGGGCATCGTGCTTTCAACTGTCCTCAGGGTCAGCCGCAGAATTCATCATGTTGTCCTGTTGACCATAAAAAGGGCCGTCGAAACCACCCTAGTAGAAATCATAACGCCAGACCACCTGCTAGTCAGCTTGTTCAAGTCAACCATGTCAAGACTGAAGAAGCTCGAGAGGACACCAACATTGTGATGGGCACCCTTCTAGTGAATTCAACCCCAGCTTCTGTACTCTTTGATTCTGGAGCATCGCACTCCTTCATGTCCGAAAGTTTTGCACAAAGTCATGATATCCCTTTTGAGGAGATGTCCACTCCATTAGTAATTCAGTCACCCGGGGCTAATTGGCAAACTACCAGTGTAAGCCACGGTAATCACATTGTGATTGGAGGATTGATGTTCCCTGTTTCTCTCATTGCCCTCAAGACCTCCAACATAGACATTATTCTGGGTATGGACTGGTTGAAGCCTTATAACGCTTTGATTGACTGTGCCACTGAATCAGTCCGGCTCACTCACCCTTCTGGCCAGAAAGTACAATACTCAGCTCGAACAGTTCAGAACGCCGAGAATCAGATATATGCTCTGAATGCCTTGAATGCTTCACCTCTTGAAGGCATCGAGAATGTTCCAGTTGTTCGTGATTTTCAAGACGTCTTTCCAGAGGAACTTCCAGGAATACCCCCTGCTAGAGCTGTCGAGTTTTTCATCGACTTGAAACCTGGCACTACCCCTATTGCGAAGCGTCCTTATAAGATGCCTCCGCACCACCTTCTCGAGCTTAAGGAAGAAATCGACACGTCACTTAAGAAAGGTTTCATCCGCCCCAGTTCCTCTGCTTGGGGAGCACCTTCACTCTTCGTTAAGAAGAAGGATGGAACTAACCGATTGGTTCAGGATTATCGGCCCATTAACCAAGCCACAATCCAGAACAAATATCCGCTTCCTCGGATCAATGATTTGTATGATCAACTTGCTGGGTCATCGGCGTTTTCTAAGCTCGACTTGAGGTTGGCTTATCATCAGATCCGTGTTCGCGAAGAGGATATTCCGAAGACTGCATTTGTTACTCGCTATGGCTCTTATGAGTACACTATAATGTCATTTGGCTTAACAAATGCTCCAGCCACATTCTCCCGTCTGATGAATTACATCTTCATGGATTACCTTGACAAATTCGTCGTGGTTTATCTAGATGATATTCTGGTTTATTCAAAGAATAAAGAAGAACATGCTGAGCACCTCTGTCTTGTACTGGAAAGGCTCCGAGAACACCAGTTGTATGCCAAATACTCCAAATGTGAATTCTGGCTTTCTGAAGTAACTTACCTTGGTCATGTGATTTCCAAGGATGGAATTGCTGTAAACCCGGAACGAGTTCAGGCTATTCTTGACTGGACTCCTCCGAAGAATGTCAAGCAAGTGAGAAGTTTTCTCGGCCTTGCAAGCTATTGCCGTCGATTTGTTGAGAATTTTTCTAAGATTGCTAAGCCTTTGACTGATCTACTTCACAAAGGCGTTAAGTTTGAATGGACGGAAAAATGTCAGGAAAGTTTTCATGCACTCAAAGACAAGCTAACATCCGCCCCAGTACTTGCTCCACCAGATTCATGCAAAGACTTCGTGATTTATTGTGACGCATCCCATGAAGGATTAGGCTGTGTCCTAATGCAAGAGCGTAAAGTGATTGCCTATGGCTCTCGACAGTTGCGTCCGCATGAAGAGAATTATCCGGTACATGATCTAGAACTAGCTGCTGTGATCTATGCATTACAGCTGTGGCGACATTACCTTCTCGGTAATCGTTGCGAGATATACACGGATCATAAAAGTCTGAAGTACTTGTTCACCCAGCCATCTCTAAACCTCCGTCAGCAAAGATGGATGGAGGCCATTGCGGACTATGATTTGGGTATTTCCTATACCCCTGGCAAGGCTAACATGATGGCTGATGCCTTAAGCCGTAAGTCCTATTGCGACAACCTCATGGTTCAGCGAGCTCAACCTCATCTTTTTGAAGAACTGCGCAAGCTGAATCTGCTTATTGTTCCACAGGGTTCTCTTAATAACCTTGTGATACAACCAGATCTTGAGAAAGCTATTAAGAATGCGCAAGCTAAAGATGCTGAAATTGATCTGATGAAGAAAGATCTTCACCTTGAAAAGTACAGGGATTTCTCGCTGTCTGAAGATGGAACCTTGTATTTCAAGGACCGCATTGTCGTACCTCGCTTCGAGCTTATGACTGACAAGGTCATGAAGGAGGCACATGACACACCATTGTCTATTCATCCGGGTAGCACCAAGATGTATCGTGATCTCCGTCAAAGGTACTGGTGGTCTAAAATGAAGCAAGATATTGCTCGATATGTTGCTGAATGTGACATGTGTCGTCGCGTTAAAGCAGAACATCAGAAGCCTGCTGGAATTCTGCAACCACTTCCCATTCCTCTATGGAAATGGGATAAGGTTCAGATGGATTTCATTACTGGCCTTCCCAGGTCACAGAAGGGTCACGATGCTATTCTTGTCGTCGTCGACCAACTCTCTAAAGTTGCACACTTTCTGCCCGTCAAGGAAACTATCACTGCTAGTCAGTTAGCAGAGTTGTATATCTCCAGAATTGTATCACTCCACGGTATTCCGAAGGAGATCCGTTCGGACCGTGGCGGCCTTTTCACTTCCAAGTTCTGGGAAAGTTTCCAACAAGCTATGGGAACTCATATTACCTGGAGTTCAGCTTATCATCCACAATCCCAAGGCCAAGTTGAGCGAGTCAATCAAGTGCTTGAAGACATGCTGCGAGCTTGTGTTATTTCTTTCGGCAAGAAGTGGGAAGAATCTCTCCCGTATGCCGAGTTCTCTTATAACAACAGCTATCAAGCCAGCTTGAAAATGGCTCCCTTCGAAGTACTATATGGACGTAAGTGTCGAACCCCTCTGAATTGGTCAGAAACTGGGGAACAACCACTCGTGGGTCCGGATATTATTCAACATGCTGAAGAACAAGTTCGTATTATCCGGGAAAATCTCAAGGCGGCTCAGGACCGCCAGAAGAGCAACTATGATCACGAACGATGGGGTTTGACTTATCAACCTGGTGATCAAGCTTATCTGCGAGTCACTCCTATGAAGGGCACTCACCGTTTCGGAATCAAGGGCAAGCTAGCTCCACGCTACATTAGTCCTTTCTGCATTGTTGCTAGACGTGGTTAGGTGGCATACAAATTGGAGTTGCCACCGCAATTCTCTCATATCCACGACGTATTCCATGTGTCACAACTTCGTAAATGCTTCAAGGAATCTCCGCACCGCGCAGTGGATCACGAGATGCTCGAATTGCAAGATGATCTATCTTATAAGGAACATCCGGTCCGCATCCTCGATGAAGCTGAATGTCGGACCCGTCAGAAGGTTATCAAGTTCCTCAAAGTACAGTGGTCAAATCATACTGAAGATGAAGCCACTTGGGAACGCGAGGATAATCTTCGTGCGGAATACCCGAACTTTTTCCTTCTACCTCTTAATTCTAGGGACGAGAATTCTTGTCAGTGGAGGAGACTTGTAACACCCCCAGTGGTTAGCTACAGTAATCACCTTCTTGATTATGCCATGTCATCAGGATCAACAGTGCTTAATCATCATTAGTATCATATCTCTTTTCAAATTCAAATTCAAATGGAAATTCAAACTTAAAGTGAAAATAAAAGTTTATCAAATCAGAATCTAAAATGTTCATTAAATGGCAAATATTCCAGAGACAATTCTAAAATCATATCCAACATTCACTAAATTAATTAACTGATTCTAACAGCAACAAAACATCAGTATTTAATCCTTTTTAATTAAATAAAATCCCAAATGAAAACCTTTGGACTCAAAACCATTATATTGCAGTGGCTTATAATGCACCATATTTATTTGGGCTAGTCTCATAGTTTACAAAAGTGGTTTGAAATAAAAACAAAAGACAAAAGACAAAACAAAACAGAAAACAGAAAATAAAATAAAAAGAAAATGCCTGCAGTGGCTGGGCTCTAGTCTACAGTGCGGCCCAGCCCACCGCGCCTGTCCCCTCCTTCCTCCTCTGTTCACGCTCGCTCGCTGTCGTCTCCCCCGCACACGCGCGCTCGCCCGGGCCCGGCCCCCCTCTCCTCTGCTCGGCACCGCGCTCGCCGTGGGGGATAAGGACGAGCCTCGCGACCCCCCTGGCGCCCCTAGTTTCCCCCTCTCGCCCCTCGCCACACTCTGCCCCGCCAGATCCCCATCGCCCGAACGCCATCGCCGCCGTCCAGCTCCCTCCACCGCGGCCACCGTCCACCCCTTGCCTCGCCGACGAGTCCAGGAGCACCGTAGCGTCGTCCTCATCATCTACGTCGAGCCGCACGGCGCCGGACGGCCCCGTGACGCCACCCCAACCTCGACTTCCTCCTCGGGCTCCGGCGGCCACCGCGTCGATCCGCGCCACCTCGAGCTCCTCCGGCGTCCCCGGGCCTCCTCGTCAATGCTATGAGCACACGCGCACGCTCCCCTCTGCCCCCCTCCATTTTGCTGTCGTGGCTAGCCCCGCCGCCGCGCCCGCGAGCTCGCCGCCGTTTGTAGCAATGCTGTTGTAGCCGCAAGCCACGCAGCTCGCGTCCGAACCCCGCAGCGAACTCCTCGTTCTCCCAAGAGTCGAATGCGTGCACGCGCGCGCCTCCCCAAGCCCCGTCGCCACGGATCTGCATACGGCCGAACGCCGGTGGCCGCCGTGCTCGATGTTGCCGACGGTGCAGCCTGTCCCAGCCCCCGATGACGCCGCGAATGGATGCGCGGTTCAGCCCGCTATCGAACGCGCCACTCCGCGCGCCAAACGGTGGCCGGAGGCGTGATCCCGACCACTTCCGGCGAAGCTCGCCTTTTTTTTGGTCGCCGCTGCGTCGCCGCCGTCGCGCCACCGCCCGCGCTGACGTGGCCAGCCTGGGGCCACCCCCTGGGTCACTGACCCGTGGGCCCCAGGGGCCCGGCCGACCAGTTGACCTGGTCCACCATGCTGACTGGACCGGCCCATGCAACTGACAGATGGGGCCCACCCCCTAATTAATGAAATTTATTTAATTAACCTATTTAGACACTGACAGGTGGGCCTAGACGCTTAATTAACTAAATTTAGTTTTTACCTAAACTCTGTTAGCCCCCTGAGTATGACATGTGGGTACCACATGTCAGGTTTGACCTGGTCAACCGACCAGTTCACCGCTGACATCACCATTGCATCATGCTGACGTCACCCAGTACTGTTCTGGATAATATTGATTTAAATAAATATTTAAATTCCAGAATTTAATAAAAACTTTAGAAAATCATATCTTTTAAACCGTAATTCCGATGAAAATAATTTATATATGAAAAACCATCAGAAAAATGAGACGGATCCGAATACGCTACCCACATACCTGTTAGATGCCTCTAACTATCTGAACATGCAACTTTTTGCCTATTTCAGATAAATGAATAGTGCGTGACTCTAATGAAATAAATCCAAACAAATTCCTAAAATAACTAAATGACTTAGACATGTCTTCAGGCAACCCTGCACTGCACGTTAGCGTAGCCTACCCTGTGTTGCTCCTATTTACTGTGTATTTATACTGTTTCCTCCCCTCTTCTCTCTCGTTAGACCCCGACGCAACTCCGGAGCCCGACGCCACCGTTGACGACCTTGCCCTTGCCGCCGAGCAACCAGGCAAGCACCCCCTTTTTGAGCATACCGATATCGCCTATTCTTTCTCTCTCATGCTTGCATTAGAATTGCTACTGCTACTGCTTTACCTATTCTGATGCATAGCCTGTTTATTGTAACCTACTATTGAAACCTTACCTGCTTATCCTAAACTGCTTAGTATAGGCTGGGTAGAGACCTATCAGTGACCCCACTTATCCCGAGTGCCCCGCTGGATTATCCGAAGACCCGATCAACGGGATTGAAGACCAGGCCCCGGCACCGCACATCACCTCCCTTAGTTGTAAAGACACTGCAGCGTTACTATCGAGTGCCGAGGGTGAAACCTCTTGTAGCACTTCTGATGTTAACTCTGTAGAGTAGCTAATCGGTCGTGGTCATCGAGGGTGATTCCTCCTTCACCGTTTCTGATAACGACGCCGTCGTACAACACCTCAAGTGTGAACCCAGCGAGGGTGATTCCTCCGAGTTCACCTTGACGGATACATCGTGTAGGAATCCAACGAGGGTGACACCTCGGATTCCCCCGATGTTATGGACACACGGATACTTGGACTGTACTGTTGTTACTTGGAAAGGCGGGTCGACCCTGAGGGGTACCCGCGTGTGATATGAAGGCGGGTTGCCTGTATTGTGCCCGAGTGATGAATACGAGGCGTGGCCGGGCATTCTTGGCCCTTGCCGCAAGTCCTCGAGACGGGGCGACGGGGTCACATCGATCGTGAGTCTCTGCTCGTTACCGCAAGCCCCTAGTCCACTAACGATTTGGATATTTGATCCGAGAGGGCCTCTAGCGTGACAGCACTAACCATCACGTGGGCATAGTATGGGCGTTCTGCATCGTAGCATCAGCCAAAAGCTCTATCAGACGTCTAGTTCAGCACTGCGGCCGGGCTGGGCCGGCACCATCCTGAAGGGTGGAGCCTGGTTCGTCCGGCACGCAACGACCCGGAGGGCGAGGGGCGATGGCCAAGACCCCCTTGCGCTTAGGATGTAGACCGACGGGGACCTCTCTGCTGAGCTGTAGGTAGGGTTGCGGTGTATCGTTTGGCCGAGGCCGGGCATGACCCAGAAAAGTGTGTACGGCCGGAGTTAAGCGAGCATGGTGGGTAAGTTGGTGTACCCCTGCAGGGAAGAAAACTTCTATCGATAGCCGGTCCTACGGTAACGGACACTCGGATTTGTATCCTAATTGATACAATTAGAATTGGATATTATGGCTCTGGGATTGCTTCTCGCAGGGAGTCGAGAAGGGATCTCCGGACGAGGTTGATGAATGTATGGCTCTGGGATTGCTTTCTCGCAGGGAGTCGAGAAAGGATCTCTGGGTGAGGTTGAGACTTAATGATACTGCTACATTATATTGTACTGTTCTACTCTCTTCTAATGCTGCAAGACCGCTGAAGATGCTAGTCTACGCTAGGACTAGGCCTTCTCTCTATTCTGGCATTTTTGCAGCCCAGTCCACATATACAGCCTCTCTTTGATAATGTTGCATATGTAGTGTAGATCCTTGCTTGCTGAGTACTTTGGATGAGTACTCACGGTTGCTTTGCTTTCTTTTTCCCCCATATCCTTTTGATGCGACCAGATGACGGAGCCCCGGATTCAGCTGCCCCCGCCGACGATCGCTACTACTACCCCGAGGGTGGATATTACTACGAGCTTGCCGTCGACCAGGAGTAGGATCGGAGGGTCCCAGGCAGGAGGCCTACGCCTTTCGATTGTAGTGGTTTTCTTTTGCCCTGCCTTCTAAGGGCCTTTCTGTGTTTTCTTTTATATCTGTACTCAGATATCTGATGCTTCCGCTGACGCTTGTACGCAAGCTTATGTATTCGAGCCCTCGAGGCCCCTGGCTTGTAATATAAAGCTTGTATGACTTTATTTATGTTTTACAGTTGTGTTGTGATATCTTCCCGTGACTCCTTAGGCTTGATCATGTGCATTTGCGTGTATGATTAGTGCATGATTAAGCCGGGGGCGTCACAACCACCACCCCGACGACCCACCACCACCGCCCCGATGACCCACCATCGCCCCACCGCCCCGGTGGCCCTCCGCCCCTCCGCCCAGGCCGCTCTCTGCCCCGGCGCCTCTCCGCCTCGATCCACCGCCCAGCCGCCCCCGTCGGCCGGCCGCCCCCCTCCGGTGAGGTTCTATTTTTTTTTCCTTTTTTTGATTTAGTTGGTACTATTAGGTTAGTGCTAGGGATGTTAGAAGATTTTAGTTTAGTCAAAATTAGAAGAAGAAGAAGATGATGATGAAAAAAGAAGAAGAACAGAACAAAAAGTAGAAAAAGTAAAAGAAAAGAAGAAACTGGAAGAAAAGAAGAGGAAGAGGAAGAAGAAAAAGTAGAAGAAGAGGAAGAAGGAAAAGAAGGAAGAAGAAGAAGAAGGAGAGGAAAAGAAAATAAGGAAAAGAAGAAGAAGAGACAGAAGAAGAAGAAGAAGAAGAAGAAGAAGAAAGAAGAAGAGGAGAAGAGAAAGAAAGAAGAAGAAGAAGACGAAGAGAGAGAAGAAGAAGAAGAAGAGAGAAGAAGACGAAAAAAGAGGAGAGAGGAGAAAATAGAGGAAAAATGAAAAGAAGGGAAGAAGGAGGAGAAGAAGAAGAAGAAGAAGAAGAAGAAGAAGAAGAAGAAGAAGAAGAAGAAAAAGAAAGAATAGAAGAAGAAGAAGAAGAGGACCTGGCCCCTATTTCCTGTCTACTTTTGCAAATTATAATAACCTGACCCACACCTTTATTAAGCTATGTTCATATGTATGTCTAGATCTGTAAAAAAACCTATGTATGTATGCCTAGAAATATTGTAATTTGACATACAAACCCAAAAAATGCGAGGAGCATCAATATTACTAGAAGACATGAAACAAAAGCCTTTGTAGCAAAATGAAACTCTAATAGCTAGGCATGGCAGACATGAACTTACATAGATGTGGATTTAGGATGATTCTATGTGACACAAATTATCCAACCTCCAAAGGAACTTGATGCTATTCATCAAATAATATCTCATGTAGGTTTACCATGATACATTTTGTGTATAATATGTTAAATCATTGAGTTTCTGCTTTGAGAGTTAATTTCGTTAACATGGTGTCATGAAGACTGGCTACTTTGTTCTATATGCCTATGGCTGCAAAGTTTGGTCATATGTGAAACTATGTTATATTGAGCTTCAGCTTTGGTGCTTTCCCTTCTATATCAATAAGATCTACTGTAACTTGTCCACCTACCTACGTCACTTAGCTAATGTCCAGTATTATAGTTTTGTTTGTTACGTCAATTATCCAGTACAGAAAATTTAGCTTAGTGTGTTCTATTAAAATAAGTTTGCCATTTTACTTATTTTTTTAGAAATTGTTATGTATTTAATTTTGCATAACTTCTTGCCATGCCAAACAAGTTTGCACTGCATCTTGGCTGCCATTAGGAGTTTTCCTCTACATTGGTATATTTGGGTAGGCTAGATTTTTATTTGTACTCATATTGAATATGTCTCACTGTTGTTGTATAGAAATTCTTCTGCTTTAGCTGCTAAATAGGACCTATATCTTTAAGCATAATGTTGCACACATGACATGTAGGGGACAGAGGGAGTTGTCTGACTGACATATAGTGGTGATGCATCGCTTCTAGCTCTCTAGAAATTACCATTTGACATGTCTTCATAGGTAACATAGTTTTCCTTCACAAATCTTGTTTAGTCTTTAGTTACAGATGACCCAGACTATTATTAGTTTGTATGCATCCCAACTTAAATTATATACATATTATTATTCATGTCATGTATTCAATTTTTTTCTGTTGTACTAATTTCGTTTACTCTTTGTCATGGCAAGTGTTGAAAGATGGTGGGCGCGGGTCTAGAGCGCTCCACGGGTACTTCTTCGTCGGCGCCCCGCGGGAGGGGTACTTCCATTCCACCACTACATCTCCGGAGAGCGTTGATAGACAGTATGGGGACACCTTTGGTGGGCGCTTCTTCATCGGCGTTGTTGCCCACCAGGAGAGGAGGTCGGAGAGGGAAGAAGAGAGGAGGTCGGGGAGGACGTGGCCGTGAGAGAGGTAGGCAGGCTGCTACGCCTTCCTCGCTGCCACCCCCAGCTGATTCACCCGAGCATAGGACTGCTAGGGTGGACCCGTCTGAGGTGGAGGCTACGGGGACTCCGGACCATGAGCCTCGGGTGGACGGGCTCTCGGCCCATGAGACTCCGGTCCTAGAGGCTTCGGCCCACGACACTTTGGGCCACGAGACTCCGGACCAGGCTACGTCCCAGGAGATGTCCGGATGGGGTACCTGGGCGGATCCGCCTGAGGGGCCGAACGGCCATGCTGATGGTGGCGGGGATGAGTTTACTGATAGTGAGGGCGAGGTGGTTGAGGGGCCCATCGTGTACCAGCGTGGTGGTACACGGCTCCCGACCCTGCCGGCCACCCGCGAGCAGAGGTCGGTGATTAGGCTTGATGGGGAGAAGTAAGAGCATTTACTCTTTTTGTTCCTTTTACCTTCATGTTTCTTCAAATATCTAATGCGTTGGCCTTGTCATACTGCAGGGGTTGGGTACACGCCAGGGAAGTCCGCAGGCCCAACAACGTCCTTGGTGTGATTTGCCGGCAAAATTTCCCGGGGTTTGTCATGTTGCACGGTGAGGGCCAGCTTCCACAGCTAGGATTGAGCTGGGAGCACTACTTGGCTGCCTAGGCCCCGCCGGAGCAGATGATCAATGGTGTCTTGTGCCACACGAGGGTCGAGATGGTGATCAGAACCTTTTGGGTAATTTCGCCTTTACACAATTAAAAATTAACAATAGCTAGTTATTATACTAATCAGTGTTGTTTCGTTTGATTGCAAACCTTCTACAGGTGTGAGGAGGGATATGAGGAGGAGGCGGCAAAGGTTATCGATAACGAGTGCAAGTGCCTACTACAAAATTTAAGGCACGAGGCTCGGCCGCAGGCTGTTCGAGACTACTACGCCAAGCGTGGTATTAAGAAGGACAAGCCGTCGTGCCGGGCTAAGTTTCTGAAGAAGGATCAGTACATGAAGGTAATTACCTATTCTTAAGGCATTGTACTTAGTTTCCTTGATTTGATTTGTAGGCGTAGCGCTCAAATTTTCTCTTTACTAACTTAGGTGCCCCCGAGATGGTGTGCGGATAAGATGGAATGTCGGGAGGCGTTGGTGGATGAGTGGTGTACAGGCCTCTCGCGAGCCGTCCACGACAATGCCAAGGACCGGCGTGCCCAAATGGTTTGTGTGCCACACCATCAAGGTAGCGCCAACTTATATCAGTTCGGGCGGAAGTGGGTATGTGGTTTGCTTCATGATTCATGCAATTCATTCTTCATGCTAGCTTTAGCCCTTTACTAATACTTTGTTCCTCTCTTTTAGGCGCGGCACAATAACACGGAGGTGCTTGAGGTGTACGACCTCTATGCCATGGCCCATACTGCCTCGGACAAGAAGGCCAAGGCATTCTCTGAGTCTAACCTCGATCATCCAGAGAATTTCACCAACATCTCCTCCCACCACAAGCTCGTGAGGTACAACCAGGAGGGGAAGGCGAGGAAAGGGGAGGACTTTAACCCGAGCCAGCATCCCTTTGATCTAGAGCTGGTGATGATATCTGGTGGCGGGAGGCCCCATGGCTCATTAGCCATTGGAGATGGACTGATACGTTGTCCTCTCACTCTCCCGGAGATCAAGGCATGCCAAACAAGCTCCTGTCCTGAGATAAGGACTCGTCCACGGCCAATCGATCTTGCCATCGAGGTTAGATATACAGACTCAGATATCTTTCCTCCATTATATTGTGTGTGTGGCCATCGATGATTACAATGCTAACTAGGAGTGGTGTTGCAGGCTGCTCTTCAGAAAGAGAGAGAGATGACCCAGGCGCTTCTGGAGGAGAGGGGCCGGGTGGCAGTGGAGAAGGAACTCCTGGCGGAGGAGAAGACGGCTAGGTTGTTGGAGGAGGAGAGGGCACAGAATGACATCGCTCACCGGGCCATGTACGAGCTCCTCGTGGTAATTTTCTTCTGCATATTAGCCAAATCATGCACGTAATGTTCGTCTCATTACTAGCTAATATGAATGACTCATCAAAACCCAATGTGTAGTCTATGTGCAAGAAGACCGGTCAGACCCCTCCACTGATGCCGGTCATTACTAGAGCGGGAACGGTGAGTTTCATTTGAAAGGTCATTATTTACTAGTCTTAACATTTGAGTGTGATCATGCAAACGAGACTTTGCAAATGATCTTTGGTGCAACATCTCTCCGGAGCCTCATCGCACAACCCTTCTCCAAGTGAAACCGGCTCGAGGAACCCCAGTGCTTGACCTCCGGTAAGTTTTCTCTAGTGTTTTGCTTAACAAATGCATACTTAGCTTCTTACGTGCTAGTTAGCCCTAATATGCCACATACTTAGCTTATTTTCCCCAAAAAGTCATATTTAGCTAATTATCCTCCAAAATGAGATAATTAGCTTATTTAGTACATTTATGACATAATTAGCTTAGTTAGGTAAAAATGGCATAATAACCTTGGTTAGCTCATAAATGCCATATACTTAGCTTATTTTTCTCCAAAATTGCATAATTACCTAAGTTAGCTCAAAAATGACCTATACTTACCTAAGTTGGCTAAAAACTGGCATAATTACCTAGGTTAGCACAAAAATGACCTATACTTACCTTATTTTCCTCCAAATTGACATAATAAGCTTAGTTAGCTCAAAAATGGCATAATTACCTAAATTAGCTCTAAAATGACACAAATAAGGAATAAGAAGAAGAAAAACAAGTAAGAGGAAAAAAAGAAAGAATAGAAGAAGAAAGGGAAGAAAAAGAAAGAATAAAAGAAGAAGAATGAGAAGGAAAAGGGTAAAAACCATCTTCTTCTTCTTCTAGTCTTCTTCTTCTTCTTCTTCTAGTTTTCTTCTTCTTCTAACTTGCTTAATCCCATTTTTGCAGATTTGATTCACTTCATGGAAGCTGGCATTGATGGACTGCTAGTTTTAGTTTCTGTTTTGATTTTCTGTTGATGAACTCCGTGAAACTATGTATGTATGTTGATGAACTCCGTGAAACTATGTATGTATTGGACCTTTTAATACCCTATGTGTTCTGTTGCATTGATGGACTGCTAGATGTTGGATACATGGCATGCTATATATATATATCATATTTGTGTTTTGAAAATGCAGGGAAATAACAGAAAACAAATAAAACAGTGGCAATACAGGCGCTTTGTCGTCTGCCAGCCGACGGCAAAGATATTTGCCGTCGGTCGGCGAACGACAAAGGAGACACGTGGCAGCAACCTGTGCAACCTGGGAGCACCACGTCTGACCCATTTGGTCATTATGCCGTCTGCTGGCAGACGGCAAAGATGTACAAGGCAGACGGCAAAGACAGAGCAGCAGTGACGTGCAGCCATAGCCCTGCTGACGTCATATGGAGATGGCAAAGGGTTTGGTTGTTTGCCGTCAGCAGGCAGACGACAAAGTCTGCCATTAGCCACCTAACAAGGATAACAGCTATTTTTGCTGTCTACTATCTTTACGGTCAGCTTTGCCAGGAAAGCGGACGGCAAACATCTTTGCCATCCGCTGTCATTATGCAGACGAGAAAGAAAGTCATTACCGTGACTTTCGATGCCGGAAGTGTTTGCCATCGGTGGTAGACGGCAAAGAGGTTTGCTGTCGGTGGACTGATTCCTATAGTGATGAATATTATTTGAGTCTTCTATGAATTCTTTTATGCATGATTAAGATAGCTTTGTATTTCTCTCCAATCTATTGATTTGGTTTGGCCAACTAGATTGATTTTTCTTGCCATGGGAGAGGTGCTTTGTAATGGGTTCAATCTTGCGGTGCTTATTCCCATTGACAGAAAGGGACATGACACGCATTTGTATTATTGCCATTAAGGATAAAAAGATGGGGTTTGTTCATATTGTTTGGATCTATCCCTCTACATCATGTCATCTTGCTTAAGGCGTTACTCCGTTCTTGTTAACTTAATACACTAGATGCATACTGGATAGCAATCGATGTGTGGAGTAATAGTAGTAGGGCAGGAGTCGGTGTACTTGTCACGGACGTGATGCCTATATTCATGATCATTGCCTTAGATATCATCATAACTATGCGCTTTTCTATCAATTGCTCAATAGTAATTTGTTTACCCACCGTATGCTTTCTTCCAAGAGAGAAGCCTCTTGTGAAAACTATGGCCCCCGGGTCTATTTTTATCATATTATTTCCAGATCTATAAAATCAAAAACACAAAAATACCTTGCTGCAATTTATTTACTTTTAACTTATTTTGCACTTTTACTTATCTTTTATATCTATCACTATCAGATCTCATCCTTGCAAGTAACCGTGAAGGGATTGACAACCCCTTTATCGCATTGGGTGCAAGTATTTGTTTGTTTGTGTAGGTGCATTTATTGGTGACTTGTGTGTTTCTCCTACTGGATTGATACCTTGGTTCTCAACTGAGAGAAATACTTATCTATAATTTGCTGCATCACCCTTTCCTCTTCAAGGGAGAAACGGACGCAAGCTCAAGAAGTAGCAGGAAGAATTTCTGGCGCCGTTGCCGGGGAGGATCTACATCAAGCCTACGAATTACCTATCATAAACTCCCATCTCTTGCATTTACATTATTTGCCATTTGCCTCTCATTTTCGTCTCCCCCACTTCTAAAACATTTTCAGGAAAACACAAAAATATTTGCCTTTTTATTTGCCTTCTTTCCATTCACTTTTTCGTTTGCTTTTTGTTTGCTTGTGTGGTAGATTGCTTGCTTTGCCATCATGTCTGAATCTGAAAAGGCTATCATAAAAAACACTAGTATAAATCTTGAGGAAAAGTTTGAATCTCGTGCTCTTAATCATGAAACTTTTGAAACTGAAACCCCCACTCATCTTAAAACTAAGATCTATCATGTGGGTGATGGGAACATTATTGGAAAGAATATTATTCAGAAATTCTTTGATTGCACGGGAGTTATGCGTATAGATAGGGGATCTATTCTTCATCATACAAATTGCTATGCGGATGCTATTTCCATGCTTGTCATTAAATTAGAGAGAGAATTTCTACATATCCATCCGGCCTTAAAAAAGATGTTTTATGAATTCCCCAATATACATGATCCTAAGGCTAAGAAAATTGCTACCGTTATCCTTATGCATGAATTTGATTATATAGTCCGAGAAGCTAGAGAAATCTTTGCTTACTATAATATAAATTTTGAGCATCCCCCAATAGAAAAAATTATTTATGACAAAGAAACCTTACGTGGTTTGGAATCTAAGGATTATGTTGCTTTTATTAACAATCTAAGGAAAAGAGTCCCTTATGCGGAAATTATCCAAGCTTTGTACTTTGATGCTTATGATAGATTTGATTGGGTCACTAAGGGAATTGACAAAGGGTTTAATAAAGAATGGATTGAAGAGATGTCTAGAGAACTTATTAAAAGTGAGATACATGTTTATATGAAGATGATTATGGTGATGATCCGGAGTATGGAATTATGAATGTCAAAATTACTAATCGCAGCTCTTTCCATGCACTAAGCTCTCCCGCTAAAAAGGAAGAACATGAGAAAATAAATGTACTAATAAAAGTCTTGAAAGATTTGATTAGAAAGTAAATGAATACCAAAGATGACAATAGCTAGATCTATGCAATATGCCTAGCTAGGGGCGTAAAACAATAGCGCTTGTTGGGAGGCAACCCAATTTTTTTGTTTTTTGCTTATTTTATTAAAGAAATATGCAATTATACTTCTGTTATGATTGTGTTTTATTGTTTTAATTAGTGTTTGTGCCAAGTAAGACCTTTGGGATGATTTGGAAGATTGTTGCTTTAATTCTGTGAAAAAACAGAAACTTTTGCGTCTAGTAGCAGAATTGTTAAAATTCACCGGAGCATGATAAAATTCTGATTTTTTTTACACATTATTGATATACAAATTTCCCATGTTGTCCTAATTTTTAAGAATTTTTGGAGTTACAGAAGTTTGGCTAAAGTCCAGATTACTAAAGACTGTTCTGTTTTTGACAGATTATGTTTTCATTGTGTTGTTTGCTTATTTTGATGAATCTATGGGTTGTATCGGGGGTATGAACCATTGTGAAGTTACAATACAGTATCTATAATGCAAATATAAATTTGTAATGAGTTTATAACAGTACCTAAAAGTGGTGATTGTCTTTATTCTACTAACGAATCTCACGAATTTTCTGTTGAGTTTTGTGTTGTGATGTTTTCAAGTTTTGGGTGAAGTTTCGATGGACCATGGAATAAGGACTGGCAAGAGCCTAAGCTTGGGTATGCCCATAGCACCCCAAGGTAATATTCATGGACAACCAAGCACCTAAGCTTGGGGATCCCCCGGAAGGCATCCCCTCTTTTGTTTATAATCCATCGATAAATTACTTGAGGCTATATTTTTATTCATCACATGATATGTGTTTTGCTTGGAGCGTCTTGTATTATATGAGTCTTTGATTTATTTGCTTTTTAGTTTGCCACAATAATGCTTGCTAGACACACCTTTTGAGAGGGACACACATTAATCGTGAATTTGGTAGAATACTCTATGTGCTTCGCTTATATTTTTTGAGCTAGGTAGTTGCTCTAGTGCTTCACTTATATCTTTTAGAGGATGGTGGTGGTTATATTTTAAAGAAATTGATGAACTCTCATGTTTCACTTATATTATTTTGAGATTCTAATAAATTGTATTGCAATTTTCTTGGTTATGAATTTAGTCCTAATATGATGGGTATTCAAGAAGGATATAATAAAAACTTTCATGAAGATCATTGAATATATGAGGAGTTTGATTCCTTGCATTTGTTTTGAGATATAAAGATAATGATATTAGCGTCATGCTAGTGAGTAATTGTGGTTTAGTAAGAATATTTTTGTTAAGGTTTATGATTCCCGAAGCATGCACGTATGGTCTCTCGTTATGCTATGAAATTGGAGCATGATTTATTATGGATTGTCATCCTTTGCATGGAGGTCGGAGCGCGCGATGGTTAACTCCTACCAACCTCTCCCCTAGGAGCATGCATAGTAGTACTTTGCTTCGAGGGCTAATAAACTTTTGCAATAAGTATGTGAGTTCTTTATGACTAATGTGAGTCCATGGATTATACGCACTCTCACCTTTCCGCAATTTACTAGCCTCTTCGCTACTGTGCATTGCCCTTTCTCACCTTGAGTTGTGGTGCAAACTTCGCCGGTGCATCCAAACCCCATGATATGATATGCTCTTTCACACATAAGCCACCTTATATCTTCCTCAAAACAGCCACCATACCTACCTATTATGGCGTTTCCATACCCATTCCGAGATATATTCCCATGCAACTTCCACCGTTCCATTTTATTATGACACATATCATCATTCTCATATTGCTTTGCATGATCATATAGTTGACATAGTATTTGTGGCTTGGCCACCATTCATATTTTTATACATGTCATGCTAGATCATTACACATCCGGGTACACCGCCGGAGGCATTCATATAGAGGCATATTTTTGTTCTAGTATCGATTTGTAATTCTTGAGTTGTATGTAAATAAAAGTGTGATGATCATCATTATTAGAGCATTGTCCCATGTGAGGAAAGGATGATGGAGACTATGATTCCCTCACAAATCGGGATGAGACTCCGGACGAAAATAAAGAAAGAGGCCAAAGAGCCCAAAATGAAAAAAAGAGGCCAAAGAGCCCGAAAGAAAAAAAAATATATAAAAAAGAAAAAAATGAGAGAAAAAGAGAGAAGGGACAATGTTACTATCCTTTTCCACACTTGTGCTTCAAAGTAGCACCGTGTTCTTCATTATAGAGAGTCTCCTATTTTGTCACTTTCATATATTACTAGTGGGAATTTTTCATTATATTACTTGGCTTATATATTCCAACAATGGGCTTCCTCAAATGCTCGAGGTCTTCATGAGCAAGCAAGTTGGATGAACACCCACTTAGTTTTCTTTTGAGCTTAGCTCTAGTGCATCTGTTGCATGGCAATCCCTACTCCTTGCATTGACATCAATTGATGGGCATCTTCATAGCCTGTTGATTAGCCTGGTCAATGTGAGACTTTCTCCTTTTTTGTCTTCTCCACACAACCTCCAACATCATACTCTATTCCACCCATAGTGCTATATCCATGGCTCATGCTCATATATTGCGTAAGAGTTGAAAAAGCTGAAGCGCGTTAAAAAGTATGAACCAATTGCTTGGCTAACACCGGGGTTGTGCATGATAAATACTTTGTGTTAAGAAGATGGAGCATGACAAGACTATATGATTTTGTAGGGTTAACTTTCTTTAGCCATTATATTTTGAAAAGGCATGATTGCTTTTTAGTATGCTTGAAGTATTATTGTTTTTATGTCAACATTAAACTTTTGTTTTGAATCTTACGGATCTGAATATTCATGCCACATAAAGAAAGATTACATGATAAGCATGTTAGGTAGCATTCCACATCAAAAATTCTATTTTTTTCATTTACCTACTCGAGGACGAGCAGGAATTAAGCTTGGGGATGCTTAATATGTCTCCAATGTATCTATAATTTTTTATTGTTCCATGCTACTATATTATCAATCTTGGATGTTTTATATGCATTATTATGCTATTTTATATCATTTTTTAGGACTAACCTATTAACCTAGTGCCAAGTGCCAGTTGATGTTTTTTCATTGTTTTTGCCTTTACAGAAAATCTATACCAAACGGAATCCAAATGGAACGAAACTTTTTCTTAGACCACAAGACACCCTGGAAGCTTCAGGAGGAGGCCAGAGGAGCCACGAGGCGATGACAAGCTCGTAGGGCACGCCCCAGGGGGCGTGCCCCCCAAGCTTGTGGGCCCCCTGTGGCTCATCTAACCCTAATTCTTCTTCTATAAATACCCAAATATTCCCCGTAGACCAGAGGGCACACCAAAAATACTTTTCCGCCGCCGCAAGTTTCTGTCCTCGTGAGATCCCATCTGGAGGCCTTTTTCGGTACTCTGCCGGAGGGGGATTCGATCATGGAGGGATTCTACATCAACCTTGCTGCCCTTCCGATGATGTGTGAGTAGTTTACCACAGACCCACGGGTCCATAGCTAGTAGGTAGATGGCTTCTTCTCTCTCTTTGATCTTCAATACAATGTTCTCCTTGACGTTCTTGGAGATCTATTCGATGTAATCTTATTTGCGGTGCGTTTGTTGAGATCCGATGAATTGTGGGTTTATGATTAGGTTATCTATGTATATTATTTGAGTCTTCTCTGAACTCTTTTATGCATGATTGAGATAGCTTTGTATTTCTCTTCGATCTTTTGATTTGGTTTGGCCAACTAGATTGATTTTTCTTGCCATGGGAGAGGTGCTTTGTAATGGGTTCAATCTTGCGGTGCTTATTCCCATTGACAGAAAGGGACATGACATGTATTTGTATTGTTGCCATTAAGGATAAAAAGATGGGGTTTGTTCATATTGTTTGGATCTATCCCTCTACATCATGTCATCTTGCTTAAGGCAT
Source organism: Thinopyrum elongatum (assembly GCA_011799875.1). Classification (NCBI taxonomy): domain Eukaryota; kingdom Viridiplantae; phylum Streptophyta; class Magnoliopsida; order Poales; family Poaceae; genus Thinopyrum; species Thinopyrum elongatum. The sequence continues at coordinate 381,894,841 of CM022300.1, forward strand.
TACTCCGTTCTTGTTAACTTAATACACTAGATGCATGCTGGATAGCGGTCGATGTGTGGAGTAATAGTAGTAGATGCAGGCAGGAGTCCGTCTACTTGTCACAGACGTGATGCCTATATTCATGATCATTGCCTTAGATATCGTCATAACTATGCGCTTTTCTATCAATTGCTCAACAGTAATTTGTTTATGTAGGTGCTACCATTGGTGACTTTTGTGTTCCTCCTACTGGATTGATACCTTGGTTCTCAGCTGAGGGAAATACTTATCTCTACTTTGTTGCATCACCCTTTCCTCTTCAAGGAAAAAACCAATGCAAGCTCAAGAAGTAGCAAACAACACAAAGTTCAAAGGATGATCAACATTCATTCCTATTGTCCAAAGCCCCTATATTTACCACCCCCAAAGGCCACCTACTTACCCACCACCACATTCAAACCCTCTTTGTCTCTCACTGTCACTCCTCTTTCACATCTCTGTTTCGCCACCTCTCCATCGCCATGAACCCCACGCCCAACCCCTTCTATATATTGGGGCATTGGATGGATGGCTTTCTTCCTTAGTTGCTCACTCGGTGATTGCACCAAGTTCGAGAACACCATGAAAGTGTTCTCTAACTTCACCAGCATCGGGGACATGCACAAGGAGGTAGACGTTGTGCTGATCAAGGCAGCGTCAGAGGAATTGAAGACGCTGATCCCTGACCCAGTGAAAGGCGCTATGTCAGTGGACATACTGCATTGGGTCATGGATCAGGCCGAGTCGGGCGATGCTAGTCAGAGAGCTAGATGAGCCAAGTATACGGGGTACAGGGATCCTCAAGACGACCATGTTGCTGTTGGAAATATGCCATAGAGGCAATAATGTTGTATTATTATATTTCCATATTCATATTTAAGTGTTTATATTTCATGCTATAACTTCTATGATCCTGAAATATGCGATTTAGTGGAAAACTCATATGCACGTGTGAAATGATAAACAGATAAAATAAAGGTTCCTAGTCTCGCCTCTAAGACTAGCTCAAGTGTTGTTGGTGATCATGTTTTCTGGATCTTTGGATATCGTTAAGTGTAACGATAGTCCTAAAACAACATTGAGATTATGACGTTGGATGAACAATAATATTGAATCGACCAAACTTATTTGTTATGAATTGAGATAATATCATTTATAATCAATTATAATAACACGGAATGTTAACATGTGATTTTGCTCCTTAGACCATGAGAGTATCATGGTCACTTCTTACCGTACGGTGGACTTTGGATTGCTCAAATGTCACCTGTAACACAGTGATCATAACGACAGCTTACAGGCTCATCGGAAAGTTTGACAAGTGGCCGGATAGCCCAAGAGTGGGATTTGCTCCTATGACGATGGAAAGATATTCTAAGGGCCCTCTTGGTGTGACAGCATCCATCATCATCTGTGTAGACACAGGTGACTATGTCACGGGGATGCCGGAACACAATAACGAGAAAGAAGAAAAAATCCGGTAACGAGGATTTCGGTATAGTGAGCATGGTGATGACTCAGGAGGATACCGATCGATCCCGGGTTTTGTGAAGTATCGCGAAGCAAAGGGAACATAACATGATAACCAAAGGTTCACCCGAATGTCATTCGTGTACTCACAGGGACCAATATGGACATCCACGGTCCCGTTTCGGGCATTGAACGAACGGTTTCGTCCATGTCTGTGAGTTACCGAAACTATGGGGTCACAATCTTAAGGAAATCATGATCTGCTGAGTATTAGTAGGATGGGAGTCATGAGAATATATTTGTGGAATTATTTCATGAATATTCGGAATAGTTCCGAGAGGACCCGGAAGCGTTTCGGGGTCACCGGAAGGGTTTCAGTGAGTATCGTGTAATACCGGTAAATTATATATAAGTGGAAAACGTTTCTGTAGATGTTAATATATATCACTGGTACAACAAGCTGCTATACAAACGGTTTTAAACGGTCGCCTAGTGAGTGTGGGCGATAGGGGGGTCCTTCCCACACGACCCAAAAACCGTCGGGGATAGGGAGTAGCAATGCATATGTTTTGCATAACTAAGTGTATCCGTTGCCGGCATGTATCCCAAATGCGAATCTTCAGACAACTGTTTGTGATATCTTGCATATCCCAAACGCTCCATCCTTACTACTCATTTTTGCTTGCATTACCATCACAGTCGGTCTTCCGTGGTAATACGTTTATGATGCATGCCCCATCACAAACAGTTCACTATTATAGAACGTGTATGATAAACAGACAATCACACACATTTACTTTTCCTCGACTGTATGCGATTCGATTTAAGAGTGCATATAGTTATCCCTATAAAAATGTATGTGAAGCTTGAATATACCCCACACGATTCATCCTTCGTACCCGCGCCGGATGAGGGCCTATCGCACACGTTCTTCTATGAGCAAACATTTACGATGCGCACGACATCATAAATAGTCCATAATTGCAAGCGTCTGTGATAAGGTGACTTTCGCAAACATTTAATAATAAGGAACAGTGTGCGATGCTGTTGTTAAACTTGCATGTTTTTTCTTGGCTGATCGTGTGTGCAGTAGAGATTCATCGCACACATAGTGGATCCAAGAAACGTGTCTGATCTCCACGTTTATCGTAGACGTTTTGCTTTCGCAAACCATGTGCAGTGTACTGGCCTGTAGAACGTAATTTATCGCTAATTTAATCCCTGCATTTAAAAATCATAGATTTTGAATTTGAAAGTAGGCAATCACTTATTTCATATCGAACCATGTTTATTACAGATACAAGTTCAAGCACGAATGCATAATTCGATGCACAGGTACATATACTGAAGAACTACAGAAGCACCAACTAAAGAATGATGAACCACAGTTGTACTAAAGACTGTAAAGAGAGGCGAAAGACATTCTGGTTGCTAGAAAAGGTGAAGCGGAATGCCCATTTTGTGCCCTCCTCCATTCGTAATGCGCGCACGACTCTAGGCCAACCCCTTGTGATGGTTGCCCGCCCATCCTTCACTATCTTCATTAGGACTTCTCGATGCTCATTGTAGTCTCGATGAAATGCTTTAACCTTCATTGCGTGTCCACCAATCATGTACTTTGCGAGGTAATCTTGAGTAAACTGCTTTGGGAACCACTGCAAATGAAAAAGATTCAGACATTGTTGTCTAACAATTCATTATGGGCAGTAAAAAGAGAAGGCTACAGAGTTTGTAGTTACCATCCTACAGCTCACTGTTGTATTGGATAGAGCATAAACAAATAATTTGATTGCCATCATTCGTATCTTTTTGCTAATAATCCTTATCAGTTTCCTCACTTGATGCTGGTTCATGAATATCTCATTGCCCCATACGCAAAAAGGGTTGATGCGTGGATCTTTGCCAAGGACATATGTACCTACAAGTAACAAGTCAGTATTAGAAGCTAAAAAATGTCCAGGCCTGGATCCATATGCACTACATTAAGGAACGACCGGGGGGGGGGGGGATACAAGCCGAGGGATGAAACTAACCTCGGCGGAAAATGCTGGCCACTCCGGTTGTTGTCCTGCATAAGTAGTGGAAAGGCATGATAAGTACAACAACCTTAACATCAAGCAAATATAGCCAAGGTAAACAACATCATCTCCAAATGATAGCTTGAATGTGTTGGTTTCAGCATGCTGTTAAAGCGGATATAAAATGGAAGGGAATGTTACCTACAATAGGCTTAACAGCCACCAAATATTCAATTCAAACTGGTATTGTTGAAAATGAATAGAAAGTAGCTCATGCTTAAACATCACACTGGATAAATGTGTAAAACTAAAATAAAGGGCATTTGTTAACTACACCAAGCATAACTGGAACCAAATATAGCCGTTCAAACTGGTATTGATGAAATCAAGCTGCACAGTTCCGACTTGCACATAATGAACATCACATTGTGAATGACTGAAATAAACATGGCATAAATGATGAGTATAACAACCAAATATAGCCATTGAAAACTGGACAGGGGTTCACTGCAACCAACCTAACAAGCAAATACAGATAAACAGGGCATATGCCTGAAAATTGGACAAATGTTCACTGCAACCAACCTAACAAGCAAATACAGATAAACAAGGCATCTACTTGAAAACCGGACAAATGCTCACTGCAACCAACCTAACAACCAAATACAGATAAACAAGGCATCTGCTTGATAATGGGACAAATGCTCACTTCAACCAACCTAACATCCAAATACAGATAAACAAGGCATCTACTCACTATAAACAACTAAATATAGCCATTCGTGAAACTGAAGTGGACAATTCATACTTAACATCACATAGCCCTATTGAACATTACGTTTTTGCATAACTGGAATAATTAAACACGACACAGTTAAAACACCGCATGGCAAAAGCTACTACAACAAAGGGTGCGGGTTGGCTAGCTAGAAAAAGTAAGATTTGGTGATAGGATGTTGCCTCACTTGTCATGGACGGGATCCTTCCAGTTGGAAGAGCACAGACCCATGGTGCGCTCTCTAATGTCGCAGATGGGTTGTTTCACCTTGGAAGAACCTTTGTGGGTGCCCTCCTCGTGGTCGTGGTCGATGAGATCTGACTTGGCAATTGAGGATCCCAAGCCGCCGTCATAGAACATGTCCTTCAGAAATGACAAAATGGGCTCGATGGCGTACAAGGATCACAAATCCTTGACCGCGTGACGGTGGAGATCAGCCGCAGGGCCTTCAAAGAGATCGACGGCGGTTGAACCAGAGGGGTTGGGGATGGACCACTTTACCTGTGACATGGCCAGTGTGAAGCCACTGTTGTTGACGAGCTTGATGTCGTAGCCAGCTTTCCCGAGATACAGTAATACGCTAGCCCGCTGGCGTGAAGCCTTTGGCATGGCAACGTAGTTAATGTCCTCGCCGGCTTCCGCGGCGAGGTGTTGCTCCGGGATCAACAGGTCGGGACGAATGACGACCACCTCGCCAACGTCCACCGAAGAGGCCATGATAAATCTCTTTTGGCCGAACGCTCGTCGGGCTCCCCGGGATACGTGGTCGAGCTTAGGCTGCGACTCTTTGGAGCAGGGGATGTGGATCTAGCGGGGAGGGACACCGCAAGCCTCATCTAAAAACTCAGGGGGGCGACGGTATCGGAATTGCTGGGTAACCTGAACTTTATTATCTAAGCTAGGAGGCACGGGCAGACCTGCAGGGGTTGGCGGCGCCGGTGGCGAGCTAGGGTTCGAGGGGGGAGGGGGCGGGTGGGGGGGACTGTGGAGGGGGGGTTTGAGGATACGTCGTGGCTACTGAAAATTTTAGTAATGGTGGGTGGAGATGGTGGTGGACGAGGGAGGGCGACGGTTCAAATGCCTCGGCTACTGGAATTTTACTATAAGGTCGGTGGTGGAGGAGTGGGGGCGACGGTTGAAATACCGCGGCTACTAAAATTTGGTTAAAGGAATTGATGCGGGGCAGGAGCACCCAAGATCGCACACGGTTCAATAAGAATATGCATGTATGATAATAAGGAAAAGCGACGGAACCGCCAATTTTTGCATCGCTCAAGGCGGGTAGCTTGTTTTTAGATTTCTAACTAGCTGGTCTATCTCACATGCTTCGTCCTAATTTTCAGACGCAACCGTGGAATTCATCCTAAATAAACTACCCGCCTTTAGCTTGCGCAGGTGGTGATTTTACAGCGCACTAGCATCGCACACAGTTAAGCCACTACCTCCACCCTTGCTCACGCTTGCGCAGTTGTGGTGATTTCACAGCGCACTAGCATCACACATGGTTAAGCCACTGCTTCCACCCTTGCTCGCGCTTGCGCAGTCATGGTGATTTCACATTGCACTAGCATCACACATGGTTAAGCGAGTAGCTCCACCCTTGCTCACGCTTGTGCAGTCATGGTGATTTCACAGCGCACTTGCATCGCACACAGTTAAGCCAGTACACCCGTGTCCGTTGAGCATCATCCGAGTCTTCGCAGCAAAAAAAACATGAGAGAGGGTCAGAAGACAACCACACCAGCATGTGGCCCAAATATATAAGAATGAAAATGGTGGTGTGTGATGTTCAAATTTCCAATGCACAACTTTGACCGCGCGGGCCCATGGTTGGGCGCGTCGTCGAAGATCGATGAGAGGGACCAGAAGTCAAGAACTACATGGAAGTGGCCAAATATATGTAGGAATATAGGGTGTGATGTTTAAATACACAATGCACAACTTTGATGGCACCTGCCTCGCAAACCGGAAAGCCCCTTTGGATATATCTATAATGACATAATGTCATAGCTACCTAGCTAGGGTGCTTGCCCCACCTCCCACTCCGTGTTGGCGGGACGGATGCACGTACTGATACTTTGGTCATACATGCATGTCGTCATGACCTACCATAAGACGGACCAGTGAATCTATCGCTTGGTCAAACAACCACTGTTGTTGTCGATAAAAAATGGATAGAATATATATATATATATGTATATATATAGGGTGGGTCTATTCTAATAACACCCCTTAAGACCCTTATTCTGATAACACTTTCTCTTATTCTGCTAACACCCAACCCACCGCTCAAAACACCCCCTATCCCTTCCGTCTTCCTCTCGCACAAAACCCCGCATCCCCAATCCTCCTCCTGCCTCCTTCCTCCCAGCGCCGCCAGATCCCCACCTCACCAGGCGCCGCCGGATCCCCACCCCACCAGGCACCGCCGGATCCCCATCCCGCCATGCACCGCCGGAGCCCCGCCCTGCCACGCGCCATCGGAGCCCCGCCTCACCACGCGCCACCGGAGCCCTGCCCCGTCCCGCCGCTGCCGCCCATCCCCAAGTACCAACGGATCCGGTGGCATCCCCACCGCCAGCCACACAACCTCCACTAGCGCCACCATCGTGGGTCCGTGGCCGTGGACATGCATGGGGATCCCGAGGCTAGTGCGGCCATGGCCTGGAGCTCGCCCCTTCTCCCGCACGGGACGCCGGCTACCGCCGAGCCCAACTACCAACGGATCCCGTTGGATCCCCACCGCCAGCCATGCCACCTCATGTTGCAGTCCTCCCTCCCCATTGCAGTTCAGGCATCCCGGGCTTGCAGTGCGCCGGGGCACGTGATGCGGTTTGGCACGCATGGTTGTGCCGGTTCATCACCTCCCGCCCCCAACAACCACGAGCAGCAGCGCGGCTGGCAGTGGACACAGCCAAGCACCCTTCTCCTCTGCTCCCTTCCCCAGCCGGCGTCCATGGAGGTGCCTGTGACGTCATGACGATGAGTTCATTCTCTGGCGGCAAGGTGATGCATTTTTCAGGATGGTGTGCAGTTCCATGAGTGTGGCCGTGCAGTATGCGGGCGTGGGTTTGCAATGTGGTGCCCGTCTGCGTGCAGCCCACGATGATGTCCATATCACGCTGGCGCTTTTTTATTCGTGTGTTTATATTGTACTCCCATGGCCGTCATCCCATATTTGTGTGAGTATTTGTTTGCCCAATGGTCCATGGCCAGCTCCACCATAGGCCATCCCTTACTGTAGTCCCTCGCCCACCCTTTGCCCCCTACACACCATCTCTGTACCCAATGGCATGCAGTTCGGTGAAGTTTGACCATGCAGAGGATTTCAGCTGGGGTACGCTCGACAGCAACGAAAAAAGCCGGGGATGGCTGTGTCGCTCAGGGCCACAAGCCACGCTGCTCCTCTATGCAGTGTCGCGTGCGTGCTGTAGAGGTTCACTTGCTGCATTGTTGTATGTTCACTTGCGGCCATACATTGATTTTTATTTTGTCCATGTGCAGTTCTGCGGTCGAGGCTGTGCAGCTCATCGCTGGGGTTGTTGCAGTCCGGCGAGTGAAGCGTTGTGGTCCAGTAGGTGAGGTGCACGAGGATGGTGACGCCGGCTCAACCTCCCCAAGAAAAGAACATGGTTGAGGACCGACTCGCCTGTCAAGGAGGTGGCTGGTACTGAAGATGCTACATCCAGGACAGTGGTAAATCCCTTTGCAATTTCAGAATCTGTTTTGATTGCTATGAAAACTGTTGTAATGCAGAATTTTTTAGTGCCGTGCAATCTTTAGTGATGTTCACTTTGTTAGTTCTTCCCTCTAATTCTACGGACGAGCTGCACAGAACTGCGGTCATCCCGAGCCTGCCGCCGAGGAGGCCGGCGAGCATGCCTGCGGTGCCACCGCCTACCTCAACCTCGAGCCGGGCGACTGCTACGGGGACAGCACCGCCATCTCCTCCCTCATGCAGGTGCTCCACTGAATGAATCCCCCTTCACATTCTCCCTTCAGTTTCTCTGACAAAGATCGCTAGTATATCTCTGAAGATTGTTGTAAAACCAAATGTGGATAGTACTGCAAGCATATGATGGTAGCGTCGTGATCAAAATTTGGATCTGTCATAGATAGTGCAGGTTCCATGGGTATAATAAGCCATAATGCTGGATATTTGCTCTCCCTTATCTCAACCCCCTAAATTCCTATGTATGTTGCAGTGGCAGAGTATTATCTTACTAAAGTTGACAATATAAGGGCGTCGGGCGTTTTGATCGTTGTGAGCTTGCTTGCATGAACACTGATAAAAATAGAAATTTATTTTGCTCAACCTTCTTTATTGATAATTCAGGTTGACTTTGTATAGTCATGTAAAAAGTAAGTCCAGGGAGAAAACTAATGATTTTATCAGGCAGGAATCACAAGAGTTGTGGTGGGCCTTAGACATCCCTTGAAGCGCTTGAGAAGGAAAAGCAATTCAATCATTGCGAAGTCAAGGCATTCAGGTCGATGTTGTGGGGAAGATCTCCAGAGCAAATTTGAGACAACAACCCACGAGCATCATGCGCGTGTAGTTCCTTTTGTGTATGCTTGCAATGCGGTGTGTGTATGCGTGCAATCCACCCCATTGGTCATCTGTGTATTTTTTGAGACGACAAATTGTATTGTCAGATGTGGTGGTTTCACTTGTTTTGAATATGATTGCAGTGTGGTGTGTGTATGCGTGCAGTGCACTCCTGTGGTTCCCTTTGTAAAAACAATAACAAAACATCGCAAAGAAGTTTGTTTCCTTTTAGATGTAGTTCATGTGGTTCACTAACTTTGACCATGTGGTCCACATAAGTCTAAAAAGAAGTTAAAGAAAAAGACAAAAAAGTCATGCGGTTCAATTTGGCTCGTAAGAAATTCAATTTGGCTTGTAAGAAAAAAGAAAAAAACACGTGCAGTTCCTTATGATGATATTCCAATACGGTTTTCCTTCCGATGTAGTGTCGTTGCTCGTCGAATGCAGTTTGGTTCCTCCGAAGTTAAAAATGAAAATACACAAAATAACAACTTAAAAAAGAACCAGTGCAGTCCGCTTGCCCGTCTAATGCAGTGCGGTTTTCAGTCTGAAGCGGTGCGGTTTTCTGTCCGATGCGGTTCACTCGTCGATTTCGGTGTCGCGAAAAACAGAGTGTCCGCATTTTTGTAATTTCAAAACTGCTCTTAAACCTTAATGAATTAGAGAAAGTAGTATATATGAAAAAGTTGCGCCTCGACGATATCTTTCCAATGGCGTATCATTTAAATCATTCCGACCGGCGGTTTGTAAAAAAATCATGAAAAACGGCCGCTGCCACTCGTCGTCCGCTGCACGATTTTCAAAATTAACTTAAAACCGTGAGGAATCTCAAAAATATTTCTACATACGAAAGTTGCGCCTAATCCATATCTTTCCAACGGCATATCACGCGCCTCGTTTTGACAAACGGTTAAAAAAGTGGAGCAAAAACAGTACCGAAAAATTTCAAAAATTTGAAAAAACAGAATCCCACGATTTAGTAAATTTGAAACTGCTCTTAAAGTGTAATGAATTAGAAAAAGTAGTATATACGAAAAATTTGCGCCTCGACGATATCTTTCCAACGGCGTATCATTTGCTTCATTCCGACAAGTGGTTTAGAAAAAACACGAAAATAAGCTTGCTGCCACCCGTTGGACGCCGCACCGTTTTCAAAACTGCTCTTAAACCGTGAGGAATCTCGAAAAAAAATTCTACATGGCGAAGTTGCGTCTAATCCATAGCTTTCCAACGGTATATTACACACTTCGTTCCGACAAACGGTTTAAAAACTAGAGCAAAAACAGTATAAAAAAAGGCGCGTGCAGTTTTTTGCGACAAGAAGTTCACTAGTCTCAGTGCTGTAGAAGTCTTGCTCCAACAATGACGTGCACTTTCATTGAGCGTGCAGTTCAGAAGTGTTAGCAAAATAACTATTCTGCTAATATTAGCAGAATAGACCGGCTGTATATATATATGTATATATATATATATACACACACCGCTTGGGCCAATAGATTGGACCATCATAAAAAATCGCATGAGAGGGGCCACAAAACCAGCACCGCCTGCATGCGGCCCAAAATGATGTACGTTAGAAGGGGTGATGTGTTTGTGATATCAAATAATGTACAATTTAGATGTGGCGCGCCTCTCGATACAGACAACCACCATGAAAGCCAAGTAATTAGGGACGGGATACGTAGGGTACGGTGTCGGTCCAACCCACCAATCCGAGCGTGTGGGAGGGAATCCTGAGAACACATGAGCTCAAACATGTGACAGTGACCGGCCCTAACACGAACTAGGAGGAATCCATTCATGGCCAAACACCCCTCGTTATCGGTCAAAAGGGATGATATATATAGACCCGGGGAGCCCACAGATATGCGTGTCATCACAAAAAACCGAACAAGGGAGACGTGGTCGATCGGAAGACCCCCTATACCCTGCGTGTGGCCCAAAAATATGTATGGGTGGTGTGTGCTGTGTTCAAATCCCCAATGCACAACTTCGATGGGGCACCAACTACATTACAAAGCGAACACCGTACCCGGCCCCAAGCCAGGTTCAAGACGTACGATGTCGGTTCCCCAACTTCGAGGCAGGGGGTGGGGGGGGGGGGGTGTCGCCCAACACATGTGTTCAACTTGATTTGGTCTAACATGGCACACAGAGCAATAGGAAACCGTCATGGTCCAACCCTTCTCATACGTTGGGTCAAAGGGATAGATTGTGTGGGCCCCCTCGTTATCGGTCAAGGATGATTTATATAGACCTCGGGGAGCCCACAGATATGTGTGTCGTCTATAAACTGCACAAGGGAGACGTGCTCGATCCGAACACCCCCTATACCCTGCATGCGGCCTGAAAAAATGTATGGGTGGTGTGTGATTTGTTCAAATCCAGAATGCACAACTTCGATGGGGCACCAACTACATTAGTAACATTACAAACCGAACATCGTACCCCCCAGCCAGGTTAAAGACGTATGATGTCGGTTCCGCAACTTCGAGGCGGGTGGGAGGCAGGGGGCGTCGTCTAACGCATGTGCTCAAACTTGATTTGCTCTAACACGGCACACAGAGCAAGAGGAAACCATCATGGTCAAACCCTTCTTGTACGTTGGGTCAAAGGGATAGATTGTGTGGGCCTACAGATCTCGATCATTCTCCGATTTTTGAGAACAAGAAATAACAAAAAAAAACATTCTACAAATTACCAAAACAAGGATCCCAAGGTTTATATAATCATCATGACAGGTCACGACAGACACATTTAGATGATAAATGTCTGTAATGACTGTATCATGGCACTTTAATGAAGCTTGAGACATGCAAGTTCCAACCGGCTCACCCATCCTTAGACTCCTCCAGCCCCAGCATGCTTAACTTCTGGGTTCTATTCGACTCGGTTAGCGAATGTGAAGCCGCCCCTTGCTGATAAAACTTGCCTCCTTGCCTTTAAGGCATTTCACGCTGGTCACCGTATGGGACCTACTCCCTGCTATCACACACGTTTGTTCTTTTAGAAACTATGTGCAATCTTTACATGGACGGTTTGTCGCCGCCTAGCCTTCTATGAGCACTGACACTGGCAGTGGGAAACCGATGGGAGAAGAGGCGGGAAACTGATGGGAGGAGTGGCAGAAAACGGTAGCGTGTTTGGATATATAACACCATTAATATGGAAAACTAAGTAAAGAAGGAAGCGTGAGCTAGCATGACGCATGCGCACAGTGCTTACCCATGGGTGACAGACGGTTGACTAGAACCGCTTTAAATATTCAGGGTTCATTTGGCCTTTTTTATACATTATAATTAAATTTTATAAGCATTAATTTAATGTGCACAATTCAAATTAGTGAACCAAAATGGCTACAAAAATCATACATGTGTCCTTGGATGCATGTGTAGGTCCCATGCAAAGAATGGAAATGAATTACAACCATCTTAGCGTATGGCTCAGCCTCGGACATTGAGAATCTTGGTTTTTAAATCCCCGTAAATCCAAAACTCACCCGAAAATCGTGAAACTTGGCATGGTGTCACGACATGGCACATATATGTCATGGATAAAATTGTCCATTTTGGGGCAAGTCTTATTACAAGCCTCTTACAAACCGGAGCTTCTCTCAAGAAGCCTCGTGGTTCCGATAGGGAAACGTGTCCCCCTTGTGGGCGAAATGATAATCGCTGCCTCTTCTCGCCTTGTATTTTTTTCTATAGGCAACATGGGACGACAGGATATTCGTGCTGAAATTTAAAATTATTCAGGGTTCGTTTGGCCTTTTTATACATTAATTGAATTTCCTAGGCATTTAATATCCATAATTCAAATCTGAACTACAAATACATGCTCCAGTGCACCAAAATGGCTATAAAAATCATACATGTGTCCTTGGGTGTATGTTTAGGTCCCATGCAAGGAATGGGAATCAATTACAACCGTCTCGGCGTCCTGGCTCGTCCTCAAACATTGGGAATCTCGGTTTTTAAATCCCCGTAAATCCAAAACTCACCAGAAAATCATGAAAGTTGGCATGGTGTCACGACATGGCACATATATGTCATGGTAAAAAAATTGTCCAATTTGGGCCAAGCTTTAATACAAACCTCTTACAAACCGGTGCCTCTCGCAAGAACCCTCATGGTTTCGATAGGGAAACGTGTCCCTCTTGTGGGCGAAACGATAATCGCTCCCTCTTCTCGCCTTGTATTTTCTTCTACAGGCAACATGGAACAATGGGAGATTCGTGCTGAACTTTGAAATTATTCAGGGTTCGTTTGGCCTTTTTTATACATTAATTGAGTTTTCTAGGCATTTAATATCCATAGTTCAAATTTGAACTACAAATACATGCTCCAGTGCACCAAAATGGCTAGAAAAATCGTACATGTGTCCTTGGGTGCATGTTTAGGTCCCATGCAAGGAATGGGAATGAATTCAACCATCTCGGCATCTTAGCTCGGCCTCAAACATTGGGAATCTCGGTTTTTAAATCTTTGTAAATCCAAAACTCACCAGAAAATCATGAAACTTGGCATGGTGTCACGACATGGCACATATATGTCATAGTAAAAAAATTGTCCAATTTGGGCCAGGCTTTATTACAAGCCTCTTACAAACCGGAGCTTCTCGCAACCCTCGTGGTTCCAGTAGGGAAACACGCCCCTCTTGTGGGCGAAATGATAATCGCTGCCTCTTCTCGCCTTGTATTTTGTTTTCTATAGGCAACATAGAATAACAGGAGTGTAGAGCTGAAATTTGAAACTATTCAAGGTTCGTTTGGCCATTTTATATATTAATTGAGTTTTCTAGGCATTTAATGTTCATAATTCAAATTTGAACAGCAAGCACATGCTCAAGTGAAGCAAAATGGGTGGAAAATCGTACATGTGTCCTTGGGTGCATGTTTAGGTCTCATTGAAGGAATGGGAATGAATTACAAATGTCTCGTCGTCCTGAAACATTGAGATCTCGGTTTTTAAATCCTAGTAAATCCAAAATTCACCCAAAAATCATGAAACTTGGCATGGTTTCATGACATGGTACATACACTATAGGAATCAGGATCTTTGCCGTCAGCCAGCTGTTTGCCGTCTGCTAGCTGACGGCAAAGAAGGTCTTTGCCATCAGCTTACAGAAAGCTGACGGCAAAGAAAGAGCTGACGGCAAAGAGCATGTTTGCCGTCAGCCAGCTCTTTGCCGTCTGCTAGCGGACGGCATAGAAGCTTTGTCGTCTGCTAGCAGACGGCAAAGAGGGAGGGTGGCCCACTAGCGAGAACCACCTAACGGCCACTTTCTTTGCCGTCTGCTAGCGGACGACAAAGAAAGTGGCCAACCTAACATCCGTTAGCTAGGCTTTTTGCCGTCTGCTAGCAGACGGCAAAGAGCCGTGACCTAACTAAAAAGCGGCTAGCGCCCACGCCCCACCCCTCTCTCTGTCCACTCTCTCTCTCCTGCCCGAGCCGCCGCCGCCCCTCACCCGCGCCGCCCCCGTGCCCGAGCTGCCGCCGCCCCGCGCTACCCCCGTCGCTGGCCGTCCCGCACCCACTGCCCCCGCACCCGCACCCGCATCTCCTCTCTGCTCTCCCATGCCCTAGGGTTAGCCACCGCCGCCGCCACCGCCACCGCCACCGACCTTATTCCGGCGAGCTCCGGCGGCCATGGTCGGCGCGCAGCACGCTACCGAGCTCACCCCGCCCCGCTGCGTCGATTCCTCTGGCCAGATCCGTCCCTTCCCCCTCGAACGCTGGCGCCCAACCCATCCCTCCGCGACTAGGGTTTGGTGCGTGGCCTCGCCTCCGCCGCCGGCGTGCCTTCAGCGGTCCTCTACGCCTCCTCGCATGGCTCCTCACGCGGCTGCGCCTGCTGGACGCCGCTTCTCCACCACAAGGTAGCGGCAGAGGAGGGCCTTATCCACCACCACGCAACGGCAGCCAAGGTCCTCCTCCCCCATCTTGCCTCTCTCCCTCTCTCAACCCCCTGTTTCTTTCAATTTGGGAAGAAAATTTCCTTTTTCCCTTGTGCAATTTCTGATCTGACCGGGTTTGTTTTTAGGTGCATTAATTTGGTGCTTTCCGTGTTCAGAGAAAAGTAGTAGAAGGGGATGAGGAAGGAGGAGAAAGACCAGAAGAAGGGCAAGGGAGGTGGGGCGATCTGCATGTCCATGGAGGTCTTAATGTTCCTTGTTTAAATTTTTTATGTTGCATGCTCTCTGATTTCAGAGTAGATTTCTTTACAGCATGTTGAATACCAATGGTGTTCTCCTCTGTTTGATTACTATGGCTGGTTGCTTATTTAACTTTTGTGTGAGAAATAATGCAGGTCAAGTGAGCTAATCTTGTTTCTAAATTTAGATACATGCATGTCTGTGGGGCTCTAGTTCTAAACATAGCAGACCACTACCCTCCTATATGTTGTGCGAACCAGAGAGCTGCTTAATTGATTAACATTTTGGGTTGGTTTAATTTTTCTAAAAATGGCTACTTCTGTTGTCACACATACACATGCTTCTGGACAGTGCTACTAGCTATTATCTTTGCTATTTTTTTGATTTGTTTCGACCATGTACTGCTAGTTGTGGCTGTCAAACAAAAAGAATTGGTTTATGATTCATAGTGTCCAGACATTAGCTTGTCTTTTCAAGGAGTCGGTTTGCGATACATGCCCACCTATTCATTTTAGTTTCAATGAAAAGAATTGGCTTGTGATTCGTAATGCTCAGGCCATTGTTTTAATGGCGTATTGCATTTTATGGCGAGCGACCCCCTTTATAGCGACGATATAGCGACGCCATAAAGGTATTGCGAGCCTGGGTCTGTATGGCGATTGACCCCCTTCACACCTGTATATCGTCGCTATAGCGACGAGATACAGACGCCTTTAAAACAATGGCTCAGGCATTAATTTTCACTGTCACATGCATGGTTTCAGATTACCTGTGAGGTCGTCCACCGCGACCCTCACTGTGAGGTTGGTTATTTCCCTGCAAACATTGCTCTGTTGTAGCCTAGTTCATTTCTATGCTGCTGGTTGTGAAACCAAACTAGGTGGGTGGGTGTGTGATGAGGTTTGGTTTAGTGCTTGATGCCACCGGACTGTAGGTTCTTGTGTAGGACTACTTCTTATATAACTCTGGTTCCTGATGAGGTCATGTATATACAAGGCTAGTTGCACTTTGGTTCTATCTATTTCAAATCATATTTGGTCCTGTATGTATGTATGTATGATGCATGTGTGCTTTAATTTGGAGCAGCAATAGGACGACGACGAGAGGACGAGTACCTCGACGGCGACGACAACCAGGAGGATGAACGCACCCACAAGGGCGCCGACGCCGGCCATTAGAACGACGACTCTTTGTCCTGCACCACCTCACGCTGTGGCGGCTACAGGTAATTTTTTTGGGATTGCCTCTGTTTCAATCCTATGGATCCGCAGCATGCTTGGTACTACCTGTAATCTGCCTTTCAAGTAGATCCAATCAACATCCAAGTTTCTAAAAATTTAGTTTAGAATTCTATGCAATTCCATCAGTAGAGAGAGGGAGAAAGGGGGTCCATGGTCTAAACCTACACATCATCTGCAATGCAATCGAGAGAGAGGGAGAGAGAGGCATCAACTGAGTGTGGATGAATTTCCTGAACCTAATAGGCAATGCCAACTTGTTTCTTGAGCCACATGCTTCCTGGTAGGTAAACTCAAGAAGGTTCCGTTAGTGTTGGTAGTCTGCACTTGTGTTATTCAAGAGGTTGTATTATTTTGAGAAGGCAAGAGGCTGTATTTACAGTATGTTTCATACATCCTACAATATGGTCAGCTTCCCATCTCGATTATTTTCAGGATTGCGATCCTTTTGACATATTTAATTTTCCTTTAATCATTGGGACTGGGCATGGGTTTGAGCTCTCTGTTTTGCGCACTAGTTTTAGCTCATTTACGCTGCCTAAATTCTGCTTTACTTCCAAATGCAACGCACTAATTAGTGCATGTACAAGGTTAGTGAAGGAAAGTTTGCAGTTGCAGCTGTCACTCTAGATGATTATCTTTCGATGCAAAGTACTGAAGTGAAAAGTTGGTGACTTGCTTTCTAAAATATGAAAGCATTAGTTTCTTGTTCTATTCATTTCATCATAGATTTGGTAGCACAAAAATGGCATACTTAGATAGGTTAACTCTAAAATGACACAAATAATGAATAAGATGAAGAAAAACAAGGAAGAGGAGGAAAAGAAGCTCTTCTTCTTCTTATAATTTATTACTCCCATTTTTGCAGGTTTGATTCACTTCATGGAAGGGCAGAATGCTACTATTTAGATGTTTGATGTATTAGATGTTTGTGACACTATGTATATACGAATTGGATGTATGATGTTTGATGTTTGATGATGATGGTGAAACTATGTTTGATGTTTGAAACTATGTTTGATGTATGATGTTTGAAACTATGTGATTCTAAATATATATATATGTGTGTTTGAATTTCTGTGAAAATGAATTGATATAACAAAAAACAGAAAAAACAGGGGCTATATAGCCACTTTGCCGTCTGCTAGCAGACGGCAAAGAAGTTTGCCATCTGCTAGCAAACGGGAAAGAGGCCACGTGGCAGCAGCCTGGGCTGGCCTATTTGGGCTCTTTGCCATCTGCTGGTAGATGGCAAAGCACGCCGTTAACACCCTAACGGACCTACGCTGCCACATGTGCCATCCAGGTCCTTTGCCGTAGCTTATTCAGCCGGACCTGTTGCCGTCTGCTGGCTGACGGCAAAGGTCTTTGCCGTCCTCCAGGCATGCCTTTGCCGTCAGCCATGGCAGACGGCAAAGTGCCTGATTCCTGTAGTGATATATGCTGTGGTAAAAAGATCATCCAGTTCGAGACAAGGCGCACACATTAATAGTGAACGAAGTCCTTTTGAAACAAATAGCTGACACATTAATATTGCAAATGGTTGTATTATATGAACCGTGTGTGTTCCTGTAACCATTTAAGTGCGGCCACGTGTCCCTCTTTTTATGGGAGAGTACTACCTCGGTCCTCGTTCACTAGTCATCTTTGTATTTTGTTCCAAAATTTAACCATAGTCGGTGGCATGCGTGCAACTGTTTGATTAGATGGGACGAGCGCGAGAAGTCCGCCATGCAGGATCGACGGGATGCTGATACGTCTCCGTTGTATCTATAATTTTTTATTGTTTCATGCCAATATTATACAACTTTCACATATTTTTGGCAATATTTATATGATTTATTGGACTAACATATTGATCCAGTGCCCAGTGTTACTTCCTGTTTGTTGCATGTTTTTTGTTTCGCAGAATATCCATATCAAACGAAGTCCAAACACGATAAAAATTTACGGAGAATTATTTTGGAATATATGTGATTTTTGGGAGGTGGAATCAATGCAAAAGGAGGCCCACAACCCCCACAGTACACCAGGGTGCGCCCCAGGGCCCAGACGCGTGGTGGTGGGTTGTGGTCACCTCATAAGGCAGTGGTTGCTATACTTCGGGCGCAAGGAAGCTTATATCCAGAAAAATTTGTGTTAAAATCTCAGCGCAATTGGAGTTACGGATCTCCGAGAATATAAGAAATGGTTTCGGCCAGAAAACAGGAATGCGAAACAAAAGAGAACAGAGGGATAGATCCAATCTAGGAGGGCTCCTACCCCTCTGCCGCCATGGCAACCATGGACTAGAGGGGGCACTCTCCTCCCATCTAGGGGGGAGGCCAAGGAAGAATAAGAAGGAGGAGGGGGGCTCTCTTCCCCTCTCTCCCGGTGGCGCCGGAGCGCCGCCGGGGCAATCATCATGTGACGGCGATCTACTCCAACAACTCCATCATCCTCACCAACATCTTCATCACCTTCCCCCATCTATATTCAGCGGTCCGCTCTCCCGCAACCCGCTGTACCCTCAACTTGAACATGGTGCTTTATGCTTCATATTATTATCCAATGATATGTTGCCATCCTATGATGCTTGAGTAGATTTTTGTTGTCCTATCGCTAATTGGTGAATTGCTATGATTGGTTTAATTTGCTTGTGGATATGTTGCTGTCCTTTGGTGCCCATCATATGAGTGCGCGTGTGGATCACACCATAGGGTGAGTTGTATGTTGATAGGACTATGCATTGGAGGGCAAGGGTGATAGAAGCTTCTTCCTACCGTAGAAATTGATGCATACGGGATTGAAGGGGGACCAATATATATCTTAATGCTATGGTTGGGTTTTACCTTAATGAACGTTAGTAGTTGCGGATGCTTACTAATAGTTCCAATCAT
The DNA here is from genome assembly GCA_011799875.1 of Thinopyrum elongatum. NCBI lineage: Eukaryota > Viridiplantae > Streptophyta > Magnoliopsida > Poales > Poaceae > Thinopyrum > Thinopyrum elongatum. The sequence goes on from CM022300.1 coordinate 381,913,945, forward strand.
AAGTGCATAGAATTCCAAGTAAGGGATGACATGCTAGCAGTGGCCTATCCCACATAAAAACTTGCTATTTTTCTAGTAACGTAGTCAATTGCTAAGGGACAACTCCGCAAATCCTACCACTACTAATCCACACTCATTATACTAAGTTAATTGTTTCTTTATCTAAACATCACCTAACTTTTATTTTCACGTTCTTTATTATCTTGCAAACTTATCCCTTCATACTTACAAAGTACTTCTAGTTTATTCTTGTTCTAGGTAAAGCAAATTTTAAGTGTGCGTAGAGTTGTATCGGTGGTCGATAAAACTTGAGGGAATATTTGTTATCTCCTCGTTGGGTTCGACACTCTTATTTATCGAAAAAGGCTACAAAGGATCCCCTATACTTGTGGGTTATCAAGACCTTTTTCTGGCGCCATTGCCGGGGAGCAATAGCGTGGGGTGAATATTCTCGTGGGTGCTTGTTTGCTTTATCACTAAATAGTTTTTATTTTTTGTTTTAAGTTGTTCTCTATCTTTTGTTATGGATATGGAACATGAAATACAAAAAAATTAGTTGTACTTGCTACTCATGGAGATGGGGAACCTCCTAAAACCCTCGATACTCGTTATGTGAAAAATATTAAACACTACTTCTATAATCCTAAGAAAACCCCATTCAACTTGATAATGGGAGACATGTTGGATCAACGTGAATACTTTAGGGATTATCGCTTGACTCAAAAAGGGAAACTTTTATGGGATCAAATTCATATGTTGCATTGGTATGCTCAGGATTTATGGTTAAGACATGATTATACATGTTGCTCTAGGATGAAGGCTCCACACCTTCCCTTTTCATGCAAATTTAACGATAATGAAACCTTAGCTTCTTATGCTAATGGTAGATATGATTAGTATGATGTGGAACGAATAGAAGAATTTGTTGCTTTTAAGGGTGCTTATGAAATTGAATCTATGTTTGAAAAGTATGAGTATTATGATGATGCTGTTTATAAACCAGGAAATTTTGTTATACTTAAATATTGCTATGAGAATTATAAATACAATGCCGATATTAGTGAGTTTATTGAGAAAGTCTCCGCTGTCCAAGAAGAGACTAATATTTTGCAGGCTATGGAAGAAGAAATTGATGAAACTGTGAGCTCATGAGATGAAAAAGATGAGGAGAAGAGTGAAGAACAAAAGGAGGAAGAGCGGATTGATCACCCGTGCCCACCTTCTAATGAGAGTAACTCTTCAACTTATGCATTATTTAATTTCCCTTCGTGCTTACCGAAGGATGAATGCTTTGATAATTGCTATGATCCCGTTGATTCTTTTGAAATATCCCTTTTTGATGAACTTGATGCTTGCTATGCTTGTGGCCAAGATGCCAATATGAATTATGCTTATGGAGATGAATTTGCTATAGTTCCTTATGTTAAGAATGAAATTATTGCTATTGCACCCACGCATGATAGTCCTATTATCTTTCTGAATTCTCCAAACTACACTATATCGGAGAAGTTTTCTCTTATTAAGGATTATATTGATGGGTTGCGTTCTACCATTACACATGATAATTTTGATGAATATAATATGCATGTGCTTGCTGCTCCTACTTGCAATTATTATGAGAGAGGAACTACATCTCCGCCTCTTTATGTTTCAAATACTATAAAGTTGCAAGAAACTGCATATGCTATGTATTGGCCTTTACTTGATGTGCCTGAATTGTTCTTTTATGACATGCCGATGCATAGGAAGAGAGTTAGACTTTGTCATTGCATGATATATGTTGCTTTGTGCTCACTACTAAATTACAAATCATTGCTAATTAAAATTGGCTTTGATATACCTTGGAATCTGGGTGGATCAATTACTTGAGCACTTTATGCCTAGCTTAATGGATTTAAAGAAAGCGCTGCTAGGGAGACAACCCAGAAGTCTTAGAGAGTCATTTTATTCTGTTGTGTGCTTTTATAAAGTTTAAAAACAAAAAAATATAGAGGGGAACCTAAAACTTTTTCAAAAAGAAAAGTGAAAGTGAGAGAGACGAGCATTGTTAAAGTGGGAGCTAGCCTTGAACTTTGTTCAAGCCCATGGAAACTTTGTGAATCTTAATTACATAAAATTTTCAACAAAAATAATTATCCCCTTGTACAAATCCATTGTATTAATAAAATAATGTGCCAAGATTTGCCTTTAGGATGATTATATTGCTTGTTGGTATGTGCGGTGCAAAAACAGAAACTTTGGCTGTAGTGCGTAATTTTACATTTTTTACTGGAACATCAAAAGTTTCTGAATTATTTACAAAGTACTCCTTTGCAAAAAAATTATTTTTTCCTATGTTTTCAGAATTTTTGGAGTTACAGAAGTATGGTCAATGTTCAGATTACTACAGACTGTCCTGTTTTTGACAGATTCTGTTGTTGATGCAATGTTTTGCTTGTTTTGATGAAATTATCGATTGTATCGGTGGTATAAGCCATCGAGAAGTTAGAATACAATATCTATAATGCAAAAACAAAATATGAATGGGTTTGCAATAGTACTTAAAGTAGCGATTTGCATTATTATACTAACGGATTTCACCGAGCTTTCTGTTAAGTTTTGTGTGGATGAAGTGTTCAAAGATCGAGGAGGTCTCGATATGAGGAGAAGGAGGAGAGGCAAGAGTTAAATCTTGGGGATGCCCAAGTCACCCCAAGTAAATATCCAAGGATACTCAAGCGTCTAAGCTTGGGGATGCCCCGGAAGGCATTCCATCTTTCTTCAACAAGTATCGGTATGTTTTTGTTTTCGTTTCGTTCATGTGATATGTGTAAATCGTGGAGCGTCTTTTGTGTTTAGTTTTCACTTTTCTTTTATGCACCATGCTGGTATGAGATAGTCCATTTTTTATTTATAGAATGCTCATTGCACTTCACTTATATCTTTTGAGTATGGCTTTATAGAATGCTTCATGTGCTTCACTTATATCATTTGAAGTTTGGATTGCCTGTTTCTCTTCACTTAGAAAACCGTTATTTGTAGAATGCTCTTTTGCTTCACTTATATTTATTAGAGCATGATCTTTTGTATAAAGAATTAAACTCTCATGCTTCACTTATATCTATTTAGAGAGTCAACAAGAATTAGTCATTTGCATGGTTAGTCAGAAAATCCTACATGAAACTTGTAGATCACTGAATATGATATGTTTGATTCCTTGTAATAGTTTTGCGATATAGAGATGATAATATGTGGGAGGTACTAGTAAATGGTTCTGGTTAGTAGGAATATTGGTGTTAAGGTTTGTGATTCCCGAAGCATGCACGTATAGTCTCTCGTTATGCTATGAAGTTGGAGCATGATTTATTATTGATTGTATTCCTTATGAGTGGCGGTCGGGGACGAGCGATGGTCTTTTCCTACTAATCTATCCCCCTAGGGGCATGCGTAGTAGTACTTTGCTTCGAGGGCTAATAAACTTTTGCAATAAGTATATGAGTTCTTTATGACTAATGTGAGTCCATCGATTATACGCACTCTCACCTTTCCGCAATTTGCTAGCCTCTACGGTACCGTGCATTGCCCTTTCTGACCTCGAGATGTGGTGCAAACTTCGCAGGTGCATCCAAATCCCGTGATATGATATGCTCTATCACACATAAGCCTTATTATATCTTCCTCAAAACAGCGACCATACCTACCTATTATGGCCTTTCCATTGCCATTCCGAGATATATTGCCATGCAACTTCCACTGCTTCTGTTTTGATGACTTGAGCATTCATTGTCATATTTCTTTGCATGATCGTAAGATATATAGCATGATATTTCCATGGCTTGTCCATTTTTTGATATCTCTGCTACGCTAGATCATTGCACATCCTGGTACACTACCAGAGGCATTCATATAGAGTCATACTTTGTTCTAGGTATCAAGTTGTAATTTTTATTTCTTTTGAGTTGTAAGTAAATAGAAGTGTGATGATCATCATTATTCATTATTAGAGCATGTCCTAGTGAGGAAAGGTTGATGGAAACTATGATTCCCCCACAAGTCGGGATGAGGCTCCGGACAAATATAAAAAGAAAAAGAAAAGAAAAAAGTGAGGCCAAAAAGAGCCCAGGAAAAAAAGAAAAAAAAAGAAAAAAAATGAGAGAATAAGAGAGAAGGGGCATGCTAGTTCCACACTTGTGCTTCAAAATAGCACCATGTTTTTCATATAGATAATCTCCTATGTTGTCACTTTCATATACTAGTGGGAATTTTTCATTATAGAGTTAGATGAACACCCACTTAGTTTTAATATTGAGCTTTCATACACATATAGCTCTTAGTGCATCCGTTGCATGGCAATCCCTACTCCTCGCATCGATATCAATTGATGGGCATCTCCATAGCCCGTTGATTAGCCGTGTCGATGTGAGACTTTCTTACTTTTTTGTCTTCTCTATGTTTACCCCTATGATTATATTCTATTCCACCCATAGTGCTATATCCATGGCTTGCGCTCATGTATTGCATGGGGGTTGAAAAAGCTGAAGCGCGTTAAAAAGTATGAACCAGTTTCTCGGCTTGTCATCGGGGTTGTGCATGATAAATACTTTGTGTTAAGAAGATGGAGGATGACAAGACTATATGATTTTGTAGGGATAGCTTTCTTTAGTGTTGACATTTTGAAAGACATGATTGTTTGTTGGGATGCCTGAGTATAGATGTCTTTATATCAAATTATAGACTATTTCTTTGAATCACTCATGTCTAAATATTCGCTCCATGATTAGATATATGATCAAGATTATGCTAGGTAGCATTCCACATAAAAATTCTCTTTTTTATCATTTACCTACTCGAGGATGAGCAGGAATTAAGCTTGGGGATGCTGATACGTCTCCGTCGTATCTATAATTTTTTATTATTTCATGCCAATATTATACAACTTTCACATATTTTTGGCAACATTTTATATGATTTATTGGACTAACATATTGATCCAATGCCTAGTGTCAGTTCCTGTTTGTTGCATGTTTTTTATTTCGCAGAATACCCATATCAAACGAAGTTTAAACGTGATAAAAATTTATGGAGAATTATTTTGGAATATATGTGATTTTTGGGAGGTGGAATCAACGCAAAAGGAGGCCAATAACCCCCACAGTGCACCAGGGCGCGCCCCAGGACCCAGACGCGTGGTCGTGAGTTGTGGTCACCTCGTAAGGCGGTGGCTGCTATACTTTGGGCGCAAGGAAGTTTATATCCGAAAAAAAACGTGTTAAAATCTTAGCACAATCGGAGTTACGGATCTCCGAGAATATAATAAACGGTTTTCGGCCAGAAAACAGGAACGCGAAACAAAAGAGAAGAGAGGGATAGATCCAATCTAGGAGGGGCTCCTGCCCCTCCGCTGCCATGGCAACCATGGACCAGAGGGGGAACTCTCCTCCCATCTAGGGGGGAGGCCAAGGAAGAAGAAGGAGGGGGCTCTCTCCCCCTCTCTCCCGGTGGCGCTGGAACGCCGTCAGGGCAATCATCGTGTGACGGCAATCTACTCCAACAACTCCGTCATCTTCACCAACATCTTCATCACCTTCCCCCATCTATATTCAGCGTTCCTCTCTCCCGCAACCCGTTGTACCCTCTAATTGAACATGGTGCTTTATGCTTCATACTATTATCCAATGATATGTTCTCATTCTATGATCTTTGAGTAGATGTTTGTTGTCCTACCAGTAATTGGTGAATTGCTATGGTTGGTTTAATTTTCTTGTGGTTATGTTGCTGTCCTTTGGTGCCCATCATATGAGCACGCATGTGGATCACACCATAGGGTTAGATGTATGTTGATAGGACTATGCATTGGAGGGCAAGGGTGACAGCAGCTTCTTCCTACCATAGAAATTGATGCATACGGGATTGAAGGGGGACCAATATATATCTTAATGCTATGGTTGGGTTTTACCTTAATGAACGTTAGTAGTTGCGGATGCTTGCTAATAGTTCCAATCATAAGTGCATAGAATTCCAAGTAAGGGATGACATGCTAGCAGTGGCCTCTCCCACATAAAAACTTGCTATCGATCTAGTAACGTAGTCTATTGCTAAGGGACAACTCCGCAAATCCTACCACTACTAATCCACACTCGTTATACTAAGTTAATTGTTTCTTTATCTAAACAAAACCTAACTTTTATTTTCACGTTCTTTATTATCTTGCCAACTTATCCCTTAATACCTACAAAGTACTTCTAGTTTTATTCTTGTTCTAGGTAAAGCAAACGTTAAGTGTGCAAAGAGTTGTATCGGTGGTCGATAAAACTTGAGGGAATATTTGTTCTACCTTTAGCTCCTCATTGGGTTCGACACTCTTATTTGTCAAAAAAGGCTACAAACGATCCCCTATACTTGTGGGTTATCAAACGCGTGCGAGCTCTCCGCCACACAGGCTCGATGGGACGTGTGCGACCTGTCCACCGCGCAGGCTCGACGGGACACATGCGAGCAGTCCGTCGCGCATGCTCACCGGGAAGCGACCTCTTTGACCTCCATCCACCAGCCGCCCACCTCGCTCATAACTTCTCCATTAATGGTGGCCAAGCGATGTTTAACATGCGGTTAATTAAAGCACCTTGACGGAGGGTATTTGCTTGTGATCCCATGGCCCCGCTCAATGTTAGCATTTGCTTTGTTCGTGTTTTCAACTCGTATTCTGGATAATGTAAAATGCCACATGCGGCAACGGATAATACGACAACAAATAAAATGGCAACGGATAATACGACGACAAATTTACAATGGCGTGGATAATAATTGTCTTACATATTCTGGATAATTTAAAATGCACCATGCGGCAACGCCCGGAAGACACGGGGGCAAGAGAAGAAGGAAATCGCAGACAGCGATCTGTGTCGCTACTGTCTTTACTCCTCGATGGATCGCCGGGCGACAAGATCCTCTAGCCCCTTCTTCAATTCCTCAGGACTTTGCTTGACAACAGCCATGGATTCCTCCACCTCCAGCTCGCGCTCGATCCGGAGCTTCCTCAAGTCACCCATCAGTTCCTCGATGACCGGTTTCAGCGTCATCCCCGAGGCACTGCTCTGCTCATGCAGCTTCTTCTAGCCGGTGGCCTCCTCCTCCATCTCGGCAAGTGCCTTGAGGAGCTTTGCATTGTCACCCATGAGTTGCTTGACGAGGCCGGTCGCCTTCTCAACCGAGGCATCGCTAATCTCGAGCAGCTTCATCAAGCCGTCGACCAGCTCGTACTGCTTAATTAGGCCAGCGAGAATGTCGTCATCGCTGGCCAAGGACTTCAGACCGCCAGCTCATCGCAATCGCCGACGCGGCGAGTGCGCTTTTGAGAGCCCTCGCGCGCCGGTGAGACCTTGTTCGAGGGCTCTGTGGCGCACCAGGACATCGCTGCTGCGGCTTCCGCGTAGTGGCGGGACCTCTCTAGTGCTTCCGCGGCCTTGGTCTTTGCTCCCTGGTTATATGTCGACCCGAAACTCCTCCTACCGATCATGGCAAAGAACTGTGTTTTGGGTGATGAGGAGAGGAATTGTGAAGTAATTTTCGAGTGGGTCGTTTTTATAGCCAAGTGCTGAGTGGGAACACGTTTAGGTTTGATCGGTGTGAACAGATTTGCAATTACTTATTCCGTGGTAATCTGGAATGTGACGAGAAACAAGCTCAAAATTTATTGATGGTTTTTGGCTCGAAGCCCGAAACGGTTCCCGGATGGCGTACGTGGGCCCGTGTTCTCGGATGTGTACGTATCTGTCCACTATCACACATGATCCAGATATCACCATGGTGTCGGATGGATGGGCCATCGCGCCTCCCACGCGGTGCGAGAAGGTTGACCAGAATTGCAATATGCACATGTGGTTGCTCGCCATTCAGGCGGCCGCGGCGCGCTCTACTCGCACCCCCTGCGCGCTCTGCTCATCATTGAGGCGGCCACGGCACGCTCTGCTCGCATCCGTTCATGCGTTTTGGTTGCCATTGAGGCGGCCGCGGCGCGCTCCGCTCTAGCGTCCCTGCGCATGCTCTGCTCACCGTTTAGGCGCCAAGGCGCGCTCGGGTTGCGTCCCTCCGTGCGCGCTCTGCTAGCGTTTGGGGCCGGCGCACGATCACGTTGGGGAAGCTTTATTTATTTGATCTCAAATTATTTTAATTAATTATACCTCTAGAGCCGGAATAATCTGGCTCTGGAGGTATAATGAATTAACCTAAACTATGATCTCCGGCGCCGGTTCCCGTCGCGTAACTCCATCCTGTCGTAGGCCATTGGGGGTATGCCGGTATGTGTGGGTAACTAGCTAGCAAGTGGATCAGTAGCGAGTCGCTGCCGACGGCCATTGCTGTGGTTATTTATAGCTAGCAGCTGGCTAGGGGATTGGGGATTTTACAATTCACCCCTGTGGAGCGCGGGAAGACTAAGTGGAGCACACAACCTGACAACCGTATGCGGTGTCACGTGTTACCACACACGTGTTAACATAAGGAAACGTATGCGTACCTTACTAATCATCGCACACGAGTACTCGCACATACATCATGTGCAATACTCCTAGCCATCGCAAGCAACTAGTTTGCATTTTCCAAAGTTTTTCTACACACAGAATCGCACACGAATTAACTCTAGTAACCATCTGTGTTATATTTTCTTGTCGCAAACAGTTCATCCGAGTGGGTTGTTTGCCATGTATCACACACATCTTGTTTACATGAATCATTTGTGTTCTTTTGGCTCATAGCAAACAGTTCATCTATGTGAATTGTATGCCGCATATCACACACATCTTGTTAAGTTCAACCGTTTTTGTTGTGTTACCTAATCGAAAATAGTTCATCCGAATGAACTGTATGTCGTATATCGCACACACCTTGATATGGCTGCCCGTTTCTGTTGTTCTGACTCATCGCAAGCAGTTCTTCTAGATTAACCATATGCCACGCACCGCACACGCAACTAAAATCTGGATCATGTTTGATGTCTCCGCCATCGCAAATGTTTTGTATCATTTTTTACGGTTATTTTACATCACCGTTTGTGATTAATACATCACACACAGTTTCGTCGAAGGGTCTCTGATTGGACTGTCGCGTTTGGACCATCCTGCAGTAGTGTATATATAATGGTCTAGAAGTATGTAGAACATTTTATATTTAAATTAAATATCAGCAGGCCTAAAAAGGCCAAGAGGTGGAAGGCAACTTGGACCAAAAAGGCCCAAGTGGGAAAGTGCCTCCTTCCTTCCTTCCCTAAGGAAGGAGGGCAAATTTGGAGTAGGGGAGGAGTTGGCCCTTAGGCCGGCGCCCCAAGGAGGCTTTCCTTGCTTGGTGGCAACCCTCCCTCTCCCCTCCAACCTATATATACATGATGGTTTGTGCTCTTTTGATCATTCAAGTTTTGGAGCCTCCTCTAGTTCTTCTAGTTCTAGTTCTAGTTGGTCCTAGTTGACTAATTAGAGCTAGACTAATCCTCTTGTCCTCATAATTAGAAGCCCACTATGGTTCTAATCTCCTCCCTCTAGTTCTCCAGCGAGGATTAGCTCTGGAAGGCGAAGCGCTGCCGGATCATGAAGGCTTCATGCTTGCAACCAAGTAGAGAGGTCATGCTTTCGGTCTTCAGTTCAAGGGACTATTCATGGGCGGTACGAGGGATCGTTCATCGATGGTTCGAGGGACTCCAAGTACGATCTACATCGACACATTCTTCTTCCGCTGCAACTCGGTGACGGTAACGATCGTGATCCCAACCCATTATGCATCTTCATATTGATCTTGGGCGATCATAGGTGCGATTTTTTTGTTATCTACTACGTTTCCCAACAGTGGCATCATGAGTAGTTATATGAGTAGGTGCAGGTTGCGATCTAGATCACATGTGATTGTGAGGGTTGATGTTCTTGCTATGCTTCCCTCGAGTGTTGCTTTGGTTCAATTCATCGACGGCATGGTGTCACTTTTCACAATGTTCTGACAATCGACCGGCTCTGGCTGTCGACGATCTGCTAATAGTTCATTGGGCTTCACCATAGTTGAGAATAGTGAACCGTCGCGTACACAAGAGGGTGCCGAAGATGGATGATCTTTTAGGGGGTCACGCGTATTGACGAAGTTTAGTGTGGGGCTAAAGATTTGTAATTAAGCCTCTTGTTTCACACACCCCGAAACTTAATCTAGCATCAAGAATCATCACTGTCAGATTCAGGGCTCCGCGGACCCAAGAATGTTCAAACTCTGGGGTGTGTGCGAAGAATTCAACCTCTCAAGCCTACCAACTTGTCGCCCCACAGCCTAGCCTAGCCGAACCCGCATGAGCAAGGAAGAAGATGAACACGGCAGTTTACCCAGGTTCGGGCCACCGTGCGGTGTAATACCCTACTCCTGCTTTGTGGTGGATTGGCCTCACGAGGGGCTGAGGATGAACAAGTACAGAGGATGAATGACCTCGCGAGGGCTCAGGGGTGAGAATGAGTCGACCCCTTCTATGGTGGTGGCTAACCTATATTTATCGTGGCCTTGGTCCTCTTCCCTCGAAATTAGGCGGGAAGGGATCCCACAACGGCCAATTTGAAAGGGGACAAGTAGTACATCTTATCCTGACAAAAGGTGGTCTTCGCCTGCAAAGCTTCTGGTCGTGACGCAGCGGTGGGCTTGGCGATGACATTCGCCCTGCCGTGCTGGTGGTCTTGGTCTTGTAGCACCGGAATGGAAACATTTGGTAGATTCCTCAGGAACCCACGTCTGTCCTTGCCTCCTTAGCACCAAAGAGGAAACTACCTTCTCTGCGCCCGCTGGCGCCCGCCTGGCCTTGGTCGTCATGGCTTGCATCATCGCAGCCTCATGAGGCTAGTACCTGCATAGAAATCTCCACTCCTTGGGGGGCAGCCTGAGGAGGCCGCTCCCTCGAGAGGTCTTGGTGTCATCCGCCTCGCGAGGCCAAGGGTCCTTCGCGAGGGTCTTGTCTTGGCGGTCTTGTAAATGGGCCGTACCAGGCCGTTGGTGGAGCCACGCCGTGGGCCGCAGGCAGGCAAGTCTGGGTACCCTGGTTCCCAGAACGCCGACAGTAGCCCCCGGGCCAAAGGCGCGCTCGGGCTGGCTTCGAGGCGAAGCCGAGGGGCAAGGGTGAAGCGCGGTGGGCCCAATCGCCGGCGGGCCAAGTTGACGCGTGGCGCTTGACGGGACATGGGCATCTCTGCTTCAGCACATCGCCTCGGCAACTGCCCGACTTGACAACTGCCTGGTGCATGCAGCGGGGCCATCATTGCTTGGAATGTGAGAGGCCGCCAGTTAGCCTTCCCCCGCCTACAAATGGGAAAGGGGGCGGAGCCCCCAACCCATCTCCATCTTCTTGCTGCTCGCCCCTTCTTCATCTCCATCATCCCACCATCTTGTCAAAGCATCCATGGCGCCGGTGAGGAGGTTTTCCGCCGAGGAGAAGGGAAAGGCCCCCAAGGAGGGACCAGGCTCGCCTCCGCCCAAGAGGGGCCACGGCTGTCCCCGCAAGTATGCTGCGACGCCGGCGGCGGCTCCCCGAGGGCGTGGGTGCACCCCCTCGAAGGTCATGGGAAGGCTCCCTCCTGCGCCGGAACCTGCCGCAGACAGGGTGGCCACGGCCAGGGTGGAGCACGCGGCGGCCGTCCGGCCACCGCGCCCACGATCCCATTCGGCTGACACGCCCTCGGAGTTCGTGGTGTGGGCGGAGAGGCCGGCAGGCACCTGGTTCCAGCTCCCGCGCTTCTTCGCGGGCGCGCTGCCGGCCGGAGGGCCTGGCGGCCTCTGGCTGTATGCTGTAGCAAGGCCTCATGGGTGGATGTCGAGGTCACCCCCACCGGCAACGTGTTCCTGAACTGCGGGTGGCAGCCATTCGCCCGCGCGCGCGGCCTACAGGGGAGATGTACCCTCCACTTCAGGCTCGACGGAGCGGCGACCCTCTACGTCCAGATCATCGGGGAGGACGGCAGGCATCTGGGGTGCTGTCCGGAGGGCGACGACGACGATGACGACGTCCACCCCTCCGACAATGACGGTCGGAGGGGTGGTGGCATCCTCGGCGATGAACTCGCCCTTGGCAACGGTCGCGGCGCCTCCAGCAGTGGCGGTTCTTCCTCTGGGGAGAGCACGACCGACGATGACTACGACGAGCCGCCACGTCGCTGATCCCGAACTGGGGAGGGCGGCGAGCCACCCCATTGCCACACTCCTGCTCAGGTGGACGACGAGCCGCCTCGCCACCGCGCTCCGATGAAGCAGGAGGAGGACTCTGACTGACCGCGGACGTCGCTGGAGCCAGGCCTCAGGAGTCGCGGTGGTCGCGAGGCCGATTTTGCTTTTTTTTCTTTTTCCCTGCATCAAGAAATTTAGAAGGCCCTGCTGGTGCATGTAATGGACCATGGTGCTTGCGCTGTTATGTTAACGTTTTTATTTTGTGTCTTGGCATTCGTGTTGCTACCAATCGAGAGGTTCTTGTTAATCGCGGTTAGGATAACTTAGCTTGGTGTGCTTATGGTAGACTCCTGCGCCACGAGGGCGTGCTCCTCCAGGGCTTGGATCCCCTGCGTGCCTCTTGTTCCAGAGAGATCTTGCCGGGGGCTTCCTTCTCAAGGATCCGAAGGTTCTCTGGCCTCAGGAGGCGCCCAGTAGCCGCGAGGTCTCTAGCGGGCCATGAGAACATGGGGCCTCCGGAGATGCCTCACAGGGCGCCGCGCCCCATGTAAGCCCCCGAGCGAGGACCGATCGCCACTAGTACACTGGGCCGCGATGCCCGGCGAGGCCAGGAGATGAGGACTTGGGAGGGAAAACATGCCCGTTGGCTCGTTTAAGAGTGTCGCGCGAGGATTAGGACGCCAAAGATTAGGGCACCAAGGCTTTGGCGAGGTGTGTTCGTGGGCGGACCCAGGTGTACACACTGTGCCCAGCCCCCGCTCGCGAGACTCGCGGAGAGGAGTGACGGGCAACTGCAAGACTCAAAAGAACAAACGCTGCAAGGAGAAAAATTCCCACCCATTTCAAATAAAGACGTGAGAACTTCGAATTTCATTCCAAGAAGTGGCAAATCGGCTACAAAAGCAAGCAAAGGAACAGCCGCATCCGGCGCCTACACTAGTCTTCTAGTCTTCCCGTCAGCGTGGAGCATGGGGCTTCCACTAGGCTTGGGCATAGTCGTTGAAAGACCGTGTCGTCCGCCAGCGCGGAGCATGGGGCTTCCACTTGGACGTGGGTGGGAGTCCACGTGAGGCCCCAGGGCGGCGCTCAGGAGACTCCGGGGCGTGTACAACCCCACTCATTATTACGTGAGAGTGTCACGGGTAGAACTTCTGTAGGTGCTGGATGTTCCAGGCATTCTGGATGGGGACCCCGTCCTGCGTCTCCAGGCACGCGGTGCTAGGACTGGAGACACGGGCGATCCTGAACGGGCCCTCCGACATAGGCGAGAGCTTGTGAAGCCCCTCCCTGGAGAGTACCCGCCTCAGGACGAGGTCACCCACCTCGAGGGTCCTGGAGCGGACGTTGCGGCAGTGTACCGCCACCGCACCTGCTGGTACCTCGCGGCATGGAGCGAGGCTTGGCGGCGGCCCTCCTCTCCGAGCATGAGATCTGCCCCCCGTGAGGTGTCCTGGCATGCCTCGTCAAATGCCAAGACCCGCGGGGAGCGATGTTTGACCTTGTGTGGGAGGACCGCCTCAGCCTCGTAGACGAGGAAGAACGGGGTCTCGCCGGTGGGCTTAGTCGCGATGGTGGGGATGGACCACAACACTAACTTAAGCTCACTGAGCCAACCCCTACTGTGGGCCTCAACCTTCTTCTTGAAGCTCCTTGTCTTGAGGCCCCTCAGGACCTCCGCGTTGGCGCATTCGGCCTGGCCGTTACTCCGTGGGTGCGCCAGTGATGCGTAGCATATCTGCGTTCCAAGGTTAGCACAATATGTCCTGAAGAGATTGCTTGTGAACTGAGAGCCATTGTCAGTGATGATACGGTTGGGGACCCCGAAATGGCTTATGAGGCCCTTGATGAACTTGACGGCCGAGCCAGCAGGAATGGTGCGCACGGGCTCCACCTCCGCCTACTTGGTGAATTTGTCGATGGCGATGTAGAGGTAGCGATAGCCCCCGGCTGCTCGGGGAAACAGGCCCAAGATGTCCAGCCCCTATACCGCGAATGGCCAAGAGAGCAGGATGGTCTGGAGGCCCTGAGCGGGCTGGTGGATCTGTTTGGCATGGAATTGGCAGGCCTCACAGGATCGCACCAGCTCTGTGGCATCGTTGAGTGCCATGAGCCAGTAGAAACCGCTGCGGAACACCTTGCCCACAAGGGTGCGTGATGAAGAATGGTGCCCGCAATCTCCGCCGTGGATGTCAGCCAGCAATTTGCACCCTTGCTCCTCGGATATGCATCGTAGCGAGACATCGTTGGGGCGCCTTTGGTAAAGCTCGCCGTCCTGCAAGCAATAAGCGATGGCCTGACGGGCCACGCGTTCCGCGTCTTCCTCCTTCTCCAGTAGGGTGCCACGGAGCAGGTACGCCTTGAACTCTTTGGTCTAGCAACCCTCCTAAGGCTCCAGTGCCAGGAGCAGGTGGGCTCCTGAGGTCGGGCCGCAGGCCGGGGCACCCGAGGAGGGGGCCTGGGGCGGCTCTTCTCGAAGCAGCGTCGGGCCTGCAGCGGGGGGAGGGGGGCTGCCGACGGTTTGAAGAGCCTTTCCTCGAAGATGCCAGGCCGCTGCGGCTCGCGTCGGGACGCCCTCTTGGCGATGTCCTCTGCCTCCTTGTTCGTGCCACGCGGGACGTGCTGCAATTCCAAGCCCAAGAAGCATTTTTCAATTTTGCGTACCTCTTCTAGGTATGCCTCCATGTGCTCGTCCCTAGGCTTGTATTCCTTGTTGGAGAAGTTGACGAGGAGCTGAGAGTCGCCCTTGATAGTGAGACGCTTGCCCCCAGGGCCGCCGCGGCCCTGAGGCCAGCGATCAGGCCCTCGTATTCCGTGATGTTGTTGGAGACCTTCTCACCATGCTGAAAGCAGAGCTGCACAGCATAGCATAGCTTATCCTGGGTTGGCGAGATGAGCACGGCTCCAGCCCCCGTGCCCTGCCGCGCAAATGCGCCGTCGAAGTACATGACCCAGCAATCGGGCGCCTCATCTCCGGGCACGAGGGAGTGGTCTTCAACTATCCCCCGGTCAGGGGCATCCATCCATTCCGCCATGAAGTTAGCTAGGGTTGCACCCTTGATGACCCTGGTGGTGCTGAAGTCCAGCTGGAACGCTTGCAGCTCGATGTTCCACTCGGCAACCCTCCCCGCAGCATTAGAGCTGCGGAACACCTTCTCCAGAGGGTACGTGGAGACGACCTTGATGGGGTGGCCTTGGAAATAGTGGCGCAGTTTCCTGGAGGCGACAAGGAGCGCGAGCAGGAGCTTCTGCGGCATGGGGTAGCGCGCGCGCATCACGCGGCACCGTGCTGACAAAGTACACCGGGTGCTCGACGAGGGAAGTGGCGTCGACGACGTCCTGCTCCGCTTGAGACGAGGGGGCCTTGGGAGCGTTGCCGTCCGATGGAGCAGTTGAGGCCTCAGGAGTGCCATCCTGAGGTGGTGATGGCGCGGCTGTACGCGGGGCGCTACGCTGTGCACCCGCACCTGCGCGCTCCTCCCTGACCGCCACGAGCGCCGCGCTAGCCAAGTGGGGAATGGCGGCTAGGTAAAGCACCAAGGGTTCAAGAGGGCGAGGCGCCACCATCACCGGCGGGCTCGTGAGGTGCCTCTTCAGATCTTGGAAAGCCGCCTCAGTCTCCGAAGTCCACTCGAAGGGGCCTTTCTTTTTCATCAGCTTGAAGAACGGGAGGGCACGTTCGCCAAGCTTGGAGATGAAGTGCCCCAATGAGGTTACGCAGCCCGCGAACTTCTGCATCTCCTTGATGGTCTGTGGCGGGCTCATCCTTTCTATTGTCTTGACCTTCTCGGGGTTAGCCTCAATTCCTCTGTGCGATACCAGAAAACCTAGCAACTTGCCGGACGGGACACCGAACACGTACTTCTCCAAGTTGAGACGCAGGTTTACCTTGCGCAGGTTGGCGAACGTTTCTTCCAGGTCTTCAACAAGGGTCCTTGCCTCCCGTGACTTGACCACTATGTCATCGATGTATGCCTCAGCGTTCCTCCCAAGCTGCCGGCCCAGAGCGATGTGCATCAATCACTGGAAGGTCGCGCCGGCATTCCGCAGCCCAAAGGGCATGCATGTTTAGCAGTACACCCCGCACGGGGAAAGAAAGGCCGTCTTCTCAATGTCCTGCACCGCCATATTGATCTAGTGGTAGCCCGAGAAGGCATCCAGGCAGCACAGTAGGTCACACTCGGCAGTGGAGTCAACGATCTGATCGATGCGTGGAAGAGGGAATGGGTCCTGAGGGCACGCCTTGTTGAGGCTGGTGAAGTCGACGCACATGCGCTCCTTCCTGCCCTTCTTGGGGACGATGACCGGGTTGGCCAGCCAATCAGGGTGCCGCACTTCCCGAATGATGCCGGCTTCTTGCAGCTTGCGGACCTCCTGGATGATGAACGATTGCTTCTCTTGGGCTTGCCGCCGCGCCTTCTGCTTCACCGGGCGCGCACTGGGGCACACCATCAAATGGTGTTCGATCACACCCCGTGGGACGCCGACCAAGTCCATCGCCTCCCATGCAAATAGATCCTTGTTCGCACAAAGGAAGCCGACCAGCGCCTCTTCCTGATCTGGGGGGAGGCCGGCGCCTATGATGAAGGTGGGGCCTGAACCTCCGTCGTCGACGGGCACCTGCTTCGTCTCGGCTCGGTCTTGAGAGAACAATTGTTTCTTCTTTGCGGGCGTGGCCTCCGGGATCTCTGAAGCGTCCCCGACGCCTGGCCGCGTGGCTGCCGCGGCCTTGAAAGCGAGCTTGAGGGCCAGGAGCGCATCTTTGGTGTCCCCCGCCATGGTGATGATGCCGCTGCTTCCAGGCATCTTGACGACGTTGTAGCCGGGGTGCGTCGCCGCCATGAACTTGGCAAGGGCCGGGTCCCCGAGGATGGCGTTGTACGGGAGGCCGATGTGGGCGACGTCGAAGTCGATGAGCTCGGTGTGGTAGTTGTAGCGCGTGCCGAAGGTGACTGGGAGGCGTATCTGCCCCAAGGGGGTGGTGGAGCCATCAACCACTCCTGAGAAGGGCTTGGTGGGCGCGAGCTGGTCATAGGGCACTTGAAGCAGGTCGAAGGCTTCCACGAAGAGGACGTTGAGGCCAGCTCCGCCGTCGATGAGGGTCCTGGTGACCGCAACATTGATGATGGTGGGTGTGCACAGCATGGGGAGCGCACCAGTGCCGACCGTGGTCCTAGGGTGATCCCTGGAGTCGAAGGTGATGTCGGTCTCAGGGGCCGCGCGGCCTGGAGGAGGCCCCTGCCGCGGCCGAGCAGCTCCCACCCGCCGAAGGAGCTGCTTGACATGGCGGCCCGTGGCCGGCGCCTGCGAGCCGCCGAGGATGGATGCAATAGCGTGGGGCGTCGGCACCGCAAAGCGTGTAATGAACAAGCCACGCAGCTCCTCCCAGGAGGCCACCGAAGACTCCGGCAGGCTGAGCATCCAGGCGCGCGGCACGCCTGTGAGGGCCATAGGGAGCCAGTTCGCCATGACCTTGTCATCGCCGCCCGCTGCCCAGTTGGCCTGCGTGTACAACCGGAGGAACTCCTCAGGGTCAACCGCGCCGTCATACCGCGGAGGCAGCGCTGGCCTGAACTTCTGCGGCCACTGCACCCGCCGCAGGCTGGGGGTAAAGGCCCGGTGGCTCGCAACACTTCCGTAGGCGCCTGGCGGCCCGGCGGGTGGGACGGCACCCGCCATGGGAGCCATGAAACACGGGTGGAGCATGGTCTGTGAAGAGGCAAAGCTTCGACACGCCCCTACCTGGCGCACCAAATGTCGGATTCACGGCTCCGCAGACCCAAGAAGGTTCGAACTCTCGGGCGTGTGCGAAGAACTCAAGCTCTCAAGCCTACCAACTCGTCGCCCCACAGCCTAGCCTAGCTAGACCCTCGTGAGCAAGGAAGAAGATGAACACGGGAGTTTACCCATGTTCGGGCCACCTTGCGGTGTAATACCCTACTCCTGCTTTGTGGTGGATTGGCCTCATGAGGGGCTGACGATGAACAAGTATAGAGGATGAACAACCTCGCGAGGGCTCGGGGGTGAGAATGAGGCGACCCCTTCTATGGTGGTGGCTAACCTATATTTATCGTGGCCTTGGTCCTCTTCCCTCGAAACTTAGGCGGGAAGGGATCCCACAACGGCCAATTTGAAAGGGGACAAGTAGTACATCTTATCCTGACGAAAGGTGGTCTTCGCCTGCAAAGCTTCTAGTCGTGACACAGCGGTGGGCTCAGCAATGACATCCGCTCTGCCATGCTGGTGGTCTTGGTCTTGTAGCACCGAAAAGGAAACCTTTGTTAGATTCCTCGGGAACCCATGTTTGTCCTTGCCTCCTTAGCACCAAAGAGGAAACTGCCTCCTCTGCGCTCGCTGGCGCCCGCCTGGCCTTGGTCATCATGGCTTGCCTCATCGCAGCCTCATGAGGCTAGTACCTGCATAGAAATCTCCGCTCCTCGGGAGCTAGCCTGAGGAGTCTTCTCCCTCGGGAGGTCTTGGTGTCATCCAGGGGCCTTCGCGAGGGTCTTGTCTTGGCGGTCTTGTAAATGGGCCATACCAGGCCGTTGGTGGAGCCACGCCATGGGCCGCAGGCAGGCAAGTCTGGATACCTTGGTTCCCAGAACACTGACAATTGCCTAAATTATGGGCGTAGATAGCTAGTATTACTTGTTAAAATTGGTTAACCGCATAACTAAAATTTTGCTAAAACCGATTAGAGGACGTCTAACTTGGTTTTGCAGGGTATGCATATGATGTGGTATAACCTTCGTCGTGATAATGAGTTTATGTATGAAATGGTTATATGTTATAATGATAAGTGGCCTGCGCATCACGACATGATGGCTGGAGCCATGAGATTGCCACGTTATTGTAAAATTCGTAGAGATAGCCTACAGGTTACAGGTGACGATGACAACCGTACACGGAGGACCCAGACAAGAAGAAGGTGTACATGGCGCAGGATGAGGAGCTATAATTTCATGCCACGGTGGAATTTCTGAATTTGGTGCCACGACAATGAAATATTGGCCGTAACGACGCTTCAACAGGAGATTGAAGATGATCACAGAGATTCCCGGTGCCCAGGGCTATACCATATCATGCTTTTATGAACTGTCTGAGATATTTTTGTTGTTTGCACCCTTTGATTGCAGAGTAGTCAATTATTAGGGTGATCTCTCACAATAAATATCAAGTTAAAAAGGTGCTCTTCTTAGTGTTGCAACCGTCTATAACACGTAGCATTCCGGAGTGCATCATGTCCAGATGATTACAAACGGGATGTGAGGTGTAAGGCGGGTGAGGTCAGACCAAGAAAACAGATAACACTCGGTTGTCTTGAAGTTCTGGCACAATCATTCTGAGCTCGGAGCATGAAGCATCGAAAGATGAACACGAGTCATATGGAGATATGATCGGCAAAAGTTTGCCCACCGATCAAAATTCTCGTCATCAGTGATGCCCACATCAATGGCTGAGAACTAGATTTGGATCTTGAATCACTTAAAATCAATTATGAGAGATATTGATATGAGTGGGAGCACAATTATGTATTAATTTAGTTTAATCACTAGTGCAAATTAATTATTAATTATGTCTATGTGTAGTTTGCATTATAGTTGTAGAATTATGGCTCACGGTTCCACCTTTTCTGTTGATTGACTATTATTTATCTGGTTGAATCTTTTACGATTGAGAGCATTGTCCTCTAAGGGTGTCAAGAAAGAATTTGTCCCACTTCATGCTTGCAATGCTCTCTTGCTAATGCTATGGATCACGAGACTTTCGTCTTTCAATCCAAAAAGGCTAAGAATCACATTACAGTCTGCTTACTTCCAAGAAACCCGAACTTCAAAATGTTTGGGATAGTTATTTGATATTCCTGGAACTGAAAATTGTTTTCAGAAACAAACAAAGGTTAAAATATATATGATATCTAAAGAAGTGTTTTGTTTGCAAGTTCTAGTAAAGTGTTCAACTATGTTTGAGACTAAAATGTATAAGAACACCAGTCATGAGTTGATGGTGAGAACTTAGAGAGAACAAAAAAAATCAAAGGATGTAATGAGACTTACATGCCTAGGGAAGTTCGGGGCTCACACCCTCTCTTAAAAGGTTAGATGATTCTTATCTTGAGTGGGAGAAATATTGAAAGTTAAACTCTACGAAGTTTAAAGGCAGAAACAAAAGAAGACTGGAATGTCCAGCTTAGGTATGAATGTCATACAAGTTATAAGATGTAGAGAAAGTTAGTCAAGTAAAGTGTAATTCTTGAGGATTTTGATTAAATTGTTAAACATTATATTCTTTGGGAATTGTGGGTAAAAGTTGATCACAAGGATACAGACTCAATTGCATGTTGTTGTGAATCGATGCAAGAATTACTACGGCCCAATAACCAACAAATTAATGAGGATAAAATATGTGTTGAAAATTCTGTAAAAGTTATGATAGTTTTTCATCAACATATTACCTCTAGATTTATTGTCATAATTCATTTAGAGTTTTATACGCTCTAGCCCATTACATAGAAGTTGCAAGGAGGTTGTTCATAAGAGAACAATAGTTGTTCGATGTAATGAACAAAAGGGCCATACTCCTATTATGAATAGGATTTAAGTTATGAATATGGATGATAGAATGGAACATCCATAACACTGACGCTAAATGTCGCAAGACTAAAAGAATACCACATATGTGTGGCACTCCATTTAGTCACATTGGAGAAACTCGCATGGAGAAATTCCATAGTGATGGATTATGGAGTCACATGATTACGAATCATCTGACACTTGCAACTTTCGTCCAAATAGTGAAGTAAACTAAAATACCGTTCACAGGCCATGAAGAACGAGCAACGAAATAATTGGAAATATGCATATTGATGTATGTAGTCCAATAAGTGTTATTGCAAGCAGTGGATTTATCTATCTTCAAGGATGACTCAAGTAGATATTTATATTTACTAATTGAGACATAAAAATGGATCTTTTGAAATGTTTCAAAAGATTTTCAGAATGAAGTAAAAATATTGTAACAAGAAAAAATGTTTCTATAATTAGATTGCAGAAAAGAATATTTGAGTTACAAATTTAGTGAATGTATGATGAGCTGTAAAAGAATTTTATAGCTTGCACTTCCCAGAACATTACTAAGAGTAGAGTGTTTTGAGTAGATGTAATCAAGCTATGTATGAGATGGTGAGATCAGAGATGACATTGATTGTTTCGCCAATATACTTTTTAATGTGATGCTTTAGAGACTATGGCTTTACACTGAAAAGAGCGCCATCAAATTTGTTGAAATAAGTGCTACTTTGTAGGTTATCCCAAATGGTTGGGTATTCCTCTATCACTACGCCGAGGCAAAGTGTTTTGTCATAGAGTGCAAAAATTTTGAAGAAAAAGTTTTCTGCAAAAGAGTGAGTGGGAGGACAGTGCAATTCAACGAGATTAGAGAATCTTCGTGATCAGGTCAAAGAAAAGAAATGCTAGAAGTGGTTCTAAAATTTATTACCGCGACTGATACAAAAGCCTCTACATAGGATATAGAGACTTCGGTCGAACATACAGCTGAATGATATAGGTTGGAAAATTCATACAGACCTTCAGGTTGTGCAGACGACATATTGTTGAAACAAACTATGAACCTATAATACACAGAGAAGCGTTGATGGTCCCTGACTCCGGAATTGGCTATACGCGAAAATAATCCGAGATAGTATCCATACACATAATTCAAGTTTAGAACTTGATGAACCCTCTGAAAGACTTAAAGTCTAGTGACAGATCTATAGATTGACAAAGATAAAAATGTTTTATAATGCTTGACTTGTTGCAAATATTTTATGATAAGATCAAGGAGTTGATTATGGCGAGATTGTCACATCATAATAAAACTTAAAGTCAGTTCGAACTAAACTGGCAATTACTAAATATTTCAGTTATGAGATATAACAGATGGATGTCAAAATGATTCCCATGATATGGAAATAGAACCAAGGTTGTATATTTGATATGGTCCAAGGTAATTTTGTCGATCCAGAGGATTCTAGTAAGTGTGCAAACTTCAAGAGATCATGTAATGATCTGAAGCAAGCATAGTGGAGTTGGAATCTTTGTTCTAATGAATTGATCAAGAAACATGGTTTCATCAATAGAAGCAAAGATGCTTGTATTTACAAGAAAGTAAGTGGGAGCATGATAATATTTCTAAACAATGTGTGTGCATGACACATTGTTGATTGGAAATTATATAAATTCTTAACATGGATTAAGACTGTATTGAAACTAGTTTTCAGTAAAGTACTTAGGCAATATAGTGCTTGTATTAGGCATTATAATTATCGAGATAGTAGTGTCTAATCAGGGCATAGCCAAAATACATATTGACAAAGTACTAAAGCAGTTTAGTATGCAAAATGCCAAGAAGAGTTTCTTGTCAAAGTCACATGGAAGGAGTTCTTAGCAAGAATCGATATCTTGAAATACTGATGAGTGAAATACATGGTTTCAATCACACTTGTGTTAATTCCACGGTATATAAATAACCAGATATGTCCAAGTACTCCAAGTAAGTTGTGAGTAAAGTTTCCAGAATGGTCAAATTGTTGATCATAGGACAACAGTGAAAATATCATTAAGTACTGACAACATGTTTCTCGCATACGAAGAAAAATAAAGAGATTGTTGTAAGGAGTTACATCAATGCATGCTTGATGTAAGTAGTACATCAACAAAAACTTCATTCGGTGCTCCAAGCGAATTACGATATCAATTAAATGATTTATGGTGGCACAGTAAGTTGGAATTGGTCCAAGAGAGTTACTGTGGTGAATTCTATAACAGAATGCTAAGTATATTATCGCTTTTGAAGCAACAATAGAGGGTGATGAATCAAAAGTTCATTTATGAACTTGGAATGGTTTCTAGATGATTGTGCAAATATAACACTTTCTCAATAGTGGTTACATAACTCAATCTAAAGAATGAAATGTCCTACCAGTGTGTAGCGACCCGACCCGAATGGATCAAGTCTCTGTGCTTAAGTGTCATCCCTGGATCGGTATGCTGACACACACAGTACTTGAGGATTTATAACAGAGGTAAATCACATGTATAAAGTAACGTAGATACTATTACCTCAATCCATATAGCGGAAGTAACAACAAGGTTGTGGATTCCCATCAACACCAACGGCAAATTTGAGTGTAGAAATCGTAACCCTAACATATCACTTACTCGTCGTAAGAATCCTGCAACATGAGACGTTGCAGCCATGTAGGTCAGTACATTGAATGTACTGGCAAATTCACACCATAGGATAATGATGAATAATAGCTATCACTATATGCATATTTGGCTGGTGGAGAAGCTCTAGGGTTATATTGTTTTGCGAAAAGCCAATTTTTCCCTACATCAAAGGAATATGTTTTATTTAACTATCATGGTGGTTGAAACATTGAGAAGGTAAATCCCCCTCTCAATCCCAATTAAAAGTAATCGTTAAACCCGACAAATTAATTTAGAGTGATGAGATCAATATGATAATCCAAGAACCAGATACTCAAGATGTCCATAACCGGGGACACGGCTAATCATGATTAGTTTGTACACTCTGCAGAGGTTTGCGCACTTTTCCCCACAAGACTCGATCTCCTCCGTTGGATTTCTCGCACTACATGGTGTTTGAGAAACGGATGACCGAGACACAGTCTTTCAGAAACATTTACTCTTTACTCTGGGTAGACAGTTACACCTACTTTCCCCTACATCTGCTAGCCTACCACTGAAAGAGGTCATGCAACATACTCAACTATGCTAGAGCCCATAATAGCTTGTGGCTGCACACGGAAGTTTCTAGCATGAATAATCTTATGATCCCTTTGAGCCTGGGTGGAGAACCATAGGAGGATCACACGGTATAACCCCGGGATCTCCTAGGACAACACTGGTATATCCCCAGGTGTCCGGGCAAGCCACTGGTATATCCCCAGGGTGCCCCAACCAATCCACCCAGATGTGTATTAAAGTAGCCACCTTAAGTTAACCATTAATTAACAATCTCACATCTATCATGGATACACTCAAAACCCAATCCACGTCTACGAGCATAGCATGGCAATATAAGCATAGCGTAGAAGTAACTCCCAAGGGTTTGATATAAAAAAAAGGCAATAGGTTCTACCTCATCATCTACTTTCCAATACCCACAAGTTAATCACATCCTAATCATGCAGTGTTTGAGGATTGTAACTAATGCATAAAAACTGGGTAATAAGGAAGTATGATCAAAGTGTGAACTTGCCTTGTATTGTTGATGAAGATCCTTCGCACTCATAATTCCTGATAGTTCTACTCGTCACACTCCGATCAATCTATCGTAAGCAAGCAATTTTATCCACACATAAGCAATCACTCAAAGACCAAAAAAAATGCAAAGAAAGATTGCAAAAACTCCAAAAGAACCAAATCAAATTATTTTGCAAGATCAGATCCTAATTTCGGCGAAAAAGTGTGGTGATGGCTCAAGATGTTAGATTATGCCTAGGGATTGAATTTGAAAAAGGAATCAATTGAAAAAGCGCTACAGTTTACATGATATGATCAAGTGAAGCTTCGAGTTCAAATTTGAATCGTTCAAATTTGAAAAGATCAAAAGTTGAAACTAATGATGCTACTGGATGTAGGAAGTCAATATGAATATGTAGGAAAAAGAATTACTAGATTGAGAATAACGGATTAAGTAATTCAACATAGCATTGAATCTGCTTAAAATGTTGTGTAACAACTCTTTGGTGGACTAGTAGAGTAACTGGCTAAGATCAAAATTATATGTTGGAAATATGACACTAATAGTGCGAACGGAAAGATTACTTCCATACGAATCCGATGCAGTTGGATTCATCGGAAACAGAGCTACGGATAAAAAGATATGATCAAAAGAAGTTTGAATTTGAATATGAACAAATTTCGAAATTTGAAAGTTGCAAAAAGTTTATTTGATAGATTCACTAGATAGGTGGAATCAAGACAAAAATGTAGGCGTTGGTTTCGTCTAATTTGGATGAACGAGTAAAAAGTTATGGCTATTTGAAAAATCAGGTCCAAGCTGTTTTACGGAAGAAAAAGAGCTATGGCTAAAAGAATTCTAGTGCTAAAATGTAAATACAGGGACTAATTTATAAATCTAATTATTCTACCGTACTAGTCTAGAAATAATAAGCTACGGGAGTATATAAAAAAATACGAAGAAAGATACCTTTATAAGGTATAGAAAAGATGACTTCTGAGAGAGAAGACAACTTCCAGAAGTCCCGCCGGAGAGAAGAAAAATATTTTTATTTAGTGAATCTAGTCAAACCAAAATATATTGATTTAACCCAAATCGGATGATTTTTGGAGGCTCTATGGGTCTATATTTATAGGTGGAAAGGAGGCTTAGAGGTCAAAGGCTAGGCAATGTGGGACTAAAAGAATAGACTAGAGGTAGATG
This sequence comes from Thinopyrum elongatum, assembly GCA_011799875.1. Lineage (NCBI taxonomy): Eukaryota > Viridiplantae > Streptophyta > Magnoliopsida > Poales > Poaceae > Thinopyrum > Thinopyrum elongatum. The sequence continues at coordinate 381,939,568 of CM022300.1, forward strand.
AATGAAATAATTAAAAGAAGAAAAAGCCACACCATGGGCCGAAGGAGTTCGGCCGGCCGCGCGTGAGCCAGGCACAGTTTTTTTTCCGGATGAATAGTGTTTCGATATAAACAGTGTTCTCTTTTTTTTTAAACAGCGAAGAAAAATAGACAAAAACATTTAGAATTTTTTTTATATAGACATATTATATATCAAAATTTTTAGAAAAATATTTCCTAAAAGATGAACATATTTTCAGCGGCAAATAAATTTCACAAAAATTTAAATAAAGCAAACAGTACTACTGGTTCAATAAAACCCCAAAAAAATCATTTTGAAAATACCAAAATGATTTCAAATTTATTTCTCTCCAATTTTATATTGAAGGGAATCATTTTACCCTAATTTCCATATATTTTATTTTTGGAGAAAAATAATTTGAATGAAAACCAAATAACTCCAAATTGAAAAATAATTTCAAAGGAACTTTAAATTTGATTTCTTTGAAACTTCCAACTCTCTTTCTTAGCATTTGAAGAAGCCATTTTATCTTCTCTCATGAAAATCATTGAGTTGCTTAAAGTTTCTGAATTTGAAATATTTCCAAATGAAATTCAAACCTTTTCAAAACCCTTTTCATTTATAATGGAAGAAGTCATGTCATCTTCTCTCTAGGGTTTTATATTTGAATTCACGGAGATCATAAATGCAAGGTGAAAGTTTGGGAAAGTCATTTCATTCCCTCTCATTCAACTTAAAAAAATTCCAAATTGCACTCAGTTTCACACAAGCAATCAAACAACAAACAAAGCTATTTATTTAATATAACATTCCAAAATTTAGAATTTTGGGATGTTACACAGTGATTCAACACATACAAAGCCAGTTTCACGAAAATTATGAAATTATGTGAAAGCATGACAGATGCATTGAAATGCAAATGATACACACAGATGTGAAGATTGTCAGATTTGATAGGACGAAGTCTATACCACAAGCAAAGCATGGACTAACACCGGATTGCTATTGGTGTAAAAGTTAAAAGTGCTAACTAGATTATTGACTCTAGTGCAAGTGGGAGACTGTTGAAATATTCCCTAGAGGCAATAATATTGTATTATTATATTTCCATATTCATAACTAATTGTTTATATTTCATGCTATAACTGCTATGATCCTGTAATATGCGATTCAGTGGAAAACTCATATGCACATGTGAAATGATAAACGGATAAAATAAATGTTCCTAGTCTCGCCTCTAAGACTAGCTCAAGTGTTGTTGGTGATCATGTTTTCCGGATCTTAGGATATCGTTAAGTGTAACAATAGTCCTAAAACAACATTGGGATTATGACATTGGAAGAATGGTCATATTGAGTCGACCCAAACTTGCTTGTTATGAATTGGGATAATATCGTCTGTAATCAATTGTAATAACACAGAGTGTGTAGGATCGAAAGTATGTCTAGAGGGGGGTGATTATACTACTTGACCAAATAAACTTATCCTCTTCCCAATTTTAGTTGTGGGCAAGTTTTAGCAAAACTAACAAGTCAAATAAACCCTACCCATGCAAGTCTAAGAATTGTGCAGCGGAAAGTAAAGACTTTGCATATGAACGTAAAACAGGGATTGGAGATTTCAAATGCAATGAAGACACGATGATTTTTGGCGTGGTTCCAATAGGTGGTGCTATCGTACGTCCACGTTGATGGAGACTTCAACCCACAGAGGGTAATGGTTGCGCGAGTCCACGGAGGTCTCCACCCATGAAGGGTCCACGAAGAAGCAACCATGTCTATTCCACCATGGCCTCCGTCCACGAAGGACTAGCCTCACTCGGGTAGATCTTCATGAAGTAGGCGATCTCCTTGCCCTTACAAAATCCTTGGTTCAACTCCACATGATCTTGGAGGCTCCCAAGTGACAACTAACCAATCTAGGAGACATCACTCTCCAAAAGGTAATAGCTGTTGTGTTGGTAATGAACTCCTTGCTCTTGTGCTTCAAATGATAGTCTCCTTAACACTCAATCTCTCTCACACAGATTTGGCTTGGGTAGGAGAAGGATTGGAGTGGAAAGTAACTTGAAGAGGCTAGAAATCAAGGCTCAAATGGTAGGAATGGAATCTATTGATCTCAACACATGAGTAGGTGGTTCTCTCTCAGAAAACGAATGGTGGAAGTTGTGTTTCGTTCTGATGGCTCTCTTAGCGAGTAGGTGGGGGTAGAGGGCTATAAATAGCCTTCATCCAAAATCCAAGCGTTGCACACTCTTAACCCAAATCGGTGAGACCGAATATAAAACTCGGTGAGACCGATTAGTGTAAAAGATATAAACATTGGCCTTTTCGATGGGACCAAAGTGGAACAACTCAGTGGGACCGAAGTGCAATGGCTAGGGCAGAACCCAATCTCAGAATTTCTGATTGTTTCAACTCGGTGATTCCGAAGTGAAACAATGTCATCACAGAAACTTGGCAATGCCATCTCGGTGGGACCGAGATCCTTGTCGGTCAAACCGAATTGCTAGTGTTTGGCGGTGGCAATGGTAGTGGTCATCTCGGTGGGTACAGATGGGGTAATTTCGGTGGGACCGAGAGAGGGAATTAGGGTTTGGACAGATGTGTTTTGAGAAAATGACTGAGGGTTTTTGGAGCAATATCACTAAGCACTTGAGCAACAACCTCATCAACAATACCTCATCCCCTTTTAATAGTATTGGCTTTCCTAAGGGACTCAATGTGATCTTGGATCACTAAACCAAAAATGTAGAGTCTTGGAGTAGCCAATTCTTGTCCTTGACATTTTGAGGGGTCCACATCCATTAGTACTTGCCATGCCAATCAATGATCTTTTTCTGAAATCTATTTGCAATGAATATTAGACCAATGATGTATATGTTATTATTAATTACCAAAACCACCCGGGGATTAGTTGCACTTTGAATCTCCCCCTTTTTGGTAATTGATGACAACATATAGATCAAAGCTTCGACAAATGATATAATGAATGAAATACATCGTCGCTTTTAGAAGTATGTGATAAGCAAGAGCTCCCCCTAAATTTGTGCATTATTAAAAATTTGCGTTTGAATGCAAATGCACAATCAATTAGGATCATGGGTTACTCTTCCATGTCACATACATCTTGGTGGAGCGCTCAAAATGATATTATTGCAACAACATAAGCACTCGTCACCAAACAAACAAGAGAATGATCATACATGGAGCATATGAATGGATATATAAGCATAGCATCATCAAGGTACGGTATGATCAACCACAGACAAACATAGTACCAAACAAGCAACGACCAAAAGTAGCACACAAAGTATCACTCAAATGAAAACCAAACGAGAAAAAGCAAAACACTCGCTCTCTCGAAGCCCTAATGATCTATACTAATTCTCCCCCTTGGCAACAAGTACCAAAAAGTTTGAAGAAGTACAGAGCTAGACATCGCTCTGGGCTCGATCTCTGGCATCTCTTGGTGGTGAAGTCTTCTAACTTGCTACGCCGGTGTGCGTCGATGTCGGGGTAGAGAGAAGTGCATCTACGAATGCCTCGGAAGAAGTCTGCGGGACTGGTGGTGCTGTGGCAACGGCTGGAGCAACTGATGGAGCAATTGAGGGTGCAGCAGCTGGAGCTGAAACTATGGCTCTGAGAGTGTCTTGAACTGCTGCTGACCTGGGCTAGGTCCTGAACTGAGTAGTTGTGGGAAGTACTGAACCACGATGCTCGTCATCATCATTGCTAGAAAGTTTGCCTCATCCACCTCTTTCTTCAGGCTCTCAACTATAGTTTGCATCTCTGTCACCTTGACATCCAGATCATAGAATTTTGTCTCAACGATCCTCTCAAGACTCTTCTGGTTCTCAGCGATGTTGGCCAGAATCTGCTCGATCCTCCGAGTAGCTCAAAGAAGATAGTTAATCTGATCGACCTTGGTCTTTAGTGATGGAGTAGGTGTGGCTCTGGGCTCTGCAGACATAGCAGCCTCCGCTCGTGCTTCCTTCTCTGCATGTGCTGTTGCCAAAGTGGGATGGGAAGGATCCATCATCACTGTGTTGTCCTCAAGCTCCGGTTTAAGCGACAAATGCTCATGGTCAAGCATATATGTTTTGTTACCAACTTTGGAGTTGATAAGCACCTGAATGTGTGGAGCAAATCCACATGACCTCTTCTGATCTGTGGCAGTCCTTGTGATAGTCTCCACAATGAGATTCCATGACCTTGAATCTCTTAAATCGATCAATGTGATGAAGCATATTGATGGAGTGTCCTCTGATCATCCTCTCATCTCCTGACTTGGGGATCAAAGTGTGCCTCATAATCGTGTTGGAGGTAGCAAGTCCTGCCAACAGATGATAAACTGAGCCTAGCTTGTGAGTTTCGAGGTCATCCAAATGAATCTCCTTGTACATATTGGCCATGGAGTTGTGATCCATCTTGCGCTTGGCATACACATCAATGTCATTTCCTGCGGGCTCGGGTACATCTAGCAAAGTTGCCCATTCTTCAACATTGGACTCATAATGAACTCCTTCTGTCATCCACACAATTTTGCCATCTGGATTGAAATGAGTTGTGGAGTAGAATTGCATAATCATCTCATCATTCTAGGCGGTCAAAAATTTCCCTATGAACTTGTCAATGCCTATCATCTTGAAGCTCTCACGCACATGAGGAAAGTGGTCTTCATTGTCATCAATGAATTCCCAGTCCACCCATCTCATATCACTGACTATGGGCTTCATGTCAAGCAACACAGTCTCATAGAAGTCCTGCTGTTCTTTGGTGTGAAAGCAGTAGTCTACAGTAGTTCTCCTCCTTACAGCATATGGGTCTAACTCTCTCCATTTTCTCAGCCCTTTGTCCTTTCTCTCCTTCATGTTTTCTGCCACGGGATGTGTGTCATTGTGCTTAGGCAATCTGGGTCTTAGCTTCCTTAGAACTAAAGGTTCATCATCATCAGCAACAATCTCAGGCATTGGGGCCTTCTTCTTCTCTGGTGCAGAAATGTTTCTGATGGTCTTGCCTTTGGGCTTGGTTGCAGCAACTTTCTTGGGCTTGGAGGAGGTGGCAGTCTTCATAGCATCAGCCATGAGTTTTTGTTACTTGGCTGGAGGGGGCTCATTTGTCTCTGGCATATCATCTCTTCTCATGGAGGTTGGCTTGAAAGTCACTTGCACAGACTCTTTTCTCACCCTCTTCTTGCCTGCAACCTTGGCCATTGACTTGCCTGCAACTAGCCTTGTACTTGCAGTAGTGCCATGCTCCTTGTCAAGCACACCTTTCTTTTTCTTTGAGGTCACTTCCTCAGCAACAAAGTCTTCATCCTCATCATCGGAGTTCTTTTTCTTCCTTGAGCTTGTAGCTGCTTTGGGCAAGTCTAGAGAACTTCTTTCTCCCTCATGGTAACTCCTCTGGACTAGATCCTGCACTCAAATCAACACTTTGCTCTTCAAATCTGTTCTGGCTGTCACTGACATCTGACATCTTGCAAGCTGACCTGTGAAGTACTTGGCTATGGGCAGAGTAGATGAGTCATCACAAAATGCAGTTGTTTTTTGAAAAACTTGAGTTCAAATCTTAGTTTCAAATTTTCACAGAAGACATTTCGGATCAGCCGAGTTGATCATTTTGGTGATACCGAGGCACTTAATAGAGACTTGGCACACAATTTCGGTCAGACCGATCTGTGGCTTGGTCTCTCCGAGATGGTACAGTTTCACAGAAACTTCATTTCGGTCTCACCGATCAGTACAACTCGATGGCACCGAGACGTACTAGTGCAATGTTCAAAGGCTGGATTGGTGACTACGAAATTTTCAGATCGGTCAGTCTGAGATGTATTATGCGGAAACTTAAACCTAAAATCTTCGCTCGAATCTAATCTATGGAATTTATACTTGGAATAGAGGTTGCAAACTGTGGCATGAATCGTGGCAAAAACCCTAGTGCACTGAATCATAAATAGAGGCACTTAAGGGCCGGATTTTACCCTAACTTGGCGCAAATCCTCTACGGCGGTAATGGATAGAGATATTTCCGTTGATGGCGGCAGAATCCAACGGTGAGGGCGCGCTGGACGGAACAATGACTGTCCGGAGACTGGGGCGACAACAGCTGTGGGGCGCGAGGACGATATGTTTGAGAAAGTTTCAACCATACGGACTCACAAGATATATATACCCATTAGCTGGCGGTGGCTCCGATCGAAATGGATCGGTGGCATCGAGATGTGTAACTGTTGGCAGTACAACTCATCGGTGACTCCGAGACAGTTCAGGTTGGTTGCACCAAGATAAACTCAGATCAATCCAAATGATTTAGGTGAGACCGAATGGGAGTGAGTTGGTCAAACCGAAAGGCATTTAGAAGGTTTTGGAATTCAGTCCTTGACAGATCGGTGACTCCGAGTGCACCTCACCCGGAGGGTCCGAAAAAGACTTGTTCAAATTTTGTGATGTAGCATGAAGTGAATTTGAGACAAGAAAGAATAGGGATGGCAGTTTTGCCCATGGGTATGGATACCCGTGGGTACCCTACCCGAAAACAACGGGCATGGGCAAGACTTGGAGAGATTTTGTACCCATGGGTAATGGGTATCCATACCCGCAAAATATATGGGTAGGGCATGGGTATGAACTTGTGCCCATGGGTAACCCAATGGACACCCAGAAAATAATAAAAAATGAAAATAGTTCCTATGATATGTGTGTTAACATACAACTCCTATGGCCTAACCCTAAATCTCGTATTCCTTAAATCGTCCATAGCTCATAGGCCCGTAATCACCTGCTCGCCACCCCTCCTACTGCCTATGTGACTCCTCAAAAAGATGAAATATCGACTCTTCTCTATTGGACTGTTGTCCAATGATCAAGCGATCCCCACAAAGTACTGCTCATATTCCATTGATGCCTCCAAGAGGCTTCCCACATAGGAGGTTGTGTCTATGCTATACTGCTTGCTCATCATCACTTGATTTTTAAATTCATTTCTCTACCTTTTAAAAATTCAAATGTTATACATTTTACTCACTGGGGATAGGATACCCGATGGGTATGGGCACATGTGTTAATTTATGGCCATGGGTATTGAAGTGGGTGGGTATAGAAAATTTCTGTGGGTATGGGTTTGGGCAGAAGGAGGATGTACCCACCCATAGCCTACCCATTGCCATCCACTTGCTCATCATCACTGAAAGAACAGATAGCTAGAGAAGGTGCTTAGGCATTCTTTTACATCCACTTTGTTGGTGTAATATCTACCTACCTTGTGTTTTGGAGATTGTTGACAGAAATAGGTATGGACTAATTTGTTTAAGAGTGCATACAGAGAGTAAAGCCATAACACAACTGAAGAGTATGCTGTCTCCGATGCAGAGTTCGAGGAACTTCACCGAAGCATATCTGCGTTGCTGAGAAGAACAAGCTATATCTGTTGAAGTGATATAGTCGAGAAGATTAATGTGAAGAAATTGACCCCTCGAAAGTTTTTTGCTAAAGCGAAGCTTTTGTTTCGATACTGTCGTCCAAAGAAATTAACTGCTGTGATTGAAGTCGAAGACAAAGTGAAGGCGTAGCATTCATTTTGTTTTTCTTCTTTCGGTCTGTCGAGTCATAGGACCTCCGTACTATTAAGAGGGGTATTGGTTCTCGATGCTTAGATCAGCTGTGATGCTTAGCCACAACCTATTAAAGATGCGAGAGAAATCTCTTTGTGTTCCGAGTAAATACTTGCCAGCAAGAGACTGTGATCTTCTTCGCTGCGAGAGATTTGCCTCGGCCGAGGAGTTGGCATTTCTTGCTCCTCAAGAAATGTTACCGTTGTGCTCAAATCCAGCCGTTGGAATCATGTCATTCGGCCATTCACTGACGCCGATGTCCAATTTGGTCATTTCCCATTTGGGAAGGCTGCGGCTATAAATAGTCACCCCGCTCCAACGTTATCCGTTGGCTGCTCCGCTTGAGATTTCTAAGAAGATTGGTTTGAGCAACCCCTCTCCGAGTGATTTGAGTTGAAGATCCACCGAGAGAAAACCAAGAGCCCAAACTTAGATAGTGGTTTAGCATCACAGTGGTTCTGAGTGAGAGTTCTTGTACCTATTACTCTTGAGAGCTGCGCACTCTCTAGATGGATAGGTTTGGCTTCCAGTGTTGAAGAGTTGTTGTCTTCACCGAGCCTGATCTTCAGCAACCAAGAGTGATTGTGGTTCGCGAAGGTCGACCGAAGGTTTGTAGATCGCTGACAAGGATCTACTACGAGTGAAATCAACCTGAGTCTGATCAGCTCTGCGTTGAAGGAGAATAGGGTGAAGAGAGTTTATCTTCCATGTTAAGTCACAACCCCTCCAACCAGACATAGCCCTTTGGCAGAAGGGTGAACTGGTCTACCAAATCTCTCTGTCGCCATCGAGCACCACTGGTTATTTCTATTCTACTTCAATTCTTTTAGTAGTTCTTATTCATGCTCTGTGTCGATAGTTTTCTTGATCAGTCTATTATGTATTTCATTTCGTGTATCACTTCTTCGACAATATCTGTATTCATTCTATACCATCTTGTGTTTCAGTTGTACTTGTGATATCTGTGAAGTGCTACTCTTTTTATCACTGGCATGTTGTGTCTTATCCTGTTGCATCTGTTTGCTTGTTGTGTAACCCTCGCTGTAGTTAAACCCGTTATCCTTCAAGCTCGCACCATTGTAAATGATTTCCTCATAGAATATGCTTCTCAAGAAGAGGACTGAATCAATTTACTTCCTTCGTCTTTCTACTCCGCTGCTCTGATTGGGTTGTGTTTCAAAGCTTTCAAAAGAAAATTTGAATCTCCCATTCACCCCCCTCTGGTCGATATACTCTCGGTCCTAACAATTGGTATCAGAGCAGGTACTCCCTATCTTTGTTTATTAAAGGTCTAACATCCTTGGAGTTTTGAGTATGTCGTATGCAGGTAGATCCTTGCACTCTGAAAGATTTCCTATCTTTGATGGAAATGACTATCTGTACTGGAAGGAACGAATGAGAATCAGAATTCAAGCTATCAACTATGATCTATGGCAGATTGTGGAAGATGGTTACACCATTCAACACCCTGATGCTCCATCTTCTGATGACAAGGCTATGATGTGTCTGGATGCACAAGCGAAAGATATCATCTGTGCAAGTATCTCAAAGAATGTATTCATTTGGTTCCAAAACCTTAACAGAGCAAAGCAACTCTGGGATGCTATCAAAAATGTTCATGAAGAATTTATCTCCAGAACAGACTCCCACTCTCAAATGCTTCGTGCCATGTTCACTGGGTTCAGAAGTCTTCGAAAGGAAAGTGTGATGGAACTCACAAATAGGCTCACTGACATTGTTGAAAGACTTCGCCAACGAGGAGTAACCGATGTCACCGATAAAGATGTGGTGAACAAGCTATTAAGTGCACTTGATGAATCATTCGATTCTATAGTAGCCGAAATCAAACAAAGACCTGACTATGAAGAGCTTCACTATGTTGAGGTCATGACACTGCTGTCGATTCACAAAGAAAAGATGGAGCTGGAAAATGAAAATCAAGAATTCTCTTCGGAAAGTGAAGGAGAAATTCTCTCACATTATGGAAGTTCTGAAGAAGAAGAAGAAGATGTTGAGAATCAACACACTATCACAAGAGAATTGGAAATGCTCACACAACGGCTGAGTGATCTCAGAAGACAAAACTTACATCCTGTGAATGATGACGAAGATGAGGTGCCTAAATCCTAAAGACAGTTACCTCCGAAAGAAATGAAGTGCTTCAAATGCAAACAATTCGGTCATGTCATAGCAGATTGTCCTTGCTGGGATGAAGCACCTAGTAATCGTTGGAAGCATCTTCACTACAATGGCTTTGCTCGAATGGATCATCACACTAAGCTCTCAAAGAAAAAGGAGCCCGCTTCGTCCTCTTCGATGAGACCAGTCACTAACATAAATGCCAGAGCAAACATTTATTCCAACATGAAGGAAATCTCTCAGCTGAACAAAGCCTGTACCAACCTGATTCTTGACTCTGAAGAAGAGACAACAGATATTGATTCAGATGATGAAGAATTCTACAAAAGGATTGGAAGAAGTAATGCATATGTTGCTATTGAATCATGGAAGAAGTTCAGTGAATCAGATACTGATGATGATGCTTCAAGTAATGATGATTCAAGCGATGATGAACCAATCACCTTTTGTCTCATGGCAAAATCTTCAAAGGATCAGGTATCTGCCAAACACCTTAGATCCATGAATGGATACTCTCCTGAATACATATCTTATGCCAAGCTGGTAAAGATTGCTAAATCTCAACATGATGAACTAGAAATGCTTGAAAGAAATCTCAGGAAAACCGAAGGATTACTGGTCGAAGAGATGGAGAAGAATCAAAAGTTGATTGAAGAGCAAGATGCTTTTTCATCAACTATTGATGACCTCACCATTCGATATGACTCATTCTCAGCTGACTACGAGGGTTTATCAAATGAACTCCTCAATAGGAATCAGGAACTCGTGTCACTGAAAGAGTCTCATAACGAGCTGGTTTTAGAGAAAGCTTCTCTCTTCGCCGAGCAATCCGTTCAAATTCCTGATGGTTTTGTTCCTCCGTTCTTAAAATGTCTAGAACGTAGCAATTCTGAGTCTCATGCTGAATCTTCTGATACTACTAAAAGGAATATTGCTACTACTGAAATTGGTACTACTAACCCCTCTTTCGAGGACTTTGCTTCTATTACTGAAGAAAATCGTAGGTTAAAGGGCTTACTTGAGACTGGTATGCTAAGGAGCCTGAAAGGGCATCAAACCTTATGTGATGTGCTCAAGAAGTCCATTCTTCACAAACATCCTTAGAAGGAAGGGCTAGGTTTCGAAAAGAAACTCAATGTGGATGGATCCTATTGGACTCCCGAGCAATATCCTCGAACAACTTGGGTTCGTGCAAAGAGTAAAATCCTCGAACTTGAAACTTTGATTGGTTATCATTCGCCCATTCCTGTTGATACTAATGAGTTGAATGACTCAAATTACAAACTGTTCAAGCAACAGAATGGTAAAGTTTTCGCTCGATATGTTGGTGCTAACTGCAGGGCAGGCTCACCCAAGAAGCAAATTTGGGTGAAGAAAAGTGTCATTGAAAATCTATCTGTTACTGCTAATCTGACTGTGCAGGATAATCCTCGACAAAGGAATGGCTAACATTCATAGCCTAATCGAATGCCATTTTCGAATGATTATCACCCTCATCTGCGTCAAAAAGGAGTACATGCGCATATCTTCTAATCATTACACTCATGTATCTGGAAACAACTTCAATGCCTATTCTTATGACTATTATCATAGTGCTCAGGTGTCTCGGAGAACATGCCGAAGAAATATCCCAAGTCAGGCGAAGCAAATGAGATCCTCACCTCCCACGCAAATATGGGTTGTGAAGAAGAACTAATCATTTCTTGCAGGAAACACTCTTAGGGATATCTCCTGCTCATCTTATGCCCTGATTTCAATTATTGTTGGTGCATATCTTTCTGTGCTTTCTCTCGTGGTGTTTGTGGTTGTTCTATTTTTTAGTTTTGTGCTTTGAATCTGTTTTTCTTCTGGTCTATTCTCGTTCGTCGTGTCATAATCATGCACCTTGATCTGAAGAAGATTTCTTTCCGATGTCCTTGGTCACGAATTAAATCATCATCAATATTTTATCTGTTTTGGTGTTTTCCCTTCCTCAAACCCTTCGTCATCCAGTTTAGTTACCGAGATTTTCGCAGGAAACGGCTGACAAGTGCCCACGATCTCTTCATCGTGATCTCGTCCATTGAATGTGGAACATCGCGAGTTTTTCGTACGTAGATTTTGGAGTGGGCGGTTTCTCCTTCAGGCTATTTATACCCCCTCTCCAGGTCTCTTCTTCCTCAGTTTCCTCTCTGTCCGACCTCTCCTCTCACTCTTCATCTGAGCCCGAGCTCGTAGCAGCATCGACGTCAAGCCTCGCCGTGCAACTCCGGTGGAGCTCCGTCGCCGATGGTCGCGCCAGTGCGGTAACCTCTCTCTTCGGCACTGTCATAGTCGATCTGTTTCGCGGAGTTAGGGCATTCATATCTGGAACTGGCTCTACTCCCTTCCTGTGCTAGAGCAGTTCAACCTGACGCCATTTATCCTATGTTATTTCCTTGTGGTAGATCTTCTAGGTTCTATAAGCTATGACTTGTACGGTTTGTAGTTGTTCCTCATTCTAGTCTCCTGAATCTAGGGTTCACTGTATGTATCGAAAGATTAGAGGATTGGTTATGTCAACTTTAGGCATACTGCAATTTTACTCGATGATATCTTGCAAATGCATGCCTTGTATCCCATGCCTCTTCCTGTTAAACCATCTATTTTGAGTTAAAATTTCCTCTGTGCATGCTTGTGACTTCTTCTGTGCTTTCTTTCAAATTTGTGTTTTTCTCTCAGGAGTGGTCATGGCAAATAGTTTGGATGAGCATTCTGGTTCAGAGGAAGAAATCCCTCAACTGCCAAGGGTGGCTGACAAAGCAAAAATGGTCGAAAGAAAATCAGCAAAGCCACCTAGAGTGCCGAAGAAAAAGGCCGAATCAGAATCTACTTAAGAGGATGATGATGTGCCCTCAGCGCAAAGCCAACCAGAGGATGAGCTTGTCACAGACTCCAAAACCATGTTATCTGATGGAAATCCCAAAAAGGGTGGCCGAGGAAGAGAAAGGAATACTGCGACTGAAATGTGTGATCAGGAAACTTACAGAACTCCACCTGGAGTGGAAACTGCTCAGGAAAGGAATAACAAATTGCAAAAGATTCGCCGTCATTGGGCGAAGAAATGGTTCAATTATGAGAATGTCCGAAGGAAATACCAAATCTTGTTTGCATTCACTCCACCCTGGAATGATTGCATTGCAGAAGGCTGCCTAGGGCAGGACGATGAAAAAGTGAGGCCGACACCGCCTCCCAATGCTAATGCTGATTCCTTAAAAACCATAGCAGATTTTTCCGAAGAAGTTGCAAAGAGGGAAAAGGCTAAGGCCAAGTGTGAGGCTAGACTTGCGAAGAAGAACCAAGTAGAATAGCAAAATGTTGAGTTGACTCAACAGGATGTGATGGAAAAGAAGGAAAGGGCGTCTGCCCGTAAAGAAAAGAAGAAGAGGAAGTATGTTTCTCCTCGAGCTTCGAAGAAGAAGTCTGTTGCAAGAAAATCCAGGAAAGCTGCACCTACCTCGTCTGATGAGGATTCGTCTGATGGCAGTGCTGGTGAATAAATTCCCATGTATGATCAGAAAGCGCTGCTTGATAAGCCATACCATACCCCATCTCCTGCGAAGATTTCGCCACCAGTGAGATCTTCACCAAGACTTGCACCAGTCCCGTATGATAAACCTTCGGGTTCTGCTGCCCCAATTGCAAAGAGAAAATTGATTACTGATGAGAAAGCGAAGAAAATCATTTCTGCTTCCACAGAGGAATATGATTTTGATCTGATATTCGACATCATTGAAGGTGCATCCTATGATGCCAATCCAGCTGAGTTGGGTACTTTGGGTCTGCCAGAAGTTGTTACCAAGATGATAGCCAAGCACTTCACTGATCTGAAAGAAATCACCAAAGAACTTAATCAAGCTGTCGAAGATAAGATGCTTCTGGAGAAGATGAGAAGAGAAGCAAAGTCTGAGTCTGAAACAAAAGATGTGAACAAGGCTATTCTTGAGACCACCAAAGCTCTCACTACCATGAGAAACAACAAGATTGATTGGCACTCCAGGATGAAGATGGATGTCTCTCAGCTTTGTGATCGCAGAATCGAAGAGAATAAGAGACAAGAAGCTCTTGCTCAACGCAGGGAGAAAGAAGAGAAACGTGTAAGAGCACAAGCTAGAGCATATAAGCTAAAAGAGACTAAGGATAGTTGTATCCAAACTATTTCTTCAGATGCACCCATCGATGCAAGTGTTCCTCTTCAACAGATTCCACCATCCACTCGTCCCGAGGAAGTAACCGAGCAACAAGTTGAGACTGTGGTAGTTCCTACTTCAGTCGAACAAGAAGGTGATGTTGTGGATATGTATCTTGTCAATCCTAATGAAGTAAATGCTGCACCCGAGCAAAATGCTTCCGAAGAAAATATTGACGAAGAGATTGAGATGGAAAAGGCAGTCCCATCACTTGTGAAAGAAGTTCATGCTAAACAATCTAGATCCACTAAGGAGGGTGAGAAGATTGAGGGGGAGCAAGTTGTTGCCCAAGGTACTACCTCTACAGTCTCCTCATCTGGTGCTCATGCTCCAATGGAGGTTGACCCTGCTCCTAGTTCTTTGGCTTCATAGCTAGAACAGGAAGAAAAGAACTTTGAAGAGCCCATGGCCCATGAGGAAAAATATGAAGAAGTTGCAACACCAGTTCTGCCACAACAGACTGAAGGAGAACAAGCTGAGACACTTGTGTCTCAAGAAGTTTCTGTGCCGCCACCAGTTGATGAGTCACCGAAGGAAAAGGCCCTTGTGCCTAAATCTGAGAAAGCCGCTGAAGGAATTCCAGCGAGGAAGAGTGATAGTCAGTCCAGTGACTCCAAGCCATCTTCTTCAGATACTGTGTCAAGGCCTCATGCGCCATTGAAGCCCATCGATGAAAATGCTTTAGTCTCTGAAGGAGTACAGCCGATGGAAATTAGTGTGGAAGTACTCAAGAAAAATCCTCAAGAATCTTTCCTGCTGTTTTCAGCTGAGTATGGACCCAATGGCCCCGCCTTCAATGAACAGCTTCACTCTGTGAAGCTTGCATTCTTTGGGGTCAGTCCATATGAAGGAGAAAGTACTTCATTGCCCCCCAGGTTCTGGAAAGAAGAGCAGGCAATCTATTATGCTCGAATCTTGTTTGGCAAGCACAGGATTTTCAATCATAAGATATTGAACTTCGCCAAGCTCGAAGGAATGCCCTGCTTCCACAATGTAATTGATCACATTGAACATGCTCTCCTGAAGGGATTCATGCGTTTCAACCATGGCTGGAACAAGGAGGTCATTCTTCAGTTCTATGCCACGCTATACATCACAGGAGAAATGGCAAATCCCTCATCATGGACGCTTGAATGGATGACTGGCAGAGAGAGAATCAAGTGCTCGGCAGATCATTTTATGGCCTTGATAAATTTACCTCGATGTGAATTTGAGAATGACAGAGAACACAGACTGCATTTTTGGGATGCATCTGAAGCTCAACTCCATGTCTTGATGGATTCCACCATGGTGGGCAACGAATGTGTTGAAGTTGATTCGAAGAAGTTGGCCTATGACAACAAAGTGCTTTTCCACATTTTGTGCAATACCATCACGCCAACAAACTGGCCCACCTCCATCAAAGGCATCGTAGGAAATGCTCTTGTTGCAATATCACAGGGAATCAAGTTTGGCATTCCTGACCTTTCATTCAGAATTTGGCAAGTGCTGCAGATAGCCCTCAGTCTCTAAAGCCATATGCTCCTTGGATTATGTACGCCATTGAGTAACTCACAAATGAACAATTGTTCTGGGCCTATGAACCGAAGGTATTCATGCCACCTGTCCGTGACACACTGCGCATTGTGAAGGAATACAGAAAAAGGAAGGAACATGTTGATGCTACTGCAACTGCTTCTGCTTCTGAGAGTGTACCGAAGGTTAAAGAAGCCCAAGTTGAAGTTCCTCGAGAGGAAAATCCATCAATATATGAGATTTGCATTCGCACTCAGCAGACCCTAGAAAGGCATATCAGAATGGATAGAAAGGAAAAGATGGAATTGCTGGTTGAACTGAATATGCTTCATAATCACACCCGGCAAATTCTTCTGCATGAGAAGGAGGCAAGGAAGAGATCATGGACCTTGCTGAGAAAGCATTACTCTCGCAAGGATCTAGCCAAGAAGGGTCTACTCAAAGACTATGAATATCTGGACTTGCTTGCAGTACCGCGCGTCCGAAGACAAACTCCAGAGCTCCCGCAGCATCCTGCTTTGACATATCTGCTTTTTGTTAACCATGATGATGAAATCAAGGACACTACTGGCACTCGTATCTACAAGCCAGAGGCACATCCCTTGAAGCCCCTCAAAGCCAAGGCTACTACTCCTGCTTCTGCCTCGACCATTCCGCATTCTTCTGACTCTGGTTCTTCAAGCGGTTTCAACTCGGACTCAGAAGATTCTCCCTCGGAGTAATTCCTCGTATATTCTCTCTTTCCTTTTTGACACTTGTTGACAAAAAGGGGGAGAATAACATCGACTGATAGTTTATTGGGGTTTGAAGGGTGTTTTGCTTCGAATTTTTATTTGGTTTCTCTTTGAACAATTTGCTTCAAAACTTATCGCACCACTTGTGGTGTTGAAATACTCGATCGTCATGTAATGTTAATAACCCCCGCCTGCAATATCATCTGCTTCGCAATCTTTGTCTGCAGGTGCCTTCGACTGGTTTTCCCTTAATTGATTATTATCAGAAACCTTCTATCTTACAGGGACAAGACAATTGCTCCACAAAGAAGAACAGAGAACCATCAAATGTTGATGTTACATTGGAGCACGATATGATTCATAATTATTTGTGGATATGCTCTTATTGCTATTTATCATTATCTAACCATGCAGGAAGTTTGAAGTCATCTATATGATTGTCGAAGTGTTTTTCCTCGCGAATATCTTTTCAATCATCTCTTTCGCAGGAAAATCACCTTCAAAGCATATCCACTCTGTGCTATGAATTATGATTCAATCTTGCCTTGATCATATCGAATATCTAATATGCAGGAAAACTATATCTCGTGTGGATTCAAATTGTGTTATGAGAAGACCTTCATGACTTATCCATCTCACAAAACTCACAATGTTGTTTCACATCTAACCCTTGTCAAAGTTTTCGTGACAGGAACTACCTCAGACACCATCGAGAGAATTGAAAGAACTCCAGGATGAAATCTGATGTCAATGACACTCATACGAAGAAAAATACTTTCTCCCAAACCGAAGCATATGTCAAGGGGGAGAATATCTTATCTTCGAAATTATCTCTCATTCTTCATTAATCTTCGCATTACATTTAACTCATCAACTATCATTCAATGTGATCTTTTTTGTCAACAATCATCCAAAAAGGGGGAGATTGTTGGTGCAATATCTACCTACCTTGTGTTTTGGAGATTGTTGACAGAAACAGGTATGGACTAATTTGTTTGCGAGTGCATACAGAGAGTAAAGTCCATAACACAACCGAAGAGTATGATGTCTCCGATGGAGAGTTCGAGGAACATCACCGATGCATATCTGCGCTACTGAGAAGAAAAAGCTATATCTATTGAAGTGATAGAGTCGAGAAGATTAATGTGAAGAAATCGACCCCTCGAAAGTTTTCTGCTGAAGCGAATCTTTTGTTTTGATACTTTCGTCCGAAGAAATTGACTGTTGTGATTGAAGTCGAAGACAAAGTGAAGACGTAGCATTCATTTCATTTTTCTTCTTTCAGTCTGTCGAGTCATAGGACCTCTATACTATTAAGAGGGGTATAGGTTCTCGATGCTTAGATCAGCTGTGATGCTTAGCCACAACCTATGAAAGGTGCGAGAGAAATCTCTTTGTGTTCCGAGTAAATACTTGTCAGCAAGAGACTGTGATCTTCTTCGCTGCGAGAGATTTGCCTTGGATCGAGGAGTTGGCATTTCTTGCTCCTCAAGAAATGTTACCGTAGTGCTCAAATCTGACCGTTGGAATCGTGTCGTTCGGCCATTGGCTGAGGCCGATGTCCAATTTGGTCACTTCCCATCTGGGAAGGCTGCGGCTATAAATAGTCACCCCGCTCCAACGTTATCCGTTGGCTGCTCCGCTTGAGATTTCTGAGAAGATTGATTTGAGCAACCCCTCTCCGAGTGATTTGAGTTTAAGATCCACCAAGACAAAACCAATAGCCCAAACTTAGACAGTGGTTTAGCATCACAGTGGTTCTGAGTGAGAGTTCTTGTATCTATTACTCTTGAGAGCTGCGCACTCTCTGGACGGATAGTTTTGGCTTCGAGTGTTGAAGAGTTGTTGTATTCACCGAGCCTGATCTTCAGCAAGCAAGAGTGATTGTGGTTCGCGAAGGTGGACCGAAGGTTTGGAGATCGCCGACAAGGATCTACCACGAGTGAAATCAACCTGAGTCTGATCAGCTCTGTGTTGAAGGAGAATAGGGTGAAGCGAGTTTATCTTCCGTGTTAAGTCACAGCCCCTCCAACCAGACGTAGCCCTTTGACAGAAGGGTGAACTGGTCTACCAAATCTCTCTTTCTCCATTGTGCACCACTGGTTATTTCTATTCTACTGCAATTCTTTCGGTAGTTCTTATTCGTGCTCTGTGTCGATAGTTTTCTTGATCAGTCTGTTCTGTATTTCATTTCATGTATCACTTTTTCAACAGTATCTGTATTCATTCTATACCATCTTGTGTTTCAGTTGTACTTGTGATATCTGTGAAGTGCTACTCTTTTTATCACTAGCATGTTGTGTCTTATCCTGTTGCATCTGTTTGCTTGTTGTGTAACCCTCGCTGTAGTTAAACCCATTACCCTTCAAGCTCGCACCGTTGTAAATGCTTTCCTCGTAGAATATGCTTCTGAAGAAGAGGACTGAATCAATTTACTTCCTTCGTCTTTCTACTCCGCTGCTCTGATTGGGTTGTGTTTCAAAGCTTTTGAAAGAAAATTTGAATCTCCCATTCACCCCCCCTCTGGTCGATATACTCTTGGTCCTAATACACTTGGCCAGAAAAACTAAGACAATCAAAACAACAAATGGATGTCCTTGAATGATGAAAAATGCATTGCAACATGCTCACATAATAAAATAGCAAATAAAATATGTGTCAAACATGCACTACCAATTCTAGCATCTATCACATAATTGTCGATGACTAGGTCATCTATATATGAGTATGTTGACTTAGGAGCCAAATGAGAACATTTGATCATAGGTCGTACTCATTGTTTAAGCACAAGTGGGGTTACCACTTTTACATAAAGCATTAATGTGTTCACACCATTAGAGTTGCTTTAGCTCAAGTCTTAGAGCAAAGCTCCCCCTTGATGTGATATCCCCCCCAAAGAGGGATGAACTGACCTTGGGTTTTGTTGATGATGACTTCATGTAGATAGTGTAGATATGGATGCTCAATGTTGATGTAGACAATCAAGAGTTGGGAGCAATCCTTGGAGTTTCGCACTTTCAATACCCACATAGGTTAGTCCCACAAGGAACAAACAAGGATATCCATAGACATGGAGTGAAGTGCACATATGATGATGTCCATGAATGCATTGAATATCTTGTCCCTTGTCTTACTAACAAGAGGGTTTGTGATTCCATGAACTAGTGAAAGATGTT
This sequence comes from Thinopyrum elongatum, assembly GCA_011799875.1. NCBI lineage: Eukaryota > Viridiplantae > Streptophyta > Magnoliopsida > Poales > Poaceae > Thinopyrum > Thinopyrum elongatum. The sequence goes on from CM022300.1 coordinate 381,958,954, forward strand.
GAAGTTGGTTGCACAAGTCCTTCCCATGAATGAATATGAGTGAAGTTTGTTGGCGGAGTCACCCTCAAGAACTCTCTACTACTTCTTCTTTGGGACCCACATCAATTTGATGGGAATCCTTGGAGTTGTAGTAGCACTTGATGAAATAGAACTTGATGAGTCCTTTGGAACCCACTTGACGAAGCATGAGGTGGTTCTTCAAATGAGTCAATATCTCCTTGAAGCTTGCACTACAAAAAAAGACACATCCATGACATTATGGCCCGAACAAAATGTTTTTCTGTCATGCTTATGACACTTCTATGACGACAATTGTGACAAAAACACGTATCATCGTAGATGTGGTGGGCTCCTCCTTCTATGACAAAAAATCATGACCAAAAATGGGCTTTTTTCCTGGGCGGGCCGGAGACGCACCTGCATGACATTCTTTGGGCCGTCCATGTCAGAAAAAATTGTGGTAGAAGCGAGGGCGAGGAAAATATCGGGGAGTTCCCAGTTACAGTGGGTGGTCGAGGCCGAGCGATGCACTGTGGTTTGCGCGTTTCTCTCATACGCGCGTGTGTGCGAGGCGTTGGCTAACTGAACCCGAGCAATCGCACTAGCTACGTTACTGAACCCGAGCAATTGATACCTTGGCTATTAACTGAACCCACCAATTCATTTGCTGCTAATTGAACCCGAGCGATTCCTTCGCTGCTGCTACTGACTGAACCCGAGCGATTCCTTTGCTGCTGCTGCTAACTGAACCCGAGCGATCGATCACTGCTGCTGCTTACTGAAGCCGATCGAGCCCCGTGTGAGATGTAGCCAGCCGGTGTTGGGTTGTGTCTCGATGAATAGTGACCATTGCTACCGTGTGCGCGGTACGTAGGACAAGTCGACACGTGGTGAGTCGAGCCGGTTGGTTGGCTGTGGGTGAACAGTTCCCGGTGGGGGTTGGATGAACAGGACCCCGTGGTAGTAGGCGGTTGCCGCTGGCTGAACAAGACCCCGAGAAGGCCGCCACACCCGAGCCGGTTGGGGGTGGATGAACATGACCCCATGGAGGCTGGATGAACAGTAGCCGGTGGAGGCTAGATGAACAGTAGCCGGTGGATGCACAGTAGCTGGTGGAGGCAGGAAGAAGTTGCGGTGGATGAACAGTAGGAGGTGGAGGCTGGAGGAAGTCGACGGTGGATGAACAATAGTTTGTGGAGGCAGGAGTGATTTAGTAGACGATGGATGAACAGTATCCCGTGGAGTCCCATTTCACGGTACTGCACACCCCTCCCGATGAACAGGACCCCGTTTCGACCGTAGGCGCTCCAACAGAAATATGTTTCCTTCGTTTTGCGGTACGCCAGACCCCTCCCGATCAACAGGACCCCGTTTCGACCTTAGGCACTCGAGCAGAAGTCCATTTTCTCTGTGTTGCGGTACGCCAGACCCTTCCCGATGAACATGACCCTGTTTTGACCGTACGCGGTTGAACAGAAGGCCATTTCCTTCGTTCCGCGGTACCCTAGACCCCGTTTTGGCTGTTCCGTCGAAGCCGGTTGGCTCCCGTTGAACATGACGCATTCAGACCCTGTCGGTTGCCTCTCGATGAACACAACGCCATTTCCTCCGTTCCGATCCAGCCGGTTGGCTGCCGAGGAACAGGACGCCATTGATGTTGTCCGTTGCCTCTCCATGTAAACCAGCCCCGGCCGCATGTATGCACGACTACGCGTTCGAGTCCCTGCCCGTATGTACGTATGTGGCCGTATTTTTTGCCCTGTGGCTGTACCTACATGTACACCACTTAGACGGGACTGCATGAACTGCTACGTCGGGGGTTCTATGTAACATCCCAAAATTCTAAATTTTGGAATGTTATATTAAATAAATAATTATGATAGTTTGTTTGATTGTTGGGTGATTGATTGTGTGAAATTGAGTGGAAATCAAAACTTTTTGGAAGTTGAATGAGATGGAAAAAAGGACTTTCCCAAAACTTTCATCTTGCATTTTGATCTCCATGAATTCAAATTCATTTCATCACAAAACCCTAGAGTGAATATAGTATGACTTCTTCCATTAAAAAAATGAAAAGGGGTTTTGAAAAAGATTTGAATTCCATTTGAAAAATAGTTCAACTCAGAAACTTTATGCCACTCAAGGATTTTCATGAGGGAAGATAATAGGACTTCTTCAAAATGTATACGAAATAGAGTGGGAGTGATGAGGACCACTTTTAAATTTATTTGAATCACTTTTGAAAATGTTTTTCATTTTGAGTTTCAAGATCATTTCTATAAAATAAAGAGAGAAGGAAATATGTCTCCTTCAAATATGAGAAAGAAAATATGGAAATGGATTATGAAACCAAAAGAAGTTATTTAAAAAAATTGAAATCATTTGCATCTCATGATTTATTGCACTTTGGAGTTTTCTGAAATATTCAAATATCTTTCCATTTTAGAAAAAAAAGAGAGGATAAAGTGACTTCCTCAAATATAAAAGAGTTGAAAAAATTATTAGAATATTATTTAAAGTTTATTTGCTATTAATTTTATTGGCAAAAATTGCATTTATTGTGTTACAAAAATATTTTCAAAATTATTTGAGCAGGAATTAATGTTCACTATGATATATTTTATCAATAGTGATTTTAGGAAATTTTGTGGTATTTTTACAAATTCATTTGAATTTGATTAGGGCCACAAATTGTTTTCAGTTAAAAAAACACGCGCGCACCACCTGGACCGAAACCTTATTTGGCCTAAGGGCACACGAGCCGGCCTGCGTGCGCTTTCGGCCCACGGCCTGGTGTCGCGCGGAGACCGCTTCGAGCCGATCGACCGCCCGCGTCTCCCCCTCGCTCGCCTTTCCCCGCTCCCGTTGACTGGTGGGGCCCAGCCCCGAGTCACCCCCAACCTCCCGCCGCGCCGCTCGAGACGAGCTTGCACGCGTCCACCCGCACCCGCCTCCCTCGGGATAAGCCTTATCCCCTCACCACCGGAGCCCCTGTCTGCGCCTATAAATGCCCCCGACGCCCGTCTATCGATCTCGCCGTCTCACACAACTCCACGCCGCCTGTAGCCATTGCCCCGTCCATTTGGACCTCGCCGGAGCCGAAGCACCTCGTCATCGTTTCTGTAGCCAGTGGCGCACCCGAGCCTTCCATTCTTTGTCAATCAATTTGCCTCTTTCCACCGCAATGTTTTGACATATTGGTTTTGCCTCTAGGCCGCCAGAGCAGCCCCACTCTCGACCCAAGCTCCACCGGAGCACCGGACCGCCGCCGCAAGCCCCTGCTCGACCCCGTCATCGCCGAGGACTGCCTCCACCACCATTCGGACCCCCTCTACGCGTTGGTCCCCTTCGTCTGCTTCACCGTCGCCGGAGACCACCATAGCCGCCGCCCCGTCCGTCACCCGACGCCCGTGCCACCGTCGTTCATCGTCGTCGCCCGCTGTGAGCCGCCCGCCCCCCCCCCGTTCTGTTAGTTTTTTTGTTTGAATCGGTTAACCGCGGTTTTGATTAACCATGCGGTTTTATTTTAAACCGACACTGTTTTTCTTTTAGTTTAGCCATCGCTGCTGTTTTTCTTAGTTGCCAGCCGTCCGCTGTTTAAACACCGCAGCGAACGGGTAGGCACCAGTAGGAATCTGCCATGTGGCCAACGACCTTTTCGCAGTTAAATTTTCTTTTCTGTTTCACTGTTTAGCCCTGGAATTAGCAGATTAGTCCCTAAACTTCGTATATCCACAACTTTTTAACTGTAAGTCCAAATTGGATGAAACCAACGACAATTTCTTCGTCTCGATGAGATCTATCCAGAGATCCTATCGTTGTAAACTTGTGACAATTTCAAATTTGAATTGTTTTAAATTCAAATTCAAACCCCTTTTGGCCATATCTCCTAAACCATAGCTCAACTTAAAGTAATTCTTTTTGCGCTTTGTCACCGTAGCCAAATCCTATGACCTGAACTTTATCATGACTCTTTTCACACAACTAGAATCTATCCATGCATATTTTGTTCCTATGCCTTGTATGGACTTTAGTTCACATCACATCTTTGAACCCTATGTTACATGCTGTTTTTCACTTAGAAAATTTTCATGCAAGTTAAGTGTGTTGGATTTTCATTTGGATTTTCTGAGTCTTTGCATATTGCATGATATTTGGTTCTCTGAAATGATTGCTTATATGCATTTATTTACTTTGGTGATAGATTGTCCGGAGTGCGAAGCAAATTATTATCATTCTTTAGAGTTGAATCACCCGTACCAAGGCAAGTTCACATTTCACCATTCTTTTAATTACCTATGTTTTATATATGCACTTAGTCCTTTGCGGTAGGATTGCATGATAGGAATTTTATGCCAGATGGCTATGCTTTTGCCTAGTAGTTCATTTGAGGTAGTTCTGAACTATACAACCTTGTCACCACCGTGTAAGTTTATTTTGCCTCGCTAATGTAGATGTGGATTGGGAAGTGTTCATGGCGAGACTTGAGTGACAAAGTAGTAATCAGGACCAAGACTTTTAAATGAACTACCTGGGCGGAATTTGGTTTGAATGGTGGCGAAGTACAATGGGGCATAAATGGGAAATCCATGGTGGTGCACCACTAGTGGTCCGTCCGCTCAGGCTCAAAGGGATCAAACATGTTTTCATGTCTAGAAGCTTACGTGTGCAGCCACAAGCCAATATGGGCTCTGGATTAGTTGAGTAGTTTGTGTGACCTCTTCCGGGATGGGCTAGCAGATGTAGAATGAGTAGGTGTACTGGCCTATCCGTGGGTTAAGAGGGAATGCTTTCGAAAGACTATGTCTCGATGTTCCGATCATGGAGGTGGTCAAGTCTTGTGGGGAAAAGTGCGCAAACCTCTACAGAGTGTTAAATCTAATCGATTAGCCATGTCCCCGGTTATGGACAAATTGAGCTTTTAACAGTGGAAATGTCGGGAGATCTCATCACCCTTAATTAAATCAGTTGGGTTTAAATGAAACTTTGGGAATGGATTGAGTTGGGGTTGCCATCTCAATCTTATGCTATTTTTTTAGAAGTAGAATAAATTATTTTATGATAGGGAAAATTTGGCTTTATGCAAAGTTTAACTTAGAGCCTTTCCACCAGCCAAACTGCATGTAGAAATAGGTTCATTATACTCATGATGTGACTTGCCAGTACATTCAATGTACTGACCTACACGCCTGCAACGTCTTATGTTGCGGGAATTTCTACGATGAGTAAGAGTTATGTTGTAGGGTTACGGTCTACACTCAACTTGCCGTTGGCATTGATGGGACTCCAAACCCTTATGATTGTTTTTCACTGTGTTATATGAGGTATAATCTGGAATTACGTTATCTTTTTAACATGTGATATTATGGTATTTCATCTAAGTACTGTGTGTGCCAGCATACTGATCCAGGTATGGCACAGAAAGCACAGAGGCACCGATCCTTTTGGGTCAGGTCGCTACAAGTTGGTATCAGAGCAAATGTTGACTGTAGGACGTGACCCTAGAAACTGAAAAGCCCTTAGGAAAGGATGTCTCTAAAACTTTATTTTCAAAAAAGATCCAATACCTCTCTTCTTTTCTGAGCTTTATCCAATATTCCCTTTTTAGTTAGACAATACCCTTTCCCCTTTGACCACATGAAGGATCAACTAATGAGACCACTCTGAGAAGGATAAGATATCAGACAACTAAGGACCACTTCAGAGTAAAGAGGACTTCACCATGGACTAGAAGAATTGAAGCTACAACAGTCAAAGACTCGACGAATTTGAAGACACTAAAGAATTCCAAGATTTATATGACCTTTAGAAGACCAAACCCTTGTTGTATACTTAGGTTAGATGTGATGGTTTGTGTGCTATCATTTTTTTTTGACAGCCACAAAATAAAACCTATTTTGAAAACTATATTGTTTGTATTGTGTGTATCTCTCTCTATTCCTCTTATCTCATCCACTAAACCCTTGGATCCAATAGATGATGAATGAAGATGGACTCGTATTCTATGGACTGATCACGCAGTTGGAGGCAGACCTATGGATTCAAAACATGGAGAATCACTTTGGAGCAATTTGGTTGCAAGGAAGTATGAGGTTCATTACGCTCTTCAGTACTTTACAAAAAGTGCTGCAGCCTGGTGGAAAATGCATCAAGCCATACAAGGATGTGATAACCCACAAGTATAGGGGATCGTTTGTAGCCCTTTTCGATAAATAAGAGTGTCGAACCCAACGAGGAGCCAAAGGTAGAACAAATATTCCCTCAAATTCTAGCAACCACTGATACAACTTTACGCACGCTTAATGTTTTGCTTTACCTAGAACAAGAATAAAAATAGAAGTACTTTGTAGGTGTGGATAGGTTTGCAAGATAATAAAGAACATGAAAATAAAATTTAGGTGCTGTTTAAATAAAGAAACAATTAAGTTTAGTAAAATGAGTGTGGATTAGTGGTGGTAGGATTTGCGGAATTGTCCCTTAGCAATTGACTACGTTACGAGACCGATAGCAAGTTTTTATGTGGGAGAGGCCACTGCTAGCATGTCATCCCTTACTTGGAATTCTATGCACTTATGATTGGAACTATTAGCAAGAATCCACAACTACTAACATTCATTAAGGTAAAACCCAACCATAGCATTAAGATATATATTGGCCCCCCTTCAATCCCGTACGTATCAATTTCTATATTTAGGCTGAAGCTGCTGTCACCCTTGCCCTCCAATGCATAGTACTATCAACATACATCTAACCCTATGGTGTGATCCACACGCGCGCTCATATGATGGGCACCAAAGGACAGCAACATAACCACAAGAAAATTAAACCAACCATAGCAATTCACCAATTACTGGTAGGACAACAAACATCTACTCAGACATCATAGAATGAGAACCTATCATTGGATAATAGTATGAAGCATAAAGCACCATGTTCAATTAGAGGGTACAACGGGTTGCGGGAGAGAGGAACGCTGAATATAGATGGGGGAAGGTGATGAAGATGTTGGTGAAGATGACGGAGTTGTTGGAGTAGATTGCCGTCACACGATGATTGCCCTGACGGCGTTCCAGCGCCACCGGGAGAGAGGGGGAGAGAGCCCCCTCCTTCTTCTTCCTTGGCCTCCCCCCTAGATGGGAGGAGAGTTCCCCCTCTGGTCCTTGGTTGCCATGGCAGCGGAGGGGCAGGAGCCCCTCCTAGATTGGATCGTAAGCTTATATTCCCGGAGATCCGTAACTCCGATTGCGCTGAGATTTTAACATGATTTTTTTTCTGGATATAAGCTTCCTTGCGCCCAAAGTAGAGCTCCAACCGACTTACGAGGAGGACGCAACCCACCACCATGCGCCTGGGCTGCCTGCGTGCCCAGGTGTCTTGTGGTGGCTGTGGGCCCCCATATGCGATGATTACACCTCCCAAAAATCACAAATATTCCAAAATAATTCTCCGTAAATTTTTATCGCGTTTGGACTTCCTTTGATATGGATATTCTGTGAAACAAAAAACATGTAACAAACAGGAACTGGGACTGGGCACTGGATCAATATGTTAGTCCAATAAATCATATAAAATATTGTCAAAAGTATGTGAAAGTTGTATAATATTGGCATGAAACAATAAAAAATTATAGATACGACGGAGACGTATCAGCATCCCCAAGCTTAATTCCTGCTCGTCCTCGAGTAGGTAAAAGATAATTTTTGATGTGGAATGCTACCTAGCATAATCTTGATCATATATTTAATCATGGAATGAATATTAAGACAAGAGTGATTCAAAGCAATAGTCTATAATTTGACACAAAGACATTAATACTCAGGCATCCCAACAAACAATCGTGTCTTTCAAAATATCAACGCTAAAGAAAGCTATCCCTGTAAAATCTTATAGTCTTGTCATGCTCTGTCTCCTTAACACAAAGTATTTATCATGCACAACCCCGATGACAAGCCGAGCAATTGGTTCGTACTTTTTAACGTGCTTTAGCCTTTTCAACCCCCATGCAATACATGAGCACAAGCCATGGATATAGCACTATGGGTGGAATAGAGTATGATGATAGGCGTAAATATAGAGAAGACAAAAAAGTAAGAAAGTCTCACATCGACGCGGCTAACCAACAGGCTATGGAGATGCCCATCAATTGATATCAATGCGAGGAGTAGGGATTGCCATGCAACGGATGCACTAAGAGCTATAACTGTATGAAAGCTCAATATGAAAACTAAGTGGGTGTGCATCTAACTCTATAATGAAAAATTCCCACTAGTATATGAAAGTGACAACATAGGAGACTCTCGATATGAAAAACATGGTGCTACTTTGAAGCACAAGTGTGGAATTAGCATGCCCCTTCTCCCTTTTCTCTCATTTTTCTTTTTTTTTTCTTTTTTCTTGGGCTCTTTTTGGCCTCACTTTTTTTCTTTTATATTTGTCCGGATCCTCATCCCGACTTGTGGGGGAATCATAGTCTCCATCATCCTGGGACATGCTCTAATAATGAATAATGATGATCATCACACTTCTATTTACTTACAACTCAAAAGAAATAAAAATTTCAACTCGATACCTAGAACAAAGTATGACTCTATATGAATGCCTCTGGTAGTGTACCAGGATGTGCAATGATCTAGCATAGCAGAGATATCAAAAAACGGATAAGCCATGGAAATATCATGCTATCTATCTTACGATCATGCAAAGCAATATGACAATGAATGCTCAAGTCATCAAAACGGAAGCGGTGGAAGTTACATGGCAATATATCTCGGAATGGCTATGGAAAGGCCATAATACGTAGGTATGGTGGATGTTTTAAGGAAGATATAATAAAGCTTATGTGTGATAGAGCGTATCATATCACGGGGTTTGGATGCACCGGTGAAGTTTGCACCGACTCTCGAGGTGAGAAAGGGCAATGCACGGTTCCGTAGAGGCTAGCAAATTGCGGAAAGGTAAGAGTGTGTATAATCCATGGACTCACATTAGTCATAAAGAACTCATATACTTATTGCAAAAGTTTATTAGCCCTCGAAGCAAAGTACTACTACGCATGCCCCTAGGGGGATAGATTGGTAGGAAAATACTATCGCTCGTCCCCAACCGCCACTCATAAGGAAGACAATCAATAATAAATCATGCTCCAACTTCATAGCATAACAAGAGACTATACATGCATGCTTCGGGAATCACAAACCTTAACACCAATATTCCTACTAATCACAACCGTTTACTAGTACCTCCCACATATTCCATCTCTATATCGCAAAACTATTGCAAGGAATCGAACATATCATATTCAGTGATTCACAAGTTTTATGTAGGATTTCATGACTAACCATGCAAGTGACCAATTCCTGTTGACTCTCTAAATAGATATAAGTGAAGCATGAGAGTTTAATTCTTTCTACAAAACATCACGCTCTAATAAATATAAGTGAAGCAAAAGAGCATTCTGCAAACAATGGTTTTCTATGTGAAGAGAAACATGCAATCCAAACTTCAAATGATATAAGTGAAGCATATGAAGGATTCTATAAAGCCATACTCAAAAGATATAAGTGAAGTGCAATGAGCATTCTATAAATCAACCATGGACTATCTCATACCAGCATGGTTCATAAAATAAAAATGAAAACTAAACTCAAAAGACGCTCCAATATTTACACATATCACATGAACGAAACAAAAACGAAAACATACCGATACTTGTTGAAGAAAGATGGGATGCCTTCTAGGGCATCCCCAAGCTTAGACGCTTAAGTCTCCTTGAATATTTACTTGGGGTTCCTTGGGAATCCCCAAGCTTGAACTCTTGCCTCTCCTCCTTCTCCTCATATCGAGACCTCCTCGATCTTTGAACACTTTATCCACACAAAACTTAACAGGAAACTGGTGAGATCCGTTAGTATAATAAAGAAAATCACTACTTTAAGTACTGTTGCAAACCCATTCATATTTATTTTTGCATTGTAGCTACTATATTATAACTTCTCCATGGCTTATACCACCGATAGAATCGATAGTTTCATCAAAACAAGCAAAACAATGCATCAAAAACAGAATCTGTCTTAAACAAGACAGTCTGTAGAAATATGAACTTTGAACATACTTATGTAACTCCAAAAATTCTGAAAAAATAGGAAAAAATAAAAAATTTGCATAGCAATACTGTGTCATAATTTCAGAAACTGTTGACATTCCAATAAAAAATGTAAAATCACGCACTATAGCCAAAGTTTCTATTTTTACACCGCACATACCAACAAGCAATCTAATCATACTAAAGGAAAATCTTGGCACATTATTTTTATAGTACAATGGATTTGTACAAGGGGGTAATTATTTTTTTGAAAAGTTTATGTAATTCAAGATTCACAAAGTTTCCATGGGCATGAATAAAGTTCATGGCACGCTCCCGCTTCCACGGTGCTCGTCCTTCTCACTTTCACTTTTCCTTTTGTAAAGTTTTAAGTTCCCCTCTATATATTTTTTAAACTTTATAAAAGCACTCAACAGAATAAAATGACTCTCTAAAAATTTTGGGTTGTCTCCCTGGCAGCGCTTTCTTTAAAGCCATTAAGCTAGGAATAAAGTGCTTAAGTAATGGATCCACCCGGATCCCAAGGTATATCAAAGACAATTTTAATTAACAATGATTTGGCATTTAGTAGTGAGCACAAAGCAAGATAAATCATGCAATGACGAAGTCTAACTCTTTTCCTATGCATCGGCATGTCATAAAAGAACAATTCATGCACATCAAGTAAAGGACAATACATAGCATAAGCAGTTTCTTGCAATTTTATAGTATTGGAAACATAGAGAGGCGGAGATGTAGTTCCTCTCTCGTAATAATTGCAAGTAGGAGCAGCAAGCACATGCATATTATATTCATCAAAATTATCATGTGCAACGGTAAAAGGTAACCCATCAATGTAATCCTTAATAAGAGCAAACTTCTCCGATATAGTGTAGTTTGGACAATTCAAAAAGATAATAGGACTATCATGTGTGGGTGCAATAGCAACAATTTCATTCTTAACATAAGGAACTATAGCAAGTTCATCTCCATAAGCATAATTCAAATTGGCATCTTGTCCACAAGCATAGCAAGCATCAATTTCATCAAAAAGGGATATTTCAAGTGAATCAACGGGATCGTAGCAATTATCATAGCATTCATCCTTCGGTAAGCACGAAGGGACATTAAGCAATGTATGAGTTGAAGAGTTACTCTCATTAGAAGGTGGGCACGGGTAGCTGATCCGTTCTTCCTCCGTTTGTTCTTCGCTCTCCTCATCATCTTTTTCATCCAATGAGCTCACAGTTTCATCAATTTCTTCTTCCATAGACTCCTGCAAAATATTAGTCTCTTCTTGGACAGCGGAGAAGTCCTCAATATATCGTTTAATATAAGCATTAGAGGAAGAATTTTCATAGCAATATTTCAGTATGGCAAAATTTTCAGATTTGCAAAGAGGAGCATCATACTCTTCAATCAAAGAAGCAATTTCATAAGCACCCTTAAAAGCAACAAATTATTCAATTTGTTCAATATCATAGTAATTATAGACACCTTTGGCATAAGAAGATAAGATCCCATTATCACTAAACTCACATTGGTACGGAAGGTGTTTCTTAGGGTCTTCAGAACAACAAGTAAAATCATATAATTCACATAAATTCCAAGCATAGCATTGCATAGTATTAATTTGATGCCGTAAAAGTTTCCCTTTTTGAGATAAGCGGTGTCGCACATAATAAGGATGCTCATTTAATGGTATCCCCTCAACTAAGCTAGTTGAGGTTTCAGCACAAGCACATAGGGATCAAAGATGATCCAAGTAAAAAGCTTTAACAGTATGATGGATTTTGGGTGGTTCTTCAACCATTGGTTTAGCAGGTACAACTAATATTTTTGGTATTTTGCGTTTCCTACCCATAACTAAAGATAGAAAACAAGAGCACAAAATAAAATCTACTTAGTGATAAAGCAAACAAGCACACACGAGAATATTCACCGCACGCTATTGCTCCCCGGCAACGGCGCCAGAAAAAAGTCTTGATAACCACTACTGTAGGTTGGTCCAAATGCGACAGTCCAATCAGAGACCCTTCGACGAAACTGTGTGCGATGCATTAATCACAAACGGTGATGTAATAAAACCGTCAAAAAAGATACAAAATGTTTGCGATGGCGGTAACATCAAGCATGATTCAGATTAGAGTTGGGTGTGCAATGCATGGCAAACGGTTAATCCAGCAGAACTGTTTACGATGAGGCAGAACAACAGAAACGGGCAGCCAGATGAGGGTGTGTGCGATATATGGCATATAGTTCACTAGGATGAACTATGTGTGATTAGGCAACACAATAGAAACGGTCAGCTAGATCATGGTGTGTGCGATGGAGGGTATACAGTTCACTCGGATGAACTGTTTGCGGTGAGCCAAGACAACAGAAACAGTTCAACTAAACAAGATGTGTGTGATACGCGCTAAACAGGTCCGTAATAAGAGATGTGTGCGAAGACCAATAATAACACAGACGATTGCTGCTAATAAGCCGTTTGATTTGCTCTATCTACAGAAGAATGACATATATATATAACTGAAATAATCATCCAATTACATAAGTGACTATACAGACTATTCGCACACACCTCAATAAACAATTGCATGCATTCTAAACTAGGAGAAACGATCGTCTAGTCATTTACTTCTTGTGACGCTCCCGCCACTGCTCTGTGGGTCGATCCCTCGTCTGGGGCAGGAAGAAGACACTTCCTGTTGGGATCTACGGTATGGTGCGTCGACTGCAAATTAAAATTTTCTATGCGCAGAACAACCAAGGACATGCTATGGGAGATGGATCATAGATCGTTACCACTAGACGCGCAGTGCCGTGCAGCGGAAGAAGAGTTGGGGCAGCGCGTCCGCGTGGATTGTCTCCTCCTCGTCTGATCTCCCTCGAACAGCCGGTCGTCCAATCCCACATACAAGTTCGTCGGAGTGGCGCAGGTGCATCGCCTCTAATGGCATCCGCGCGTGCAGGAGGAACACCATGTGGCGGACTGCTAGGTCCGATCACACAGTCAGCGGCGAGTGGAGGTGGCTATTCACAACACATGCAAACCCTAGTGATAACGCTGATGCGATCAACCGCATGAGTGTGCCGCACCTCCACTATATATAGGCGTCCGTCGTGGGCTCAACACTTGGGCCTCGCATGGACCCTAAAACCCAAAGTCTACTCGGTCATGATCCAAGTTCAGCTCGGATCACATCCGACCAGTGTCCTCGGATCCGACCTCATAGGTTCCTTCCCTTAAGCGCGCGACCCCTTAGGTTCAAGTCGGCTTGGTCATAGTTCGGATCACCACCGACCTGCACGGTTGGTAGCGGCTTCTAGCAAGGCGTGCCGACCACCAAGCAGACTATGAAGCTGGTTAGCGAACCTGTACATCACACTTCTATTCCCTTTGCCACACGATATATGTTGTCGAGCTCAAGGCGAGTCTGTCATCCTTGTGCTAGCCCGACCTCTTTCTCATTCCAGTGATGCCGACCACAAACCGGATTATCTCATAATCCTTGTCTCATGGCCATGCTTATCCTGGTCGGATCACACGAGGGGCCGAGAGTATATCTCTCCTGATCGGAGGGGCAAATCCCATCTTGCTCGACCATGTCTCGCAGCATGGCTCTGGACAAGCCCAAAACCTACCTTTGTAACTACCCAGTCACGGAGTAGCGTTTGGTCGGCCCAAAGCAAGCTGTCACCATCTCGAGTACATGCGTCAGCTCAGGTCTTAGGACATAGAACGTATGTTGCACTAGAGACTCACATATGACATATCGCTGCGTCTCATAGTTGGGTCTGTCCGACTCGGACCTTATCTCGACTCGGATTCGACTACGTCGAATCCAACCAGATCTTTCCGAGTCCATATTATCCGGTTAGCATCCAATGCTCCATGGCTAGTGATACCAAGCCATCGACCGTGTCATATGCTAGTCTAGTTGGCTGCGCGTCCACACAACTCTTTCGACTAGGGACCTTTTAGGACAGTCATCATACAATGCATAGTCCCACAAACAAGTCACGTACTTGCTGATACACATCATTGATAATGTCAAGGACTATCTTTATTCATAAACACATAGGAAATATCATCAAACATGATTGCCTCTAGGGCATATCTCCAACAGTCTCCCACTTGCACTAGAGTCAATCAAATAGACATCGTATGCCCATAGCTCTAATGTGCCCCTCATGCTTGGGTTGTGGAAGCGGCTTAGTCAATGGATCCGCAACATTTGCATCCGTGTGAATTTTGCATAACTCTACATCACCACTCTTTATGATCTTTCGTATCAGGTGATATTTCTGATCTATGTGTCTGGTCTTGTGGTGATTCCTCGGCTCCTTGGCTTGTGCGATGGCACCAGAATTATCACAATAAAGGTCCAATAGTTTTATCGAGGTTGGGAAAATACCAAGATCATCCAGAAAGTTCCGGATCCAAACACCTTCCTTTGCAGCTTCACAAGCCGCAATGTATTCGGCTTCTATGGTAGAATCGGCCATCGTATCTTGCTTGGAACTCATCCAGGTCACTACTCCTCCATTCATGATGTACACGAATCCAGACTATGATTGACAATCATCTCTGTCGGTTTGGAAACTAGCGTCGGCGTAACCCCTTACGACGAGCTCTTCCTCACCTCCATAAACTAGGAACAACTCTTTAGTCCTTTTCAGGTACTTCAAAATAGTCTTTACCACTGCCCAGTGACTCTCACCTGGGTTGGCCTGCTATCTACTTGTTAGGCTTATTGCAAAAGCAACATCTGGCCATGTACATATCATGGCATACATGATGGATCCGATTGCCGAGGCATACGGAATCCGGCTCATCCTGCTTCGCTCATCAGATATCGAAGGACTCTGAGTCTCGCTTAGCCTTATACGGGACGCGAGCAGAGCTCGCCGTGGCCGCCTCAACCGCAAGCAACCACACACATAGAGCAGTTGAACATGCAGGGAATGGTCGTCTACAAGTCGGTCGGCAGTTGCGCTGCTGCGTAGAGAGCAGCCGTGTGCTACTACCTCCGTCTTGGTCTATTAGTCCCCTTTATATTCTGTGTCATATTTTGACCTTAACTTTAACTAAAAAATGTTAATGCATGTTATAAAAATTATATAATTGGAAACTATGTTCAAATATGAATCCAACAATATAATCTTTGGCCACATGCATTTGTATTTTATTAGTTAAATCTCTTGTCAAAATTTGGCACAAAAATACAAAGAGGACTTATAAACCAGGACGGGGGTAGTAGGTAATTAAATCGCAAATGTTTTTTTATTAACAGTATGTGTACATGTCGTTTCGTCCTCCTCTCGCACGTCTTGTCACCCCACTGTCGCAGACGGCTTCGAGCGCAAGCTTGAGCAGCACGCGGGGGCGTTCTTTTGGCCAAACGGTGGCTCGAAGTGGCGCCAATGAATCGTCTGTGAGCCCGTTCCCGCGCAACTACACAGGTTCCCGCGCAAGCTTCCCGCTCGAGTCGGTGAAATCCCCCGAAATCCCAATGCTTACCGGCTTGCTATATAAACCCTCACAGCCGATGAGTCCTGCGTCGCATTTTCCCCTCCCTCCCTATAGCTTATCTCGTCTGCTTCTCCCGCAATCGCCAATGGCACCGGTCCATCATCGTCGCTCAGCCACTCTGCCATCATCAGAGGACAGCTCTAGCTGGGAGGCTACACCGAGGCGGCGGCTTAGTCCCAGGCGTAGTGTAGTGCGCGTGGCATCCCTGTTGGGTGTGCGCGGAACACCCACCACACGCTTCGCCGCCGCTGCCGGTCGGCAGCTGTTGTCGGCCGCTGTTGCCGCCACCCCACTGTCTGCCGCCGTGGCCGCCACACCACCGTCGAAAGCCAGGGCCATCGCCCGCTCTGCCACCGCGGCCCAAAAGCAGGAGGTGGCCGTCGTGGCTGCCACCTGACTGTCGGCCACCGTGGCTATCACCCGCTCTGCCACCGCGGCCCGAAGGCGGGAGGTGGTGGTCGTGGCCACCACCCCATCGTCAGCCGCCGTGGCCGCCAGCCCACTGTCGACCGCCGGGTCATCACCCGCTCCGGCACCGCCGCCCGAAGGTGGGAGGCGGAGGTGGAGGCCCGCATGTGCGTCAGCGACCTTAAGCGCTACATCGAGTTCCTATGGGAGGAGGAGGAGCGCCTCGTCGAGCACGCAAAGAGCCTTACCGCCGCCGTGGCCGCAGCACACACTGCCGCAGAGGTGAGGAATCAGGATATCTATGAGGAGTCCCGCCACTTCAAGAGGGGTCGTCTGGAGCAGCAGAGGGCGTTCAAGGTAAGCGTCGTTGAAGGTGCAGCAGCGGCAGGCACTGTATTGCAGTTGTCCAGCTTGTCGGAAGGCTCCTCCTCCTCTGCCTCTTACTGAGCGCGCTCGGCAGAGGAGAGGCTGTCGGAAGTAGTACACAACCCCTTCGTTGTAGTAGTATTTAGGGGCTATTTTGTTCAGTTCATCTGACTATAGATGTGGTGGAACTGTACAACATACCTAAAATTAGCTAGTACATATAGTTGAACTAGCTATTTCAGTACGTGGTTGGCAACAATTGGGGAAAAGTTTGGTTGGTTCAGCTGTCGAGTTGAACTGTTTGTATAAAGAATGACTGCTTAATCTATGAATGGAATCTATGCTTAATTACTGAATTTTAGTTGCAAAAATTAGATAGTGCTAGTGATTTTTAGCTACATATTTTGACAAATGGCAGTGTTACAAGGTTGACAAAGGGCAATGTTACTAGATCAACAAATGTCAATCTTTCCAGTTTCACAAATGCCAATATACCGAATATGACAAATGCAAATCTTACCAAATTGTCTGTACGTGGTTGCACATGGGTCATCCGAAAAAACCATTTACATTGAAGGGATGTACAAATCCTGCATGCCAGATTTTCTCCTAGCTTAGCGGCGAAGTCTAGTTTGCATACCGTATTCAATCTGAACCGTTTGCGTTGAAGAGATGCACAAATCCTGCGCGGCAAATTTTCCCTTGGCTTACTGGGGAAGACCATAGCTCTCACTTTGCATATGGGTGTTCTATCTAAAATGTTTGCGATGAAGAGCTGCACAAATCCTACTCGGCACATTTTCCCTTGGCTTACTGGGGAAGCTATCGTTTTGCATACGGGTGTTCTATCTAAAACGTTTGCAATCACGAGCTCCACAAATCCTGCTCAACACATTTTCCCTTGGCTTCCTGGGGAAGCTGTCAGTTTGCATACGGGTGTTCTATCTAAATGTTTGCGATGAGTGTTTTATATTTAAAAACCATTGACATTTTTTTAAAGAAAATCGTTTGATAAGTCCGTACATTCAGAGAGAAAAACGCAAGTTCGTTCAAACCATATCTTTCATTCAGTCACACTATGAATTTATATTCATATGATCGAGATACAGTATTAAACCCAAAAAAACTAATTTCGGCGGCGGCGGAGGTGGTGTGCCATGCCGGCATTGTCGTTGTCGTCCTCCGAGACGCCGTTGTTGAAGTCTTCAAGGCTGCACAGAATGTTCTTCACTTGGAAATCAAACATCATGTCATCGCGCGATCGACGGGCAGGGCGCGGGAGGATGGAAACTCACGGCGCTGCGAGGTAGCGGTCGACGACGGTGTCCCATGCCGCTGAGGGGGGCACGCGCATGGGCACGGGCGCGGCGGGTGCAGGCAAACGCACGAGGACCGGTGCCGGGGTGGGTGCAGGGGCGCGCACGGGCACGGGCGCTGGCGCTGGCATGTACACGAGCTCGCGCGGGTCTGTGGAGACCTCGCTGACGCCCGCGGCTTCTAGCTTTGCGACCAACCCGTCAATGCTACGGGAATGGTCGCTGGCGCGGCCGCGGGTGCGGCCGCGGGCATGGGAGCTGGGACGAGCGCGGGAGCAGCAACTGCCGCGGCCAGCTCATTCAGGGCCATGTCCATGAGGCCCCATTCCTCCTTATTTTCTATCTCGTCTGGCTCAGAGTCGACTTCACCAAACTGGAAGACTAGTGGCAGATGATCCTTCTGCGCCATGGCGTTGGTGGAGGTCTGCGGGAGGGGAATGTGAGGCGAACAATAAGGCCACCCGTATTAAACAGCGGCTCAGTCGCCATTAGTGGAGAGGATGCGAGCAAAGCGGGCGGCCATGGAAGTCAAAGGGCTCGCTTCCCATGCGCGGCGTACAACTCGCATGCTTCCCGGTGAGCCTGCACATTGGAGTACAGCTTGCACGCCTCTCGGTCAGCCTGCACAGTGGACTGCGCTCGCACGCCTCCCGTTCAGTCAAGTAGTTATCCGCATGGCACCTCCTAGCCATTAAAAGAGTGACGCGTGGCGTCATGTGAATGGTTAACAGAACACACACAATTTAAATTATACAAAACGTTTGAGATGTTAAAGTGGCAGCTATTTCTTTCAAAATGCCTTTGTTGGTTGTGATCCAAGTGCGCCTTCTCTCAAAATGGACACGAAAAATACCATAGCATGTCGGGTGCCATTCCATGATAGCATGCCAAGTTTCATGAATTTCAGGCGAGTTTTGGATTTACTAGAATTTAAAAACAAAGTATCTCAACGTTTTGCCGGCAATCAACAGTGCCCTGGTGTTTAAAATTCATTCCCATTTCTTGCATGGGACCTAAGCATGCACCCAAGGACACACATTTGATATGTCAACCCATTTTTCTGCACTGGAGCATGTGCATGTAGTTCAAATTTGAATTATGCACATAAAATGCCTAGAAAACTCAGTTAATGTATAAAAATGTCCAAATGAACCGCGAAATTGCAAATTGTAACACGACACTCCCGTGGCTCTATGTTGCCACTAGGAAAAAAATTGAAAACAGGAAGAGGCAACGAATATCATTTCATCCACCAAGGAGGCACATTCCCTACCGAAGCCATGAGGCTTGTTGTCAGAAGCTCTAGCATGTGAGAAGCTTATACCGAAACCTGCCCCAAATGGGACAAATTTTTTACCACACCATGTTGATGCCGTTCCATGATAGCATGCCAAGTTTCATGAATTTCAGACAAGTTTTGGATTTACTAGAATTAAAAAACCATCTATCTCAATGTTTGCGGCCGAGCAACGGTGGCAAGGTGTTTGACATTCATTCCCATTTCTTGCATGGGACCTAAGCATGCAACGAAGGACACAGATTTGATTTTTCAACCAATTTATATGCACTCGAGCATGTGCCTGTGGTTCAAATTTGAATTATGCACATAAATGCATAAAAACTCAGTTAATGTATAAAAATGTCCAAACGAACCCCGATTTTTTTTAAAAATTAACACAACACTCCTGTTGTTCTATGTTGACACTAGAAAAAAAAATTGAAAGCAAGAAGAGGCAACGGATATCGTTTTGTCCAGAAAGGTGAAACGTTCCCTACCGTAACCATGAGGCTTGTTGTGAGACGCTCTGGTTTGTGAGAAGCTTATACTACAACCAGCCCCAAATGGGACAATATTTTTACCACGGCATGTTGATGCCGTTCCATGATAGCATGTCAAGTTTCATAAATTTTAGACGCATTTTCGATTTACTAGAAATTAAAAACCATGTATCTCAATGTTAGCGGCCGAGCGACGGTGGCAAGGTGTTTGACATTCATTCCCATTTCTTGCATGGGACCTAAGCATGCAACCAAGGACACACATTTGAATTTTGAACCCATTTATATGCATTCGAGCATGTGCATGCAGTTCAAATTTGAATTATGCACATAAATGCATAGAAAACTCAGATAATGTATAAAAATATCCAAGCGAACCTCGAAAAATCCCAAAAATTGACACAACACTCCTGTTGCTCTATGTTGACACTAGAAAATTTTTGAAAGCAAGAAGAGGCAACGAATATTGTTTCGTCCACAAAGGTGGCACGTTCCCTACCAAAACCATCAGGCTTGTTGTGAGAAGCTTATACCCAAACCTGCCCCAAATGGGACAATATTTTTCAAACGATGTATCTCAATGTTAGCGGTCGAGCGACAGTGTCAAGGTGTTTGACATTCATTCTCATTTCTTGCATGTGACCTAAGCATACAACCAAGGACACACATTTGATTTTTCAACCCATTTTTATGCACTGGAGCATGTGCATGTAGTTCAAATTTGAATTATGCATATAAATGCCTAGAAAACTCAGTTAACATATAAAAATGTCCAAACAAACCCCGAAAAATTCCAAAATTTAACATGACACTCCTGTTGTTCTATGTTGACACCAGAAAAAAATTTGAAAGCAAGAAGAGGCGACGAATATTGTTTTGTCCACAAAGGTGACACGTTTCCCTACTGGAACCATGAGGATTCTTGTGAGAAGATTATACCATAACCTACCCCAAATGGGACAATATTTTTTATCCCAGCATGTTGATGCCATTCCATGATAGCATACCAAGGTTCATGAATTTCAGACAAGTTTTGGATTTACTAGAATTACAAAAGCAAGTACCTCAATGTTTGCCGGAGAGCCACGGTGCCGTGGTGTTTCAAATTCATTCCCATTTCTTGCATGGGACATAAGCATCAACCCACGGACACATATATGATTTTACAACCCATTTTGGTGCACTGGAGCATGTGCATGTAGTTTGATTTTGAATTATGCACCTGAAATGCTAGAAAACCAAGTTAATGTATAAAAATGTGCAAACAAACCCTGAATAATTCCAATTTTTTTGACGACATACTTATAGTTGCATGTTCACTGCAGATAAAAGTTCTAGCAATTCAAACACCCTCCTTTGCCGCTGTGACCCCATTATGTAATTCAAATCAAGACAAAAAATCAAGTAGATCGCACACAGTTTATTATCACCAACCGTGTGAGATGCAGCACAAAATATCTTGGAGCACCGTCGGAGTATAGTACGCATATGGCTTACGCGAGAAGGTGCGTCGGCTACAGTCCATAGCCGGTGTGTCAAGCACACTAGCTCGCTCCCCAAATATCATTTCATTGTTCAATCGTCGCCGATGAAAGATGGGGACATGGACCCGCGTCGTGAGGGCAACTTTGGTGGCCCACTCCGATGATAGCATGGCCGCAACCACCGTGCGCGTGCTAATAAGCTGCGTGAGCGCGGCTGCAATGTGCGATCGGGCGGCCAAGGGAGCCCAAATGGCCGCTATTGCTTCTCAGGTGGCGGAAGCAACATCTGCCTCGGGGTTAGCAACTAGCGAGAGCGGCACATCAGTTGTCCGTTCCGCAGCGGTGGCCTTAGCCCTGATGGAGGCCACCTACGACCATGTCGAGGCCGCCCACGCCCAGCTCCTGGCGGTCACCACACAAATAGAATGAAGCTTCTCCGACAACAGTTGGCAACCCACGGCCGAAGAGTTGGCAATTGCCGAGAGCGTTCGAGCAGCCATCCGTTCCTCCGCGGCATACCTTGCCACGAAGGAGCCCGTCCAACCGCAGATCACGGCCGCCCACGTCCAGCTCATGGCGGCCTTTTCCAAGGATATGGCAGACGCGGATGGCGAGATGCTTGCCGAGTATGGTGCGATGGATGCCATGGAGCCCCTTCCACAGGAGATCATCGGGCGCGAGCTGGACATGGAGGAGGCGGTGGAGATCGACGAGCACCAGCCAGAGTAGTACTCTTGGTTTTGTTTATTTAAAAGCACTGGTCTTTAATTTGTTAGAGTAATTTTTAGGTCAGATAGCTTTGTTTAATTGCTGAACTTGCTCGATTAAGAAGTGTGGGTGTGCCGTAGTCTCCTTTGTTGACCCAAATTATGCAGTGACGTGGATGACCACTGTAACCAGGGAAATTCAGACCAAAATTTGCACGTTCAAACTCATCACACACAGGGTTAGCTATATGAATCGTTTGTGATGTTCAGATATCGTACACAGTGCTGAATAAGGGACCATGTCTGATGACACTTTGCGCGCCAGTTTTTTCGCTGCACCGATCCAAATTTTCGGCTTCCGCGGAAATATATACCTCCTCGCCCCCCTTACCAAAAGCCACATTTCCCCTATTTCCGCCTTCCTTTCCAAGTTGAAATCTTCACTCCTTGCTTGCAGTGCCGCCTCCTTGCCGGCGACCCTCCTTCACGCTGCTCGGCCTCGTCAATCCAGGCAGGTAATCCACACCCGACCCCCATCCTCCTCCTCCTTCCACATCCCACATGCCCCGACCGCCGACGCGACACCTTCACTACTGCAGGATGCTGCTAATGCGACACTACGATCACAGACCCTTTGACGAAACTATGTGTGATGCATTAATCGCAAATGGTGATGTTAAAAAACCGTCAAAAAAGATGCAAAACATTTGCGATGGTGGATACATCAAACACGGTTCAGATTTTAGTTGCGTGTGCGATGCTGGGCATACGGTTCAGACCAATAAACTGTTTGCGATGAGGCAGAAGAATAGAAACGGGCAACCAGATGAAGGTGTGTGTGATATACGGCACATAGTTCACTTGGATGAACTGTTTGTGATTAGGCAACACAAAAGAAATGGTCAGCCAGGTGAAGGTGTGTGCGATATACGGCATACAGTTCACTCGAATGAATTGTTTGCGTTGAGCCAAGAGAACAGAAACGGTTCAACTTAACAAGATGTGTGAGATACGCGGTAAATAGGTTTGTAATCGGAAATGTGTGGGAAGACCGATAACAACACATACGATTCCTGTTAACAAGCCGTGTGTGTTGTGAGCAAACGATTGCTGGTATACAATTGTCAGTGATTGATGAAATCATCACCGACGGGTTCCATTGTTTAGTCCCTATGCGATGTGATTTGCTCTGTCCGCACAACATCTACGCTCTGTCTACAGAGCATCAACTTATATACTTAAAAAGACAGCATTGCATAACCAAATTAAGCATACAATTACACAAGTGACTACACACATAACATTTCCACACACCAAAGTAAGCAATTACATGCATACTAAACTAGGAGAAACGAGGATCTAATCATCTACTTCTTGTTGTGATGACGCTTGCCATTGCTCTGCTTCCAGCTGGATCCCTGGCCGTTTTGGGGAAGGAGGCACTTCCTCATGTCAACGATCCGCCTGTACATCTCATAGCTCATGTATGCCTCCTTGGCCGCGTACACGACGTGAGCTTTGTCGAGTTTCTCCATCTAGGCCGAGTGCCAGACACGCTTGTCCATGTTGCAGGAATCCTTCATGTCTTTGTAGTAGGGATCGATGATGGCCTCGGCGAGGTGAACCAGTGAGTCCATCTCATGCTCGTTGCTGCCCCAGATCTTGTATTGGCCCTGGATGTCAACAAGATTCTGGCAGGCGATGCCCGAATTCTTGAGCTCCTTTACATCGTTGGTGATGTCCACCATAGCGAACATTTAGTGGGGGCTATTGACAAACCTGGCGAAACACTCGCAAGGCCTTGTGGCAAGGCAGTAGTGGTAGACGAGGACGTGATTGCACATGCACATCTGGGCGACGGTGACATTGGGACGAGATCCGGCACGAGCGCGGGTGTACTCGAGGTCGAACCCGACCACCTTGTACTTCTCCTCAGCAAGCAATAGCTCCATGATGTGGATGGAGTGCTCCACCCAGACCGGGTTGTTGGTGTACACCACCGAGAGCTCCGTGAACCTTCTATGGGTGTCCACCACGGCATGCATGGTGAACTGCTGCTCGTCGTCGGCAGCCGCTCGGAGCGCCATTGGAGCCGTGCAGGATACCCTATAAGAATTTGTCGTGGTGGGTGTGCTTCTTGCAATGGTGGGGCGCGATCGAAAGGTTGAAGAGACACAAGTGTTTAATGGCCGCTGTAATAAATGGGGGCCGGCCAGCCTGTAATCGTCATGTCTTGTCACCACGTTCATAGCGAAGGATTCCAGTGCACTCTTGACAACACCGCACGCGTTTCGTTTGACCATGCATGGGCTCGAAGAGGCGCCAAATGTATCATCGGTGAGCCTGTTCCCGCGCTACCGCACAGTTTACCGCGCAAGCTTCCCGCCCGGCTAGTTTGGCCATGCGTCGGCTAGAAGAGGGACAAATCGTGGGTGTTTATTGGCAAAAAGCTTTGTAAAAACGAAGTGCGTGGAATGAATTCATTCATAAGTTTACCCATGGGTGATGAAGTCAAAGTTACGCAGAAGGCTGATGATGGACACTCGAGTGCGATAATTAATTCTGCACTCTACAGGGCACACGGTTGAAGAAAGCAACTGTGTGCAATAATGTCGAAGATCGCAGTCGAGTTAGCTATACAGATCATGTGCTATGAGATCGACAAGGTAAAGACGTTCGAGAATGGTTAATAAAATCTAAGTACATTGCATATTAAGGCCAAAATAGTGCTACCAATATACGAGTCTCATACGATGCCATTTCAACGATTGTACCACAAAAGCTCGAAATATTACAAGGTTCAAATTCTAGAGTTATATGGCTCAAATTCGAAGATTACAAGGTTCAAACTGATATTAGAAATGAAATTCAGCTCATCAGCTAGAAACGCTCGCGCTGATCCGCTGAACATGGATATAAGAGAGGTTCAAACTAATATTACCACTTGTAAGGCTGGTTTCGAAACCTCATAATTTTTGCAAATGGGTCAACCACTAAGATGTCATGTATGGGGTTGACACGATGACTTCCGATTACTCTATCATCTGAAGTTCCAAAATGAAATTAAGCATTTTCAGAGCCTATTCCATTCTGCCGCAGCCACCGGCGCTGATCAACAAACCATTCATTTTTGCGAAATAAATGTAGGGCAAACCTCATTACCTTCAGCACCCTTGCTCTAACAACAAAGAACCTGGCGAATATAATCTCCGGTAAGGTCCCTCGGTAGGAGTTCAAAGTAATTTCTGAGAGATGCAGATCTAGGCATTCAATGTGATTATTATATTGTATCACATTATCCACCACCGGGCCTAATCTTATCTGCAAAAGAAGAAAACATGTTAGTGCCTACATGCAGTTTTGAACTAAACTACTTCCTATTTGGTTTGCAAGATTTGTAAAATGCACTAACGTGCCATCTTCGATCCGACATGATTAACATGGGCATTTGATTACAATCTAGAAAAATGTAGCCTTCTTCACAAGAGGTTGGAGTGGATGAAAAGTTCCCTAAGAAAAGTAGTACAGATGAATCCAAAGGAGAAATGCTTATGGATTGTAACCATATGAATCAAGTAACCAATATGGGGGGGGGGGGAACATGTATGTACTGAAATCCTCCAAAAATCCTTCAGAAATCATAGTACATTGTCATTGTAAACTTGGAAAAAGGTGTCACAAATTGAACTCCCTTATGGTTAACATTTAACAGGAAAGGAACATCACCTCGATATATAGCTTCTCCAGGCACAGAAAGCATCTCAGGAAACTGACAACTTGGTCCAGGTTGGGGCCGATAGATTCTAGTACCAAGACCTTCACTGTGCGCAGTTTCGGGGTCAAGTTTGTCGGAATCATTTTTTGGATGACAGACGAACATACATCTTGAAAATTAGAAATAATGTTAATTTCTGGAAGGAGAGGTAGAAGGCGGATGTTGTACCTGAACGGGTGTGGATCCAATAATAAGTTCGGAGTATTTGTCAGATGAGTAGCCCACCACTGTCAATTTCGACGCAGAAATGACATTGATTCTTGTTGGACCTTCTCGATCAACTACAAGTAATCTCTCAAGTGAAGGTGTGTCGTCAATGACCATACCATGGTACACATCTTGTGATGTCTTCTTGCAGCACCAGCAACACACATAAATAGTCCAGAGAGTCATGGAGGTGATGTGGAAGCTACTCAACCCATTGATCGCCTGAAGACGAAGGTACTCGAGTGTAGTACAGCCACGGAGCAGGCGCTCCATGTCACCTGAACTTGGCGAGCTCGAGGTGCTTCAGTCGTGGTAGAATAAGAGCGGGCGCGTCATTAAGGGGGGGGGGAATGGCAGTTCCTGAACTTGGCGACGTACAGCGTGGGCGCGAGGCGGAGCGTGGACGTTGGCGGCGAGCGCATATGCCCATCATCAAAAGTGAGCTCCTTGAGCTGATCTAGGGCGGGGGATCGGAACCAGTCGTCAAGCTTGGCTCGGTCCTTGCTGTTGGAATGGAACTTGCCCATGCTAAGGCCTCTGGTTGGGCCAGGGTGACTGCCGAGGATCTGGGAGAACGCATCCAAGCTTTTGCGATAGCCATGGCAGAGCTTGTGGGTGTCAATGAGGTCGAGAGGGGTGGAGTTCCATAGGGGGCACCACCACCGGGAAAGGACGGTTGTCCGCGCCCCATATTTGATTGGGAGGAGGGAGATGATGACTGTCAACATATCATCGGGGGGGCTGCTCATGAAGTCTAGGCCTGCTGGAGTTGCTTGCGGTTCTTGCTCGACACGCCTCCACTTGTTGGCAGCCCCGTTCTCCACCTCCGGAGTCTCCTCATCAGCGGCGCTTTCTGATAGAAGTGGGAGTACAGGGAATATTTAGTTAAAACAGGGCAATAGAGAAGTGTATTGGTAACTCGAAGTTAGTAGGTAGGAATAGAGTAAGAAAATGGAATAACAATTGGCTGCTTAAATACTACACAATTCCTTTGATATTGCTAGGTAAGTCAACATGTAGATACTTGAAAAGAACACTTACTTCAAACAAAGTCTGGACGGATGATATCGTCAGGGAAGTTAGCATATATCTCATGACTAGGCTCTTTTATGTGCAGTGCAATTTTAGTGCCAGCTTTCAGTACATAAAACTTAGAAATTTCTATCCAAAGGCCCTTGGCAAAATAGGAGTGACCACATTCATCAAGTCTTACAGAAGCAACGATTGTAAATCCATGGTTTGTGTTCAGTATGACATCCCTGCAGTCTTGATTTATGTAAAGGGAAAGATTGTGTACTACAGATTCTGTTGCATAGCAAGGGACGCGCTGCAAAAAATGGTAGGATTGTTAAATAATATGGTAACATGCAAATATGGGTGAAATTGAAAGAACTGTACAGCAGTTGAAATCAAAGGGCAAAAATCTATAATTAAACAGATAGGGTAACCATGATGTCATGGAAATATGAGACTAATCGAAAGAAAAATACATCATTAATTTTCCTAATATAGAAAGAAGAGGAAAAAAAATCCCCTTTGACGTATATGCTGCATGTGGCACCTTTTATCCAAATGCAGCAATATATAGTATATGTTCAGGAAAGTAGGCCATGCCAACCGATTTAGGGTGAGATTGAACATACCGCGCGCATCCTCAAGTCATCTGGTACGGTGAGATGGAACTCCATGGATGTCTAGCCGAGGCCGCAAAGTCCTGATGTGTCCGTGCACTATACACTCTATGAATGAAAGAATATCCTCAAATCAGCTCGAATAAAAATGAATTCAGGGCAATTTTGGCCGGGTGATTAAAGGAGGCAGATGAACTGGGATAAGAGATGAGATAATATCTCATTAAATTAGTTACCTTGTTGTCCATGAGAAAAAACCCTCAATACAGTGGATTCCCCAACCGGGCGAAGCTGGGTCGACCGCGAGCAGCGTCGAGAAAGTCGATGGCGATAGGCGGCGGCAAGCCGAAATGGCGAAATGTGGCGGGGTTTGCCGGCAGCCTGGCAGCGGCAACAGGCATCAAGCTAAGTGGTTGCCGCGGCGATAGGCAGTGCCATGCATAGATGCGGAGGAGCTTGTGCAAGTGTGAATGGGGACCGGAGGGGGTGGCGGGCGGGGTGAGGGTTTTTATGACCTGGGGATGGTGAGGGTTTTCTTTTTTGAATTGGGTGGTGATGGTTTTCTGTCCCACAAAGAGTTTCGGAGGCAACGGTTTGGTAGAGCCAACCGTGTGTGATTGACGTAGTAGGGAAAATGAAAGTAATTGCACATGGTTCTAATTTTGGGAACGGTGTGTGATTGACATACTACCTCCGTCCTGGTTTATTGGTCCCCTTTGTAATTTGTGCCAAATTTTGACCAAAGATTTAACTAACAAATGTTTATGCATGTCACCAAAAATTATATCATTGAACACTATGTTCAAATACGCATCCAACGATATAGTTTTTGCTGACCTGCACTAACATTTTGTCAGTTAAATCTTTGGTCAAAATTTAACACAAATTACAAAGGGAACCAAAACCAAGACGGAGGTAGATTCCATCAACCAAACTCATTGCATCCATATCCCACATTTAGACATAAGTAAACATAGATTAAACATACTCAGACATAGATAATAAGCATACACAAGCATAGTTCAACCGTCATTAAGCATACTCAAGCGTACATAGTTCGATCCCACATCTCATCTCATCTGCCGGCACGATCCTGAAGCTTCTCCAGGTACTTGGCGTACGTGGCGTGCACCACCCTGCGAGAATACTTCTGCCTGAAGGAGCCAATGGCTCATCCTCTTGCATGCGCCAAAACACTTTGATACGCGTCATGAAGCTTTTGGTTGCAAAATGGGCATCGATAGCCGCCGTCCCAGGTCCTAATACGCCTGTTATGCATTCCCGCATTAAGCTCCCTGAGGATTTGCCTCCTGTACCTCCTCTGGCCATCTTCATCCTCGTTGTCGACATCGTCAGACAGCACCTATACATATAGTAAAAAAAATGTGGCTTCAAATTAATGTTTACAAACTAATCTCTAGCGAACATTTGGCAGTTGCCAAAATTTGGCATCAAATCAATGTTTACATGCCGTAAAGTAGGATTAGGAATTTATGGATTTTATGGTTATTTTTTAGACATATCCAAAGATTATGGTTCGATTTTTAAGCACAATCGTCTATGTACAGACCAATCTTGAAAAAAATGGCACAAACATATATTTAGGTCATTCAAAAATCAATTGTCAAGCCCTGGCTAGGAATTATTAGCATGAAACACTAACCCTAGTCTGATTATTAGCAAAAATCATTTGTATAGATGAAACAACTAATCACTTATCAATTTGACCATTCAAACAATCAATACACTACACGGATCTAACGAAACTTACTCATATTTCATGGATTGAGAGAACATAACCATAGGATTTCTATTTCAAAAAGGGGGAGGCAGGAGTAACCAGAGTAACCCTAGGATGTATTTGACACATAAATGGGTATAGATGACTAACCGGTTGTCCGTCATCATCGGAGTCATCGGCGGAGTCGTCACCGGGGTCATCACCGGAGTCGGTGTGGACCTCCGGCTCCGGCTGTGGAAGCACGACGATGTCAGGGTGCAGCGAGACCTCGGCGGCGGTGACGGCAACCTCTGTCTCCATCTTCACGCCATGCTCCAACGCTTCTGCAGCGCCGGCACTCCCTCCAATGGGGTGCTTCGCGGCATCCTCATACACAGACAGTAGTGAGGATTGAGAGCGGCATCAAGGATGTAGGCGGAGACAGAGGATTGTGTGTGCAGCGAAGATGGGGGTGTGGCCACTCGGGCGTGCGATTAATATGGAGTAGTGGGAGAGAGGCGGGCGGCGGTCAAACCACTGGCTCGCCTCCCGGTGAGCCTACGCACCGGACTGCGGGCATGCCTACTATCATTTCACACAGCCACTCGCATGCCTCCCTATGACACTGTGCAGCGAGCACGCCTCCCGTCAATTCACACACCTACACGCACGCCTCCCAGTCTGCCTGCATGGTGGACTGGTCGCATGTGTCCCATCAACTCATGCTTGCTCGCAAGGCACAGGGGTCGCGTGGCGGCACGTATATTGTTTTTCTATTTTGATGATTAATGTTGCCGCTTTATTGCTTAACCGAAGGATGGCACGTATCCATTGTTGGTCTAACGCCCACGGTTCGAATAAATAATCCGTTTGCGATATTGGTTCTCAATTATTAATAATCTCCCGTTTGTAAGAAGATAAAGATTACATCAAAACTGGTCTCAAATTTGACAAAAAAAAGTACAATGCCACTTTGTATTGGTGTCCATATGACAACACGATAAGTTTCATGAATTTCAAATAAGTTTTGGATGTACTAGAATTTAAAAATCAAGATTCTCAATGTTTGAAATTTCTTGCACAGGGAGTAAACATGCACCCAGTGAGACACATGTGTTTTTCCAATCCATTTAGGTGCGCTGTCACATGTGCATGTAGCTCAAATTTGATTTTTGCACATTATACCCCTAGAAAATCAATCAATGTACTAAAACGTCTTAATGATCTCTTTTTTTTCAAAATTAAAACGTCCCTCCTTTGGTAACATATGTTCACCGCGGGAAAATTTAACATGCATCGTAGTTGCGGTGGATGCGCGGTGTGTGTGTGTGTGCGTCTGGGGGGTGGGGGTGGCTGGCAGTACACTACGAGTCGTGAGCCACCGTGTGGCCATTTTGTGAGGTGGGTGCCACAACAGAGTCGTGAATTCGTTATTTAAAACATTACACAACCCTTTCATACATACATGTTTTGGCCACATGCAGTCGGTGATTGTCCTACACGACACTCACTCGCGTGTGACACTTTCTGCGGGGCCGCGAGGTCGTCGTCCATCACTTTGACCAACAGCCGGCAGAGAGGTTAATTTGACCAGCAAGGTAGAATATTTTTTGTTTGTGTTATGGTAGGATTATATATTATGCGTCGAAGAGGTGGGAGGGGACTAGCATATATACTATACATACGCGTCCGTGAACAAGTACACCTCACTCAGTGTCGGGACTTTTCGGTTTCCGAGGCACGTGCCACATCAAAGTTGTGAATTGGCTATTCAAACATCACACAACACCTCTTTGGGCCACATGCATGCAGGCGGTGGTTATCCTAGGACACTCACGTGTGACGCTTCCATCTGTGGGCCCACTAGGTCATCGTCGATGCATGCATCACTTTGACCTACATCGGGAGAGGTTAATTAATTTCACCATCAAGGAGGATTCTTTTTAGGTTATTATGGTAGGATCATATAGTATGCGTCAAAGAGGGGGAAGGGGACCGTCATATGTAGTACGCTTCATGAACCTTGCTCTATGTGGGGACTTTACAGTTTTTGAGGCATGTGCCACATCAAAGTTGTGCATTTTGGGTATTCAACATATGGTTGGCCCACATGCAAAATGATGGTGGTTGTCCTCTCGCACCCACTCACGCGGTTATCAGCGATATCGATGCTTTCCATCTGTGGGCCCGCTTGGTCCATCACTACTTTGCCTGACAACGAGAGAGGTTAATTTGACTTAGGAGGGGATTATTTTTTGTTTGTAATATGGTATATATATATAGGTCATGCTCTGGGATGACATGATACAGGTTGAGCACACACATGCATGTGTACGCATGAATCCCTCCCATCGAGTCGAAGTGGCTAGTACCACGACACATCATGAACCGATCTCGCTCTGTGTGGGGACTGTACGATTTTCGACGCACACGCCACATCAATGTTGTGAATGGTATTCAAACATGCATGCACGCATCACCTCCATACATATGCATGTAGTGGTCTTCTTCGAATGGTACACTCCCTCGCGTGGTTATTAGCGACAAGCCTATATATTCATGGGCCCACGTGGACATCCATGATCACTTTGACCGACAACAAGATAGGTTACCATGGTGGATTCTTCCTTTGGTTCGTGTTATCGTAGTATAGGTCATGGTGAGATTCAGACCTAATTAAGTTTGAGCACATACTATGCACGCATGCATGCATGAATCCCCGTCATCGGCTCGAAGTGTGGTGTGACATACATATGCACCGTGAACTAACCCTTGCTCCGTGTGGGGATTTCTGGTTCGAAAGCACGGTGCCACATCAAAGTTGTTCCATTGTGTATTCAAACATCAACATCTCTCCATACATATGTTTGGGCCACGTGCAGGCAGTGGTTGTCTTCGGGGACTAGCTACTTGCGTGATTATTGGTGAGCTAGCCCATCTCTGGGGTCGCATGGATGGCCATCACTTTGACTAATAACAAGAGAGAGGTTGTACGACCAGGGTGGATTATTCTTGGTCCATTTTACAATACATCTTGGTGAGATGCCCTCTCCGGCCCGCCGACTGAAAGTTTGGATAAATGGGTTTTCCATGTGGCTCAAATTAATATGATGAATCTGCAATGTGCTTATTTTTCATCAGCATATTTTACCGATAGCATGCGAACCCTCACTTAACCTGATCACTAACTACCTTATATGTGTTGCAGGGAAACAATGGGAAGCGCTGAGGTTTACAATCGAGGTTTGCACATGCATGGTACTTTGTCTAATAGCACATTATTATGCAATTGCAGGAACCATTCTAATATTTAGGTTTTTAACAATTTGGTCTTGCACATGTAGGTCCTGCTGTCAGAGGTTTTGACCCACTGTTCGACCCTTTTTGCATATGGGGAAATGAGTTGTCCATGAATATCAGTCAAATCAAGAAACTCAGAAAGATTGTTAGGATAAAGAAATTAGCGACAAAAAATAACAAGATCTTTGTCTGCACAATGAAGAAGACATCAGTTCACTACAGGATGGTACTAACTATTATACCTTGGCTTTTTTATTCCTTTGCCCCATTTCCAATCTAAAGAAGATATTTATGCACATCCTTGTTTTCAGGCCTTTCCAAAGCAGTTCACTAATGATTACCTCTCAAACCACCTGTATGGTCAGGAGGCGAGAAAGGTATTCATACAACACCCACGGTTTAATATTGAAGTGTTCCTGAAGAGGATGAAGGATGGACGGTTAATCATCCACATGCACTAGCCTAAAGTTGCAAAGACCTTCAACATCAATGAAGGCTCAATATTAGCCTTCCGCTTAAGCAGTTTTCCAGATGAGATCCATCTGTCTATGTACCGTCTATGATGCTAATTTTGAAATGTTATAGATGTTGCATGTGAAACTTGGTGCTGGTGCAATTGTGTAATGGGGTAGCTGAGTGCTGAAGCTATATGATGTTGTACTCTGATGTATTTCAATTATGAAATCCTGCTTTCTTAATATGAAAATGAAATATATTGTGTGCTTAATATGAAATGACAATTAGATTAATAAATGGATTATTAATAATAGGACAATTAGCCTGCTAATGGCCAATTAGCCTGCTAATTGGGTTTTTCTATTGCAAACGGTTAATGAGAAAACAACGTGGGCGATGACCTCAGGCAACGCACATAGTTTCTAGGAATAAACCGTGTTGGATCAATGAACAATCACACACGACATCCTATTGAAAACTGTTTGCGTTAGGCCACCTTGCGCAAACGTTTACCACATAAAAAATGTGTGTGATGGACAGCCTATGCCACACAGTTTACGCACTATGTGTGATGCATTCAATAATGCAAACGGTAAAATTGTTAATATCGTCTGCAATGGCAACGCTATCACAAATGATTTAATCGGGAAAATTGTGTGTGATGTACATGCGAACGAAAACGTTTTCCTTGGAGTGACTGTGTGGGACATATATACGAACGGAAACATACTTCTTGGATTGACTGTGTGGGATGTACATATTAACGGAAACGTATACCTTGGATTGACTGTGTGGAATGTACATATGAACGGAAATGTTTAGCCGGGATTGACTGTGTGGGATGTACTTACGACTGGAAATGATTTTGCCTATATAATTGTATTTTTCTTAATATACTATACGTATAATCGTATTTGATCGCTCGCCCGTCGCACACGACCTCATTTTGTCGAGCGTGTTTGGCCGGAGGGCCTATCCCCGATGGTTTCTGGGTCGTGTGGGAAGGACCCCCCCTATCCCACACACTCACTAGGCGACGGTTCCAAATGCCATCGCGGAAAGGGGTTAAAAACCGTTTGTATAGCACCTCACTGTACGAGTGAACCCACAAGTCTAGGGGATCGTTTGTAGTCCTTTTCGATAAATAAGAGTGTCGAACCCAACGAGGAGCTGAAGGTAGAAAAAATATTCCCTCAAGTTCTATCGACCACCGATGCAACTCTACGCATGCTTAATGTTTTGCTTTACCTAGAACAAGAATAAAACTAGAAGTACTTTGTAGGTGTGGATAGGTTTGCAAGATAATAAAGAACATGAAAATAAAAGTTAGGTGTTGTTTAAATTAAGAAACAATTAAGTTTAGTAAAACGAGTGTGGATTAGTGGTGGTAGGATTTGCGGAATTGTCCCTTAGCAATTGACTACGTTACTAGACCGATAGCAAGTTTTTATGTGGGAGAGGCCACTGCTAGCATGTCGTCCCTTACATGGAATTCTATGCACTTATGATTGGAACTATTAGCAAGCATCCGCAACTACTAACGTTCATTAAGGTAAAACCCAACCATAGCATTAAGATGTATATTGGTCCCCCACTGGTACAGCGAGGTGCTATACAAACGGTTTTTAACCCCTTTCCACGACGGCGTTCTGAACCGTCGCCAAGTGAGTGACTGTGATAGGGGGGTCCTTCCCACACGACCCAGAAACCGTCGGGGATAGGCCCTCCTAGTACACACGCTCAGCAAAATTAGGTCGTGTGCGACGGGCGAGTGATCAAATACAATTATACAGGCCAAATCGTTTCCGGTCGTAAGTACATCCCACAAAGTCAGTCCCGGCTAAACGTTTCTATTCGTATTTACATTCCACACAGTCAATGCAAGGAATACGTTTCCGTTAGTATGTACATCCCACACAGTTAATCCAAGAAGTACGTTTTCGTTCGTATACACATCCCACACAGTCACTCCAAGGAAAACGTTTCCGTTCGCAGGTACATCACACACAATTTTCCCCATTAAATCATTTGTGATAGCGTCACCATTCCACATGATATTAACAATTTTATCGTTTGCATTATTGAATGCATCACACACGGTGAGTAGAAGAAACTGTGTGGCAAATGTTGTCCATCACACACACTTTTTATGTGGTAAACGTTTGCGCAAGGTGGCCTAACGCAAACGGTTTTCAAGAGGATGTCGTGTGTGATTGTTCATTGATCCAACACGGTTTATTCCTAGAAACTGTGTGTGTTGCCTGAGGTCATCGCCCACGGTGTTTTCTCAATAACCGTTTGCAATAGAAAAATAGCAGGCTAATTGGCCATTAGCAGGCTAATTGCCCTATTATTAATAATCCATTTATTAATCTAACTGACATTTCATATTAAGCACACAATATATTTCATATTCATATTAAGGAAGCAGGATTTCATAATTGAAATACGTCAGAGTACAACATCATATAGGTTCCGCACTCAGCTACCCCATTACACAACCGCACCGGCTCCAAGTTTCACATGGAACATCTATAACCTTTTGAAATTAGCATCATAGACGGTACATAGACAGATGGATCTCATCTAGAAAACTGCTGAAGCGGAAGGCGAATATTGAGCCTTCATTGATGTTGAAGGTCTTTGCAACTTTAGGCCAGTGCCTGTCCATCCTTCGTCCTCTTCAGGGACACTTCAATATTGAACCATGGGTGTTGTATGAATACCTTCCTCGCCTCCTGACCTTACAGGTGGTTTGAGAGGTAATCATCAGTGAACTGCTTCGGAAAGGCCTGAAAACAAGGATATGCATAAATATCTTCTCTAGATTTGAAATGGCGCAAAGGAATTAAAAAGACAAGGTATAACAGTTAGTACCATCCTATAGTGAACTGATGTCTTCATTGTGCAGACAAAGATCTTGTTGGTTTTTGTCGCTAATTTCTTTATCGTAACAATCTTTCTGAGTTTCTTGACTTGACTGATATTCATGGACAACTCATTTCCACATATGCAAAAAGGGTCAAACAGTGGGTCAAAACCTCTAACATCTGGACTTACATGTGCAAGACCAAATTGTTAAAAACATAATATTTAAAAACAAGAAGTGGAAAGGTGTGTTATTAACTGCAACAGGCCTAATATTTAAAAACAAGCAACCGTAGTCATTCAAACTTGTATTGTGCAGGTCAAAGTACACCAGTTATTGGCCCTGATTGGGTCCATGGGTTAGAGTTAGTTTGAGCTAGTTTGGGCTCAAATAGCCCTAAAGTATCCAAACATGATGGCTAGTTTGAGCTAGTTGCGTCAAACCCAACCAAAATAACTATCCCACCCAAGAGGTGCTGATTGGGGCTAGTTCTCCTAGTGCATTTGTTGTCAATCTAACAATGTCATCCAAACACCTCTTTGGCTAGAGTTAGTTCAGGGTTAGTCATTGTTGAGTATCATTGTTATTTAGGAAACGTAGGATAGCGTAGGATTTATTCTACCTTGACTTGTACTCCAAGATGACCATGTATTCATATATATATGCCCACGAGGCTCAAGCAATACAATCAACTATTCCACCAATCTCTCTCTCCCTTTTAACTGTCATGAGCTAGAAACTAACTCTAACCTCTAGCTAAGTTAGAGTATCTAAACAGTGCCATTGTTAAATCAAATGGAAAGGCGTGTTAAATACTCCCTTCGGTCCTTTTTACTCTGCATATAAGAATTGTCTGAAGTCAAACTTCATAAAGTTTGACCTTATTTATATGAAAAAATATCAACATCTACCATGCTAAAGTTATACAATATGAAAATTTAAGTCATGATACATGTACTGATGTTTATTTCATATTGTGAATGTTGGTATTTTGTTCTATAAAGTTGGTCAAACTTTACGAGGCTTGACTTTAGACAAATCTTATATGCGAACTAAAAAGATTCGGAGGGAGTACAACATGCTTAACAGCAACAAAATATAGCCATTCATAGAGCTATTGTTAAATTTGGTATTGATGAAATTGAACTGCACAGTTCATACTAGCACATATAGAACATCACACTGTTAATAGCTGAAATAAACAAGGCATACTACGAACAACAAAAGATGGCAATTGAAACTGGACATATGCTAACTACAAACAACCGAACAACCATAAACCGTAGAAATAAACAAGGCGTAATGCAAACAACCAAATATAGCAATAAATACTGGACAAGTTCTCACTACAAAAGGGGTTCAAGAAAACAAATCATCGGTTTCCTCACTTGTCACAAATTGGCTCCTCCTCGTGGTCGCCGTCGATGAGGTCTAACTTGCCAGCTGAGGATCCCAAGCGACCGTCGTAGAACGTGTCCTTCAGAAATGACAAATGGGGCTCTATGGCGATGAAGGATGGCAAATTGTTCATAATGAGCCGCAGGAGATCAGCGGCAGGGCCATAGATGAGATCGACGGCTGTCGAACCCGAAGGATTGGGGTTGGGCAACTTAACCTGTGACATAACCCACGTCAAGCCGTCGGTGTCGATGACCTCGATGTCGTAGCCGGCGACCGCAACATGCCAGAATACTCTAGCCCGCTGATTGAAAGGCTCAATGCAGGTCCAGTCGTCAGCTTCCTCAGTGGCCACCTCACCAACGTCGGCCGAAGAGGCCGCGGTAAAGCTCTTTTGGGCCATTCGCTCCTCACGCTCCCCGGGAAGCATAGCCGGGCTTAGGCTGCGACGCTCTGGAGTGGGGGAGGGGGTGGGGGTGGGGATATCTGGGAAAGGGGGCGTTTCGCAGGCGTCATCTAAGAAACTCAGGGCGGCGAGGGTATGTATATCGATGGGTAAACTGCATGAGCAGACCGACAGAGGTTAATGATGGAGGCGGCGCGGCGGCGGGGGCGGTGACCTAGCTAGGTTTGGAGCGAGGGAGGGGTGGTGTGTATGTGTGTGAGCGGGGGATTTGGGGTGAGCGTAGGATTTGGGGTGTGTGTGTGGAGGGGTCCAAGGTGGTGTTTGAGGAAATGCCGTGGGTACTGAAAATTTTACTAGGTGGGAGTAAAATGGCGGGGCTACCGAAAATTTGTATCAAGGGATTGAAGCAGAGCGGGGCGGGAGTAACGAACATCACACACGGTTAAAACATATTAATCGTGTGCTATCAAACAGAAAATCACTCCAGCCAACAGATATTTTTGAGATTGCGAGGGATGCAGGCGGGAGTAAAATGCCGGGGCTACTGAAAATTCGGATCTACTAATTGAAGCAGAGCGGGAGTAACAGACATCGCACACAGTCCAGACATACTAATCTTGTGTTATCAAACAGAAAAACCATCTACACGGGTAGATATTTTCGAGATTGCGAGGGAGTAGATATTTTCGAGAGGGGCAGGGAAGCCTCATGGAGCCCAATCTACTGTGATCATGTGGGTGACAGGGGCAGGGGCTTGGCACACGGTAGTCCTAGGGAACCGTGTCTATTTCGTACCCGATTGTAGACGGTTGCTGCGTCCGACTCGTCTGCTGTTTATAAATTTGGCCAAAAACGCGGGAACGGTTCAGAACACGAACAGACTTGCATGTGGACCAAATATATGTATGAAAAGGGTGGTTTGATGTTCAAATACCCAATGCATAACTTTGATGTGGCACCTGTCACACAAAGCGCACGTTATTATTGCTAACCCCCCACCTTCCCCACCCCCCCCCCCCCCCACAAACAGCACACACACACACACACTTCGTGTTGCCAGGAGGGGAATCCTAGCTATGAACGCATGCCCCCAAATAGCTAGGTCTGACATCCCACCCTACCGTAACACAAAACCGAAAGGAGTACATCATGGTCAACCCCCCCCCGCCCCCTTGCTTCCGATCAAATGTGGAC
This sequence comes from Thinopyrum elongatum, assembly GCA_011799875.1. Lineage (NCBI taxonomy): Eukaryota > Viridiplantae > Streptophyta > Magnoliopsida > Poales > Poaceae > Thinopyrum > Thinopyrum elongatum. The sequence goes on from CM022300.1 coordinate 381,997,590, forward strand.
CGTGTGCGGGCCCACAGATGTGTTTTTCTGGCGTTAGATGGGTGATACCACATACGAACCACACCTGCGGGTGGGCCAATGTGTGTGTGTGTGTGACGCCCCCGGCCCGATCGTGCACTAATCATACACGCACATGCACACGATCAAGCCTAAGGACTCACGGGAAGATATCACAACACAACTCTAAAACATAAATAAGTCATACAAGCTTTATATTACAAGCCAGGGGCCTCGAGGGCTCGAATTCATAAGCTTGCGAACAAGCGTCAGCGGAAGCATCAGATATCTGAGTACAGATATAAAAGAAAATACAGAAAGGCCTTTAGAAAGGCGGGGCAAAAGAAAACACTACGATCGAAAGGCACAAGGCCTCCTGCCTGGGACCCTCCGATCCTACTCCTGGTCGTCAGTCAACTCGTAGTAGTATCCATCCTCTGGGTAGTAGTAGTAACGATCGTCGGGGCATCTGTCTCAGGGGGCTCCGTCCTCTGGTCACGTCAAACTGATATGGGGAGAAAAAGGAAAACAAAGCAACCGTGAGTACTCTGAAGTACTCAGCAAGCAAGGATCTACACTACGTATGCAACATTTTCAAGGGGAGGCTGTATATGTGGACTGGGCTGCAGAAATGCCAGAATAGAGAGAAGGCCTAGTCCTATCGAAGACTAGCATCTTCAGCGGTCTTGCAGCAGTAGAAGAGAGTAGAACAATACCATATAATGTAGCAGTAATAATATCAACCTCACCCAGAGATCCTTTCTCGACTCCCTGCGAGAAAGCAATCCCAGAGCCATACATACAGGTCTCATCACAGGTATCCAGTTCTAAATTGTATCAATCAGGATACAACTCCGAGTGTCCTTTACCGTAGGACCGGCTATCGATAGAAATGTTCTTCCCTGCAGGGGTGCACCAACTTACCCAACACGCTCGATTAACTCCGGCCGGACACACTTTCCTGGGTCATGCCCGGCCTCGGCCAAACGACACATCGCAACCCTACCTATAGCTCAGCAGAGAGGTCCCCGTCGGTCTACATCCTAAGCGCTCAGAGGTCTTGGGCCATCGCCCTGTGCACTCCGAGTCGTTGCGCGCAGGGAGAAGCCTGGCACCAGGAGGGCGCCGTCCGTCCGTGCCGCCATGCTGAACTGGACGTCTGACAGAGCTTTCGGTTGATGCTACGATGCAGAACGCCCATACTATGCCCACGTGATGGTTAGTGCTATCAGACCAGAGGCCTGCTCGGATCAAATATCCAAATCGCTAGGACTAGGGGCTTGCGGTAACGAGCAGAGACTCACGAAAGATGTGACCCCGTCGCCCCGTCTCGAGGACTTGCGGCAAGGGCCATGAATGCCCGGCCACGCCTCGTATTCAACACTCGGGCACCATCCAGGTTAACCCGTCTCGTAAAAGACTGTCGGGAACTCAGGTCCACCTCTACTGGGTGGTACCACCTGTCCCTTCAGTCCTGTAGTAAAAGTAGCTTCCTCGGGTCCCCCTTCGGGGCCGACCCGTCTCTATCAAGGTTCAGCAGTAAAGTCACAGTAACCGTGTGTCCATAACATCAAGGAAATCCGAGGTATCACCCTCGACGGATGCCCACTCGATGTAACCGTCAAGTCGAACTTAGGAGGAATCACCCTCGATGAGTTCACACTTGATGTGTTGTACGACAGCGTCGTATCGGAAGTGGAGAAGGAGGAATCACCCTCGATGACCACGATCGAATAGCTACTCTACAGAGTTAACATCAGAAGTGCTACATGAGGTTTCACCCTCGGCACTTGATAGTAACGCTGCAGTGTCGTTACAACTAAGGGGGGGTGATGTGCGGTGTCGGGGCCTGGTCTTCAATCCCGTTGATCGGGTCTTCTGACGATCCAGCGCGGCAGTCGGGATAAGTGGGTTCACTGATAGGTCTCTACCCAGCCTAGACTAAACAGTTTAGGATATGTAGGTAATTATCAACAGCAGGTTACAATGAACAGGCTATGCATCAGAATAGGTAAAGCAGTAGTAGCAGCAATTCTAATGCAAGCATGGGAAATTAGAATGGGCGATATCGGGATGATCAAAGGGGGGGGGGGGCTTGCCTGGTTGCTCGGCGGCAAGGGCAAGGTCGTCTATGGTGTCTTCGGGATCCGGAGCTGCGTCGGTCTCGGGGACGACGTCGGTGTCAGGATCTAACGAGAGAGAAGAGGGGGAGGAAATAGTATAAATACACAGTAAATATGAGCAACACAAAGTATGACATGGCAGTACGCAGTGCTAGGGGTAGTCTAACGCAGTACTATACGTATCAGGCGTTGCGGGAGAATATCTGGTGATATTTCCTGGGTCTTTGGATTTATCGGATAGACGAACCGGAGGGGGAATGTTGCATGTTCGGATAGTTAGGGACGTGTGACGGATGAACGGATCGCGTACTCGGATTCGTCTCGTCGTTCTGAGCAACTTTCATGTAGAAAGTATTTTCATCGGAGTTACGGTTTAAAAGATATGATTTTCTAAAGTTTAAACAATATTCTGAAATTACAGATTTATTATTAATTCGAATTATCCAGAACAGTAGCAGGGTGACGTCAGCATGACGCATGGATGACGTCAGCAGTCAACAGGGGGCCGGCCAGGTCAAACCTGATATGTGGGGCCCACATGTCAGTGACCCAGTTAACTAAACAGAGTTAGCTTAATCTATTTAAACTAATTAGCAGGCGGGGCCCAGCAGTCAGTGGGTAATTAGTGTTTTAAATCACTAATTAATTTTATTAACGGATTATTTATTTAATAAAACGTTTTACCGAGCGGGACCCACATGTCATAGACACAGGGCCCGCCCAGTCAGCGTGGACTAGGTCAACGGGACCCAGTGGGGCCCAGAGTCAGTGGCTGGGCCGTGGGGCCCGCGGCGCCACGTCGGACCGGCTGCCGGAGTCGCGCCGGAGTGCCCAGACGCGGTGGCGAGCTCCGGCGAGCTCGGGTTTCGCCCTCAGGGCGTCTCCGGGGCCGTGGCTTGGCCCGTTCGAACGGGCGGCGAGCGCCGCGTCACGTGGTGGTGTTGGCGTGGTTGGGGGCCGCCGGGAACGGCGCCGGCGATGACCGCAGCGGCGATGGCGTTCGGGTGGTGCACGGGGTCGGCGCTACGGCGCGCTAGCGAGCGAAAGGAGAAGCTAGGTGTGGCCTGCGCGATGCGGGGAGCACGATGCGCACGGGCCCGAGGCCGTTTGGTCACCGGAACGGCACCGGCGACGAGCTAGGCGGCGGTGCGTTCGGGCGAAAGAGGGGCGACGCGTACGGGCACGAAGAGCGCGCGGGGAGAGGGGGAGGGGGACGAGGTGCTCACAGCGAGTCTGTAGGTGAGCTTAGCGTGCGCGGGGAGGGCTCGGAGTGGCCGGAGTCGGCGATGGCGTGCGGCGGCCGAAGGTGGAAGATGACGGCGCCGGCGACGCAGCGACGCGTTCTAGCTCGTGGGGCTCGGGGGAGAGGCGTAGTCGACGGAGGCGAACCATGCGGGCACGGTCACGCGACGAGGCAGAGGCGGTGGCCGCGCGTGCTACGGCGGCGGTGCCATGGCTGCGCACTGGAGAGAGAGGAGAGGTGGTGTCCAGGGGAGAGTGAGGCAAGGGAGAGCCAGGGGGTCCGGGGTGCTGCTCATATACGCGGCAGTCGCGGCGACGCGCTGTCGACCGCGAGGGAGAGGGGGCCTGGGCGTGCGCGCGTGTGTGCGCCAGGTGCTCGACAGCGAGCCCCGGGCGTGAGCAGTACGAAGAGGACGAGCGAGTTGGGCTGGGCCGGCCACTGTGCTGACTTAGGCCCAGCACAGTGGGTCTTTTTCTTTTTCTTCTTTTCTTTTCTGTTTTCTCTTTTTAGTTTCTGTTTTGACTTTTGTTTTGATTTCAAAATACTTTTGTAAAATATGAAACTAGCCCAAATAAATATGGTGCATTATTAGTCACTGCTAGAAACTGGTTTGGCGTCCATATCTTTTTGGTTTGGATTTTATTTAATTGAAAAGGGGTTGAATAGTGCTATGTTGCTGCTGTTTCTTGTTGTTCGAGTCCTTTTACAATTCCAACTAATGTTGCAGTCATTTTTATAAATGCTAGGGGAATATTTGCAACAAGATGCACATTTTAGTTTTCCAGTTTGAACAACTTTTATTTTCCACTTTAATTTAATTTGAATTTGAGTTAGAAGTTGAAATGCATTATGATGCAAATGATGATCATGCACTGTTAAACATGATGACATGGCATAATCAAAAGGGTGATTACTGTAGTTAACCACTGGGGGTGTTACAGTGTGTGTGTGAAAATGATGTGGTATGATATTTAAATAGCCAAATCACAAATTTGATGTGGCACATGTGCATCGCAAATTAACCGAACATCCCCGACCCCACGGAGGTTCATCTAGTACGAAGTAGTACTGTGCCCCCCCCCCACACACACACTTTGAGTCGGTGGGAGGGGGCATCTCACCAAGGCGTATTGTAAGACTGACCAAGAAGAATCACCACCTTGTTCATATAAGCTCTCTTGTTTGTTGGGTCAAAGTCATGCATTGACGTTCCACACGCGGCCCCACAAAATAGGCTAGCTTGTCACTGATAACCACGCGAGGGAGTGCCTGAAGACAACCACTGCGTGCATGTGGCCCAAACATAAAGTGTCATGTGGTGTTTGAATATACCCAATGCACAACTTTTATGTGGCAATGTGCTTTTGGAACCGGAAAGTCCCCACAGGGAGTGAGGGTTCACGACGCGTGTATACTATATATATAGGGATTCATGTGTATGCGAGCCCTCGAACTTAGGTCTTGAATCTCACCATGATCGACGTACAACTATACGGTAACGCGAACCAAGAGAAGAAGAATCCACCCTGGTAACCTCTCTCGCGTTGTTGGTCGAAGTGATGGACGTCCACGCGGGCCCACGAATATATAGGCCGTCGATGATAACCAAGCGAGGGAGAGTGCACAAAGACAACCACTGCATGTATGTGCCCCAAACATATGTATGGACATGCGTGATGCATGCATATATGTTTGAATACCAAAAGCACAACATTTTGATGTGGCACATGCATGCGTCGAAAATCGCACAGTCCCCACAAAGATCTGGTTCATGACGCATCGCGTGCTCCCCCCCCCAACTTCGACCCGGTGGGAGGGATTCGTGCGTACACATGCGCGCAAAGTATAGTTGCATGTACCAAACCGTATAAGACGAACCAAAATTTAATCCCCTCCTAATTATAAGTCAAATTAACCTCTATCACTGTCGGTCGAAGTGATTGAGCAAGCGGGCACACAGAGATGGACGAAGCATCTCGCCAATAACCCCGTGAGTGAGTGCTAGAGGACAACCACCATCGCTTGCTTGTGGGCCAAACACATGTATGGAGATGTGTGGTTGTGATGTTTGAATACCTAATATATATGCAGAACTTTGATGTGGCACCTGCCTCGGAAACCGTTAAGTCCCCCACACGAACCGAGGTTCATGACACGTAGTTTATATATGTTGCCCCCCTCCCCTCTTCGATGCGTAATATATACTCCTACGTACCGTAACACAACCCGAAAATAATCCTCCTTGTTCGTCAAATTACCTTTCTCGTTGTGTCATATATTAGATGGACAACGACCTCGCGGGCCCATGGAGGGAAGAGTCATAGGCGAATGAGTGACAACCATCGTCTGCACGTGGCCCAATGTGTTGGTGATGTTTTTAATACCCTATATGCACAACTTCTTTGCGGCACCTGCCTCGAAAACCGAAAAGTCCCCACACGGAGCGAGATCGATTCATGCTGTGTGTGTAGTATGTGCTGCCCCGGCCCCCTCCTCCCCTCTTTGACGCGTACTATATACTCCTACCGCAACACAACCGAAAAAGAAACCTCCTTGCTGGGTCAAAGTGATGGAGGACAACTTCGCGGGCCCACGGATGGAAGCATCGCACGCAAGTGAGTGTCCTATATGACGCGTAGTATTGCCCCCGGCCACCCTCTTCAACGCGTACTATATATATACTCCTACCGTATGTATAACAAAAACCAAAAAATGACCATCCTTGTTGGTTAAATTAACCTCTCTCATCGCATGTCATAGTGCTGGACGGCGACCTCGCGGGCCCACGCGAGTGAGTGTCCTAGGACCACCATGTGCATGTGGCCCAAAGATGCATATGTCAAACTTTTTCTGCAGTGAACATGCGACCAAAGGAGTTTAGTGTTGAAAATTGAAAAAAATAGATAGCATTTGTCCGTTTTTTATACATTGAATGATTTCCTAGGGATTTAAATGTGCAAAAATCAAATTTGATCTACATGAGACCTGTGATAGTGCACGAAAATGGATTGCAAAATCATATGTGTACGTGTCCCTGGGTGCATGTTTAGTCCCCATGCAAGAAATTTCTAACATCGAGAATCTTGATTTTAAAATCCAATAAATCCAAAACTAAGTTGAAATTGATGAAACTTATCGTGGTGTCATATGGACACCAATAGACTGTGATATTTTTTTTCAAATTTGAGACAAGTTTTGATATAATCTTCTTACATACAGGAAATTATAAATAATTATCAACCAATATCGCAAACGAACTATTTTATTCGAACTGTGTGCGTTAGACCAACAATGTAAGTGCCGTGCTTCGGTTAAGCAATAAAGCGGTAGAATTAATCATCAAAAAGAAAAAAATCAATATACGACGTGCTGCGCACGCGTCCCGTGTGCCGTACGAGCATGCGTGAGTTGACGAGACGCATGCTAGCAGGCAAACCGGGAGGCCGAGGCATGCGCGTGTTCGCTACACACTCACCATGGGGCGTGCTAGTTGCTGTGTGAAATGACGGTAGGCGTGCCAGCAGTCCGCTGCGCAGGCTCACCGGGAGGCGAGCCAGCCCTTTGACCGCCGCCCACCTCGCTCCCACTGCTCCATATTAATGGCGCGCCCGATCCGCTGGTCATAATAGGCGGCCGCACACCCCGTCCACAGTTGTCACCGCCGCATGGAGTGTATTAGGATTTTGCCGAAGCGCACCATCGGTGGGAGTGGCAATGCCGGGGCTGGTGAAGCACCCGCGCAACGCAAGAAGCTAGGCGCAGAGGTTGCTGTCGCCGCCGCCGAGGTCTCGCGCGGGCAGCAGCGCGAACTTGACTTCGTCGCCATCGTCGTGCCTCCCCAGCCGGAGCCGGAGGTCCACAGCTACTCCGGCAATGACTCCGACTCCGATGGAAAACCGGTTAGTCCCCCCCCCCCGCTTGTTGGGAACAGAAACCCTTGGTTATGTTCACCCAGTCCATGAAATCATAGTAAGATTCGTTAGATCCGTGTAGTGTATTGATTGTTTGAATGGTATCTATGGTTAGTGATTAATTGTTTGTTCTGTACAAATGATTTTTTTGCTAATAATCCGACTAGGGTTAGCGTGCGTGCTAATAATTCGTAGCCAGATCTTAAGAATTGATTTTGAATGTCCTACATATATGTTTGTGCCCTTTTTTTCTTCCAGATCTTGAGAATTGATTTTGAATGTCCTACATGTATGTTTCTGCCTTTTTTTCTTCCAGATTGCTATGTACACAGATGAGGCTCCGGCCAGTGGAAACGACATACGCTGTATCTTCCCGCCTTGACTTATTTTACAGAGGCAACATGCAACTGTGCTAAACATATGAAATTATTTAGGATTTGTTTCGCCTTTTTATACATTGATTTTCCTAGGCATTTTTAACAAATAGCCACCACGTTAATATCGCAAACGGTCATATTAGTCCAACCGTGGGCGTTCAACTAACCATTTACTACCGCGGGCAGCTGTTTTATTAGACGGGACGACTGTGAGCAGTCCGCCGCGCACGCCACGAGCGCTGTAATTTATTGCTAGTTTTGGACTTTTGTTTCGGTCGCCTCAGGAAGGTACGTAGAACAGTCCTCCATTCTCATCTACAAGCACTGCCACCGAGGATCGCCGCCTGCTGCGAGATGGAGGATGAGCCGGCCAACAAGCGGGGGCGGGTCGAGCCAGAACCGCAAGAGCCTCCGGCGAACGTGGACTTCATCAGTAGCCTCCCCGACGAGATGTTGGTAACCATCATATCCCACCTCCCCATCAAATATGGCATGCGGACCACTGTCCTCTCGTGGCGGTGGCACCCCCTCTGGCACAGCACCCCCCTAGACATCATCGTCGACCACGAGTTCTGTAGCGGGGAGCAGCAACGCCTGGACGCATTGTCCCACATCCTCTCCATGCACCCTGGGGCCGGTCAGACGCCTTGCTATCGGCAGGCTCAATCCCCACAACAAGACCGAACCCAGGTTGCACTACTGATTCCTATCCCCAGCCCTGAATCGGCTCGAGGAGCTCAGCCTTCATGCTAGACGTCCTTGCTCGCTGCCGCCGTCCGTGCTCCGACTCGCGCCCACGCTATGCCGCACTACATTCAGGCGGTGCATTTTTTCCCAGATCGATGTTGCGCGCGCTCTTCATCTCCCTAAACTTAAGCACCTCGAGCTCATTGATGTCCGCGTCTCGAAGGAGGATTTGGAACGCCTGCTCGTCGGTTGTACAGCGCTTGAGTACCTTCGTCTTCATGCGATGGATGGGCTCAGTAGCCTCCACATCACCTCAACGAATGTCCGTGCGATTTATGTGCATTGCTGGCGCCGCCCAAGGCTGCTAGTTGAGGTGTTTCACGATATTGTAATTGAGAATCCACCTTTCCTCGAGAGATTGTATGTACTTGATAAATTAGGTCCAGCAAGAATCAGGGTCATTCACGCACCGAAATTGACAGTGTTGGGCTATTCGTGTGCTGAATTCAACGAACTTGTTACTGGATCATTATCCGTTCAGGTACAACAGTCTTCTTCTTCCCCTTCTTATATATTATTGGACAACACATTTTATCTAATTGTTGTTGATCTATATGTTCACCTGTCATCCAGAAAATGATTCCCACAAGCTTGACCCGGCCTCTGCGCACAGTGAAGATCTTGGCACTACAATCTGTTGGCCCCAATCTAGATGAAGTTGTTAGATTCCTTAGATAATTTCCTTGCATGGAGAAGCTATACATTGAGGCGATGCTCCTTTCCTATTAATTGTTAACCACAACGGAGCTCAATTTTTTGTTACTTTTTACCCATGATTTCTAAAGGAATTTTGGAGGATTTCAATACATATTTTTTTAGATGACAGTGTTGTACGCGTTTTATTCCTTCGCCCGACATGCTTTCGTGATAAAAGTTTATCATGAAAGATTGAAGGTGGCATTTCACTCTTTTCGTGTATTTTAGAAATCCTGCAAATCAAAGAGGCCTGAAGTGTTCAAATCTGCAGCTATGCACTAATATGTTGTCTTCGTTTCTAGATACTAGCAGGCCCGAAAGTAGAAAATGTTGGGGAATATAACAATCCCATTGAATGCCTTGATCTTCATCTCACAGAAATTACTTTTAACGAGTACCGAGGCACCACACCAGAAATTAAATTTGTCGGGTTCTTTGTTAAGAAAGCAAGGTTGCTCAAGGTAATGAGGTTTGCCCTATATTTACTGCGCAAAAGTGAATGGATTGCTAAAGAGCGCAGGCGTCTACAGCTGAATGGAAAAGGCTCTGCACAAGCTGAATTTCAGTTTGTAACTTCATATGATAGATTATTCGGAACTCACTGTATCGAGACGCTATATGACTTCTAGGTGGCTGATCCTTTCGCAGAAATAATGCATGAAAAAGATTCCGAAGAAGATGAATTTTATGTGACTGAATAGTTTGAACCTTGTAATCTTTGAATTTGGGTCTTGTAATGCTGGAATTTGAACCTTGCAATATTTATGGTATTTGTTATATAACGTAATTAGATGTTTAATTTGGTCTTGCAATCATGTCATGTTACAAGTATATATATGTTGTTCTTCTGTACCCAGAGCATAGATGTTCAGCAGACAAAGCATATCACATCGCACACGGACCACACTAGGTAACTCGTCGGTGATGAATTCATCAATCGCAAACGGTTATATACCAGCAAGCGTTTGCCCACAACACACACGGCTTATTCCATCACAAACAGCTCGGATGGATCAATTGTATGCCACGTATCGCACACGCAACTCTAATCTCATTCGTGCTTGATGTCTCCGACATCGCTCACACAGTTTGTCTTATTTGCCATGTATCACTGTGCCGGCCTCTGCTCGCATCCCTCAGCGCGCTCTGCTCGCCATTAGGCGCCGCAGCGCGCTCTGCTATCCGTCGGCGCGCTCTGCTCGCGTACCTCCACGCGCTCGGCTTGTGGACAGCTTTTCCTTGCGTGTTCAACTGCTATATGCATATATATGGTTGCTCGCCGTTGAGGTGCCGCAGAGCGCTCTGCTCGCGTCCGTGCACGCGTGCTCTGCCAGCAGTTGGGGCCTGCGCACGATCACGTTGGGGGCCCATATGCATGCGGTTGCGCCGCGCGCGTCGCCACGATGCAGTTACGTGCGGCGCGATGGAGTTACGAGCTGCAAATTAGAACTGCCATCCGGGCGTGCGGATATTCCAGTCCGTCTGGCTTCCCCATTAATTCTCGCGGCCATTATAACCTTAGTCTCTTCAACCTTTCGATCTCGCCCCACAACACAACTAGCACACCCACGACGACACATATAGAGAGGATATCTAGCGGCGCTCCAATGGAGTTCGGCGAGCATAAAGTCGAGACCCATGTGAGGGAGACGGATCTGGTGTACACCATCGACCCGGCCATGGTGGAGGACTACATCAACACCGTGGAGTAGTTGCGCTGGAGACAAGTACAAGGTGGTCGGCATCGACCTCCAGTACACCGCCGGTCTTCCCGACAAAGATCAGAAGGTTGTCGTCGCCTAGTTGTGCGTGCGCCATCATGTCCTCATCTAGCACTACTGCATGGCCACAGAGCCTTGCGACCATTTTGCCAGGTTTGTCAACAACACCGACTACAAGTTCGCTATGGTGGAAACCACCGATGATGTAAAAGCGCTCAGGGTTACGGGCTTGGCCTGCAAGAACCTTGTCGAAATCCATGAGCACTACAGGGTCTGGGGCAGCACGAAGAAGGACTCCCTGGTTGAACTTGCCTCGGCCATCATCGACCCATACTATGAAAAGATGAAGCAGGATGCCAACAGAACACGTGCCGTATCCTGGCACGGGGCCTGGATGCGGCAACTGGATGAATCTCACCTCAGGTTCATGGCCAAGAGCATGTACACATGCTACGAGATGCACAGGCGGATTGTTGACATGAGGAAGTGCCTCGTTACCAAAATCAACGAGGCCGGATCGAGCCACAAGCAGAGCAGTAGCGGCAAGCGTCACAAGAAATAGATGATGATCAGATGATCATTTATCCTAGTTAATTATGCATGTAATATATAGTTGACTTTGGTGTGTGGAAATATCATGTGTGTAGTAGCCACCTATGTAATTATGCATGTAATAGTTTACTTTGGTGTGTGCAAATGGCATGTGTGTAGTAGCCACCTGTATAATTGGCTGTTTAATTTGGTTATGCAACCATGTCCTTAGAAGCGCGCGCGTGTGTGTGTATATATATATATATATATATGTTGTTGTTTTGTATGCAATCCCAACGCACAACACACACGTCTTATTAGCAGCAATCGTCTGTGTTATTATCGGTCTTCGCACACATTTCTGATTACAAACCTATTTGCCGCGTATCACACACATCTTGTTAAATTGAACCGTTTCTGTTATCTTGGCTCAAAGCAAACAGTTCATCCGAGTAACCTGTTTGCCCTCTATCGCACACACCTTGATCTGGCTGACCGTTTCTTTTGTTCCGCCTAATCACAAACAGTTCATCCGAGTGAACCATATGCCGTATATCGCACACACCTTCATCTGGCTGCCTGTTTCTGTTCTTCTGCCTCATCGCAAATAGTTCACTGAACTGAACCATATGCCCCGCATCGCACACGCAACTAAATTCTGAACCGTGTTTGATGTATCCGCCATCGCAAACGTTTTGCATCTTTTTTGATGGTTTTTTTACATCACCATTTGCGATTAATGCATCGCACACAGTTTCCTCGAAGGGTCTCTGATCGTAGTCTTGCGTTAGCAGCATCCTACAGTAGTGCCCCTTCAATCCCGTACGTATCAATTTCTATGTTTAGGCTGAAGCTGCTGTCACCCTTGCCCTCCAATGCATAGTCCTATCAACATACAACTAACCCTATGGTGTGATCCACACGCGCGCTCATATGATGGGAACCAAAGGACAACAACATAACCACAAGCAAATTAAACCAACCATAGCAATTCACCAATTACCTTTAGGACAACAAAAATCTACTCCGACATCATAGAATGGCAACATATCATTGGATAATAGTATGAAGCATAAAGCACCATGTTCAAGTAGAGGGTAAAGTGGGTTGCGGGAGAGTGGACCGCTGAATATAGATGGGGGAAGGTTATGAAGATGTTGGTGAAGATGATGGAGTTGTTGTAGTAGATCGCCGTCACACGATGATTGCCCCAACGGCATTCCGGTGCCACCGGGAGATAGGGGGAGAGAGCCCCCCTCCTTCTTCTTCTTCCTTGGCCTCCCCACTAGATGGGAGGAGAGTTCCCCCTCTGGTCCATGGTTGCCATGGTGGCGGAGGGGCAGGAGCCCCTCCTAGATTGGATCTATCCCTTTGTTCTCTTCTGTTTCGCGTTCCTGTTTTCTGGCGAAAACCGTTTCTTATATTCTCGGAGATCCGTAACTCCAATTGTGCTGAGATTTTAACATGATTTTTTCCGGATATAATCTTCCTTGCGCCCGAAGTAGAGCTCCAACTGACTTACGAGGAGGGCACAACCCACCACCACACGCCTGGGCTGCCTGGCACACCCAGGTGTCTTGTGGTGGCTGTGGGCCCCCGTTTGCGATGATTCCACGTCCCAAAAATCACAAATATTCCAAAATAATTCTTCGTAAATTTTTATCATGTTTGGACTTCGTTTGTTATGGATATTCTGCGAAACAAAAAAAATGCAACAAACAGGAACTGCCACTGGATCAATATTTTAGTCCAATAAATCATATAAAATGTTGCCAAAAGTATGTGAAAGTTGTATAATATTGGCATGAAACAATCAAAAATTATAGATACGACGGAGATGTATCAGGATGTAATGGAGCAAAAACTTGGGAGGAATTGAAGAAGACTCTGTTGGGATCCCGTCTTATCTGAAAGCACGGTGATAACCCGATGAAGAAACCTTGTGCCTGCAAGATATGCGGAGAAATAGGACACACCCATGAAGAACACAAGGATGGATGCCCACATTGTGAAGGAAACCACCGAGCTAAAGAATGCCCAACTAGGTAGGTTACTTGTATCTTGTGTGAAGGAACTATGCACTACCCTGCCCGGTGTCATATTTACCCCAGGGTACAAGAAATTACCAAGCACCAAAAGGAAGCAATGAAAGAAGCCCTCATGGAGAGTTTAAAAGAACCTGTGATGAAGGAAGATGTTGACGACCCTGATGGAGAAGGCCTAATCATATTTTACTCCAATGCCTGTTATTCATGTGGAGAAGAAGGACATTTTCACAATATTGCATGAAGCAAAGCCAAGAGTATCTGAGAGACTTCCTGACAGAAGAAGTGGAGTTTGATTCACAGGAGATAGAAGAATTGATCGGAACGAAGAAGTCCAAGAAGAGAAAGAGCATGCATCCCCTGAACAACCCAGTTTCTGCAAAGAAGAACCAGAGTCATATCACATGTTTCAAGTGCAAGAATACAGGTCATTACGCTAGCAAATGCCCAGAAAGGAAGCCAAGAACCCAAGGAGCCAAGATAACCACCAGGAAGCCCCTGGATTTGTCTGACGTCATTTGTTTATGCTGCAAAGGAGTAGGACATTTTGCCAGAGAATGTTCAGACCCGAGGAAAGCTTGGGCTGAGTAGTTGAGATCTGGATTTTTGGAATAAAGAATGTAATAAATGTGGACCGTACTTTTATTTTCATTGGGGATGTTGAGTTGAGTTATGGAATGGAAATTGTAATAGTTCATGAAGCAATAAAAGTTGATGTGGTTGGGAATCTCATGTGAAATGTTATGGGCTGTTTGTTGATTGTGAGTGTCTCTCTCACTATCTCGCCTAGACTTAAACCTTGAACCCATGGACAAGCTGACCCCAAACATTTCCTGGAAAAATAACCACATTTCACCCAAGGAAATATATACATTATCCTGAGTACCCCTTCTATCTTATACCTGTAGATGACAACCCTTTACGAGTCTTTTCTCAAGGTCTCGGAAACGATCATGACCCTGACTAGTAATCAGGATTACCCAAAGATCCTGAAGGACATGATGAAGCATATTCATCTTGAAGGAGATGCAGTCTACAAGGGTTATCCTTTCATGGAGAAGGGAGTTGAACTTTGGTACGTGGAGGTACACCTCCACCATGTGAAACGAGTTTGCCCAAAGACTATGGGGCAATACTTTTTCATTTCTTGAGTACCATGAGCAACATTCTTCGACTCTATTCGTGAAGCTGCTATGGAAGCCATACGTCAGATTGGAGAAATACTTGAAGCAAGACTTCTTCATACTCAGGAATACCTGAGGGAGGTGCATGCATAGATGATGGAGATGAAGCTCATGCCCACCATGATGAAACAAAATACTGATGATTTCAAGGAGCACATCGCACAATTCCAGTGGGACTAAAGCATCTTCAAGAAGGACAAATGAATAAAGATGGAAGTAATGCTTGACCATACCAAACTATGTGGATGGCAGCATTTGTAATAGAGTATTGAGTTTTGATTAGTGAACCAATACATTTTATTTTAATGGTAATACCCTGTGTGAACACTAGACCGATGGAAAGGAAAATATTGTTCCATAGGGTGGAGTTTGGACAAAATAAGTTGGAGTGTTGTTTTAGTTATGATGGTTACCCCAAGAGTATGAAGGAATGAAGTACTATTGGATTTAAAGGAGATGTAATGTTGGAGCATCGAACAATAGTAACTCCAAGGATGTAAAGATATACAAGTGTTGAAGTGGGCCAATAACCCACAGGACCCAGAATTTGAAAAGGAGCGAGCACAACCTTGTTGCAGGAGCTATTCTGGAAGAAGCTGTGATTTCATCAACAGACGCTCCATAGGAGGTTACGTAAACCCGAGAGTTGTGAAGAAACGATATTGGTTTTGTTTGGCTTGCAGGACCAATGGATTTACCCGAACCCAATTCGTGGAGAAGAAAAGTTTTGCAATGCTTGTGAGGATGCCCAAGTGTTAGAATACATGTTTCACTATCTGCGTATGTGGTAATGATTCAAGTACGAGATGGATTGGCCCCCATACCAGAGACTTCTATCATGAACTATCATATGTTGATGGAAAATCAGAGAGCCTTAAAACCCTAGAAGAGTGTCGACACGACAAACCAAAAGCCTTAGAATGGCAGGACGATGGAAACCATGTACAAGCACCCGTTGCCAATCGTAGGTTATACGGTGAGATTCAACCCAGACCCATTTCGTGTAGGAGGAACCAGTAATTGTTGACCACCATGAGATTTTTGATAGTTGTTTAGCATTGGCGACAGACCTGTCAGCTAAGAAGACCCAGACTCTGAAGGATCTTATTTTGATGCAAGGAATCAAGATTTTGAGGAAAAGGTTATGCCCTTACCGAAAGAGCACCAGTGAGGGAGTTATCCCGGAGAATATGAGAAGACCGACACTGTCAACCCAAAGGATGGAGTACTTGAGTTTTGTTGGAACCGTAACCATGCTTCTAAGGGTGGTAGCACCCCATACCTTGTGTTGATTAATGGATTTTCAAGAAGACCCCCCCCCAAACCTAACCTTCTTTCTAGCCTCTTCGAATCTCGAGGACGAGATTCATTTTAAGGGTGGTAGTTTGTAACATCCCAAAATTCTAAATTTTGGAAAGTTATATTAAATAAATAATTATGATTGTTTGTTTGATTGTTGGGTGATTGATTGTGTGAAATTGAGTGGAAATTGAAACTTTTTGAAAGTTGAATGAGAGGGAAAAAAGGACTTTCCCAAAACTTTCATCTTGCATCTTTGATCTCCATGAATTCAAATTCATTTCATCACAAAACCCTAGAGTGAAGATAATATGACTTCTTCCATTTAAATAAATGAAAAGGGGTTTTGAAAAAGATTTGAATTCCATTTGAAAAATAGTTCAACTCAGAAACTTTATGCCACTCAAGGATTTTCATGAGAGAAGATAATAGGACTTCTTCAAAATGTATATGAAATAGAGTGGGAGTAATGAGGACCACTTTTAAATTTATTTGAATCACTTTTGAAAATGTTTTTCATTTTGAGTTTCAAGATCATTTCTATAAAATAAAGAGAGAAGGAAATATGACTCCTTCAAATATCAGAAAGAAAATATGGAAATGGATTATGAAACCAATAGAAGTTATTTAAAAAATTGAAATCATGTGCATCTCATGATTTATTGCACTTTGAAGTTTTCTGAAATATTCAAACATCTTTCCATTTTAGAAAAGAAAAAAAGAGAGAGAGAGAGGATAAAGTGACTTCCTCAAATATAAAAGAATTGGAAAAATTATTAGAATATTATTTGGAGTTTATTTGCTATATATTTTATTGGCAAAAAGTGCATTTATTGCGTTACAGAAATATTTTCAAAATTATTTGAGCAGGAATTAATGTTCACTATCATATATATTATAAATAGTGATTTTAGGAATTTTTGTGGTATTTTTACAAATTCATTTGAATTTGATTAGGGCCACAAATTGTTCTCAGTTAAAAAAACACGCGTGCACCACCTGGACCGAAACCTTGTTCGGCCCAAGAGCACACGAGCCGGCCTGCCCGCGCTTTCGGCCCACAGCCTATTGTCGCGCGGAGAACGCTTCGAGCCGGTCGACCGCCCGCGTCTCCCCCTCGCTCGCCTTTCCCCGCTCCCGCTGACTGGTGTGTCCCAGCCCCGGGTCACCCCCAACCTCCCGCCGCGCTGCTCGGGACGAGCTCGCGCGAGTCTGCCCGCACCCGCCGGCCGCCTCCCTCAGGATAAGCCTTATCCCCTCGCCACCGGAGCCCCTGACAGCGCCTATAAATGCCCCCAACGACCCTCTACCGATCTCACTGTCTCGCACAACTCCATGCCGCCCGTAGCCGTCGCCCTGTCCATTTGGATCTCGCCGGAGCCGAAGCACCTCATAGTCGTTTCCGACGCCGGTAGCGCACCCGAGACCTCCATTCTTTGTCAATCAATTTGCCTCTTTCCACCGCAACGTTTTGACATATTGGTTTTGCCTCTAGGCCGCCGGAGCAGCCCCACGCTTTACCGTTTCGACCATAGGCGCTCCAACGGAAGTCCGTTTCCTTTGTTTTGCGGTACACTAGACCCCTCCTGATCAACAGGACCCCGTTTCGACCGTAGGCACTCGAACAGAAGTCCATTTCCTCCGTGTTGTGGTACGCCAGACCCTTCCCGATGAACAGGACCCCGTTTCGACCGTACGTGGTCAAACAGAAGGCCGTTTCCTCCGTTCTGCGGTACCCCAGGCCCCGTTTCGGCTGTTCCGTCTAAGCCGGTTGGCTCCCATTGAACAGGACGCATTCAGACCCTGTCGGTTGCCTCTCGATGAACACAACGTTGTTTCCTCCGTTTTGATCCAGCCGGTTGGCTGCCGAGGAACAGGACGCCGTTGCTGCCGTCCTTTGCCTCTCCATGTATACGAGCCCTGGCCGCACGTATGCACGACTACGTGTTCGAGTCCCCGCCCGTATGTACGTATGTGGCCGTATTTTTTGCCCTGTGGTTGTACGTACGTGTACACCACTTAGATGGGACTGCATGAACTGCTACGTCGGGGGCTCTACTATGACACGTGCCACTACTTACTCGGCCACGGTTCAACCTTGCAGAGACACCGATCGACCAGTATGTACGTACACGTTCGCGACCAGATAGACAACGCTACGTATGCTTCAACCGGGTGGGTCTCAGCTGTCAGGGAGGATAAGGAGGCACTTGCATGCAAAGATATAGCTGGTGGGCCCCAGCTTTCTGGCATGGAATCATTTTTCTTGCCCGTAATAAGGAGGCACTTCCCCGTGCGAAGATGTAGCTGGTGGGTCCTAGCTGTCATGGGGAGGAATAAGGAGACGCTTTCTTCCGTGCAAAAATATAGCTGGTGGGTCCCAGCTTTCAGGGGAGGAACAATTTTACTTTCGCGTAATAAGGAGGCGGTTGCACACGTGCATCCATAGACCTGGTGCGTCCCCACTGTCAGCCTCTCCACGTATTGTCCTCCCCAGGGACTCTCGTTTGTTGACCACACCGCGCCGAGCGTACCAAGGTGGTGGATGACGGCGAGGCCCCAGACAGGAACAAGCCAGAGATGGGAAGACACAACAGTAGAGTCGCAGACGGAGAGGTATACGAGGGTTAACTGGTTCTCATGCGGTGTGGTTCTGTAGTCGGCGGAGAATAACAGGAGGTGTGGAGGGATAGCCTGGCTGGTGGTGGGGTAGTGCTTTGCAGCGAGGCGTGCTGCTAGCCGCCGGAGGCGGGAGCAGGTGGTCCAGACGGCGATGGTGGAAGAAGACAAGAGATTGAATGTGGATGCCTGCCGTTGGATGTAAATCCAAATACTACTAATGTAAGAATCATTTGTTGACTTAGTTGACAACGCCTTGCGTAGGGTTCATCCTATTGGCCCACATTTCAGCCTACAAAAATGTGGCACATATTCAACATATTTTTTTAGAATTTACAGTCCATTTGCTAGGCTGGGTGAACAAATAATGTAGCGTCTATCTGGCCCATTTATTTTTTTCTGAGAAACTACATCCCATTTGCACTTTCTTGAAATAAATGATTTTGCTGGGCTGGTTGTAAATATAATGCTGGGTTGGGCGGAGCAATGTTATGAAAAAATAAACTAGGGCTGGGCATTTTATTATAAATAAAATTAGATAATAAGCACGTTATTATTACATTGGTCCTTAAATCTTACAAAGTTTTTGTACGCAAGCACCAAGATTTTCGTTGCCTTAGAGTAAAAAAAATCAGGATTTTATTGTTGAACATTTATTTTATAAGTTAATAAGACGTGGGATTTTTTGCTTAAAGACCTCTGCGCTTTCTTCAAAAAAATGCATAAGTTGGGCTGCGAATGTTTAAGCGAAAATAAAACCTAGGCTGGGAGGCCCATAGGCCAGTCGATATATGAGGGCCCTAAAAAAATAAGTTCAAACCGCTGTGTCGGCATGTCGTGGGTTGCGCTTGTTGAAAAAGAAAACCTAGACTGGACAGGCCACTACCCAGCTGATACTGGTTGTCCCTCTGATAAAAAATGATACCTGCCAGCTCCCTATGACCGGCTTCGTTGTAAATTTATCTCCTTTATTAACTGTACATTGACAAACCCGTGGGCCCCAACATCAGTATACCATTAGGAGGAAGCATTTTTTCAATGAGGCACTTGCTTGCGTATGGCCATGGACCTGGTGGGTCCTGACTGTCTGCCTCTCCAAGTATAGTCCTCTCCAGATTCCTATTGTTTATTGAGCATGTTCGCAACGTCAGACGGCGGCGCCACGGTGACCACACAAAGCAGGACAGTGCTGGAGGATGACGTCGAGTCCTCGGACAAGAACACACCGAAGCCGGGGAAAAACGTGCTACAATAGTGGTAGGAGCTGTGCCTAATATGTTCCTAAAGTATTGAAGTAGCCCAGTGGCTTAGTCCCATTCCCCAACCGCTGCTCTGCCCGGGTTCGATTCCACCTGATGCAGTGCAAATATCCCCAACTTTTTGCCTCTGCCATTACTGACATGTGGGTGCCCCCTTGTCATCTACGCAAACCACCTCCAACACTTGCCAAAACTTCGTCCCTAGTTTTCTCTGTTTTTCACACACTCAACATTGTGTGGCCATTTTGAAAATAGCATAAGTTTTTGACTGTGCATCATATGAAGATGTGCTATGCATGAATGTTGATCAGCGTGATGTTAACTCGTTGGTAGTTCCATTTTTGACCATGAATAAAACTTCCAGCATGCTGTTATCCATGTTTGAAAAGGGCGTGTTAATATAAATGCTCTGCCTCTGAAACTTGCAGTTTCTTATCTGAAACTGAAACTTGCAGTTTCTTCTCTGAAAATCACATTGTCTGCACTTTTATATGAAACTACATTTTTGAAAGTACTAAAAAAGATCTCTGGAATTCAGAAAATACTTCATAAGCTCAATACTGCAAATCTGAAATTGAAAAGACATTCATATCTGAAAGTACTCAAAATACACAACACAAAACACAATTCACAACCTACAAATACTGATAACCCTAAGCTCCTCCTCTGCTTATTGGGGGGGGGGCACTCCTCTTCTATTCCTCGACGGCAGACAGCCACCCCGTGAGACGAGGTGAACGGCGAGGGAGAGGATGGCGGGGAAGCTTCATTGCGCCAACTGCTTTCCTCCTCTTGCAGTTGGGTACGGTCGACGAAGACTCCACCGGCTCGCTCTGCCACGGCACCCTCACAAACGGCACCGTGTAGATGCTCGATCCTTCCATCTCTAGATGCTCCATCTTGGATCGATACTCCCACCACCGCTGCCTCATGATCGGATTCGGTGAATCTGTCTGCTCCATGGCCCAGAGGAGCAGCTCTATGTACTGCCGCGTGACTCCCTCCGGGAGTATCGCCGCCTTTTCACTCTATTTCAGATATTTGACCATCGTCATCGTCATGGCCGCGGGTTGTCAAACCAAGACTGTATCTCCATCATGCTAGCTAGCTTCACAGGGTCGTCGTCTGCGATCCTCGCATATCGGTTGTACTCCTCCATCAATCTACTTCTCCATGACACCTTCACTCGCCGGCGGTGGTTTTGGAATGGAAGAGGAGCGGTGCTGGTTTTGGATTGGAACAGGAGAGGAGCAGCGGTGGTTTTGAAATGGAAGAGGAGAGGAGTGGCGGCGGTCTTGGAAGTATTATATTTTTGTTTTGAGGTGATGGTCTTGGAAGTCGGAAAGCAAGAGGAGCGGTGGACATTGGTTTTGGATTGGACGAGAGCAGCGGCACGCTGTGAGTGGGTCCCTCCTACTACCTCCGTGCTGGTTTACTAGCCCCATCGTATTTTGGGTCAAAGTTTGACCATGTACTGTATTTGACAAGTAAAATCTGAATGCATGTCATCAAAAATCATATCGTTGGATTAGTATCTGAATGTACTTTCCAATTATATTATTTTTGCAATGTATAACATTTATTTTATTTGTCAAAGCATGGTCAAAATATGAGCCAGAATACAAGGGAAGCTAGTTAGTGTGGGGTCGCTTCTTAATTGCAGTGTAAATTGATTTTGATTTACATCCAGTCACAGAGCGCTGCCCCTCTCGTCCAATCATAATCCGCCACCACACACTCCTCTCCCTCTTTTCCATTGCAAAACCACCACCTCTCCTCTCCATCTTCTCCATTCCAAAACCACCGTCTCACCTCTCCCTCTTCTCCATTGCAAAACCACCCGCTCTCCTCTCCATCTTCTCCATTGCAAAACCACCGTCTCACCTCTACCTATTCTCCATTGCAATACCACCATTTCTCCTCTCATCTTCTAAAGCCAGCACCGCACCTCTCAGAAGCACATCTATGGAGAGGATGTAGAAGCAAATCGTGCAGATCACCGGCGGTGACTAGGCGAAGTTAGCCAGGTTGAAGGAGATCCTGACTTGGTTTGACAACGAGTGGGAGAGTTCGAGGATGGTGAGGGCCATGTGGCAATGTATGAGAAAGAGCAAGACAGCGGCGATGAGGGCGGTGATGTACTCCCCGGCGGCAGTCACGCCGCAGTCCTTCGAGTTCATCGAGTATCTCCTCCAGGCGATCAAGTAGACAGATTCTCCCGAGGCGAAAGTCAGGCAGAGGTGGTGGGCATACAGATCAAAGGTCGATCATCCAAAGGATGACGAATGATCATGTACGGTGTGCCGTTCGTGAGGGTGCAGTGCCAGCCGGAGCAACCGGAGTATTCGTTCTCCCACCGCAAGAGGACGAGGTCGGATGGGGCAACGTCGCTTGCCCGCCGTTCTCCACGGTTCCCTCACCGCTCGCCTCGTCCCAACGGTGGTTGTAGGGTTTAAGGTAAGCTTTGCACTAGACCTAATCTTCCATCTGCTATGCTTACAATCAGTGTGACGACAAATAAAAATCATACGGGTAAGTACTGGGTAGTACTCCGAATACTACGCTTGTCACCCTAAAAGAGCTCTAGAACTAAAAAAAAGTTGTGAGAATGTGTACAAATAAAGAAAAATCGATTGGTCCTTTCAGAAAAATGTACTCCCTAGAAAAGTGCCAATATAAGCTATTTGATTAATGGATTTGCTACAACACTGAAACAAGTAAAGTGCACGTCAAACATCGGCAGTTTAAAATGTTCTGCAGGGTCGGCAAGAACTTGAGGAACCATCCGAGCATCTGCGCTTTTCCAAGCCACATTTATGTTAGATATTGGCACCTCGCACTCTACATATATGCTGGTTCCATCCAAAAATTTGTGCAGTTCCACTAAAATGTAGCCGAATAACCCTGTTTGCACAGATAATGAAAAAGCGTGATTACATTATAGTGGCACTAGTTGATGAAACATACACTAATAAATAGAAGAACTTCATTTTCTTAATAGGAAAATATTGCGATACAATACCTTTATTTAAAAAAATACAATAGTATCACAGTATGCCATGCTGCGAGGGGAAGATGGGCCCTTCAATGCCTCATACGGTAGGCCAGATACAGGAAATCAACCCACTTCTTCTCGATACACCTTCTGCAAGTGATGAACATCAGTGTAATGCGGTAGTACAAGGAGGGGCCTTGAGCCATTCCAATCTCTATTTTTGTGCAGTTCAACTAAAATTAAGCATCCCAGTTTGCAGAAACACTTAAACATGTCATTACATTAACAATGGGACTAGTTGATGTAACATATACTAACAAAGAGAAGCACTTTCATTATCTACATTGGAAATGAAATGATAGAGAGGATAGTAGCTCTATTTTAACTGTATTATTACTTCATTTTATCAGTGGCACTAGGGTCGAGCAGGTGGCAAGTGAGGTGTACCGTGCATTGCAAGGATGGACCCCGGGGGTGCTTAGACTGGGATGCTGAAGCTGGCTCTTTCAGTCCCTATCTCCCCCCCTGATGTTTCTGCTGTAGCTTTTGGGTTGTAATCAAAACTTGGTCGAGCTGGGGTTGCGTCCCCCTATCTGCCTAGCTTATGTGGCGAGCATGTCTCCTCCTAGTAGTAAGTCCTTTCTAGTGGTAGTTGCATAACTGCCCATTTATACTAAGATGATGTCGGATAATGGTTCTCTATGGTTCGGTTTCATTAATGAAATCGGAGGGAAACCCCCTCTTTTGTGGAAAGTGCCATTTAGGTGACGGTGATGGCTAATTAACTATTGGAGGAGATTACTTGCAGAGTTCCACTACTCCCTCCGTCCTTGAAAGAGTGTAGTTCCAACTTTGTTGGACGGTCAAACTATCTCAAAGTTTGACCGAGTTTGTGCAAAAATATATCAATGCTTGTGAATCCAAATAGGTATATGACAAAAATATATTTTATCATGAATCTAATGCTACTAATTTGATGGCATAAATGTTGGTCTATTATTGTATAAATACGGTCTAACATAAAAAAATTGACTTTCCAACACAATTGGAAGTACACTCTTTCAAGGACGGAGGGAGTAGGTGTAATGTATATCTCTGTTTGCACAAAAAGGTGGAAAGGAGGGTGACTAACAAGTGTTGAAAAATACATCAAATGAAAAGAAGCATGTTCCTTATCCGAATGGCAGTCATACAAGGATATTAGCAATTTATAAAGCAGCAGCATTGCTAGATATTAGTGTGGGCATTAAAATTAACTATGACAACTGTTAAATACGACATTACTATAATGGTGCCATTGCTTCATTTAACCAACACATTAGATTAACAGTTGCTAAAGAGTTGCTATAAGGGCACGGGAGAGTAGGCAAACCAACACAGTTGCATTTCAAATGAAAAGAAGAAACTTACTTATCGTAATGGGAAATATAGCAGGACATGAAAAACAGTGCCATTGATTCATATTACTGGAGGCATTACATTGAAAACAACATTAGTTTAACGTGTCCTTACTTCAACAGTGGGATTGCAACATTTTACCAGTGGCATTAGATAAGACGGGCTCAGGGCAACAAACATCCAAACAGGATATCTGGGTTGGTCCCATTTTTTTCAGTAGCCACCTTTTACTGTGTGAGGGCAGCAAATCTTGTGTTGGACATACTCTGTTGACTTGACCCCCCACTGCCCACTTTCTTTCCTTTTTCAACCAATAGATTGGTTCTATATCGAGTTTGTACTGTGTTTCCCTTTATTTCCCTCTTAGACCAAGAGACTAGTTGGATAGCCAGTCTCTACTACTTTTTGCCCCCATTCTTTCCTCTTACGACCAAGTCCTAGATTGAGGATACAACTCCCTTCCACCCCCACCCCAACCCCCACCGACCCCACCCTTTCTTCCCTGTTTGAACCAGGCACTTGATTCGACTGGATGTAGTTTTATCTCTTAATAGTAAAAATTTCGGTGGCTTTTGAACAGCCGATCGATCCTATCTACGAGCGAGGCTGAGAAGTAGAAAAATATACACATGCAGCAATGTGAGGAGCTGCGGCAGTACAACAAGGTCGGTTTCGAAGGACGTTATACCTGAGGGTCACCGGGATGTGGCTAGGTGGGCGGCGGGAGGCCGGATCTGCCAACACTATGACAGCAAGGAAGAAGGGGTCAGAGGCCCTCCCTGGCCGGCGCTGTGTGGGAGAGAATGACAAGGCACGTTGATTGGGACGCACCGACAGTGGGTCAGAGCCATCGCCGACGATGACCGCGTGAACATTGCACCTTCTCACCTTCCCCGGCGGAGGGGATCCTGCCGGATCTGTGACCAGTGATGAGCAGAGAGAGAGTGTGGCCACCGCTCCGTGTTTAGATCTGGAGAGGATGAGATTGTGTGAAGAAAGCAACACTAGCAAGCAAGCGCGGAGGTTCCTGCCTATATAGTGGAGTAGTTTTCTTTTCTCTCGATAAAAACAATCGTTTCAAATGGCATACGTGTCTGGTCGCACTTTGTATTGTTCACTTCTGGTCAATGGCCCTTGATTAATCGAACAACCACACGGGTCAAATTATCGTGGGTGAAAATATAGAATGAACAAGCCCGAACTCCTTTGAAATTGAGATGTGGATGGCAGCGTTTGAACACATTGCATTCGTTGACAAAGTAGTTTGAATTTGAGGTAATGTGTGGCTTTTGCAATTCACATCTAAATGGAGGCACACCATATATTTTGTTTGATTACCACGTTATACATATAAAACATGCATAATTTACATTTCAAATAGCTAGCTACAGCTTGAAATGTATTTGTTTTCAATAGAAAATGAAATCAAAATTTAGAAAATTCGTGATCTTGGCGTTTGCAAAAAAAAGTAAAGGGACATCAATCTTTGTTCTGCTTTTGGACATAAGCTATATACAACCTTTTTTAATGACTGGGTCTATTATGAGTGTTCGCCAAGTGCCTTTCATGAAAAATACATCGATATTCGAAGACCACCAAACGACCAACTGCAATCAGAATGAGTCGTCGACACGTTGCTATCGATGCTATTCTACCGGAGCCGGCTTGACCTCCTCAATGATTGTCGATAAGTATTCATGCATGTGCCCCTAAGGAGCACCACCCCGGAGGCGCATTTGTCGTCATTTTGATCTGAAGCACCGGATTAACATAACACAAAAAATGCCACATGACAAGAAACCCTAACCTCACTGCCCCAAGGAGACAACAAACGCTGGAGCTCCGTGGACTACGTCCCGACGGACAAACTAGACGAGGATCAAAGCTCAAATTAGAGACAAACCCATAGAAAAGGCATCAATCAATGTCTTAACTTAGCCGGCTTGACCTAGATGGCAGCCGAGTAGTCTCCGTGCATGTGCCCCCAATGACCAGCGCCCTGGAAGAACGCAGTTGTCGCTATTTAACCCTCGCAGTGATCTGAAGCATATGATGTTGGAAATATGCCCTAGAGGTAATAATAAAGTGGTTATTATTATATTTCCTTGTTAATGATAATTGTTTATTATCCATGCTATAATTGTATTGATTGGAAACTCAAATACATGTGTGGATACATAGACAACAACATGTCCCTAGTGAGCCTCTACCGGACTAGCTCGTTGATCAAAGATGGCTATGGTTTCCTAGCCATAGACATGAGTTGTCATTT
Source organism: Thinopyrum elongatum (assembly GCA_011799875.1). Lineage (NCBI taxonomy): Eukaryota > Viridiplantae > Streptophyta > Magnoliopsida > Poales > Poaceae > Thinopyrum > Thinopyrum elongatum. The sequence continues at coordinate 382,024,007 of CM022300.1, forward strand.
GATAACGGGATCACATCATTAGGAGAATGATGTGATGGACAAGACCCAAACTATAAACGTAGCATATGATCGTATCAAGTTTATTGCTATCATTTTCTGCATGTCAAGTATCTGTTCCTATGACCATGAGATCATGCAACTCACTGACACCGGAGGAGTACCTTGTGTGTATCAAATGTCAGAACGTAACTGGGTGACTATAAAGATGCTCTACAGGTATCTCTGAGGGTGTCTGTTGAGTTGGCATGGATCAAGACTAGGATTTGTCACTCCGTATGATGGAGAGGTATATCAGGGCCCTCTCGGTAATACAACATCACAAGAAGCTTGCAAGCATGTGACTAATGAGTTTGGTCATGAGATCTTGTATTACGGAATGAGTAAAGAGACTTGACGGTAACGAGATTGAACTAGGTATGGAGATACCGACGATCGAATCTCGGGCAAGTAACGTATCGCCGGACAAAGGGAATTGTATATGGGATTAACTGAATCATTGACATCATGGTTCAACCGATAAAGATCTTCATGGAATATGTAGGAATCAATATGGGCATCCAGGTCCCGCTATTGGTTATTGACTAGAGAGGAGTCTCGGTCATGTCTACATGATTCTCGAACCCGTAGGGTCACACGCTTAACGTTCGGTAGCGCTAGGGTAGTATTGAGATATTAATAGTGGAAAGTACAAAGGTTGTTTGGAGTCCTGGATGGGATCCAGGACATCATGATGAGCACCAGAATAGTCCGGAGGTAAATATTCATGAATGGAAAGTTGTTATCGGGGTTCCGGAAAAAGTTTGAGTTTTTTCGGTATTGTACCGGGGAGGTTCTAGAAGGTTCCAAAGTGGGGCCCACCTGCATGGGGACCCACATGAACGTGGGTAGTGGGGAAAGTCCCCACAACCCTGGTCTAGGTGCACCAAGATCCTCCCTTAAAAGTAATAGTATCATATCCCAAGGGGATAAGATCAGGATCCCGAAAAAGGGTGATACCGATCGGTGGGGAAGGAAAGGCGGGATTTCCTTCCTCCCCCTTTGGGCAACGATCCTAGGGCCTTGGAGGGCAAGCCACTAGCCCCCTCCACACCTATATAAAGGTGTGGAGGCATTGGGGGCAGCCACCCTTGGACCCTTGCCCGTTACCTCTCCCAACTCCTCCCACGTTTCACCGGTACACGCTTGGTGAAGCCCTGCCAGAATTCCGCTGCCACCACCACCACCATACTGTCATGTTGGTCCTAATCTCATCTACCCCCTCTCTCTCGCTTGCTGGATCAAGAAGGAGAGGACGCTACCGAGCGGCATGTGTGCTAAACTCAGAGGTGCCGTCCATTCGGCACTTGATCGGGAGTTCGTGGACGGATCGTGATTGGATCGCGAAGACGTTCGACTACATCTACCGCATTTCTTAACGCTTCCGCTTAGCGATCTACATGGGTATTTAGATCCAATCTCTCCTCTCATAGATGTCCATCTCCTAGATTAATCTTGGTGAGCGTAGGAATTTTTTTGTTTCCCATGCAACGTTCCCCAACAGTGGCATCATGAGCTAGGTCTATGAGTACATGACTTCACGAGTAGAACACAAAGGAGTTTGTGGGCATTGATGTTCAGATTGCTTCCTTCCTTGGTCTTATCTTGATTCAGCGGTATTGTGGGATGAAGCGGCCCGGACCAACTTTACATGTCCACGTACATGAGACCGGTTACATCGACTGACATGCAACTTGTTGCATAAAGATGGCTGGCGGGTGTCTGTCTCTCCCACCTTAGTTGAATCGGATTCGACAAAGGCGGTCCTTGTAGAAGGTTAAATAGCAACTTGAATATCACTGTTGTGGCTTTGCGTAGGTAAGAATAGTTCTTACTAGTCACCCATAGCAGCCACGTAAAACATGCAACAACAAAGTATAGGACGTCTAACTTGTTTTTGCAGGGTATGTTGTGATATGACATGGCCAAAGATATGATGAGATATATTTGATGTATGAGATGATCATGTTTTGTATAGATTATCATGACTTGCATGTCGATGAATACGACAACCTGCAGGAGCCATAGGGTTGTCTTTAATTATTGTATGACATGCGTGTCAATCATTAAGCACTATGTAATGCTTTACTTTATCGCTAAGCCATAGCTATAATTGTAGAAGCACGGTTGGCGTGACAACCCCGATGGTGACATGATGATGGAGATCATGGTGACACGTCGGTGACGATGGAGATCATGCCAGTGCTTTGAAGATGGAGATCAAAAGTACAAGATGATGGCCATATCATGTCACTTATGATTTGCATGTGATGTTAATACTTTTATGTATCTTGTTTTGCTTAGGACGACGGTAGCATTATAAGGTGATCCCACACTAAAATTTCAAGATAAAATTGTGTTCTCCCCAAGTGTGCACCGTTGTGAAAGTTCATCGTTTCGATGCACCACGTGATGATCGGGTGTGATAGACTCTACGTTCGCATACAACGGGTGCAAGCCAGTTTTGCACATGTGGAACACTTGGGTTAAACTTGACGAGCCTAGCATGTATATACATGGCCTCGGAACACAAGAGACTGAAAGGTTGAACATGAGTCATATAGTAGATATGGTTAACATGGAGATGTTCACCATTGAAACCACCTCATCTCACGTGATGATCGGACTTGGGTTGGTGAATTTGGCTCATGTTACACTCGGACAACTAGAGGGATGTTGATTTGAGTGGGAGTTCTTAGGTAATATGATTAATTGAACTCATTATCTTGAACAATAGTCTAAGTTATCTTTGCAAATTATGTTGTAGATCAATGTCTCGCGCAGTAGCTCCCCTGAATTTCAATGCGTTCCTAGAGAAAGCTACGCTGAAAGATGATGGAAGCAACTTTGTGGACTGGGCCCGTAATATGAGGATTATCCGCATGGCTGCCAAAAAGTCTTATGTCCTTGATGCACTGCTTGGTGCGCCACCCCCTCCAGCGACTATGGACGTTGTGAACGCCTGGCAGTCGCGTGTTGATGACTACTCAATAGTTCAGTGTGCCATGTTATATGGCCTAGAACCGGGACTTCAAAGGCGTTTTGAACGTCATGGAGCATATGAGATGTTCCAGGAGTTGAAGTTTATTTTTGAGAAAAATGCCCGGATCGGGAGGTATGAGACCTCTGATAAGTTCTATGCCCGCAAGATGGAGGAGAACATCTTTGTCAGTGAGCACATACTCAGAATGTCTGGGTATTACAACCGTCTGGTTGAGTTGGGAGTTGAGCTCCCGCCTGAGGCGGTCACTGACAGAGTTCTTCAATCGCTACCACCTAGCTACAAGAGCTTTGTGTTGAACTATAACATGCAAGGGTGAACAAGTCAGTCTCCTAGCTGTTTGCGATGCTGAAAGTCACGGAGTCAGACATCCAGAAGGAGCATCAAGTGTTGATGGTCAATAAAACCACTAGTTTCAAGAAGAGCAAGGGAAAGAAGGGAAACTTCAAGAAGAGTGGCAAAGCAGTTGCTCCTCCCATGAAGAAACCCAAGGCTGGACCCAAGCCAAGAACTGAGTGCTTCTATTGCAAGGGAACTGGCCACTAGAAGCGGAATTGCCCCAAGTATTTAGCCGACAAGAAGGGGGACAACATCAACAAAGGAATATATGATAGACATGTTATTGATGTGTACCTTACCAGCTCTCATTATAGTGCCTGGGTATTTGATACCGGTGTGGTTGCTCACATTTGCAACTCTAAACAAGAACTACGGAATAGACGAAGGACGAATTGATGATGTGCGTGGGAATTGGTTCCAAGGTTGATGTGATCACCGTCGGCACGCTCACTCTTCGATTATGTCGGTGTTCTGGGAACCAAGGTACCCAGACTTGCCAGCCTGCGAGCCACGGCGTCGCTCCTTCGATGGCCTAGTATGGCCCATCTGCAAGACTACCAAGACAAGACCCTCGCGAGGGGCCCCCTGACCTCGTGAGGCGGGCGACACCAAGGCCTCCAGAGAGGCGGCCTCCCCAGGCTGCCTCCCGAGGAGCGGATATTTCTATGCAGGTACCCAGCCACCCGAGGCTGCGATGATGTGAGCCACGACGACTAAGGCCAGGCGGGCGCCAGTGGGCGCAGAGGAGACAGTTTCCCTTTTGGTGCTAAGGGAGTGAGGAAAGACGTGGGTTCCCAAGGTGCCCTCCAAAGGTTTCCATTCCGGTGCAACGAGACCAAGACCACGAGCTCGGCAGGACGGATGTCATCGCCGAGCCCACTGTTGCGTCACGACCAGAAGCTTTGTAGGATAAGACCATCTTTTGTCAGGATAGGGTGTACCTCCTGTCTCCTTTCAAATTGGCCATTGTGGTATCCCTTCCCGCCTAAGTTTCCAGGGAAGAGGACCGAGGCCACTATAAATATAGGTTAGCCACCACCGCCAAACAGGTCGATTCATTCTCACCCCCGAGCCCTCGCGAGGCAGCTCATCCACTGTACTAGTTCATCCTCAACCTCTTCGTGAGGCCAATCCACCACAAAGCAGGAGTAGGGTTTTACACCGCAAGGTGGCTCGAACCTGGGTAAACTGCCATGTTCATCTTCTTCCCCACTCACGCGAATCCGGCTAGGCTAGGCTGTAGGGCGACGAGCTCGAGGCTTGAGAGGTTGAGATCTTCGCACACGCCCCAGAGTTCGAACCGTCTTGGGTCTATGGAGCCCTGAATCAGACATTTGGCACACTAGGTAGGGGTGTGTCAAAGCCTCGCCTCCTCATCAACCACGCTCCATCCTCGCCTTGCCATGACAAGAGCTAGCCGAGCCCGCACCGAGTGGTGGGCCGTGCGCTCCGATCAGGCGGCGCCCTCCCGCTGTGGCATTCCCCGTCGCGCCCCACCTCCCTCGGTGTGTTGTCACCAACGGCAGGGTTCATCGCCGCCACCCCTCGCGTGGCGCAATGGGAGAGCTATCGCGCCCTCGGCTAGCACTGCCACAACGCCGCCCCTCTGCACCCGACGGGGGCTAACGGTGTCGGCGTCCTGGGACCGGGGGTGCCCAGACTTGCCTGCCTGTGGCCCATGGCGTGGCTCCATCGACGGCCTGGTACGGCCCAGCTTTAGCAACAACAACTCAAGACCCTCGCGAGGGGCCAAGCCTCGCGAGGTGGACCACACCAAGACCTCCACGAGGGGCGGCCTCCCCAGGTTGGCTCCCGAGGAGCGGAGATATCAATGCAAGCTGCACCTCACGAGGTTCACCTGACGTGAGCCATGACGACCAAGACCAGGCGGGCGCCAGCGGGCGCAGTGTACCAGTTCCCCCTTTGGTGTCAAGGAGGCAAGCACAGGCGCGGAGTCCCGAGGAATCAAGCAAAGGTTTCCATATCGGTGCAACAAGACCAGGACCGCCAGGACGGAGGTCATCGCGGAGCCCACTGCAGCGTCACCGCCAGAGGCTTTTGCAGGCGAAGACTACTTTTGTGAGGATAACTTGTACTAGTTGTCTCCCTTCGAATTTGGCCGTTGTGGGATCCCTTCCCGCCTATATTTGGGAAGAGGACCAAGGCCACTATAAATAGGACTTAGCCACCACCATAGGGGGGGAGATCCATATTCCACCCTCACCACCTCACCAGCTCATCGGGCTCAAGAACACCTCACCTCCTGAGGTCGTTCCACCACTGTACTAGTTCATCCTCAGCCCTCCGAGGCAATCCACCACAAAGCTAGAGTAGGGTATTACACCGCAAGGTGGCCCGAACCAGGATAAACTGCTGTGTCTCTTGTCCCTAGGGTTCGTCGAGCTAGGCTGTGGAATCGTTGAGCAGGCAGACTGGGGAAGGAGAGTTCTTCGCATGCACCCCAGAGTTCGAACCTCTCAAGGGTCTGCGGAACCCCGAATCCGACATTTGGTGCGCCAGGTAGGGGTTCGTCGGAGCCTTTCTCTCGTCGGTCGACCTGCCGCTACTCCACTGCTTCCATGGCTGACGCCCGTCGAGCCCGTGCTGAGCGTCGGGCCGCCCTCGCCGCTCGCGTCGCCTAGACGGCGCCCGTCGGCGGGCCTCCCCACCATTCTCCATCGCCTGCTGCTAACGCTGCCACCGGCCTGGCGGGGCACGAGCAACAAGCTTCGTCGCTGCACCCCTCCGTGCGACGTGATGGGCTCACGGCCACTCCGTCGCCGACTCCGGCTGGTTCGTCGTCTCACGCTTGTCGCGGGCCGGCGGACGCACAAGCTGTGTTGCTCATGACGCGCGAGCTCTTGCGCTACCGCCCTGTTGACGACTTCTACGAGGACTGGCTCGAGCGCATCGCCGAGCTTGTCAGCATCGCAGGGGACTCACCTGTGCCGTCTCTCTCGCTGCCTCGCCCGCCACCTGCCGCGGGCGACGTAGCCCACGGAGCTCCTCCACCACCTCCCCGTCAAGACGTCGCCCTCGCACCAAGGCGCGCGGCCCCACGGCGTGGCCCGCGCGCGAAGAAGCAAGCTGCCAGGAGGTCCAGCGGCCGCAAGAAGATGCTCCTGCATTCCCAGCACCCCCACGCCGAGACCGCGCGCCGCCTGTGGTGGTGGCGCGTGAGCGCCAAGATCAAGCTCCACCTCCATGTCGGGCTCCCGTAACCACCGCGGGCTGCCGGGCCTTCACCCCCGAGCTACGCAGCGTCGTCTGGCCGGGGAAGTTCAAGCCCGACCTGCCTCCACGCTATGACGGCACCCCCGACCCTGCTAAGTTCCTGCAACTCTACGAGCTGAGCACCGAGGCGGCCAACAGCGACGAGAAGGTCATGGCGAACTAGTTCCCTATGGCTCTCAAGGATGGCGCGTGCTCGTGGCTCCTGAACCTGCCCTCGGGATCGATCTCCTCCTGGGGCGAGATGCGCGAGCATTTTGTCGCCAACTTCCCGGGCACCCGCGACCGCCCGCCTGCCACGGGCGACCTGTGATGCATCAAGCAGCAGCCAGGGGAAACCCTGCAGAAGTACATCCAGCACTTCAACAGCGTCCGTGTCAAGATCCCCAAGGTGTCGGACGAGGCCATCATCTCAGCGTTCTCTGATGGCGTCCGCGATGTCAAGATGAAGGAGGAGCTCGCCATACACGAAGACCTGTGCACGGCTCTGGAGATGTTCAACATGGCGACCAAGTGCGCGAGAGCTGAGGAGGGACTCCTCTCCCTCCTCGAGCTCCTAGCGGCCGACCCAGAAGACAAGAAGGCCAAGGCCAAGGACGTGAAACACAAGGGGGCGGCCGTGCTAGTGGCTGAACCAGAGATGAAGCGCGGCTGCGACCACCCAGAGTCATCCAAGGGTAGCCGTCCGTTGTGCGTCCTCCACAACGTACACAGCCACAACACTAACGGCTGCCATGAGCTCAGGGCCATCCGCGATGGGCACCTCGGTCGATGCCCCGAGCGCAACGATCGAGGCTACGACCGCGGAGGAGGCCGAGGCAGAGGATGCTGGGACGACCGCGGGCCTCGCCAGGAGTGGTGTGATCAGCCTCGTGAGGACCGCTGGCAGGGCCAGCCTCGCGAGGGCGCCTGGAAAGATCAGCCTCGTGAGGACCGTCCTCAGGGCAACACCGGCCTCCCTCCGCTGCCACCGCCCCCAAGAAGGAACGACGACCACCACCAGGATGAGGGGGCTGGGGGCTTCCAGGAGCCTCGCGCCATCGCTTGCATCCTGGGCGGTGCTTAGGCCCCAGACTCCCAGCGCATCTTCAAGCAGTTCGCCCGCGAGGTGAACGCAGATCTCCCCAGGCTCGTGGCCACACGCCCGCTCAAGTGGTCCAAGTGCATCATCACCTTCAGCTCATCAGGCCAGCTCAAGTCTGCGGCAACCGCCGGCGCCCTCCCGATGCTCTGCTCTCCCGTCATCAGCAACGTCCTCGTCACCAAGACCCTCATTGATGGCGGTGCGGGGCTCAATGTCCTTTCCATCGAAATGTTTGATCGCCTCCAAGTGCCCTATGATCAGCTGCAGCCCACCAAGCCCTTCTCAGGAGTGACCGACGGCTCCACCACCCCGATAGGGCAGATCCGCCTCCCTGTCACCTTCGGCCAGCGCGACAACTACCGCACCGAGCTCATCGACTTCGATGTCGCCCACATCCGTCTTCCGTACAATGCCATCCTTGGGTACCCAGCCCTGGCCAAGTTCATGGCGGTGACTCATGATGGCTACAATGTCCTCAATATGCCAGGGAACCGCAACATCATCGCGATCGCATGCGAGGAAAAGGACACGGTGTGCGCTCTCGAGCGCGCCTACCACGCCATGGCGGTTGAGGACCCAGACAATGAAGGCACCATCTACCCTCCTGAGGCTATCCCCAAGAAGAAGAAACAACTGCTCCACCAAGAGCCTCAGGAGAACGGTGTCTCCACCGGCACCACCTCAGGACCAGCGCCCTCGGATGGGGCGCCCCCCTCTCTCGCATAGGAAGGCACGCCCGGCACCCCTGTCAGGCTGGGCTCGGGGGCTCTCCTCTGGAGGGCCTCTGAACTAGCAAACGTCATGAGGGAGGCGCTCAGGCACCACGTGGAGGCGTGCTTCAGCGCGCGCTTCTGCCAAGAGGGCACAAGGCACGAGGTGCCTGGTGCTCAGGAGTTCGTCATCAAGGCAACCGAGGAGCTTCAAGAGGCAAGAGCCATGCGCGGTGACCGCCGCCCGCCACCTGGCTTGGCTCCTTGTCCTGGCGAGGACAGTGAGCTGCGCGTCTGCATCGACTACCTCGGCCTCAACAGGGCTGTGTCTCAGGAGCGCTTCTGTCCATCGCGTGTTGGTCGGTGCGAGGGCCCCCCTCACAGCTACGTTCGCATGCCATACGGCCTGCCGAACGCGGCTGTCACCTTCCAGCGCCACCTGCGGCGCGTCCTGGTGGCTCAGGAGACCAGGCACCAGGCGGTCCTGGTGGAGATGGCAACGATTCTCCGCGAGCCCCCTGAGCCTCCAGAGCCTCCCGAGGTTCAGGACCCAGGCGACTCATGAGGAGCGACTTCTTCAGCACACATCTTCGGCTACTCCAACATCTCTTCAGCAACGGTACCAGGTGACGTTTTCTAGTTTATTCAGTTTGGGGCGCCCCTCGGGCAGCATTATCCCCAGATCGCGTGGGCCTGTCCCTGTGACATGTATCCTTTTGCATCTTGATTCACTCCGTTGGGGGCGCCCCTCGGGCTGCATCATCCCCAAGCTGCGTGGGTCCGTCCCTGTGGTAGGTATTGCTTTGCATCTATCAGAACTAGCCTTATTCTTGCCATCGGTTGCTTTATGATTATCATCTGCCTGTCCGGTACTTCGTTGCCATGAACGTCGTACGCCCTTGCAAGCCCACCCATGACCGCCTCATGATTAAGGGCTGGCATGGCGTCTGTGCTCGGGTCCGTCCCTGCAGTGTCGCTAAACCCAAGGGACTGAGCTCTGGCTCACAGGCCAGCTCCTGTGTATGTCACCTCCCATGTTCCTTGGTGCCTAGTCCTCGCATGAGCTAATCGTGGGCGGATGAGTGAGGGCGCGCGACATGGTGCCTCGTCACCACAGGAGCCGCGCGCCGGCTGTCTTTCTTCAGGACATCCGCATGAGAAGACTGGGCACGGCGTCTGTGCTTAGGTCCGTCCCTGCAGTGTCGATAAACCTAGCGGCTGAGCTCTGTCTGGCGGGCAGGCCCCGTTCATGTCACCTCCTAGGGCCGTTGGTGCTTGGCCTTCTCATGTGGTAACCTCAGGAGATTCACTCGGTGCAGGTTGCCTAACCATCTCGCAGGATCATTACAAGTGCTCTCAATCAAGACCAGGCGCAACACGCCTTGAGGTAGGGCCCAGTGAGTCTCGCGCTGGCTCACGGGTGCCCAGACACACCTCCTCTAGCCCTGCCGTGCAAGCCACGTGTCAGGGCGGGGTTGTACACGCCCCAGGGGCTCTCCTCAGAGGGAGCCCCCTCCCATGTACCAGTGGAAGCACCATGTTCCGCGCTGGCAGTCGACACGGTCGAGGAGCGACTATGCCCATGCAAGAACGGTAGCGCCATGCTCCGCGCTGGTGATAAACAACTGAGGGTGGCCTCACGGCCGAAGTAACCTCAGGGAGCCACCAGGCTCGGTGCTTAGCCTCACCGCTCTGCTTTCCCCCGGGAGAGTAGCCCGAGGGGGCTGGGCACGGGGGCTACGTTCAGGTCACGCCTGGTGTACGCCACCTCGCCAGGTCCCTCGGACCTGGTCTTCGCGCAACCCTCCCGAGCAAGAGCCCGGCGAGGATAGGTACGAGGTCTGTTTGTACGTCAAGGGGGACCCTTGGGCATCGCGACCCAAGGGCCTAACTGGTCATGTAGCCCCTCACCCCTTGGTCTCGTCTTGGCAATCTGGACGACCCAATGGCGGCTGAGGTACGCGCGGGGCCGGGCCCTGCCGACGCAGAACGCTAAGGCCTAATCTCGCGTCTCCTTCCCGAGGGCTGTTTGTACATCAAGGGGAACCCTTGGGCATCGCGACCCAAGGGCCTAACTGGTCACGTAGCCCCTCACCCCTTGGTCTCGTCCTGGCGATCCGGACGACCCAATGGCGGCTGAGGTATGCGCGGGGCCGGGCCCTGCCGACGCAGAACACTAAAGCAAACGGGAAGGAAATCGCAAAATCCTAGCAAATTATTACAAGACATATTGTTTCTCCAAAATACCAAACATGAGTTCTTACGCCTCCGCGAGGCACGGTTCATATTGCAGGAAATAAAATGGAGCGAGCGCCACCATCAAGCTTCTCCTTCAGCCTTGGGCGCCACCATCGCCCGCCTGGGGAGTCCCGTGGTCGACGACGTCGCCGTCGCCCGTGCCGCCAGCCGTAGTCGTGGGGTCGACGGCAAGGAACTTCTCCAGCAGGGCCTCCACCTGGTCCTTCACGGCTTCAGCAATGGCGGTGTAGCGATCCGGGTCCACAGGCTCAAGCATGGCACCGAGGTCGAAGTTGGGGTCGCGAAGACGGAGGTGGTAGAAGACGCGTGTCACGGCCGAGGTGGAAAGCGCGTGGGCCTCCCCTTCCACCATGGGGCCAAGTCCAATGACAACACCCTCGAGCGCCGTGACAAGCTTGGGAAGCAGCTCGGTGGGGCCCTCCTCCGAGGTCACCAGCGGCTCCTTCAACTCGCTCCCGTAGAGGTCCTGCAGTGCCTTGCGGGACCTCTGTTCGAAGGAGTCAAAGGCAGCGCGCCCCATGATGGCTGCCTCCTCAGCCTTGGCAAGGAGCCTCTCCCAGGCCTCCAGCTGGGCCTTCTACGCCTCCACCTCCTCCTTCAACTTCTCCAGGTGGCCACGCTCTGTGGCTTGTTCCCGGGCCGCCCGCTCCAGCTCGGCGTCGCGATCAACAATGGCAGCTTTTTGGGCCTTCAGCTCCTCCTCCTGCACCTTGCGCTGACGGGCCTCGGTGGCCTGCTTGTCACGGAGAGTACTCAGCTCGGCCTCTACCACTCGGCAGCACCCCTCGGCGGCCCTCCTTGTCGAAGACCTTGAAGAACAGCGTGGAGGCGCCGTCGTACTCGAAGTGGATGGCGAGGGCTCCCTCCGCGCAGCAGGCGCGGGCGACCTCGCCCCATCCTCGGGTCATGAAGATCTTGCCAGCGGGGACGACCTCGATCTCCACCCCCATGGCCAGACTGCAGCACCCGGCGCGCTGCAGCCATAGCTCAAGTGGCCCCCTCAGCAGAATCTCCTCAGCGAAGAACCGCGGGAGCTGGATCCACGAGCGCGGTGGCATCGCCGCCCACACCACGAACTCGCGCGAAGAGCTTTTGGCATGGGTTTGCGGGCCAGTCGCCCGTACAACCTCAGCTTGGCCACCACGGCCGTGGCTCGCGCGGCGCGAGGCATCGCCACCTCCTCCGGAGCCTTGAGCTTGGGCATACAGAGGGAGCAGGAAGCCCGGCGGAGGCCGCTCGAGCCAGGGTCGCGTCACCTCCAGCCTCTTGCCAGCGTCGCGGGGACGGCTGAGCCTCTTCTTCGGTGGAAGTGGTCCCTGCTCCTCGCGGGGGGTTTTTCCTTTCTCCACGACGGAGAACCTCCTAATCGGCGCCATGAGCACCGCGGCAAGACGGCGAGGCAAGAAGGAAGAAGAAGGAGCGGGTGGCGAGAAGACGGAGATGAGCAAGGGGGGCTTTGCCCCTCTCCTCATTTATAGCCAAGGGGAGGCCGACCGCCGGCCTCCACGATCGCGCGTAATGATGATTTTTCTCTACATGCAGCAGGGTCTCGTCAAGTCGAGCAGTTGCCGAGGCAGCATGGGGAAGTGGAGGCGCCCATGTCCCATCAATCGCCACGCGGCAACCGGGGCCGCAGGTGGTTAGGGCCCGCGGTGCTCCGCACTTGCCCTTTGGCTTCGCCTCGAAGCCAAGTTCGAGCACGCCCTGGGCCCGGGGGTTACTGTCGGCGTCCTGGGACCGGGGGTGCCCAGACTTGCCTGCCTGCGGCCCATGGCGTGGCTCCATCGACGGCCTGGTACGGCCCAGCTTCAGCAACAACAACTCAAGACCCTTGCGAGGGGCCAAGCCTCACGAGGCGGACGACACCAAGACCTCCACGAGGGGCGGCCTCCCCAAGCTGGCTCCCGAGGAGCGGAGATATCAATGCAAGCTGCACCTCGTGAGGTTCACCTGACGTGAGCCATGACGACCAAGACCTGGCGGGCGCCAGTGGGCGCAGTGTACCAGTTTCCCCTTTGGTGCCAAGGAGGCAAGTGCAGGCGCGGAGTCCCGAGGAATCAAGCAAAGGTTTCCATATCGGTGCAACAAGACAAGGACCGCCAGGACGGCAGGACGGAGGTCATCGCGGAGCCCACTGCAGCGTCACCGCCAGAGGCTTTTGCAGGCGAAGACTACTTTTGTCAGGATAACTTGTACTAGTTATCTCCCTTCGAATTTGGCCGTTGTGGGATCCCTTCCCGCCTATATTTGGGAAGAGGACCAAGGCCACTATAAATAGGACTTAGCCACCACCATAGGGGGGAGATCCATATTCCACCCTCACCACCTCACCTGCTCATCGGGCTCAAGAACACCTCACCTCCTGAGGTCGTTCCACCACTGTACTAGTTCATCCTCAGCCCTCCGAGGCAATCCACCACAAATCTGGAGTAGGGTATTACACCGCAAGGTGGCCCGAACAAGGACAAACTGCTGTGTCTCTTGTCCCTTGGGTTCTTCGAGCTAGGCTATGGGATCGTTGAGCAGGCAGACTGGGGAGGGAGAGTTCTTCACATGCACCCCAGAGTTCGAACCTCTCAAGGGTCTGCGGAACCCCGAATCCGACAGACGGGCGTGCAAGCCATGCTCCTTGCGGCGCACGAATTACTACGATACCGCCCCGCTGACGGCGACCACGCCGCCTAGGTTGACCGGGTCGCCGAGCTGCTCGACGTCACCTGCGGGGGTACGAAGCCCCTCTGTCCCCCGCCTGTGTCGCGACCCTTGCCGCAGGCTCAGACATGCCCTTGCTGCGTCTGCTCGTCCTACTGGAGAGGACCCAGTCTTAAAGGAAACACTTCCCCGAGCCTCAGGCAGGCTAGACGGCTCCCCGTGGGAGGCGCCGCAGCGAGCCACCTCCTAGCCATCGTGACACGATGGCGGGGGTGGCGATCAGCGAGGCTGAAGGGCTCGTGGGTTGGCGAAAGGCAGGCCTCTGTTAGCATAGCCCTCGAGATCATCAGGACCTCATGAAGCCCAAGGACTGCAGGCGGGCCTATGCCAGGGCCTCTACCGCTGTAACAGATACTTTCAGAATATATTTTGCTAACATTGGAAGGCAGGAGACCTACGCTCCGTAGCACGCCCGCGAGGCGATGGCCGGACTGAGCGCGCCGGGGCACGCCAGGCGTAAGACGGCGCCCTGGACCAGGATAGGGTCCCCGGGGGTCCCAAGGACTTGAGGAGCCCGTGAGGCCAGGGAGCCTCATGAGGGCCCGCGGCCACCTGAGCCATGGCCGCTCGATGCCGGGGGCCTCAGGGCCAAAAAGGCTGGGGAGGAGCCAGGAAACTGGCACCACGAGCTAGTTGAGCGGCCTGCGGCCAATGGGGTGGCGCGTAGCACCGCCCGCCGGCGGATGCCAGGCCAGAGACCCCGCCCAGGGCTGCCGACGCCTCAGGCTCGCCGACGCGCAACTGAGGGTAAGGGGCGGGGTCCCCACCCTGGAGGCAGGTGACCGCCTTACGCCTCTTCAAATCTCCGCCCATGACACTCTCACATAATAATGAGTGGGGCTGTACACGCCCCGGAGTCTCCTGAGCGCTGCCCCTGAGCCTCACGGGGGCTCCCACCCACGTCCCAGTGGAAGCCCCATGCTCTGCGCTGGCGGACGACACGGTCTTACAACGACTATGCCCACACCCAGTGGAAGCCCCATGCTCCGCGCTGGCGGACGACACGGTCAATCAGCGACTATGCCCACGCCAATGTGGAAGCCCCATGCTCCGTGCTGGTGGGAAGACTAGTTTAGGTGCCAGACACGGCTGTTCTTTGCTTTCTCTTGTAACCAAATTTGCCATTTTTTGGAATAAATTTGAGGTTCTCGCGTCTTTATTTGGATAAGGGGGGCTCTCTTTCTTCTTCTTGCGGTGCTTCTTCTCTTGATTTCCGTCCTTACGAAGGATGGGGGCCACCCGTGGCTCTCTCTGTCGCGCCCCGCGATCGAGGGCTAGGCACGATGCGCATGCTTGGGTCAGCCTAGCGGCGCTGAAGATGCCCTGTGGGCCCAGGCCACCGCAGCCGCGGACCTGCCCGCGCACACACCTCTCCAAGACTTTGGCGTCCGGATCCTCGCGCAGCGCTCTCGAGCGAGCCTGTGGGTAGGCGTGGCCTGAGGTCTTCGGCAGGCGTCCACCTCCTGACCTTGACCAGACGCCACGACCCGGCGTAACAATAACGACCCGCCCCTGCTAAGGGGTTGCGGGCGCGCGAAAAGCAAAGGGGAGGCGACAAAAGGGAGTGCAATGTGGCTTAATACATCATAGAGAAGTTTCTTTCAAAAGTACTTTCACACCCCCGCGGGGTCGCATGCAAAATCTTAACAGGGTACAGGGGAAAGGTAGCCTAAGGAGACGTGCCACCACCGTCGCTGCTGCTGCCGTCATCATCGCCAGCCCCATGTTCCTCGATCTCAAGTGGACCCACGTCGCCGGCAGGGGCAAGCTCCGCGATCAGGTCATCCACATGATCCGCCACCCAGTCCGCCAGGGCGTCTTGGATTGCTCCATGTACGAGGGCTATCGTGGCTTCGAAGTTGAAGTCAGGATCGGAGCGGAGGAGGTGGCTGAAGACACGCGAGAACGCGTGCGCAAGAAGGCTGCGACTCCTCTCCTCGACGAGCTGGTGTGACCTCTCGGACCCACCTTCGAGGTGCTCCACGACCCTGGTAAAGAAGCCGAGGTAACCGGTGTCGTCAGCAACAAGCGGGTTGGATACGTTCTCGTTACAAATACCGCTCAAGGCCCGGTTGGCCCTATGCCCAAGGGCCTAGAACTTCTGGGAGCGCTCTCGCAGCAGCACCCGGGCCCAGCTCGCCTCGTCCAAAGCTTTCTCCACAAGCGAGGAAACACATTCCACCTACTTATAGAGGAAGGACGGCTCGGCCTCGGCCGCGGCCTGAGCATCCACTAGGGCTTTCTCACGCCGCTCCGCCGTGGCTAGCTTCTCCTTGAGGCCGTCGGCTTCGCTCTTCAGCTCGCCGCGCCGCGTGCAGAAGTGAGCCTCCTGGTGCTCCAGTTTCCGACGGTATTCCTCGACGAGAGCCAGGCGGGCCCCCGCCACCTTCTCGTCAGCCTCTCTCTAGATCGTCGCCTCCCGGGAGGCAAGGGCGTCCTCAGCGGCGGCCACTTGGCACTCCATCACCTCCAGCCACTTGTGCTCCAGGCTTTGCTCCAGCGCGTCCAGCGCCACCACATCCCCGAGCGTCCGGAGCCTCGTCTCGCCCATTGGTGGCCCGCCCGCCGAGGCGGCGAGTACAGCCTTGCACGCCTGGACTTGTCACTCGAGGACGGCGTTTGAAGCTTGAAGCTTATTCTCGCGCCCCTCGGCCGCCTCGCGCCGATGATCTGCAGCTCGGGCCTCCTCTAGGGCGCGATCACGAGCCTCCCTCGCCGCGGCAAAGGACTCCTCCGCCTCCGCGTGAGCATGCTCGCATTGTAGACGACCAAAGTTGATGGCGACTTCTAGCTGGCGCCATTCACGCGCCAGGCATAGGTGCTCTGCCTCAAGATGCGTGTCGATGTCGCCAAGCTCCACCCCAAGGCGGCCTAGCGCGCTCGCCACCTCCTGAAGAAGGCCATGCCGGACGGCGCTGTGGCCGCGTGCGAGCTCCAACACCTGGTTAGGGCTTTCCTCCACTCCCCAATCACCTGGGGAGGCGCGCGAAGACTCGCCCGTCTCTGGCAGGGGCCCGGGGGCTGGAACTCCCTCGCCCACTCCTCCGGCGCGAGATGGGGCCCGACGCGGGCTTGCCCCACTGCTTGAAGATGGCGCCGTCGCGGAAGCCGCCCAGCTACCAGCAAGAATTAGCGGGGGAGCCCTTAGCATTGCCCCCGTGATCTGGAGGCCACCCCTGAAGAGAGACGTCGGCAACGCAGGCCCAAAGCCCCCCAGGGTTGGCCTCGACTCGCGTGCGGGTGCATCCTTGCCCACAATCGCGCGGCTCATGAGGCACGAGGTCGTGACGAGACTGGTGCCCTCCGGTGGTGGCGCCCGAGGCACGCCGTTCCTTCGTCGGAGGGGAACTTGAGGAACAAGAGTCAGAAAAGCATGATGCACGAGGATCAAGGAAGGCGGGGTGCTTACTCATCCGCGGCAATCCATCTCCTCCTCTTCAGGGCCCTCGGGGTCGGGCTACGACGGCCATCGGACTCCTTCCTCCTCTGGGATGCGCGAGGGCCGAAGGGCAGCACGTTGGAGCCTGGCACGTGTCCACCCAATGCGGGGTGGAGGCCGTGTCCCCAGGCGAGGCGTCGCCTCCGCCGCTCGCTGGAGTGGGAATTGGCGCTTGAGGAGTGTGCAGCTCAGGAAGCCCCCCTGCGGTTGTCACGGGGCGCACACCTCCGGACCCCCGGACCCTGGGGTTACCAGCAGGGGGTTGTCGCGAGGCCCCATGTGGTCCTTGGGAAGCAACCCCCACTCATTGAAGCATGGCATCTTGCCGGCAAAGGCGGCCTTGTTCTGGTAAGTATACAAGGGCGACCCTCCTTCAGGGAGCTTAGCGGGCTCCTCGCCAGTCAGGAGGCGAAGCACCCCGCGCAGTGTGTTGGAAGGAAGCGAAGGCTTCTGGAGCCTCATGGCGTCTTCGGGCCAGTGAAGGTCCACATTGGGCTAGAATGGCACTGGAGTGGGGCGATGCGCCGCCGGATGAACTCCCTCATCACCATCGCCATTGTCATGCCCGCCTCCCTCAAGACGGTCAGCCTGGCCATGACCCGCGTGAGCCGCCGGTCGAGGAGCTCCGCGCGCTCCCAACCGGAGCTCGGCTCCGCGGAGGCCGTTGGGATCAGGAGCAAGGGGTTGTACGTGGTGGCGTTGACATACACCCACTGCTTCCTGAATCCCACCACGTCCAGGCGGAGTGTGAAGTCGATGCCGACGCCCGCAGTCACCGCCACTGGCCAAAGCGACACGCACCTCGAGCGCTGCCCGCCGGCGACCGTCTGGAGGGCGAAGAAGTGGCGTAGCAGGGCCACGGACGGGGCGATCCCCACGAAGGCCTCGCAAAGGAACGCAAAGGCGGAGAGAAGGATGATGGACCCGGGATCCAGGTGCAACGTGTGGATCTGGTAGTGCGTAAGCACGGCGTTGAAGAAGTCAGAGAATGGCGGCAGAAGACCAGAGAAAAGGTCATGAAGATGGAGAGGGATATTGGTGGCCTCCATGTCGACTGAAGATCGGGAGGCCGGACAGATCTTCATCGCCTTCCACTCGTTGGAGTCGGCGGCAATCGCGGGCCGGACCTTGTCCAGCCCCTTGTGGTTGATCACGATGGACCGGCCCAGCGCGGGCTCCAGCCCCGCCGGGGGCTCGGTCATTGCCGGAGCCTTGCCCCTCTTCTTCTTGGGATCCATGGTGGCGAGGTAGATTGGATCTGGCGCGGAATCTAGCAAAGAAAGCGCAAGCTTGTGAAGAGGAGAAGAGGCAGAGGGCAAGCGCGTAGCAGGGCAATGATGGTTCTGCAGACGCGCGCCGGCCTTTTTGCCAACTTGGAGCAGTTGCCGAGACGGTGTGGGGGAAGTGGAGGCGTCTGCGTCCCATCAAGCGCACGCATCAGGCTGGCCCGCAGGCGGTTGAGGCCCACGGCGCTTCGCCCCTGCCCTTTGGCTTCACCTTAAAGCCAGCCCGAGCGTGCCTTGGGCCCAGGGGCAACTGTCGGCATTCTGGGATCCACGGTACCCAAACTTGCCTGCCTGCGGCCCACGGTGTGGCTCCTTCGACGGCCTTGTATGGCCCATCTGCAAGACTACCAAGACAAGACCTTCACGAGGGGCCCCCTGACCTCGCGAGGCGGGCGACACCAAGGCCTCCAGAGGAGCGGCCTCCCGAGGAGCGGAGATTTCTATGCAGGTACCCAGCCTCCCAAGGCTGTGATGACGTGGGCCATGACGACCAAGGCCAGGCGGGCGCCAGCGGGCACAGAGGAGATAGTTTCCCTTTCGGTGCTAAGGGAGCGAGGACAGACGTGGCTTCCCAAGGAGCCCTCCAAAGGTTTCCATTCCGGTGCAATGAGACCAAGACCACGAGCTCGGCAGGACAGATGTCATCGCTGAGCCCACTACTGCGCCATGACCATAAGCTTTGTAGGAGAAGACCACCTTTTGTCAGGATAGGGTGTACCTCTTGTCCCCTTTCAAATTGGCCGTTGTGGTATCCCTTCCCGCCTAAGTTTCCAGGGAAGAGGACCGAGGCCACTATAAATATAGGTTAGCCACCACCGCGAAAGAGGTCGACTCATTCTCACCCCCGAGCCCTCGCGAGGCAGCTCATCCACTGTACTAGTTCATCCTCAACCGCCAATCCGCCACAAAGCAGGAGTAGGGTTTTACGCCGCAAGGTGGCCCGAACCTAGGTAAACTGCCGTGTTCATCTTCTTCCCCGCTCACGTGAATCCAGCTAGGCTAGGCTGTAGGGCGACGAGCTTGAGGCTTGAGAGGTTGAGATCTTCGCACATGCCCTAGAGTTCGAACCTTCTTGGGTCTACGGAGCCCTGAATCCGACAGATTACCATCGGGATTACTGATAAACCTGAATAATTGTTATTTAGTGCCTACGTTGAGCATGAACATTATATCTGGATCTTGTTTAATGCGAGACGGTTACTCATTTAAATCAAAGAATAATGGTTGTTCTATTTATATGGGTAATATCTTTTATGGTCATGCACCCAATGTGAGGGGTTTATTCTTATTGAATCTCGATAGTGATAATACACATGTTCATAGCAATGATGCTAAAAGATGTAGAGTTGATAATGATAGTACCACTTTCTTGTGGCACTACCGCTTAGGTCATATTGGTGTAAAGCGCATGAAGAAACTCCATGCTTATGGACTTTTGGAGTCACTTGATTTTGAATCACTTGACACATGCGAACCATGCCTCATGGGCAAGATGACTAAAACCCCGTTTTCTGGAACAATGGAACGGGCAAGTGACTTGTTGGAAATCATACATACTGAAGTGTGCGGTCCAATGAATGTTGACGCGCGTGGTGGATATCGTTACTTTCTCACCTTCACCGATGATTTGAGTAGATATGGGTATATTTACTTAATGAAGCATAAGTCTGAAACGTTTGAAAAGTTCAAGCAATTTCAGAGTGAAGTTGAGAATCATTGTAACAAGAAGATTAAATTCCTACGATACGATCGAGGGGGAGTTTTTCTGAGTTATGATTTTGGCAATCAGTTAAGACAATGTGGAATTGTTTCACAACTAACGCCACCTGGAACACCACAGCGTAATGGTGTGTCCGAACATCGTAATCGTACCTTATTGGATATGGTGTGTTCTATGATGTCTCTTGCCGATCTGCCACTATCGTTTTGGGGTTATGCATTAGAGACAGCTGCATTCACTTTAAATAGGGCACCATCTAAGTCCGTAGAGACAACACCGTATGAACTGTGATTTGGCAAGAAATCTAAGCTGTCGTTTCTTAAGGTTTGGGGCTGCGATGCTTATGTCAAAAGGCTTCAGCCAGAAAATCTCAAACCCAAAGCGGACAAATGTGTATTCATAGGATACCCAAAGGAGATGATTGGGTATACCTTCTATCTCAGATACGAGGGCAAAGTGTTTGTCGCTAAGAACGGGTCCTTTCTCGAGAAAGAGTTTCTCTCGAAAGAATTGAGTGGGAGGAAGATAGAACTTGATGAGGTTGTTGAACCTTGACTTCAACCAGAGAGTAGTGCAGCACAGAAAGATGTTTATGTGGCACCTACATCAGTCGAAGAGGAAGCTAATGATAGTGATCATGAAGTTTCAGATCAAGTTACTATCGAACCTCGTAGGTCGACAAGGATACGTACTACTCCTGAGTGGTACGGTAACCCTGTCTTAGAGGTCATGTTTTTGGACAACAATGAACCTACGAGCTATGGAGAAGCGATGGTGGGCCTGAATTCTGACAAATGGTTAGAGGCCATGAAATCCGAGATGGGATCCATGTATGGAAACAAAGTATGGACTTTGGAGGTATTACCTGAAGGGCGAAAGGCCATTCAGAATAAATGGATCTTCAAGAAGAAGACGGACGCTGACGGTAATGTCACCGTCTATAAAGCTCGACTTGTGGCAAAAGGGTTTTCACAAGTTCAAGGAGTTAACTACGATGAGACTTTCTCACCCGTAGCATGCTTAAGTCCATCAGAATCATGTTAGCAATAGCTGCATTTTTCGATTATGAAATCTGGCAGATGGATGTCAAAATAGTGTTCCTTAAAGGTTTCCTTAAGGAAGAGTTGTATATGATGCAACCAGAAGGTTTTGTTGATCCAAAGAATGCTGACAAAGTGTGCAAGCTCCAGCGATCCATTTATGGACTGGTACAAGCATCTCGGAGTTGGAATCTTCGCTTTGATGAGGTGATCAAAGTGTTTGGGTTTATACAAGTTTATGGAGAAGCTTGTATTTACAAGAAAGTGAGTGGGAGGTCTATAGCATTTCTAATATTATATGTGGATAACATATTGCTGACTGGATAAAATATAGAACTTTTGGAAAACGTGAAGGCGTATTTGAACAAGAGTTTTTCAATGAAGGAGATAGGAGAAGCTGCTTTCATATTATGCATCAAGATCTATAGAGATAGATCGATATGCTTGATAGGACTTTCACAAAGCACATACCTTGATAAGGTTTTGAAGAAGTTCAAAATGGATCAGTCCAAGAAGGGGTTCTTTCCTGTTTTGCAAGGTGTGAAGTTGAGTAAGACTCAATGCCCAACAACTACAGAGGATAGAGAAAAGATGAGTGTCATCCCCTATGCTTCTGCCATAGGCTCTGTCATGTATGCGATGCTGTGCACAAGACCAGATGTCAGACTTGCCATAAGTATGGCGGGAAGGTTTCAAAGTGATCCAGGAGTGGAACACTAGACATCGGTCAAGAATATCCTTAAGTACCTGAAAAGGACTAAGGAAATGTTTCTCGTTTATGGAGGTGATCAAGAGCTCGTTGAAAAGGGTTATGTCGATGCAAGCTTTGACACTGATCTGGATGACTCTAAGTCTCAAACCGGATATGTATATATTCTAAATGGGGGACCGGTAAGCTGGTGCAGTTCCAAGCAAAGCATGGTAGCTGATTCTACATGCGAAGCGGAGTACATAGCTGCCTCGGAGGCAGCGAAGGAAGGTGTCTGGATGAAGCAGTTCATGATAGATCTTGGAGTTGTGCCCAGTGCACTGGACCCAATGACTTTGTTCTGTTACAACACTGGTGCCATTGCTCTAGCCAAGGAACCAAGGTTTCACAAGAGGACCAGACACATAAAGCGACGCTTCAATTCCATCCGCGATGCGATCAAGGAGGATGACATAAACATTTGCAAAGTACATACGGATCCGAATGTTGCAGATCCGTTGACTAAACCTCTTCCACGGGCACATGATCAACACCAGAACTCTATGGGTGTTAGATTCATTACCATGTAATGCTAGATTATTGACTCTAGTGCAAGTGGGAGACTGTTGGAAATATGCCCTAGAGGCAATAATAAAGTGGTTATTATAATATTTCCTTGTTCATGATAATCGTTTATTATCCATGCTATAATTGTATTGATTGGAAACTCAAATACATGTGTGGATACATAGACAACAACATGTCCCTAGTGAGCCTCTACCGGACTAGCTCGTTGATCAAAGATGGCTATGGTTTCCTAGCCATAGACATGAGTTGTCATTTGATAATGGGATCACATCATTAGGAGAATGATGTGATGGACAAGACCCAAACTATAAACGTAGCATATGTTCGTATCAAGTTTATTGCTATCATTTTCTGCATGTCAAGTATCTGTTCCTATGACCATGAGATCATGCAACTCATTGACACCAGAGGAGTACCTTTTGTGTATCAAACGTCGCAACGTAACTGGGTGACTATAAAGATGCTCTACAGGTATCTCCGAGGGTGTCTATTGAGTTGGCATGGATCAAGACTGGGATTTGTCTCTCCGTATGACAGAGAGGTATCTCAGGGCCCTCTCGGTAATACAACATCACAAGAAGCTTGCAAGCATGTGACTAATGAGTTTGGTCACCAGATCTTGTATTACGGAATGAGTAAAGAGACTTGCCGGTAACGAGATTGAACTAGGTATGGAGATACCGACGATCGAATCTCGGGCAAGTAACATATCGCCGGACAAAGGGAATTGTATATGGGATTAACTGAATCCTTGACATCGTGGTTCAACCGATAAAGATCTTCATGGAATATGTAGGAATCAATATGGGCATCTAGGTCCCGCTATTGGTTATTGACCGGAGAGGAGTCTCGGTCATGTCTACATGATTCTCGAACGCGTAGGGTCGCACGCTTAACGTTCGGTAGTGCTAGGGTAGTATTGAGATATTAATAGTGGAAAGTCCGAAGGTTGTTCGGAGTCCCGGATGGGATCCGGGACATAACGAGGAGCTCCGGAATAGTCCGGAGATAAAGATTCATATATGGAAAGTTGTTATCGGGGTTCCAGATTTTTTTTGAGTTTTTTCGTATTGTACCGAGAAGGTTCTAGAAGGTTTCAGAGTGGGGCCCACCTGCATGGGGGACCCACATGAATGTGGGTAGTGGGTAAATCCTCACAACCCTGGTCTAGGCGCACCAAGATCCTCCCTTAAAAGGAATAGTATCATATCCCAAGGGGATAAGATCAGGATCCCTAAAAAGGGGGATAGTGATCGGTGGGGAAGGAAAGGTGGGATTTCCTTCCTCCCCTTTGGACAACGACCCTAGGGCCTTGGAGGGCAAGCAACCAGCCCCATCCATGCCTATATAAAGGTGGGGAGGCATTGGGGGCATCCACCCTTCGACCCTTGCCCGTTACCTCTCCCAACTCCTCCCACGTTTCACCGGCACGCGCTTGGCGAAGCCCTGCCGGAATTCCGCTGCCACCAGCACCACCATACCATCATGTTGGTCCCGATCTCATCTACCTCCTCTCTCTCGCTTGCTGGATCAAGAAGGAGAGGACACTGCCGAGCCACACATGTGCTAAACTCGGAGGTGTCGTCCGTTCGACACTTGATCGGGAGTTCGTGGACAGATCGTGATTGGATCGCAAAGACGTTCGACTACATCAACCGTGTTTCTTAATGCTTCCGCTTAGTAATCTACAAGGATATGTAGATCCAATATCTCGTCTCGTCGATGTGCATCTCCTAGATTAATCTTGGTGAGTATAGGAAATTTTTTGTTTCCCATGCAATGTTCCCCAACATATGACACCTAATCTTGCAAGATGACAAGAAACCTTAACCTAACCGCCCCAAAGGAGACGGCAAGAATCTACACTAGAGTTCCATCAACTATGTGTAGATGAACGAGCTCAAGGAGGATCGGAGACTGAAAGAGAAACTCGGAGAAGGAGCGTCGACATCTGCGTGAGATCTGCGCGTGCCAGGACTAAAAACCCTAACATAAACTAAAAACCCGAGCGAAGGGACCAAGATTCCCCTCCCCGCCATCGGCCGACAGAGCGGTGGGAAGGGGGGAGGGGTGAATCCACGGGCTCACCGGTGAAGCATGGAGGGGAGAGGTTGCCCTAGCCGCCTATGGTGACTAGAGTAGATTTGTATTTATACCAAAAATGGATTCAAATTTTATTGCTAATGTAATATACCTGGTGCTCCTTTTTTTTAGATTTCTCATCAGAACTACAGCCATGTACAACACAACCTGCGTGATATGTAGACGATAGCCAATCCAGCCGTCTGGTGGAGTCTGGTCACATGCATGGACGAACTAATCTCCCATGTCGTGCAGGGATCATCCAGGCAACGACATGTATACAACACTGCTCCAGTACTATCGCTCGTCTCTCTCTTCTATTAACTCAGCCGACTTGCGGGGACGGGGGAGTGTGCCTATGGTCAGTTCTCAATTGCGGTCCCACATGTGTGTGCAAACGTAATATGACGCGTGTTCCATTCGGTGAGCGGCGTGCCAGACCTACCGACCGTCTGGGGTTCGACGCGAATGCGACGGGCGTGCTATATACATGTATCGCCGTTTTCTTCTAGCTTTGCTCCATGGCACAATCCATGGATACAAAATTATATTTAAAAGTCGAGGGCGGGGCTTTTCCCGTGCTATAGGTGTGGCAGTTCCGCCTAGTCAGTTCGACAGAGAGGCGAGAAGATGAGGGAGTAGCGGATTCAACTTACTGTTGGAAATGTAGGGCTGTGTGATTTGATGGTTCGTTACTGCTGGACAGGTGGGGCCCTATGATTTGACTGGTCATTATCATTATTACTGCGGTGCTACAACCGGGGTGAGTCTCCCCTGATCCCCTCCATGGCATACAGGTGCTAAGAACAAGTACTATACAATAATGGGCTTATAGCCCGCTTACATGGCACTTTTGCTTATATGTGTAGGAGAGAGACATGGAAAAATGGTGGGAGTGGGCTCTCGTGCAAGACCCTAGCTACTTATTCCCTGGCAAATGCAATAAATACTTTTCTACGAAGAAAGAAATAGAGAGAAGTAAAAAAATACTCTTACAGCCAACCTTATAGCTAACCTTGTTGTATGGGTGAGTATAAGTGATGACTATGTATGACATGCTAACATCAAATAGCCAAACGCACCTGGACGGAGGAAGTAGTTTCATGCATGCGAAGTAGGCAAAAAAAACTGCTCATTTATAGTCATCTGAAATCTCCAAGGGCACGACCGCGCGAGCGAGGCGATGGTCATGGTAGGTGCGACCATGATACGGGCTGCTGAGAGCCCTTGGATCTGAGATCGAACGATCGCATGCTAAGTTGCTGAAAATTTGCAAAAAACCCTCCAGGATCACGCCATGCAACTGTTCGATCTTAGATCCAAGGGCTCTTGGAAGCCCGTATCATGGGAGCATGGAAAGCTTCGTATCAACTAAAAGTTTCCCGACACTTGATGTGCGAACACGCAGATGCTATACTGTCAGGCCTACGAAGTGAGTCTAGTAGACATGACATCTAATTGGGCCCCCATAGTACTGTGCATGAAGCCATTTATCCACCGGGCAAGCCACTACCCTGCCGTTCGCACGCCCCACTCAGCATTTTTACAATCGGAAAACCGCTAGGAGTTTGCTCCTACTCATCCCAGGCCGTCCTTTAACATTACGACAGTTTGCTCCTAGTTGTCCCGTCCTTTCACATTACAGCAGTTCCACTAATCCTAACCCTCCTACAAAATCCATGGCGTCCCAAATCTCCATGATCACCAGTGAGAACAAGGTTAGAACCATCACCGGCGATGAGTTTGACGTCATCTACACCCATTCTTCCACGACAGTGAAAGGATGCCTTGCTCGCTTTCAAAAGCATGTTCGAAAAATCAAATGGTGATGAGTGGGTCGCTGGGCTAGATGTTGAGTACATCACAGTCCTGGGAAAAGAGAAGAATCTAAAGGAGGAAGAGAAGAAGAAGCCCGCTGTGATCCAGGTTTGCGTGCATAACTTGTGCTTGGTCTACCACATATGCCATGCCGATGTTAAGTGCGAGGATTTTAAGAACTTCCTCGCGGACGACAGAGTCAAATTTGTTACTGTAGACTTTAATAGTGACAAGGAAGTCCTGGGTCGGATAGGCCTCATTGTAGGCTAGCTCTTCAACCTCTAGAATAATAGGTTGGTGTCCTCCCATCAGCCTTCAATGCTGACCCTGTCAGGAGCCATGGTTTATCCTTTGTATGGTAAACTGATGAAACCTCACCACAAGTTTCATCATGCATTGGAGTGGAATGAAATAGATAAAGACCACATCCAGTACGCTGCAATGGATGCCTACCTTTTTTTCAATATCTATAAGGGTTGGATGAAGAGCGAGAGCCTAGTGTGCGGTTCAAGCAAAGAAGTATCGGCGAAGAGGAAGAGGGACAAGGACGAAGTTGAGGACGTGGACGAGGAGTCCGAGTAAGGTGGCAGTGTTGTTGCTCATGGTGGTTCTAATGCAGTGTCTATCGGATTAGTTGCTTAGTTTAATTTCAGGGTGCTTAGTTTTATTTTAGGGGTGTGTTGTGTTGAGCCCCCAACAGAACTATGTTTTGTTCATTCTCGTTACTTTAGTTCTTTAGTACGTACTTACTAGTATTTCTTACAATTCATCTTGTAGTTGGTAGTACTACCACTCGTTTCTTCACATTATATACATACTATGTATGAGTGACGGCAAGTGATGACTATATATGATATGGCCAACATCATATAGCCAGTAATTGGCTATACTATTAACCACGCTCTAAGCATGCCACATACGCAAAACACTTAAATGAGATAAGTAATTCTAAAAAAACTAAAATGAGAGAAGTTTACCGAAAGCATGAAGGAGTTTAGTTGCCAAAGAATTAAATAGGTATGCTAATTTCTTTAATAGACTTTAGCACCCCATCTAAGCACGTACTAGCTTTTTAAATAGTACTATGCATAATTTGGCGACGAGCGCTATGTATATTTACCACCTTTTTTCTTTAATTTTATCTTGTTAGTTTTGCTCCATGGCGCAATCCATCGATACTATTACTTTACAAAAGTACATTTAAAAGGCGAGGGCGAGGCAGTCTCGCCTGGTCGGTTTGACAGAGAGGCGAGGGCCTTTGTGATTTGATGGCTCATTACCGCTGGAAGGTGGGGCATTGTGATTTGACTGCTCGTATAATTGTTGCCGACGACCTGAGGAGGAGCAAAGAACCGTGCGGTATAGTCTAGTTTTCCACTGGAGTACTAGCATGATAGAGGAGTGCAAAACACGCAGCCCAGTGTGATATGGCGATAAAAAATGATCTAATTTGCTTGTGATCGTTCCCACGGCGCCGCTCGTCGTTAGCATTGTTCTATTCGTGCCTCGCAGAGAACGTGCACTGGTACAACGAGGTGCTATACAAACGATTTTTAACCCCTTTCCGCGATGGCATTCTGAACCGTCGCCAAGTGAGTGTGTGCGATACGGGGGTCCTTCCCACATGACCCAAAAACCGTCGGGGATAGGCCCTCCGGTTACACACGCTGGGCAAAATGAGATTGTGTGCGACGGGCGAGCGATCAAATACAATTATACAGGCCCAATTGGTTCCGGTCCTAAGTAGATCCCACACAGTCAGTCCCAGCAAACGTTTCCGTTTGTATGTACATTACACACAGTTAATCCAAGGAATACGTTTCCGTTTTTATGTACATCCCACATAGTCAATCCAAGAAGTACGTTTCCGTTCTTATGTACATCCCACACAGTCAATCCAAGAAGTACGTTTCCGTTCGTATGTACATCCCAGACAGTAAATCGAGCGAAAACGTTTCCCTTCGTATATACATCCCACACAGTTTTATGTATAGTCTCGTGTGTGATAGGTGTAATGATCACACACGCTCTGCCTCGATTAACTGTTTGCTTTTATCCAACTACATCACACATGATTTGATGAAGAAAACTGTATGGCATTGGGCTATCCATCATAACCGCTTTTACTGCTACAACCGTTTGCAAAGTTCCATGACCCATTTAGCAGGTTTATTAGTTTACAATTAATAATTCCAGTATTACGCAAATTCACATTTCATATCGAACAGTTGTTTGCCAATTTCATATCAGGCACATAAATATATTTTAACATCGCGGTATGATAGCTACCTGAAAATAGCACAGTACAGCATATAGCTAGCTCACCTTCATAAGAACAATATTAGAACAATATATTCATTTCCCTAATCGAGATCATCCATGCTCGTCTTATCCACCTCTGCTTTCAGTTCAGTAAGAACCTGTTTTGCACTAACCAACTAGGAAAGTGCCTCCTCCTTCGCAAACACCATCTTAACAGAGTCTAATTTAAAAAATCTGAGCTCATTCTCCATCTTCCTATTTTTTTGCCGCATCTTGAAATATTCTTCAGCGTTGATAACACTTTCTCTAAGCCTACCTCTATTCTCTTCCTCATACATGCTCCAGAGCTTTGCTAGGCACATCTTCAAAGACTGTGGCCACTCTTGATCAACCCACTCCAGGTAAGAACACTTCCGTTCATCCCATAATATTTAAAACTAGATCAGTAACAATTGTAGGGGAAACGGGTTTCTAGCAACATAGAAAATCACCAAATACATATTTTGAAAAACTGAAGAAACAGGTTAATTATGAGATATCTTCTCAAAAAGATCAATGTGCAAATGAATTAATTGCTACTGAGACAACAACCAAATTCTGAAACATCAAAAGCTATATTTAACTACAATAACACTACAAGTTCTTAGTCAATTACTATAAATAACAAATTGAACATTTTATGAGGAAGCTAAATATAACTGCAACAACATAGCGACACTGTTTGGATGACATCAAATTGATACTAACAGGTGTGTACATGCACAAATTTAGTAACATAGAACTAATAGCACTAAGGCCGTCCACTATGTATGCCAAAACCGGTGTCAAGACAACTGTTGCTACATTTGGCACCGGTGACCTGCACGGGTGAGCCAATGCAGCGGAAAAAAAATCAGGGAACCGGACACCGGAGGACCTAGTTGCTCCGGTGCCCATTTCCTTTGTGCCATAAAGATTTAGTATTTTACTGCTTGGCTGCTCGGATGTGTGGACCAAAGTTGGCTGCACAAACTGCTGAAGCGGTGCCAAATAATTTTCTAATGGCACCGCTGGTGAGATGGCAACATTTTTAGATACTAGGTACAAACTGTGACACTGTCTTAACATCCAGAATAACATAGCACAGTGACAGTGTCTGAATCACATCTAACAAATTATTTGTAACAACGAAAGTGGGGCTAACCTTCTCTGCACATGCCAGAAACTTCCTTCCACTGTCCACAGATTCAAACGCAACTAACTTCATGAATGGAGATTGATGGTGACAACGAGCAGGCAGATCTTCAGCCACCCCGCTCCATTCATTGCAACTGATGGTCCTAGGGAGCTACAAGAGGAAGAAATGACTCAAATTGACCGCCGGGTTAAAATCCTTCATTCCAAGTCATAACCCGAGAGAGAGAAGAGAGGCATACCCGGGTGGTGAAAGAGTCGTCGTCATTGGAGGAACCGCTGGAGAGGTTATTGAAGAAGACCATGGCGACCCCGGCGGTAGGATGTGAGACGGCGAGAGCGAGGAAGCAAGCGGGGAAGCGGCTATAGCTTCGGAAGGAAGGAAGGAGGAAATAGGAGAAATGTGACTTGTGGTCGGGGAGAAAAGAGGGTGGGGAAGGGGGGTAGATATTTCGGCGGTAGGCCAAAAATTTTGAAATGTGGAGGGAAACTTTGCGCGCGGTGCCGCCGGACACCATTCACTTTGAACGATTGTGTGCATCGCAAACGATTCTTCTGCTTTACGCGCATGGGATGAGTTTGATAATTCAAATTTTGGTGGAAATTTCCCTGGGTACTGTCCTCATCCACGTCATTGCACAATTTAACATCGCTTGCTAATTTGGGCACACAAAAGAGCGTACAACACACAGACCACACTTACTGAATCAAGCAATTTTAGTAATTAAACAGAGTCAGTTGACCTAAACATTGCTCTAACAAAAGACCAGCATTAAAAACAAAGCCTAAGTACGTATAATTTTAACAAAGTCGTCGCCGCGCCAGCCTATGCATCACCGGTGTGAGATGAGATGTCGATGACTTGTCCTAGCAACATGCCGCCGTTGGTGGACTCCGCGTCCCCCTGCTGAAGTCGATCGCGTCCTCGTCCTCGTCCTCGTCCTCGGCGCCGCCCTCAAGGTTGTAGTACTCGTAGTAGTGGCTGCGCCAGAGCTCGCATTGGTACTCCACCATCGATTCCTCGACAGACAGACTCTTCTCTACCTCAACCTCGGCCACCCGCAACTCCTCCTCCCGGCGCTCCTCGATCTTCGCCGCCTCCTGCATCTCCAGCTCCCGCTCGGCGATCTCATCAGGAAGAAGGTGCTCTATGGTCGCCGCTGCCTTTTCGGATGTGGGTTGCATGCTGGATTCCGAGGTGGCCTGGAATATCTTGGCGTGTGCATCCTCGATCTTGGCGTGGATGGCCTCGACCCAGGCCAGGGCGACATCAGCGGCAAGGATGGCAGCTTGAGCGCTCTCGGCATTTGCAACCGCCGTCGCAGCAGCTGCTGCAGCCGTCTCAGCTACTGCAGCTGCCCTGTCGGCTGCCGCAGACGCCCTCTCGGCGGATGCAGCCACGCTCAATGCGGATGCGGCGGCACTCTCGGCGCAGGCGGACGCGCTCGGGGAGGACGCGGCCACTGTACGGGCCCTCACGAAGCGTTTCCACGGCGTCATCTTTGCAAGAAGGGGTTGCGGGAACGGGGATCGGGATTCGTGGATTCGGGCGTTGCCGGCACTGGAGCAGATGAAGCCGGCGAAGCTTAAGGAGGAATACTTAAATAGACCCATGAATTTTCATCGCAAACGGTTCCTGCAAAAAAACTGTGTGTGGTGTTGTTGATATTTTTTATTAGCTGTGAAAGACGAATTTGGAGTAAAGTGGCAACGGATGGTATTTTAAATGTACGAGAAAATTTGTAGTACTAATACAACTGTCATGTCAAAATTTGGAAAATTTCAGGGGTCATTTGACCTTTAAAGACATTTAAGTGATTTTCTAGCTATTTAATGACCGTAATTCAAATTTGAACTACATGTACATGCAACAGCTAACCATAACGGTTTGAAAAGTCATATTTTTGTACTTGTGTGCGAGTTAATTCCATGTGCAGTAAATTGGAAGTAATTTTCAAACATATTGGTCTCACGGCTATGACACAAAGCATGGAGTTCCATGGCATTTAAATTCCAAAAAATTCAAAATGATCAGAAACACATGAAACCTTGCTTGACGTAATGGCATGGCAACAAGATGGTGTGGTAAAGAAATTGGCCTGTTTAACAAAAGTTTGGAGACACACCCCTCACAAACCGGAGCAACTCACTAGAAGGCTCGTGGTTTCGAGAGGGAACAATGCATGTTTGATGACGAACGGGCGATAGCTTACCCTTATGGCCTTCCAAATTTTTCTATAGTTAACGTGCACTAATACAACTGTCATATGAAAATTTGGAAAATTCCGAGGGTCATTTGACCTTTTAAAGACATTTAAATGATTTTCTAGCCATTTAATGACCATAATTCAAATTTGAACTACATCTACATGCAACAACTAACCATAACGGTTTAAAAAATCATATTTGTGTACTTGTGTGCGAGTTAATTCCATGTGTAGTAAATTGGAAGGAATTTCAAACATATTGGTGTCACGGCCTAGACACGTGCATGGAGTGCCATGGCATTTAAATTCCTAAAAATTAAAAAAAGATCAGAAACACATGAAACCTTGCTTGATGTAATGTCATGCCACCAAGATGTTGTGGTAAAAAAATCGGCATGTTTAACGAAAGTTTGGACACATACCCCTCACAAACCGGAGCAACTCACTAGAAGGCTCGTGGTTCCAAGAGGGAACAATGCATGTTTGATGACGAACGGGTGATAGCTTCCTCTTACGGCCTTCAAATTTTTTCTACAGTTAATGTGCACTAATACAACTATCATTTGAAAATTTGGAAAATTCCAGGGGTCATTTGACCTTTTAAAGATATTTAAGTGATTTTCTAGCCATTTAGTAACCGTAATTCAAATTTGAACTACATCTACATGCAACAGCTAAGCATAATGGTTTGAAAAATCATATTTGTGTACTTGTGTGCGAGTTAATTCCATGTGCCGTAAATTGGAAGGAATTTTCAAACATATTGGTGTCACGGCCTTGACACATGCATGCATGGAGTGCCATGGCATTTAAATTCCAAAAAATTAAAAAAAGATCAGAAACACATGAAGCCTTGCTTGATGTAATGTCATGCCACCAAGATGATGTGGTAAAAAATTTGGCATGTTTGACGAAAGTTTGGACATACACCCCTCACAAACTAGAGCAACTCACTAGAAGGCTCGTGTTCCGAGAGGGAACAATGCATGTTTGATGATGAACGGGCGATAGCTTCCTCTTATGGCCTTCAAAAATTTTCTACAGTTAACATGCACTAATACAACTGTCATGTGAAAATTTGGAAAATTCCAGGGGTCATTTGACCTTTTAAAGACATTTAAGTGATTTTCAAGCCATTTAATAATCGTAATTCAAATTTGAACTACATCTACATGCAACGGCTAACCATAACGGTTTAAAAAAAATCATATTTGTGTACTTGTGTGCAAGTTAATTCCATGTGCAGTAAATTGGAAGGATTTTTCAAACATATTGGTGTCACGGCCTAGACACATGCATGGAGTGCCATGGCATTTAAATTCCAAAAAATTAAAAAAAGATCAGAAACACATGAAACCTTGCTTGATGTAATGTCATGCCACCAAGATGTTGTGGTAAAAAAATCGGCATGTTTCACGAAAGTTTGGACACATACCCCTCACAAACCGGAGCAACTCACTAGAAGGCTCGTGGTTCCAAGAGGGAACAATGCATGTTTGATGACGAATGGGCGATAGCTTCCTCTTATAGTCTTCAAAAAAAATTCTACAGTTAACATGCACTAATACAACTGTCATGTGAAATTTTGGAAAATTCCAGGGGTCATTTGACCTTTTTAAGACCTTTAAGTGATTTTCTAGCCATTTAATGACCGTAATTCAAATTTGAACTACATCTACATGCAACGGCTAACCATAACGGTTTGAAAAATCATATTTGTGTACTTGTGTGTGAGTTAATTCCATGTGCAGTAAATTGGAAGGAATTTTCAAACATATTGGTGTCACGGCCTAGACACATGCATGGAGTGCCATGGCATTTAAATTCCAAAAAATTAAAAAATGAACAGAAACACATGAAACCTTGCTTAACATAATGTCATGCCACCAAGATGATGTGGTAAAAAAATTGGCCTGTTTGAAGAAAGTTTGAACACCCCTCACAAACCGGAGCAACTCACCAGAAGGCTCATGGTTCCGAGAGGGAACAATGCATGTTTGATGACGAATCAACGATAGCTTCCTCTTATGGCCTTCAAAAAATTTCTACAGTTAACGTGCACTAATACAACTGTCATGTCAAAATTTGGAAAATTTCAGGGGTCATTTGACCTTTTTAAGACATTTAAGTTATTTTCTAGCCATTTAATGACCATAATCCAAATTTGAACAGAGTCATTCATGTGTAGTAAATTGGAACGAATTTTCAAACATATTGGTGTCACGGCTTGGACACATGCATGGAGTGCCATGGCATTTAAATTCCAAAAAATTAAAAAATGATCAGACGATGTAAATATCTGGTGTTCAAAAAAGAAATTGTAAAGATTTGGTAAGACAACCGGGCCCCACACGATTGGCACTCTATTTCATGCCTCGAGGTTTGGAAGGTGAGTGGCGCGGGTTATTAATCAGACGTGGTTCTATATTGGAAACCGTCAGCTATTAAGTTCACACACGGCTTTTGCTGCGGGAATCGTGTGTAATTCAAACTACAGTACTCGTAAATTCCGGTGACCAGCGTGTGTACTGTTCCCGTCGATCTAGATTTCGGCCGCCAATAAATACTACCTTGCTCACGTCGTCCCGCCTGCATTCTCATCTACATCCTCCCCTCGCTCGCCCTCTCTCTCCGCCTCTCTCAAATCTCTGCCATGGCGCCGCTGAGGAGGCGCCGCCCTGATACGTCTCCAACGTATCTATAATTTTTGATTGTTCCATGCTATAATATTATCTGTTTTGGATGTTTTATATGCATTAATATGCTATTTTATATTATTTTTGGGACTAACTTATTAACCTAGAGCCCAGTGCTAGTTTCTGTTTTTTCCTTGTTTTTGAGTTTTATAGAAAAGGAATATCAAACGGAGTCCAAACGGAATAAAGCTTTCGCGATGATTTTTCTTGGACCAGAAGACACATGTAGGACTTGGAGAGGAAGGTAGAAGAGTCCCGAGGACTCCACAAGCCCTTAGGGCGCGCCCTAGTGGGGCGCCCCCTAGCTTGTGGGCCCCCCGAGAGTCCTCTAACCCTAATTCTTGGCCTATAAATTCAAAAATATTCCCAAACGAACAGAAGCGTCCACCAAAATACTTTTTCGCCGCCATAACCTTCTGTTCCCGTGAGATCCCATCTTGGGGCCTTTTTGGCATCCTGCCGGAGGGGGATTCGATCACGAAGGGCTTCTACATCAACTCTATTGCCCTTCCAATGAAGCGTGAGTAGTTTACCACAGACCTACGGGTCCATAGCTAGTAGCAAGATGGCTTCTTCTCTCTGTTTGACCCTCAATAACTTGTTCTCCTTGTTGTTCTTGGAGATCTATCCGATGTAATATACTTTTGTGGTGTGTTTGTCGAGATCTGATGAATTGTGGATTTATGATCAGTTTATCTATGAATATTATTTGAATCTTCTCTGAATTCTTATATGCATGATTTGATATCTTTGTATTTCTCTTCAAATTATCGATTTGGTTTGGCCAACTAGATTGGTTCTTCTTGCAATGGGAGAGGTGCTTAGTTTTGGGTTCAATCTTGCAGTGTCCTCACCCAGTGACAAAGTAGGGGTAGCGAGGCACGTATTGTATTGTTGCCATCAAGGGTAAAAAGATGGGGTTTTCATCATATTGCTTGAGTTTATCCCTCTACATCATGTCATCTTACTTAAGGCGTTACTCCATTCTTTTGGACTTAATACTCTAGATGCATGCTGGATAGCGGTCGATGTGTGGAGTAATAGTAGTAGATGCAGGCAGGAGTCGGTCTACTTGACACGGACGTGATGCCTATATTCATAATCATTGCCTTGGATATCATCATAACTTTGTGCTTTTCTATCAATTGCTCGACAGTAATTTGTTCACCCACCGTATTATTTGCCTTCAAGAGAGAAGCCTCTAGTGAAACCTATGGCCCCCGGGTCTATTTTTCATCATATATTTTCAGATCTATAAACCAAAAATACCTTGCTGCAATTTATTTACTTTTACTTTGTTTTACATTTTAGTAAGCTTTTATATCTATCTCTATCAGATCTCACCTTTGCAAGTGACCGTGAAGGGATTGACAACCCCTTTATCGCGTTGGGTGCAAGTGTTTGATTGTTTGTGTAGGTGCATAGATTGGAGACTTGCGTGTATCTCCTACTGGATTGATACCTTGGTTCTTAACTGAGGGAAATACTTATCTCTACTTTGCTGCATCACCCTTTCCTCTTCAAGGGAAAAAACAACGCAAGCTCATGAAGTAGCAGGAAGAATTTATGGCGCCGTTGTCGGGGAGATCTACATCAAGCCTACCAAGTACCCATCATAAACTCTCATCTCTTGCATTACATTATTTTCCATTTGCCTCTCGTTTTCCTCTCCCCCACTTCTAAAATGATTTCAGAAAAACACAAAAAGATTTGCCTTTTTATTCGCCCTTCTTCCGTTTGTCTTTTTGTTTGCTTGTGTGCTAGATTGCTTGCTTTGTCACGATGTCTAAAGAAAATACCAAGTTGTGTGACTTTTCCAATACTAATAATAATGATTTTATTAGTACTCCGATTGCTCCCACCACTAGTGCGAAATCTTATGAAATTAATGCCGCTTTGCTGAATCTTGTTGTGAAAGATCAATTTTCCGGTCTTCCTAGTGAAGACGCCGCATCCCATATAAATACTTTCATTGAGTTATGTGATATGCAAAAGAATAAAGATGTGGATAATGATATTGTTAAATTAAAGCTATTTCTGTTCTCACTACAAGATCGTGCTAAAACTTGGTTTTCATCTTTGCCTAAAAATAGTATTGATTCATGGAATAAGTGTAAAGATGCTTTTATTTCCAAGTATTTTCCTCCCACTAAGATCATCTCCCTTAGGAATGATATAATGAATTTTAAGCAACTTGATCATGAACATGTTGCACAATCTTGGGAGAGGATAAAATTGATGATAAGAAATTGCCCTACTCATGGTTTAAGTTTATGGATGATTATACAAAAAAATTATGCCCGATTGAATTTTGCATCTAGAAATCTTTTAGATTCGGCCGCGGGAGGTACCTTTATGGAAATCACATTAGGAGAAGCTACTAAACTCCTAGATAATATTATGGCTAATTACTCTCAATGGCATGCTGAAAGATCTTCTACTAGTAAAAAAGTGCATGCGATTGACGAAATTAATACTTTGACTAGAAAGATGGATGAACTTATGAAATTGTTTGCTAGTAAGAGTGCTCCTATTGATCCTAATGATATGCATTTGTCTACTTTGATTGAAAACAATAATGAATCTATAGATGTGAACTTTGTTGGTAGGAACAATTTTCGTAATAACGCGTATAGAGGAAATTTCAACCCTAGGCCTTTTCCTAGTAATTCCTCTAATAATTATGGTAATTCGTACAACAATTCTTATGTAAATTATAATAATATTCCCTCTGATCTTGAGAACAATATTAAAGAATTTATTAATTCACAAAAAGTTTTCAACGCTATGGTTGAAGAAAAATTGCTCAAGATTGATGATTTGGCTAGGAACGTTGATAGAATTTCTCTTGAGATTGATTCTTTGAAAATTAGATCTATGCCACCCAAGCATGATATTAATGAATCTCTTAAATCTATTAAAAAAATTATTGATGAGTGCAAAGAAAGAACCGCTAGGATGCGTGCTAAGCGAGATTGGTTTGTAAAAGGGTGTTCTTTGATTTCTTGTGATAATAATGATGAAGATCTTAAAGTGATTGGTGTGACTCCTATTGAATCTTTGTTTTCTAATAAAAATCTGGATAAATATGGGACTAGAGATGAGTCAACTTTAGCTAGAAGGCGTCCCAATGATTTGGAGTTTATAGATCTTAATGCAAAAATTGATAAAAGTGGGATTCGAGAGGTCAAAACTTTAAGTAGCGATGAACCCACTCTTTTGGATTTCAAGGATTTTAATTATGATAATTTTTCTTTGATAGATTGTATTTCCTTGTTGCAATCCATGTTGAATTCTCCGCATGCTTATAATCAAAATAAAGCTTTTACTAAACATATCGTTGATGCTATGATGAAATCTTTTAAAGAAAAACTTGAGTTGGAAGTTTCAATCCCTAGAAAGCTTTATGATGAGTGGGAACCTACTATTAAGATTAAAATTAAATATTATGAGTGCTATGCTTTGTGTGATTTGGGTGCTAGCATTTCCACGATTCCAAAAACTTTATGTGATGTGCTAGGTTTCCGTGAACTTGATGATTGTTCTTTAAATTTGCATCTTGCGGAATCCACTATTAAGAAACCTATGGAAAGAATTAATGATGTTCTTATTGTTGCAAATAGGAATTATGTGCCAAAAGATTTCATTGTGCTTGATATAGATTGCAATCCTACATGTCCTATTGTTCTAGGTAGACCTTTCCTTGGAACGATTGGTGCAATTATTGATATGAAAGAAGGAAACATTAGATTACAATTTCCGTTAAGGAAGGGCATGGAACACTTTCCAAGAAAGAAAATTAAGTTGCCATATGAATCTATTATGAGAGCTACTTATGGATTGCATACCAAAGATGACAATACCTAGATCTATGTTTTATGCCTAGCTAGGGGCGTTAAACAATAGCGCTTGTTGGGAGGCGACCCAATTTCATTTTTATGTTTTTGGTTTTTGGTTCTGTTTTTGAATAAATGCACATTATTACCTCTGTAGTAATTGTGTTTTGGTGTTTTAATTAGTGTTTGAGCCAAGTAAGACCTTTGGGATGGCTTACGGTGTTAGTTGATTTGATCTTGCTGAAAAACAGAAACTTTTGCGTCCAGTGACCGAATTTATTAAATTCACTAGCGCGTATAAAAACTCTGAATTTCTTACACAAGATTGATATACAAATTGCTTCTGTTGTCATAAGTTTTCAGAATTTTTGGAGATACAGAAGTATGAGAACAATTCAGATCTTCGCAGACTGTTCTGTTTTTGACAGATTCTGTTTTCTATGTGTTGTTTGCTTATTTTGATGAATCTATGGGTAGTATCGGGGGGTATGAACCATGGAGAAGTTGTAATACAGTAGATATTACACCAATATAAATAAATAATGAGTTCACAACAGTACCAAAAAGTGGTGATTTCTTTTCTTATACTAACGGATCTCATGAGTTTTTTGTTGAGTTTTGTGTTGTGAAGTTTTCAAGTTTTGGGTAAAGATTTGATAGACTATGGAATAAGGAGTGGCAAGAGCCTAAGATTGGGGATTCCCAAGGCACCCCAAGGTAATATTCAAGGACAACCAAGCATCTAAGCTTGGGGATGCCCCGGATGGCATCCCCTCTTTCGTCTTCGTCTATCGGTAAATTTACTTGAGGCTACATTTTTATTCACCACATGATATGTGTTTTGCTTGGAGCGTCTTGTATGATATGAGGCTTTGATTTTTATTTTGCCACAATCATCCTTTCTGTACACACCTATTGAGAGGGACACACATTAGAATACTCTTTGTGCTTCACTTATATCTTTTGAGCTAGGCAATTTTGCTCTAGTGCTTCACTTATATATTTTTAGAGCACGTCGGTGGCTTTATTTTATAGAAATTGTTGAACTCTCATGCTTCACTTATATTATTTTGAGTGTCTCTCTAAACAGCATGGTAATTTGCTTAGGTTATGAATTTAGTCCTAATATGATGGGCATCCAAGAGGGATATAATAAAAACTTTCATATAAAGAGCATTGAATACTATGAGAAGTTTGATTCCTTATGATTGTTTTGAGATTTAAAGATTGTGATATTAGAGTCATGCTAGTGAGTAATTGTGGATTGGTAGAAATACTTGTGTTAAAGTTTGTGATTCCCGTAGCATGCACGTATGGTGAACCGTATGTGATGAAGTCGGAGCATGATTTATTTATTGATTGTCTTCCTTATGAGTGGCGGTCGGGGACGAGCGATGGTCTTTTCCTACCAATCTACCCCCCTAGGAGCATGCGTGTAGTACTTTGTTTCGATAGCTAATAAAATTTTGCAATAAGTATGTGAGTTCTTTATGACTAATGTTGAGTCCATGGATTATACGCACTCTCACCCTTCCACCATTGCTAGCCTCTCTAGTACCGCGCAACTTTCGCCGGTGCATTAAACCCACCATATACCTTCCTCAAAACAGCCACCATACCTACCTATTATGGCATTTACATAGCCATTCCGAGATATATTGCCATCCAACTTCCACCATTCCGTTTATTATGACACGCTTCATTATTGTCATATTGCTTTGCATGATCATGTAGTTGACATAGTATTTGTGGCAAGGCCACCGTTCATATTTTTTTATACATATCTCTCTTGATCATTGCACATCCTGGTACACCGCCAGAGGAATTCATATAGTCATATTTTGTTCTAGAATCGAGTTGTAATTCTTGAGTTGTAAGTAAATAAAAGTGTGATGATCATCATTATTAGAGCATTGTCCCATGTGAGGAAAGGATGATGGAAGCTATGATTCCCTCACAAGTTGGGATGAATCTCCGGACGTTACAAAAAAATAAAAGAGGCCAAAAGAAGCCCACCAAAAAAATGAGAGAAAAGAGAGAAGGGGCAATGCTACTATCCTTTTACCACACTTGTGCTTCAAAGTAGCACCATGATCTTCATGATAGAGAGTCTCCTATGTTGTCACTTTCATATACTAGTGGGAATTTTTCATTATAGAACTTGGCTTGTATATTCCAATGATGGGCTTCCTCAAAATTGCCTTAGGTCTTCATGAGCAAGCGAGTTGGATGCACACCCACTTAGTTTCTTTTTGAGCTTTCATAAACTTGTAGCTCTAGTGCATCCGTTGCGTGGCAATCCCTACTCACTCACATTGATATCTATTGATGGGCATCTCCATAGCCCGTTAATACGCCTAGTTGATGTGAGACTATCTCCTTCCTTTTATCTTCTCCACAACCACCATATTCTATTCCACCTATAGTGCTATATCCATGGCTAACGCTCATATATTGCGTGAAAGTTGAAAAAGTTTGAGAACATCAAAAGTATGAAACAATTGCTTGGCTTGTCATCGGGGTTGTGCATGATTTAATACTTTGTGTGATGAAGATGGAGCATAGCCAGACTATATGATTTTGTAGGGATAACTTTCTTTGGCCATGTTATTTTGAGAAGACGTGATTGCTTTATTAGTATGCTTGAAGTATTATTGTTTTTATGTCAATAATAAACTTTTGTTTTGAATCTTATGGATCTGAATATTCATGACACAATAAAGAAAATTACATGGGTAAATATGTTAGTTAGCATTCCACATCAAAAATTCTGTTTTTATCATTTACCTACTCGAGGACGAGTAGGAATTAAGCTTGGGGATGCTTGATACGTCTCCAACGTATCTATAATTTTTTATTGTTCCATGCTATTATATTATCTGTTTTGGATGTTTTATATGCATTAATATGCTATTTTATATTATTTTTGGGACTAACTTATTAACCTAGAGCCCAGTGCTAGTTTTTGTTTTTTCCTTGTTTTTGAGTTTTACAGAAAAGGAATATCAAACGGAGTCCAAACGGAATAAAACTTTCGCGATGATTTTTCTTGGACCAGAAGACACACGTAGGACTTGGAGAGGAAGGCTGAAGAGTCCCGAGGACTCCACAAGCCCTCAGGGCGCGCCCTTGGGGGGCGCCCCTGGCTTGTGGGCCCCGGGAGTCCTCTAACCCTCATTCTTGGCCAATAAATTCAGAAATATTCCCAAACGACCAGAAGCGTCCACCAAAATACTTTTCCGCTGTCGTAACCTTCTGTTCCCGTGAGATCCCATCTTAGGGCCTTTTCCGGCATCCAGCCGGAGGGGGATTCGATCACAGAGTGCTTCTACATCAACTCTCACTGGTACAGCGAGGTGCTATACAAACGGTTTTTAACCCCTTTCCGCGACGGCGTTCTGAACCGTCACCTAGTGAGTGACTGTGATAGGGGGGTCCTTCCCACCCGACCCAGAAACCGTCGGGGATATGCCCTCCTGGCACACATGCTCGACAAAATGAGGTCGTGTGCGACCGGCGAGCGATCAAATACGGTTATACGTATAGTAGTGCTAAAAAATAAAATTATACAGGCGAAATCGTTTCCGGTCGTAAATACATCCCACACAGTCAGTTCCCACTAAACGTTTCCATTCGTATATACATCCCACACAGTCGCTCCAAGGAAAACGTTTTCGTTCATAGGTACATCACACACAATTTTCCCCATTAAATCGTTTGTGATAGCGTTGGCATTGCACACAATATTAACAATTTTATCGTTTGCGTTATTGAATGCATCACACATGGTGCGTAGAAGAAACTGTGTGGCAAAGGCTGTCCATCACACACAGTTTTTATGTGGTAAACATTTGCGCAAGGTGGCCTAACGCAAACAGTTTACAAGAGGATGTCGTGTGTGATTGTTCATTGATCCAACACGGTTTATTCCTAGAAACTGTGTGCGTTGCCTGAGGTCATCACCCACGGTGTTTTCTCAATAACCGTTTGCAATAGAAAAACCCAATTAGCAGGCAAATTGGCCATTAGCAGGCTAATTGCCCTATTATTAATAATCCATTTATTAATCTAATTGACATTCATATTAAGCACATAATATATTTCATTTCCGTATTAAGGAAGCAGGATTTCATAATTGAAATACATCAGAGTACAACATCATATAGCTTCAGCACTCAGCTACCCCATTACACAACTGCACCAGCACCAAGTTTCACATGAAACATCTAGAA
Organism: Thinopyrum elongatum; assembly: GCA_011799875.1. Lineage (NCBI taxonomy): Eukaryota > Viridiplantae > Streptophyta > Magnoliopsida > Poales > Poaceae > Thinopyrum > Thinopyrum elongatum. Next base: position 382,066,446 of record CM022300.1, read on the forward strand.
CCTTTCGAAATTAGCATTATCGACGGTACATAGACAGATGCATCTCATCTGGAAAACTGCTGAAGCGGAAGGCGAATATTGAGCCTTCATTGATGTTGAAGGTCTTTGCAACTTTAGGCCAATGCTTGTGGATGATTGACCGTCCATCCTTCGTCCTCTTCAGGAACACTTCAATATTGAACCATGGGAGTTGTATGAAAACCTTCCTCGCCTCCTGACCATAGAGGTGGTTTGAGAGGTAATCATCAGTGAACTGCTTTGGAAAGGCCTGAAAACAAGGATGTGCATAAATATCTTCTCTAAATTGGAAATGGGGCAAAGGAATAAAAAAAGGCAAGGTATAATAGTTAGTACCATCTTGTAGTGAACTGATGTCTTCTTCATTGTGCATACAAAGATCTTGTTCTTTTTTGTCGCTAATTTCTTTATCCTAACAATCTTTCTGAGTTTCTTGACTTGATTGATATTCATGGACAACTCATTTCCCTATATGCAAAAAGGGTCGAACAGTGGGTCAAAACCTCCGACAACAGGACCTACATGTGCAAGACCAAATTGTTAAAAACCTAAATATTAGAATGGTTCCTGCAATTGCACAGTAATGTGCTATTAGACAACGGACCATGCATGTGCTAACCTTGATTGTAAACCTCAGTGCTTCCCATTGTTTCCCTGCAACACATATAAGGTAGTTAGTTTTCAGGTTAAGTGAGGGTTCGCATGCTATCAGTAAAAATATGTTGATGAAAAATAAGCACATTGCAGATTCATCAAATTAATTCAATCCACATGGAAAACCCATTTATCCAAACCAAGCATGATTAAGAACTAGGAAATATAGCACTTGTATATGTTTCTCATGTATTAAGTGCAGCCAAATTCGATTTATTCCTCACATGCACAATAATACAAAATTCTACCCACGATAATTGGACATCGCATTGCAGAATTGAACCAAGTAGTTAACTAAACACCACAACAAATGAACCAAACATTAACTAAGCACCACATTGCACAATATAACATACTCCTAATAGAAGATCAGATAGTTAACCAAACCAAGCATGCTTAACAACTTGGAAATATAGCAATTGTATTTGTTTCTCATGTATTTAGCACAGCCAAATTCAATTTATTCCTCACATGGTATACAATAACAGAATGCACCCACAACAATTGAACATCGCATTGCAGAATTGAACCAAACAGTTAACTAAACACCACAACAAATGAACCAAACATTAACTGAGCACCACATTGCACAATATAACATACTCCTAATAGAAGATCAGACAGTTAACCAAACCAAGCATGCTTAACAACTTGGAAATATAGCAATTGTATTTGTTTCTCATGTATTTAGTACAGCCAAATTCGATTTACTTCTCACATGGTATACAATAACAGAATGCACCCATAACTATTGAACATCGCATTGCAGAATTGAACCATACAGTTAACTAAACACCACAACAAATGAACCAAACATTAACTGAGCACCACATTGCACAATGTATAACATACTAGAAGATTAGATAGTTAACCAAACCAAGCATGCTTGACAACTTGGAAATATAGCAATTGTATTCATTTCTCATGTATTTTGTAAAGGTAAATTTGATTTATTTCTCACATGGAACACAATACAAAATTGCAGCCTGAAGAATTGAACATCACATTTGCAGAATTGAACCAAACAGTTAACTGAAGATGACAACTAATTAACCAAACAGTTAATAAGTGAGCACCACACTGCACGACATATAGAACAAATACACTAGAGCAACAGATTGCATGGTAAAATTAGATAGCACAATTCACTAGAATTTGTTAAGGAAAGGCGGGAGCAGCACACGCAATGGGTAAACCAAGCATGCTTAACCGGCATAGCTAGCAAATGGCAAGGTGCTCCTCCAAGATCTGGGGGTCGGCACGAATGGCAGCCATCGCGACCTCATCCGTGCGTGCGGCCACGATTTGCTTCTCCACTGCCAAATGCTCCTTGAGCTCCTGGCTATACTGCGTGCACCATGGCTTAGGGCGGTGCTTATTTGGTGGAGGGGTCGGTGATTTGGGTGGAAGGTGTCACGCCGGTGGTCGGGGCATGTGGGATGTGGAAGGAGGAGGAGGATGGGGGTCGGGTGTGGATTACCTGCCTGGATAGACGAGGCCGAGCAGCGTGAAGGAGGGTCGCCGGCGAGGAGGTGGCGCTGCAAGCAAGGAGTGAAGGTTTCAACTTGGAAAGGAAGGCGGAAATAGGGGAAATGTGGCTTTTTGTAAGGGGGAGGGGGCGGGGAGGTAGATATTTCCGCGGAAGCCAAAAATTTTGAATCGGTTCAGCGAAAATACTGGCACGCAAAGTGTCATCAGACACGGTCCCTTATTCAGAACTGTGTACGATATGTCAACATCACAAACGATTCAGATAGCTTAACCCGTGTGTGATGAGTTTGAACATCAAAAATTTTGGTTCGAATTTCCCTGGTTACAGTGGTCATCCACGTCATTGCATAATTTGGGTACACAAAGGAGACTACAGCACACCCACACTTCTTAATCGAGCAAGTTCATCAATTAAACAGAGCTAGCTGACCTAAACATTACTCTAACAAATTAAAGACCGGTGCTCTTAATTAAACAAAACAAAGATTACTACTACGGCTGGTGCTCGTCGATCTCCGCCGCCTCCTCCATGTCCAGCTCGCGCCCGACGGTCTCCTGGGGAAGGGGCTCCATGGCATCCATCGCACCATACTCGGCAAGCATCTCGCCATCTGCGTCCGCCATCTCTTTGGAAAAGGCCGCCATGAGCTGGGCGTGGGCGGCCGCGATCTGGGCTTGGATGGGCTCCGTTGTGGCAAGGTAAGCGGCGGAGGAACGAACGGCTGCTCGAACGCTCTTGGCGATTGCCAACTCTTCGGCCGTGGGTTGCCGACCGTTGTCAGAGAAGCTTCATTTGATTTGTGCGGTGACCGCCACGAGCTGGGCGTGGGCGGCCTCGACATGGTCGTGGGCGGCCTGCATCAGGGCTAAGGCCGCCGCTGCGGAACGGACAGCTGCTGTGCCACTCTCGCCAGTTGCTATCCCCGAGGCAGATGTTGCTGCCGCCACCTGAGAAGCAACAGCGGCCGTTTGGGCTGCCTTGGCCGCCTGGTCGCAGATTGCGACCGCGCTCATGCACCTTGTTAGCACGCGCATGGTGGCTACGGCCGCGCTCTCGCCGGAGTGGGCCGCCGAAGTTGCCCTCACGACGCGGGTCCACGTCCCCATCTTTCACTAGCGACGATTGAACAGTGCAATGATATTTGGGGAGCGAGCTAGTGTGCTTGACACGCCGGCTATGGACTGTAGCCGACACACCTTGTCGCGTAAGCCATAGGCGTACTATACACTGACGGTGCTCCAAGATATTTTGTACTGCATCTCACACGGTTGGTGATAATGAACTGTGTGGGATCTACTTGATTTTTCATCTTGATTTGAATTACATAATGGGGCCACAGCGGCAATGGAGGGTGTTTGAATTGCTAGAACTTTTATCTGCAGTGAACATGCAACTATATGTGTGTCGTAAAAAAATTGGAATTATTCAGGGTTCGTTTGGACATTTTATATATTAAATTGGTTTTCTAGCCATTTCAGGTGCACAATTCAAAATTAAACTACATGCACGTGCTTCGGTGCACCAACATGGGTTGTAAAATTATATATATGTCCATGGGTTTATGCTTATGTCCCATGCAAGAAATGGGGATGAATTTCGAACACCATGGCACCGTGGCTCTCCAGCAAACGTTGAGGTACTTGCTTTTGTAATTCTAGTAAATCCAAAACCCGTCTGAAATTCATGAACCTTGGCATGCTATCATGGAATGGCATCAACATGATGGGGTAAAAAATATTGTTCCATTTGGGGCAGGTTATGGTATAAGCTTCTCACAAACCAGAGCTTCTCACAAGAAGCCTCATGGTTCTGTTAGGGAAACGTGTCACTTTTGTGGACAAAACGATATTCGTCGCCTCTTCTTCCTTTCAATTTTTTTCCTGGTGTCAACATAGAACAACAGGAGTGTCGTGTTAAATTTTGGATTTTTTTGGGGATCGTTTGGACATTTTTATACGTTAACTGAGTTTTCTAGGCATTTATGTGCATAATTCAAAATTGAACTACATGCACATGCTCCAGTCCATAAAAATGGGTTGCAAAATCAAATGTTTGTCCTTGGTTACAAGCTTAGGTCACATGCAAGAAATGAGAATGAATGTCAAACACCTTGACACTGTCGCTCGGCCGCTAACATTGAGATACATGGTTTTAAAATTCTAGTAAATCAAAAACTCGTCTGAAATTCATGAAACTTGACATGACATCATGGAACGGCATCGACATGCCGTGGTAAAAATATTGTCCCATTTGGGGCAGGTTTGGGTATAAGCTTCTCATAAACCAGAGCTTCTCTCACAACAAGCCTGATGGTTTCGGTAGGGAACGTGCCACCTTGGGGGACGAAACAATATCTGTTGCCCCTTCTTACTTTCAAAAATTTTCTCGTGTCAACATAGAACAACAGGAGTGTTGTGTCAATTTTTGGGATTTTTCGGGGTTTGCTTGGATATTTTTATATATTAACTGAGTTTTCTATGAATTTATGTGCATAATTCAAATTTGAACTACATGCACATGCTCTAGTGCATATAAATGGGTTCAAAATTGGAATGTGTGTCCTTGGTTACATGCTTAAGTCCCATGCAAGAAATGAGAATGAATGTCAAACACCTTGCCACCGTCGCTCGGCCGCTAACATTGAGATACATGGTTTTTAAATTCTAGTAAATCAAAAACGCGTCTGAAATTTATGAAACTTGACATGCTAGCATGGAACGGCATCAACATGCAGTGGTAAAAATATTGTCCCATTTGGGGCAGGTTGGGGTATATAAGCTTCTCACAAACCAGAGCTTCTCACAACAAGCCTCATGGTTATGGTAGGGAACGTTTCACCTTTCTGGACGAAACGATATCCGTTGCCTCATCTTGATTTCAATTTTTTTTCTAGTGTCAACATAGAACAACATGAGTGTTGTGTTAATTTTAGGAATTTTTTGGGGTTCGTTTGGACATTTTTATACACTAACTGAGTTTTCTATGCATTTATGTGCATAATTCAAATTTGAACTACAGGCACATGCTCCAGTGCATGTAAATTGTTTGAAAAATCAAATCTGTGTCCTTGGCTGCATGCTTAGGTCCCATGCAAGAAATGGGAATGAATGTCAAACACCTTGCCACCGTCGCTCGGCCGCAAACATTGAGATACATGGTTTTTTAAATTCTAGTAAATCCAAAACTCGTCTGAAGTTCATGAAACTTGACATGCTATCATGGAGCGACATCAACATGCTGTGGTAAAAAAATTGTCCCATTTGGGGCAGGTTTGGGTATAAGGTTCTCGCAAACCAGAGCTTCTCACAACAAGCCTGATGGTTTCGGGAGGGAACGTGCCACCCTTGGGGACGAAACGATATCCGTTGCCTCTTCTTGCTTTCAAAAATTTTCTAGTGTCAACATAGAATGACAGGAGTGTTGTGTCAATTTTTGGGATTTTTTAGGGTTTGCTTGGACATTTTTATACATTAACTGGGTTTTCTAGGCATTTTATGTGCATAATTCAAATTTGAACTACATGCACATGCTCCAGTGCAGAAAAATGGGTTGACATATGAAATGTGTGTCCTTGGGTGCATGCTTAGGTCCCATGCAAGAAATGGGAATGAATTTCAAACACCAGGGCACTATTGATTGCTGGCAAAACATTGAGATACTTTGTTTTTAAATTCTAGTAAATCCAAAACTCGTCTGAAAATTCATGAAACTTGGCATGCTATCATGGAATGGCACCCGACATGCTGTGGTATTTTTTGTGTCCTATTTGAGAGAAGGCGCACTCGAATAACAGCCAACAAAGGCATTTTGAAAAAATAGCTGCCACTTTAATATCTCAAACGTTTGTATAATTCAAATCATGTGCGTTCTGTTAACCATTCATGTGACGCCACGTGTCTTGGTTTTAATGGCTATAGGAGGTGCCGTGCGGACAGCTGCTTGACTGAACGGGAGGCGTGAGAGCGTAGTCCGGTGCGCAGGCTGACCGAGAGGTGTGCAAGCTGTCCTCCAATGCGTAGGCTCACCGGGAAGTGTGTGAGCTGTACGCTGCTCAGGCTCACTGGGAAGCGAGCCCTTTGACTTCCATGGCCGCCCGCCTTGCTCGCATCCTCTCAATTAATGGCGCCCGAGCCGCTGTTTAATACGGGCGGCCTTACTATTCGCCTCCCATTCCCCTCCCTCCCGCAGACCTCCACCAACGCCATGGCGCAGAAGGATCATCTGCCACTAGTCTTCAAGTTTGGTGAAGTCGACTCCGAGCCGGAGGAGATAGAAAATAAGAAGGAATGGGGCCTCATGGACATGGCCCTGAACGAGCTGGCCGCGGCGGTTGCTGCCCCCGCTCCCGTCCCAGCTCCCATCCCCGTGCCCGCACCAGCGACCATCCCCGTAGCATTGACGAGCTGGTCGCCGAGCACTATCACAGAGCTGGAAGCCGCGGGCGTCAGCGAGGTCTCCACGGACCCGCGTGAGCTCGTGTACATGCCAGCGCCAGTGCCCATGCCCGTGCCCGTGCGCGCCCCTCCACCCACCGTGGCGCCGGTCCCCGTGCGTTTGGCTACACCCGCCGCGCCCGTGCCCGTGCGCGCGCCCCCCTCAGCGGCATGGGACGCCGCCATCGACCACTACCTCTCAGCGCTGCCAGTTGCCATCCTCCCGCGCCCCGCCCGTCGATCGCGCGACGACATGATGGTGTATTTCCAAGTGAAGAACATTTTGTGCTGCCTTGAAGTCTTCAACAACGGCATCCCGGAGGATGACAACGACAACGACGGCATGGCACGCCACCTCCGCCGCTGCCAAAAATAGTTTTTTTGGGGGTTTAATACTGTATCTCGATCATATGAATATAAATTCGCAGTGTGACTGAATGAAAGATATGGTTTGAACGAACTTGCGTTTTTCTCTCTTAATGTGCAGACTTATCAAACAATTTTCTTTTGAAAAAAACATCAATGGTTTTTAAATATAAAACACTCATCGCAAATATTTTAGTTAGAACACCCATATGCAAACCGACAGCTTCCCCAGGAAGCCAAGGGAAAATGTGCCGAGCAGGATTTGTGCAGCTCTTGATCGCAAACGTTTTAGATAGAACACCCGTATGCAAAGTGAGAGCTATGGTCTTCCCCATTAAGTCAAGGGAAAATTCGCAGCGCAGGATTTGTGCATCTTTTCAACGCAAACAGTTCAAATTGAATACGGTATGCAAAGCCAGACTTTGGCGCTAAGCCAAGAGAAAATGTGCCAAGCAGGATTTGTACATCCCTTCAACGCAAACGGTTGTTTTGGATGACCCGTGTGCAACCACGTACAGACAATTTGGTAAGATTTGCATCTGTCATATTGGGTATATTGCCATTTGTCAAACTGGAAAGATTGACATTTGTTGATCTAGTAACATTGCCATTTGTCAACCTTGTAACACTGTGATTTGTCAAAATATGCAGCTAAAAATCACTAGCACTATCTAATTTTTGCAACTAAAATTCAGTAACTAAGCATAGATTTCATTCATAGATTAAGCAGTCATTCTTTATACAAACAGTTCAACTCAACAGCTAAACCGACCAAACTTTTCCCCAATTGTTGCCAACCACGTACTAAAATAGCTAGTTCAACTATATATACTAGCTAATTTTAAGTACGTTGTACAGTTCCACCACATCTATAGTCAGATGAACTGAACAAAATAGCCCCTAAATACTACTACTACGGAGGGGCTTTGTACTACTTTCGGCAGCCTCTCCTCTGCTGAGCGCGCTCAGTAAGAGGCAGAGGAGCCTACCAACAAGCTGGACAAGTGCAATACGGTGCCTGCCGCTGCTGCACCTTCAGCGACGCTCACCTCGAACGCCCTCTGCCGCTCCAGACGACCCCTCTCGAAGCGGTGGTTCTCCTTGTAGATCTCCTGATTCCTCGCCTCTAAGGCAGCGTGTGCCTCGGCCACGGTGGCGGTAAGGCTCTTTGCATGCTCGACGAGGCGCTCCTCCTCCCGCAGGAACTCGGTGTAGCGCGCAAGGTCGCTGACGCACGTGCAGGCCTCCACCTCCGCCTCCTGCCTTTGGGTGGCGGTGGCGGAGCGGGTGATGACCTCGGCGGTCGACGGTGGGCTGGCGGCCACGGCGGCCGACGATGGGGTGGCGGCCACGACCACCACCTCCCGCCTTCTGGCCGCGGTGGCAGAGCGGGTGATGGCCACGGTGGCCAGCAGTGGGGTGGCGGCCACGACGACCACCTCCCGCCTTCGGGCCGCGGCGGCGGAGCAGGTGATGGCCCTGGCTTTCGACGGTGGTGTGGCGGCAACGGCGGCCGGCAACAGCTGCCGACGGGCAGCGGCGGCGGAGCATGTGGTGGGTGTTCCGCGCACACCCAACAGGGACGCCACGCGCACTACACTACGCCGGGGACTACGCCGCCGCCGTGGTGTAGCCTCCTAGCTGGAGCTGTCCTCTGATGACGGTGGAGTGGCTAAGCGACAACGACGGACCGGTGCCATTGCCGATTGTGGGAGAAGCAGACCAGATAAGCTACAGGGAGGGAGGGGAAAATGCGACGCAGGACTCGCCGGCCGTGAGGGTTTATATATCAGGCCGGTAAGCATTGGGATTTTGGGGGATTTCACCGAGTCAGGAGGGAAGCTTGCGCGGGAACCTGCGAGGTTACGCGGGAACGGGCTCATCGATGATTCATTGGCGCCACTTTGAGCCACCGTTTTGCCAAAAGAACGCCCCCGCGCGCTGCGCAAGCTTGCGCTGTAAGCCGTCTGCGGTAGCGGGGTGACAAGACGTGCGAGAGGAGGACAAAAGGCCACGTACACATACGGTTAATAAAAAAATGTTTGCAATTTAATTACCTACTATACCCCCATCCTGGTTTATAAGTAGGATTTAACTAATAAAATACGAATGCATGTCGCCAAACATTATATAGTTGGATTCGTATTTGAACATAGTTTCCAATTATATAATTTTTATAACATGCATTAACATTTTGTTGGTTAAATTTAAGGGCAAAGTATGGCACAGAATATAAAGGGGACTAATATACCAAGACGGAGGTAGTAGCACACGGCCGCTCTCTATGCAGCGACGCAACTGTCGGCCGGCTTGTAGGCGACCATTTCGTGCGTGTTCAACTGCTCTATGCGTGTGGTTGCTTGCGGTTGAGGCGGCCGCAGCGCGCTCTGCTCTCGCGTCCCTCAGGGTGCTCTGCCCTCGTCCCTCCATGTGCGCTGCCAGTGTTTGGGGCCAGCGCATGATCACGTACATTCGTGTGCATGCGGTTGCGCCGGGCGCGGCGCGACGATGCAGTTTCCCGCTGCAAAAATTGCCATGCGGACGCGCCGAGAATCCAGGCCGCCCGGCCCCCATTTATTCCTGTGGCCATTTACCTTCATCTCTCGCACCACACGACACAATAAGCACATCCACGACGACACATACAGAGAGGACAGCCAGCGGTTCCAATGGAGCTCCCCGTGGCTCCAATGGCGCTCCCAGCGGCCGCCGACGACAACGGCGGGCAGTTCACCACGCATCACATAGTGGACACCCACGTGAGGGGGAAGGCCCTCTTGGTGGTGTACACGAATGATCCAGTCTTGATGGAGAGCTCCATCCAAACTATGGAGCAGTTGCTTGCCGAGGACAAGTACCAAGTGGTCGGCTTCGACCTCGAGTACACCATCGGTCGTGCCGGGCACGATCAAAAGGTTGCCATCGCCCAGTTGTGTGTGCGACATGATGTCCTCGCCTACCACTACCACCTGGCCACAAGGCCTTGCGAGCGTTTCTCCAGGTTTATCAACAGCACCGACTACAGTTTCGCTACGGTGGACACCACCAACGATCTAAAAGCGCTCAAGGTTTCGGGCTTGAAATGCCAGAATCTTGTCAACATCTAGGACCACTACAAGGTCTGGGGCAGCGACAACAACAAACAGAACTCCCTGGTTGACCTCGCCTCGGCCATCATCGACCCCTACTACATGAAGATGAAGGATGAGAGCAAGAAGGACAAGAACGCTTGGCACAGTGTCTGGCATGAGAGACTGGATGAACAACATGTAAAGTACGCGGCCAAGGACGCGTACACAAGCTACGAGATGTACATGCGGATCGTTGACATGAGGGAGTGTCTTCTTCTTGCCCCAGAAGAGGGATCGAGCCACAGAGCAGTGGCGGGAGCGCCACACGAAGTAGATGACTAGACGATCGCTTCTCCTAGTTTAGAATGCATGCAATTGTTTATTGAGGTTTGTGCGAATGATCTATATAGTCACTTATGTAATTGGATGTTTATTTCAATTATATATATATACATGTTATTCTTCTGTAGACAGAGCAAATCACACGGCTTATTAGCAGCAATCGTCTGTGTTATTATTGGTCATCGCACACATTTCTGATTACGGACCTGTTTGCCGCGTATCACACACATCTTGTTCAGTTGAACCGTTTCCATTGTGTTTCCCAATCACACACAGTTCATCCTAGTGAACTGTATGCCGTATATCACACACACCCTCATCTGGCTGCCCGTTTCTGTTGTTCTACATCATCGTAAATAGTTCTTCTGGATTAACCATTTGCCACTCATCGCACACGCAACTCTAGTATGAACCGTGTTTGATGTCGCTGCCATCGCAAAAGTTTTGCATCTTTTTTGACGGTTTTATTACATCACCGTTTGTGATTAATGCATCGCACATAGTTTCGTCGAAGGGTCTCTGATTCGACTGTCGCGTTTGGACCATCCTGCAGTAGTGTCTATTGCCCTTCCGATGAAGCATGAGTAGTTTACCACAGACCTACGGGTCCATAGCGAGTAGCTAGATGGCTTCTTCTCTCTCTTTGATTCTCAATACCATGTTCTCCTCGTTGTTCTTGGAGATCTATCAGATGTAATATTCTTTTGCGGTGTGTTTGTCGAGATCCAATGAATTGTGGATTTATTATTAGTTTATCTATGAATATTATTTGAATCTTCTCTGAATTCTTATATGCATGATTTGATATCTTTGTATTTCTCTTCGAATTATCGATTTGGTTTGGCCAACTAGATTGGTTCTTCTTGCAATGGGAGAGGTGCTTAGTTTTGGGTTCAATCTTGCGGTGTCCTCACCCAGTGACAAAGTAGGGGTAGCGAGGCACGTATTGTATTGTTGCCATCAAGGGTAAAAAGATGGGGTTTTCATCATATTGCTTGAGTTTATCCCTCTACATCATGTCATCTTACTTAAGGCATTACTCCGTTCTTTTGGACTTAATACTCTAGATGCATGCTGGATAGCGGTCGATGTGTGGAGTAATAGTAGTAGATGCAGGCAGAAGTCGGTCTACTTGACACGGACATGATGCCTATATTCATAATCATTGCCTTGGATATCGTCATAACTTTGCGCTTTTCTATCAATTGCTCGACAGTAATTTGTTCACCCACCGTATTATTTGCCTTCAAGAGAGAAGCCTCTAGTGAAACCTATGCCCCCCGGGTCTATTTTCCATCATATATTTTCAGATCTATAAACCAAAAAACCGAAAAATACCTTGATGCAATTTATTTACTTTTACTTTGTTTTACGTTTTAGTAAGCTTTTATATCTATCTCTATCAGATCTCACCTTTGTAAGTGACCATGAAGGGATTGACAACCCCTTTATCGCGTTGGGTGCAAGTGTTTGATTGTTTGTGCAGGTGCATAGATTGGAGACTTGCGTGTATCTCCTACTGGATTGATACCTTAGTTCTTAACTGAGGGAAATACTTATCTCTACTTTGCTACATCACCCTTTCCTCTTTAAGGGAAAAACCAACGCAAGCTCAAGAATTAGCACGCCCGCCGAGGATGCTCGGTCGAAGAGCAGCGACGAGGAGGACCCCTACGTGCTGCCGGACGAGGTTGTGCCGGACCCCCCAACTTCGGAGTGGTTTTGGGGCCAGTACAATCTTTGTCTATGGAAGTCGCTGCCGCCGGCTGAGAAAGCCAGGCAAGTGGTGTTCAAGAAGGAGATGGCGGAGGAGGAAGCCAGGTACCAGACGGCCTATGAAGCCCGTGATGCCGCCTGGAAAATGGAGGCGGTGGAGCTTTGGGGGCGGCCGCGTCGTCGTGTGGAGGAGGTGTACGAAGACGGGTACTTCGCGAGGAAGGCCAAAGGCGCTAGGTGCCTCATCACTACGTGGAGGTGGGCCGATAAGCTCCAGCGTGCCACCGATGAGGAGCTCCGGTGGGTGCCCAACGAAATGCCAAGATCGTCTGCACTCGTCCGCCAGCAAGAGGCAGATCGGTACGTCAAGCGCTGCGAGGCGGAGGAGGCGGAGTACTGCCTCTGCGCTGGGAAGACACCCCGCACCAGGGAGCTGCTGGCGAGGGGCTGCCGAAATACTGCCCCCAGAAGGGATTATTAGTTTTAGTATTGTTCGTTTTCAATTTTATGCATTGTACCTAGTAGCTAAGTATCATTACGTATCTGTGATGATATTATATATATTCTGTGATGAACTAATGAACAATTAATATATATTATGAATTCCATTTTCTATCTGTTTTTGTATACTAATTTGTATCTAGCTGTTATCATCCACATATATACAGAATGGAAAGCATATATACACACATTGACACAGAACATATAAGAACGGAAAACAGAGTACACACATTGAAACAGAGCAATATTATGATTGTTGTTAATACATAGCGATCCACGTCGAAACGACTCAACAAAATAAAACGCGTCCATGAGACCATGACCAGTAGCCCTTGCCAACGGTAGCTCTTAGCTCTACCTGAACTCGTGCAGGCGTTCGTCCAAGCGGTCGACACGCTCGTGGTACATCTGGAGCGCGACCTCGAGCTCCAAGTTGGCTATTTCATCGGAGATCACCAGCTCAAGGATGCGACGGCCATGTTCCTCTACTGCGCCCAGGTGGACACCTGGGCCAAGGAGGCGATTGAGCCTAGCGACCAATGCGTTGGCATCGAGCAGGCCGCGGACAAGGCGAACAGAGCGACCCATGCAAACGGCACGGCGGGCGTCCGGTGCAAGTACGGCGCGGCCGGCCTCTGGTGCAAGTACGACGCAGATGGCCTCTGCCCACGCCTGGCGAGGAATGGGGGTACTGACGGGACGTGTACCCAGATGTGACGCCCTATCGATAGCAGGCAAGCGCCGATGGATCCGCTCTTGCTATGTGGCGCGCCGCACCTCTCGCTCTGCGGCGCTCCAACGGTCTCACTGTGCGACGAGCCGCAGCCTATTGGTGCAGATGCAACTAGCTTGCTCTGTGGCGCACCATCAATCATGTTGTGCGGCGAGCTGCAGCCTCTTAGCGCTGACATGCCTATCTTGATCCGCGGCGCTGAAGCACCATGCGCCAAGGGCTGCTCAACCCTGGCAATGACGCGCATCATAGCATCGTCCATCGCGTTGCCGGGGAGCGCCTCGGCCTCGATGGGCCGTGGCGCCTTCTCGTTTTCCTCGTCGAGGAGGTTGATGGCAGAGGCAGCGCTTTGGTGGGTTGGCATGCTTGGAAAAGGTGGATGTGCTATAAGCTGTGCTTGTTGCCTCTGTGCATCGCGCGCCGCCTAGGTTTATGCGCAATATCGCTGGGTGGCGGTGGGAAACCGATGAGGAAATGGCGGGAAATGGTGGCGTGTTCATAAAACGCCATCAATTAATGGAAACTTAGCATAGAAGGAACATCGAGCTAGCACGACGCGTGATGGCACATTGCTCACCCAAGGCTATGATCCATATACTTGTGTGCCCAACAGAGCACACTACTCACAGTAAAGAGTACTGTTTCGTTTATCCTAGTAGAGCAGTGGCGGCAAGCGTCACAAGAAGTAGATGATGATCAGATGATCATTTATCCTAGTTAATTATGCATGTAATAGTTTACTTTGGTGTGTGGAAATGTCATGTGTGTACTAGCCACCTATGTAATTGGATGTTTGCCGCGTATCGTACACATCTTGTTTACATGAAACGTTTCTGTTCTCTTGGCTCAACACAAACAGTTTATCAGAATGAACTATATGCCCTCCATTGCACACACCTTGATCTGGCTGAACCGTTTCTGTTGTGTTACCTAATCGAAAACAGTTCATCCGAGTGAACCGTATGTCGTATATCGCACATACCTTGATCTGGCTCACCGTGCCTTTTGTGTTGCCTAATCACAAACAGTTCATCCGAGTGAACTGTATGCCGTATATTGCACACACCTTCATCTGGCTGCCCGTTTCTGTTGTTCCGCCTCATCACAAACAATTCATCCTAGTGAACTATATGCCGTATATCGCACACGCATTCATCTGGCTGCCCGTTTCTGTTGTTCTGCCTCATCGCAAACAGTTCATTGAACTGAACCGTATGTCCCGCATCACACACGTAACTAAAATCTGAACCATGTTTGATGTATCCGCCATCGCAAACATTTTGCATCTTTTTTGACGGGTTTTTTACATCTCCATTTGCGATTAATGCATTGCACATAGTTTCGTCGAAGGGTCTCTGATTGTAGTGTCGCATTAGCAGCATCCTGCAGTAGTGGTGACACTTGTGGCGCAACACCCAAAGCAAAAGAAGAAGACACAGGGGCAAAACAAGAAGGAAGATTATACCCCCAAAAAAGAAGAAGGAAGACGCAGACAAAAGTATGGGTTGCTGCACTCTACTTCATGATGGGTTGCTGGGCGTGGAGTCCTAACTGCTTCTTCATCGCCTCCATGACCTTCACCTCCTCGCGCCTCTCCTTCACCATCTTCTTCATTGTGTCCATGACGTGGGATTTCTTGAGGCGAGCATGCATCGTCTGTTCCACGGCCGCATGATGTTGCTTGACAGCAGCCAGGTGCTCGATGCTGAGCTTCGCCAAGTCCTCCTTCTGTTCCATGACGAGGGCTTTCAGCATCTTCACCGAGGAACTGCTCTTCTCATTCAGGTTCTTCTAGCCAGCGCTCTCCTCCTTCAGCATGTCGAGTTCCTGGCGAAGCTTCGCCTTGTCCTCCTGAAGTTGAAGGATTTTGCCGGTCGCCTTCTTACCCGAGGCAATGCTCTCCTTTAGCAGCTTCACCAAGCGGTGGTCAACTCCTCCTGCTTACTGAGTTGAGCAGGCATGTCGTCGAGGCTCTCCTTCAGCGGCTTCACCAAGTCGTCGGTCAACTCCACCTACTTATTGAGCTGAGCGGGCACGTCGTCGAGGGATAACCACTCCAGCACCGCCAGCTCAGCATGTTCGCCTCCGCGGCTAGTGCGCTCTTGGGAGCCCTCGCCTGCCCGTGAGAGATCTTTCGAGGCCTCCGCAACACGATGAGCCCTCTATTTTTTCCGCGGCCTTGGGCGCCGCTCCCTTGTTACTAGTAGTTCTCGACCTAGAGATCTGCACACCGGCCATGGCAAGCATGGATGAACAAGAAAGACTTATGAGGAGGAAGGTAGAGTAATTTTCGGCTAGGTAGTTCCCTTTTTATAACCTACTAGCACTAGTACTAAAACCTGGATAGTGGGAACACGTTTAGGTTTGATACATAGGTGTGAATATGTTTGAATTTAATTAGAGCATGGTAGTACTACTTTGGAATGTGATGGGAACAAGCTAAAGATTAATTGATGGTTTTGGTTATCGAAGCCCGAAACGGCTCGCGATGAGTTTCCTAGAACACAAATTTCAAGTACTACTGCTCAAATGCGGTCGCACAAGTCAGTGATGTACCTGGTCGTACATGTCAGACCAAGCCAATACATGTCCCTTCGGTGAGACGCGGGTTCGACCCACTGTCTATTGGTACGACCGACCGTCAAGTATTATGCGATGGAGACTTGTGGTTGTGGCTTCGGGTGATTGTCACGACCAAGCATTCAAAAACTCATGATAAATCAATTACCATCTTTTTCCAAACAACCAAGTATTTTCACAGAAATACAATACATATAGATGGAGTGATTGTCAGGTTGCAAACCACCATGGCACCGCAAGTTCACTCCAGCAGCAACCGAGTAGGTCACTGCATCGCTGGCGGGAAAGGAGGGCAGCTCACCTCGCCTACGATGCATGCCCAGCGCCACCGCCATAGCTGGCTCCACGATTTGGCTTCTCCTACCGTCCATTTGAATAGTTGCACTGTCTGCTCATTCCATCCCACAAGCATGCGCGTTCTTTCCTCCGTTGTCGACTCCGTGAATATGATCTCTGCCATTAGCCCCACCTCAAAATCAACGCGACGCTGCCAGATGCTGACATCCCTCAGCATCTCTCCCTTGAGATCGACTTGTGCCTCCGCCTTGTGCTTCGCCAGTCGCAGCTCCTTCGAACTTGTCTCCAATCGATGTGACGCTTCCTTGATCCGATTTGCCCTTGCTGCCCACCACCTGCAACGCAGCCCTGGCATGTCCTCCGGCGCCACCGGTCTGTGATTCAAGAGCAATGGATCCTCTCTGAAACACATGTGGGTTTCGCTCAAAGGTGGTAGTGCTGCGGGCCGCAACGAGAGGGCAGCCCGCGGGATGCTGGGATCTAAGGGATTATCCATGGCGGGATCCTCCATGGCGGGATTCGGTGGGCTAGGCGGGGAGGCGAGCGTAGGCACTGGGAGAGCCCTACGAGGCTAAGATCAAGATAGTACTACTCCACTCCGTCCATATTTAAATACAAAGGCCACCAACAGTAACCCAAGCAAAAATTGACCATGTTGCCTGTGTCCTGGTTTATTGGCCCCCTTCATATTTTGTGCCAAATTTTGACCAAAATTTTAACTAATAAAATGTTAATGCATATCACAAAAAAATTTATCATTGGATTCGCATTTGAACATAGTTTTCGAAGATATTACTTTTTATGACATGCATTAATATTGTGTTACTTAAAATTATGGTCAAAAATTGGCACAAAATACGAAGGAGACCAATGGAAGTAGCAACCCATGATTTAACTACTCGCATGCACACAGTGGAGTAGTAATGTCATTCTCAACTACTTCCTCCCTCACGTCCACTCAATTTGCATGCACTGTATTAATTGACCATCCATTAAGTGAACGACTTTACACGTGTCAAATTATCACATGGTGTGGATCTTCATACAAAAATGCGTTCCACCATGTACCCGCATGTGCGTGCTAAGGAATAAGTGCGTGCGTGCATATCTTCTCTTCATGCACATGCATGCATATCTTCTCTTCATGCACGTACTCCACCAGTGTGCGTGAGAGAGGAAGAGTACATTCTTCTGGAAACAGCAACACGTCACTGTGATCAATCCACACAAGAAGGTCGCGACAACACCTCCACATGTGCCACGTGGCTTCATGGATGCCCCCACATCATTTTAATCATAATATATTAACTGAAAAAGGGAGAGACACTGTGTAGCGTGCCATTGGAATTCTAATTTACGTGTTTTGCACATACTGGAAGTACTAGTAAGGTACACGTGCATTGCACGCATGAGATGTGGCAACCAAATTATGAATAAATACCACACTATAGCATGTAAGCTTTGAGTCATGTATGCATGATGTAGATGTTCGTTTAATTCTTATAGTTCATCTCATTCAAAATCAATTAGTTTTATAAAAAAGTTAATCTATTTTAAGATTCATGGAATTGTGCATTGTAAATCATAAAGTAAAAACAAATAATGCAATTCATTTAGAAATAAAAAGTTTGGGCAATTATGATATGGAAGATTCTAGAACAAAGGAGAAGTGCTTGTGTTTTGAGGTTCGTGCATTATGCTTAAGTTGAACCATGGAGTCTTCTAGATTGTACATGTGGCGGCATCTGGTGGAATGTAGATGATATCCAATGGCCAGTAGTGCTCGGATTTGCCATCTCTGCACCGTCGGATTGGCTTCATCCAACAACCATCTTTTAAAGTTATTCGTAGACTATATAGGTGTATAGATATAGATATAGATATAGACTAGTGGCGCATCATCTAAAGCCTTTCTACACGCTCATTTTTTGTACAAATGTGCTCCACCATGCACCCGCGCGTTTGTATGTGGGAACGAGTGCATGTGTGCACCTCTTCTCTTTCGCACACATAGTCTGTGTGTGAGAGAGATACTGAGATATGGTGAGGGAATACGTGTCAATGCAATTTGTGTGAAAGAGAGGCCTATATACATACATGTATGTGCATGGGGCTGGGGTGATATACGAGAAGGGAGGGGAAGGGTTGACTGCGTGAGATATCGATAGAGACAGATAGAGGGAAGAGCTCTACGAGCGTACAAGCACTGGGATATGGGGGTGCTGGAAGATGGTGCGAGGGACCAAGTGGAGGAAGACTGGGAAGGAGTGTACAAGTGCGAGGTCAATATTTAAAGAGAGGGGGCAAGAACATGCGCGGTTGCGCGCAGTGGCGGAGCCATGAAAATTAAATAAGCTAGGGGGCCAAGCATTGCTAATCCTTGATGGGGAGGGCTAATTCATCAGCTTAAACCATTTTACTAGCAATTGATCTACTGATCACATCCATATTAGCCTCAATATAGGGATGTTAGGGGGGCCAGGGCCCTTGCTGCCCCCTGTCTTCGCCACTGTGCGCGCGTCTGAGAGATGAAGCGGAAGGCATGGATGATGAGAGGGAGACGATGGATAGATAATGTGTGTGTATTAGCTATGTAGTCCTATATAGAGAGGTAGATTGATCAATGTGTACGTGGGAAAGAGGGTGAGACCTGACTAGCTAGAGATATAGATCAATCAGCTTGTGTGGAAAACTAGGAAAGACCTAGCTATATATATACACATATAGAGGAACATCGATCATTGCGCATGCATGTGAGAGATAAAGAATGCCCGAAGTGATGAAGAGGAGGAGGTGTGTGTGTGTGTGCATGCATGGGAGACCGACCTGAAGAAAAAGATTGCATGTGTGCGATGGATAATGCCGAGTGGTACTGTGTGTGCATGCATGCACGAGAGAAAGTTAGTGGTACAACTATAAAGAGATGACGACTGTGTGGGTGTAAAAGACTTGGTGAGGTCATAATCAATGTAAAGTTGAATTCAAATATTTGAATAAGAGATCATGATGTTTGAAACCCATGCATGCATGAATATAATTGAGATATGCGTGGTGTGGTTTTGAAATGAGCATGCTATACTGTATACACATTGAACAAGGTCAAACTTATTTGAATTTGAGATACCGATGGCCGGCATCGTTTGGCCACATTGCATCCATGCATGGACATACTATTCAAACTGGAGATGATGGGTGGCTTTCGCAGCTCATATCTAAATTGTGTGTCTGTGTGCGCGCGCGCACGTGTGGTGTGTGTGTGTGTGTGTGTGTGTGTGTGTTTGTGTGTGTGTGTGTGTGTGTGGTGTGTGTGTGTGTGTGTGTGTGTGTGTGTGTGTGTGTGTGTGTGTTGTGCATAGTATCAAACATGGTTTAGATTCCGAACATCTAGCTAGAGCATACATGTACTATGATTTGAATTGAACTTAAAATGGATACATATATTTGAATTCGAGATCGTATGTACATGTAGTTCATATTTATATGAGAATTTACTACTCCTATAATTATATCATGTGTTGTGAAGATAATATTTAGATGGTTGTATAATTAACCCGAGTGCAATCCCATTCAAACAGGGAAAATGTACTCAAATTTAGTCCATATGCTAGACAGTATGAATTTTTTTTTATTGTTGAGGGAAGCGCAAATTGATTTGGTACTGTACACGTTAAGCTTGTTCTCCCATTTTTTTTAGTTTTTTCTTGTTGTTTTTGAATGGCATTTGTAGTAATATAGTAAAATGGGACATGGCTCTCTCTAGTGGGGTGCGAATTGTCTTTTGTTTTGTTTTTTTGTACACGTTAAGCTTGTTCTCCCGAAATTTCAAGTCGCGCCTTGTTATGCCAAAATTTCAAGCTAGCATCTCTGTCTGTTGTGCTGCGAAACTCCCGCCTCTTCAACCCGCGCCTTGTTATCCCAAAATTTTAAGATATCTCTTTGTCTTGTTCTGCTCCGAAAACTCCCTCCATCTCAACCCGCGCCTTGCTATCCCAAAATTACAACGCGCGCGAAAACTCCCACCTCCTACGAAATCCCGACATGCGAAATTCTCGTTATACCCCTGAACCGAAAGAACCGCCTAGTTCAAATACATGGGGGTACTTTCGTAACTTACCCCACATTTCGGACAAGCGCGTCCCTAAGCCATGGTTCCCCCCTCCCATCCCCTTCGCCCCCCATTCGTACACCGAGGCCGCAAAAACCCGCGAAGCCCCACACCCTCCTCCGTCCGCCACCCAGCCGGAGCCTCTTCCTCGACGACATTGTCCACCTCAACAGCTCGAGTTCCCTCATCCACCGCACTAGATGAGGATCCATCATCGATCTCATCGTCCTGCCGGTTCAGCCCCCCCCCCCCCCCCCCCCGTCCTCCACCTCCAAGGAGCTGCCCCGATGTTCGCCTCGTCTATTGCGCCACCTCCATTCCCACATCGTTGTCTTCACCTGCACCACCGGAAGAGCAGCACCATCATCGATTCCTCGGATGAAGCTGAGGCCTAATTGGCGCTACCAAAGAGGTTCTACTCTAATCGCTGCATTTTCTTCTTGATTCGATCTCACGGTGCTACCGGTGCTCGGTCCTGAGCAGCCATGGTGCGGCTCAATCTACGGCGGTGTTGCCGGCCACTTCCTCCATGGCGTCACTCCCTCGGCGGCGACGTCCACATCAGTAGGAGTTGCTGCTACTTCTCCGGCTCTCGCTGGCCCTGCTGCTGGTTCGGCTCTCGCTCGCGCTGCTGCTCTGCTCTTGCTCTCGGTCCCCTGCCTGGTCTGCTCTTGCTCTTGCTCGTGATGCTGCTCTTGCTCTTGCTCTTGCTTGCGCTGCTGCTCTACTCTTGCTCGCGCTGCTGCTGCACGAGCAGCAGCGCGGGCTCTTGCTAGAGCTCCTGCTGCTGCTACCCGAGATGCTGCTACCCGACCAGCTGCCCCGGCTCTCGCATGCGCTGCTGCTCTGGGCACTGCTGCTGCTGCACGACCAGCTGCCCCAGCTTCTCTCTGGTAGTACGTTGCCTGCTGGAGCGGCTACTGATTTAGATCACTTCTACTCTACCACTAGTGCTCGAGCGGCCAAAACTATTAGTGCACTGCTTTTCTGCTACTAGTGTGTTCAGTTTCGACAGTAAAATTCAGTTTCAACAGCAAAATTCAGTTTCAACAGTAAAATTCAGTTTCGATAGTTTAATTCAGTTTTGACAGTTAAGTTCAGAGATGAGCGGCTGATGTATTTTACATCTACCACTTTTTAGTGATGTATTTTACATCATCTAGTGGAGATGCTATTAGAATTCCACTTCAGGTTAACGTTATCTCTCTTGTCCTGCTTCAGCTTCGCCGTCGTGCAACTCACCGGAGTTGCTCCAACGACGAAACCCTCCATCACAGTGGAGCAGTACCCTCGCCTCCATCTCTAGACGCCTAAGATCTTCTTCCCCTCCTCCAACAACCACATTAGCCGCAGCATCCTCAGCGGCCAACCCAATGATGCTGAGATCGACATGGCTTTGCCAAAGAGGTTGTACACTTGTTGCATCGCTTTTTTACTCTACATGTTATATATATTGTCCACTGAGCACGCGTAGTAACATGAAATACGATTATTTTCTCCTAGTATATGACAAGCAGTGAGGTACCAGGCAACTTAGCTATCCTTGATGGACTCTCTCGAAAGCCATCATTATTTATTTCTGCGCGTTTGAGCTGTGCATGTGTAGATGGGCCTAGGAGTTGAGCTAGTAGGGCAGTCGCCTGGGTCCAAAGTAGTAGAAGTAGCACAAAAACATTTTTGCAGTGTAGGCTTTTGCCTGTTCAAGCCTGCCTACTAGAATCGCCAGTGGTTGAAAGGAAAAGTGAAGGAAAAACATAGGAATTGGAAAGTTTCCTATGGTACTATTATTCATGCATGGAGCAAAGGAAAACTGTAGGATTTGTTCCTTTAGTGTCTCCTTCAAAGAAAAGCCAAACGAATTTTAATATCCACTTGGCCTCCTTTTCAAATTCCTATTCATGAAGCACAAGGCTAAGAGATAGTAGCATAATAGCATTATAACTGTACATTTCTTGTGGTTTGACTTAATTTGACCATGCTTCTTTGTATTCCTGTGATCTTCCAACTCTTGTGAACCAAACACCCAGATTGACAGAAATCATGTGTTTTTAAATTCTTTGTTTTGCACGTGCATTCCTATCCTATTCCTGTGTATTTCCTATCTCTGCATTGTTAGAATCCTCCAATTCAAACAAGCCCTTACAGAATTACCTCTGTTACATATATGTGTCAAAGAAAACCTTGTGTGGTTTGTCCCGCTCCTGCCGCGCTGTTGTCCATGCCAGCTCAGCTGCTCCAACGACAGAAGGGTTCACCATAGTAGGGATCTGCCCTCCAGACAGTCTTTCGCCGCCTCAAATCTTCTTCCCCGCTGCCGGCAGCCATGACAACTGCATTACCATCATCAACTGAGGAGATGATCTTGAGGACTACACGGGTCCGCAAGAGAGGTCGCACTCTTTCGTGTCTGCTTATGTTATGCATCGCTTAATATTACATGCTACTTTATTATCCTGTTCACCGATTAGACTCCGAGTCAGGTCCAAACTAATGCTCAACCTTGAGTTTTTAAATGGTTGTAGGGTACATATTGGGGCAGCAATCAATAGTATCTATCTACTATCTGATTAATCTCGGGTGTCTACTATGAGTTTCATGTTGGGTGGGGAACAAACATTAAAGGAGCCATTATCTGTATTTTTTAACTGAAGCTATTATCTGCCTACTATCATTGGTTTTGGGTCTATCCACAGGTTGCTACCATCACTCTGGATTTCTGCATACACTCCTTACACAATCTCACTATGTTTTATTCCTATGCATGTCAGTTATTGTACACAATGGTACTGAACATGTAGAGCAAAAGAGACGAGCCTTGCGTGGCAATAAAATTTCATGTAGACGTCGCTCCATGATGGGTGCAAAAGCAAGCCCCTCCCCCCATTCCATACTATAATCAAGAGGAATATAATTGTTCAGAGGGGGATTCAGAGGGAGCAGACCACTCCTATTTACCCCCTGAGGTCTTTGCTCTAACTTGGCATGCTGATGTTGGTCATATCATGCATATGGCGCCTTGCATTGCTTACTTTATACATCAAATATGTCATCTGCTTAGTTTAGACATGCTTTGTGTGAATGCCATCTATTTAGTTTCTATATCATATATGTGAATTATGCAATGCCATCTTGTTTACCCAAGCATCATATATGTGAATTTTTCAATGCCATCTTGGTTAGCCAGTCATCTTATATGTGAATTATATCATGACATCCTTCTTTTATTACGTATTAAATTTGTCAACAATGTTAGTACATTCAACTACTCTTCATGTGCATCAGCCATTCGACACGGTCATGAAAAATCTGGAGTGAAAACAAGGTCTTCAGAGCAGACAATGCTATCTGACGAAATGCATGTCTTGCTGGTTATGGATAGCTCCTCAGAGGAGGATTCAGAGACAGATGACCAATCCTATCGCCCCCCCCCCCCGGAGGTGCATGCTCTAACTTGGCAGGATTATGTTGCTTATATCGTGCATATGGTGTCTTGCATTGCTATGTCATTTGCTTAGTTTATACATGCTTTGTGTGAATGCCACCTGTTTAGTGTCTAATTATCATATATGTGAATTATGCAATGCCATCTTGTTGCAAGACATTATATATGTGAATTATGAAATGCTATGTTGTTGCAAGGCAATATATATGTGAATTATGCAATGCCATGTTGTTTAGCCAAGCATCATATATGTGAATTATATCATGCCATCCTTTTTTTGTATTACGTATTCCATTTGTCGACAATGTTTGCATATTCAACTACTCTTCCTGTGCATCAGCCATTTGAATCGATGATGGAAAAATCTAGAGTGAAAACAAGGTCTTCAGAGCAAACAATGCTACCTGCTGAAGCAGATATCTTGCTGGTTACAGATAGCTCCTCAGAAGAGGATTCAGAGACAGATGACCAGTCCTATTTTCCCCCTGAGGTGTATGCTCAAACTTGGCAGGGTTATATTACTCATATCATGCATATGTTATCTTGCAATGCTTAGTTTTTACATCATATACACAATATTGAATGTCATCTGCTTAGTTTAGACATCATATATGCGATTGCCGAGATAATATATTTGTATGTGAAAGTTCTCTTCCTTATACTAATCATTCATGAATTGCTTATATGACCAATATTGTGATTGTCAAGCTTCCAAAGATTTCACTTTCTAAACCCAATGTGAAGCTACTACTAGTCATGATATGAACATATAATTTCAACTTCATGATATTAAATCTATTCAACAATTTACTCATAGGATATAAGTGAAGCACAAGAGTAAATGACAAACTACTCCAAAAAGATACAAGTGAAGATCATGCGAGTAGTTAAGTAAATGGGTAGCTATTTGAGGACTCTCTCTTATTTAAAAACTTTTAGATCTAAGTATTTTTATTAAAAAAGCAAGCAAAACAAAATAAAATGACATTCCAAGAATAGCACAACTCATGTGAAGAAGCAAAAACTTAAGCTCAACCGAGGCTAACCGATAATTATTGATGAAGAAAGGTGGGATGCCTACCGGGGCATACCCAGGCTTAGATGCTTGAG
Source organism: Thinopyrum elongatum (assembly GCA_011799875.1). Taxonomy (NCBI): domain Eukaryota; kingdom Viridiplantae; phylum Streptophyta; class Magnoliopsida; order Poales; family Poaceae; genus Thinopyrum; species Thinopyrum elongatum. Next base: position 382,091,306 of record CM022300.1, read on the forward strand.
ACTTCTTGAAATGTTATCATGGGATGCCTTGGGCATCCCCAAGCTTGAGCTTTTGTGTCTCCTTAATTCCTTTTATATCACGGTTTCCCTAAATATTAAAAACTTCATCCACACAAAACCCAACAAGAACTCGTGAGATAAGTTAGTATAAATCAACGCAATAACCTTATCATTATCTACTGTAGAAAATCACTAAAATTATTATTTAACATTGCATATTAAATGCCTCTGCATATTTAATACTCCTATCCTCAAATAGAATCATTAAACAAGCAAACATATGCAAACAATGCAAACATAACAGCAATCTGTCTAAACAGGACAGTCTGTAAAGAGTGAAATTTTACTCATACTTCCCTAACTCCAAAAATTCTGAAAATTAACCACACTGTAGAAAATTTATCATATCTTATTGTGCAAAACATTTCAACATTTTATCACATTCTGACTTTTCTCAAGAATTCATGCACTAACGTGCAACTTTCTGTTTTCAAACAGCAACATATAGACTTGCAAAATAGGCATAGCAAAGTCTATACTTGACATTTTTATTGAAGTAAAAGATACAAAACATTATTCTAAATAATAAAAAGCAAATACTAGTAAAATAAAATGATGCTCCAAGCAAAACACATATCATGTGATGAATAAAAATATAGCCCCAAGTAAGGTTACCGATAATGTTGGAGACGAAAGAGGGGATGCCTTCCGGGGCATCCCCAAGCTTAGTTGCTTGGATCTTACTTGAATATTACCTTGGGGTTCCTTGGGCATCCACAAGCTTAGGGTCTTGTCACTCCTTATTCTCCTCATATCGATATCTCACCATAAACTTGAAAACTTCAATCACACAAAACTTAACGGAACTTTGTGAGATGGGTTAGTATGATAAAGACAAATCATTCACTTTGTTACTGTCAAGATAAGATTCATAATTGTTTCCACATAATTCCTACTGTACTCTACAATTTCCACAATTTATATTAAGCAATATAAGCCATAGAAACCATAAAACAAGAAAACTATGCATTGCAAACAGAATCTGTCAAAAACAGAACAGTACATAAAGATATGAATTATAGTCAAACTTCTGTAACACCAAAAACTCTGAATACTTAGGAAAACATAGAAAATTTGTATATAAATCATCTGTAAAAAATTCAGAATTTTTAGATGCTCCAGTGATTTTTAACAATTCTGTTACTAGGCACAAAAGTTTCTGTTTTTGCACAGAATCAAGTCAACTATCATCCACACTATCCCAAAAGCTTTACTTTGTACTTTATTGAAACAAAAGCTATAAAACATGATTAATGCAGTAGCCTAATCATGTGAACACACAAAAACAGTAGGTAAAAGTATTGGGTTGTCTCCCAACAAGCGCTTTTCTTTAATGCCTTTTAGCTAGGCATGAAGATTTCAATGATGCTCGCATAAAAGATAAGAATTGAAACACAAAGAGAGCATCATGAAGCACATGACAAGCACATTTAAGCCTAACCCACTTCCTATGCATAGGGATTTTGTGAGCAAATAATTTTTGGGAGCAAGAATCATCTAGCATAGGAAGGCTGAAAGGATCGAGAAGAGGGGTCTAGAGAGGGGGTGATTAGACCCTCAACAAGTAAAAGTGGCAATTTTTAAGTTCTTCAAGTTGAGGTGGAGTTTTAGCACAAGTTTAAGCATTCACAATACATTTCAAGCAAGCATGTCAAGAGTATCAGCAGCGGAAAGAGTAAAGCATGCCAATTGCAAGAAAGTAAAGGGATGGGATTGGAGTGTGCAAATGCAATGAAGACACAGAGATTTTTGGCGTGGTTCCGATATGTGGTGCTATCGTACATCCATGTTGATGGAGACTTAATCCCACGAAGGGTAATGGTTGCGCGAGTCCACGGAGGGCTCCGCCCACGAAGGGTCCACGAAGAAGCAACCTTGTCTATCCCACCATGGCCATCGCCCACGAAGGACTTGCCTCACTCGGCTAGATCTTCACGAAGTAGGCGATCTCCTTGCCCTTACAAACTTCTTGGTTCAACTCCACAATCTTGTCGGAGGCTCCCAAGCGACACCTAACCAATCTAGGAGACATCACTCTCCAAAAGGTAATAGATGTTGTGTTGATGATGAACTCCTTGCTCTTGTGCTTCAGATGATAGTCTCCCCAACACTCAACTCTCTCTCACAGATTTGGATATGGTGGAAAGATGATTTGTGTGGAAATCAACTTGGGGAAGGCTACAGATCAAGATTCTTGTGGTTGGATTGGAATATCTTGATCTCAACACATGAGTAGGTGGTTCTCTCTCAGAAAATGTAGGCTGGAAGTGTAGGCATGTTCTGATGGCTCTCTCACATATGGAGACGGGGGTGGAGGGGTATATATAGCCTCCACACAAAATCCAACCGTTACACACATTTGACCCAACTCGGTCAGACCAAATAGAAGAACTCGGTGAGACCGATTTAGTTCAAAATGTGAACATTGGGAATCTTGGTGGGACCGACTGAAACAACTCGGTGGGACCGATGTGCTAGGGCTAGGGCGAAACCTCATCTCGGTGAAGCCGATTGCTTGAACTCGGTGAGACCGATTTCAGCAAAGAGCAAATTGAATGTTGGTCAAGCAAACTCGGTGGGACCAATTGCACATTTCGGTGAGACCAAAATAATTGCAACAGGCAACAGAGAGTTTGCAGGGCCATCTCGGTGAGACCAAGATCCATATCGGTGTGACCGAGGAGTTAGGGTTTCTGGCAGTGGCTATGCCAAATGAACTCGGTGGCGCCGGATAGCTCATTTCGGTGGGGCCGAGTTTGACTTTGAGTTTTGGACATATTTGGAAGTGAGAAAGTTGTTGAGGGTTTTGGAGCAATATCACTAAGCACTTTGAGCAAGTAGACCATTAAGCAACACCTCAACCCCTTTTAATACTATTGGCTTTCCTATGGACTTAATGTGAGCTTGGATCACTAAAATATAAATGAAGAGTCTTGAGGTTTAGCCAATGCATGTCCTAGGCACCTTGAAGGGGTTCCACATCCTCTTGTCCTTGCCATGCCATTGTTGAACTTGTCTGAAATACACTAGGTAGAAGAATTAGTCCAACAAGAGATATGTTGACATTAATTACCAAAATCACCCGGGGAGCACTTGTGCTTTCAATCTCCCCCTTTTTGGTAATTGATGACAACATACATCAAAGCTTTAGATTAAAGATATACATGGTAACAAGTAAAGCTTTGGAAAGACATGTAACATGCATAGGCTCCCCATACATGTATGCAATCATGTGAAGTTGTAATATGAGAACATGTGAATGCATAAGCATGACAGAGCAAGCAATGAGTTACATGCATCTTGGCTATATGCATCAAAGCAAATGATGTGGATAAGAAGTGTACCTCCATGTTCATGAATCCTTCTTGCAAACAATATGTACATCAGCAAGAGATCATCATGCACATGAGTGTGATGCATATACTTACCTTGTGGTCTTGGGCTGGCTTTAGAAGGAGTAGACTTGAGAAAACAGGGTTAGATAACACAAGAACACTCTAGGTAAAGCAATTTCAGGAAACCACAAGAGTACCAAGACTGGGATGACATGTAATGGGTGAGTACTAGGTACTCCATTTAGATACTGACATGTCCCCAAAGATTTTAAAGATATGCAATGAATTCCAATGATTTTCTTCCCCTAGATATGGAATCTTTCTCCCCCTAAATCTGATATTGGATAATGGGAGAAGGTAGGGTGAGGGAAAATCAGAGCAAGAAAGGGTAATATTAACCACAATATTAACCACAAATAGAGCAACAATAATATTCAATAGCAATAACTAAGATCAAACATATTGACATGTCTTTCCCCTCTAAAGGACATGTGACTTCTCTCCTCTTTGTTTTACTAGCATCTGGAAGAGCTTAGATGTGCTCATATGATAAGCTTTGATGTGCTCTCTCTCCCCCTTTGACATCAATTTCCAAGAAGGGCACTTCTGGAGCATGAGTCAAGTAGGTGTGGTCCTTGAGAGACACTACAAAGTAGTAGGTAATTCATGATGCTTGTAGAGAAAAGAATCATTGAGTGGAGCTGAAAAAGATAGGCAGTAAAAATGGCAAAATATTTTCTCAGAGTTGAAATCAGTGACGCCGATCGTTTTTCCTCGGTGATGCCGAGTGGATAGAGTCACAGAAGGTCCTGATCGGTGTTACCGAGTTAGTCCATGTCGGTTGTACCGATGAACTATTCACAAGGAGACCTTGTGCTTCGGTCTGACCGATAGGTTTTGATCGGAGGGACCGAGTTCAACAAAGAGTAAAAATTTTGTCAATTCAGCTCACTTGGCAAAAGAAATCTCACAAGGATTTGCAAGGAATGAACTGAAAGATTTGCAATGAATTAGAGACATAATAAAAACAGAAAAGAAATCTATATGAAGTTACAATAGCAAGAACACAAAGTAAATGAGCAACGAAGTACTAGAGAACTTCATCTAGAGGGGGGGTCGGCGACAAAGTCACCTATGTTAGAGTATATTCACTGAGGAGTCAAGTGATAACACTTGATCGTAGGTCATACTCATCGTTTAAGTTCAAAATGGGGTTAGCATTTTTCGTTTAAGCATTTTGATGTATTCACATCTTGGTGAGTTGCTTTGACTCATGACTTGGAGCAAAGCTTCTCTAAGATGGAATATCATACCTTGGGTTGTGATGTTGATGTTGATCATGGAGTCGAACTTGTGTTGGATGCTCAAGGTTGATGTAGTCCATCAAGAGTTGGGAGCACCACTTAGGGTTTGAGTTCATCTTCCTACATGAGTTAGTCTTGCAAGGAAAAGCACTTGTGTATCCAAATTGACAATCATGAAACGTGTTACCAAATGAAATTTGATATATTGAAATTGTCAAAGGATATGTTGAGTGGGTTCATGCTTCCTTGTATTCAACAACCATATAGTAGGAACTTGGTGATGTAGAGATTGCTCAAAATGTGAGTAACTTGCAATCTAACAGATTTGTGTTCATCCAAGTACCTACAAGGGTTAGATAACATGCAAGGGTACAAGTATAGATCCAAGACATATAATCATCATCATAAGAGAAATATCAAGAATTAGTCATAAAAGACTCATGCCTTGCATGTATCCAAATGGAGCTTCTACTCCAAGTTTGAGGCATCAATGATGTTCAATTCACCACTCAAACAGCAAAATACTTTCTCATCAAGCGGTTTGGTGAATATATCCGCCAATTGCTTATCGGTACGAACATGCTTAAGATTGATGTCTCCTTTAGCAACATGATCTCGAATGAAATGATGACGAACTTCAATATGCTTAGTTCGAGAATGTTGCACGAGATTGTGAGCAATCTTAATAGCACTTTCATTGTCACAAAGCAATGGAACATGTTTCACATGTATCCCATAATCCTTAAGGGTTTGGGTCATCCAAAGTAATTGAGCACAACATGAGCCGGCGGCAATGTATTCCGCTTCGGCGGTGGATAAGGATACCGAGTTTTATTTCTTGGAGGACCAAGACACAAGAGATCTACCAAGAAATTGACAAGTACCCGAAGTGGACTTTCTATCAACCTTGTCACCGGCATAGTCCGAATCGGAGTAGCCAACAAGATCAAAAGAAGACCTCTTAGGATACCAAATGCCAAAGTTTGGTGTATGAATTAAGTATCTCACTATCCTTTTCACAGCCTTAAGATGACACTCTTTAGGGGCCGCTTGATATCGTGCACACATGCACACACTTAGCATAATATCGGGACGGGAGGCACATAGATATAACAATGACCAATCATAGAGCGGTAAACCTTTTGGTCAACCGGTTTGCCATCCTTAGTCAAGTCAAGATGTCCACTAGTAGGCATGGGTGTTTTCATACCTTTGCTTTCTTGCATGTTGAACTTGGAAAGGTCCTTGGTATACTTTGTTTGAGATACAAAGGTACCTTCCTTAGTTTGCTTGATTTGCAAACCAAGGAAAAATTTGAGTTCACTCATCATAGACATCTCAAACTTCTCTGACATTAGCCTTCCAAACTTTTCAGTAAAATGGGGTTTAGTAGAACCAAATATGATATCATCCACATAAATTTGGCACACAAATAATTCACCATTAACCCTTTTAGTAAAAAAGTGTAGAATCAATCTTCCCAATTTCAAAGCCTTTTTCAATAAGGAACTTGGTTAAGCATTTATACCATGCTCTAGGAGCTTGTTTAAGACCATAAAGAGCTTTGTGAAGTTTGTAGACATGATTAGGTTTCTTAGGATTAACAAAGCTGGGAGGTTGTTTAACATAAACTTCCTCCTTAATTTCACCATTTAGAAAAGCACTTTTAATGTCCATTTGGTATAAAGTGATATCATGGTGATTGGCATAAGCTAGTAAGATGCGTATGGACTCAAGTCTAGCATCGGGGGCATATGTCTCACCATAGTCCATACCTTCAACTTGAGTGTAGCCTTGAGCGATGAGACGGGCCTTGTCGTGTACAACTTGTCCATCCTCATCTTGCTTATTCCGAAACACCCATTTGGTTCCAATGACATTGTGGTTGTCGTCCGGCTTTTCAACCAATGTCCACACTTGATTCCTCTCAAAATTGTATAGCTCTTCATGCATAGCGTTCACCCAATCCGGATCCTCAAGAGCTTCATAGGTTCAATACTAGAAATGAATGAGTAATGTTCACAAAAGTTAGCCAAACGAGTTTTAGAGCGAGTAATTCTCCCGGTTTGAATGTCATCAAAGATTTGTTCGACGGGATGGTCTCTTGTGACTCTTTCTCTAACTCGTGAGAGCTTTTGTTTGGGTTGGGGTGGAACATCCTCTTCATTGTTTTCTTCTTCTTCTTGTCCTTCTTCATTGTTGTTAACATTGTCATTCTCTTGTGGAGGTGGAGAGGGAGGTCGATGTGGTTCATCTTGTTGTACTTCCTCATTTCCTTCGTCTTGACGTGTTCCACTTGTGGATGCCTCCAAGTCAACTTGTGGTTCACCTTGGTGTGAAGTTGAGGCTTCCACTTGAACGGACGAGGTACTCTCCTTCACCTCTTTTGGGCGAATCTTGCCAATAGACAAATCTTGAATTGCTTCCAAAGGATCTTTGTCTCCTACATCAAATGGCAATTGCTCTACTTGCGAGTCGTTAGATTCATCAAACTTCACATCTACCGTCTCTTCAACCTTTCGGGTGAAATTGTTGTAGACACAGTAAGTGTGAGAGTTTGAGCCATAACCGAGTAGGAAACCTTCATGAGATTTAGGGGCAAATTTCGAGCGACAATGCTTATCAAGAATGTAACACTTTGAGCCAAACACTCGAAAGTATTCAACTTGGGGTTTGTTACCGGTGAGAAGCTCGTATGCCGTCTTGCCGAGAAGCTTGTGAAGATATAGTCGATTCGTAGCATGACAAGTTGTCTCAACCGCTTCCGCCCAAAAGTGTCTTGGCATCTTGTATTCATCAAGCATCGTTCTCGCCATCTCAATAAGTGTCCGATTCTTCCTCTAAACAACTCTATTTTGTTGAGGTGTGTACTTAGCCGAGAACTCATGTGAAATCCCTTCTTCGTCAAGAAAGGTATCCACATTGGCGTTCTTGAACTCTGTTCCATTGTCGCTTTGAACCTTCTTGATCTTCACTTCAAATTGGTTTTGAGACTTCCTAGCGAAGTTCTTGAAGATCTTTTGGACCTGCGATTTATCAACAAGAAAGAACACCCACGTAAATCTTGAAAATCGTCAAAAATGACCAAACCGAACGAGTTGCCACCGAGACTCTTGTAGGCGTTGGGACCAAAAAGATCCATATGAAGTAGCTCAAGTGGTCTTCTCGTGGTCATGATGTTCTTCACGGGATGACTTCCTCCAACTTGTTTTCTTGCTTGACAAGCACTGCAAAGTCTATCCTTGTCAAATATAACATCTTTAACGCCAAGGATATGATCACCTTTAATAAGCTTATCGAGATTTCACATACCCGCATGACCTAATCTTCTATGCCACAACCAACCTTTAGAGGATTTAGCAATTAAGCAAGTACGAGGTTGAGCTCTCTTAGTGAAATCAACAATATATAGATCACCTCTACGAATACCGATAAAGACCATATTATGATTATCTCTTCGAAACACTTGGCAATCTATTTCAGTAAATAGAACATTGAAACTGAAGTCAGCTACTCTAGATATGGAAAGTAGATTATAACCAAGAGATTCAACGAGCATGACATTTTGGATAGAGCTATCATGGGAGATGGACACCTTACCAAGGCCAACTGCCTTACCCTTTGAGTTATCACCAAAAGTGACATACTTTCGGGGACCGTTGTTTTCAGCAAGCTCACGAAACATGTCCTAGTCTCCGGTCATATGATCCGTACATCCACTATCAAGAACCCATTCCTTTCCTCCGGCCATGTAACCACGAAGGTTAGCCATAAGACCAAAGTGTCTCATTGACTCATCAAGATCAAAGTCACTATCATCATCCTCATCATAATATCCATGCTCAACATCATCATGTGAATGATCATCACCTAGAGAGAGTGATTCATTAGATGTATGACTATGACAATGTGCATGTTTATGAATTCTAATGACTTGTGAAATGATGCTACTAATGACTCCAACATCTCCTTTGGCACGCATAAGGTCGCGGAGCTCAAATAGACAATCATCAAATTTAGGATCACTAGGATTCATTTTATGAAAAGCAATGGACTTTTGAAGAATCTCATCTAGATTTTTCAAGCAATAGTTTGGAAAACGCTCCTCAAGATATTTCCATATAGTATAAGCACATTCAAATGTAGGCAAGCATACAAGCAAATTCCTAGGCAATCCTCTCATGATAAGATCAATAGTTCTAAGATTGCGGGTCATGTCAAGATACTCATCGGGGGTAGGATGCAAGGGATCACTAGGGGGCATGTAAGGGCTAGTAATATACTTGTTCAAATTATATTCATTGGAAATCTCAAGCATCTCATTCTTCCAAGAGCTATAGAACTCTCCGTCAAGCATAGGCACTCTACGTCTAATACTCCCAATCGTAGACATCCATCTTCCTCCAATGGTGATTAAATCAAAGCAATGGAGACCAAAGCTCTGATACCAATTGAAAGGATCAAGAAGAGGGGTCTAGAGAGGGGGTGATTAGACCCTCAACCATTAAAAGTGGCAATTTTTAAGTTCTTCAAGTTGAGGTGGAGTTTTGGCACAAGTTTAAGCATTCACTATACATTTCAAGCAAGCATGGCAAGAGTATCAGCAGCGGAAAGAGTAAAGCATGCTAATTGCAAGAAAGTAAAGGGATGGGATTGGAGTGTGCAAACGCAATGAAGACATGGAGATTTTTGGCATGGTTCCGATAGGTGGTGCTATCGTACATCCACGTTGATGGAGACTTCAACCCACAAAGGGTAACGGTTGCACGAGTCCACGGAGGGCTCCACCCATGAAGGGTCCATGAAGAAGCAACCTTGTCTATCCCACCATGGTCATCGCCCACGAAGGACTTGCCTCACTCGGGTAGATCTTCACGAAGTAGGCGATCTCCTTGCCCTTACAAACTTCTTGGTTCAACTCCACAATCTTGTCGGAGGCTCCCAAGCGACACCTAACCAATCTAGGAGACACCACTCTCCAAAAGGTAATAGATGTTGTGTTGATGATGAACTCCTTGCTCTTGTGCTTCAAATGATAGTCTCCCCAACACTCAACTCTCTCTCACCGATTTGGATATGGTGAAAAGATGATTTGAGTGGAAAGCAACTTGGGGAAGGCTAGAGATCAAGATTCTTGTGGTTGGATTGGAATATCTTGATCTCAACACATGAGTAGGTGGTTCTCTCTTAGAAAATGTAGGCTGGAAGTGTAGGCACATTCTGATGGCTCTCTCACATATGGAGAAGGGGGTGGAGGGGTATATATAGCCTCCACACAAAATCCAACCGTTACACACATTTGACCCAACTCGGTCAGACCGAATAGAAGAACTCGGTGAGACCGATTTAGTTCAAAATGTGAACGTTGGGAATCTCGGTGGGACCGACTGAAACAACTTGATGGGACCGATGTGCTAGGGCTAGGGCGAAACCTCATCTCGGTGAAGCCGATTGCTTAAACTCGGTGAGACCGATTTCAGCAAAGAGCAAACAGAGAGTTGGGCAAGCAAACTCGGTGGGACCTATTGCACATTTTGGTGAGACCGAAATAATTGCAACAGGCAACAGAGAGTTTGCAGGGCCATCTCGGTGAGACCGAGATCCATATCGGTGTGACCGAGGAGTTAGGGTTTCTGGTAGTGGCTATGTCAAATGAACTCGGTGGCGCCGGATAGCTCATTTCGGTGGGGCCGAGTTTGACTTTGAGTTTTGGACATATTTGGAAGTGAGAAAGTTGTTGAGGGTTTTGGAGCAATATCACTAAGCACTTTGAGCAAGTAGACCATTAAGAAACACCTCAACCCCTTTTAATACTATTGGCTTTCCTATGGATTTAACGTGAGCTTGGATCACTAAAATATAAATGAAGAGTCTTGAGCTTTAGCCAATGCATGTCCTAGGCACCTTGAAGGGGTTCCACATCCTCTTGTCCTTGCCATGCCATTGTTGAACTTGTCTGAAATACACTAGGTAGAAGTATTAGTCCAACAAGAGATATGTTGACATTAATTACCAAAATCACCTGGGGAGCACTTGTGCTTTCAATCTCCCCCTTTTTGGTAATTGATGGCAACATACATCAAAGCTTTAGATTAAAGATATACATGGTAACAAGTAAAGCTTTGGAAAGACATGTAACATGCATAGGCTCCCCCTACATGTATGCAATCATGTGAAGTTGGAATATGAGAACATGTGAATGCATAAGCAAGACAAAGCAAGCAATGAGTTACATGCATCTTGGCTATATGCATCAAAGCAAATGATGTGGATAAGAAGTGCACCTCTATGTTCATGAATCCTTCTTGCAAACAATATGTACATCAGCAAGAGATCATCATGCACATGAGTGTGATGGATATACTTACCTTGTGGTCTTGGCTGGCTTTAGAAGGAGTAGACTTGAGAAAACAAGGTTAGATAACACAAGAACACTCTAGGTAAAGCAATTTCAGGAAACCACAAGAGTACCAAGATTGAGATGACATGTAATGGGTGAGTACTAGGTACTCCATTTAGATACTGACATGTCCCCAAAGATTTTAAAGATATGCAATGAATTCCAATGATTTTCTTCCCCTAGATATGGACTCTTTCTCCCCCTGAATCTGATATTGGATAATGGGAGAGGGTAGGGTGAGGGAAAATCAGAGCAAGAAAGGGTAATATTAACCACAATATTAACCACAAATAGAGCAACAATAATATTCAATAGCAATAACTAAGATCATACATATTGACATGTCTTTCTTTTACTAGCATCTGGAAGAGCTTAGATGTGCTCATATGATAAGCTTTGATGTGCTCTCTCTCCCCCTTTGACATCAATTTCCAAGAAGGGCACTTCTGGAGCATGAGTCAAGTAGGTGTGGTCCTTGAGAGACACTAGAAAGTAGTAGGTAATTCATGATGCTTGTAGAGAAAAGAATCATTGAGTGGAGCTGAAGAAGATAGGCAGTAAAAATGGCAAAACATTTTCTCATAGTTGAAATCGGTGACGCCGATCATTTTTCCTCGGTGACGCCGAGTGGACAGAGTCACAGAAGGTCCTGATCGGTGCGACCGAGTTAGTCCATGTCGGTTGTACCGATGAACTATTCACAAGGAGACCTTGTGCTTCGGTCTGACCGATAGGTTTTGATCGGAGGGACCGAGTTCAACACAGAGTAAAAAAATTGTTAATCCAACTCACTTGGCAAAAGAAATCTCACAAGGATTTGCAACGAATTAACTGAAAGATTTGCAATGTATTAGACACAGAATAAAAATAGAAAAGAAATCTAGATGAAGTTACAATAGCAAGAACAGAAAGTAAATGAGCAACGAAATACTAGAGAACTTCATATAGAAGGGGGTCGGCGACAAAGTCACCTATGTTAGAGTATATTGACTGAGGAGTCAAGTGATAACACTTGATCGTAGGTCATACTCATCGTTTAAGCTCACAATGGGTTACCATTTTTTGTTTAAGCATTTTGATGTATTCACATCTTGGTGAGTTGCTTTGACTCATGACTTGGAGCAAAGCTTCTCTAAGATGGAATATCATACCTTGGGTTGTGGTGTTGATGTTGATCATGTAGTCAAACTTGTGTTGGATGCTCAAGGTTGATGTAGTCCATCAAGAGTTGGGAGCACCACTTAGGGTTTGAATTCATCTTCCTACATGAGTTAGTCTTGCAAGGAAAAGCACTTGTGTATCCAAAATGACAATCATGAAACTTGATACCAAATGAAATTTGATATATTGAAATTGTCAAAGGATATGTTGAGTGGGTTCATGCTTCCTTGTATTCAGCAACCATATAGTAGGAACTTGGTGATGTAGAGATTGCTCAAAATGTGAGTGACTTGCAATCTCATAGATTTGGGTTCATCCAAGTACCTACAAGGGTTAGATAACATGCAAGGGTACAAGTATAGATCCAAGACATATGATCATCATCATAAAAGAAATATCAAGAGTTAGTCATAAAAGGCTCATGCCTTGCATGTATCCAAATGGAGCTTCTACTCCAAGTTTGAGGCATCAATGATGTTCAATTCACCACTCAAACAGCAAAATACTTTCTCATCAAGCGGTTTGGTGAATATATCCGCCAATTGCTTATCGGTACGAACATGCTTAAGATTGATGTCTCCTTTAGCAACATGATCTCGAATGAAATGATGACGAACTTCAATATGCTTAGTTCGAGAATGTTGCACGAGATTGTGAGCAATCTTAATAGCACTTTCATTGTCACAAAGCAATGGAACATGTTTCACATGTATCCCATAATCCTTAAGGGTTTGGGTCATCCAAAGTAATTGAGCACAACATGAGCCGGCGGCAATGTATTCCGCTTCGGCGGTGGATAAGGATACCGAGTTTTATTTCTTGGAGGACCAAGACACAAGAGATCTACCAAGAAATTGACAAGTACCCGAAGTGGACTTTCTATCAACCTTGTCACCGGCATAGTCCGAATCGGAGTAGCCAACAAGATCAAAAGAAGACCTCTTAGGATACCAAATGCCAAAGTTTGGTGTATGAATTAAGTATCTCACTATCCTTTTCACAGCCTTAAGATGACACTCTTTAGGGGCCGCTTGATATCGTGCACACATGCACACACTTAGCATAATATCGGGACGGGAGGCACATAGATATAACAATGACCAATCATAGAGCGGTAAACCTTTTGGTCAACCGGTTTGCCATCCTTAGTCAAGTCAAGATGTCCACTAGTAGGCATGGGTGTTTTCATACCTTTGCTTTCTTGCATGTTGAACTTCTTGAAAAGGTCCTTGGTATACTTTGTTTGAGAAACAAAGGTACCTTCCTTAGTTTGCTTGATTTGCAAACCAAGGAAAATTTTGAGTTCACTCATCATAGACATCTCAAACTTCTCAGACATTAGCCTTCCAAACTTTTCAGTAAAATGGGTGTTAGTAGAACCAAATATGGTATCATCCACATAAATTTGGCACACAAATAATTCACCATTAACCATTTAATAAAAAGTGTAGAATCAATCTTCCCAATTTCAAAGCCTTTTTCAATAAGGAACTTGGTTAAGCATTTATACCATGCTCTAGGAGCTTGTTTAAGACCATAAAGAGCTTTGTGAAGTTTGTAGACATGATTAGGTTTCTTAGGATTAAGAAACCTAGGAGGTTGTTTAACATAAACCTCCTCCTCAATTTCACCATTTAGAAAAGCACTTTTAATGTCCATTTGGTATAAAGTGATATCATGGTGATTGGCATAAGCAAGTAAGATGCGTATGGACTCAAGTCTAGGAACGAGGGAATATGTCTCACCATAGTCCATACCTTCAACTTGAGTGTAGCCTTGAACGACGAGACGGGCCTTGTTGCGTACAACTTGTCCATCCTCATCTTGCTTATTCCGAAACACCCATTTGGTTCCAATGACATTGTGGTTGTCGTCCGGCTTTTCAACCAATGTCCACACTTGATTCCTCTCGAAATTGTGTAGCTCTTCATGCATAGCGTTCACCCAATCTGGATCCTCAAGTGCTTCTTCAACCTTCATAGGTTCAATACTAGAAATGAATGAGTAATGTTCACAAAAGTTAGCCAAACAAGTTTTAGAGCGAGTAATTCTCCCGGCTTGAATGTCATCAAATATTTGTTCGACGGGATGGTCTCTTGTGACTGTTGCTCTAACTCATGAGAGCTTTTGTTTGGGTTGGGGTGGAACATCCTCTTCATTGTCTTCTTCTTCTTCTTCTTCTTGTCCTTCTTCATTGTTGTTGATGTTGTCGTTCTCTTGTGGAGGTGGAGAGGGAGGTCGATGTGGTTCATCTTGTTGTATTTCCTCATTTCCTTCGTCTTAACGTGTTCCACTTGTGGATGCCTCCAAGTCAACTTGTGATTCACCTTGGTGTGAAGTTGAGGCTTCCACTTGAACGGACGAGGTACTCTCCTTCACCTCCTTTGGGCGAATCTTGCCAATAGACAAATCTTGAATTGCTTCTGAAGGATTTTTGTCTCCTACATCAATTGGCAATTGCTCTACTTGCGAGCCATTAGATTCATCAAACTTCTCATATACCGTCTCTTCAACCTTTCGGGTGAAATTGTTGTAGATAGATAGCAACTTCATTGTCAAAATCAATTGAAACCTCTTTCAAGATAGTGGATTCATCATTAAATAAAGTCATGACCTCTCCAAATCCACTTTCATAATTTTTACAATAAGAATCAACACCCTCCAAAATAGTGAGATCATTAGTACCTAGAGTTGACACTCTTCCAAACCCACTTTCATCAATATAATCATCATAAATAGGAGGCATGCCATCATCATAATAAATTTTCTCATCAAAACTTGGGGGACTAAAAATATCATCTTCATCAAACAAAGCATCCCCAAGCTTATGGCTTTGCATATCATTAGCATCGTGGATTTTCAAAGAATTCATACTAACAACATTGCAATCATGCTCACCATTCAAAGATTTTATGCTAAACATTTTATTGAATTCTTCTTCTATCAATTGAGCACAATTTTCCTTTCCATCATTTTCAAGAAAGACATGATAAAGACGAATAATATGAGGCCACCTCAATTCCATTTTTTTGTAGTTTTCTTTTTATAAACTAAACCAGTGATAAAACAAGAAACTAAAAGATTCAATTGCAAGATCTAAAGATATACCTTCATGCACTCACCTCCCCGGCAACGGCGCCAGAAAAGAGCTTGATGTCTACTACACAACTTTATTCATGTAGACTCGTGTTGGGCCTCCAAGCGCAGAGTTTTGTAGGACAGTAGCAATTTTCCCTCAAGTGGATGACCTACGGTTTATCAATCCGTGGGAGGCGTAGGATGAAGATGGTCTCTCTCAAACAACCCTGCAACCAAATAACAAAGAGTCTTTTGTGTCCCCAACACACCAAATACAATCGTAAATTGTATAGGTGCACTAGTTCGACAAAGAGATGGTGATACAAGTGTAATATGGATAGTAGATATTCATTTTTGTAATAGTAACAATAAAAAACAGCAAGGTAGCAAGTAACAAAAGTGCACACAAACGGTATTGCAATGCTTGAAAATGAGGCCTAGGGTCCGTACTTTCACTCGTGCAATCTCTCAACAATGCTAATATAATTGGATCACATA
This sequence comes from Thinopyrum elongatum, assembly GCA_011799875.1. Taxonomy (NCBI): domain Eukaryota; kingdom Viridiplantae; phylum Streptophyta; class Magnoliopsida; order Poales; family Poaceae; genus Thinopyrum; species Thinopyrum elongatum. Next base: position 382,107,142 of record CM022300.1, read on the forward strand.
ACAATCCCTCAATGTGCGATGAAGAATCACTCCAAAGTTCGTATCTAGCGGAGAACATCAGAAGAAATTGTTTGTAGGGTAAGAAACCACCTCAAAGTTATCCTTTCCGATCGATCTATCCAAGAGTTCGTACTAAAATAACACAAAGTTATCCTTTCCGATCAATCTATCTAAGAGTTCATACTAAAATAACACCATATGATACACATCAACCAACTCTAATGTCACCTAGATACTCCAATGTCACCACGAGTACCCATGAGTTGATTATACGATATGCATCAAACAATTTCAGATTCATAATACTCAATCCAACACAAAGAACCTCAAAGAGTGCCCCATGATTTCTACCGGAGAAACAAGGACGAGAACGTGCATCAACCCCTATGCATAGATTACCCCAATGTCACCTTGGGAATCCGCAAGTTGAGTGCCAAGACATAGATCAAGTGCTCTCTAATCCAACAAAGTATTCAATCCGATAAAAAACAAAATCTCAAAGGGAAAACTCAATTCATCACAACAAGATAGAGAGGGGAAAACACCATATGATCCAACTATATTAACAAAGCTCGTGATACATCAAGATCATGCCAACTCAAGAACACGAGAGAGAGAGAGATTAAACACATAGTTACTGGTACAAACCCTCAGCCCGAGGGTGGACTACTCCCTCCTCATCATGGTGGCCGCCGGGATGATGAAGATGGCCACCGGTGATGATTTCCCCTCCGGCAGGGTGCCGGAATGGGGTCTAGATTGGTTTTTCGTGGCTACAGAGGCTTGTGGCGGTGGAACTTCTGATCTAGGGTTATTTCTGGGGGTTTGTGTATTTATAGGATTTTTTGGCGTTGGTTTCACGCGAAGATGGGCCTTGAGGTGACCACGATACACCAGGGCGCGCCTGGGGGGCTGGCGCGCCCTAGTGGGTTGTGCCCACCTCCTGGCTCTTCTGGCCCTCCCACTAAGCTTCTAGTGCCTCTTTTGTTCCAAAAAAATCATCAAAAAGTTTCGTTGCATTTGGAGAACTTTCATTTCTGCACAAAAAACAACACCATGGTAGTTCTACTGAAAATAAGGTCAGTCCGAGTTAGTTCCATTCAAATCATACCAAAACCATATAAAATTGTTGTAAACATGGCAAGAATACTTCATAAATTATAGATACGTTGGAGACGTATCAGCGCGCCCTAAGGGGATGCCCCCCAGGCTTGTGGGCCCCTTGATGCCTCTCCAACCCTAATCTTTGCTCTATAAATACCCAAATACTCCCCATATACCAAAGGGCACACCGAAAATACTTTTTCGCTGCCGCAAGTTTCTGTCCTCGTGAGATCCCATATGGAGACCTGTTCCAGTACTAAGCCGGAGGGCGATTCGATCACGGAGGGCCTCTACATCAACCTTGCTGCCCTTCCGATGACGTGTGAGTAGTTTACCACAGACCTACGGGATCATAGCTAGTAGCTAGATGGCTTCTTCTCTCTCTTTGATCTTCAATACAATTTTCTCCTCGATGTTCTTGGAGATCTATTTGATGTAATCTTCTTTTGTGGTGCGTTTGTTGAGATCCGATGAATTGTGGATTTATGATCAGATGATCTATGAATATTATTTGAGTCTTCTATGAACTCTTTTATGCATGATTAAGATAGCTTTGTATTTCTCTATGATCTATTGATTTGGTTTGGCCAGCTAGATTGATTTTTCTTGCAATGGGAGAGGTGCTTTGTTTATGGGTTCAATCTTGCGGTGTCCTCAGCCAGTGACAGAAGGGTTTGTGAGGCACGTATTTGTATTGTTTCCATTAAGGATAAAAAGGTGGGGTTTATTCATATTGATTGGATCTATCCCTCTACATCATGTCATCTTGCTTAAGGCGTTACTCCGTTCTTGTTAACTTAATACACTAGATGCATACTGGATAGCGGTCGATGTGTGGAGTAATAGTGGTAGATGCAGGCAGGAGTCGGTCTACTTGTCACGGACATGATGCCTATATTCATGATCATTGCCTTAGATATCATCATAACTTTGCGCTTTTCTATCAATTGCTCAACAGTAATTTGTTTTCCCACCGTATCCGTTCTTTCAAGAGAGAAGCCTCTAGTGAAAACTATGGCCCCCCGGTCTATCTTTTATCATATTATTTTCAGATCTATAAAATCAAAAACCCAAAAGTACCTTTCTGCAATTTATTTACCATTATCTTATTTTGCACTTTTATTTATCTTGTGTACCTATCTCTATCAGATCTCATCCTTGCAAGTAACCATGAAGGGATTGATAACCCCTTTATCGTGTTGGGTGCAAGTATTTGTTTGGTTGTGTAGCTGCTATCATTGGAGACTTGTGTGTTCCTCCTACTGGATTGATACCTTGGTTCTTAACTGAGGGAAATACTTATCTCTACTTTGCTGCATCACCCTTTCCTCTTCAAGGGAAAAACCAACGCAAGCTCAAGAAGTAGCAGCCATCATGTTTCCATCGATGGCATGTATGTGAATTATGGCATGCCAACCACTTTAATAGACACATCGTATAGTTATATCATGTCATCCTGTTTACATAGTCATCATATTTTGAATTATGTCATTCTATCCGGTTTAGTTAGCCATCATACATGTGAAATTGTGTCATGCTATCCTGTTTAGTTAGCCATCATATATGTGCAACTGTGTCATGCTATCCTGTTTGGTTAGACAACATAAATATGAATTATTTCATGCCCTGTTTTATTCCCTACTATCTGTCGCGGGAAACCGCGGCCACCTATGGGACCAGGAGGCCCCTTGCTGGTTCGGCAGGGGGGCGTCGCGTTGCACAAAGAGCAGACGAGCGTGTGGCAGCACAGCAGAGATCACACAGGTATTTTTACCTAGGTTCAGGCCGCCGTGAGGCATAAAGCCCTACTCCTACTTTGGTGGATTGATGGTGGAAAGGTGGTGGTGGAGCGTAGTACACTTGCCCGGCAAGGGTTGCCTCAGGGCGGTAGTGGCTACGCGCGTATGGGGGTCTAAGTTATCCAACCTTCTAACCCTCTCTATGGTTGCCATGGGCCTCCTTTTATAGATTAAGGGGTCACCACAATGGCAAAACAGTCATTATGCACTGATAAGATAGCAAACAGCACTATCATACCTAACTCTACGGGCTGACAGGGCGCATTAAATGCACCGCTCAACGTCACATCGTTGGTTGCCCGCCAAGGCTTGCCGGGCTATCTCGCCAGCTCCACGCCTGCTCACTTGACATGTCGCAGGACGGGTGTCATCTGCAGGTGTTTCCTATAGGGAGAGGCTGCCATATGGTGAATGGCTGCCACTTAGTCACTCCGCGGTTTGACACCGCATTGATTGACGACCTGGGTAGTGGTGAAGTAGTTGGTGAGGTGGTTTTGCCTCCGTGTGCCCCGGCAGGCCCTGCCGGGATGTCTTGGACGTTGTCTTCTGGGGGTGGCCTCGCCCCTTGCCGAGCTCGCCTGCCCGGCAAAGGAGGCCCTTCTCCTGATGGTGCCTTGCTTCTTTGGCTTGATCTTGGTCCCTCTTGATCTGCATGTTTGGCTCTTTGATGATCTTGGTCTCTTGTATTCTGGCACGGCCTTGGCATGTCCGTGCACGAGTCAGGGGAAAATACATGCCCCTATTTGTTTTCCCCGACATAAGCCCCCGGGCCTGAGCCATACGTGTCGCGTGGCACGTTGGGTTAGGTCCCAAAAAGTGCACGGGCACGTGGCAGGAGCGGGCTGCGCATGCCGTTTTGCCAAGGTGACTAGTCAATCCAACATCCACTTCGTGCAATTACTGCACGTCGTGGGGCCGTGGGACCATTGCAGTTGAGGTAAAAACAGTAACTTTCTGAAGCGTCGCGCCTCTGTTCCGCACTTCCCTCTTTAAAAACAGGGAAAAGTGGAGTGGCACGGTTCACCTGTTGCTCGTCTCGCTCCCCCATCTTCTTCCGCAAGTCAATCGATGGTTCCCCCCTTTCTCTTTCCCGTCCACCGCCGCCCTTTTCACTGAATCCCTTCCCCTTCCATATCGCCGACATAGAAATGGGGAAGAAACCCACAGAGAAGGTAAAGCAGACGGCCGCGGCGAAGGAAGTTGCCGCCGAGGAGGGCAAGAGGGCGGCGGAGCTGAACAAGAACCGGAGGGGAGATGTCGTCTTCATTCCGTCAACCTTCAGTGGCCCAGTTCTTCAAGCAAGGTATGGGTATCTGTGGGGGAGGCCGGTCCCAAAAGGGCATGGAGCGCCCGTAGTTTATGCGGCGGGGAAGGAAGATCCGCCGGACTCATATCACTTTATCTGTGCTTACTTTATCTGCGGCCTCTGTCCCCCCTTTGTCGGCGTCCTGGGACCGGGGGTGCCCAGACTTGCCTGCCTGCGGCCTGTGGCGTGGCTCCATCGATGGCCTGGTATGGCCCAGCTTCAGCAACAACAACTCAAGACCCTCGCGAGGGGCCAAGCCTCGCGAGGCGGACGACACCAAGACCTCCATGAGGGGCGGCCTCCCCAGGCTGGCTCCCGAGGAGCGGAGATATCAATGCGAGCCGCACCTTGCGAGGTTCACCTGACATGAGCCATGACGACCAGGACCAAGCGGGCGCCAGCGGGCGCAATGTACCAGTTTCCCCTTTGGTGCAAAGGAGGCAAGCGCAGGCGCGGAGTCCCGAGGAATCAAGCAAAGGTTTCCATATCCGTGCAACAAGACCAGGACCGCCAGGACGGCAGGACGGAGGTCATCGCGGAGCCCACTACAGCGTCACCACCAGAGGCTTTTGCAGGCGAAGACTACTTTTGTTAGGATAACTTGTACTAGTTGTCTCCCTTCGAATTTGGCCGTTGTGGGATCCCTTCCCGCCTACATTTGGGAAGAGGACCAAGGCCACTATAAATAGGACTTAGCCACCACCAACAAGGGACGGAGGATCGACCGATCGGCCCAACGACCGGAGCTGGATTAGATCCACTCTGCCCTCACCACCTCACCAGCTCATCGAGCTCAAGAACACCTCACCTCTTGAGGTCGTTCCACCTCTGTACTAGTTCACCCTCAGCCCTCCGAGGCAATCCACCACAAAGCTGGAGTAGGGTATTACACCGCAAGGTGGCCCGAACTAGGATAAACTGCTGTGTCTCTTGTCTTTTGGGTTCGTCGAGCTAGGCTGTGGAATCGTTGAGCAGGCAGACTGGGGAGGGAGAGTTCTTCGCACGCACCCCAGAGTTCGAACCTCTCAAGGGTTTGCGGAACCCCGAATCCGACACCCATCTCCGAATTCTTTGAGGCAATCATGAATATATATGGGTTCCACCTCCTCGACTTCATGCCAAATGCAATGGCAACCATGGCCATTTTCGCGCATTTGTGCAAGAATTTTGTTGGAGTTAAGCCCAATGTGAATTTGTTCTAGCATTATTTTGTTCCGCGGGTGGAGAACAAGGGCCACCGCTCCGGAAACATTAGCTGGATGCCACGGGTGGCGAGGAAACTCTGGGATTACATCCCTGGGAGGTAGCGTGAGAGGTGGGACAAATGGAGGGGAGATTGGTGTTGGATTCAAGATAAGGAAGACCCCGAGTTTTGTGAAGCACGGAAGGAATGTGTTGAGCACGGCAAGGAATGGAGTGCCAAGGGCCTCACTGAGGATAGGCTGCGCCCAGCAATCAACAGGATTACCCGTTTGAAGGCTGCCGGGCTTACCAATGAGCACGTGGGGTCAGATTTTCTCCTCCGCCGCATCTCGTCGTTGCAGGAGAGGGATAGACCCGCCTGGCTGTATGGAGATGCTGCCGATGGGATGAGGCTGCTCCCAGGGTTGCTTAACAACCTGTCAGTTTATGGCCACGGCTGGTTGTGCGACCAACTGTTCGGCCGCTTTGAGCAGTTCAAACTCCCGGCAACCGTCATCCCCCTGAACATTAACTCTGCCCGGGATCAGATACTGAAATGGATGCCGGACTGTAATGCCGAAGGGGTAGCGAGCACCTGGCAGCTACCTACCCTGGATGAAGAGCTCCAGTGGTCGAACACCCTGGTGGAGAAGGCCACCAGGGTTGAAACGGGGATGTACAAACGCACCTCCTCCGCGGAGGTGGCGTATATCTCGAGGAGGGTCGAGGAGCACAAGGCGGCTTGCCTCGCGGAGATGGCGAAGGCCGCGAAGGCTGGGAAGGGCAAGGGAAAAGCTGAGGATGAGAGTTCTTCCCATGGCGGCAGCGAGGCGCAGGCCATGGAAGGGGCTGCCAGGGAAGAGCTTGACGGGGATAACCTTGCCGGGCTGGAGACCCTAGCCGCGGTAGCAACGAAGCTCCAGGAGGAGGAGGATATTGGCGAGGTGGCAGAGCTTGGGGAGGAGTGGCTGGCGGCTGGGCCTCAAGCCCCCGAGCCAGTCCTAGACCAGCGCACCTATAGGCGCGCCGGTAACTGAGGGGCGGTGGTCTCCAACCTAGCGCCAGCCGCCAAGAAGGTGAAGAAGACCACCACCAAGGCCACCAAGGCTAAGGTGGTGTGCCGCCAGTCCCCCCGCCTTGCTCGGACCAAGGTTCCCTCCGCCAAGCAATCTGCGGGCACAGAAATGGATTCCAGCTCCCAATCTGGCTTGGGCTCCTCATAGAGCTCGTCTTCCCCGGAGCCCCCGGCACCGCGCCAGGCACCGAAGCTGCCGGGGAGTTCTGTCCCTTCCCCTCCAAAGATAGACGGGACTCACTGCCTCCCATGGAGTTTAATTTGAACTCCATGCTCATCGCAGAAGAGTGAGGAAGATCTTTCCTGCCCTTCCAAAGCTCTCTCTCTCTCTTTCTCTTTTGCTTGATTACCTTTGCTGACTGACTTTTTGTTCTGCTGTTGCTGGCAGGGAGGTGGAGGAAGACACGGAGACCCTGGTCCACCGCCCATGGAAGAGACTCCGTCGTCTCGGGTCATTGCAGGGCGCGGTGAGCTCGGCCTTGGCGGGGAGTGATGCAGAGGATCTCGTGTCGAGCCCCCAGTCCAGCCCCCGGCCCAGGGGCGGGGATTTGGCACCACCCGCCGGAGGCGACGGAGATGACCTCCCAGTTCCCCCGGACGGAGGAGGAGGCGAGATGGCGCAGAACGAGCCCCCCGAAGGGGCGCACTTCCCCCGCCACCCGAGCCGAAGGGATCCCCATGGAACCTTCCGCGGATGAGGTCGCGCGGAAGGCTGCCGCGATTACCACGACAGAGGGCGAAGTTCACGGCCCGACAACAAACGTTGCCGGGGAAATTGAGATTCCTGCCCGGCAGACTTCCCCAGGTGCTCCACTTATTCCTTTTCTTCTTTTCTGGTTTTGACCATTTCTTTTGATTCCCCAATTGCTTGAATTTCCGTTTCTTCGTTGTTCGTTGGTTTCCTTATCCGCAGAACCCCGAGCTGAAGAGCCAGAACTGCTAGAGGTGGTGGCTGACATAGGGAGGGCTACTGCGGATGAAGCCGTCGAGATTGCTACTGCCGAGGCGCAGGTCCTGGATGCCGGGAATGTTCAGGATTCCTTGGCAGTGGTGGAACATTCCCCAGCAGACGTCCTGGAAGAGGAGGTGGTGGTTGAGATGAAGGTCCCACTTCGGACCATGGACCCGCTCCCCTCCTCCGGGATCATTATGGAGATTCCGTCGCCTCCCTCAAGTACACTGGCTATGGTGTTGTCGCTGTCTGACATGGGAGCCCCTGGCCTATCTCTGTCGACAGGCGTGGAGCTTGACGAAGAGCTTCAACGTCTCCTAGCACCGCTGTAGCAGGAAGCTGGGGAGGCTGATGACTCAGCCGCCGTTGTAATGGAATTGTCCTTCATGGAATCCATGGCGATGGGCGTGAAGGAGATGCAGGCTCGGCACAACCAGAAGTGGCAGGCGCTCAAGGAGCAGCGCGAGTCCGCCAGCAAGGTGGACCAGAAGCTGAAGGACAAATGCCTGGAGTTGCGTGAGTGGCACGACAAACAGTTCAAGGTGCTTATGAGGTAGCAGGAGACGCTCCTGATGACAAGGGAGGATGTCTTGGACCGCGAGCCATGCCTGATGGACCGCAAGGCATCCCTAGACGCCAGGGAGCGGGAGATCTCCCTCCGGGAGGAGAAGCTCGAAGCCACTCTCCGCGCCAAGGATGACGATCTCAAGGCCCTCGTGCGCCAGCACACCAAGGAGCTGGAGGACAAGCATGGAGCCGCCCTGGATGCCCTTGCTGCTGACTCTGCTGCCCAACTGAAGAAACTCACTGACGACTTGGCTGCCACATCCGCTGCCAAGACTGGCCTTGACCAGCAGGTGGCTAAGCTAACGGAGGATCTTGTTGGGAGCGCCAAGGAGGTGACGACCCTCAAGGAAGAAGTGCGGCAGGCAGAAATCATCTTGGCCGATACGCAATGGCAGCTCTCCTCCAAAACCCAGAGCCTTGAGACCGCCAATGGCGATATCACAGACATGAAGGCTCGGATCGGCATGTTGGAAAGTTCGGCAGAGTCTCTTGAGTCCCGCCAATAGCTGCTGTCCAAGGACTTGGACACTGCCAAGCGTCTCCGGCAGGATGCAGAAGACAAGCTGAAGAATCAGTCTGAGCACGTCGACCTCTGGATCAAGAGCCTGATTGATATCGCTGAGCGTCTTGGCGCCCAGGCTACGGTGATGGGCATGGATGGTCCAGTCTTCTCGGTCAGCAAGCACGAGGTCCCGAGCGTCAAGCTGGGACTCTTCTTCAATGAGCTGATCGAGAAGTTGAAGGCGCATGACGAGGGGAGGGCTGGGCGTTTTGCAACCGAGTCTCGGAAACTTGCCCGCGATGCCCTCTTCATGGTCTTGAGCAATATCGCCTGCCGCCATTCGGACCTCGACCTCGACGACGGATTCAAGAAACCGCCAGCGGGCGCTGATGTCGCAGCTGCCAAGGAGAAAGCTGCCCCCCGGGCCGACAGGGTCCTCCACGTCTGAACTACTTCGCCCAGCCACTAGGCCAAGTGTCGGGCCGTTGTTGCTCCTGCGTTGCCCTGTAATGAAAACATGACGCATATTTTGTGTTTGGTCACTCTATCTCTAGTGTTTGCGTGAAACCGATATTCTCTGTTAAATCTTTAAATGCGTGTTTATCCCTTTGAGCCCTTGTATGTTTGTGTTCGTATGATCCATCCCTATGTCTGCTCTGGATGCCTGCCGGTATCATATTGCCGCGATTGTCGTAAGGGTCTGGCCCTTAACAGTCATCTTGGCGTGGATGCGTCCCGGCAGGTTTTTCGTAGGTAGCTCTCAACGCAGCCTCTCGTCCTGTGAGCATGATTCGGGACAGGAGGATGGCGCGATCAAAGAAACTAACCGAGGTTCCATCACATGAGGGTTCTCACGATACGAACACTCGCTAAAGTTAAGGGATAAACAGATGCAAAGGTCCGGAATGTGTTAACAAGAAGTGATAATGTGTACTTAGCTTTCGTTTTAAGCTTCTTTTCTCCTCTGTCGGGCCGCACGAGCGTGGCACACGCGCGCGATGCCCGGAGGATCGAAAGCCAATCAGGGCAGCTCTTTTATTCCCGGCAGGGATCGACACGTGCTTCGTGCGGCTGGCGGGCGTCGGGGTATATTGCCGGGCTCCTCTGGTCCCCCTCCCCTTTTCCCCTTTCCTTTCAAGTCAGCCTGGCGGCTGCCGTTGCATGGGTCATGCTGATGCAGGCAGCCTTGCCGAAGTACGCTTGCCGGGGCATCAATCAACGGACTCATACCGGCGCTTTGCTCAAGATTGCCCAAAATAGGGGAAATACTGAACCAAGCGTCGCGCAATACTCGTCGACATCGACGATGCCGGGGCTGAAGCAGTTTGACTGCTGACGAAGGGAAGGGACAGGAAGGGGGAGCTCGCGCCCGCACGTCTTGTGCCCTTTCTCCGAACGGCGCCCGAACGGCGGGTATGCCATACGGGCCGCCGAGATGGGCATATTGCCACCAGCAGCGATCTTCGTCATAGTCGCGGCTATGGCGAGGTGTGGAGACCAACAATATGGCGCGGGGATGGCCCCGCTTTTGTTTCTGCGTCTTCGTGGGCGCCGCGAACGCCAGAGGCTTCAAGCGGGCGTCCATGGGCAAAGCGCGCTGCACACGCCTTCAGGTTCGCGCAAGCGCTTCCCCTACCTGGCGCGCCAAAGATGTTGTGGGAAACCAAGGCCACCTATGGGACCAGGAGGCCCCTTGCTGGTTCGGCAGGGAGGCATCGCGTTGCACAAAGAGCACACGAGTGTGTGGCAGCACGACAGAGATCACACAGGCATTTTTACCCAGGTTCGGGCTGCCGTGAGGCGTAAAACCCTACTCCTGCTTTGGTGGATTGATGGTGGAAAGGTGGTGGTGGAGCGTAGTACACTTGCCCAGCAAGGGTTGCCTCAGGGCGGCAGTGGCTACGCGCGTATGGGGGTCTGAGTTATCCAACCTTCTAACCCTCTCTACGGTTGCCATGGGCCTCCTTTTATAGATTAAGGGGTCACCACAATGGCAAAACAGTCATTATGCACTGATAAGATAGCAAACAGCGCTATCATACCTAACTCTGCGGGCTGACAGGGTGCATTAAATGCACCGCTCAATGTCACATCGTTGGTTGCCCGGCAAGGCTTGCCGGGCTATCTCGCCAGCTTCATGCCTGCTCACTTGACACGTCGCAGGACGGGTGTCATCTGTAGGTGTTTCCTATAGGGAGAGGCTGCCATATGGTGAATGGCTGCCACTTAGTCACTCCGTGGTTTGACACCGCACTGATTGACGACCTGGGTCGTGGTGAAGTAGTTGGTGAGGTGGTTTTGCCTCTGTGTGCCCCGGCAGGCCCTGCCGGGATGTCTTGGACGTCGTCTTCCGGGGGTGGCCTCGCCACATGCCGAGCTCGCCTACCCGGCAAAGGAGGCCCTTCTCCTGATGATGCCTTGCTTCTTTGGCTTGTTCTTGGTCCCTCTTGATCTGCATGTTTGGCTCTTTGATGATCTTGGTCTCTTGTATTCTGGCACGGCCTTGGCGTGTCCGTGCACGAGTCAGGGGAAATACATGCCCCTGTTTGTTTTCCCCGACACTATCCATTGAACCTGTCTATCATACAATGCATGTACATTCAATTACTTTTCATGTTTATCAACCATTTGAATTGGAGGGGGTGGTGGCAGTATCTATGGGAGTAAAAACACGATCTTCTAAACACATAGTGCTACCCGTCGATGCAGATAGAACCACGGTTGTACTTGACCAAGAACCAGCCCCACCACACAAAACCCAGACTCACATAGATTGTACCCCTACCTAGTTGGATAGAGAACCAGCTACACCCCTTCTAACCCCAACCCTAGCAAATAGTAATCCAGTTCCAGTTGACACAGCACCGTCTCCACCATAGAGCACCCAAACACGAGCAGTTAGTAAGGCAACTGCAGTGCCCAAAACATGAGGACCACCACTTCGAACCCCAACTCAACGCTTAAATCATGAGAAGAATTGTTCTCGGGTCAGGTTTCGTAGCTATGGTTCATACTCCTTTGCTCTTACATCACTGTATTTACTCATACCAACTAATTTCAAATTTAAAGGATGCAATTAAAACTCCAATGGCGCAACAGGTATGTTTTAAACCTGTTTCTTTAACTGGTTTGCTATTGTAACTTGCTCTATGTTGATTTCAGTTTCAATTGAATAAACAGTTATGTTCTCATGTCATGCACATTACAAGTGTTGTTAGTGTTGTGTAGTTTCCCACACTTATATTCTGTCTATGCTGCTTTGTCTTAAACAGATATGATTTGAACTGTCTCTATCTTGATTTGGCAACATAAACTAGAATGATATAGACCATACAGTGACTATAGTACATAGATATATGTTTGTTTCATGTTGTTATCTTGTCCACTTTACTACTGAACTGGTTTACCAAAATGAGTTTCATATACAACATGGTAAACCTGTGATGTGTCTGCTTGTTTCTCTTTTAGAATGCGGACAAAATGTTGAAGAAGAGTACCCCGTTATGCAATGATAAAGGAAGTAATGCAGATAAGGTTCAAGATAGTGAGACATCCCTATTGGTCTCCAAGAAAGCTGATAAAAACTATCTTGAAGACAGTGAGACAACCCCAAAGTCCTGTCTTGATGTAGTGCTCGAGTTACTGGCCACTACTGCTGGCACAAGCTCTTCAAACTCGCTGCCTGAATCAGTTCGGCTTCTTGAGTCTTAGCTTCAAGTTGAAAGACACCGATCAGATGTGCTGCGACACGAAGCCGAAGGACTGAGGAAGTCCCTGTAGAATTCAGATGCATACTTTCTGGTGCAACAGCAAGCACTAGAGGATTTAAGCGCCAAACAAGAGAAAGCTAATAAGCTTGCTAAGCTTCTTGCCAGCATGGTGGGTACCCAGGATATTGTTTCTTAAGCTATTTTGAAGTGGTTTCAGTTCAAGACTTGTTTTGCTGCGCGTTTATTTGCACTGGTCGCCAAGTTTGACAACCAGTGTATGTAATATGCTGCTTTGTTCCCTATAATTGCACTGGTGGCGAACTTTGATGCCCAGTGGATGTAATCTATGTAATCGCTATAATTTCCTAGCGTTAGTTGCTTGCTTATTTATTTTCTTATAGTCTTATTTATTTGTTTGTTTATAGTTCTGCAGTTCTTATTTCTTGGTTTTCGAGTGGCCGCAATAACCTATTTTTTTAAACTAGGCCGCAATAACCATGGGCAACATACGGACCGTTGTAACCATGGTCCTGCTATCTGCTGTAGTGACCATGGGCCTCCTACGGGCCTTCTACGGGCCGTAGAATCAATGGGCCTTCTACGGGTCGTATGATAGATAGGCCAAACATGGGTCGTACTATTCGTGGACCAATAACGGACCGTAATATGGGCCGTAAATGGGCTAGAGTGGGAATCGTCTGTTTATGGGCCGACCATAACGGGCCGTTAATAGGCCGATGAGTATAACGGGCTTAATTCTATCTACAAGCATAACAGGTCATTAATGGGCCGTATTTGACGACGCTATGAAAATGGCCCAACGGATTAACGATCCACAAACGGGTCGACTTTAACCACGGGCTGAATTTGGCCCACAAGCGGAACAAGCCAGTAACGGACTGTAAGTAATCGAATGTGGCAAATGAGCCCAAGAATAAATGGGCCCTTAGAAGGCCAAAAGATAACATGGCCTGGAAACGGCCCAATGGAATAATGGGCCATTAATGGGTATAAAGCGATATATTGTTTGTTATGGGCCAGTTTCACCACGGGTCGTTAATGGGCCAAGAGTTACAAAGGGCCTCATATGGGCTGAAAGACACCATGGGCCATACATGGTCGAAAGTTACAACGGGCTGGAATCGTATTGGATGGCCCAGATGACGCTACTGGGCCTAATTCGGTTAGGCCATAACGGGCCGTGAGTTAGCGGGTTGTAAATGGGCTATATGCGAACATGCCATTGACAGGCTTTCTGTGGGCCGGGCCGCTACCTTTTAACCAAGTCAAACATGCCGGGCTTTTGACCTGAATGGGCCACTGTTGGGCCGAGCCATGTGTCGACGTATCATAGGCGCGTCTCGTCCATTTGCTGGATGACATCTGTCCCAACGGTGAGCTGACACATGGATCCTCCGGCGAATGAGAATTTTACATGTGGAAAATCCCCATTGGTACGGGCTTTCAACGGGTTATTGGATCCAAACTGGAACCCGATACCTTAACGGCGACCCGTTATGGTGGATGCCACATGTCGGTTACCCTTGACGAAAACAATTCCATTACGCGCCATTTATCATCATGGAAGTGGACACTTCCGAGATGATAATTTTGGTATTGTCATGGAACACTTCTACGACAGCACAGGTATGACTATCTTGATTGTGTCAGAAAATCGTCATGGATGTACATGCATGACAGAAAAAGTGACCTACTGTGACACACACGTATCATCACGGAAGTGTTTTTTTGTAGTGTTGTCCTTGCCTTTTAGCTTGTGGTGGAAGATCATCTTGAGCTTGTGTTCCCTCAAAAGAACTAGGATCATACTTCTCTTGTTGAGGAAAAAACTTCGTCTTAGGGTATTGATCTTCTTCCCACTCAACTCCATTGGCGTTGAACTTTCATTCAAAACCAATACCTTGGTTCTTCCGGTGCCTTCCTTGCTTACGCAGAATTTATTCAAATTTCTTACTTCCAGTGAGGCTCTTGTAGATACCTTTTTCTATAATTCCTTTCAGTAAATTGTTTTCTTGCTCAAGTATAACTTGGCTAAGAGAATCATTAGTGGAATCAATAGAACTACTAGAAGCAACAATATTGGATTTAGCATTGTTATTCTTACTACTAGAGGTAGAACCTTTCTTACTCTTGTTACTAGCTTGAGTAGATTTAACTTGTGGCATAAAAGTAGACAAGAGAAGGCATTTGGCAATGTAAGAAGAACTCTTCTTTCGAATATCATCATTGATTTCTTGAAGAAGCTCATGCTCTTGCTCTAAATTTAGCTTCTCGAAGCGTAGCTTCTCATGAGTTCTTAGAAGCTCTCTATGATCTTCTTTTGTTGTTTCATGAGCTAACTTAAGAGTGTTTAGTTCTTTAGTTAGATGCTCAATCTCCTTCTTAGCATTGTCGCTCATTTCATCTTGACTATCATGATTACTAGCAAGTTCATTATAGCTCACATCACTAGTTTGATCAACAAGCAAATCATCATCACCTAGTAAATCATCCTCATCACTATTGAAATCAAGATACTTAGGGTGTGATACTAATATGTCTCCAGCGTATCTATAACTTTTGATTGTTCCATGCTATTATATTATCAATCTTGGATGTTTTATATAAACTTACAAGCAATTATATACCATTTTTTGGGACTAACATATTAACTTAGTGCCCAGTGCCAATTGTTGTTTTTTGCTTGTCTTTGGTTTCGCGGAATATCAAGACCAAACGAAGTCCAAATGGCATGAAACTTTTTGGAGATTTTTTCTGGACAAAAGAGACACTAGAAGCTTCAGGAGAAGATGAGATGAGGGATCATGGGCCCACAACCCACCAGGGCGCGCCCTGATGGGTGGTGGGGCCCATGAGGCTCCGTTTGACCAAGCTCTGCCTATATAAATTCTCTAAAATCGTGAAACCAACAGAGGAGTCCATGAAATACTTTTTCCGTTGTCGCAAGTTCCAGAACCACGAGATCCCATGTCGTGGTTCAACATGGCCACCTATGGGGCCATCGGCCCCTTGTGGTTCGGCAAGGGGGAAGGGCGCGCCGCACAAAAAGCGGAGGCCGTAGGACGGCGCGGCGGTGATGACACAGGCAGTTTTTACCCAGGTTCGGGCCGCCGCGAGGCGTAAAACCCTACTCCTACTTTGGTGGATTGATGAATGGACCGGGGTGGAGACGCAGTGCTCTAGCCCAGCAAGGTCGCCTTGGGACGAGAGCAGCTACGCGCGTACGAGCGTACAAGGGTCCGAATCCTTTCTAAGGTTGCCCCGGCCCTCCTTTTATAGGTCAAGGGGTCACCATAATGGCAAATCAGTCATTATGTACTGATTGGGCAGCAAACAGTGCTATCGTACCTAACTCTCCAGACAGGACAAGGTGCATTAAATGCACCGGTTAGTGTCACGTCGTGGGTGTAGCCCGGCAAGCCTTGCCATGCCATTCAGCCACCTCTTCGCCTGCCTGCGTGACACGCCTCTTGGACGGGTGTCATTTAGGGGTGTTCTTCCTCAGAAATGGCCTGCCACGTACCAAATAACGGCCACTTAATCACTTGGGGGCTCGACACCGCACCGATAGGTGACTTGCATTGCTGTGAGGTGGAGCGGTGGAGCCTTGGCGGGGTAATCCACCCTCGGCGCCCCCAGCAAGCCTGCCGAGGGAGTCTTGAGACTTGTCTCTAGGATGACCTCGACCTAACCAGGCTCGCCTGCCAGGCAAGGGAGGTTTCCCCTTGGTGAGATCTTGCTTCTTTGGTTTGTCTTGGTCTTCTTGATCCTCCCTTTGACTTCTCAAAGAGCTATATCTTCAGCTTGGCCTTATCTTGGATGTTGTAACCTTGTTCCTGAGACTATGTACAGTCCGGGCAACATACACCAGGGTCTGTTGCACCGACAGGATCCCCCGGGCCTGGCCCGAACGCGCTATCGAGCGTCGTCGGGGTAGGCACTATCATGTACACAGGCAGAGGTCTTGTGGTAGCTCATCCTTTGAGATTTCCTTGGGTTCTTCATTAACCTGCGCTTTAGTCAGTTTCCGGTTTTCCCGCGTGTCGTGCGAGACGTAGTGGGGAGGTTAAAGCCACGATCCATGGGCTACCCACATCCGACATTCACGGGGTGATAACTGCCATTCCATTATCTTCTCCGCTTCAGGCGTTTCTGCCACGTACGCCACATGCATTGCGCAGGGTTGGTGGTGGATGCAGAGGGTGCAGAAATGTGTGCCATGGCAGAAACCAGACGCCATGGATTGGCGCAGGGGGTCGGCCTTGATTCCACGAGCCGTTGAGGGCGCGAGGGAGTCGGATTGGCAGAGTGGGGCGGTCACCTCCCCTGAGTGAGGAGCCAGCCCCCCGCCCCGTTCGCCTATAAAAAGGGGACGTGAGTAGGGTGCTTGCTTACACGCCTTACTCCTTCCTTTCCCTTAGTGTTCCCCATCCACCATGGTGAGAGGGCGAGGACGCTGTGGTGCTCGGGCGGTGGCGACGAGGGCTTCTACTCGACTGCACCTCCCTCCTCCCACCTGAGACGCGGGGATGGAGCCCATCGCGAGGGGAGGTGGGAGGGGGCGAGGTCATGATCGTCGTGGTGCTCGGGGTCGAGGAGGATGGAGTGGTGCACTGATCGCACCTCCACCAGCCGTTCAACCCCCGATGGAGGGCCATGTCGGTGACCAACCACTGGAGTTCAACATCAGACTGCACAGGTCTCCGTGCGGCCGCCTTCGTCTCCCTACTCCATTTGCAAGGGTGATGGAGCCTGAACAGCCGCTTGCGTTGAAGCTGCACATGAGGGGTTTCTGCAATGGCAGCATACGGGTGGATGTGGATTTCCCCGGCCCCCATGTTATGCTCTTTCGACGTGGTTGGAAGACCTTTCCTCGCGCCCACAGCTTGTCAGAGGGGCACGACCTCCATTTCAAATTAATGGAGGCCGATCTGCTCTCCGTCAAGGTCTTCGGGTGCTTGGGTGCTCGCTTAGGGTGCTGCACGGAGAGCTCGACCGACGATGAAAGCTCATCCTCGAGCGATAGCGACGAGGAGGACGGTGACGGCAGTGACGACGGAGCCGGTGGGGAGGACGACAGCTCCGACTCTGGCTGAACACCAGCCGCACTGTCACCGTCAGTCGGCGGCACCACCATCTGCACTTGTACCCCCTTCCTGGCAAGTCTATTTGCCGGGGAGCTAGGGGTGGAGGTGGGGATGGTGCCTTCGGCTCCTCCAGCAGCCTTCCAGCTGGAGCCCGGCAGGCTTCCTCGCGGGCTGCAGCTTCATTCGCCCTGCCGTGTCCTGCTGGCACTGGTGGCAGTGGCCAGGGGGACTATCGTGGTTTTGTCATGGCAGATGTCCTTGTGAAAGGACTTAGGTGTGGAGCCATCGCAACGAGGGTTAGCTTGAAGGGGTTGAACGGGACAAAGGACACAAGGAGTTTATCCAGGTTCGGCCCCTCTTAACGAGGTAAAAGCCTACGTCCTGCTTCTAGTTGTATTGTTGTAGTTTCGATTACAAGGGAGCGAATATGCTTAACCTAATTCTCGATTGGTTATTTCTTGAGTTAACCCGCTGTCGGGTCTCACCTTTATATACACAGGTCGAGGCCCGCAGGCTTACAGAGTCCCGGCCGGCTCACACAACATGGCCGGCTCGGTTTCTAACTAGTCATGCCTTACAGGGCAAGTCATCATACGGCGGTTCATAGGCCCGGGTCTTGGGCTTTCTCCAGGCCTGCCCCTATCAGCCGTCGTCTTCACACCTTCCCTTGGGCCCCCTTGGACCTTCTTCATATAAAACTGCCAATGGTGTAACCCGGCCCCTCCTGGGCGGGTCACACCTCGGAGCTATATCCCCAACATTAGGCCCCAGATTGATTTGAACTTGTTCATGTTAATCTTCACTATTTAACTTAACCAGAATGTGCATCAGTATCAAATTTTTACGCAGTCCTCTGTAAGCCGCCATGACGTCATATATATAGAATCATTGTAACCCGCCATGATCTCATGTGCATTAATGTCGCACAGGACCCAGAATATCTCAACGGATCTTTATCTTCAATGGGCTTCCCGGAAATCGAGACGCCCATACCATTAACATAATCATCTTGCCTCCTTGATTTCTGTGCATGCCATCTTATCACCTTCTTATAAATAGGGACAGGGGGCCCTCCTTTTCACTTTTACCCCTGCCTCTGCTTCTTCTTCTTCCACCTCGCGATGACTGACCCCACCGGAGCACCGCCGCCCCAGTCAACAGCTTCGTCTTGGCCGCTGCATCAACCTGATTTTGACCAAAAAAAACTGCGGCGCCCCTCGGCTGTCCATCAGCATCTCCAAGTACCTATCCCCTTTCACTTCCAATCTGCATTAGGGTTCCCCAGTTCTTCAGTGTTCATCGACGTTCATCGCGTTTTGCTTAGTTGAGCCCAGATGCGTAGCTGAAGTCATGCCTTGATTACTTTAGTATCTGCTATCAATCATAGATCCATTCTTTCCTTGGAGATTCAATCCCCAACACAGTAGTTCGTCCTCCGTGTTTTAGGTTTACCAATTTCCATCTGTTTTTCAAACTTACCACAGATCCAAAATCATAAGCAGGACCTGTGAAACTTGTTTGTAGCACTTAGTGAAATTTCACTCAAATCCAGATTTGTAAATGCCTGCTTGACCATTGTTGTATGGGCGGCTCAAACGATACTTTGTAACCCGCCAAATGCCAACCGGCTTACTTATGAATTTTTAAACCGCCAGTATTTATCCAATGTTAATATTACCCGACTGTGCTCTGCCGATTTAGCCATGCCATTCATTTTCTTCTTTCATAGCAATCAATCTCTGCACATAACCAATTCTGCATAATAAACTTGCTTTCTTTAACCATTGGGCGGCTTACCATCATGAATTTGACCTGCCAATACTTCCTCTCTAGGCTTCTCGTGACAAAAAATTACTAAGACTGTCACCTCATGCGACTGGGTCGCTTCCACTGTTACGAAGCAAACCCTTAACGAATATGTTCAAGTGGGCATCCTGGCAGCCAAAGATGTTATCCACTGGCGAGTTCCAGGGACAGAAGTGAGACCTCAGCCAAAGGAAGGTGAAGTCATAGTTTTTGCTGACCATATGATCCGTGGCTTCTCACCGCCCGGCTCAAAATTATTTCGCGATGTACTGCACTTCTTTCAACTTCATCCTCAAGATATTGGACCCAATTCCATTTCCAACATCTGCAACTTTCAAGTCTTTTCCGAAGTATACCTTCAAGAAGAGCCCAACATTGACCTTTTCAGAGAGTACTTTTATTTGAACCGCCAGACCAAGTTTACAGATGGACCTAGCTTAGAACTTGGTGGAATTTCCATTCAAAGGCGAAGAGATGTTGTCTTCCCCGCAGCCACACTTCCCAGTCACCCTAAAGACTGGAATCAGACCTGGCTTTATTGCCAAGACACATCTCCACCTGGCGAAAATCCTCTGCCGGGTTTCCGCGACTGCCGGCTTAGCCCAAAGCACCCACTTCCAGACCGGATCAGCACTGCTGAATGAGCTAAGTATATGCCTACCTTTTCGAAGGTAAGAGCCTTGCTGGCTAATGGATTAACCGGAGTTGACTTGGTCCGATGTTGGGTCGCTTGGAGGATCATACCTTTGAGCCGCCGGCCCGGCTTAATGTGTGAATACACTTGCGATGTCAAAGATCCACAGCGTCACTGTCAAGTGGTCTGGAAGATAAAGAGATCAATGAGATGACTAAGACGCTGCTCGGGGAAAGCTTAGAAAGCGGTAGCAAGACGGGGTTGAATACCTTCTGCGCTCGTAATCCGGCTCCAGATGTAAGTGTTTCAAGCCAATTTACTTTATTCATTATTCGCATAAACTGCACACTCCTTATCATCACTTGCTTTCTTCAGGATGACTCTTCTTTCTGGAGCAAGAAACTGCAAGATAAGCCGGCCAAGAAGGCCAGGGCAAAAACCAAGGCTCCGAAGAAAACCATGAAGAAAACAGATGCGACAGAGCTATTTGCCCTAGATGATGTGTCGGAGGTAGAACTTGATTCTCTTGGCTCCTTTTTTATGCATCTTATTGACGCTGACTCCTCTCGGGATGATGCGGAGACCAGCCAGGCAGATGAAGAGGTAATTATTGTTTCCTCTGACTCAGAGCCTTTGCCAAGACAGAAAGTTTGGCAAGTGACCCGAAAAGTAAGGTTTTCTCACCCTTTAGCTTACTTGGATCCCAACTTTATTTTGAAGAAACAACAGCATGAAGCCCGACGCAGAACCTGGAACAGCGGAAGTGGAGATCTTGCTGCCGGCTTACCCAACACGCCGGCCCCTCGTAAACGCCAAAAAGAGGTGCCTCAGAGCTCAATCATGTCCTTTCCAAAGGTGGGTCTTATCCGTCAGCCACTTAACCCCTCCGAGTCAAATTATCAGGGAACTTCTCACTCATCCTCTGGCGACTCTACCGGGACTCAAATGCCCCCCTTCAAGATTGCCCCTGGGTAAGAATATTTTACTTCTTTGTTTTAACACCTTAAAATGCCATATTCACATCCTCGTGCGTTTTATCTTCAGTGGTATAGCCAAAGCAAGCAAAAAGTTGAAGATAGGCAAGCCATCAGAAGATCCTAAGATCAATGAGCCGGAGAAACAACCGCCAATCTCAGAAGCTTCAAATCAGAATCCCGAAGATGCTACTAATGACCCGCCACCAGAAACTCATGACTTTACCGTGGATCCAATGGGTGTTGACCCGTCCAGTGCTAAGTCGCCAAGTCCTATCAAACCTGCCGAAGAAGGCACGGAAGATGTCGTGGTTACTGGCACTAGTTACACAGAACCAGGAAACCCCACCGTTTTGGCTAAGCACTCTGCCAAGGAGGAACTAATTGCTTCTGAGAAGAGCAAAACCAAAGTTGACATTGCGAACTACTCAAACTTGGATGTCAATGAATTATATTCCGGCTATCTGAGCCATCTGCATACCAGTCATGACCTGGAAGCTGATTTAGTGAAGAGAATGCGACAGAAGTACGAGGTATAAACATCTGCTTCCCCTGTATATATAATCCTCCAGCCCCCAAGTCTTATCCATAGGAAAGAATATGTTGAGTATGGTGAATAATTATCAATATGTCATTGCAAATTTCGAATCATAGCCCCCATGGGCCGGCTTATCTGATAAAGATGAGCCGGGTCTTCTGCAATGCAACTTAAAAAGAACTTCCTCATGCATTAGCCCCCAAGTGCCAAGTGTATTGCTTGCAATGTGCTTGGGACTTGCATAAAAGAAAAATTATACCCTGACTGACACACTTATAATCTATAATTCTTACTTGCAGGATGTCTTAAGCTTGAATGAGTCCCAATTGGCAGAATTAAAGAACATACTTGAACATCAAGAAGCTAAAACGCGCAAAGCTGACTCCAAGTTTAACTTTAGCCTGAAAGAGAACAAAAAGTTGAAAACCAGATTTTCCACGGAGAAAGCCGCCTGGGAGAAGGAGAAGGCCACCTTACTGCAAAGGGCAGAAACTGCTGAATCTTCCTTGAAAGAGACCACTGCAGAGCTGATCAGCTTAAAATGCCAAATTTCACAGATGACCGCTGCTATCTTTGGTAAGCAGCTCAGAATGTTTTAACCTTTCCCAATTTTTCAATATTAACCCGCCTGGCGACTCATCTGCATGTTTACTCAATAGGCCCCAGGAGCTCCAATCTTGGCCAGGACATGTTGCTGAAGCTCAAAGCCGTTTATACTCTGGTGGAACAATTATACACTGGTACGCAACGGACTCTTGTTGCTATCTCCAATGGTAAACAGCCGCCTACACTTCTCCGGGAGGTCCTAGACAAGTTGTCTGTAATGCCACAAAAACTAAAAGAGATAAAATGATCAGCCGCCCGCGCTGGTGCCATTATAGCTCTTACCCGGGCCAAAGCGTGGCAAGCAGAACTAGACCCGGAGGAGATGGCCACCGACTGTCCAAGCCTCAAAGAAGATGGGTCTGCTTTTGATCAGACAGACTTTGCAAGGTGCGTAAAGGAGATGCGTCCCCTAGCGAGCAAGCTGGCTGAGGAAAGTGATTTATCCAGGTATCAGGCGGCTTACACCATGGAGAATGCCAAAGAGAAAGCACCGGCTTATGACGTCATGGATCTCACCCCTCCAACGTGTAAGCATACTTTTGCTCCTGATGTTGATCCGTCCCCCATTATGAATGATGAAGCTGTATTCGAAGCCTTAACCGGCATCGACTGGACGTCACCTGACCTCCAGATGGGGGAAAAGGAAGAGCCGGAGCAAGATGACCCAGAGTCATCAACCCGCCGTGACGAAGGCAATTGATTCCAGGCGGCTCTTAAACCATGGCACAAGCACAATGTGCTGAAAAAACACTTTATTCTCAGTTAGCAAATCCACTGTGGCCTTGTAATACCCTAGGTTTGCAAACAATGATCTGTTATGCCATCGCGCATATCTAGCTGTTTAACTGTTAAACCGCTAGTATAATCATTTTGTGATTCGCCGCTGTTCCTTTTCATAGTATCACCATCCATGTGGGGCAGATTGATGTTTTCATATTTTCTGCACACAAGGTAAACAGTATACGCCCTGGCTGTTTAAGCCAAGGCGGGTAACAAATCCTGATATAATAGTCTTTGAAATATTCGATAAAAATACTAGAATAAAGGCCATTTAAGCCAGAAATATGCTGGCGACTTAAAGTCGAAAACCAGGGCGGGTTACCAAATCCCGAATATTCATATAATTATTGAAGGACATACCTGTAGATTGATATCATGATGATACTTTGATAATGAGAATCCAGAGCGGGTATTTGACACGTAGGTATGAAATATCATGATGTGAATTTGCTCAAGGCAAATATCTTGGCAACTTATAGTCCGCTATCAGGGCGGGTTACCAACCCAATATGCTCAATTATGAGTCATATAATCAAGGCTACATGGCCTGAATCATACCAAATACACTTGAGTAGAAGAAATCTTTGATGGACGCAAATTCAAAATGTCCAGAAGAAAAGAAATTCAAAAAAAGTCAAGTGCTTTCATGGGCCGCATAGCCACTAAGATTCAAGTCCTTTCATAGGCCGCACAGCCTTAGAGTCATCCTCACTCACTGTAAGCCGGCCCTCACATGACAAACCGCCGTTTTAACCTTAACAAGTTCAGGGTCTTATTTAAAAGATTGACTGTTAAGAGTACGGCGGGTCATTCAGGATTACTTGGTGGAGACGCATCTTGCATACAGGCAGGTCACACTTAGGTTTTGGCATCTAGCCTGGTCACAAGGGTAAGAAAGCTAAACCCGTTGGGTTGGAAGCCCCCAAGCAACCTATAACATGGCGTGGAAGCCGATCAAGAGGGTAAGAATAGCTATGCTCATTGAGCAGGAAGCCCCCAAGTGACCTATAATATGGCATGGAAGCCGATCAAGAGGGTAAGAATAGCTATGCTCATTGAGCAGGAAGCCCCCAAGTGACCTTATGAACAAATAATAAAGACTTGGATACTTAGAAATGAAATGACAAAGGCCCCGAATTATCAGGGATGCCGGCTTTACTATATTGATCATAATATATACATTGATGAAAGTATGTACAGCACAAGAGCCGGTGGCTCAAGTGTAATAAGGCCGAAGATGAGCGATGTTCCAAGGCCGACGGGTCTCCTCCTCCGATGTGCATGAATCCTTGTATTCTTGAATATCAGTGAGGTAGTATGACCCGTTGTTCAGGTTCTTGCTGACCACAAAAGGTCCTTCCCAAGGTGGGGATAACTTATGCATATCTGTTTGATCTTGGATTAACCGGAGCACCAAATCACCTTCTTGAAAGGTCCGGGTCTTAACCCGGCGGCTATGATAGCGATGCAGATCTTGCTGGTATATCGCCGAACAAGCCGCCGCAAGGTCACGCTCCTCATCCAACACATCAAGTGCATCCTGACGTGCTTTTTCATTAACAGCTTCAACATAAGCCGCCACACAGGGCTAGTCATGACGGATATCGCTTGGAAGAACCGCCTCTGCCCCGTAGACCATGAAGAAGGGCGTGTAGCCTGTGGACCTGTTGGGAGTAGTATTGATACTCCAAATTACAGAGGGTAGCTCCTCAACCCAACAACCCGGTGTTCGCTGTAAAGGAACCATAAGCCGAGGCTTTATGCCTTTCAAGATTTCCTGATTGGCCCTCTCAGCCTGACCGTTAGACTGTGGGTGAGCCACTGATGAAACGTCAGGACGAATATGGTCCCATTGATAGAACTCTCTCATAGCACCCTTAGACAGATTAGTGCCATTATCAGTTATGATATTGTGAGGGTAGCCAAAACGGAAGATGATTTTCTTTATGAATTGAACCGCCGTTGCCGCATCACACTTGCTGACAGGCTCTGCCTCAACCCACTTGGTAAATTTGTCAACCGCCAAGGTGAGTCTTCTTATCCTTAGATCTCTTGAAAGGTCCAACCATATCAAGCCCCCAGACTGCAAACGGCCACGTAATTGGAATCATCCGCAATTCTTGAGCCGGCACATGAGCCCGTCGAGAGAATTTCTAACAGCCATCGCATTTACTCACAAGATCCTCCGCATCAGCATGAGCCGTCAACCAGTAAAATCCATGACGAAAGGCTTTAGCCATAAGAGATTTAGAACCGGCGTGATGGCCACAATCACCTTCATGTATTTCCCTTCGAATTTCACGGCCTTCTTCAGGAGAAACACAACGCTGGAATACGCCTGTGACACTGCATCGGTGTAACTCGCCATTGATAATAGTCATAGACTTAGACCGCCGGGTTATCTGCCTGGCCAAAGTTTCATCCTCAGGTAACTCGCCCCGGGGCCTATAAGCCAAGTAAGGAACTATCCAATCAGGAATAACATGGAGAGCCACCACCAACTGTGCCTCCGGGTCAGGAATAGCAAGATCTTCTTCGGATGGCAACTTAACTGAAGGATTATTCAATACATCCAGAAAGACGTTAGGGGGTACCGGCTTACACTGCGACCCAAGCCGGCTTAGAGCATCAGCCTCCTCATTCTTCCTTCGATCCAGATGCTCCACTTGATAACCTTTAAAGTTACCAGCGATATTATCCACCGCCCGGCGATAAGCCGCCATGAGCGGGTCTTTAGAATCCCAAGTGCCAGAGACCTGCTGAGCCACCAAATCTGAGTCTCTGAACCACCTGACCTGGCTTAAATTCATCTCCTTGGCCACCTTAAGGCCATGAAGCAAGGCCTCATATTCAGCTGCATTGTTCGTACAGGGAAACATGAGCCTTAAAACATAACAAAACTTGTCACCTTGTGGGGAAGTCAAAATAACTCCAGCCCCCGAGCCTTCCAATTGCCTGGACCCATCAAAATGAATATTCCAATATATGTTATCAGGCTTCTCCTCAGGCACCTGCAACTCTGTCCAGTCATTGATGAAATCCACTAAGGCCTGAGACTTGATTGATGTTCTCGGCACATATCTTAAGCCATGAGGTCCAAGCTCTATTGCCCACTTAGCAACCCGGCCAGTGGCCTCTCTATTTTGAATAATATCTCCTAAAGGAGCAGAACTGACCACAGTAATAGGATGGCCCAGAAAGTAGTGCTTCAGCTTACGACTCGCCATGAACACTCCGTAAACCAGTTTCTGCCAATGTGGGTATCTCTGCTTGGACTCAATTAACACCTCACTGACATAGTAAGCCGGCCGTTGGACTGGGTACTCTTTTCCCGCTTCCTTGTGCTCCACAACAATTGCCACACTGACAGCCTTACTATTAGCAGCCACATATAAGAGCAAAGGCTCTTTCTCAATAGGAGCTGCAAGAACCGGCGGCTCAGCTAACTGCTTTTTAAGCGCCTCAAATGCCTCATTAGCAGCGTCACTCCAGACAAAATGACTTGTTTTCTTCATCATCTGGTATAGAGGAATAGCCTTCTCTCCCATGCGGCTTATAAACCGGCTTAAAGCTGCAATATGACCCGCCAAACGCTGGACATCATTAACGCACGCTCGCTTAGCCAATGAAGTGATAGCTTTGATTTTCTCTGGGTTAGCTTCAATACCTCTCTCAGACACCAAAAAAACCCAAGAGCTTGCCTGCAGGCACACCAAAAGTACATTTGGCCGGGTTAAGCATCATTTTGTAGACCCGGAGATTATCAAAGGTCTCTTTCAAATCATCAAACAGAGTCTCCTTCTTTCTAGACTTCACAACAATATCATCCACATAAGCATGAACATTACGTCCAATCTGACTATGAAAACAGTTCTGGACACAACGCTGATAGGTCGCCTGGGCACTCTTGAGCCCAAAAGGCATAGACACATAGCAGAAAGCTCCAAAAGGTGTGATAAAAGCCGTCTTCTCTTGATCTTTGACTGCCATCTTGATCTGATGGTAACCAGAATAAGCATCCAGGAAACACAAACGCTCACAACCCGCCATGGCATCTATGATATGATCGATACGGGGAAGAGCAAAAGGATCAGCTGGACAAGCTTTATTGAGGTCTGTATAATTCACACACATGCGCCAAGTGCCATTCTTCTTAAATACCAGCACCGGGTTAGCCAACCACTCAGGGTGAAAAACTTTAAAGATGAACCCGGCCGCTAAGAGCCGGGCCACCTCTTCTCCAATGGCCTTACATCTCTCTTCATTGAAACGACGAAGGAATTGCTTGACCGGCTTAAATTTAGGATCAATATTGAGAGTGTGCTCAGCGAGTTCTCTCGGTACACCTGGCATGTTTGAAGGCTTCCATGCAAAGATGTCCCGGTTCTCACGGATGAACTCGATGAGCGCACTTTCCTATTTTGGATCCATATTAGCCCTGATAGTGAACTGTTGAGATGAGTTGCCAGGGACAAAGTCAACCTGTTTGGTATCATCTGCCGATTTAAACTGCAACAAAGGGTCTTGCTCTGTGGTTGGCTTCTTTAACGGAGTCATGTCAGCCGGGTCCACATTATCCTTATAAAACTTAAGTTCCTCTATAGCACAGGCAGACTCAGTGTAAGCAGCATCACCTTCCTCGCATTCCAAAGCAATCTTTCTATTACCATGGACCATAATGGTACCCTTATGTCCTGGCATCTTGAGCTGTAGATACACATAACAGGGCCGTGCCATAAACTTGGCGTAAGCCGGCCGTCCAAATAGAGCATGATAGGGGCTTTTGATCTTAACTACTTCGAACCACAATGTCTCTACCATGTAGTCATATTCATCGCCAAAATCCACTTCTAAGGCAATCTTACCAACTGGGTATGCCGGCTTACCAGGTACCATACCGTGAAACACTGTAGCAGACGGCTTAAGATCCTTGTCAGTCAAATTCATACGGCGAAAAGTATCATAATAAAGGATATTGATGCTGCGGCCTCCGTCCATAAGCACCTTAGTGAATTTGTAACCCCCAACCTGAGGGGCTACCACTAATGCCAGCTGACCCGAATTGTCAACCCGGGGCGGGTGATCCTCACGGCTCCATACGATTGGCTGCTCTGACCATCGCAAGTATCGAGGCACCGCCGACTCAACTTTCTGACTGCGCGTTTATGAATCTTCTGATCTTGCTTGCAAAGGTTTGTAGTGAACACATGGTACTGGCCACCGCTAAGCTGCTTAGGATTGGACTGGTATCCCGACTATTGTTGCGGGTTACCCTGGCTGGGCTGCTGATTATAGCCGCCGTGGTTGCCTTATCCTTGATATCCAGAACTTGAGCCGCCACCCCCAAAGCCAGGCCCGTGTGAACCGGATCCTGACCCGCCGTGTGGGCCATTATTTTTATTGTGGTCCTGATGAGAGCCGGAACTCTTATATTCCTTCATGATAAAACAATCTTTCCACAAATGAGTCGATGGTCTATTCGGGAAACTATGTTTTGGGCAAGGTTCATTCAACATCGCCTCCAGGTTGAATTTCGGTCCACCAAATTTCGGCGTACTCTTACGACGCTGATTATTATGTTGTGTATTGGCATTGGCCACAAAGTCTGACCCGCCGTCGGCTTGCTTGGGCTTACCGTTGTTGCCCTGGTTATGCCTTGTCATATTTTGCTGCTGACCTTTCCCATTGCCGTTCTTCTTCCCTTTGCTGGACTTCTCTTCATCAGACCCAGGGTCCTTAGAATTGTCTGAGTCGGCGTATTTGATGAGAGCCGCCATGAGCTCTCCCATGTCATTGCAGTGACGTTTAAGCCACCCCAGCTTTTGTTTGAGGGGTGCGAAGTGGCAATTCTTCTCTAAGATCAAAACAGCAGAGCCGACCGTGATGCTGTCCGATGAGTGGATAACGGCTGAGACCCGGTGCACCCAGTGGTGGGCCGACTCATCCTCGCACTGGACACAAGCATATAAATCGATGATCGACAGAGGCTGCTTACACGTGTCTTTGAAATTCTGAATAAAGCGCGCTTTTAACTCAGCCCACGAATTGATGGAGTTAGCAGGTACCCCTTTCAACCTAGTTTGAGCCGGCCCATCCAGCATCATGGTGAAGTACTTGGCACATACAGCATCATTCACATCTAGCATCTCCATGGCTAGCTCGTAGCTCTCAATCCAAGCCTCAGGTGGAAGATCAGCTGTATAATTAGGTACCTTGCGAGGACCTTTAAAATCCTTAGGCAGACGCTCATTACGCAGAGCCGGCACTAGACATGGCACACCTACCGTCCTGGAAGTCATCCCGGCCTCCACAGACGTTGAAGGGTTTCATTGAAGTTGCTGATGAGCTGCTAATTGAGCCGCCAGTTCCTCCTCTTGGCATGCTCTCGCCTGATCCCTGATGGCTTGAACATTGTTATCATCGCAGGGCGGGTCATGCCCATGGGGCGGGTTACGACGCCACTCACTGCTGGAAACCACCGGCGACTCAATGCGTCAGCTATAGCTTCGACTGTGGCGTGGAGTTGAATGAATTCGCTCATGGCTGTATGAGTAAGCCGCTTGCTGGGTCACAGCCGTCTGAAGAAGTTCCACGGTGTTCCGGGCCTCTATCGCAGCTGGCGACTCACCTTCAATTGGAAGAGCCACCAGCCGCGAGGCTGCAGCAATCATATTATCCAGCGGGTTGGAGTAATGACCCGGAGGTGTTGGCACTCGCTGAGGCAGGGTCAAGTTCAAACGGGGCGGGTCCGTTGTATGAGGCTGAGCCGCCGCCCCGGTTGCGGGTGCTTCAGCAGCCCGGGTCACATCGGGCGGGTTACTCGGCCCTGCTCCGGGTGTGGTAAAAAGATTCCTCCCCTCAAACTGCGGTGGAAAACGGCTCTGGTGCTTCCTTCGCATGACAGCATTTGACACGTTCTGGTCCAGACTTAAACGAAAAGCATCGGCCCTCATTCGTTGCATCTCAGCCTCTAAGGCGGTCCGTTCTGCAGCCATCCTGACGTTTTCTGCCTCAAGATCCTCTCGGGCCTTGGCCACCTCGTCTCGCAACTTTGCGACCTCCGCCTTATGCTGCACTTGAGTCGCCGGGGTCACCTCTACGGCCAACAGAGTCGCCAAAGCATCCAGAAGCTCGGATAAAACTTGAGCCGGCGGGCGCGCCGAGCCGCTCGCCCCAGCCGTTGCAGTAGCCGTTGAACTAGAGGTCATAGCTGCGGCGGTTGATGAATTCACCATCTGCTGCGTACCGGCCATGAAGATAGCAACCCTCCTCGGTGGCTCAAAGGGGTCCAGAATACTATCACCATCGGAGTAGCCCCCAAGCCCGCCGTCTTGTAGTTGATAGATAGACTCGGTTTCGCCGGTTGAAGACTCATCACCTAAATAGATGGCTGTCTCTCCACCAGACACAGAACCTTCCTCAAGATCCGCCCCATGAACAAAGCCGACGAAAGCGTGCTTCCAGGTGGGTTGAACCTTGGCAGATTGCGCGTGCCGAGCCGTCTCAATGGTGTCGGTGCGGGAGTCCGGCTCAGGCTCCGACTCGCCAATTTTGCCGATGAAGACGTGAATTCCACCGAAGGGGACCCGGTATCCGTATTCGGTTGAATCGGCCTCGGGACCCCAGCCAGCGTCGTTGATGTAGATCTTGCCGCGGCGGCTCTTGGTCATCCGGCCCACGGCGTATCCCTTGAGCCCTGAGAAGCTGCCCTTCAAAAACTCGAAACCACAGTGCTCAGGCCCCACGGTGGGCGCCAACTGTCATGGTTTTGTCACGGCAGATGTCCTTGTGAAAGGACTTAGGTGTGGAGCCATCGCAATGAGGGTTAGCTTGAAGGGGTTGAACGGGACAAAGGACACAAGGAGTTTATCCAGGTTCGGCCCCTCTTAACAAGGTAAAAGCCTACGTCCTGCTTCTAGTTGTATTGTTGTAGTTTCGATTACAAGGGAGCGAATACGCTTAACCTAATTCTCGATTGGTTGTTTCTTGAGTTAACCCGCCGCCGGGTCTCACCTTTATATACACAAGTCGAGGCCCGGAGGCTTACAGAGTCCTGGCCGGCTCACACAACATGGTTGGCTCAGTTTCTAACTAGTCATGCCTTATAGGGCAAGTCATCATATGGCGGTTCATAGGCCCGGGTCTTGGGCTTTCTCCAGGCCTGCCCCTATCAGCCGCCATCTTCACACCTTCCCTTGGGCCCCCTTGGACCTTCTTCATATAAAACTGCCAACGGTGTAACCCGGCCCCTCCTGGGCGGGTCACACCTCGGAGCTATATCCCCAACAGGGACCCTTCCGCCGCTCTCTTCACCATCACCTTCTCCAGCGCCTTCCCGATCTTGTTGGGCACCTTATCATTGGGCCCGACGGGGTTAGGCTGGGCTTCTTCCCAGGCGCCCCTTTTGCCCTCTTCGCCTCTTGCCGCGGTTCCTAGGAGGAGAGGGACAAGAAAGGGATTACGGGGCACTTTTCTTTTTTTAGTCTAAAATGTGTAGGCACTTGCCAAACTTTAATTCCAAATATGTAACCTCGTCTATCCATCTTTGTACTTTGTAAGCCTTGTACTTGTTTTATTTGCATATTAATGAAAAAAGATAGTCTTGCCGGGTACTTGTGCATGTACTGTGTCCACGCAAAGGGGGAAAACCTTTATACTTTTAAGTAAACAAGTTTTCCTGGCAAGTTATCTTGCCGGCCACCCCCAGTTTGTTGCCGCGGGGCTGGGCCTACCGGGCTTCAAAACTATAGAAGGGGACCAGCCCCTCGTCGAACCTTCTTCAGCAAGAGCCACTTTGACCATCTTGACTGAAGCAATGTTTGAGTCAAAGGATGGGAACACAAATGTTTCGAAGGCGACGAGGTATTTCTATGCACAAGTTTCTTTATTACAGAGACATGTATGGATGAGAGGGAACTTATCTGTTTGGCTAGCCGGGGATCGATACATAGTCTCGCTTCCATTTCTTCTTTCCGGGATTGGGTCCACGGTAAGACCCCTGCAGTTAGTGCAGAGGAAAGCAAGGTAACATGTGCCCTGATCTACATGATCATGCTATGCTCATGTTATGCTTATGCATGCATGCAAGTTTTAGGGGGCCCCAACGCTTCATTTATTTATCTGTTGCTCAGGGTTTGCGCCTGGCTTTGTACAAAGGGCTACATGCAACATTGGCAATGCTTGTACAAAAGGGTGGCTGCCGGGCAGGGCCCGACAATCGCGCCTTAAGGGTAGAACTTACGGAGATGCTCAATGTTCCATGAGTTTTGCAATCGAATGCCATCTCCGGTCTCTAGACGGACTGCGCCCGGTCTGGTGACTCGTCCCACCCGGTAAGGGCCTTCCCACTTCGGCGTCAACTTGTTTGCACCCTTGGTGGACTGAACGTGCCTAAGGACAAGGTCGCCACCCTCAAGGCTCCGGGCACGAACCCTGCGGCTGTGATAGCAACGTAGGGCTTGCTAGTATCGTGCAGCACGTACAGCAGCTCGGAGACGGTTCTCCTCAAGTAGCACAGCGTCATCATGCCGATGTCGTTCTTTCGCTACTTCATTGTAGGCAAGCACTCGAGGTGACCCGTATATGAGTTCCGTGGGGATAACTGCTTCTGCCCCATAGACTAGGGATAAGGGAGTCTGGCCGGTAGCTCGATTTGGTGTCGTACGGAGGGACCAAAGAACCACCGGCAGCTCGTCGATCTATCGCCTGCCTCACTTCCGTAGCTTGTCAAATGTTCTTGTCTTGAGTACTCACACCACTTCAGCATTTGCCCTCTCAGCTTGCCCGTTGCTCCTAGGATGGGCAACAGAGGCGAATGAGATCTTGCTTCTGAGGGCTTGAACGTATTGCATGAAGGCGCGGCTTGTGAATTGGGTGCCATTGTCAGTGATGACTCTGGCGGGTACTCCGAAACGGCTATCGGCGTCCTGGGACCGGGGGTGCCCAGACTTGCCTGCCTGCGGCCCGTGGTGTGGCTCCATCGACGGCCTAGCACGACCCAGCTTCGGCAACGACAACTCAAGACCCTCGCGAGGGGCCAAGCCTCGTGAGGCGGACGACGTCAAGACCTCCACGGGGGGCGGCCTCCCCAGGCTGGCTCCCGAGGAGCGGAGATATCAATGTGAGCCGCACCTCATGAGGTTCACCTGACGTGAGCCATGTCGACCACGACCAGGCGGGCGCCAGTGGGCGTAGTGTACCAGTTTCCCCTTTGGTGTAAAGGAGGCAAGCGCAGGCGCGGAGTCCCGAGGAATCAAGCAAAGGTTTCCATATCGGTGGAACAAGACCAGGACCGCCAGGACGGCAGGACGGATGTCATCGCGGAGCCCACTGCGGTGTCACCACCAGAGGCTTTTACAGGCGAAGACTACTTTTGTCAGGATAACTTGTACTAGCTGTCTCCCTTCGAATTTGGACATTGTGGGATCCCTTCCCGCCTACATTTGCGAAGAGGACCAAGGCCACTATAAATGGGACTTAGCCACCACCATAGAGAGGGGGAGAAGGGGGAGAGAGAGACAGAGGGGACGGATGATTCAAATCACCACCACCTCACCAGCTCATCGAGCTCAAGAACACCTCACCTCCTGAGGTCGTTCCACCTCTGTACTAGTTCATCCTCAGCCCTCCGAGGCAATCCACCACAAAGCTGGAGTAGGGTATTACACCGCAAGGTGGCCCGAACTAGGGTAAACTGCTGTGTCTCTTGTCCTTTGGGTTCGTTGAGCTAGGCTGTGGAATCGTTGAGCAGGCAGACCGGGGAGGGAGAGTTCTTCGCACGCACCCTAGAGTTCGAACCTCTAAAGGGTTTGCGGAACCCCGAATCCGACATTTGGCGCGCCAGGTAGGGGTGCGTTGGAGCTTTTCTCCCATCGGTCGACTCGCCGCTGCTCCACCGCTTCCATGGCAGACGCTCGTCGGGC
Source organism: Thinopyrum elongatum (assembly GCA_011799875.1). Lineage (NCBI taxonomy): Eukaryota > Viridiplantae > Streptophyta > Magnoliopsida > Poales > Poaceae > Thinopyrum > Thinopyrum elongatum. The sequence goes on from CM022300.1 coordinate 382,140,707, forward strand.
CCGTGCTGAGCGTCGGGCCACCCTCGCTGCTTGCGTCGCTCAGACGGCGCCCGCCGGCGGCCGCTCCACCATTCTCCATCGCCTGCTGCTAACGCCGCCACCGGCCCGGCGGGGCACGAGCAGCAAGCTTCATCGCTGCACCCCTCCGTGCGGCGTGATGGGCGCACGGCCACTCCGTCACTGACTCCAGCTGGTTCGTCGTCTCATGCTCGTCGCGGGCCGGTGGACGCGCAAGCTGCTTTGCTCATGGCACGCGAGCTCTTGCGCTACCATCCCATCGATGACTTCTACGAGGATTGGCTCGAGCGCATCGCCGAGCTCGTCAGCGCCGCAGGGGGCTCGCATGCGCCGTCTCTCTCGCTGCCTCGCCCGCCACCTGCCGCGGGCGACGTAGCCCACGGAGCGCCTCCACCACCTCCACGTCGGGCTCCCGTGACCACCGCGGGCTGCCGAGCCTTCACTCCCGAGCTACGCAGCGTCGTCTGGCCGGGGAAGTTCAAGCCCGACCTGCCTCCGCGCTACGACGGCACTCCCGACCCTGCTGAGTTCCTGCAACTCTACGAGCTGAGCATTGAGGCGGCCAACAGCGACGAGAAGGTCATGGCAAACTGGTTCCCCATGGCTCTCAAGGATGGAGCATGCTCGTGGCTCCTGAACCTGCCCGCAGGATCGATCTCCTCCTGGGGCGAGATGCGCGAGCGTTTCATCGCCAACTTCCAGGGCACCCGCGACCGCCCGCCTGCCGTGGGCGACCTGCAACGCATCAAGCAGCAGCTAGGGGAAACCCTGCAGAAGTACATCCAGCGCTTCAACAGCGTCCGCCTCAAGATCCCCAAGGTATCAGATGAGGCCATCATCTCGGCATTGTCTGATGGTGTCCGCAATGTCAAGATGAAGGAGGAGCTGGCCATACACGAAGACCTGTGCACAGCTCTGGAAATGTTCAACATGGCGACCAAGTGCGCGAGAGCTGAGGAGGGACGCCTCTCCCTCCTCGAGCTCCCAGCGGCCGACCCAGAAGACAAAAAGGCCAAGGCCAAGGACATGAAACGCAAGGGGGCGGCCGTGCTTGCGGCTGAACCAGAGACGAAGCGCGGTTGCGACCACCCAGAGTCATCCAAGGGCAGCCGCCCGTTCTGCGTCTTCCACAACATACACAGCCACAACACCAACGACTGACATGAGCTCAGGGCCATCCGCAACGGGCGCCTCGGTTGACGTCCCGTGCGCAATGATCAAGGCTACGGCCGCGAAGGAGGCCAAGGCGGAGGACGCTGGGACGACCACGGGCCTCGCGAGGGCGCCTGGAGAGACCAGCCTCGTGAGGACCGCTGGTAGGGCCAGCCTCGCGAGGGCGCTTGGAGAGATCAGCCTCGTGAGGACCGTCCCCAGGGCAACGCCGGCCTCCCTCCGCTACCACCACCACCAAGAAGGAACGACAACCACCATCAGGATGAGGGGGCTGGGGGCTTCCAAGAGCCTCGCGCCGTCGCTTGCATCCTAGGCGGCGCTCAGGCCCCAGCCTCCTAGCGCGTCTTCAAGTAGTTCGTCCGTGAGGTGAACGCGGCTCTCCCCAGGCTCGAGGCCACACACCCGCTCAAGTAGTCCAAGTGCATCATCACCTTCAGCTCGGCAGACCAGCTCAAGTGCGCGGCAACCGCCGGCGCCCTCCCGATGCTCTGCTCTCTCGTCATCAGCAACGTCCTCGTCACCAAGACCCTCATCGATGGCGGTGTGGGGCTCAATGTCCTTTCCATCGAAACGTTTGATCACCTCCAAGTGCCCTATGATCAGCTGCAGCCCACCAAGCCTTTCTCAGGAGTGACTGACGGCTCCACCACCCCGATAGGGCAGATCCGCCTCCCTGTCACCTTCGGCCAACGTGACAACTACCGCACCGAGCTCATCGACTTCGACGTCGCCCACATTCGTCTTCCGTACAATGCCATCCTTGGGTACCCAGCCCTGGCCAAGTTCATGACAGTGACTCATCATGGCTACAATGTCCTCAAGATGCCAGGGAGCCGCGACATCATCATGATCGCCTGCGAGGAAAAGGATGCGGTCTGCTCTCTCGAGCGCGCCTACCAGGCCGCGGCGGTTGAGGACCCAGACAACGGAGGCACCATCTACCCTCTTGAGGCTATCCCCAAGAAGAAGAAACAGCTGCTCCACCGAGAGCCTCAGGAGAACGGTGTCTCCCCCGGCACCACCTCAGGACCAGCGCCCTCGGATGGGGTGCCCTCCTCTCTCGCATAGGAAGGCGCGCCCGACGCCCCTCTTAGGCTGGGCTCGGGGGCTCTCTCCTGGAGGGCCTCTGATCTAGCCAACGTCACGAGGGAGGCGCTCGGGCACCATGTGGAGGCGTGCTTCAGCGCGCGCTTCCGCTGAATGGGCACAAGGCACGAGCTGCCTGGTGCTCAGGAGTTCATCATCAAGGCCACCAAGGAGCTTCAAGAGGCGAGAGCCATGCGAGGCGACCGCCTCCCACCACCTGGCTCGGCTCCCTATCCTGGCGAGGACAGTGAGCTGCGCGTCTGCACCAACTACCTCGGGCTCAATAGGGCCGCATCTCAGGAGCGTTTCTGGCCATCACGTGTTGGTCGGTGCGAGGGCCCCCCTCACAGCTACGTTCGCATGCCGTACGGCCTGCCGAACGTGGCTGTCACCTTCGAGCACCACCTGCGGCACGTCCTGGCGGCTCAGGAGACCAGGCACCAGGCGGTCCTGGTGGAGATGGCGACGGTTCTCCGTGAGCCCCCTGAGCCTCCAGAGCCTCCTGAGGTTCAGGACCCAGGCAACTCGTGAGGAGCGACTTCTTCAGCGCACATCTTCAGCTACTCCAACATCTCTTCAGCAACGTTACCAGGTGACATTTTCCAGTTTATTCAGTTGGGGGCGCCCCTCGGGCAGGATTATCCCCAGGTCGCGTGGGCTTGTCCCTGCGACATGTATCCTTTTGCATCTTAATTCACTTCGTTGGGGGCGCCCCTCGGGCTGCATCATCCCCAAGCCGCGTGGGTTCGTCCCTGTGGCATGTATCGCTTTACATCTACCAGAACTAGCCTTATTCCTGCCATCGGTCGCTTTATGATTATCACCTGCTTGCTCGTTGAATTTCGCCCCCCCCCCCCGCGTTGCTGACCTGCCTCCTGCTCACCCCACAACGGGGGCTACACATGCTGGCACGGCGCTTGTGCTCGGGTCCGTCCCTGCAACGCTGACAAATCTGAGGGATCGAGCTCTGGCTCGCGGCCCGCCCCGCGCACGTCACCTCACCAGATCCTCAGTGCCTTCATCTTCTTGCGGAAAGACCAGCGGCAGGACAGCAAACGCGACTATAAGTTATATCCTCCTCTTGGACTAACCCCCAGGAACCTCCAGAGCTTAAGGCGGTCTCGCCAGCCGCCCCTTTTTTACGCAATTCGCTTGCGCGTTAAAGAGGGGCTCCTGAGCACCACGCCTCAGGAGCTCCTACTGACTCTCCAGCCCTCACCCCCTGGCCTTAACCATGGCATCGTCACCTGGCATACCAGCGGCGGCTGAGCCTCGCTCGAGGGTCGGGACCCGAGGACGCAGAGCATTCAGATAAGCGAGGAAAAGGGAGGCCGGCGCGAGTCCTACCTGATAGCACCACCACCAAGGCGCAAATCGGGCGCCGTGCAAAGGAATCACCTCAAGTTCATCAAGATAAGTCACCGATATGAATCAGCGCGAACCCGCTGCCTGGAATTTTTAACCCTCGTAATCTCGTTCCGGCAACGCCACTTTCCTTTTTCGGCCTTTAGGGAGCTGCTTGCACGCCAAAGGGGACCTCTTGAGCATCGCGCCTCAGGAGCTCTTACCGAACATCGGGCCGCTCACCTCCTGGCCTTGACCACGGCATCGCGACCTGGCATACCAGCGACGGCTGAAGCCTGCCTGGGGACTGGGACCTACCGGCGTAGAGCGCAAAGCTACTGCGAGAACGAAAAGGGGAACGATGCCGAAGCGAGACACATAGCTGTAACCTTATACCAGGAATAATAGACATTGAAGCAAAAGCATTACAGTTTCCTTACATACCCCCATGGGGTTCGCCTTGACTCCTCGCAGGGAGCAAAAGAAGAAAAACCTCGAGAAACCCTAGCAGCGGGCATCGCCGTCGACGCCGTCATCAACAGTGGGCCACGTGAGGCCGACGCCAACCCCATCCAGATCATCATCGACGTCGAGCGGACACCGCTGCTGCACTCCTGGCACGGCGGGAGCTCGGTGGCACATAGCTGTCGTCGCTCGACTCCGGAGACTCGCTAGGCTCGGGAGAGTCGCAGGACTCCTAGGAGCCGTCGCTGCTGCTGGAGGAGCTGTTGGCAGGGCCGGAGGCGGGCTCGGCGCCTGCAGCCACGCCACGAAGGCCGCTTCCTCCGGGGCAGCACTCCAGGCGGCGGCCCTCCTCGTCGAAGACCTTGAAGAACAGTGTGGAAGCACCATCGTACTCGAATTGGATGGCGAGGGCTCCCTCCGCGCGGCAAGCGCGGGCGACCTTGCCCCATCCTTGGGTCATGAAGATCTTGCCTGGGGGGACGACCTCGACTTCCGCCCCCACGGCCGGACTGCAGCACCCGGCGCACTGCAGCCGTAGCTTAAGTGGCCCCCTCGGCGGCACCTCCTCGGCGAAGAACCACGGGAGCTGGATCCACGAGCGCGGCGGCATTGCCACCCACACCATGAACTCGTGCGAAGAACTTTCGGCGTGGGTTCGCAGGCCACTCACCCGTACAACCTCAGCCTGGCCACCACGGCCGTGGCTCGCGTGGCGTGGGGCACTGCCACCTCCTCCGGAGTCTTGAGCTCGGGCGTACAGAGGGAGCGGGAAGCCCGGCGGAGGCCGCTCGAGCCAGGGCCGCGTCACCTCCGGCCTCACGCCAACGTCGCGGGGACGGCTGAGCCTTTTCTTCGGTGGAAGTGGTCCCTGCTCCTCGCGAGGATTTTTCCCTTTCTCCGCGGTGGAGAACCTCCTAATCAGCGCCATGAGCACCATGGCAAGACGGCGAGGCAAGAAGGAAGAAAAAGGAGCGGGAGGCGAGAAGAAGGAGACGAGCAAAGGGGGCTTCGCCCCTCTCCTCATTTATAGCAAAGGGAAGGCCGATCGCCAGCATCCACGATCGCGAGTAATGATGATTTTTCTCTGCATGCAGCAGGGTCTCGTCAAGTCAAGCAGTTGCCGAGGCGGCGTGGGGAAGCGAAGGCGCCCACGTCCCATCAATCGCCACACGGCAACCAAGGCCGCAGGCGGTTAGGGCCCGCGGCGCTCCGCACTTGCCCTTTGGCTTCGCCTCGAAGCCAAGCATGAGCGCACCTTGGGCCTGGGGGCTACTGTCGGCGTCCTGGGACCGGGGGTGCCCAGACTTGCCTGCCTGTGGCCCGTGGCGTGGCTCCATCGACGGCCTGGCACGGCCCAGCTTCGGCAACGACAACTCAAGACCCTCGCGAGGGGCCAAGCCTCGCGAGGTGGACGATGTCAAGACCTCCATGGGGGGCGGCCTCCCCAGGCTGGCTCCCGAGGAGCGGAGATATCAATGCGAGCCGCACCTCGCGAGGTTCACCTGACGTGAGCCATGACGACCACGACCAGGCGGGCGCCAACGGGCGCAGTGTACCAGTTTCCCCTTTGGTGTAAAGGAGGCAAGCACAGGCGTGGAGTCCCGAGGAATCAAGCAAAGGTTTCCATATCGGTGCAACAGGACCAGGACTGCCAGGACAGCAGGACGGAGGTCATCGCGGAGCCCACTGTGGCGTCACCACCAGAGGCTTTTACAGGCGAAGACTACTTTTGTCAGGATAACTTGTACTAGCTGTCTCCCTTCGAATTTGGCCGTTGTGGGATCTCTTCCCACCTACATTTGGGAAGAGGACCAAGGCCACTATAAATGGGACTTAGCCACCACCATAGAGAGGGGGAGAAGGGAGAGAGAGAGACAGAGGGGACGGATGATTCAGATCACCACCACCTCACCAGCTCATCGAGCTCAAGAACACCTCACCTCCTGAGGTCGTTCCACCTTTGTACTAGTTCATCCTCAGCCCTCCGAGGCAATCCACCACAAAGCAGGAGTAGGGTATTACACCGCAAGGTGGCCCGAACCAGGGTAAGCTGCTGTGTCTCTTGTCCTTTTGGTTCGTCGAGCTAGGCTGTGGAATCGTTGAGCAGGCAGACTGGGGAGGGAGAGTTCTTCGCACGCACCCCAGAGTTCGAACCTCTCAAGGGTTTGCGGAACCCCGAATCCGACAATGGCACACCAATCCTTTCAAGAACTTGATAGCTGACTGCGTGGTCACCTTCCTCATGGGCTCCACTTCCGACCACTTTGTGAACTTGTCAATGGCGACGTACAAGAACTCAAAGCCCCTGGTAGCACGGGGGAAGGGGCCCAAGATGTCGAGCCCCCAGACCGAAAAGGGCCATGACAAAGGGATCATCTGGAGAGCTTGAGCAGGTTGATGGATATTCTTAGAGTGGAACTGGCGGGCTTCACATCTGGTGACTAGCTCGATTACATCTTGGAGGGCCGTGGGCCAGTAGAAAGCTTGCCGGAAAGCCTTTCCGACCAGGGCCCTTGATCCAATATGGGAGCCACACATGCCTTTGTGTATCTCCACCAGCAGTTCCTTCCCTTCTTCTCGGCAAATGCACTTCAATTTCACACCATTGGGCCTTCTTCTGTATAGTGTGATGTCGACAAACTGATACATACTGGCCCTCCAGGCTACTCTTTCAGCTTCTTCTTGCTCTTCGGGAAGTTCTCCTGTTTGGAGGTACCAGACTATGTGTTGTGCCCAAGTTGGAGCCTGGGGCTCGACAACAAGGATTAGCAGCACCTCCTCATTCGTGGGAGCGCATGCCTCAACCGCAAGGGCTGATCGCTCGGCGGGAGGGTGCTGCTCACCAGGCGAAGTGGAGTTGTCCCCGCCAACTTCTCTGCCGGGGGCTTCAGGAAGCTCTGCTGGGAGAGGCTTGCCGGAGTCTAGTTTCCTCCTCTTTATGGCCATTGTTATTGGGGATACTGAGGGTTGAGTCAGGTGGAGAACAAAAGTTCCTGGTTCCACAGGGAGCTTTTGTGCAGCGCACTTTGACAGATAATCAACAATGCTGTTTTCTGCACATGGCACATGCTCTATTTGCAATCCGTCAAAGCGCTCCTCCAGCTTTCTCACTTCCTCCACGTAAGGCCTCCATCAATGGACTTTGGTAATCCTTGTTCACTTGCCTCACCACGAGCTGCGAGTCTCCTCAAATTACCAACTTCTTGATTCCCAACTCTATTGCAATCCTGAGCCCGGTAAGGAGTCCTTCATACTCAGTTGTATTGTTGGTAGCTTCCTCCCGGGGGAAATGCATTTGGACCACGTAATTGAGGTGTTCCCCAGTAGGTGCGATGAGGAGCATGCCATCTCCCGCACCTTGTAGGGAGAAGGCACCATCAAAGTGCATGACCCATTCTTGGGGCGCTTCCTTGTTGGGGATGATTGTTTCCAGTGCTTCCTCGTCAGGGGTAGGTGTCCACTCTGCAATAAACTCCGCCAACGCTCTGCTCTGGATAGTCGAGGTGCTTTCATACTTCAATCCAAAGCTTGATAATTCCAGCGCCCATTCAACTATCCTGCCGGTGGCTTCAGGGTTCCTCAATATGCGTTGTAGGGGAAAACGGGTGACAACCATGATCTCGTGGGCTTGGAAGTAGGGGCGCAGTTTCCTTGAGGCCATGATGAGGCCAAAGATCAACTTTTGCATGCCAGAATACCTTGATCTAGCCCCCTGCAGTAGGGAGCTGACAAAGTAAACTGGCCGCTGCACCACCTTCTTCCTCGCCACAGTCTTGGAGTCACCTTCCCTGCCCTACTCTTCTTCCTCTTGATCTGTGCTCAATCCTGCCGCGACCGGTTCACTTCCTTCCCCAGGAAGGGCACTGGCCGCCGCTGCTCCTCCTTCTACTTCCCGCTATGCCACCAGGGCTGCACTAACCACTTGATTGGTTGTCGCTAGATATAGCAGCAACGGTTCTCGTGGTTTAGGAGCAACCAGAGTGGGAACAGAGGAAAGGTAGGTCTTCAAGTCTTGCAGAGTTGCCTCTACCTCCGGGGCCACTTCATGGGCCCTGCCTTCTTCAAGATTTTGAAGAACGGTAGGGCGCGTTCGGCGGACTTGGAGATGAACCTGCTCAATGCGGCAACACATCCAGTTAAACGCCTTATGTCCTTGATTGTCCTGGGTGCTTGAATCTGCTCAATCGCTCTGATCTTGTCGGGGTTGGCCTCTATCCCTTGATGAAACACAAAGAAGCCAAGTAGCTTGCCGGAGGGAACGCCAAACACGCACTTCTCCGGGTTAAGCTTCAGGTTAATCTTGCGCAGATTCGCAAAGGTCTCTTCCAAATCTTGAATGAGAGTTGATCTGTCCTTGGTCTTGACCACAATGTCATCCATGTAAGCTTCAATATTTCTGTGCAACTGGGGCTCGAAGCCAATCTGCACGACTCTTGCGAAGCTGGACCCGGCGCTCTTTAACCCGAAGGGCATTTGTACAAAGCAGTATGTGCCGCATGGGGTTATGAACACGGTCTTCTCCTCATCTTCCTTGGACATGAATATCTGGTGGTACCAGGAGTAAGCGTCCAAGATGGAGATCAGGTCACACCCGGAGGTGGAATCCACAATTTGATTGATGCGCGGCAAGGGGAATGGGTCCTTCGGGCACGCCTTATTTAGATCTGTGAAATCTATGCAGAGCCTCCACTTCCCATTCGCCTTGCGCACCACCACTGGATTAGCCAACCATGTTGGGTGCAACACTCCCCTGACCAAACCAGAAGCTTCAAGTTTCTTGATCTCTTCGGCAATGAATTGCTGCCGCTCCAAAGCTTGCTTCCGGACCTTCTGCTTGACGGGCCGGGCATGAGGGTAGACAGCAAGGTGGTTCTTGATTACCTCCCATCAGCGCCAACCAGCCCTGTCGGGACCTTCTTCACAGCAGGTGCAGCAACCTTTGATCTCTTGCCATTGGAACTTTCCGGCAAGTCATCGATAGGCGCAGCGCACTCTGGAGAGGCGCGCTTCCTGGATTCCTTGCCGGTATCCTTGCTAGCTTTCTTCCCTTTCTTACTTTCCTTTGCGGGAGCGGCAGCTGCCGCGGCCTCGGCAGCGACTACCTCTCTGTATATCTTATCCACGCATATGATTGCGTCTTTCTTGTCCGATGGAATGGAAATGATGCCCATTGGCCCTAGCATCTTTAGCGTTTTATAGGCATAGTGGGATGCCACCATGAATTTAGCCAGGGCTGGACGACCAAGGATTCCATTGTACGGCAGGGGGAGGTCAACCACATCAAACACAACCTTCTCAGTCCGGTAGTTTACCTCCCCTCTGAATGTTACTGGCAGCATGATATTTCCCTTAGGACGACTCCTGTCGAGGTTGATCCCTTGGAAAGTACCGGTAACCTCGAGCTCTTCATCCGCTATCTGAAGCTTGTTGAGCACCTTGGGGGAAATCAGATTCAACCCAGCCCCGCCGTCAACCAACATCTTCGTGACTTTGAGGTTGTGGATTGTTGGTGAAACCAACAATGGCAAACACCCTACCGCGGTGGTGCGGTCAGGGTGGTCCTCTTCGTCAAAGATGATGGGTGTGCGGGACCACTTGAGCGGTTTCCGAAACTCTGCCACTGGTTCCATAGCATTGACCTCATGCGCCCACTGTTTAAGCTAGCGGTGAGAGGAGTGCAAGGATGAACCCTCGTCAATGCACAGGGCGTCAGTGGCCTTCTGAAACTCCTTCTCACTGGTTTCCTCTTCATCCCCTTCATTGCTTTCGTCATCGCATTCCTTCTTGTCATGGCCTTTAGCAGGTTTCCCTTGATGCTGATGGACCTTGCCGGGGCGGCCTCCTCTGCCACCTCGGCCCTTCCCACCAATGCCATCTTGGTCTCTTTCCTTGTCGTGCTTCTCGTATTCAGCTTTTTACTTCTTGACGAGTTGCTCGACTTGGTGACACTCTTGGAGATCATGGCCTTAGGTCCAATGGATCTTGCAATACGGCCCGTCAGCTTTCCCAGACTTCTCGGTAGCCGCAGCCCCCCGGCAATCAGCGCACGCGGCAACCTCCTTGCCGGGAGCTTCGGCCTTGGCCTTCTTGCCGGTACTAGGGGCACCAGATCCTTCGACAGCCAACACAGTTTTCTCCTTGCGCTCCTTGTTGCGTTTCTTGTTCTTCTTCTTCTGATCGGTAGCATCGTCGTCGTCTTCCGAGTCGATGTCGATGCCACCTTATTCTCCGGGGAGTCGTCTCCCCTCCTCTGTCCGGGCACACTTATCTGCCAAAGTGTATAGCTCATTCACAGTCTTCGGCAACCGAACGTTCATCTTGGAACATATCCTGCGGTTGCGTACGTTGGACTGGAACGCAGCAATCACGGCTGCCGGGTGGATGTCTGGAATGTTTCTGTGCACCCAACTAAACCTCTGCATATACTTCCGCAAACTCTCTCCTTCTTTCTGCGGGAGGAGTTGAAAATTGGTGGGCCACCCTGGTTCTTGATGGCCGCCTATGAAGGCGCCAACAAACTCATTGCACAGGTCAGCCCAGGTCGAGATGGAATTCTCCGGCAGGTGCATCAGCCACGACCTCACGTTTGGCTTGAGTGCCAAAGGGAAGTAGTTGGCGAACACCTTTTCATCTCTCCCTCCGGCAGCTTGGACGGCGATGGTCTAGATGCTCAAGAATTCTGCCGGGTTCAATCTTCCATCATATTTTTCTGGTATCTCTGGCTTGAACATACGGGTAGATGGCCAACGGACTTGCCGTAGCTCACGGGTGAAGGCGGGGCAGCCAACCTCGAAAGGCAGGTACCCGTTCCCACCGGGCGCGGGCTCGTCGACGTCAGGGCCATTTCGCCTATCGGACTGGCGGTGGGTTTCGCGGCGTCGTTCTATGGTGACGCGCGCGTCTTCCCCCCGCCTGTCTTCTAGGACCTGCCGCTGGTCTCGACGGGCTCGAGGATCAAATGAAGCCATCGACACATTGTTGAGTTCTTGGTCGCGCAGTTCTGGCCACGGCCCCTGTGCTGGCTGCTGTGGAGGGGACTGCACCATCGAAATGGCTCCCTCGGTGCGGCCAGCGGCTTGGGCCGTTGCCGCCGTCAGTGGAGGCCATGGCGGGCCTGCCTGTTGTGATCCTCCCGCCCCAGTGAAACCAATCAGGCTCTGAATGGTGACTCTCCACTCATCCATTTGATTGGCCGCTGGTGGGAATCTCAACAAGAGTTGGGCTCGTGCCATGGCTTCCGAGGCAGTGCTTGGCATGGACGATGACGCGGATCGCGATGTCGCCCGACTTCTGATGGTGCCTGTTGTGGTGGCGCCATGTTCCCCCCGCCGTGAGCCGGTCACCGGGGCGGCGTGGCAACGAGGTGGAAGTGCTTGGGGATTGACGACCCCGTTCGGCGCATCGTCTTGGTTAACTTGCCCCGGGGATGGCGCGGGCCCTGTAGTCGCTCCCGCGGTGGGGGCGGCTAGGAGGTTACGACCCGCATCAGGGCGAGTGCCATCGTTGCGGCTATGTCCCTCGGTGAGGTGGGGAGGCAGAGACAGAACATTCTCCCCACACGTACCTTGCAGAGCATGGCCGGTGGGGTGCTGTTAGTGTCGCCCTCCTCTGGTGCCTCCTGTTCCCGCTTCAGCCGCAGGGGGAATGGTGATGGTGCCACCTGCGCCAATCACATCCCCCGCGGCGTCTGCGTTCCCATGTTCCCCGGCAGCCCCCATGGCATCAGTGGCTACATGTGAGGGGGCTTTCGAGGTGGACGGGTGAGCTAAAGCACCGGATTTCTTTTTGGGCGCCATGGCTGATGAAGCCGTTGATGAAGAAGATGATGATGAAAACGAACGCGCCGCTTATGACCTCAGGTTCACACAGGCGCTTCCCCCTACCTGGCACGCCAAAGATGTCGTGGTTCAACACGGCCACCTATGGGGCCATCGGCCCCTTGTGGTTCGGCAAGGGGGGAGTGCGCGCTGCACAAAAAGCAGAGGCCGTAGGACGGCGCGGCGGTGATGACACATGCAGTTTTTACCCAGGTTCGGGCCGCCGCGAGGCGTAAAACCCTACTCCTGCTTTGGTGGATTGATGAATGGACCGGGATGGAGACGTAGTGCTCTAGCCCAGCAAGGTCGCCTTGGGACGAGAGCAGCTACGCGCGTATGAGCGTACAAGGGTCCAAATCCTTTCTAAGGTTGCCCCGGCCCTCCTTTTATAGGTCAAGGGGTCGCCAGAATGGCAAATCAGTCATTACGTACTCATTGGATAGCAAACAGTGCTATCATACCTAACTCTGTAGACAGGACAAGGTGCATTAAATGCACTGCTTAGTGTCCCGTCATGGGTGTAGCCCGGCAAGCCTTGTCGTGCCATTCAGCCACCTCTTCGCCTGCCTGCGTGACATGTCTCCTGGACGGGTGTCATTTAGGGGTGTTCTTCCTCAGAAATGGCCTGCCACGTACCAAATAACGGCCACTTAATCACTTGGGGGCTCGACACCGCACCGATAGGTGACTTGCGTTGCTGTGAGGTGGAGCGGTGGAGCCTTGGCGGGGTAATCCGCCCTCGGCGCCCCTGGAAGCCTGCCGGGGGAGTCTTGAGACTTGTCTCTGGGACGACCTCGACCTAACCAGGCTCGCCTGCCGGGCAAGGGAGGTTTCCCCTTGGTGAGATCTTGCTTCTTTGGTTTGTCTTGGTCTTCTTGATCCGCCCTTTGACTTTTCAAAGAGCTATATCTTCAGCTTAGCCTTGTCTTGGATGATGTAACCTTGTTCCTGAGCCTGTGTACAGTCCGGGCAACATACACCAGGGTCTGTTGCACCGACATCCCATCTGGAGGCCTTTTCTGGCACTCTGTCTGAGGGGGATTCGATCACGGAGGGGGCTCTTCATCATCCTTGCTGCCCTCTGATGATGCGTGACTAGTTTACCATGGACATATGGGTCCATAGTTAGTAGCTAGATGGCTTCTTCTCTCTTTTTGATCTTCAATACAATGTTCTCCTCGGTGTTCTTGGGGATCTATTTGATGTAATGACTTTTTACGGTGTGTTTGCTGGGATCCGATGAATTGTGAGTTTATGATCAGATCTATCCATGAATATTATTTGAGTTTTCTTTGAACTCTTTTATGCATGATTGTTATAGCCTCGTATTTCTTCTCTGATCTATTGGTTTGGTTTGGCCAACTAGATTGATTTATCTTGCCATCGGAAGAGGTGCTTTGTGATGGGTTCGATCTTGCGGGGCTCAATTCCACTGACAGAAAGGGACATGGCACGCATGTATCATTTCCATTAAGGGTAAGAAGATGGGATTTATTTCATACATGAGTTTATCTTGTCTACATCATGTCATCTTGCTTAAGGCGTCACTCCATTCTTCCATGAACTTAATACACTAGATGCATGGTGGATAGCGGTCGATGTGTGGAGTAATAGTAGTAGATGCAGAATCGTTTCGGTCTAATTGTCTCGGACGTGATGCCTATATACATTATCATTGTCTTGTATATCGTCATAATTATTTGCTTTTCTGTTAATTGCCCAACAGTAATTTGTCTACCCACCGTATGCTATTTTTATGAGAGAAGCCTCTGGTGAAAACTATGGCCCCCGGGTCTATTTTCTATCATATATTAAAACCAAAAATATATCGCTGCAATTTACTTTTATTTATTTTATTTTGTATTTTTGTTTGATCTATCTATCAAAAAATATATCGTTTAATCTTGCTCATAATAGTTGAGGGATTGACAACCCCTCTATGCGTTGGGTTGCAAGTATTTGTTGTTTGTGTGCAGGTGATGTTTACATAGTGTTGCTTGGTTCTCCTACTGGATTGATAACCTTGTTTTCATAACTGAGGGAAATACTTATCTCTACCATATTGCATCATCCTCTCCTCTTCGAGGAAATCCCAACGCAGCTCACAAGTAGCATGAAGAATTTCTGGCGCCGTTGCCGGGGGACATCATCAACAACTATCAAGTACCTACACATAAACTTTCATCTCCTTCCATTTACATTATTTGCCATTTGCCTCTTGTTTTCATCTCCCCCACTTCTAAAAAGTTTTTACAAAAATACAAAAAAAAAATCTGTTTGCCTTTTTCTTGTTTGCTTACTTGTTATCTTTTTTTGCGTAGTCGCGATGTCTCAAGAAAATACAAAATTGTGTGATTTCTCTAATACTAATAATAATGATTTTATTAGTACTCATATTGCTCCTCCCGCCGCTAGTGCGGAGTCTTATGATATTAATGCCGCTTTGTTAAATCTTGTTATGAAAGAACAATTTTTCGGTAGTCCTAATGAGGATGTCGCGTCCCATCTAAACACTTTCGTAGAATTGCGTGATATGCAAATAAAAAGGATGTGGACAATGATATTGTGAAACTAAAATTATTCTCGTTCTCTTTGCGGGATCGTGCAAAAATTTGGTTTTCATCTTTGCCACGAAATAGTATTGATTCTTGGGATAAGTGCAAAGATGCTTTTATTAGTAAGTACTTTCCTCCCGCAAAAATTATTCCCCTTAGAAATCAAATTATGAATTTCAAACAACTTGAGTATGAACATGTTGCCCAATCTTGGGAAAGGATGAAATTGATGATAAGAAATTGCCCTACTCATGGTTTAAATTTGTGGATGATCATACAATTTTTTTATGCGGGATTGAATTTTGTTTCTAGAAATCTTTTAGATTCTGCCACGGGTGGTACTTTAATGGAGATTACATTGGGTGAAGATACTAAATTTATCGATAATATTATGGTAAATTATTCACAATGGCATACTGAAAGAGCTCCCACTAGTAAAAAGGTGAATTCCGTTGAAGAAATTAACACTTTGAGTGATAAAGTTGATGCACTTATGAAATTGGTTGCTAGTAAAAATGCTCCTATTGATCCTAATGATGTGCCTTTGTCCACTTTGATTGAGCAAAATAATGATCCCGTAGATGTGAATTTTGTCTCACGAAACAATTTTAATAGTAATGCTTATAGAGGTAATTTTAATCCTAGGTCATTTCCCAAAAATTCCTCTAATAATTATGGTAATTACTATGGTAATTCTTATAATAATAATAATAATAATAATAATAGGATTCCCTCTGATCTTGAAAGTAATATTAAAGAATTTATCAATGCTAAAAAATTCAACACTACGATAGAAGAAAAATTGAGTAAACTTGATGATATGTCTAGGAGCATCAATAGAATTATTCATGATGTGGAAAATCTTAAGACTAAAATTTTGCCACCAAAGATTGATATTAATGAATCAATTAAAGCTTTATATGTCCCTATGGATGAAAGTAAGAAAAGAACCGCTATGCTTAGAGCTAAAAGAGAATTTTTAGAAAAGGCGATTCCTCCCGGTTTCTTCCGTAGTAATGATTGGTGTTTCTTCTACTGATTCCTTGTTTAGTAATGTTAAACTTTATGATAAGGGTACTTAAGAAGAGTCAACTTTAGTTAGAAGGTGTCCCCATAATTCGGAGGGTGAAAATCATAATGAAAAAATTGCTAAAAGTGGGTTTGGCAAGGTAAAAACTTTTACTAGTGATGTGCCCACTCTCTTGGATTATAAAGATTTTAATTATGATAGTTTTTCTTTCATTGAGTGTATTTCTTTGTTGCAATCCATGCTAGATTCACCCAATGCCTATGAACCGAATAAAGCTTTTAATAACATATTGTAGAAGCGATGATGAAAGCCTTAGAAGACAAGCTAGAACTAGAGATTTCAATTCCTAGAAAATTATATGATGAATGGGAACCCACCCTTAAAGTCAAGATTAAAAATTATGAATGCAATGCTTTATATGATTTGGGTGCTAGTGTTTCCACAATTCTGAAATATCTATGTGATGTGCTAGGTTTTACTAATATGGATGAATGTTCTCTTAATTTGCACTTGGCAGATTCTACTATTAAAAAGCCCATGGGTAGAATTAATGATGTTCTTATTCTTGCAAATAGGAACTATGTGCCCATTGATTTTATTGTACTTGACATTGATTGCAATCCGTCTTGCCCCATCATACTTGGTAGACCATTTTTACGAACTATAGGTGCCGTTATTGACATGAAAGAAGGGAATATTAAATTTCAGTTTCCATTAAAGAAGGGTATGGAACACTTCCCTAGAACTAAAATTAAGCCACCATATGAGTAAATCATGAGGGCCACCTATGGAACTAAAGTCAAAGATGACAACACTTGAAACTATGCATTATGCCTAGCTAGGGGTGTAAAACAATAGCGCTAGTTGGGAGGCAACCCAATAGTTATCTTTTAATTTTTTTTGTTTTCCTTGCTGTTTTTTAATAAATGTACAATTATGCTATTGTTATGATTGTGTTTTAGTGTTTTAATTAGTGTTTGTGCCAAGCAAAGCCTTTGGGATGATTTGGGTGATAGTTGCTTTGATTCTGTGCATTAACAGAAACTTTTGCATCCAATAGCAGAATTGTTAAAATTTTCTGGAGCGTGATAAAAATCTGAATTTTTTACACATGATGATATACAAATTTCGCATGTTTTCCTAATTTCTCAGAATTTTTGGAGTTACAGAATTATGGTCAATGTTCAGATTACTACAGACTGTTCTGTTTTTGACAGATTCTGTTTTTGATGCATTGTTTCGCTTGTTTTGACGAAACTATGGATTGCATCAGAGATATAAGCCATGGAGAAGTTATAATACAGTAGATATAATGCAAAAATAAAATATGAACGGGTTTGCAACATTACTTAAAGTAGTGGTTTGCTTTATTATACTAACGGATCCCATGAGGTTTTGTTGAGTTTTGTGTGATTGAAGTTTTCAAGTTTTGGGTGAGATGACGATGGATGAAGGAATAAGGAGTGGAAAGAGCCTAAGCTTGGAGATGCCCGAGGCACCCCAAGGTAATATTCTAGGACTCCCAAGCAACTAAGCTTGGGGATTCCCCGGAAGGCATCCCCTCTTTCTTCTAATGACCATCGGTAATTTTACTTGGAGCTATATTTTTATTCGTCGCATATCATGAGGGTTGCTTGGAGCGTCTTGTATTATATGAGTCTTTGCTTTGTTTTCTTTTTAGTTTCTCACAATCATCCTTGCTGAACACACTTGTTTGAGAGAGCCACACACATATCATGATTTGCTAGAATACTCTATGTGCTTCACTTAAATCTTTTGAGCTAGACAGTTGCTCTAGTACTTCACTTATATCTTTTTGAGAATGACGGTGGTTATATTTTAAAGAAATATGCTCGCATGCTTCACTTATATTATTTTGATAGTTGATTTTTTTTAAAGAAATATGCTCTCATGCTTCACTTATATTATTCTATGGAGGCTATATATACCCCTCCACCCCCTTCTTCTCATTGAGGAGAGCCATCAGAACGTGCCTACACTTCCACCATTCATTTTCAGAGAGAGAGCCACCTACTCATGTGTTGAGATCAAGAGATTCCATTCCTACCATTTGAACCTTGATTTCTAGCCTTCCCCAAGTTGCTTTCCTCTCAAATCCTTCTTCCACCATAGCCAAATCTGTGTGAGAGAGTTGAGTGTTGGGGAGACTATCATTTGAAGCACAAGAGCAAGGAGTTCATCATCAACACACCGTCTATTACCTTTTGGTGAGTGGTGTCTCCTAGATTGGTTAGGTGTCGCTTGGGAGCCTCCGACATGATGTGGAGTTGAACACTACTGGAATCAGGGAATTTGCCATCAGCCAGTTCTTTGCCGTCTGCTAGCTGACGGCAAAGAAGGTCTTTGTCGTCTGCTTACAAAAAACAGACGACAAAGAACTGGCTGGTGGCAAAGATACTATTTGCCATCAGCCTGTTCTTTGCCGTCAGCTAGCGGATGGCAAAGAATATTTGTCGTCCGCTAGCTGACGGCAAAGAGGTGGGGGTGGGGTCCAGTGGAGGCCAGTTCACTGTAACGGTCCACCCCACCTCTTTGTCGTCTGCTAGCGTACGGCAAAGATTCTTTGCCGTCTGCTAGCAGACGGCAAAGAGAACGGCAACTAACGGCTACGGTCCACCCCCCGCACCCCACCTCCCCTCTCCATCTCTCTTTCTCTCTCACTCCACCGCGCCGCCCCTGACCCCAACCGTCGCCGCCCTCTGATTACAACTTTACTCCCGTCCATTAGCCATTCTGGCCGCCGTTGCGAAAGGGATGACAAACCCCTTAATACGGCGGGTTTGCAGGAGAGATTTGTTATTTGGTGTGCAGGGTGCCGTCACGTAGTGTGCGGGTTCTCTAACTGGTTCGATAACTTGGTCTCATCACTGAGGGGAAATACCTACGTCGCCTGGTGCATCATCCTTCCTCTTTGGGGAAATACAGACGTTAGTTCTAGCAGACATCAGACGAACATGCTTAAGATTGATATTCCTTAGCAACATGATCCGAATGAAATGATGACGAACTTCACATATGCTTAGTTCAAGAATGTTGACATGATGTTTGCAATCTGAATAGCACTTTCATTATGCCAAAGCAAGGAAACATGTCTCGAACATGTTATCCCATAATCTTTAAGAGTTTGGGTCATCCAAGTAATTGAGCCAACAACATGATCCGGCGGTAATGTATCTCGCTTCGGCAGTGGAAAGGATACCGAATTTAGTTTCTTGGAAGATTCAAGAGACAAGGACTTACCAACAAATTGACAAGTACCCGAAGTGGAATTTCTATCAACCTTGTCACCGACATTAGTCCACAAGTCGGAATACCAACAAATCAAATTGATGCAATCTATAGCGTACCAAATCCAAAATTTTGGTTTATGAATCAAATATCTCACTATCCTTTCACGGGCCTTAGATGACATTCGTTAGGGCAGGCTTGATATCGTGCCACACCTGCCCACACACTTAGCATAATATGGGCGGCATGAGGCACCAAAGATAAAATAATGAACACAATATAGATCGGTAAACCTTTTGGTCAACCGGTGCCATCCTTTGTCAGGTCAAGAATCCACGTAGTAGGCATGGGTGTTATCATGACCTTTGGCTTCTTGCATGTTTAAACTTCTTGAATAGAACCTTGGATTACTTTTGTTTGTGAGACAAAGTACCTTCCTTAGTTTGCTTGATTTGCAAACCAAGGAAAATTTTGCAGTTCACTCATCATAGACATCTCAAAACTTCATCCGACGTTAGCCTTCCAAAACACTTTACATAAAATGGGGTTAGTAGAACCTAAACAATATGAATCATCCACATTAAATTTGGCACCACAAAATGATTCTCCATAACCCTTTTAGTAAAAGAGTAGAATCAATTTTCCCCAATTTCAAAGCTTTTCAATAAGAAAACTTAGTCAGCATTTGTACCAAGTCTAGGGCCTTTCTCTGTTTAAGACCGTTAAGAGCTTTGTGAAGTTTTGTACGTACATGGATTAGGTTCTTGGGTATAACAAGCCGGGAAGGTTGTTTCAACATAAACTTCATCCTCAAATTTCACCAGTTAGAAAGCACTTTTAATGTCCATTTGCGTATTCAGGTGTGATATCATGGGTGATGTGCATAAGCAAGTTAAAATGCGATATGTACTCAAGTCTAGCAACGGAGGCATATGTCTCACCATAGTCCATACCCTTAGAATTTGAGTGTAAACTTGAGCAACGAGACGAGCCGTTGACATACAATTGTCCATCCTCATCTGTATTCCGAAAACATCCCTTGCGTTTCATGACATTTTGATCATCGTTGGCTTTATAACCAATTGTCCATACTTGATGACTCTTCGAAGTGTTGTGTACTCTTCATGCATAGCTTTTATCCAATCCGGATCCTCAAGGGCTTCTTACTACCTATATGTTCAATATAGATGAATGAAAACATGTCACACAACAGTTAGCCAAACGAGTTTTAGAGCAAGTGATTCTCCAGTTTTGATGTCGTCAAAGATTGTTCAACGGGACTGATCCTTGGATTTGACTCTAACCTCATGAGAGCTTTGCTTGGGTTGTGGTGGAAATCCTCATCATATCTTAGCTTCACCTTCATTGTGGCTTTGGCCATTGTCGCTTGTTGTGGAGGTGGAGAAGGAGGTCGAGTGGGTCATCTTGTGTACTTCCTAATTTCTTTTGTCTTGGCGGGTTCCACGTTGTGGAGGCCTCCATGTCAATTGTGGTTCACACTTAGTGTGCAGTTGAGGCTCACTTAAGGGACGAAGTACTCTCCTTCACCTTCGTTGGGAAATTTTGCCAATAGAACAAATCTTGAATTCCTTCTGAAGGGATCTTCTCACCTACATAATGGGCAATGCTCACTTGCGACCATTAGGATGTATCAACACGGTCACATTACCGTTCTCTTCAAGTACCTTCGGGTGAAAGTTGTTGTAGACACATTACGTAGTGGGTGAAGTTTGAGCCGTACCGAGTTAGAAACCTTCATGAGATTTAGGAGCAAATTCGAACGACGAAGCTTATCAGAATTGTAATAACACGTGAGCAAATACTGGGAAGTATTCAACTTGGGGTTTGTTACCGGTGAGTAGCTCGTATGCCGTTTTGCCGAGAAGCTTGTGAAGAAATAGTCGATTTGTAGCATGCCAAGTGCTGTCTCAAACGCGCTTCCACCCAAAAGTGTTCTTGGTGTCTTTTATGTAATCAAGCACATTCCACCCCTCTCAAAAGTGCCTGGTTATTACCTCTCAACAACTCCATTTTGGTGAGGTTTTACGTAGCCGAGGAAATCCATGTGAACTCCCTTCTTCGTTTCAGGAAGGCTATCCACATTGCGTTCTTGAACTCCGTCCCAGTTTCACTCCGGAACCTATGATATTCACTTAAAATTGATTTGGGGCCTTCTTAGCGAAGTCTTGAAGATCTTGTTGGACCTGCGATTTGTCTATCAAGAAAGGACACCAACGTAAATCTTGAAAAATCATCAACTATGACCAAACCGAAAGAGTTACCACCAAGGTCTTATAAGCATTGGGACCGAAGAGATCTATGGTGAAGTAGCTCAAGTGGTCTTCTCGTGGTCATGATGTTCTTCACGGGACTGACTCCTCCAACTGTTTTCCTGCTGGCAAGCACTACAAAGTCTATCGTGTCAAAATAACACATCTTTACACCTAAGGATATGATCACCTTTAATAAGCTTATAGATTTCGCGATGCAACATGACCCAACCTTATATGCCATAACCATCCATTAGAATATTAGCAATTAAACAGTACGAGGTTGGGCTCTTTAGTGAAAGTCAAACAATGTATAGATCACCATCTACGAATACGGTAAAGACCCATATTGTGATTATCTCGGAGTTGAAAAACTTGGCATCTACTCGGTAATATAAGACAATTGAAACCCAACAAGTCGATAGTCTAGATTGAGAAAGCAAGATGTGTAAACCAAGAAGATTCAACGAGCCATACATTTTGAAGGGAGCTATCATTTGATATGGCCACCTTACCAAGGCCAAGTACCTTAGACCTGAGTTGTCCTTAAAAGTCACATCTGCGTGAGCCATCATTTTTGGCAAAGCTCACGAACATGTCTTTATCTCGGGTCATGTGACTGTACTCCACTATCAAGATCCATCTTTTCCTTCTGGCCAATATAATCACGAAGATTGGCATGAGACTAAGGTTTCTCATAGTCTCCTCATAGTCAATCTCACATTTCTTCGTCTCTCATATAAAACCGGTCAAGTCATCATCATCATCATGTATATAATCTCACTAGGCAAACTGTGATTCGTTAGATTTACGACATGACAATGCTCAAGTTTATGAATTCTAATGTCTCGAGATGATGCTGTACATGATTCCAAACATCACACTGGGCACACATAGAATCATGAAGTCAAATAAGCATTCATGAAATTGGGCTCACTAGGCGTCAATCTTATCAAAAGCAATGATTTTTGAATAATTTCATCTAAATTTTCAAGAAATAATTAAGAAGAAGTTCCTCAAGATTAATTCCATATAGTATATGGCATTCAAAGGTTGGTAAGCAAAACAAGCACATTTATAGCAATCCTCTAATGATAAGATCGATTAGTTCTAAGATTGCGAACCATGTCAAGAATTACTATCGGGGTAGTGAGGATGCAAAGGATCATGGGAGGAACATAAGGGGCTAGAATATATACTTGTTCAAATTGATATTCATTTGGAAATCTCAAGACATACTCATTTTTCCAAGAACCAAAAACTCCCCATAAAGAATAGTTACTCTATGTCTAATACTCCCGAACGTAGACTCATCCATCTTCCTCCAATGACGATATTAAACCAAAGCAATGAGACCAATGCTCTGATACCAATTGAAAGGATCAAGAAGAGGGGTCTAGAGTGGGGGGGTGATTAGACCCTTACAAGCAAAAGTGGCAGTTTTTAATTTCTTCAAGTTAAGGTTGAGTTAAGACACATGTTAAGGCACACACAATACATTTTACACAAGCATAGCAAGAGTATGACGCCAGCGGAGAGAGTAAAGCATGCAAGTGCAAGAATGTAAAGGGATGGGATTTGGGGTGTGCAACGCAATGGAGACGCGGATAATTTTTGGCGTGGTTCCGATAGGTGGGTGCTATCGTACGTCCAGTTGATGGAGATTTTCAACCCATGAAGGGGTAAACAGTGCACGGTCCACGGAGGGCTCTACCCCACGAAGGGTCCACGAAGAAGCAAGAAGCAACCTTGTATATCCCACCATGGCCATCGCCCACGACGGACTGTGCCTCACTCGGTAGATCTTCACGAAGTAGGCGATCTCCTTGCTTACAAACTTCTTGGTTCCACTACAGGAATCAACTTCTTTGCCGTTCTGCCATGGCAGATGGCAGGAAGAAAACCAAAAGCGGACGGCAAATCTCTTTGCCGTCAGCCCTAGACGGCAAAGCTGCCCGACAAAGAAAGCTACGGTGGTAAACAGGGTTCTTTGCCGTCCGGTAGTGGCAGAGGCAAAGAAGGTGGACGGCAAAAGAACTGACGTTAGCCACGTTAGGTGGCTAACGGAGGCTTGCCGTCTGCCAGCAGACGAACAAACATGCCGTCCCCTTGCCGTCTGCTATCTGACGTCAGCCACATTGTCATGCCCTCCCCAGCCTTGCGTCTGCAACAGACGGCACAAAGTAATAAGTAACCAAATGGTTATAGCTCCCAGATTGCACAGGTTGCTGCCAAGTGGCCTCTTGCCGTATGTTTGGGGACGGGCAAAGGCCATTTGCCGTCGGTGGCGGACGGCAAAAGAGGCTGCATTGCCTCTTTTGTTCTGTTTTTTCTTTATATCCACCATTTTCACAGCAAATATATGATATTTCACAGCAAACAATAAAATTTACACTAAACATATGAGATATCAAACACATAGATAGCAAGTTCCACATACTATGGCTATTCCAAATACATAGCAAGTTCAACATACATAGGGTTACCATATAACATATTACAAGTTCCACATTGTTCGAAATGAAAATGAAAGCAGAAAGGGAAAACAAGCCCTCATCAATGCCAAAGCTTTCGTGAAGTTAATGAAATCTGCAAAATGGGAAACAAAAAAACTTTAGAAGAAGAAGAAGAAAATGAAGAAGAAGAAGAAAGTATAGACATTTATGAACTAACTTAGGTATAAAAAAGACATTTATAGCCTAACTTAGCCAAAATGATCATTTTGGAGCCTAAATTAGATAAAATGGGTCATTTTGGAGATAACCTACGTAAAAATGACATTATGAGCTAACCTAAGTAAAATGGATCATTTATGAGCTAACCTAGCTAAAATGGATCAGTTTGGAGCTAACTAGCTAAATGGATCATTTTGGAACAACTTAGGTAAAACGGATCATTTTGAGGCTAACATAGGTAAATGAATCATTTTGGAGCTAACCTAGGTTAAAATGGATGAATTTTAGAGCTAACTTAGGTTAAAATGGTCATATATATTGAGCTAACCTAGGAATTATGCCATTTTTGAGTTAACTAAGCATATTATGCATTTTGACATAAGTAAGCTAAGTGCATGTCATTATTGAGCCACCTAGGTAAACTAACCATATTAGAGATAACTTAGGCATATTAGAGCTAACTTAGGTCATTTTGGAGGAAACAAAGCTAAGTATAGATCATTTTAGAGCTAAGTAAGGAAAATGGATCATTTTGGAGCTAAGTAAGCTTATTATGTCATTTTGAAGGAAAAATAAGCTAAGTCTGAGTCATTATGGAAGCAATATTGGAGGAAGGAAATAAAGCTAAGTCTAGGTCATTTATGCATTTGTTAAGCAAAACACTAGAGAAAAACTTACCGTCATCACGGAGGTGACGTAGACCGGCGTGGCTAGTGCCGGACCAACCTGGAGAAGGATCGTGTGATGGCTTGTTCTGAGGTAAGCTGCACAAACGATCATTTGCAATGTCTCGTTAGATGACGACACATCAAAATGTTAATAATAGTAACTAATGACCATTCAAATTAAACTCACCATGGTCCCCAGAGCAATCTCTGGCATCGGCGGAGGGGTCTGACCAGCCTTCATGGCACACAGACTGCACATTTGGTTTTGACGGGTCAGTCATACTAGTTAGTAATGAAACGAACATTACGTGAATGATTGGCTAATATGCAGAAGAAATTACCACGAGGAGCTCGTACATGGCCCGGTTCTGCATGTCATTGTGCCTTTCCTCCTCCACATCCTTGCCGTCTTCTCCTCCAACTCCCGCTGCTTCTCCTCTACCTGCCGGTCCTTTCCGCCAGAAGCGCATGGGTTCTATTCTCTCACTCTGAAGAGCAGCCTGCTGCAACACCACTCCTCGTTAGCATTGTAATCATCGATGGCCGCACACACACAATGTAAGGGAGGAAAGATGCTGAGTCCGTATACTAACCTGAAGGCGAGCTGACTGGCCGTTGACGAGGCCTCATTCAGGAAGCAGAGCTCGAATGTTGTGCCTTGATCTCCGGGAGAGTGGAGGACAACGATAAGTCCATACCAATGGCTATCGAGCCATGGGACCTCCCGCCACCAGATATCATCACCAGCTTTGGATTCAAACTGCTGGCTAAGTTAAGTCCTCCCTTTCCTCGCCTCCCCTCATCTTGTACCTCACAAAGTTTGTTGTGGGGAGATGGTGGTGAAGTTCTTTTGGATTATCGAGGTCAGATGGCTTCGAATGCCTTTGACCTTCTTACGAGCCATAGTATGGGCCATGGCATAGAGGTGTACACCTCTGGCACCTCCGCCTTATTGTGTTTTGCCGTGAAAGAGAGGAACAGAGTAAATTAGTATTAAAAGTCTCAAGCTAGCATGAGAATGAATTGCTGAATCATGAAAGCAAACACATACCCAGTTCCGCCCGAACTGAAATAAGTTGGCGCTGCCTAGATGGTGTGGGCACACCTTCCATTTGGGCATGCTTGTCCTGGCATTGTTGTGCTGGGCACGCCATTCGTTTGAGCACCACTCATCGACCAACACCTCCCAACAATCCATCTGATCCGCACACCATCTCGGGGGCACCTAAGTTAGTAAAGAGACACGTACTTGAGCGCTACGCTACGAATCAAATCAAGGAAACTAAGTACAAGGACTTAAGAATAGGTAATTACCGTCATGTACTGCTCCTTCTCAGAAAACTTATCGCGGCACGCCGGCTTGGGCTTCTTAATACCACGCGAGGCGTAGTAGTCTGAACAGCTGCACTCAAGCCTCGTGCCGTAAGTTTTGTAGTAGGCGCCTGCACTCGGCATTGATAACCTTTGCCGCGGCCTCCTCGTATCCCTCCTCACACTGTAGAAGGTATTGCATCTGCAATCAAACGAAGACAACATTGATTAGTACAATAAATAGCTATTTGAAGATTTTTAATTGTGTTAAAGGAGAAATTACCAAAAACTTCTGATCACCATCTCTGCCTTGTGTGGACAAGACCAAGACAACTCGTCTCTACTGTGGGGGCCAGGGCAGCCAAGTAGTGCTCCTAGCCCCATCCTAGCTCTGGAACTTGACCCTCACCGGGCAACGTGCAAACCCCGGGAAGTTTTGCCGGCCAAAGCACACCAAGGATGGTGTTGGGCCTGCGGACATCCTGAGCATGGCCCAACCCCTGCAGTATGACAAGGCCAACACATTAGATATTTGAAGAAAACGTGAAGGCCAAAAGGTAAAAAAAGAGTAAATGCACTTACCTCTCCCATCAGGAAAATCTTACCTCTCCCCATCAGGGAAAATCAACCACCTCTGCCGCTGGTCGCTGGCAGGCGGGCGGGAGCCGGGTACAAAACCAAGCTGGGTAACGGTGGCCCCCTCACCACCTCGCCCTCGCTATCAGCCGGATCCCCACCACCATCAGCATGGCCACGGCCCTCAGGCGATTCGTCCCAGTACCCCATTCGGACGTCTCCTAGGATGTACCCTGGTTCGGAATCTCGTGGGGCCAAGTATCAGGGCCGAAAGGCCCGTCGACACGAGGCTCGTGGACGGAGTCCGCGTAGCCTCCTCTAGACGTGTCCACCCTAGCAGTCTGTGCTCGGGTGAATCAGCTAGGGATGGCGGCAAGGAAGGCGTAGGAGCCTGCCTAGCTCTCCCCAGCCACATCTCCCCGACCTCCTCTCTCTCCCTCCCGACCTCCTCCCCCGATGGGCAACGACGCCGATGAGAAGCGCCCACCGGTGTCTTATACTGTCGACCAACGCTCCCCGGAGAGTCTGGGGTGGAATGGAAGTAACCCTCCACCACGCGCCGACGAAGAAGGAAGCTCGGAGCGCTCCTACCCGCGCCACCATCTTTCAACACCTGCCAAGACATAGAGTAAACGAAATTAGTACAACATAAAAAAAATAATACTGACATGAATAATAATATGCATATAACTAGTGTATCATCATCAAGTACACATAATTAGGAACCCCCGGCGACCCTTGACCCTTGACCCTCGACCCCTCGGCAATCATCGACCCTTGACCCTCGACCCCTCGGTGGTCCTGTCGAACACCTTCACTGTGAGCATGGTGCGGCTGTTGTCGTAGCTTAAGATGCGAACATGCCCGAGCTGAAGGTCATCAGCGCGGGCGAAATGCTTCCATCCGTTCTTCGCGCACGGATGGAAGCAGTTCACCCACGCTCATGACCTTCAGCTCGAGGACATCCTCATCTTAAGCTACGACACCAGTCGATCAGCACTCGGACCGAAAGATCCTCGACCATCGACCCCTCGACCCTCGACCCCTCGCCCCTCGACCCCTCGACGACCCTCGACCCCTCGGCGACCGTCGACCCCTCGACCCCTGACCCCTCGGCAATCCTCGCTCCTCGACCCTTGATCCCTCGTGGTCTGTCGAACACCTTCACTGTGAGAGCATGGTTGTGGCTGTTGTCGTAGCTTAAGATGCGGACGTGCCCGGGCTGAAGGTCATCAGCGCGGGCGAATGCTTCCATCCATTCTTCGCGCACGGATGGAAGCAGTTCACCCGCGCTCATGACCTTCAGCTCAGGGACGTCCTCATCTTAAGCTACGACACAGTCGGTCAGCACTCGGACCGGAAGATCCTCGACCATCGACCCCTCGACCCTCGACCCTTCGTCCCTCGACCCCTCGGCGAAGGTGAGGTCGTCGGGGAGGGACCACGGCTCCACCATCTATCCCCTCGCGACCGGCGATCCTCGACCCTCTGCCCGACCCTCGACCCCCTCGGCGACTGGCGATCCTCGATCCTCTGCCCCGACCCTCGACCCCTCGGCGACCGGGCATCCTCGACTCTCTGCCCCGACCCTCGACCCTTGGCGACCGGCAATCCTCGACCCCGTTCCCGACCCTCGACCTAGTTTTGGCAACCGGCGATGCTCGACCAGGTTCCGTCAGCGCCGACGCCACCCGTCGGTGATCCTGACCCGGTTTTCCTTTTTCTGCTCTACTCTTTTTCTTTTTCTTTTCTTCTTCTCTGAGGAGGAGGATGGAGGAGTAGGAGGATGAAGGCGGAGGAGGAGGATTAGGATATTGTATTGAGGCTAAATACTACTAATAATAAGAATAAAGAAGAAGCCTATCCTAGCGTCTTCTTACTCATTCGTCTTTTCTTTATTTTATTCTTCTTCTTCTTCTCTTTCTTCTTTCTTCTTCTTTCTTCTTTCTTTTTTTTCCTTTTTTCCTCCACCTTATCCTCACTCACTCCTCCTCTCTTCTTCTTCTCTTCTTCTCTTCTTTTCTTCTCCTAATAATTTTTTTCAAGAAGAACTAACCTAACTAACTAGAAACTATCATAACTAACTAGAACTAACCTAACTAACAGTACTAACTAACCTAATTACTAACAGTAGAAAAAAAAAGAAAAAAAACAGGGGGGAGAGCTCACCGGAGTGGGTCGGCGGGGAAGGGGAGGAGAGGGATAGGTGGGGAGGGGAGTGCGTCTGTGGGTCGGTGGAGGGAATAGGGGGGGGCGGGCGGCAAGGGCGTTGGGGGGCGGGGCGCCGGTTGGCGGGGCGGCGGGGCGGTGAGGGTGTCGGAGGGCTGGTTGTCGGGGTTTTTTTACTAGCAGGAGGGAGGAGGGGAGAAGAACGGAGAAGGGGAAGAGGAGGGGGGAGACGAAGAAGAAAGAGGTTGGG